>AP025000.1:0-1200000 GCA_020887355.1 Coccomyxa sp. Obi
ACCCTAAACCCTAAACCCTAAACCCTAAACCCTAAACCCTAAACCCTAAACCCTAAACCCTAAACCCTAAACCCTAAACCCTAAACCCTAAACCCTAAACCCTAAACCCTAAACCCTAAACCCTAAACCCTAAACCCTAAACCCTAAACCCTAAACCCTAAACCCTAAACCCTAAACCCTAAACCCTAAACCCTAAAAAATATAGACAACTTTGCACACCATTGAGACATAGAGAGTTCGAAGTATTTTAGAGATAGAGCTTACCCTATCAAAACCCTAGCCTGAAACCGTTTTGAGGGCTCCATAGAGCCCCAAGGAGGCCGAATTTCAAAATTTCAACTTCATAGCCGTGATCAGCGCATTCAACTTGCCCAAATCCAACCTTGAAAGTGGGGGGTCAAAAGTTGAACCATGACCGTAAAGTAGCCCATTAAACCCCAGGCCCCAAACACTACACCCTAAACCCTAAATATAGTCCTATTCTCGCAGTAGCGTTCTGATTGCAGCCTTCATATACGAGTTAGGTATTTACCTATTGGGGCCCAAGCCCCACACCCCAACACCCTTAACCCTAAACCCTTATTCCTTAACCCTAAACCTAAACCTAAAAACTAAACCTATAACCCTAAACCCTACACCCTACACCCAACACCCTAAACCCTAAACCCTAAATATAAAAAATAAAAAAAATAAATAAAAAAATAACCCAAAGGCTAGCAGGATCAGCAGTACTTTGACACCTGGAAAACGCTTACTCGAGTACAAGGTGACAACAGATCCCCCTCCTCTGTAGGACACTGTTGACATCATGGCAGAGCACTGCTGTGACTTTTTGCCCTACAACTTCAACTAAACCTAGCTCTGTACTAGAAACAGACGCAATCTGTCCTGCAGAATAGTGACGAGCTCCTCGAAACGCACCTGCGCAGTATGCACCTGGGCTGTGCGATGGGACTGTCTTCCTGATGTCCCACGGCTGCAGAGCTCTCGCGTCTGCGCTCCACGTTAAGAGGACCTGCACACCAGTGATGAGACTATATGAACATCTCACTACACCTCGACAGAACCCCGAACCTGACTATAATTTCCAAAGAAACATCTTCCAAAGCAAACGATAGTTCCGTGACACACCATGCGCGCTCGCCCCAATGCATATGCCATATTCAGCAGCCGCAGACAAGACAAGAGATGAATACCTCACAAATGCTCACCTTTGCAATAGAAAGCAGTCTTCGCTACCTCAGACCTTCCAAAGTACTGCAACATGGCGGACAGCGACAAACAGGCAAGATCCTCTGACGGACACCTGCACTATAGCTATCAATCTACGTTTCAAACATTGTTCTAGAGCCAAGATGCATTAAGTGTGCAGCAAATATTAGAAAAACTTTTTTGCCAAAAACAGGGAAGGTACCACGAAGGTGAAATCGACTGTTTTCCCCAGCGGATCGTATCGACCCTGCAGATACGCTAGGCGGACGGTTTCCTATGTGGAATCGTCTGAGATCTTAGGGTTATATCCCTTTAGGTTTTTCCCACTCCAGAACGCTAGGTGTACCCTTAAACGTAGTTAAGGGTACACAACGAGATTAGGGGCGTGCCCATGGATGGGCCCATGTGGGGTGCCACCAGTGTACACTTAACGAGACTAAATGGAATAACCATCAAGACTTGGATAGGAGTGCCCATGTGCCCAACCACTACTATTGGCGGCATCCTACACGATTCTCTGCGATTATGTCATCTTAGGGTTTCAAGGGTTATAAGATAAGATTTCAGGGGGTAAATTTTAATTTAGGGTTGATTAATAGGATCAAAAATAATTCAAGGGAGGGAAAAGGGTGGAAATTATAAAATTAGGGTTTTAAAATTTTGCCGAAATCGGGGAAGGTACCAGGAAGCTAAAATCGACTGTTTTCCCCGGCTGGCCTTAACGACCCCTGCAGATACACTAGGCGAAAAATCTCCATACAAAATTGTCCGAGATCTTAGGGTTTTCCCCTTTAGGTTATTCCCACTCCAGAACGCTAGGTGTACACTTATCTTAGTAAGTGTACACAACCCTCAAACCCTAGCATGAAGGATCGTGACGATTCATGATGGTTCAAAAACCCTTGAATGACGGTTCATGATGATCCATGATGGTCCATAGTCCCTAACATGATGGTTCGTGGTGATCCATGATAGTCCAAAAACCATAGCAGGAAGTATCGTGGTGATCCATGATGGTCCAAAAACCCTAGCATGAAGTATCGTGATGATCCATGATGGTCCAAATACCCTGGCATGAAGTATCATGATGATCCATGATGGTCCAAAACCCCTAACATGATGGTTGATGATGATCCATGATGGTCCAGAACCCCTAGCATGATGGTTCATGATGATCCATGATGGTGAAAAACCCTAGCATGACGTATCGTTACGATTCATGATGGTTCAAAAACCCTTGAATGACGGTTCATGGTGATCCATGATGGTCCATAGTCCCTAACATGATGGTTCGTGGTGATCCATGATAGTCCAAAAACCCTTGCATGAAGTATCGTGATGATCCATGATGGTCCAATAGAACCTAACATGATGATCCATGATGGTCCAAAACCCCTAGCATGATGGTTCATGATGATCCATGATGGTCCAAAACCCCTAACATGATGGTTGATGATGATCCATGATGGTCCAAAACCCCTAGCATGATGGTTCATGATGATCCATGATGGTGAAAAACCCTAGCATGAAGGATCGTGACGATTCATGATGGTTCAAAAACCCTTGAATGACGGTTCATGATGATCCATGATGGTCCAAAACCCCTAACATGATGGTTCATGATGTTCCATGATGGTCCAAAACCCCTAACATGATGGTTGATGATGATCCATGATGGTCCAAAACCCCTAGCATGATGGTTCATGATGATCCATGATGGTCCAAATACCCAGGCATGAAGTATCATGATGATCCATGATGGTCCAAAACCCCTAACATGATGGTTGATGATGATCCATGATGGTCCAAAACCCCTAGCATGATGGTTCATGATGATCCATGATGGTGAAAAACCCTAGCATGACGTATCGTGACGATTCATGATGGTTCAAAAACCCTTGAATGACGGTTCATGGTGATCCATGATGGTCCATAGTCCCTAACATGATGGTTCGTGGTGATCCATGATAGTCCAAAAACCCTTGCATGAAGTATCGTGATGATCCATGATGGTCCAATAGAACCTAACATGATGATCCATGATGGTCCAAAACCCCTAGCATGATGGTTCATGATGATCCATGATGGTCCAAAACCCCTAACATGATGGTTCATGATGATCCATGATGGTGAAAAACCCTAGCATGAAGTATCGTGATGATCCATGATGGTCCAAATACCCTAGCATGACGGTTCATGATGATCCATGATGGTCCAAAATCCCTAGCATGATGGTTCATGATGATCCATGATGGTCCAATAGAACCTAACATGATAGTTCATGATGATCCATGATGGTCCAAAACCCCTTGCATGAAGTATCGTGATGATCCATGATGGTCCAAAACCCTAGCATGATGGTTCATGACGATCCATGATGGTTCAAAAACCCTAGCATGATGGTTCATGACAAGCTACCATGAGTATCTCATTCACGCTCTCGATGGCAACGAGGAGGCCATTGATGTGTTGCAGCCAAAGCGTGCATTGCGCATGCCCAAGAGGGACGTGCATTCTGTGGATGCGGCGCTGGGTCACGTTGCGCAGAAACCAAGCTGGCTGACTTTGATGGACGAGAGCATGCTGGAGCTGACCAGCGACTACATGGTCGAGAACGGTTGAGACAAACAATACGGGTAGAAAAGAGACTGAGATCATAGAACAGGTTCGAGATAGAACGAATGTGTTGCATGCCTTTCATGGCACGCCGTCCGCCCCGCCATTGAGCGCCCGCAGGATGATAGCCCGGTACTGAGTCTGTATGCCTCTTGGCGGCTCCAAAATGAACCTGGATGTTTGCCAATTCCTCAATCAATGAGAATGTTCTAGCACCGCAAAGAGGGGGTCCAAGACATGGCCCGCAACCCTTTTTAGCTGTAGGTGGACAAGCATGCCTTGGATACAAGAGTCTTCACCAGGGTGGCATTTAACGCATCTCTGCCCTTTGCATGGTCGGCTATCAGCTCCTGCAGGTCCTGCCAGCCCAAGCCTGAGAGCTCTTCCATGTTCAAGTGGCGGCTGAGGGTGGAGAAGTCGTTTTTGGCTCACGCTAATGCCTTAATACAAGTCAGCTGCTTCAATGTGAATGCCTTGACCTCCGAAGATCTCTGTTCTCCAATGGCGGGGCCCGCTGCCCTACTTTGATAATAGGTCAAGTTCATGCACAGGAAGTATCATGTGAACTTGACAACTGGACATGAGACCAACTTTCTCCACACATCACTGCTAATTTAATTCCAATCACATGCCCTTTGCTGTCCGCAAATGTACCCCCTCGTGCTTACGGCAAACTTTCTGATTAATAAATAAAATAAATAAATCCTGTATGAGGCGAACCCGAAGCCTTGAAGGCCGTAGGGCATACACAGGTCCGTCTGCAGCCGGTTGCCTGGGGCCATATGCACAGGCTTGCAGCCTTGTCAACTCGCAAGTGCACCCATGAAACCTAGCAGGTCTACACCCCCTTCTTACAAGATTGCTGAGGGGCCGTCCTTAGCAAACCACCCGAAATTTTAGGACGGTTGGGTAGCGCCGTTGTGGGTGTCTCAGGGGTGGCCACAACGCCGGATATTCCCGAAAGATCCGAAAAATTTCCCTGTTGTTCCAGGGGATCGAACCCCGGATCTGATGGATGCTATCATTTCAGCATTACCATTCGGCGACCCGGGACGGATTATCGTTTCAATCATCGACAAAGCCGCAGAGGAATCACATGGAATGCGGCGTTTGCATGGGCATCATGCATGCAAACAACACATCCCCGGGTCATCACATTTTGGCACCTTAAAGTGCTTCCAACACGGATATTTACGCAGTGGCCTGAATGTGTATACGCGAGCACGTGCACACCTTGAAGTAACCGATCATGTCAACCCACTTTTTGGGCGCGAGGCTGATCAGGCACTCTGCAAGCTTGCCCTCCTCTTGCGGCACCACATTTGTGTCCACCACTAGCAACGTGTATGTCTTCGCCTACCTTTCACCAGGGTCTGACCTATCCAGCCCGCTCACACCTGCTCCAATCGAACACTTCTCACCCCAAACTTTTTCGAGCAAAGAACAAGGTTAGCAGGACGCGCCCGTGGATGGGCACTCATGGATGTGTTCACTTGAGAAGTCACTTTGTTGTTGAGGATTTCTAGCGTATGGTGGACGGAGAAACGTTTACACAATGCGTTTATTAAACTTCTTGTATAGGTATGATAATCAGTCTAGTCTCTGTTACATCTACGCCGGATTTTTTCACTTAGGGCTTTGATGGGTAGATATATTTGTATTTAGGGTTTTGGGTGGGAATCATAAAATTCAAAGGAAAAAATTTCTTTAGGGTAGTCTTAGGGATCTTTTGGCCGCGGAAATTACAAAGAAGCCCTGAGCGACGAGTTCTTGAAAACCGTAATGACCCCTGCAGATACGCTGGGCAAACTTTTCCCATAGAAAAATGTCTGAGATTCTAGGGTTTTGACCCTTCCGGCTTTTCCAGTATCCCAATCCTTGGTGTTCCCTTGATGGAATCAAATGAACACAATATCAATTGTCCCATGCATCATATGATACAAACATGCATTATGTATACATGTTGGATACCTCAACATACAGGCATGCAATCCCCTCTCTCGAGATGCGTGCGGCTTTGGCCAATACGAGGCTACTCTCTCTTTAGGCAATCGTGCGGCAAAACCAGAGGGGCCCCTAATGCTAGATACCAATGCATGCAGCCTTCGCCCCTAGGATGGCATTATCCTTTCAAGCAATTGAGCCACAATTAAAGAGGGGCCTTAAAACATGGATACACATGTTTGTGATGTGATGAATTAGGACAGGTGTCACCGAATACCCGCATGCATGCATATGGAACGGTTTTAGAGAAGATCTAGACACCAAACATCAATTTCATACGATGCATCAAGTGTGTACTTTTCTATAGTGTGTTCCAACGCTTGCATCCCGGTTGGGCCATACTTGATTGCGGGATTCCATAGGACAGATCTTATATGACTAGTGCTAATAAGACGTGTATACAAGGCAAGACCAAGTGTGTGCACAGGCTGCAAAGCACATGATGTTCATGCACATTCCGGTTTGTTATCGACGATCTTGGTTTCACTTTGACGATTGGCTTTTTGGGGGCCAGAGTGCGGTGCTGTTGCCCAGGATGTGTCGTGTCTGCTCATCTGTGTTCGCCAGCTTTCCCTCTAGAGTATTTAGTTGCTCTTCCAACCTGTCACACATATGAGAAGTAATAATGTTACTGCTTTGCCTCTTCATGCGCCATTGTGAGGTGGGAAAGCTCTAGAATATGTCAACAGTCCATGAAAAGCAATTAGGCCAAAAAGCGGACCGCTCACCTGTCTAGAGTGCTGGCAATCTCAATATCCGATGGTGCCTCATGTGAAGCACTCCTTGATGATGCGCATGCCTTCTCTGCTACAGCTAGCTCTTGAAGCTTCTGCTCCAACAATGCCATCGCTTGCTGAGCCTCCTCATCTTCACCCACTTGCGCAATCTCAAGCTGCAAAGCATGCGTAACACGTTGATCCGTTGTGGGAATTTGGGCCGGTAGGGATTGTAGCATTTCAGTGTCTGTTGTGCTGAGGCAGCCCTTCCTCTTCTGGCGCTGGCGCTCGCACGTCCTTGATTGTCTACTTGCATCGCTCAATCTCATTTAAAAAAACAAGGATTCATCTAACCATACAATTTGGTGGTACAGCAAAGTGGTGTCGAGAAGCTGCAGCTGTCATTGTTACTAAGGAGGCGTTTGGTCAAATGACAAGGCGCAAGGCCAAATTGGAATGGGCACACTTCTATGTCAAGTCAGCATGAATGCTTCTCGCCTCTCTCAAGGTGCGTTGAAGGTAGCCAATTATTCTCTGGTGCCCGCTAGCAGCGTCATCGGTTCCACCGCCCTCCCCATGCGATTGGCTGCCGTTCTGTGTGGTAGGTGCAACAGCAATTGGGCCCTGCACCTCTTCACCTGGCACACCACGGCATGCTTTGCCGCATCTGTATTCAATGCCTTAGAAGGTGCCGGACAATGGTGGCTGGACAACATGCGTTGGCACTGTCAGGCCCATTGAAACACACCAAATACATCATCATGTTGCAGCCGTCCAGCACTATCCCTTTGTGGGAGCTGATGTTGTTGCTGCTGAACACGGGTTGCTGGCTTTGATGAAGGCCCTGTGATAGCAAGCCATCAGTCAGAATTGGCCCATCAGCTCTGACTAACAATGAAAGAGCTTGGTTTAAATCAAACAACATCAGCACTTTTGCAATTCAGTGTGCGTCACCAATTGCTAGACACCAGCAAGTGAACAACGACCAGGTGCACATAGAACCCTCTCAGAGTCTGTTCTGTACATACCGCGAATCTGCCCACTGGCACGCGGCATGAAGACAGGTGCAGGGCCGGAAAGGGTCGGATTGGGCCGAATGCGCAGCACCATTGGAACGTCGTCCCCCAGACCCGCCACACCGGCAGCTGCCTGGTCGGACGAGCCTCCACCTTGAGGTATCTCTGCCGCAGTGACAGCCGCAGCAGTGGCTGCATCTCTGGCATTGGCCGCTGCGGCTGCAATGTTGCTGGACGCTCGTTGCTCGTCCTCTGCCATTATCACCTGTTCCCGGTGCCAATTGTCAGAATAGCTCCAACTGGAGGTAGTGCAACTTTCTGTCATAGGAGTGCTGGTTCACATGAGCTCAAATGGGTGACAACAAATTGTTGGCACCAATGCTGAGTCTAGCTTGCCTCTGGCAGCATGTAGCAAACATGCAGGGTCTGCAAATTTGATCCCAGAGCACAGCATAGTTGACAAGGATGACCCATCCGACAAAATGAGCACTCTACACCAAGGGGATTGCGCACCTGGCGGCCAAGGAGGTCAAACGAGACTGTCACAGCCCTGCGCCTTGATTGTTCAGCTTCTTCTATTGCCCTTTGGCGATCCTTCAGCTGTTGTCTTTCCTGCAATTACAATCTTCCCTTGGTGTAATACGCAATTGATTTCCTTTGCAAGGTGCTCTCGCCTTTTCTGCCCGTTTGGCCATGGGCATGTGATCTTTGAGCTTAGAACACCACATATGCAAGAGTCATGTCTGCCAAAATATGCTGTGCAAGACTCAGCACAACATCGAGGCATACCTCATCTGACAACCAAGCATTCGAGTCGATTTCAAAAAAGTCACTCTGGTCGTCCACAACAGTGGTGCGCTTTGATGCATTGCGATCATAGTCCACCTAAAAAGAGAGCATCAATGGAAGTCAGATGAAGATTTCTTTTGGATTAATCTTTCCAGACCAGCTTGCACTGTTTGGGCGCTCCCCAGTAGGGAAAAAAGGCATTGCTTCACATGCCACTACTATCAAACACACAGCTGAGAGTTTCATGCAACCTTCATAACATTCTGCAATGCACCTTTCTGAAAGAAGTCTCACCAGTCGATTCTTAAATGCAACTGCCTCTGCCACTTTATCATCTGCAGCGGCACTAGTTGGCGTGCTGCTTGCTGGCTGTCCTTGGGAGTCGGGCGCAGCTGAGCGTTCGGCAAAGGGCGGCCGCACCTCGCTGCTCTCCTGCGAGCTCAGGGCAACCTTGGCCCCACAGAATGTGCACACGCCTCCCGATTCTGCAAAGCAAACAGACATTGCTTAGGTTGCGGTAAAATAGCAGATACATCTGGAAACTCTTGACTGCATTTGCTTTGAATTCACAAATGCATCCAAAGGCAAGTCTCCCTGTGTCTAGATACATTGACATCCCTAGCTATGACTGATACAACATCAATATGACAGCAGATGGCCATAATCTGAATAGGCGTGATCATCTCACCAACGAAAACCCGGACGTCATTTGTCATGTCTCT
Organism: Coccomyxa sp. Obi; assembly: GCA_020887355.1. Taxonomy (NCBI): domain Eukaryota; kingdom Viridiplantae; phylum Chlorophyta; class Trebouxiophyceae; family Coccomyxaceae; genus Coccomyxa; species Coccomyxa sp. Obi. The sequence goes on from AP025000.1 coordinate 9,076, forward strand.
GCAGTGATATACTTTACCACAGCAGAGGCAGTTGGCCACCGCACGGTCAAGCAGTGGTGCCTCGGGTGCAGCAGATGAGACATCTGTCCCCTTCCGCTTGTCCTGCTTGTGGATGATGGTCATGCTGCCAGCTGGCCGCTCCCTGGCTGCAGCCTGCAGCGCGCTCGCTGAAGCGTCAAGGCAGCATGGAGGAAGCACTGGGGAAGCACAACTGCTGGACAATCATGGCTAGCATTCCTTGTGAACAGACAGAAAAATGGTACTCCATCAAGGGTGGTTGACCCACACCTGGCGACTGCTATTTCTTGGCTTCCCTGCTGCAGCATTGTCTCTGCCCCCTGCTCGCTGTTGCACTACAGATGGCCCTCCCTGCCGTAAACGCATGCAGTGCACACCAAAGATCAGCAAGGTGCCAAATCAGTCTGAACAATATCAGGGCATCGCAAACGAAAGACCCTGCAGCACCTGCTTCGAGGTCTCGCCCAGGAACTGTTGCACTACGCTGTGCACTTCTTTGCTGCCCCCCAAATAGTCCTGCACCCCGCAATAGAGTGTGGAAACGCGCCCCAGTTGCAGTGGATACAGGCAACACCACAACCTTTGCAGTCATCGACAAACCTGCAAGAGTTCATCAATTTCCTCTCTTGTGTCAGCTGTAGCGATCGCATCAGCAATTCCCTGTATCATGTCCGCATCCCACCCAACAGCCTTGGCCAGTGATCTCTGCAGCCATTCTCGGTTACCCTTGACTGCCATGGCGAAAAACAAAAGCGATCTTCAGGGATCTGAGGACTGTTTGCAAGACTATATGGTCATGCACGTAATTCGTGCGTATCCCACGGCAAAGACTCCTATGGTTGGCCACACTTAATATCTAACTGAGATTGTAGCTGAAATCGTGGCAGATAGATAGTTCTAGGAAGCCTCCACTTCCGGGGGTCAGGAAGCTGGTAGGCTAGGGCGAGGGAAACCGTTCTTTGCATATCAATCGATCCGGTCAGCAGCCCGGTCTTTCAACAAGAGAGCAGAAGTACATGCACAACGTAGAAAAATAAAAACGGCCTGTCAGATTAGCAGCGCATCGGGATTGTCCTCTGAGCAGACTCTAAAGGATGTGCAGTTGACCCTGGTGCTGTAGAGAACGCGCACGTTGCAGAGAGCCTCTACACAGAGAGCAGTATATTTGGTAGTCTGATTACGATGAAAACATAAATTTGACCAAACTCCGCAAGGATCCCGTCTGCCAGTTGGCCCTGTAAGTGAGGTCGCTGTGCTGTAGCCAACTTGAAGGTGACATGACGAAGATGGAGGGGATCAACAATCAGCTAGCTTCTGCAAGGAAGATGGCATTGGCAGGAGAATACGTTGCAGCCCTGCAAGAGTTCGATGGCGTCCTCGGAGAGGTTGAAAGGTGACAGGATGCCAGAAACCTTTGACGCTGCAAAGCACTTCCTATCTTGAAAGGATATAAAATTAGGGAAGATGATAAGAGATTTCACATTGCTTTCGGTTGCTTTCTGCGCCCAACTATTGCAGCACTTATATGCAATAATTTGTCCATCTTAATATATACATTGAAGAACTTGGCAGACTTTATCATTTCCGTAGAAGCCAATCCACTGCCCAGACTTTAACAGGACCATCAATTGCAAGTCAACCCTCGACTCATCCACGCTTGGGTACGTGCAGAATAATGCACCAGCAAGATGATGGGGGACTCAGGGCCAAATGGAAAGCTTGCCATCAAGCATTGCAGGAGGAGCAGAACCTTGTAAGGCGACTAGAAGGCGAGAGCAACGAGCCGGAACGGCCCTCATCAGCTCCAACAAAAGAGGTGTCCACAACTGGCAGAATTGCGGTAAGGGAGCCAGTGTAATGCCAGCAGCAACCCCTACCTGATATTAGGCAAGCCTCAAGACATTGATATAGGCACTACATAATGGTTGCCTGACGCAGGGCGTAGAGGCTCACACACCAGCTGGGAAGCAGTTCTTGCCAGTGGTCCGCTCAGCAAACAAACAGACTACCCCACAGTTCACCATCCACGTGGTGAGGGTGCGGGGAATATAAGGCCCGCTTCCTTTTGTTGCTTCAAATCCTGGATATATGTGGCACGGACGACAGATAAGGGACATGCCATTGCTCCTGACATGTGCTGTTGTCCTTCTCCACAGCCACCGGAGCGGCCAACCACTGCCGACTATCGGACGCCTTTTCCTCACTCAAGTACCAGTGTGCACCAGTCCTCTGGCTGGAACGACGAGACCAGGTACACACCCAATAACCTCACCAAAGACGACGCAAAACCGCTTCGCAAAACAGCATTGGATTAGAATGTAGGTCTGCACAAATTCCCTTTACAGACAAAATCTTGGACTCTGCGCTGCCAGGCACGAGTTCTCATCAGGAAGAAGTCTGTCACGTGCGCCTTCCCCGCGCGACCCAGATGTGTGGGAGCCACCCGTGCCGCACCGTTTTGGCCGCCACATCTGCCTCTCTGATGATGGAGCAGCGCCGCCCCGGAGCAAACCCCGGCGACGCAGTCAAACAGCAGATGCAGGTGTGCATCGCCAGGATTCCTTGCAAGCGTGTGCCCGGCAATGCTTGCACATGGCCTACCGAGCAGACTCCACTCCTGTGACGTAGTGGCATGCTTTGGCAGCGGCATTTGTGACTTGCATGCAGGATGTGTTGGTATGAGCGCCAAGACCCTTTTCAGGCTCCCCGGTCTTTCTAGAGCCATTAGAGCTGGATTTGCAGGAAGCGCAGCAAGGCAAAGGCGAACACCAGGGAGGCCTGCAGTGACGGCGGTGGCCAAAGTGGACTCATGGCGCGACCCAAGAGACCGGCCTATTCGCTTAGGAGATAGAGGCAGGGGCGATGACGACATGCCACTTGTCCTCCAGCGCTATACCGGGCCTGATCAGGACCTGGCTGCTGCCCTAGAGAGGTGTGCCATTTCCAATCTTGCAGTGAATACCTCTGCTCTGCCATCTCTGTCAGTCACCACATTGCTGTGAAGAGAGCAGGTGAGCTGCTCAAGGCCCTGACATGAAATGCTGGATTGCCAGGGATGTGGTGGACAAGAGTCCGGGCGTGCGGTGGGATGACATAGCGGGGCTGGAGGAAGCTAAGCGACTGCTGCAAGAGAATGTGGTGCTGCCGCTCTATATGCCTGATTTCTTCCAGGGCATCCGCCGCCCTGTCAAGGTAGAATTCGGCACATCTGAGGCTGGTAGCCAGACATCATGCAATTGACAGACCTGATGTAGAAAAGGTTCAGAGTGCAATACAGACCATCTGCCACACCAGCAAGATTGGAGGAAATACCCCTAACGAGTAACACTTGTGTGGTTGTTATTCAGGGAGTGCTCTTGTTTGGACCGCCAGGCACAGGTAAAACAATGCTGGCCAAGGCTGTGGCGACTGAGTGCCAGACTACCTTCTTCAATGTCTCCTCCTCCACTCTGGCCTCAAAGTACAGGTAAGTTCTCTTGCCTTCCGAACTATGTCACTTTGACTGGAATAGTTCTTTGCCAGTAGGCGTGCCAGGGTAGAACATCACATGTCTACCCTGCTCAATCCCCTCATGTGATCATGCCTTGCCTGCGAAGTAGCTGCCACAGTCATGTGCCTCTTTCAGAGATCTGCTGCAGTGCTTCAGGCGCCAATCAAGTGATGCATGTGGGTGCATGCAGAGGGGAGTCTGAGCGCATGGTGCGTTGCCTTTTTGAGATGGCCCGCGCCTTGGCACCCAGCACCATCTTCATTGACGAGATCGACTCGCTGTGCTCCTCACGCGGCGCGACGGGCGAGCACGAGGCCAGCCGCCGTGTAAAGACCGAGATCCTGGTCCAGATCGACGGCATCCACTCCCACGCTGAGCCTGGTCAGAGGGGACAGGTGCGCGCTGCACCTCTCCTCTGCTGCTTGCCCCTTCACAGATCAGGGCATCTAAGAACAGAACAACTTCAAACTGAGGTGCAACTTACTTTATGTCTGTCTTCTTACACAGTATTGCCTCATTTTGCTGGGCATCATGTGTGTCAGGAAGCATCCCTTGACCTCCGACCTCCCCAAGCATGTTCATCATTTCCATCAATGATTCTTGATGAGAAACTCATGGGAAACTTTGGGATGTCTTTGCAGGTGATGGTCCTGGCCGCCACAAACTTTCCATGGGACATAGATGAGGCGCTGCGGCGGCGGCTGGAGAAGCGCATCTACATCCCCCTGCCTGCAGCACCCGAGCGCTCTGAGCTGCTGCGTCTTGCCCTGAAGGTAATCCTCCTCTGCATTCACATACAGGCAGGCAACCTGACAAAGCACAGATTGCGGGACCTCCTGTAGATGCTTTGTGACACATGCCTCGTTCACCTTATGGCGGTGGTGTGCTTTGTCCAACTGGCACTCAAATGGCTAGGTGCTGGCCTTCCCTCTGAATCTTGCAACCCTGTCAAGAAGTCTCAATCTGAACACTTTCTCTGATAATTATGCAGCCACAGTGATGCACAAGTAGACATTTACTCATGATATTGGCACCCTTGTCAATCTGGCCCTTCCAGGATTAGAAGGGTGACACTAGAATGACACATGCACTAGTGGCAGCAGTGGATGGTTGAACCTGAAACATGTGAGGTGACTATGGTCTTGCAGGAGGTTGAGGTGGCAGATGATGTGGATTTTGAGCAGCTGGCGCAGCTGACAGAAGGCTACAGCGGCGACGATATCACCAATGTCTGCCGCGACGCAGCCATGAACGGCATGCGGACAATGATTACTGGCAAGACGCCCGAGCAGATCAGGCAAGCTCAATGTGGCTTCATGCCCACAATATGATACTGCTACAATGAAAACATTTGACGTAGAGTACTGTTTCCTGGAGCATTCCTACCGAAGTTATCACAGACGCAGCTGGGCAGCCTTCATGACTGAGACACATCCTGCAATGCATGCAGTCAACAGCAGACACAATCACCTAAGTTGCTCTCTGAGGTGCAAAGTGGGATGGGAACTTGCTGCTGCAGGGCCATGAGCAGGGAAGACGTCAATCAGCCCATCAGCATGCAAGATTTTCGCCAGGCGCTGCACCGCATCAACTCCAGCGTGTCGTCCACTGATGTCAAGCGCCACTTGGCATACATGCAGGAATTTGGCAGCGTCTGATCTCCAAGCATTTGTGTCACGGTCACTCTTACACAGCAGGAGAGTTACACCACAGGATTCCATTGTTGCTTCAACATCATGGCTGTCCAACCAACAGCACACATCCCAAGATAACAATGTTTCTTATAACCTTGGAAGGAATATATTTGTCCTGTAGATTGTAAAATACAGTGCTGCTGCAACAATGCATGGGAGCACCCACTAATACAGCTCATGATGAACGACTGAGCTACCAGAGCTGCCACCCTATGATACTTCTCATGCCCTACTCATGGCAATGAATCTCACAGAAGGTGTGCAATATTTGCATCGCTGCGGTCATGTTCAACACAAGGGTTCAACACATTCGTTTCTGATCTTGCTGTGACCATGTGTTGCTTCATGTCATCAGTGTTACATCACAACCACTATCCCTGCTCCGCTGTGGATCGCCACTGTAAGCCTATTAGAGATGTACAACAACCCAAGCCTGGTCAACAGCTGGCTGCGCATGCACAGTCCCTGCTATGCACCATTCTACTGATGAGCTGACAGTCGAAGCAAATCATTCAATATAAAGTGTTATGGCAGAAAGACATGTGGGAGAGGAAGGCAGATGAAAGCAGAAAACAGGAAGCCAGAATGTACTTGGAAGCATATTATCACCTGTCCAGCAATACTTCAGAGCGAAAATTAAACATTGCAGGGTGATATGCAATGCTCCCAGTGAAGAGCACTGCTATCGAGCCCTGCATGTAAAAGCACGCCAAATCAAACCCCATGATCATGCCATAATAATGCTCAATGCTTGCGCTATGGTTGAATGCTTCCGATACCTCCCAGTATGCCGCATGTCCCATATGACACCAGCGCACTTATCAAAGAATTATGGCATCCTCGGCTGGTCCCATGGGAATGAGGTCCTCATCCAATTCGCAAAGCTCCACACGGTGCACTCCAGGTGCAATCAATGTTTGCTTGCGCTTTCTGGTTGCCCTGTCCCCTGTTCCTGAAACGGCTCCTGTAATCTCAATCTCGCCCTGCACACACTCACAGGCTGCACATCATCTGCACTGGGACCCACGGCAGATTGGAATAGGTATGAGCAAGATACTGCCCGCGGTAACAGTTGGTGATGCTCACCTTGACAGAAATAGTATGGCACTCGGCCTCGCTCACCGAACTGTTCGCCACTCTGGCAGAACCATCAACCGGGTCATGCTCAGAACATTGCTTGCCCCTGCCTTCTGAGGAGCCCCTTCCGGAACTCTGCACTCAGCCAGTTTTGCAGGGGGTCAGCTGATAAATATCATGCTCACATCTGGTAAACTACAACAATGGAAGACTACAGAACATACCTCCACCTCTGGCGTAACCTCATCCCCTGAACATGCCTTCAGACGTTCATTAAAGCCTGACAACTCGGTGGTGCCACCTGCGCCACCATGCAACCCTTCACATGTGGCAGCACAACCATACGTCTAAAACTTATTGCGCTGTTGACGAGGATGCAGACAAGCCATAGGTCAAGGAGATCACACCAGGAATGTGATGAGTTGCTTCAGGACCATGGACGATACGTGCAAGGAGAGCATTGTTCAACAGATATCTATCCATGCATTCCTGAGCTGTCTGGGCCGCCTGATTGTCCAGCATATCATATGTCCTCTTCAACTGTGCTTCTGATTTTTGTACTTCCTGCAGGCAACAAGACTACCTACCCTCAGGTAAATCGGGCAAAATCCATGAAACCACAACAGAGGAAGGTAATGGAGGCATACCAGGTTTAAATGGTAGGAAAGTCTCAAACCTGCTGGTATGACGAGAGTAACTCCTTCAGATCTCGAAACTCGGTTTGCGGAGGAGCACCTAGCAATCACCCAGGAGGCAGTCATATGATTTTTACCAGCAATCTATGAAGCTACTGGATCGTGAAAAGGAACACTATCCATAGCACAAAGTGGAGACTAGAAAGCATGGGCACCTGTGGTTGGCATCTGGGCCATTGTGACGTGAAGATAGGTAGCCTTACAACTTGCGCTCAAGAAACTCACAGACAATCAGGAAGCAGCAACATTATATGGGCATCTCCGACAAATCCTTCCTCAAGACAATCTGCATGCTCAGGTGGACGGCTGACGCATGTCCCGGGACACCATTTCCTAAAATTAGAAGGGCAAAAAGTTGGACTGTACTGCTGAACCGTAAAAAATATCAAGCCTGCCCAGAGAGGCTAGTTTTGTCTGAAGAAGTTTGTACATGATGGCTGTGTCAAGAGGTGGTCTATGCAGCACGTAAGGGACGAGGGTGTGGGCACCTGCCCTGTGTGCAACGAGGTCTTCGCAGTGTCCAACCTCGACGCACACTGCCAAACACATTTTGGTGCCTCTGAAGATTCTGATGAACCCGTTTGTACCGATGATGGCAATGAAGAGCAAAGCGGCGTCCTATGTCCTCTGGGGTGTGGTCAGCACATTGCTGTGAGCGACTTGGACAGCCATGAAGCTGCACACAGGTGGACGACAGCTTCTTCACTTGCACATCATCTATTTAATCCTTTGGTCACTATGATATCTGCTTTTTGTGGTTTTCTCTCTTTATATTGATCCGTGCCTTTAGAGGGACGGACTGAGATTGGACACCATAATGCACAAAACACATCGGTACAGACAGTCTGTCACATGTGCATTTGTGCCATCACACCTATCACTCCAACTCGTTCAAATATTCTGTGCTGCAGTTGTCACAATCTCAGTTCCTGCTGTTCAGGTTTTCTGACTTTAAGCTCTCTTCCTTTGCAAACCTATGGCTTGAACCATTTGCAGTGTACTGACACGGAGTTATAATAATTGGCTTCAATTTCATATTCAGGTTGCAAAAAGACGAGAAGTTGCCAGCTGAGCGTCAAGAAGCTGCTGATGTTGACAGCCCGCATGTTGAGGCCCTGCAGGCTAATGGGTTGACAGACAAGGCAAGGACCTTCACACTATGCATTGTTGGCGAAACAGTTTGCAAAGGGTATAAATCAGATGCCAATGCATTGGGAATTTTAGAGCACTGCATGAATGCACAGCTTCCAAAACGCTCTCCATGCATGCAGGGGCCCGGGAAATGTCCGAGATGCGGCAAGGAAGGCCACTGGGATCAAGAATGCCCACACAACCCACAGCATGCAGAGTATGTCATCTGTCGCGGCCATGAACCATAAGCTTTTCATCGCATGCAAGATGAGTGGTTCGCAGCCTCCTGTGAGCACCATTGTGCATGGCCTTTAGGATTGCTGTCTCAACAAGTGCTGCAACACATGTGCAGGGCTCTGAGTCGCGTCGTGAATCCACCGACATTCGCGAATGTACGTGCGATGCAGCGGCCGGCCTCATTCCTGGAGGTCAAACCAGGGCTCATACCCCTCCTCAAGCAGGCACTCTGCAGCCAAGGCGGATCCTTCCGAGCAGCCCTTTCAGGTGACCCTTATGGAGTCCCTTGACACTTCACTGTGTGCATGCTGGATTGTTAGTTCATGTCTATCACCACTCATGGCATTGTACACTCATTTCATAGAAATCCTGGTGTGCCACGTTTTGTCTTCCTCAGCATCAATGAAGAGGCATCACAGAAGTATACTTTTTTAGTTCAACAACAACTCTGTCGGTGTGCACAGGTCCTGTGCACCACTTTCATGCAGCCTCACAGGATTCAGGATGGGGTTGCGGCTGGAACAATATACAAATGCTGGCCTCGCACCTGCTGCTGTGCAATAAGGTGCATGTCTGACATCTTCGCCCCCTGATCTTCTATGGCTCGATGATCAGCAGCTGCACGTGCTCAGACCTCAGCCGAGTCAGTTTCATGTCTGCCTGTGTTGCTGGCCGTATCTAACCTGTGCAGCATTCCAACGTGCACATTTCAATTCATGACTTGGACAGCTGCTGTATTTTAGATTATTCTGGGGTTTCCTGCCATGTGGAGTGGATTACTGATCGAGGACGCCAACATCTCTGCAAGTCGCAGGAGCTGGGACCGGCCCTCTTTGGTGGATGCGGGTTTGTGCCAGACATTGCTTCACTGGAGGCCTGGCTGGCATGCGCCTGGGCTTCAGGCTTTGATAATGCAGGCGCAGATCAGCTGGGCAGCGTGATTCAAGGAACCCACAAGTGGGTGGGTACGACCGAGGCTGCTTCTGTCTTCAGGCTGTTTGGCATCCGGGCTAATGTTGTCGACTTCAAGGGTGCGCTCTTGCATACTCATCTTGTGGCTCCTATCATTAACGTTGGGATCTCAAAACACTGGGATGTTTTGATTCGCTGGGGCAGGTTGGAAGCCTTACTCAGTGCTATTTGGGTTGAGAGAGGCTGATAGGTCTACATGGCATGCTTGCGCCACTGTGTGTCACAGGCTACGGTGGGTTTACACGGGGAAATCAGGGACATGAATGTACTGTTCCCCAAGAAGAGTGCTTAGAAGACAATCTGATATGAATTGTGCCGGGCAACAGGCCACAAAAGTGCAAAGCAGCAGAAGACAGGGCATCCATTGACAGCAGGCGGCAGCAGCTCCGCAGCCGAGCAGACTCCAGTGCACGAGGGTGTCCAGTGCGACAAGTGTGGCGTGTCTCCCATCAGAGGCCTTCGCTACAAAAGCCAGGTAGTCACCGCCCAAAAATGGTACCAGGATAGTGTTACAGGGAGACAAATACTTGTCTTTTGGCGCTTGAATTGTGCTTGTCATTGGCTTAGTCCGCTGTTCCTAAGGAATGTGCTCGTTGTGTGCGGGGAAGTCGTGTTGGAACAGGCCGGCCTCTGGGTGTGGTTTGAGATGTTTCTGTTTGAACCTTCAGGTGCTCCAGGACTATGACCTCTGTGGGAAGTGCTTCGCTCTAGAGGGAACAGAAGACCTGGGGCCCTTCACCGAGATGGCAAGCCCTTCTGAAAACTCATCGGCAGCATCGCAGGCATGCTCTTGTCCCTCCTGATGTAGATGGCAGCACCAAGACTTCTGTTTCAGCTATTCTTAGAGTGGTATAGGAGAGCGTGGAACGGATGACCATAGCATCAAAATGTGTCCCTCTTGGAAGTCATGGCTGGCGTTCAAATAATTTGGTTGGCTGCAGCGGTCGGTTGATCACTCTGCTCTGCTGCACTGGGTGTGGGAGTACTTCACTGAGGAAAAGGAGAATGGAAAGCGGGCCTCGCACGACTCGCACGAGCCGGTGACTCTGAAGGATCGCCTGACTGGGCCTGTCATCATGAGCGGTACGTCCATGATGTACTTAATATGCAGAGTTTGCCAAATGTCAATTTTCAGCCCCAAGGGTAGTCATTTGTGTCGGTTGCAATTTAGGGTTTAGGGTTTAGGGTTTAGGTCCTGAGTACCCATAGGAATAAGTTGCCATGCATCCATGTATATTTCAGTGAGGAGTATGTGCAAGTGCAGGCAAGCCACCGCTGTACTTTCAGCATGAGGGCCACTCACGCACAATAGTGGGCATTGAGAGGAGTCGCGCCAGCAGCAGGCAGCCCGAGCAGGTGTACCTCCTCATCCTGGACCCCTCCCACGGCACTGCTGGCCTGGAGAAAGCACTGCGCCAGCGCAAGGGCTGGCAGGTGCGAAGCTCCCTTTCAATCCTGCGGGGATCTGGTTTTCAACTCAGGCAGTCTTCCTCTTGCCCCAAGAGTGCTTGTATTTGTTTATTTGCAGCCCATGTGGAAGCTTTGCGGATTGGATTAGCGATTCTGGGTTTTTGCTTCTGTGTGGGTCATGCTCTTTGACGAGGGCAGCAAGCATTCAAATGAGCAGATGATTGCCCTGCTTCCTAACACCTGAAGGGCTTTTGTTATGCCGCTGCTCAACTCTTCATCTTTACTGCTTGTTGGTACTTCTTTTTGGGTAGTGACCACAACGTCGTGTGCGTGGTGCAGAGGCTCATCAAGCGCAGCATGTGTATGCTTCAGAAGCCGGAATTTCAGCTGCTGCACTGCCTGGACGGCCTCGCCACCGGGCAGGAGCTTGAGAACCTGAAAATCATGCGTGCATCGCAGCAATACGGGTTCTGATCAACCAAATAATAGTTGGGGGCCGATCATTGCGTTATATAATTTTTGAAAGCAGAAACATAAGATCAGAACCATGCGGGTTTAAGGTAAAAATCTCCTAATCTTCGGGAAACTACAGGACCATTTATTCAAGATTTCCCAGTAAATGGGATGGCCTGCACACATAGAAGGAGCCGAGCTCTTATATTTTGGTAGCTCTGAACTGCTCTGTTGAACAATTCCAGTCGGCTTCTGATGAGGAACGCCCTGGCCGATCCTTACAGTGCACTTTGCTATCATTTGCTGCTCATCTTTTACATGCATCATTTTGCAACTCCGTTTGTCAATCAAGCAGGCATGTTAGCAGTATTGGGAGTGTTTATGATTTTTACAATTTAAAATACTCAGGCCTGGCACGAGGAGCTCATTAGCAAGCGCTTAGCGCTACAGGCTTTGTTTGCCTCACCTATTATGCGGGCTAGCCGCAGAGGCATGCAGGAGCATATGAGTGTCACTGGTATTTGAGATAAAAACTTCTGCATATGCAAGAGGCTCTGTAGGAGCCTTTGCATGTTCCCTGTCTGGTGACATTCGCGTGAAAGAGTGAAGGATACTGCAGCATGGCTTGCAAATTTGCAGTGAGATGTTCCACGAGTCTTACACTTACACCACAAATAACACCATGTAAAGTAACATGGGGTGACACTGCGCCGTTGGGGACTGCGACGTCACTTAAGCTACACTACTTCGCTTCTGATGGAGATAGATACAAGCTTGCACTGCAGCATCGTGCTGGCAACATCTCAGCATCAAGCTGCTGTTTTGTCTGATATGCAGTGCTGCGACACAAAGTCCTTCAACTGAAAAGACTTTCAGCTAGCAAATCTGAGGAATTTGGCAAACACAAGAAGCATTATTACTAATTTTTACTAATAATTTATCAGGCTGTCCTCTAATGAGTCACTGCTTTTGGAGAGTGATACTCGTTCAGCAAGCCCCTGGCAACTTTCAAAAATTTTGCAAGTCGTCCCGTAAGCGCGAAACAGGCTCGCACCTACCGCGTGCCTTTCACAACACTGATCCACCATATTTGAGCAAGCCTTCTTCAGGACACTATGTCAAAGCCAAGCAAAGACCGTGTCTTGGTCCCAGATATTAATGCTATGACATGACAAGAATGTTGCTCACCACCATATGCACCGAGTCAAAATCATCTTTGAACAGCACCCTGGCTGAAGTACAAAAAGTGTCTGGCAACACTCCGACTGTGGCGACAAATTTTAAGCATATAAATCACTTATTCCTAGATGAAAGCATTATGGTGATGCTGCGCTTTGTTTGGGCTCCGTCATTGCCGCCAAGGCTGCTTGTAAACATCGGCCATGGCTGCCCGCTTGGCAGGGTCTGTGATAGCAGCCTCAAGCGCCTTGTACTCATTTGTGACCGCCTCAAATGCGGCCTGTGCCCACAAAGACATCATCGCAATCACCCTTCCTGCCAATCTTCTTGAGACAGAGGGCAGCCCGCAACACATGTTCCAGAGAGAAGGCATACCTGTGACAAGGCCGCCTGCTGAGCAGTCTTGTCATCGTCTGGAATCCCGCGTACGATGTCCTCAGGAATCAGCTCATCGCCAGCCGATACACCTGAAGGCCATATATCCCCCTTTGTAGCCCGACCTAAATTGGAGTGCCAGATACCATGCGCACTATATGCGCACATTCGAACTGCATGTGCACCATATTATAGCTATTTGATTTCCCCGGTGCAAGTCATCACGCAGGAGCATGCGTGTTATTAGGCTGCCCAGTTGAGAGCTATCTCACAGGGCACCAGCACATATGACTGGTGTCTGGCTTGACACGCTCTCGGCGATCCTGCAGGACCCCGACTCACAAGCCGTATGGACAAACGCACCGACGCCGACGAAGAAAGTGAGGCGGCGTTCCCCGAGGCCCTTCTCCAAGGCTGGGGGCGGCGGCATCATCTCGCCGCTGTGCATGGCCAGCGGGAAGAGGTGCCCCGGGCGTTTGGCCTGCACGAGCAGCGTGCGCATGAGGTCCACTGCCGCCGGGTCGAAGGCGGCCGGCATCCAGGTCCCCTCCGCATTCGGCCGATCGCGCCCGCCGCTCGGCGCAATCCAAAGCAATTTGCCGCCCTGCACCCGTCACAGCGCTCAGCAGTCGCCCAGCTGCTGCTCGAATTTTGGTGGCGCAACAACCAGAGCAACATACCGTCTTATAGACTCGATGTGACTTCCTGGCTTGAAGCTTGCAAGAGATAGCTCCTGATGTACTGTCGGTGGCTCCAATTATATCAAATTCTTTTAAAAAATATATTAAATAAGAGCCCAGATGTAAAGGAATGTTGGGCATCAACCAGGTCTAGCTAGATGCACAATCAAAACCCTGAACTCTGCTAAATTTCAAAGAACATTCCGCCGCAGAAATGCGTACAGTCCTCGATGACCTTTGCTTGGAAGCTGTTGTCATCAAAACAGCAGCGGACAGAGCACCTCTCGGAGGCCCTTGGCCATGGCGGCGAGGGTGCGACGGTTGGTGCGCTGCTTCTCGGCCTTGAGCTCAGGAAAATCGTCCATGCGCTTCTTGGAGTGCACGCAGAACAGGTTGCGCCCCATAGAGAAGGGCTTGCACAGCGGGTCCGTCACCACCCGGTCGCCCGCCACATAGATCACATCTGTTGCCAGGTTGGGGTGTGTGTGCTCCAACAGCAGGGCCCACACAGCTGCAGCTGGCACACAATAATTCGACACTCTGACCCAAAAAGTTAGCGGCCAAGTACTCTTGAGTGACTCCAAACAGAGCCAATTTTCCACACTGTCGCAGACGTCTCGAGCAATGATCCCAAGATGACGCATAGGTAACAATGGCTGCGAGGTCCTAAGTGCATGGGGAGTTCTCTCACCCGGGTCTGCCTCAGTCTGGTGGTTGGCCAGCATGATGACATTGTCTCCCCGGGCCAGATACTCTGCCGCCTTATCAAAATTTTCCAGATGGCCCACCACAGAGATATCGAAGTTGATCAGGTTCCGTACATAGTTCTGCACCGCACAGCAGTCACTGGCAAATCAACAATATCGCAGCACGCAGGGTCTGGCATGTGCACTTGATGTTCTGACCGCTTCCATCACGCATTAGGCACATCCACATTGCCTGGGCAGGTGCCCCAACATCCTGAGCATTGGTGCCGGACCTGGCCGAACTGATAGTAGTTGTATGGCTCCAGGATGCGCTGATGGAAGGAGGGAAACGTGTAGGGGTTGACAAACTGATCGCAGACGCGGTCTGCGATGGCACCCATCACCTGCGCCACTCGCCTCTCATCCGCACCAGGCACACCGCTATTCACCACCGCCGCTGCATACGACGATTCCACAGTCACAGTGTGCAGTGAATTGTTTTTATACCAGTGCTGCTTTCATTGCGTTTCCCACACTGTGAACAGGTTTCTTGAAAAGAACACCAACAGGCAGTTTTGCAGGAGTGGTGACTTGCATTGGGCACTGCAGAGCATGGACATCCTGGGAAGGTTAGAATTACTAGAGAAGTTCAGGTGCACACTCTTGTAGTTGTTGTAGAAGTCCAAGAAACCAGGCACAAGCTGCTCGGGGATCTTCTTCGCAGCAACTCCAGCCTTCAGTACGGCCTTGAACTGCTCCTCGCTTTGTACGTCAGCAAATCCTGCCAGTTTGGGAGGCGCGACCTCGGCAATGCATGTGGTGGTTGCCTGGAATCTGGTGCAGCGCCGTGCAGGAAGTAAACATCTGCTCTGGATGGGTGATCCTCTGCAGGCGACGCTCCACCTTGCCAAAGGAAGCGATCTGTGCTCATGAATACCGGCAGGCGAAAGGGGGCAGCATTTGAAAGATGCGAAGCTCAATACCATTGCAAGCAAGGCGAAAAAGTACAGCAAACAGACTGAACCCCCTTCCCTTCAGTGAAACCGTTTTAGAAATACTAAATTGCAGAAATTCAGGAAAAACACGAGATCATCCTCAATTTTGATGATAGCAAGTTCCTAGTCCAGTGTCGGATCACTGCATTCTTCCAGGAACGATCTCTTTCTGGCCAACCGCTAATTTGCACCGACTAGAGAGTCAGTCTGAGGGGGCGTTCCTTACCAGTGCCGCCCTCCGGAAGCAAATGCAGTCTGCGAAACAAGAAGCTCAATGCGATCGCCTGTACGAGGGCTCCAAGATGCAGCCTGTGAGCGTGCAAGAGAGCTTATTGGTTGCTTTTAGCCCAAACTTGGAATACCTGGCGACAGCGACCCGCGATGGGCGGCTTAAAGCCTTTGACACTGGTAAGTGTTCACCCCAGCAACTGGGGCTGGCCCTGCGATGGTATTTGCACGTCTCCTTGAATACAAGCTGAAAGCGTATAACACTTATTGCCGCAAAGTACCATGCCCGACCCTATTTTGGAGGATGAGAAGTACTGACTGTGGCAGCAAGCTGCACGATCTGGTGCATAACGTGATACTGTTTGCGCCTTGAAGCGCACATCTTCCTTACAAACTGGTTATAAGACCCTGTCTTATTGCTGAAAAGGGCAGAAGGCATACTAGTACTTGCACTGAACCTTTTCTGTGTTGATGTGCTACAGCATCTGGGAGCCTTCTCTTCAATATTAGCACTGCTGTTGTCGCTCCTGAAGGAAAAATAGCAGGCTTAGCACCTTCATCAGGCAGCGAGCAGATCTCATGTGTTGCATGGGCACTTGGCCCTGATAAGGTGAGCATTCACTATGCGCAGCCCCCGTCAAGCCATGCAATCCGTGATGAAATCGCTCTGTGGACGGATCGGAAGCATTTCCGACATGAGCTATGGAGTGGTGTGGCCGAGCAGGCAAAGAAGAATGGAAGAGCAGGGGCTAATGCGGCAGGGCGGTTATTGCTGGCCGTGGGGACTGCGGCTGGCAACGTGCGAGCCTTCTCAGCTGCAACTGCAAAGGAAGCATGGGCTGCCAAAGGCTGCAATGAGGGGTACGCCATGCGCCCAGCCACCCATGCAAGAGTTGAAAGGAACATTTTATAGCTCGGGCTTCCCCAAATGGCATGAAGATATGATAGCAGGAACTCATAAGCAGATCGAATTCCCAATCAAGGACTCTAATTACACACCAGCACCAAGCTTCTGCTTGGGTGGGCATGCTATGCCAATCCTGGTTGAATCTGACGTCATGCAGGTCTTGAATTCAAATCAACTTCTGGTTGGACGTGATTTCAGCAGGGTAGGACCACTGTTTAAGTTCATGTACTGGCCAGTGCTTTTGCGATATTCACCCTGGTGCAGGGAAGTGGCGTCGCTGGCATTTGAGGCAGAGGCTGGCGCGGCGGGTGTGCTCTACAGCGTGGGGGCGGACAGCCGCGTGTGCGCGCTGGACGCCTCTTCAGGCGAGCATGTCCTAAAGTTCAAAGCCGGCAGCCACCCCCTGACCTGCATTGGTGCAGCACGAGGTCAGCAGCCCCCAGCTGATTGCCCTCAATAAGCTTACTGCATAACATCAACAATGGGCTAGTTTTTGGCCATGCCCTGCTTGCACGAGTTCTATCATGTGCCGGTACTGCCCCATGGAATCTCTGCATCGACACGTCCTGTCTGTGCATGTGTCATGTGGTTGATGACATCAGTGATGTTAAGAGGTACATAGTGGACTGAGTGATGGTGCATGTTTGCTGCAGACTGTCAGTCGGTGCTGGTGGGCAGCAGCTCACTCGCATTGTGGAACATAGCAGAGCAAAAGCGGGTAGCAAAGTTCATGGGACACTCGGTGAGTGAAGGACCACACAATGTCATGGGCAGCGTTTATAAATTACACCTGCTGGAAGCACAAAATCCTTGCAGAGTGTCTCTGTGATGTAGTAGCCACTGAGCCTAGCATGACAGGTAGCCAAGTAGATAATTCATTGTGCCGCAGTTGCCGGTGCGTGCGATTGCATTCAGCCCTAGTGGCGAGCATGCGCTCTCGGCCTCTGAGGGCGAGCGGCAGATTGCGCTGTGGGCTCTGCCAGCCAAAGATGGCACCGCGCCGTCCAAGAAGAGCCGGCCGAGTGTGGGGCTGCTGTCCATGGAAGAGCCGGCTGTGCAGCTGGCCACCTCAGCAGCAGCCAGCAGCACGCCAAATGAGGCGTCATCCTTCCAGGTGATTGTCTCTTGCTCATGCCGCATCCTGCGCATCACCATCTCCTCATGCTGGTGGTCCCACGCATTGTATCATACAGCTGTAGATGTTGTGGTGCAATGTACATGGAATTGCTTTGCCCTGGCAGATTTGGACTTGTGATGTGCAGGCCCGTCATGATTGCACATGTTGCATGTTATCATGGCTGTGGCGAAGTCTCTGTCACTGTGGCGCTGGACGTGCTGCGGGACACCAAAGGAGATCCTGTCATGTAGGTGTGCGAGCAAAAGGACGCTGTGTGCTGTGTAGGTGGCAGCAGTGAGCACAGCAGGCAGAGCGTATGTGTGGTCGTGCAGCGCTGCAGAGGAGGATGGACGCATCACTGGCAGCCTGACCATGCGCGTCAGCGTTGAAGCATCCTCCTCTGAGACGTGCGTGCCCCTCTGTACTGGACAAAAGCCATTCGTGCACTTGAAGTGTTTTCTGATTGTTCTCTGTGAGTAAAGGGAAAGGATAATGTTTGCCGCTGCCTTTGATTGGGCATGTGTTCAAAAGGGCAGGTCATTGTGTGTCCTGACTTTTCATCTTTTTTTCTGGCTAGGGCACATACCCAGGGCGAGGGCAGCATCTTGGCTGCACATTTTGAGTCGCCGGAGGCGCTCCTTCTGGCGAGGGGTTCTGCGGCAAAGCCCGTCTTTGAGCGCATAAAGCTGCCGAAGGACAGCAACTCAACCCAACAAATACAGCTTGAAAGAATTACGGTAAATCCTTCTGCAGCACAGGAATAGCCGTTTGCCTTTGTTCCTGCTGCTCGTGATGAAGAGTGTCTCTTGCGGATCTTTCCTCTTGCAGAAATGCTGGTGCTAAATACCCAACATGCTTGCTGGGGCAGCATGGTCAGCATGACTGTGGAATTGTTGCAGGAGGGATTGTTGATACAGTCAAGTGGAAGGGGTGGTGAGGCGTCCACATCAGGAAAGGGTGCTGTGGCAGCAACGGCGAAGGGCCGGGTGGCCTATGTTGGTTCTGAGCCCACCAATGCAGAGCTGCTGATGTCCAGAGTGGCCGATGATGGCCCCGAGCGGCAGAGCAGGTCAGTGCCTGAAATGTTCACATCTTTCAACGTCCCCTCTGGTGCGAGGCTGAGGTCCCATGGCTAGCATGAACCGTTTGATGCTGTCGCGTGATTAACAGCTGAAGAGAAGGGTCTGTGGCAGGAAAAGGAGAGCAGAAGGGGATGAAGCGGGAACGATGGAAGTCAGCGAGCTTCCTGTTGAGAACGGGCCAGTGCCAGATGGTCCCACACTCGGGGAGAGGCTGGAGGCGCTGCAACTGAGGATGCGACAGGTTAGGGGCATTGATGTGCTCTTCTGCTCTTCAGCATGTGCACCACACTGCATGGGCTTAAGCAGGACATGCTGTCTCTTGCACTTCTTATTTGTTGCTGAGGAACACCAAAGGAACACCAATGCTTGAACATGCCTGCTGGCCAGTTGGGCGCTGTTGGAGATCTGCTTTGATTGCCTACATGGGTACCTGCTGCAGTGCTTGTCCTGCATGGGTGGGTCACCCAGTGGACATGTCCGGAGAATGCTCTGCAGATCGTGCACCAAAGCAGCAGTTCGGCCCTGAACTGATTGGTCTCATTTGGGTTCAGGACCAGATGGATGTGGATGGGGCGGCTGGATCAGGGGCGGCAGGGCCGCTGAAGGCAGACTCGGTGGCTGTTCTGCTGGGCCAAGCGCTGCAAGCTCAGGACAGAGCACTGCTGGAAAAGTGCGGCTCCATCCCTGCTTTTGTATGACGCGCAAGAAGCTTGCATGTATTTTTTTAGCGTCTCTTTGAGAGTCTACTGAATGGCATTTGCTAGTCCAGTGGCCAGCACAGACGATCTGTGGTAGGGACCTGAGTGCAACCATTTTGCACAATCATCTTATTGTCTCGCGTGCACTTGTAAGTGCTGGCCGGAAATTGCAGCAGCCTGCAACACTAATCTTGACTCTTCCGTCCTGCATATGGCTGCTTAAGGGCGTTTGATGGCTGCACAGGTGCCTGAACACGGGGAACGAGGCGGTGATAGGCGCGAGCGTGCGGCGGCTGCGGCCGCACCATGCGGCGGCACTGCTGGAGGCAGCAGTGGAGCGGCTTCGCGCGCGCGCCAACCGCGGCGCCGCACTCACGGCCTGGATCCGCGCCGTGCTGCTGCACCACACTGCTTACCTCATGGCCGCGCCCGGCGTGCTCCCCATTCTTGCCTCTCTCTCGCAGGTGCGCCTTATCTTGCACACCCCGGGCCCATGTTCTCAACAGCGTTGACTTGAGGACTTGCAAGTGATTTTGTAGACCCCTGCTTTTTTGAGAAGGATGCACTTTATATCAGGTGCATATGGGCGTCGGATGATGTGACTGCAAACCTTTGCCTAAGCCAAGTTGACCTCTATCCTGCACCTGCATCTCTTATCCTTATTTGGTACCCCAACATTGGGGTTTACTCAAGCGGGCTTAGCAATGACAGCAGGTTGGCAGTAAGACATGCCTGTTGCCCCTGGCACCTGTAGGCTTGACGGTGCTGTGTGCCTGTGCAGACCATCGAAACACGGACCGCGCAGCTGAAACCTCTGGCAGCACTTGCGGGGCGTCTTGACTTGCTTGTGGCGCACCTGCCCAAGCCGGATGCCCATCCGGGTGGTGACGCCATGGAGTTGCCTGGCCCTGAGGTGCCTTCCGCATAAAATTTCAATCCATGCATCTGATCCCGAATCTGTAGCTACTTGCAATCCCATTCATGTCAATTTAAGAAGATCGCCTTACCCCACTGGCGTATGGGAAAACTACATGGTTCATCGCTACAAATGCGGACACACTAGTTTGTCCTTTTTCTGCCGTACTGTGAGAAGGCAGAGAAGTGTGGCGCATTGCAGGTTTTGCCTGTATGAAGTGAAGAGCGGGGTTTTTTGCATGCCCCCATCATCAGGGCGTCTAAATATTCTTCTGCTTTTATTCTGACAAGATTTATGAGGGACGGGCCAAATGCGTGAAGAGCCAACCAGCTATTATGATTGCATGTGTGGTTTTGTTTTGTGGGTTTTTTTTGAAACCGTTGTGCCCTTGCATCACAGGTGGTGTATGTGGAGGAGGACGAACTGGAGGCAGAGAACCCTTTCTTGGCAGCGCCAGACAGTGATGGCGAAGGCTCAGACGATGAGGATGAGTCTGATGCAGAGGGTGATGAGGATGACGATGTTGACATGGATGATATTGATGACAGTGACTAACACTTCAGTGTGGACTTGCGCTTCAAAGTGTGCTTGGCTGGTTCAGTAGTCTAGGTGTGTACCAGCTTGTCGCCGCTTTTTGTGAGTACTCGGTGATAGTGTGATGTTTCAGACGATCAATCAGCAAAAGAGCCCTCGAGATGTGAAGAATGAAGTTCCTGAATGCATCAGTGTTCCATGACCTCTGGCAGGAAATTCTCATTATGTGAATGCACATATGCACATGCGCACACACCAAGCCAAACTCAGAAACGCAGGCCTTCCAGTGTCACATCCAAATTGAATGATTTAACGTTACCGCTACACAAACTGGCGTCCGTTGTATGCAGGAGGCCAGGGCCGGCTATTAAAAAGGCAGCCATCATGCATTGATCATAAGGAATGCGAATAACCAGACATGCCCTCCTGCACAGTCAGTACTAGGCGCTTTTGAAGCATACATCACCGCTGTCAACGAGCAATAATACATCATTAATGTAGTCTCTCAGCCAAGCAAATGCTACACATTTGAGGTCCAAATCCCAGCCAAAAGCAAAGAGTCGCCCTTTGCCAAGATGCAAGGAGTAGCAATGCAGAAAAAGTAGCAGGGAAGTAGATCCTGCGGCAGCATGCCTACTTGCCGCGCTTGCCCTCCTTCTTGCGCACAACCTCATCCACATAGCGCACACCCTTCTGCTTGTAGGGCTCAGGTGGCCGCTTGGCGCGCACTTTGGCAGCAAACTGGCCCACCTGCTCCTTGTCATACCCGCTGATCACCACCGTCGTCTGCTTCTCCACCTGCACCAGTGCAAGGTCACATCCAATCTCCAGGGTATGCTCTCGGGCAGCCACTCTTTCTGGGCACTTCCCAACTGATATGCAGGATGCTCACTATTGGTCGTCATGCATCATGTACACATATAGCCCCTGAATGCCTGACTATCCAATCATAACTCCAACCCAAACAACATTGACAGACAATCAAAGATAGAAACCCAGCTGGTTGACGGACCAGGAAAAAAATACAAACTTACTGGTTCTTAAGGCAACAAGAGTGCCGAGCTTGTAACCTCTGCACAGCAAGCGTGAGGGTGATGAGCTGAGAACAGGGAGCCTCACCGCAACAGTGACTCCCTTGGGAAAGTCCATCTCGATCGGGTGGCTGTAGCCCAGATTGAGGATGAGCTTTGAGCCCGACACTGACGCCCTGTAGCCCACTCCCACCAAGCTGAGAGTCTTGGTCCACCCCGTCGATGTGCCGACCACCATGTTGTTCGCCAGCGCTCTGCGCCAATACAGAACACTCAGCGCAGGGCCCTCACCCCCTCCATTAGCACCTTGAAACATCCCTGTGAACACTGCACAAGCAATGTCTTCTGGAACACAACTTACTACGCTATCACTCTTGCCTTGCACTATGTTTGTGTGGAAAACTACTTGACACTCCCAGCACGATGGATGCAGTTGCAGCAGGGAGTAGTGCAACAGGTCTGAGTGCGGCCGAACCGGACCTTATCAGGCCGTGCACCTCATTTGCCTTCCTGCTGGCCTCTGTCTTGAATACTCGTAACGCGTCCCCTTGCTGCAGGCACAGTAGGTTGTTTGCATAACAGGACCAGTCGGATTATTGCACGCAGTCCAAATTGCAGTTGCATGTTGCTGCCCCAGCCTCACCTGCTCAATTTCTACAAGTTCTGGAATGGCCAGCTCCAACTCTCCCTTAGGTCCCTGCAGCAACCAAATGGCGTTTCAACACCAGCAACTTACTGGCCTTGGGGAGATACAATCGCACTGTAACGTGCCTGGGTTCCTGGGACAAAACCTTGTGGACCCTCAAGGGGGTTCGCCAAGAAAGTTGCAGAGCAGAAGAGAAGGTTCTCTTCAGCTGTTGGTGCGTGGCTACGCACCTTGACCTTCAGCAGGTCCCTTGTCAGAGTCAGCTGCACACCCTTTGGAATGGGGATTGGAGCTTTCCCTATCCGCGACTCCTTCCCGAACTCAGTCCCTCTCGGAGGTGCTTGGCACCTGGTTTGCACCAGAGATCTCGGGGCAGCGAATCTGTGTGGCAACTGCCGCAAACATCTGCTAGTGCCAGCAAAGTGGCTGTGCGAGCAGGACTCCATTTCTGCCCTGCCTCACTCTTCGGGCTCTCCACCAGCACCGAACACTTTACCTGGCAATTCCTTTTAAGTATTGGAGTTGACCAGCACTCTGATCCAGGCGCCAGGAATACGGTCCCTTGGGCAAACGTGCGTCTGCTGTTTTTCCATGGTGTGCGGTCTTCCACAATCTCATGATTTGATAAGCTTCTGTCACCCACCCTTTTACAGGGTATTTGTCATTGAGCCCTAGCTTCCACGCCAGCTGCTCCTCCCCTGTTTTGGACACGTTGCCGCGTGGGGCAAATTTTTTCCGATCTCGTCACAAGATCGACACCAGATCCTCGTCTAACCCTCAGCCCACTCCGCCACCGCCTTTCAGTTATTTAGACGACCACTCAGGAAAGGAAAGCATCAGCGAGGAGACGAAGGGCCCCCGAGCTTCACCCATCGCCAGGTGTGACGCGCCAGGGACTTCGTGTTGGCGTAAACTGTTTCTCCTGGGATAGCGACTATGGGAGTAGACAGCAGGGCGCACTCCTTATTGACCGATGTGCTGTCTGGCCGTTTTGAGCAGCCGCTGAAAATTTTAGCGATGAATAAAAGGCGGGTTGAAAGTCGTACATGAGAAGGGTGCTGATGGGCAACGTTTAACAGGATGTGCCAGCATTTGGGGCCCCTGAAGCCGTGCAGCACACCGTTGTTATATTAGATCCTGTGGGTTGTGACCGAGCCGCCATTGCAAGTCTCCGCAACAGCCGCTTTGCGGCAGGGTTACGCGACAAGACGCGCGGCACATCTTGGGGCACAAATGCGAGACTATGGGGCTGCGGGGCAATGCATATCTTGTTTTCTTGAAGGGACTGCTATAAAAATGCTGGGTAGAGCGAGTGGGCCGGGAAGGGGGAGCGTCCACAAGTTGGGCATGGTGTTCTAGAAGCAGCTTCATGATAGGGGGCGTCTTGGCTTGGCACAAGTTAAGGGGTTAAGAGGTGTCAAGGGTCGCTTTGTTCTTTAGGTTGAGAGTACCTGGCTGGCTTTTGTAATAGCAAGCGTCTGCGACGCCCCGACCTGTTTGCTTCAGCGCCACCTTTTGGCTAAGCCCTGACGGACTGTTTTTTGGGGCTGCCTGCAGCAAGGAGATAAGCCAAGCCCTCCTTTCACTGCCTGCTGTACCTACTGCGACGAGTTCGGGCGACTTGATTCTCTCTCACGTCTACAGTTTCCGCGGACCCACTTGTAAGCTCTAACTTATGGCAATTCCAGCTGTGTGCTTTAGCCGCCTGTTGGCGTTCTGGCAAGCCTGTCCCAGCAGACTATGAGTCTCTAGTAGTCTGTATTCGCAAGTTCCCAGGTCGGACAGGGCTGCCTTCAGAGTCCTAAATCAGCCCCAATCTGCTGGACTGAAGTGTTCTCTTGGCTGGCTGCAGGAGCATTTGTAACCATGATCTCACACAGAGTACAGAGCCTTTTGCTGCTGTTGGTCACCTGTGCGGTGGTTGCCCAGTGCCAGCAGGAGGGCTCTTTCTTTGCCACCCAGCAGAATGGGGGTGCCATGTACAATGGCCATGACTGGTGGGATGTGAGGGCTCCAGAGATCCCTAAGATGCAGAGCCAGGCAGCGCTGTTCGCTGCGGGCATCAAGTCTTCGCCTGGCGCCTTCGCTGGCATGTTTGCTGAGCTTGTTGCCCTGGTAAGCTTCTTTCTCTCAGCAGACATGCCTCTCTTGTGTTGTGCTTCCTCTACTCCAGTGCTTCTTGTGCGCCGGTGCATGATTACGTGTGGCGAGGACCATAGGATGGGCAAACAGAGGGTCAATCCTCAGCGAGTCTCACACAGGCTGAGCAATCTGACCCTTGGCTTTGGTTGCTTTTGCACAGGGAAACCAGGTTGATGCTGCGCGGTCCCTGGCCTACCTGCTGAACGCCAATCTCACACTCAGCGGCGGCTGCCCTAACCCTCCCCTCACTGAGTACTTCACTGACCAGGTCTGTCTCTGCTTTAGCCCAGGTTTTTTTTTCTCTAATAGCTGCGGCTTGCACAGTAGTGCTCGGTGCTCGATGTATTTTGACTTCTTTGGTTGTAATCACAACAGTAATCTGGTGTTGACAGTAACTCATATTATCTCGTCTGCCACTGCAAAATTGGTTTTTGTTTGTCATGCCTGTTTATTACCTTTTTTTTGTCTGTAAAAGCCTCAATTTTTTGCTTTTCCTGTGACCACAGCTCGGCGATGCCATCGTACGTGCAGTGGGCCTGGGCAAGAGTGCCACTGACACAACGCCACAGCCCCTTGCGCGCACCGGCAACCTTTCTGACACACAAGTCGCAAGTGCGCTCATTGCCGGTGTTGCCCTGGCCGCCAAGTCCTGCGGCCCGCCCAACCACCTGTCATCCAACAGGTCCGTCTCTAGACAGGCTTTTGAGCGGTTAATACTTAATGAATTGCTTTATTTCTGAGGGTCTACTCCTGCCTTCCCTTCACATCAGTCATACAAAGGACTGATTGCATGACTAGTGTGACACTGGGTATCACCATTCTGTCTGATAGCATTTCCATTGGTGTGAGTGCGTGGTAGTTTGTGTTCCATGAAGAGTCTGGGCTAATGGGAGTTTGGTTGTTGCTGTGCAGTGCAGAGCAGGCACGAGAGAAGTACAGGAACAGCTCTTGCTACTTTGTGGGTCCTGTCCTGGCCACTCCCATGAACAAGAGCGCCGTCTTTGCAGCAACTCTCACTCTGGCTGTGGGCGAGGCCACCGTGGAGAACCCATGGTCCCTGGGCGCTGTCCTGGGAGGCATTCAGGTGTGGCCTAAGTTTCTCATAGGACGCTTTTATGGAAGCACTGTTTCTGTCTGCCTTGCTGGGAAGAGCAGAGTGTGCAATAGGTTGCACCTTCTTACCTGCTCAGCAAAACGAAATGTTACTGCGAGGTGGTGCAGCAAGAAGTTTGGGTCACTCTGTGTCAGAGAGCTGTGGGAGGTGGGTGTGTTGAACAATGTTGGGTAATTATTGGGTGGTGGCGGTTTTTTGCACATCACATACAATCATAGCTGAAAGCACGCCAGTTCAGCATCTGCCATGCCCTGAGCGCGGTGTAAGAATGTTGAGGTTGTAATAGTTAGTAAGGGCTTGTCTCGATCGAGTTGTTGCTGTGCAGGACTGTGTGACTGGACCAGAGGACCTGCAGGACCCTCCAACATGGCTGCCCAAGTCCAACGGCGCCATTGACGATCAGGAGAAGGCTGAGACAATCCCCGCCATCAGTCTGCAGCGCGTCCAGTCACAGGGGTTGCCTCCCACCGCGCAGATGCCCAAATTCAACCAGGCCACCACACAGCAGCAGATCGTGCCCCTGTCCTCTGTCGGCGGTCGCAGGCGTCTGCTGGTGGCCGGCCTGTGAATCCACCCCTAATGCCTGAGCTCAGGCTGACCCCAAAGGCGTATCCTTCTGGCGCTGACCTCGGCAGCCTTCAACGCAGGATCGTACAGTCAATATTTAATTAAATACTAGGTATTAGGTCCAATGGTATGATTGGATGTTCAAGTAATGGCCCAAGCACAGATGTGATTGCTGCATCAGTTGCCATGTCAGTCCAGCAGTGACCGTGTCAAGATGGGCTGCCCACTCTTTCTTCACGGCCCTTGGTGTGAGTTCAAGCAAATACAAAAGCACTTGTGAGGGGTGTCATCCCCTGGTTATCAGAGCTGTGACAGCTCAGGAAGAGAAATATCAACAGGGAAGCAGTGTGATGTTGCGCTTCTCCTGCATCAAATGCATGGAGCCGCTGCGGCCTCCAAGCAAAAGTAGAGACATGCTGTGTAGGTCTCTAATTGCAAATTAAGTCCTGACTATCTTATCTGAACGCTTCTTTATGCTTTTGTTGCTCTTCCAAGTGAGGGCCAGTGCAGGGAGCTTTGCAGGGTCTCACAGTGGGAGTCCTGAGTTCGTCCTGAACTGCTAGAGGGCTCTTGTCTGGGACTTTTGTAGGGCTCTTGTCCCAAACTCAAAACTGGGGTTTATGTGGTGGCCTGCGTTGCTGGGGTTGGTGCGTGGGTGTGTACTCCCTCGTCACCTGCTCTGGATGCGCAGGACCAGAAGAAAGGATCAAAATATTATTCGGTGTACAGTGCAATGTTTGTGTGTGTGTGCAGAAATTGGCTTGCTGCTGTCATATATGGAGTTCTGTGCAATTTTGTTGCTCGTGGCCGCTGCTGCTGTGACCGGTCATCATTCATGTTGACTCGTCATGGGGAGTTTTGGTCATGGGTGGACTAGAGAGCACTGAACATTCATACAAGGAAAAGCTTGCTGATGCAAGAATATAGTACTGGGGGAAAGCACTTGCACAGACTTGAAGAAGAAGAGTGTGATGAATGGGTGTCTCACTGAAGGCCTCTTAGTAAAGATCCATGCAAATGCAAATTATTCATATTTGATGGAGCGGTGTGTTTGCCAGCTGGTCTTGTTTTGCTCTGCCCTGTTTGCCTGCAACCTGACCTGAACGGCACTTGTTCGCCTTTCAGCTGTTGGGTGCTGCAAATTGTGCAATGTTAAACTTATATGATTCAGTACTTTGCTCTGAGAGTGAACCTGTACATGTTGTGCGAAACTGGCTGTCTGAAAGCAACTTGATTTACTATCCTCGAAAGAGGGTTGTTTGTCTTGTCCCACCTTGTACAGCTTACAAGAGTTGTGAAAGGAAGTTTGTAATGAGACTTATTGGCAGAATTCGGTCAATTGAACTCAGAATATGGGCCCCTACGTGCGTGCACTATGAAAGGCATGCCTACGCATATGTCTAGACGAAGATATTGGCAGTCTGCCAGTCCATTTGGAATGTTACCTGATCATTATTGTATCCCAAGGAGGGATATAATCGACAGATACAGTGGCTTTGTAGCAGTACAGAAGTCCAGGAGCAGCTGCCAGCTTTGGCGTGTGGCACGGCCAGCTTATAGTTTTGGAACATTGGCACCTCACAATTTTTTAAATTGAAGTGCCAGATCACTCACACCAGGGAGACCTGTAGTGTGGGATGATTGGGTGCGTGAGTGAAGGTTCAGGTCCAAAGGTCGAAGTTTTCATCTTGCTCGACACCAGGGTGCACTGCTGCATCGTATATGCATTGCTACACAGAACCACGGCGTGCATTGCCAGCGACATTGTCGACGAGGCGTTTGACGTCAACCTCGGACACCTGGCACCGTCCAAGAAAAGGCAAACACCGAAATTGCTGAAAATTTCGGCTTAGTTCCCGTATGACTATGGCTCGGGCGGTTGTTTGAAGGGTTTCTGAAAGTGTGATCCTTTTCAAGTTACGCGTCGCTTTATAGTGCTGGAGTTCTGCCGCTCACTGCCCCATCGGGCCCACTCTGATCACCCTGCGTTGGACCGAGAGCCTGAAGCGTAGAAGCAGTCTGACACGCTGGAAACATTTTGAAAGGCCGCATTTCACCTTGATCACTTTTATTTGTGCTTCTGAACGATGGTGAGCCCTTGATTGTACCGCCCGTCATCCACCGATCGGCTGTCCCATACCTTTGCAATGAACGATATCTTGCTCGCTTAATTTTTATTCTTTTCAAAAGCTATTGACTACGCATTTTTAATAAAAGGGAAAATATAAAGATGGCGGCTGCGCATCAAGTCTACTCCAGGGTTTCTCGTCCAGACTGGAGGAGTTAACAAGTGCAGTTCCCTTTTGCTGGGCAGGAGTATGCCTCTCTGGACCCTGAATTTTCCTTGAATATGGACGCTCTGTCCAATTGCGATGAAGAGGACCTGCAGCTTGTGCACGCCAAGCTCAATGTCATCAACAAGGAGCTGCTGGAAGTGCGGGAGATCCTCACCAAGCATCTTAGCAGGAGCAGCAGCTGTAAAAGCAGCTGCAGCGACAGTGAGGCAAGTGAATCCTTTATTTCACCCACCTTTCCAGAGTACACTATGTGACCGCCAAAGTGTCCAGGCACCGATGTACTTCTCTGCCTGAAATGCTCAAGAATCTTCCATATTTTTATCGACTGACACGAGGTATGCAGATGGGCGATGCAAAGGACAAGGGAGAGTCACCAAGCCAGCCTGCTTCTCCGGCATTGTCACAGCGCAGCAGCATGGAAATGGAGATGGCAGTCTTCAAGTCCTCCGATGCAGTCTGCAGGGACTGAAGCAGGGTTTGTACCAGTGGGATGAGCAGCACGAGGATCAATATATTATGCAAGAGAAGATTTCTGCTAAAGCGTCGTCGCCCTGCTGGTGACATCCTATGGCACTGTAGTC
Source organism: Coccomyxa sp. Obi (assembly GCA_020887355.1). Classification (NCBI taxonomy): domain Eukaryota; kingdom Viridiplantae; phylum Chlorophyta; class Trebouxiophyceae; family Coccomyxaceae; genus Coccomyxa; species Coccomyxa sp. Obi. The sequence continues at coordinate 38,028 of AP025000.1, forward strand.
TAACAGCTGGATGCTGGCAAAATTGTGCATGACAATATCAAGATTAATCCCGGCATATTCTGGGCGTCCGTCATGACCTACCAAATTTTTGAAAAGGGCATGTAGCAATGTGCTTGTTGCCATGGTGCACAGCATCTTGCAGTGACAACAATGCCATGTATGTCGCAAATGGAGACAGAGGCCCCTGTCTTTGAGCAAGGCAGCTGTACGAGCTAAATCTTGTAGTATAATATATTATAGTATTTGTACTTTAAAAGTAGTAGGCAATTTTGCAAGACCTGCAGACATTTCAGTGGAGGCCTCCTTTAGAGGCAGAAATGCACTGTGCAGCCTGCGTGTCACTCGCAGCTTTTCATGTAGTTGTAGAGTGGATCATCATTACTACTGTACTCATGTACACATAAAACTTTTATGATAAAAGCGCTCTTGTATTTGTAACTGCCTGTAACATTACATTGCGACAGTAGCATTAGTAACAGTCACGGTCTTGAAAGGTTGCTGGGAACCTTGATGTGTAGTTGCATGCAGATATAGCATTATGACAGCAGCTCGACTGATATGGAAAGCACAAATGCAGTCCTGGGTGCTGCCAACCTTTCAACGCATCAAGTTCAGAGTCATGCATTTTCAAGGAGACCAATCCAGCACAGAGCAGCAAACTAATGTTAACTTGTCAAGTGACCAAAAAGGCAGCCTGGACCAGCCACTGTGATGTTGACCGGATATACATTTTCCACAGCCACATCACCAGCCATATTTGGCCTGCGTCTCTGCCTTTGTCTTCATGCCCTGTGTCCGTGTCTCCAGAACCTCCAGCTCCTGCCCCAGCAGGAAGCCTGTTAGTGCTGAAGGCCGAGAAGCACTCCCAGCCAGACAAGCTCAGCGCACCCTCTCACTAGCGACCAAACTGCCAAGAACCCCAGCAGACAACAGTGTCCTGCAATTCTAATTGCACCTTGCTCGACCAATTACCCCAGCTATTCTGATACCCAAACCTGTTTATCAAATGCTGCAACCTGCAAAAGTGTGTCTGAAAGCAAACGCCTTGGAAGAGAACAGAATGTGGCATGGCTAGAGACCGCTGCGCACCTTCATCTTGCTTTGGTAGAAAAGGGAGCTGATCTGGTGCTTTCGTCGCGCCAGCTTGTCCGGCTGCGCGCCGGCCTCCTTCCGCAGCCGCGCCTCGTAGTCCGGGCCGAACGCCGTGCGCGCCGCATTTGCCGCCTCCCTCTTGCCCGGGTCAACGTGCTTCAGCTTCTCCTGCTTCACCTGAGTCCAGCATCCACACAGCGTTGGCGCCCTGAAGCTCCGAGAGGCTGACCTCCCATTGAAAGCATCAAACACACATCCACATCAAGGCCGCCCAACGGTAATTTCCGTGCCTCTGGGAACGTCCCTGGCTGTACGCCCAAGTGCACGGACGCAGTTGATCTGCAGCTTGAAGCCTGCTGTACCATCCGAGCCTTCCCTTCCCACCATGGATTACATCTCACTGTCTGTGAACCCTGCAACCTCCAAACCATTGACCTCCCTGCTCTAGGCCGGCATGCAAAGGCCACAGTCGACCAGGAGGAGTGTCACAAGACAGTTGGGACCTCACACCTCCACAAAGTTGACGCCGAGTGCAGCGAATGGATCCTTGGCATTTTTGCGAGAGGCGCCCCGGGCATCGGCCTGCATTGCCTCCTGCAGCAGCTGGTCCCCACTAGCCGCCTCTGACGGCTGCACGCCGGCCTGTGCCCCGTTCTGCCCATATGCACCGCCGCCTGCGTGTGATAGGACACCCAAGATTCACACCTGCTGCATTTATGGCACCGAATGGGTGTACGAGGCTGCAACAGCTCTGCTTAGCTGGCAGCCCCATGAACTTGCACCAGGAGCATGTCTGGACGCCAATACAGTGCAGCGCCCCTTGGCACACAAGTACAGATTAACTATCAGCGCAGCAACAGCATGTCGCAAACAACAGCAACAACGCACTTGATAATCCCCAGACAATGATAGATGAGGACTGGTAGCACGAACGACAGAGATACCGTTGTAGGAAGCTGCATATGATGCCGTCGGTGCAGCACCATAGCTGCCATATGCTGCGGAACCGTAAGATCCGTAGTCTGTTGCAGGCGCTCCCTCGTAACCAGCAACTGCCTCCCCCACATCATCCACACGGAAGGCCTCATTACCGCCAGCGTACGCCTCTGGCCCACCCAACACCCCATCGCCGCTTGGAGGCATATCTTTGAAGTCATCGTCGTCATCAACTGCCAGCAGGCGCTGCAGGACAGAAAAGCACAGTCAGAGATCTTATGCAGTCCCATTGTAGCCAGAATGTTGCGCACTCACACTCTTCTTCTCGAGGAGAGATGCATGGCTCCTGCCTAGGACGCAGTGAGCCTGCTTGCTTCAGAAATATGGCGATCAATCTGGGAAAGAACAATGGCATTTGTGAGCCCACCGCTCCAGTTCCTGGTCCAGCTCCACCACCCAGAACGGAACTGCTCTTGGGTGGAGGCAGCACATCCCCCAGGCGCTTGCCCCGAGTGTCCAGCTTCACCTTCTTCTTGGGCTTGTCCTCCTGCAGCATTGGAACTATTGGTGCACAAGCAAGCGAAATTTTGTCAAATCCAGGTGTTCTTGTGATTGATATAGTAATCAAGCAATACAGCAACGCTTCGTTCCTCCATTAACCACTGCTGTACTAGAATCCTAGGCAACGTCCTGAGCTTGAATATATTCATACCTCCTCATCGCTGCTATCAGGGATGGGAATTTGAGGTATCGTGAATTTTACGGGCTTCCTGGCCCTCCTAGGTGCAGGCATGTCAGACACGACGAGGTTTCTTGCAGCATCTCCGCTTGTGGACGGTGGAGGTAACCTGGCCAGTAAACCACCAGGGTCCCTCGAAACATCTCCTGGGCCACACAACCACTGCATTCAGTCAAAAAACAGCAAAATACGCTATTTGAGGTGGAGACTTTGGACACTGCATATTCAGATCCAAACAACAAGTTAATGCTCACCAGCCTGTGCGATATCCTGTTGCTCTTCCTGGTCCGACGCTGCGTCAGATCCTGAGCCATAACCAGCCAGAAGATCCATGCGTCCACCCTTGATCTGTGGTTATTTCTCAAGCAGAATCAGTTCTCGACAGTAACAAGCCCAGTAAGATAAAACACCAGCAAGTGACGATATATGAGGGATAAAAAGTTCCAATCGCCTTCAATGGAAGACAAACTGATGCCAAATGTTTCGAGGAGGACACTTGCACCCCGGGACAAGGACTTTGTATAAGGACTGGGGCCAAAATAAGCATCAACAGATGGAAGCTTCAGCCTCAGATTGGGGCCTCCGACTCCAGTGGAATTGGCGTTCTGTTCTGTGACGCAGGAACGTCATATACTACAACTGTCAGCGACGCGAATTGGCTTGGCGCTCTTGAACAAGAAGTCACATTGTGAAATGCACCATGTACTGCATGCCACACTCAATACTATTAGGCCCGCTGTCCATGGATGACGGTCTTGAACATCCTTCCAATCGGCCGGCAACTATATATGATGTGCCACATGTGATGATAGTATATCAGGTATGGCAAGATAGCTTGGTTGTCAAAGGTGTGACCACAGTTCCGTTGCCTTCATTTTTTACATGCAACTGTAAGGATCTCACAGAGGAACTTCACTTGGAATTTCTGCACATTTGCTGAACTCCTCCAAACAAACAGATGCTCTGCAAAGCTGCACGCCGTGTCCAAGCCTAGTCAAAGAGGGAGAAGCCCATGTCCTGCATCATGCAAACGACATCGCTCAGACGCTTGATCAAAATGAATGAAAATCCCAGGAAAGGAAGCCGGCTCATGACTATTCAATAAAGCCTCAGTGCTGGCGAACGCACAATTAAATCCAAGCACCAAAGCAGCAAGGTTATTACAACAAGAGGCTGCAGTGCTCACCTCGTCCTCCTCTTCCTCCTCCTCTTCCTTCTTCTCCTCCTTCTTTTCCTCCTCAGCAGCAGCACCGCCGCCGCCGCCACCGCCGCCGCCTGTGATATCAAGAAAGCCAAACACCCATCAGCATCTGTGATTATACCAGCTTTACCCTTTCCAAAGCCGACTGCCATCAAGTCGTCCGAGAGAACCTCCATGGCCTGCCTAGAGCAATCTGCCAAGGGGCACCTACAAGACTTTCAAGTGCAGAAACTTTGGGAAAACATTTCCTTGTCGGCATTGTCCGTTCTCTTCCCTCACAAGAGCAATCTTCCTGGATGATGATCCTCATGTCCCCATGAATAACCCGATAATCTGCTGCTGCAACTAGGAGTGCAACTGAAGGGATGGCTCACCACCGGAGGCAACCATGGCGCCGCCACCAGAAGGCACAGAGGCCAGCTTGCTGACACCGGCGGCAATCACCTCAGTGATGTCCTTGCCATCCAGCTCCTTCAGCAGGGCGTCCACGCGGTCTTCGTCCGCCTCAATACCCACTGCAAATTAGGATGAAACATGTCTCAACACACTAGTCAACACAACTGCCAGGCATGGCCATCAGCAGTAAACTGTCAAACTCAACACAATGTAAAGTACTCGCACTCTGATGAGCTCAGCACAGACGCAACAAGAGCCTTGGGCAAAGCACGCTGATCAACAGCTACAACTTTCGCCACAGCTTCATATTCTTGATGGGCAAGCAAGCCTCTCGGCTAAATGAGTATCAAACACACCTGATCCCAAGATCTTGGTGATGTCATCCTTTGAGGGGGAGCTGTTACCCCCGAGCACAGCCTGCAAGCCACAACAAACCATGCTAACCAACACTCCAAAGTCGTAGCGCAATATGAGGAATTAAAAGAGCATGCCACGCCACATCATCCATAATCCACAGCGCTTCTTCAACAAGTGGATTACGAGCACAGCAGCTGAATACTCCCTTGGCAAAGAAAGCCAGCAGTCAGGATGGCGAGCAGTATCAACAGATGGGCTCAGGAGCGTACCAACAAGTAAGCGGAGATCACACGCATCTTTACGTGTGTCCAACTTTAACCGCTAAATTGTTGTGAAAGCCTTCGATGAGCCTTCCTGCGAGTGAGAACGGCGGCCACCAGGAACGCCGTTGAAGGGACGCCACACATGCCAAAATAGACGTCATAGTTCATTCGAGGTGTTCAACAGATGTTTTGGTGCTGGCAAAAGCACTGCAGAACTACGAGCGTCCCATCTGCGTAATGCGGTTCTGGACACAGCATGTTGCTCGAAGAAGGCCCGCATGCACCTTCAACAACGAGCTGAGGACAAACTTCTTTGCTGCTCTGACGTGGCAGATACACATGGGACGCCGTCGTACAGTAGTCTTTGGCCCGTTGTTGCGCATTCCAGTTGCTGGGAATTTTGAAACGTGCATGAATTCCAAGTGTTGGCAGCTATGTGGATCTAGAATACTCGGGTGCTCACGCAGCTCTACAGGCAGGTTTCAGCTGACATAAATAAGAAAGGAGCTCTCAATTTCAAGCATCCAGCGGAGTGCAGTGAAGAGGCGGAAGCCATATCGGCGCTATGGTGGCCAGAGACAGCTTTGGCAGCGCAATATTTGAAGAAGAGGACCAGGGAACCAGCACGGGTTATGGCAACAGTGCCGAAGAGATGGACGATATTGAGGAAGAGCTCCAAGTGCGACCACCTTGGAGCAGGCCTCAAGCAAGGGTTCATTGGGAGGATACATAATTGTTCATTCATGTGACCTAGTTCCTCAATGCCATTTACTATCAGTACATGCAAAACCCTGGTATCAGTATTGTGGATTATTCACATCCAAGACCGAACATCTCACAGCTTTTTCACTTTACCTTGACAATCATCCGACCATGTGGTCGAAATTGCATGAAAATTTTGCACAGTCGCTGTATGTGGTGCTTGTGATTTAAAGCGAGACATAAACTCACATTACACATAACAAGATGGCGGGAGAGAAGTGTCTCTTGAAGAACAACTTATATTGTCGTAAGAAGCCCTCTATGTGAGAGGTAAAGATGGTTCCTGAGATGAACTGACAGAGTGCGTTCCTGTGTGCAGCGAGTGATGGACCAGTACGCAAGCGCACGGCCAGGCTCAAAAGGAGGGAATTCTGTGGAGGACGATGGGTACTCAGAAATGGCTGCCAGCACAGCCAGCATGTGGGACTCACCAGACCATGTGCAGACAACCATAAATCACCTCTCCTCAACACTCGCAGGTATCTTGGCTTCTGGAACAGATATGCCTGTAGTCCGCGCTCGAGAACCAGCTTCAGATTGAGAGCCATATCTTTTGCCCCTCAATTCACTGGACCAGAAGCTCTATGAAGACAGACATGCAAAGCTTATACACACCGGACGCTGATGCATGATCGTTTGCTGCAGCATTTGGGCTTCCATCAGACCTCTCATTGCAGTCAGACCGAACTGGTCTGGACGCTGCACAGGCATGCAAGGTGCACTTCTGCCCCTTAATCCACTGCCATTTGAACAATGTCACTGACATGCCGCTGCGCACTTTTTCAGAACACCTGCCCGCAACTCACAGCAAACATGCCATGTTGCAGACCATGGTGGGAACCTGTAGAAACAACTGTGTCTAATCAATCACCTTGCAGTTTGAAATTCCCTACCTTGTGCAGAAAAGTGGTTGGCAGAGTGCTGTCCATGGCCAGCCTATGTGTTTGCTTCCCTAGTGTCTGGAAGGTCTTCTGCCATGTTGTTGCTAACAAACATATCTGTCCAGAAATTCAGTGCCGTGTTCCCTTGCATCCATCCAGAGTACCACAGACTTTGCGCATGCTGACACATGCTCCTGTCGCCAGGTGCTGCATGCGCTCATAAAGCAGCGGCACCGCGATGTGGAGCGCGGAAGGGACGCCGCCGAACGCATCGCGCGGCTGACGCACGACCTCAAAGTCAGCACCCACCAGCGCGAGAAAATGGCACAGAAGTTCACTGCCAAGGAGCGCGAGCTGGGCGCCCTCGAAAACAGGGTGAGACTCCTTTGACTGTTCACCAGTGATGTTTTATACTTTGAGACAATAGTGTCCTCAGGCATATGCAGTACCCAAGTGGTAAGTGGTGCGACCATTGCCACAATTATTCACAAGCCGAGGGCAGTCGCAACTTTTGCATATCAAAAGCTGTGAAATCACAGCAGGGCACCCTTGACAGTTGTACAGTGTTCTGTGCATCTGGCATCTAACAAGGCCGGCCACCTCTTGAGGCAGGCTGTTTGTCCCCACTTTGTGCGGCATGTGCTCAGACAGCAGATTGTCTGGGTGCAGATGCGGTTGAAGGAGACAGGGCAGAAGACAGAGTTGGCCAAGCTGAGGGCCGAGCACGCAGAGCAAGCCAAGGCCATCACAGCCATGCAGCGCCGTGCGGTGCAGGCGCAGCACGAGATCCGGCGCAAGGAGCACGACTATGACCGCCTCCAGCAGCGCCTCAGGGACCTGCTCACCGAAAAGGCGCGCTTCCTGACTCGAACAGCTCCAGGAACTCTGCCTGCATGGTGTTCTCAAAACACGTGCTTTCAAGAGAAGTCATCCAAAGACTGTCTTCTGCTTTGGTGAACTTGCAGTGGTGAGAGGTGTATTTATAAACCTGATGGTGCAAGGGTCTATGTACACAGAAGCGGGAGGCAAAGGCAGCGCTAGAAGCGGCCGGGAAGCTGTGGGAGGACATGCATGGGCCACAGGCGCGCCTGCGGAGGAAGGACGATGAGGTCTACCAGGTGCAGTCTGAAACTTTCAGCACTTGCATGGTGGCAGTGCTCCCATCAGTGATCATCACATCTCTCTTCTCAACACTGCTTCAGACTCCGCATTCCATTATCCAGTCCACTGACATGCCACACATTGCGAGCGCTTGGCTTGTGCTTCCTGGTGCATCTGCCTCATGTGAGCATGTTGAGCACCCATTAGGGGCTTTGACCTGCCCCTTAGCTTTTAGCTGCATCCGAGGGGTCTGAGCTGCCGTACACAGAGGGTGGTGGCAGCGTACGAGGGGAAGCAGGCGGAGGTTCAGCGCGAGGCGGCTGGGCTGAGGGCTGCACTGGAGCACCTGCAGAAGGAGCACCGTGCACTCGTCAACCAGCAGGTGTGTGCATGCACGTAATGTTTTGCAGCATGATATTAAAAGTAAAATTCTAATGTAAGCGTGTCCTGTGCTACTCTGACCCCACAGAAAACCCTTCCTGGACGCATAATTACCCACTGTAATTCCCGGCACACCAATGCTTTTGGCAACTGTGGGACAAGTTTCCTTGCCTGCTTTTGTGTCTACATGCATGCAAGCTGCCAGCCGAGGCACTGGCTGTACTGATCAGAGCAAAGCTCATTTCTGCCTTCGTACCAAGATGCCTGTGCTGTCTGTTGAGAGCAGAGCGCGCTCATTCAGATCTGCTGAATAGTGTCGGTGTTTTTACGCGGCAGGTGAGGCAAGTGCAGCAGATGGCGGCAGCGCGCAGCCTCGTGGAGGAGGAGTTCCTGGGCAGCCTGGCCGGCCTGCCCAGCCAGCAGCTGCGCGAGCGCCTGTCCGCCAAGTACGCCGCGCTCCAGGAGCAGGCCGCCACCCTCGCCGCCATGGACCTCCCCGAAGACGAGGTGCGTGAGAATGTATCTCTTGCACCTTGTCACTTCACACGCCACTGACAGGCTCTGTGCCTCAGTTTGCTAGAAGGTCGCAAGTACCAAGACAAGAGGCGCATTCCCCGATCAGCTTGTCAACTGGCCTCTCACAGGAATGGCGGATGTGCACATCTTAGGGATGTCATGAAGCAGTGGGGGTGTCATGACAGTCTTGCTCTGGTTTGGCTGATCTTGTGGATGCCGGTTGCAGTCTGGCTGTGTTTCTGCAGCTTATTGTCTTGTTTCTCTGACACCAGCGCGCTCTCTTGCTGCTGCACCTGTAGCGCTGCCACATCAGCTTCGATGCTGCCAGAATTTACTCAGTCTGCTGAGCTACCGTACTCTGATAGCAGGAACTGTCGACGGTGGCGGAGCACAAGCTGAGCCGCGGCTTTAAGGGCGCGCGCACGCTGGTGAGGGACCAGCAGGCGCTGGCCAGCGCGGCCATTGCCGCCCTCACGCGGTCGACCGACGAGGCCCGAGCCGCCACAGAGGTCTGTGCAGGACTCTGCTTCATTTCAAACTCCTTGCACCGAGTTGTTTGCTGTTACTACTGAATCACCCTTGGACCCCTTGCTGATGTGGATTGCAAACCTTTGCCATCGCAGACCGGTAGCGCAGGTGGTGCCGGCTTCTGTGCACCTGCAGCATGAGCCCTTACAAGCTGGTCCTGCATTCTGCATGTGCAAGCACGGTCCTGCACTGCCTCGTACACCTTGCATGTGCAGGAAGATGCTAAATTCACACTGTGTTTCTTTGTGTGGTGCATCAGCGGGCTTGTGATGGGTTCTGTGCTTGGGGAACCGGCAGGAGGCGACAGTGTGTTTCTTTCTATGGTGCATCAGCGGTCTTGTGATGGTTTGTGTGCACGGGGAACCGGCAGGAGGCGACGGAGGCGAAGGCGCGGGCAGAGGTGGCTGCGCGGCGCGCGGACAAGATGCTGGCGGTGGCGCGCAAGGCGGCCGGCGAGGTGCACGCGGCGCGCGCCCTGGCCGAGGCCGAGCGCGCTGAGAAGGCCGAGTACCAGTCCGCCAAGGAGCGGGTGCGCCCATTATTTAATTGAAAGGCAGTCTTACATTCCTGCCACAGTGCTGCAACTTACCCAATGCAGTACTCCAGTAGGGCAGGGCATGTCTCGCGCTGCAATAAACCCTTACCATGTATTGATAATAAGAGCCTAGAAGGAAGTTGAGTGGATATTGTGGGCCCCAAAAAATGGCTCTGGCTAATGCTTTGGGGCTGTTCTGTAATATGGCTGGGATGGGCACACAGCCAGTTTCCAGTTGTTCTGTTCAGTTGAGGTAGCTTTGGAAAGAGCTCTGGGCAACATCAGGAGCTCGTGGGCGATTGCAGGTTGAGGCGGAGGCAGCGGAGAAGGAGAGAGCAAAGGAGGAGGAGCAGCGGCGCCTGCGCGAACTGGAGGCTGAATACAGCGCCACAGTGCAGCGCCTCGAGCACCGTGTCCAGGAGGCCGACCAGCAGTCCCAGCTCAAGGTGTGCTACTCCTGTCTGCTGTCTTGTACCATCCACAGACCAGGAAGGAACCTCCAGAAACCTGGTCCAGGATACTGGCCCAGGAAACCACATAGAAGGGACCACATCCACCTAAAAGTACTCAGGCGCCTTGCGTCCTGGTTTCTTTCATCACACAAATATGCGTGTCAACCTCTGCCATGGCAATGCTGCAGCATGCGCAGAAGCGGGATGCTATTGTCAGAAGACCCAGCAAAGCTTCTGTGTGCACCCATACCAGGGGTATGACTTCTGAACACAGGGCAAGGCAGCGCAGGAACGGAATGCTAATATTAGTGGACTGAAGCAGAGCTTTAAATTTGGAATCACATCAGACGTGTGACTCTTGGACACAGGGCAAGGCAGCACAGGAGGAGGCTGCGCGGTTGGCAGCAGCAGTCGCTGAGGAGCAGCGCAATGTGCGCGCGGCGCTGCAGGCACTGGAGGCCGAGCGAGCGCGCCTCACAGCCGCTGCCGAGGCCGAGAAGGCCCGCCTCCAAAAGCAGGTCTGTCAGTCCCCTCCGATTGCCCCTGAGAACTCCTGCAATTGTCCTCCAAACACTCTTCATTGCTGTGGGCTGCCAGGGCTTTTGCCTGCAGCTGGACCCCGCGAGCATGCCTTGTGTGGGGCACAATTGCAATCTAGTCCTGGCCTGTGGTGGCTCTGGTCTCGGGACTGAATATAAGTACACTAATGCATAGGCGTTCGAGCTGGGTGCGGCCAAGTGGGAGTTTGAGAATGCGCGAAAGGCATTTGGGGACACCATGCGCAAGTTTGCGCCCGGCGGCGGCGCCGGCCACTTCCTCGCCAATGCCATCGCCCGCCGCACCGACCGGGTGCGCTTGAATATCCCTGTACTATCTGGCCATCTGCCATTTCTTCTTGGACCTGGTGTGCTGTATTGCTCTGATGACAAACGGCCATCTTGAGGCACTGATGTGTGCAGATAGCAGGCAATGTGTGCAAGTAAGCCTGTGCAATGTCATCCCCATCAAGAGCGTTTAGAGAACCTGATTTTCAACCTGCGCTGGATGTGTGAACAAAAATACATGTTTCTTTCTGCAACTGTGTGCATCATCAGGGGTCGGTCATGCGCTGACACAGCGAGCATGTGCCCTGCAGGAGGCGCAGAACCGCAGTGCGGTCGAGGGCGGCGCGGCCGAGGCTGGCCAGCGCGCCATGGCAGAGCTGTCCATGAACCTCAGTGCGGAGGAGGCCGAAGAGACGCTTCTGGACGCCCGGAGCATCGCGCCTGCCAGCTCTGCCGCACCGCCGTCCCCAGTGCGGCCGCTGGTTGCAGTCTGAGCTCCTCGCACACATGGGGGGACCCTTCGTGGAGTGTCATTGTGCAGACTGCCGGAAACCTGCACTTGCAGTTGGCTCCGAGCATCGCGCCTTTAATTGAGCAATGCCGCTCTGTCATCTTGGCATGGCAGTCTAAATGCAGTCAAAACTTGTGTACAACTGATAGTACACAGGCGGTCGAGTGCTGGGCTGCCGAGCACCTCGGCTGCAGCTGGACGCCAGGAGCTTGGCTCCTGTAAGGGCACGCCCGCCGGTTGCAGTGTGATCTCATGCAAGTTGCTGCCTATAGCTCCAACTCCTGGCATGACCCAGGTTGCCGGTACAGCTGGATGCTTGAGCTTCACTCTTCTTGACACAACTTACATTCACTTTAATCTCGAGGCAGCTCCTGGACTCCTCGTTTAATGCACGCTTGACAGTTTGCACCGGGGCTTCCATTAAGATGCATAATGTAGCAATTGCAAGTTGCAGGCTGATGTGTTGGGACTATCGATTGGGGAAGACTGGGATCAATTTAATGCTTGGGCACACAACTAATTTGCTGCGGGCCGGCTGAGTACTGTGTTGCTGTGCTGTGCTGCGCTGTGATTAGATTGGAGTTTTGCTCTTTCAAACTGCTGGAGTACATCTTGGCCACATCTGAACCCCATCCAAAATGTGGGAACAGTGTTTCAATGATATCATCGATATAATCGCTTTCTTCTTCTTCTGTTGCTTGTGTTTGGGACAGGCGAATGTTCTCAGGACAGTCAGTGTGTGCATTTTACTTTTCTAATGGAATTTGCTTGGTCACTAGGGTCCTCTGATGGTTGCAAGCAACGTCCATTAATGTAATTACATTATAAGTTGTGTCACTGGACTGTAATGATGGCCATGACAGAATTTTGTGTTCAAAGATGCTGTCTTGAAGAGTGCACTCCAGGAAGTTTTCAGAAAACATATCTCGGCAAGCTCCCAAGAACAAGCATTCTTCATTGCCCATACAGCAGGAAATGCACACGACCCATAATTGCCTGATGCTCTGATTTAGAGCATGTAAGCAATCACTGTACAGTTGCTGCAAGCTGTTTTTTGTATTTTCTAATGTGTTGCGTCTTTACTGCAATGTCACCTTAAGCTTTTGAACTGAATGACCGAAATTAAAAGTTATCAACCCTCCTTCTGCACACACAGGTCTCCACAAGCCTGCTTCTTTGTCCATGGTGAAGCTAAACCCCACTTGAGTTCCCTTTTCTGCACATTCTGCACACTACAGAGCTTTGCTGCACTCCCTCCAAACGAGAAATGGTGATAGTTGAAGTCGAAGCTCCATTGAAATGCCTGCTGAATGCTGTCACTGCCCGCTGAGCAGTGCTTTGGCTTCCTGCTGCGCCGCCTGCAGCGCGGGCGTTGAGTACTTTGCCAGCAACTCCGCCTTCTTCTTCTGCACGATCCGCGCCTCGATCTCCTTTTGGTCCGGCAGGGGCACGTATGCGACAAACTGAGGCTCATCTGCTGTGGCGTTCGCATCCTCCATGCCCCCCGCCACTCCTGCCAGCGCGGTCTGCCGCTCCGCCTCCTTCTCTGCCCACTCTTCCATCAACTGCGCAGCACCCAGTAGACTTTAGACCCTTTGGCAATTGTTCAGAGCTGCTCATCTGTACTGTAAGTAATGCTGCCCACCATGCAGACATGGTGCAGGAGGACATGCATACAATCAACAATGCTTGAATGCATGCAGCAGACCCTTCGAGAGCCTAGTGCTCCAATGCACGATAGGAGAAGTCTGCTCAACTGCATGAGCATCAATGCCACTGACTTGGATCCACAACAAAGCTTCACACATCAGCCTGCACAACATGATGCAATCTCTACCAGCCCATTTCCTGGCGTTGTAACGTTCCCCAATGACGCCCCGATAAACATGTATTGCTGAAGCAAACCAATCCGGTGTTGTTGCATACCTTCTGGCGCACTCTCCGTTCGGCCTCGGCCTCGACTTTTTCCAGGACGCCATCTTCCTCGTCCCTGAAACCATAATAGTCCGCATTGATGTGCTGGTACATCTGATGTCGCGTGCGCCGCAGCTGCCGCGGCGCTTCCTTCTCAAACAGCTCCCGCACCCCCGGCAACTGCTTTGCAGCGCCGAAGTACCTTCGCCAACATGAGTGACAAATTCAGGCGCCGGGTTCATAACACAAGGAAGCTTTTCGCTGCAACTCTTGCACGCCACAGAGACCTTAACTCCAATTGTTGGCTGGCTGGAAACTCCATGCACTGAGAAACTCATGCAGAGCGCATTTGTGCAAGCTGATGTAAGCCAGGTGGGAATGATGCCGTCATGATGAATGTAATGGCAGTGACATGCTGCAAAGCGGCTCACATGTATCATGATTTTGTGAGTGGAGTGCTGAGGAGAGCAACAAAGGAGGGCAACAATACATGCCAATGCTGTCTGAGCGCATGACATGCCACGCTCTAGAAACAGGGGAGGCCATGATATGAAGGCATGTGAAGTACCTGTAGCCGCTTCCCTTCCCGGTGGCACCCTGGATCTCAAAGCCCTGGCTGTCCTGCACCTTTGGAGCACTCTTGGCATAGTCCGGGCCTCCCAGCTCCACAATTCGCTTCTCCCAGTGCCCCTTCTCTCGTATCAGCTTGTTGATCTCGTCATTGAGGTCCCGTATCCTGCCCCCAAAAATACTGCGATCAGCGCATGAGTAGCTGCACAATTGCCCACCCAACTGGAATCACTTTGTCCATTGCATACATACACAAATATGTGGTCTACAAGCAGGTCATGCAAAGTAAGAGCATCGCAGGCACTACAGCCAGAGAGCAAAGTGTTTCCTCACCTGTGGTCACCAAGCCCTGCATTCTGGATCTGCATGACCTTCCGCCCAATCTCCCGCAGGATTTGCTGTCGCCACTTGTCGGCTTCCACCACATCATGACACTCTGTGGCCAAGTATGGCCGCTTCTGCTTTGGCTCCTTACCTTCCTGCTGTTTGGCTGTCAGGAGCCTGCAACATCACACGCAACTCAGACACTTCAATTGCCATTTTGGAGGCAGAAATCAACGATCCTCCGCAGTGTGAAACATGGTGCTTCCGATCACTGACACGCTTATGTCCGTCTTGCAAGCCCTTGACCCTTACTGTGATCCAGGTGAACGTGGAGGAAGCTGAAAAAGTTGCTTCCAACGATCCTCAGATTTCCTTACCTGTTAAGCATAGACTGCGCCTTTTCTTCATTACGCGCCATTTATACTCCCTCCTCTTTAACGTTGCAGTCAGGGTCCCTTTGTCCTGCGCCTCGATGCTGAACCTGCTCCTCGGGGTGAGAGAGACAAGCGTCCCAGCTGTCAACTGCGCGGCAGAAGCAGAGGGAGAACACCCCAAGTTACTCACCTCCAAAGCGCAATAAGCACACAAATCGCCAGGGAGAAGGTGCCAGCAGAAGGCTTCAATATCCCTTTTCAGTCTTTTCTTCACACAATCACAGAGATACTGATGCAAGTGGGACTCTTCACACTGCTTCAGGACCACCCTGAAGCTGTCAAATTTAGAGGATTTGGAAGGAAGCGAAGCAGGAATTTGGAAGGAAGCGATGCAGGAAGGGGATCGACTTCTTGCAGCCTGCTGGAGAGTAACAGTTAGTCACCTCCCCAAGTAAAGAGACAGAGAATGTAGCGTATGCAATAGCTATGGATTCAAAGCTCCTGTACATCAGAACGATGTCTACCATTGCTCCGTTGGTGCGTGGCAGCCGAAATATGCTGCTGATCGATGTCTGAGAGGTGAGAAGTACTGGATTGGCTCTCCCTTTGCCTGCCGCGAGCTGTTGCGGACCTCTGTGATTCGCTGTGAAAATAATGACATGACATACTCGGATCTCATTGATATTTACTTCACGCGGAGTTTGTTTTAACGCTTCATGCGGTGTGCTGACAGGCCCTCTTCAGTGCATTGGGGTCATATCCCTGTCTGCGACTTAGTCCTTCCTGCGCCGCCACCATGAGGAATTTCTGATAAGCAGCATGGCTTGCAATCAGTCTATGATGTTATTATTGGAGCAGCATTCTAAACACAGCAGAGAGCCCTGAACAACAGCATGGGTTCAATACGGCAGCTAGGGTGAGATCGTACTGCGGGATTTGCAACATTACTTGCACAACGTTCTCATTTGATCCTTGATATTGGAAATATCAAATGCTGACATTCATTGATGCACCCTGGCCAGTCCATCATGGGAAATCAACATGAGCTGCTGAGGCAGCTCCTCATGCTTGCAATGATGCAGGAGTGGGCAGAGTCAAAGCTCTGAGGTCACCAGGATGGCAGTCAACAGCCCAGCCCAGCCTGCCCCTTCAGTGATGGACCAGTACTTTATGCCTCCTCACCTTGCTCCGCCCCCAGGCTACCTCAGCGTGCACAAGGCAGAGCCTCTGCCACGCGCTCCCAGCTGTCACCAGTCATCCGGCAAGCACCGCAAGACGGAGGAGCAGGCTGATTGGCAGGTGCAGCGGCCGTTCACTTTCTAATCTCCATCATGTACGCAATGTAAAAGCTGTGGCCATCTGCCGTGCAGAGCCATCAACAACCAGCGCTCCAAGTGATGCATGCGCTAGATAAGCAATCTTGTGGCATCATGGGTGATGTTGTCAGAGGATGTGTTTGTCATGCTCTGACATGAGTCATGTGGTCCGTGTCATGTTTTGCAATGTGTTGGTCATGGCCTGTCTCGACACATACTTGCTGAAGTTGGCGAGGCACATGTGGCCCACACCGTTCATCTGTCTGGTTCACATGAGGATGATTGTGATACATGTCATGGGAATGAACGACTGGTGGAATCGTTCAACAATGCAGGGCATTCCGCACCTGCGCAAAATTGGGCCTGATGAGGACAAGCGGTTGTCCACACGCTGTGGGCCGGACTATGTTGTGGTGCATGGTGTGCCAGAACATTGCAAGCGCTTGCTGGAGGACATGGTGAAGCCTGTGCGAGGATTTGAATACCTGAAATTCTACAATCCCCGGACCTGTAACACCAGCATGGCGGTGATCGTCTTTGCTAATCGCTCCGGTGATTTTCCTGCTCCTCATGCATCATTTGCTGCACCATGCAAGTTCAAGATCTTAGCGATGTGTCGGTGAGGGCTGCTTGGCATGTTGCTGTGCATTTAGTAGCCTGCCGCCTTTTTGGGTGATGTCAAAAGGTAGTATGCATGGAGACATGAGATGCAGCTTGCAAGTCCTGTATTATCATGTGAGTCACATAATGACACTCTGTTTCGCTTTTGCAGCTGCTGAACAGGGCTTCACTGAACTCTTCCACTCTTTCAATTCCTTTCCAGTAGGCATGAGTTGGAGGCCAGAGAAAATTATGGTGCGTCATCTCTGACTGTCCAGCACCCGTTCGTCCTTTCCCTGCCTGACATGCCTCAACAAGTCACATTGCTTGTGCCCTCATGAATCTACCAAGCTGAATCTTGTTGTGTCCTTGCACAGCTTGTGAATAGAAAGCATGTGCTCCCGGCCAGAGAGCGTACAATCAAGCTGAAGGCTCTCATAGATGCTTCCAACCCCGAGCAGAAGGGTGAGCCTCGTGAACCTTTCCATGCTCTTGCTTGAAGGTCATTGTCATGTCAGACAAACATATGGCCATGTACATATCATCTGGAGCGACATGCATACAGCAGGAGTGCAACAATCCATGGCAGCGCAAGATTGCTGCAGTGTCATCATTTGTCTGAGATAGGCTCCTGGTTTCTTAGGACAGCAAGTTGCATCAATAGGATTGAAGCGTCTTTATGCTGAGACGGGTTCTGTTTTCTTGTCTGCGACAGATGTTCCTGCTAGCGCGGCGCCAGCATGTCCTGCTGGCGAAATGCCACCACCACTGCCACGTGAAGCGCCACACAGCAGCGTGCCTTCCTTCCCAGAGGCCAACCAGCCGCCACTGCCGCCAGATCCTAATCAGGCGCCACTCCCATCAGATCCTGATGAGGCAATGCCACCTCCACCTCCTGATCAGGCACCCCTGCCAGGTGGTCCTGATCAGGCGCTACCGCCCCTGCCCACAAGCACGCCCCCACCCTTGCCGCCTCCAGATGACACTGCAGCGCCGCTGCCGGATGTGGCCCCGCTGCCACCCTGGGCCGAGGGCACCACTGTAGCTGGACGGCCGGTGCCGTGGAAATCTGCAGCAGAGGAGGCCATGCCGCCTCCTTGGGCCAAGGGTACTGGCGCAGCAGAGCCCCTCCCGCCTTGGGCCAATGGCACGGTTGATGTCAATGATCTTCCCCCGCACCTGCAGAAGGCGGTGAAGACGGAGCCACCACCCCCACTCTCCTCCGGAGGCCCTCCATTGTCAGGGGCTCCAGGTGCCCCTGAACCAGGTGAATACTCCATGCACGTACAGCTAATTTCTCTTGCACTTTGTGTCTGTGGGGGTGGCATACATCTTGACTGTGCAAAGATGAGGGTTGCTGGCGGTGTGAAACAGCAGCATGGGTCAGCCCTGATGAGCGGAAGATGGTGTTTTTACTCGTGTGTACTTGCACCATGTGTGACAGGGCACATGGCAGGGAGGACCGGTGAAGCCAGCAACAACAGTAGGCCAACACCCAAGAGGCCATGGAAACAACCGACAGGGCGGCGACCTGTTCCAGCATACAGCCAGCATGGACCTAGCAAAACCCAGGTGCAGGCACCAGAGGTGCATGCGCGGTGTGCACAGGCTGCAGCGGCCCCACAGATAGCCGATCAGGGCGCAGCAAAGGGAAGCTCCACTAAGCCCGCTTCCACCACAAAGCCTGCTCAGCCCAGGACCGGCGCTAACCATGTGGTGCGGAAGGAATCTAGCCGCCGCAGCTCCTCCCAAGAGAGGACCGGTGATCGGAGACGCAGGAGTCCCTCTCTGGACACGAGTTTCAGGGGCCAGGTTTCCGGGGGCACCTCTCTCGAGCGGCGGCCGAGCGAGCGCAGATCTGCAGACAGGACCCGCCGTGACACCAGTGAGAGGCCTGGCAGGAGTCCCTCTCCACGGCGGACCAGCAGTAGAGGCGCTTCCTTGGACCGGCGGCGCAGCGGACAGAAATCTGCAGACAGGACCCGGCGGGATGCCGGTCCTCGATCTCGCAGGACACCTTCACCGACTCGTCCCCAGGATCGCAGCAGGACAGGGCGTGATCGCGACGCCCGTGAGAGGCCGCATTCTGCGCGGAGAAGCGGTTCCAGTGACCGCGAGAGGCGTTCTGCAGACAGGCGTGCGGCGTCAGAGCGGCGGCACTCGGCGCGCCGCAGCCGCTCACCCGATCAGCGGCGAGGCAGCGACTCCGGGGAGAGGGAACGCCTCCGTGCCGACAAGCGCTCTCCCGAGAGGCCGCGGCCTCGCAGCAGATCTGTACAGCGGCAAAGCAGCTCTCTAGAGCGGCGCGAGACTGGTCCTGGTGGTCGGCTAACACCCAAGGTGAAGCCACTGCCTCCCCCTCCACGCCGGGCAGGTCGCGATGCGGCCGAGCGTCGGGACGGGCCTGCAGAACAGCGCAAGCCGGGTTCCCCCTCCACACAGCAGAGCCAGAGCAGCGCCCCAGCACAAGACCAGCTGAAGCAGGTCTTATCGAATGGGCCGTCTGACGAGAGGCCAGAAAAGCGGCCCCGGCTGCAGGTGAGCGCGGCTGAACTGCCCGGGCCCGAGCCTCTCAAGTCTGTTAAAAGTGGCTGCACAGTTCTCAAGCAGGACCAGGGTGGCAGTCAGATGGCAGCAGCAGCTCGAGACAACGCGCAGCCTGGCGCGTCCAGTCAGAAGCAGGCTGAGCGTAAGCGGCCTCGTGAATCATCTGTGCATGGTTCTGACAGCAGCGCCGGCAAACGGCAGCCGCGTGCAGCTGCAGACACAGCCTGCAAGCGCGTGGCTCTGCAAAGGTCTGCCGACCTGAGGAGTGCTGCACAGAAGCCTGCGCCACTTCTCAGCCAAGTTGCAGCTCTGGACGAGTCTCAGCAAGTTGAGCTGCGGGAACCCCAGTCAGGTGCAAATCCAGCGGCTCGGCCTGCGAAGCAACTGGCATCTCCTGGATGCGCCAAGGCGCAAGCACCCAGAACAGTGGCAGTAGCAGATGATAGCAACGGGCATTCATGGCAAGCAGCAGCCAACGGGGACCGGCGCGTCTGGGTTGACAACCAGCCCAGGTGCGCAGAGCAGCTGGGCAATCAGCCCCACCATTTTGCTGAAGCAGGGCCCAGCGGTGGGCAGTCGACATGTTTGGAGGAATGGATGCCGCATGCAGAGCACCCCGCTCAGATTGATCCCTTGAAAACCAGGCACAGCAGTGAGCAGCATTACAGCACAGCAGAGGATTGCAACTTTGCAAGCAATTCTGGTGTAGATCGCGTAGTCCATATGGGCAGGCAGCCAGTGTCTCTTGAGATGAATGGCAATCCACACCGACACGCAAGGGATCCTTCTTCCATGCCGAAGCAAATCAAGCACATCGATGTGGGTGCTCCCAATGACATGACGTGCCCTTCTTCCTTGCATGATGGTTCAAAAGATCACACCCAAGCTTCTAGTCTTCCTAGTCCCCATCGCGGATTGCATGGAAAGGATCGCGTTGGGAATGCTCCGCTCAATAGTCCAATTCCCAATGGAAGCGCGAAAAGAAAGAGCAAGCAAGCAGGCACAACCAATGGCGCGCGGAATAAGCAGGTAAATGATCATCTCATGCAGATGGGAGTTGATTTGGAGAAGTGCGTTTGGCAATGCCAATCTAGCAACAACCAACATGTCATGTTCAATTATCATTTATTCAAGATTTGCTCTCTTTGTTTGTTGTGTTTTGTTGTGCTAACATGTGACGCGTCGTACGAATGTACTGCTTACACTTTTTGTGTTTTTCTTATTTAGGTCAAAGTTGATATTAAATGACAAATTCTAATGGTGGGTGGCATAAGGTTTGAAGGAGTAGTACATTGTTGTCAAACAGGCCATGGTCAAGGGAACGAATCTGGAGAGGTTGCCAGAAGAATTGACTAGGCGCATCCGCCATCTTCTGACGCGCGATGATCTGAGGTAATCTCGGACTTTTCTCCGTGCTGTTGCAATGCCCATCGCATAACTTTTTGTGATGTTTGCTTGGGGAAGAAGACTGCCAATAGACAAAATTTTCCTTGAATTGGAATGGAGCAAGAGATTTGTCGGAAATTGCATTGTTGCCCTGTGGGGGACCTTTGTTGTACAAGCTCAGCAGGTTGATGCTGCAAGTTACTAAGATTACCATTTTTGTTGCTTTTACATGTAGGCCTGAGCATTTCACCAAGACAATTGTGGCTAAACTTGCCGCACTTGAGTTGCCATTCGCACACAAAGCGGTAGATTGGATGATGGATCAAGATTGGTCCACCACGAAAAGCGTTCCTTCGGAACTGGGGCAACTTATCAAACAGGCGGAGCTTGAAGCCAATCGTGAATTCAACCTCAGGGGCTAGATGACAGGTGGCTGGGACAAAATAGTCACGGTAGGAGTGGGCATTGTGTCATATTGTGTCATATAGCACATCACAGAGCAAGCTTACTTGTTATAGGACCCCTTGTGGCATACATTAGGGGTTTGGACCTTAGGTTCACACCCACAGGGTGAGATGCCACATCAGGCATCACGTGAAGTTTTGAAGGGGGGAGTCTTGCCCACACCTGGCGATATCATATCATATACATGATGTACAGCTAACTCTTAGGTTCTATCCGTCATTCTTCACACAACATGACATTGTTAGCTTTCAGGACCCCCGAACATTGGCCAAGCTACTACACCTAGTCCTATAGTGTCATACAATGTATATAATAATTGTACATTACGACATGTTCAAGAGAATTGTACAAGAGAAAGATCCATGCTCTAAAATTATTGCTAGGAGCTCATATGATTTTACAGTGCATGGTCATGGGATCGTGCATTCGAAGTTTTGAAGTTTCTTTTCAAGAATTTGGAATAAGCCTTTTTACAAATACCGTACTCAGCCTAATGCTAGTCGGATTAATATATTAGGTCGGAAGAAATTTTTGGTTTTTTTAATGCTGATTTTAGTCGGAAAGGATATTTTAAATCGTATAGAAAGTCGGATTGAAAAATTCCGACTAAAAGTATCCTTTTCCTAAAACTTTAGCAAAGGATCGGGCAGTGTTACTGCGGCAGATTCACTAGCATAGGCGTCCTAAGCCCAAAGATACCATAGAAAACTGCTTGCACGTCATAACATAACATAAGTGAAAGCACACATTTTCGACTGGGTTTGGTAGTTTTTAGAAACCAAGGTTATCAAAATAATATCCGATATCTTGGTCGGCCTGCCTGTCACAATTTTTTTTGACCCTTATTATAGTCGGAAAACTTTTGAATTAATTATTTTTTCCGACTAAGTATTAGGCTGAGTACGGTAATATTACGGCCTATGGTGGACGTCGGCAACGTTGACGTTCAGTCATAATTTAACAACTGAGGCATTGGGTGCGCATCTGGATTGGTTAAAACCGTGAGAGCATGAAGATAATAGATATCTCTTGGTACAAATAATATTGTTGCAAATGGCGCAACAATGGATGGCACCCAAAACTCACTCTACGTGCCACAGACATTGAAATACCACATTAATTTGCCTATAAGTATTGGTCCTTGTTATCCTTCATAACCGTTCATTTTACCCTCTAAAAGCGGCTTTAAAATCCACTTGGAGTCACTAGATAGCGGATGTGCAAATATTCGCTATCTACAAATTTGCTATCCACCACTCTTGTATATGCACGTTTCAGCCAAACGACCTACCATACTATACTGTTGTCGGCAAGCTCGTTGTGGGTCTTTAAATATGTCTTGTTGCATTCTTAAATGCATATCATGCTTCTCCACAATATCACTTTTAACATACTTGAAGAGTTCAGTACCGAGTGACACATGTTCTCGTCTCTTTGCGATGCCATGACAGGCACATGTGAAGCTACACTTCAAATGAGGAAACCGCCGCGGAGCGGTTGCTAATGTTAACATTAACATCAACAACAGCAGGGCTTCAGAGCCGCGGTCAAAGAACATTTCAATCCCAGTACTGTGTCCTGTAGCATACATGAGGGTTTCGACCCTCCAGCATGCACCCACAAGATGAGGTGACACATTAGGCAATATCTAGAGCTTTGGGGTTCTGCCTCATCATTATTTTGACAACATAATAGTGCCAGCGCTCCTAAGGTCCATGCATGGCTGCGGCTTGTCGCTACATGTCCTCTTTGGGATCTTCTTGTACTTTTTGCATATTCTGCACATCGATGTATGCCAATGGACCTACAATGTAGTTTGATATTTAGCATCATTTGATTGCAAACTTGATTAGATACAGGCGGCTGAGGTATCTTGGACATGTGGCTAGGATGGGTGACACCAGACTGCCCTTACAATTCATGTTTGGTACTATCTCGGGAACTGGGACCAGGGGCAGGCCTATGAAAAGTTGGAATGACTATGTCAGGGAGGATTTGGAAGCCATGGGGATGCCATATAGCTGGTGGAGAAAATGCCAAAATCGAGATGAATGGAGGGATGCCATGAAGGTGCTGCTAGACGTACCTAGTCCATAAGGACTGGAAAACGTGTTATAATAATAATATTATTAATAATTTAGCATCACACAAGAGCACCAAGCCAATTGCAAGGCACTGTCTCGATCTCTTTATAAGTTAAACGAATTAGGTCAAACTACATTGGATATTAACCAGATTGACATTTTCATATTTACCACAAGAAGTGTGGCGGATCGGTTAGTCAGCCGGCACATTGCGGTCACAGATCATGGTGATCATCGATCGCCATTGCCGTTATCACCTTCCTATCTTCTTACACACGTCCTTCAAAGCTTTTTAGCAATGCTATAGATGTGGCTCATGTGCTAGGCAGCAGCTTTAATACCCCGTAGTCACGGTTAGGCTTGCAATGTATGCCTTGCCTGCCAATTCTGCAAGCATTCATTCGTGTCTTAAAACACCTTGTGCCATAGTGTAAGACCAGTCAGACAGCAGCCTACGCAATGTGCCACAAAAAAGTCATCGTCCTTGGGCCTGGTGGGTCAAACAAAACACTATTGGGCTGATATTGCTTTACCAAGCAATTGCAACCATCCGCAAAACATTAGACAGCTCATGCAAAAGGCTTCTCCCAAAAGAGGCAAATGGGCAACTGACTCTTGCCTGTGTAAGAGCAGGCAGCTCATGTACTCCACACAAGAGACTGTTAACAAGCAGCCGCGCGTAAGGTATACAACTAAGCTTCCCGCAGCTTCTGGAACAGGTTCCTCCAAAAGAGGCACGTTTGCCATCTACTAGAGTCAAGTCCAGGCAGCTTCTACAGCACGCTCCTCCAACATAGACGCAGCAGCCACCTAGACAACTCAGATTCATGCAGCATCTGCTGCAAGGTCCTTCAAGATAGGCGCATTTGCACTCCTATTCAAGCAGCTGTCAGCGGCAAGATCCTTCGCGATTGGCATGTTTGCCATCTCCTCCACTCGACTTCATGCAGCTTCTGCAGCAGGCTCCTCCAAGATGGGCACATTTGCCAGAGTCCTGTCCACAGCAGCCTGGATGCGGGCGCGCAGCTCGGGATATGCAAACTCGCCCGTGACCTCTGCGCCGAACGAGTACACAAGCACCTTGCGCGCCGTGGCTGCGTCCACTCCCCTCGCACTGCGTGCACATCGTTGTGCTCAAAGACCAGCCTGGGTCATAGCAAGCAAGCACAGCAGCTACAATGCCCAGATACATGGTTCATGAGCACCTTTTCTCCTTGATCTCATCAGTTTCATAGCATCAATACTACCCAGCAAGGGCCTCCTTCATGAGTGTTTTGGCAGCAGGTGCAGCAACAGTGGCTGATAGAAACAAGTGCACTGAAAAACCATTGTCCGTAGGGATCCTGATATTGCCCAACTTTGTGGTGAATACTAGCACTTCAAAAGAGCCAAGAGCCTCACAATGTGAATGTCAGGTACCCATCGTGCAGTGGCGCCACACACCGGCC
This sequence comes from Coccomyxa sp. Obi, assembly GCA_020887355.1. Lineage (NCBI taxonomy): Eukaryota > Viridiplantae > Chlorophyta > Trebouxiophyceae > Coccomyxaceae > Coccomyxa > Coccomyxa sp. Obi. Next base: position 62,531 of record AP025000.1, read on the forward strand.
TGATCTCACAGGGAATCACCCAAGCAAAGTAGCAGGCGCCTCACCGGAAGTAGAAGAGCTGGGACTCTTCCAGATCGCTGACAGCACAGCCGTGCGTGCACTTGACATCGTCCGCCACAATCTGCAGGTTCGGCTTCACATTGACAGTGGCGCGCGGCACCAGGAGAAGATTGCGGCTGAGCTGCCCGGCATCTGTTTTCTGCGCCTTCTGCTCCACCTTCACCGCGCCATCAAACACGCCGCGGCCGCGCCCGGCCGCCACAATGCACCTGTGCACCAGCAACATTCCTGTTGGACAGGTGCGTGAACAGTAATGATGATAATTTAATTTTGATCCTTGTTGTCCCGTCCTTAGTATCTCTGTGTTGCTGGTGCTAGATAATTGTACTCATGATCCGCATCTGACTGGGCCCGACCCCAGAATATTTGCCAACGAGACAAATTCAAGAGATTAGACTGTTGCATGACAGCGAGACTTCAGCACAATTTTCCACTAACAGCTCCCATCATCTCTGCGGCTCAGAGCAGGTTAGGCTGTTCCTGCCATCGACCTTGTCAGAATCCAAGGATGCTTAGGCAAAGCAGCCAGGCAAAACTGACTTTAGGAGATAGATTGCAATAAGACTTGGCTAGAAGAGCAGGGAAGGCTCACTTGTGGAGCTGGTTGGCGGTGCCGCGGGGGTGCTCCAAACGCAGCTTGGAGTGCAAGTCATGCAGCTGCTCGTCACCACAGAGCAGGAAGCTGCCCATCTCTGTCTGCGTTGCCTCTCCTGCCTGCAGTCCAAAAGAGATGCATTGGAAGCTCAGAAACTGTACCGGGAACGCAAAAGTAGGAGAGTATATTTGTTTGGAGAGCTCCTCGGCACCAGTGAAGCAGCCCCAGGAATGGTGCCAGATGATGGAAAATACCACATATGTGTCTTCCTTTGAATGTCATAGAAATAAACAGTGGATGCTGCCAAATGCTGCCAAGTGCTTCTGGCCTGAACCTGGGGCCCCTCAGTACAGTACTGCAATGCAATTTTCAAAAGCATAGGATATTAGACTGCTTCCACAATGTCAATAAGGAGCAAAGCATGGCGTTCATTGGACAATGTATAACTCAACAGTGGGCACCAATGCAAGACACTTGCGCCTTGAAGGTGCAAGGTCAAGGTGCCAGATCAGGCACCTGTTCAATGTTGATGTCCTGGCGCGTGAGCCGGCCGCCGAGGCGCGCCTCAGTGAGCTTGTAGGAGCTCTCAGCGGCCTGTCTGACCAGCGTTCCCTTCATGTGCAGCGCCCTCCGCCCCTCCAGCGCCACATATCTGCATGAACCAGCACCTCTCACCGCCAGTCGCGTGTAGCAATCCTCTTCAGAGCTACAGCCAGGACATCAGACTCATGGAATGCCCAAGTGCAAATGATCCATCACTGATTCTATTCAATCTCCCCGCAAGAGACAGTGCCCCGAACAACATCTGCATCTTTAGTGCCATCAAAATTTTGCACCCCACCAAGGCTTTTCAGTCAGGGTATCAAGAGATAGCCATCTACTAGGCATATGCAGCAACTGCAATACAAACTCGTGCAGGGGTTCTGCAAAGCATGGACCCTTGTCCAACCGTTGTGATATTCAACATAATATTTCAAGAAAATTGGGGAAATTGTGACTCATGCGTGAGAGGAGTGAGGATGGCTGCGCACCCATGTTTGAGCTGTGCCCGCTCGGCAAGGTCAATCTCAGCGACCGCATTGCAGAAGTGAGCCTCGGCGCCCTTTGCGGGCCCAACAAACTCCTCGATGACCTCAGCGCATGCGTCAGCGCCCAGCGTGCACAGCAGCCGTGGCGCCGTCACACTGCTTGCGCCTGTACAGGCCCATCACTTGATCTATCAACCCAACCAATCTCCACAACATAATCGTTCAGGACGAATGCATAACAAAATGATGCAGCCTGATTCCTTGGAAAATGAACTGCCTGGAAAAACGCAAACATTGCATGCAACCTGGACCTTTAGCTGTCTCTATGTATCTTCTTCCGCAAAACACCTGACAACTGGTTGAAGTAGATGCCACGCAGGTGGTTGCTGCACCCAGGCTCACCTGAGGTGATGTAGAGGACATGGATGGGACCTTCTACAGTGACTCCTTCGGGCACGGCTATGCACAGGACGTCCTGTGCAGTCGCGCCATTCACCAGCGCAAAGGGACTCCCTCTGAGGCGTGCTTGCTTCCCCTGTGGATGCCACAATGAGCTTTGAGCTGCCTGAATCACGCTCATCACACTTTGCAGGACCACCACTGTGCATGATATCAGTTTGTAGGGGACATTATGCGCAATTGTCATGGCGGATTTGTGCAGTTGTTGTAGAGGAGACATTACCAGCTGCTGTGCTGCTGGCAACGCAGGGGCCTCTCGAAGGCTGCCAACAAACACCTGTGCAGAAGCAGTGTACTTCATCACCTTCCTGTGATGATCAATGAATTACCATCCGGTACCACATGATCTTGCACAGACACAGATAGTGTAGAGAGCATCAGGTAAGAGCTAATAATGAGGACAGTTTGCCCTCCATCACAGACGACAAACGTCCTGTGAATAGGATGTGTGCAAGAAGGAACCCCTCCCTAGCCCCCACGTGCCGGACATGACTCTTTTGAACTTCTCTCATGACGCACCTCCTGTGGCAGGCGTTCTGTGTCACTGAGCTGGCTGGCAACAGCACCATCGATGACCACTACCTTCGCAATGGCTTCCTTCAGCGGAGACGCCTCCACGAGCGCTGCTATGGCCTCGCCAGGCAAAACAGTGGTGGACGCAGCCAGCTGCACGAAGAACATTGCGATTCAAATGTACATAATAATATATATTAAAGATGTTGCCGACATCTGATGGTAACCAAAGGATCAAGCTCTAAAGCATCTGCATCAAATGGTCTCAACAGCATCCACATGCTGTGCTGACGCGGGAATCAAGACAATTGACATGCTCTCTTCTTCTGTCTAGATGGATTGGGCAGAGGGTAGTGACTTCTCGAGCATGCAGGGGCCTGATGGCTGACCTCAGGCTCTAGCTGCAAGATGGGGGCGATGTCAGTGAAGCGGTACTCCTCATTTCGGGTGGTGGGCATGCGCTGTGTCCGCAGTGCCGCCAAGCAATCCACCCTCATCTCTTCCATCCTGCAAAGCGGGCATCGCATTGTTGTCACTCCCACAGAAATTGTTGTCCCCAAGGCACAGACTGCAGAAGTGCAGAGCTTGCACAACAACCATCGCCTGCACTCCTCTGGTTTATGTCGGCTGAAATAGCAAGGCATGCTAGGCTTCATGTCAGCAACGCAAACAGAGATTGGACTTTGGTGTACTGAAGAGCCACTATTGAACAGCAGGCTGATAAATCACAGATCTGGGTGATTGTGGCTGAGCAATGGTCCCCTGTGGCCCATGAAGCGACAATTAAAAGGCCTGCTGTCATCAAGCATGCATATATACGACAAATGTCTGGAGCAATGACGCATGTACACTCAATGGGAGTATGATGCTCACGGTGCAGGCACGCTCTGATAATCTGCTCCACCAATCCTGAACGCGGCCAGCGTCCGGGAGATCCAGCCATCTTCTGCAAGCTCTGTCTGCCCCTGCTTGGGCGGCCCGTTCAAGCCCTCTGCACTGAGCACTGTCTGCACGGCCTGCAGATGGCCCCTGCGTCGCTGTGACCTGCTGTATCTGTGGCTTCTCTGAGTGTGGTGTGGCCCCAACGCCAATCCCTGAACTGCCCTTGGCAGGCTATGCCGGCCTGAACACGATGCTGGCCCCGGTACAAATCGCTGACCTGGTACAGAAGAACTGCTCAGCTTGTCATTGTTTTTGTATGATACTTTCTTCGGGACATCTAACTAGCATGTGAAGGAAGCGTGTTGCTTTAATCACAGCAGCTATGTCTATATGGTACTCAACGTTCTAAAAGATCAAGGTCAGTTACTTTACCAGATGATGTGCATGACGAACAGCATTGGGCAGACATGCCCTGCGTGCACAGGGCTTGCACGCCAAATATGCCAAGCACCCCTCTTTGATTCAGAACGAAAGATTGGATCAGAAAATTGATTCTTCTTACAGAGACTTCATCTCACAAATGTATTTAATCTGCATCACTCGAGGACATTGGGATCTGCACATGGAAGGCAAAGATAGAGCGATAGACTGCTGCCACGCGCTGTGTGGCGTTCCTGTTGATGTTGACATCAACATCAGGGAGGACATGTCGCATGTACGCCTTCTTCAACGTACGCAAACACCATTGCAACAGTACTTGCTGGACTGCATCGATGCTGTGACGCGCTGCTGGCACTTGCAGCATACCTCTTGACTTTTAGATCGTTATTAAAGACTTGGAGCTTTCCATGACAATATGCAAAGTACAAAATAGTTCGATTCGGAAGTTTTAAGCAATGACTTAATCTTCCATCTTCACTGTAGATCATTAGGATTAGTACAGCAAGGAGATACCGAGCAGCAATTGCGACAAGGACAGCTTCGCCATGTTTCACCAGACCATCCGTGCTCTTTCTGAAGCGGGATTGCTTCTCGCTGCTGGTGCTTTCGCACGAAACCTTGGGTTTCTTGACAGTACTGATGCCCAGGTTTGCACCACTCCTGCCTGACAGTATCGGGTGATCATTGTCACCTTCAAGGAGTTTCCTGCACTCTTGTGACCTCCCAGGCAGGGATTTGAAGATCTTGTGCTGCGCGCAGCTGGGGCTGACTGCTGCTGCATACACGACACTACCAGCGTTGGCATTTCAGATCCTGTCAGTGCCCGGGGTTGCTGGCCCCCAAGCCCTGATAGTCTTGGCAGCCTCAGCGGCTTTCAGTGCTGCTGTCGCCCTCCTCGGATGGTGCGCATGTGTCTGGGCCCCCACAGTGTTCTTATATGGAATGGAATCAATGCAGCTGGATAAGTAGGCATCTGTGTGGCGAGCAATGGAACCTGACAGCCGCTCACGTATGCATGTGTAGGCTGATCCATGGCAAGAGGAGGGCCCCGGAGAGAGCACTTCTCACAGGTCTGCTGTCCTGTTGTCAAGAGTTACTGAAAGCATGCACAGAAGGCATCATGTTGGAATCAAGCCCTGTTGATGGTCTGACAGATTGATATGGAAAAAAGTACCCTATGCTGCAGGGTCGGCGGTCGGTGTTGCCCTAGGTACATTTGGGCTGCCATTTGTTGAGGCGGCTTTTGGCACGGCTGGTGTCCGGATTGCACTGCTGTGGGACCTTGCTAACATTGCAGCCGGTGAGCTCTCCATTCTAAAGCTTGATGATTGCCCACACATGTTACAATCAATCAGCCCTCAGATGACTTTTTCATGCAAAAATTCAGACGATAAGCCCATCTGCACTACATCAGTTGTCTGTAGGATCCAGCGTTTGCTGCGCACTGCACACTAACAAAGTCACCTTATTAGCATCGGTGTTTCTGCTTTGGTGCCGGAGAACTGTTTTGCTGATGCTACTGCGGTTTGTCCGTTCTTGAAGAACTTGATTATGTCAACAATTCCATCCACCTTGAAAAGAGAAAACATGTGCATGCATGCAGTGTACGTGCTGGCATACCCCGTCTTTGCATCAGGTGGGTCCCCCCCTGCGGCAATATATGAGCATGCAGACGGGGGGACTTACAGGGGGCAGTGGCGGGGGAATAAGAAACAGGGCCTGGGGGTCTACGTGTACCCTGGAGGCGGCCGTTACGAGGGCATGTGGCGCGACAATGTGAAGCACGGCTACGGCGTGTATACCTTCCCGAAGGCATGTCACTGCATAACAAGCAACTCAACTTGAGGAAATTTAGCCTTTCAATGCCGGGCCCAAAGCCCCCTGTCAGGAAGCCGCACATTTCAAAAGCTCCCATTGGGATCCCTTGCCGTTCGGCTGCTTGGTGGAAGCATTGCTCGGCAAACATGCAGCTCATTGCGTTCAGGCACATCCATCCATTCTTCTGCACGGCCCACGTTGTTGAGGGTCAAATACCCTACCTAAACCCCGATTAAAACCCTAAAATCCCTGAATAAACCCTAGAGAAATACATGGCATGTGGGCTGTGGCAGGGCGGCTGGTACGAGGGCGAGTGGGTGGCCGGTGAGAGGGAGGGCACGGGGGCGCGGCTCATGCGCAATGGCACCATCAAGGTATCATTTTTGTGCAATGCAAAAATGTCTCATGTGTTGCGCATTACTTCTGCTCGACAGGCAACAGAGAGATCATCTTGGGCGCACATTGATCCTGTATGTCCGGCTCAGCATGGTCCCTGCCCTGTTATGGACCTGATTTTGTAGCCTGAATGTGTTTGGCCGAGGGGACCCATGTGGCTGCAGGCGGGCCGTTGGGGGAATGCAAGGCTGGAGAAGCCGATGGACCCTCTGGACTGCGCCTATGCTGTCAATGCTGCACAGAGGGCCGCGCAAGCAGCACGCAGGTGTGAGAAATAGACGTTCTCTGTTGCTGTCGATCAGAAGTAGTGCACTAGACATGAAATCAAGTTGCACGCACAGCAGTGAGGGCATCAAATGCAAAGGTGTTGCAGAGGCTTTTGTCATAACTCCATGCAGAACCCAACACACTAGGCCTGAGACAGTCATGCAGTGGGGTCTCATAGAAGCTGTTGAGGACCTTGCAGCCTTCGCATATGCTGCCTTTCACTCTCTGCCATGCAGAATGTTTTGCAGATTTTCTCCCTGAAGTACATCAAGAGGTGTGAGTTTCGAGAACAGGTCATCCAATGAGGGTGCTCTCTGTTGCTCCAGGGTGAAGGTGGGCGGCGGTCGTTTGGAAGACGCAGTGATGAACATGGCGATGCAGCCGATGCTATGGGCCGGGGCAGCCGCTCTGTGGCTCAGCTATTCTGGCTCACCCCTCCCAGCCATGGTGTGCTCCTCGAACAATCATATCTTTCTCCATCTCTGGTGTTATGGGATTTTTTGGTCCCCTTCTATTCACGGTATAAGGGTTTTACATCGAGGGTTTTGTGAGTTACTGGGAAAGTTGGCAGGTTGTGCACTCCCAACATGTGGGGTGTCAAAGGTCCAGGCAGGAGGCATGCCTAACAGAAGGGCTCTTGCTTGTCCATGCTGCTGGCAACGCCAACTGCCTTCTCTCGTTGCGCATGCACATTGACCGTTATCCGGGCCCTCAGCAGTGTAGGATGCCCGCAACACATGTCGCGAGAGGTTCTTTCCCATCGCATTGATCTCACTTTGATGTACCATTCCAGGCTCTTCTGTTGCCCTCCCTGACTCATTGTCCTAATTCTGTAGGCAGGAATTATTTATCAAACACTGCTCAGCAGGTTATTCACTCGTTTTCACTTTGCTCTACTGCCCCCAACGAGGGATTTTTCCATAAACCCCTAAATCCACCATTGCATTCAGGAAGTAAAAATATTGCAGAACGCTTTCACCTGAACCCTACATCTTAGCCCCCAAACTCTACAACCCTAATTGAAGTGTTTGAGGAAGGTTTTCTGGGCACCCTGTGAGGAGCTCATGCATTGTGTGCACAGGTGGATGCAGTGAGTGGCACATTGGCTCGGGCGCACCTGCCGCTTGTGCTGCTCTGCTCTGGAGTGTTGCTCAGTGCCCCGCGCCCAAAAGTGCTACAGGTGGGCAGAGCCAAGCATTACACCATTTTGGAGTAATCCACCGGAAGCACCCACTGGTCTCTGATAAGAGCTCCCACTCTTTTTGGTGGCAAACAGCGCTAGCCAGGTTGTTGTACCAATTTTCTCCACTGGTGCATCTACCTTCCTGTGGGGCTGTGCGCGTGGGAAAATGGGCAGACCGGACACGCTCGAACAGTCCCAAACTCCATCTCTTCTGCTCATTTCTTGACTGGGTCCCTCAACCCATGCAGCAGCCCTCAGCTTTGCCCAGGCAATCAGTGCAACTACAATTATACTGTGATGAGGCGGTGCATTCAGTTGATGCGTGAGTTTTTGTGTGAATGGTGCGTGGTGTGTGACAAAATCAGGTGAGGGACACAGCCAATGTGTTGCTGGCGCGATATGTGTCGCCGCTCCTGTTGGCGGTCGCGGCTGCGGTGGCGTTCCCTTCTCACTCCCTGCTCGCGGCAGTCGCTGCCATCTGTGCACTGTCGCCCGCTCCATCAGCTGTACGTATACTCTCTTCCCTTGTATCTACCTTTTCAAGTTTACCAACTTCTGTAGGCTGTAAAGGATCCAATGCAGCAATCCTGTGGATGTTTTCTGCTCTGAAGTGGTGCTGCTGTTGTCATGGCGCAGTAAATTTTTAAACAGTGTATCTTAATGTCCTTAAATTGCAGGATCTTTAAAAAATTGCTTAAGTTGGCGGTATTGCATCTGCTGTGTAAGATGCTGTGTGTGCGGCAGCTGGTGGACTTTGCACGGGAGGCGCGCCTCAACGACAGCTTCATGACAGCCCTAGCGCCTCTGTCAGCGCTGACATCAGCAGTGCTCATGACGCTGCTGGCTCTCATCGCCTCCTCACAGGTGCCCTGCCTTGATTTCAAGTTGAACGATATTGTGCTCTGAAAATGACCTGATAGTGTGTCTCCAGGGTCTCAGCGTCGTGCTTGCTTGTGGTACAAGGATGGTACTACATTGCCCAGTGTGAATGACCCAGCCAACCGATTAGTCACTTAAAGTGCCTCAAGAAACAAGGAATCTCTCTCTTGTGAGCCTGCTTTCGAATCTCTGGCATGAAAATGTGATGTGCTCTTGCTGATGTGGCAGGTCCCCCCACCGCTGACCACTGCCGAGGCGGCCCTACCACCTGTGGTTCCCCCGCTCCCCTTCGCCGCTGCCGCTGCCGGGGCGGCCGCTGTTGTGTTTATTGCGGCGTTCCTGTACGTCCGGTTTGCCGGAAGAACCAGGTAATTCGGCTGAGTTTCCACCTGTCAGCTACTTCTTTTGCAACAATAATCATCAACCTCCTGAACTGCAATGAGTGCGCCCATGGTTCCCATTGTAGCATGGGAATGGTTTTCATTTTATCTTGGGGTGTGAAACAGTAGATTCAGTCAGGGTCTCTCTTCGTGTTCTTGAACGTAAGGCATCACACAGAACCCATCACATAAATACATCTGCCAGTGTCTGTTGAGTGTTTTGTTGTTGGCTAAGTCCTGCACATGGCTGGGTTGCAGGCGGAGCAGCGGTGGCAATCCACCAAGGTCTGCAGTGCGGATGACACTGCAGGGGACGCCTCCTCAGAGAATGCCTCCCATCAGTATTCTGGAGCCACCTGCCCAGGTAAAATCTAACATTTCTTTTTTCACCTTAATGTTGTCATTTTTGCCATGCCGCTGTGATGCATTCTGTGTATTGTGCATTTGGAGTTGTCGATGCCAATTTATTGCCAATGATTGGCTGACCAGCTTAAGATCTAAATCACTCAAATTGTGTTCCGATACAGGGGCCAGCAGAGACAAGTGGTGTGGAGAACGAGCAAGATGCTGGTGTCAGCGCAGTGGGCCCAGCAGAGAGCTTTGTGGGTCAGCTGGTGGTGGATGAGTCAGCCGCTGAGGCCAGCACGCCTCAGAAAGTAACAGAGGAGGGACAGGCAGCAGAGGGCATGCAGGAAGGAAGCAGCACAGCCGAGGCAGCTTCCAGCAGCAGGGAAGCTGCCGGGCCGGCCGGCACGGACCCGAGCGGTGGCCGGGGCGGCCGGCGCCGTGGCCGGGGCGCATTCAGAGATGTCGATGATGAGGCCCCGGGACGAAGTGCTGCATCTGCAGTGGTATGGAGGAGATGTACATTGCATCAGCAGCCGAGGAGGCGGTTGTATCTTTTCCACAGATTGAGCCGGAGGGGCACCGCTGTTCTCATGCAAGGAAGGATGCCGCCATCATGTGTTGGGGGTGGGTTGCATGGAGGCTCTCCTGTGCTGAGGTAAATTAAGAAGGTTTACGGTAACCACCTCAAGGCTTTGCAGGACACTAGCATGCAGGTGCTGCCCTAGGTACACAGCATGCCTCTGAAGTGAGGTCTCTTAGAGCACCTTTACTGTCCAATTGGCCACAATGCGATTTAAGAACTTGGATCCTGGCTCTTGTCGGCAGCCAAAGATCGAGCACATTGAGATTTTGACGCTCATCTCTGTCAATGCACCAGGGCTTTCCAAAAGATGTCCTGCTATGCTCCATGATCAGGAATATTTAGAGTCTATTCTATTGTCTGCAGCCGCCAATGCGGCATGATATCACCACAGCTGTTACTGATCATGGTGCCCTTCCCCCACATCTGCTCCATTTTACTATTCTGCTATGAAGGCATGGGTTCTGTGCAGCTCAGTCACTTATTTTGTCAATCAGTCAAACAGCTGTGTGTGCACTTGGATAGAACTGCACATAGGCGTGCGCGGATATAGAAGTGGCAAATGCGTCGAGTTGCCCTGAATGCCTGAGGAGAAATTAGGGAAGGCCAGTGGCCCAGGGTGTTACAGATGCAACTACTAAATCACTTGAAAAATGATCTATTAATGCAACCACTCCTGCAAAAAAGACCAGTCGACCCCACAAGATCGGACCAGGCATTCCAGGATGAGAGCAACATGTAAAGATGGTGATAATATGATACATGGCATATGATAGACGAGCAAAACCTTCTCAATGGCTTATGTCTAAAAATTGTTCTGTCAGCTACCCTGCTCTTGTAAACATGAGTTCTTCCGGGAGAATTTGCTTCCCCACATGGGTAGACATATTCTGCAACCCACTTCAAGAAGGCGTCTGTTTCAAGTTCACAACCTCTCCCTGTGCTAACAATGTAGAAGATCAGATCAGAAGAAGCCTGTATTACGTAATCATGTGCCATCTGAGTTTGCACCATCCGCAGCTTAGAGATGGGGCACATGCAGGCGCCTGCGTTGAGGGCTTGGGTGCGTCCTCTCCATAAGCACCTCTGCGGCTGGGGGGCCAAGTGATTCTATGACAACTCGCTCAATAATCGGGTGCGGCCCCTCGCCTGGCACTGGCCTGTGCATCTGCTGCGTGCAGGACGTCTCCTGCGGCCAGGAAACATCTTTCTTTAATCGCGTAGGGTAGAACCTGGTATTTGACCACATGTATCCTCGAGAATGTGCTAATCTCCATGTACAAACTTCATGCCGGTGCCGCAAGTATTGCCTAAAGAGAGTATCTGCTTCATTTGCACTGGGCAGCCAGACTTTGCTGCTGATGAAGAGGCTGCAGATCGATGGATCCTGAAGTGCACTGGTCTGAGTCCACTACACTGACAGCTCCATTTCATGGCATGCAGCAGTCGGGGTTAGCATGTGGCGACCAGTGGATGCACCCACCTCGGTCCTGACACGCGGCCGCGCGCAACGCCGCGTCGGAGCGCATCCCCCGGCCGTGATCGAGCCGGCCGACGGCGTCGGCGCAAACCCAAACCCCTCCTCCGCTCCCTTGTTCCCGTTACCAACCCTTCTGCTGCTGCTGCAGGGCTCCGGTGCGACCGCGCCGTCGCGGCCGCGGCCCCGGGCGCCGGCTGGGGGGACCGGCTCGGTCCCCCCCTTGGCGTCGCCTAGACAGGCTGCTGCATCAGTCTCTAGCTCATCCTCGCCGGAGCTACTCACCGGCCGCAGCCGCCGTTCTACCGCGGCCGCGACGCTGGACTGACGCCACACGGGTTTGGGGACGGCAAAGCCGCTCGGCTGGCCCGCCCCGAGGAGGCTCGCGTCGGCTGTCGCTGGCCGCTGTGCCCCGCCACCGCATCGTCCCTGGACACCAACATTTGTGAGCAGCAAAAAGATGCACAATGTCCTGAAATGCAAGTCTATGCACAAAGCTGATTATGCCAGATTTTGTTAGGCATAGCATTGATGTAAAGGTATTCTGTAGCGGCTGCGTGCAAGGAAAAGGTGGCGGCAGCAGCTAGCTGGGGCAATCCATCGACCTTTCATTGGCAGCACACGCAGAAGATGGCGCAATTGCCTTGTTGTCAAAAGTGCTCTGGTGGGTAAACACCTTGCAGGGGCTGTCAAGAATTAATGTGATTTGCTGTTCTTGTCGTAGGGTAACCGCAAGTAAAAGAGAAGTGTCACACCCGAGGGACTCGCAGGCGTTCCATGGCAGCTGCACGGGAAGACGGCTTTGCAGCGGCCGCTGTGTCAAGGGAAATGAGGCGCGGCAGCGGCTTGCAGGGGATGCGCGGCTGCAGCGCGGAGGACAGCAGCGACTTGACGCCGCGCACCTCCGCCGAGCGCTGTTCCAGCCGCTCCTGGCAGCTGTGCAGCTCCTCCTCTCGAGCCGCCACCTGGTGATACAGTGTCACTCCCATTCAGTATAAACCCTAATATAACCCTAAACCCTAACCCTGTATAAACCCCCCCCCAAATAATTTAAAAATAAAATATAAACCTCAAGATAACAGATGTACAGGTGGAAATGTTATAAAGCATCCCTGTCTCTGCATGTGAGCAGGAAACACACCAGCACACGCTCAGCATTATGTAGGGTGCCAGCTACCTGTCGAGGCTGTGTGACTGTCCTTCTTCATCATAATAAATGGTAGAGGATCCTCAACAGCAACAGCAACTTTGTATCAGTGTGTAGCAAGCTGAGGGCGGTGAATGGTTCATCCTGTCTGGCAAGGCCCACTCACCTCTGCTTCAGCGTGTCGCAGGCTTCCTTCCAAGCCGGCCTTGGTTTGCAGTGCCTCGGCCAGCTCCCCTCTGAGGCCATCAGCCTCCGACTGTGCCAACTGCACAACAGCGATCTCCACACTTAATGGCTGAAGACATTCCAGCATCCCTCACTCCTTCTTCATACCATGTCCCAATGGACCGCAGCACAACAGCACGCTTTCTATGGTCCCTTGACATGTTGTCCTATTTGCACGGCCTTCTCACGCTGTACAGTCAGCTCCCCTAATGCATAACATCCCAGACAAGCAGTACCCTCACATGTCCAGGATGCTGCTCACAAAGTCCTGGGCACACAGCATTGTCTTCAAGTTTTCCTGTGAATGTTGGGATGCTATGCTGGGTGCTGACTCTGACAATCGGAGTCAGACATCTGATGAGCCCTAGGTGGCTGGGAATGGTGTAACTTTCTTTTTGAATTTTTGGATGTGCTGACTCTGACGATCAGAGTCAGACATCTGATCAGCCCTAGTGGCTGGAAGAGGCGTAATTCACTAACTGACCTACACCCTTCCCCACACCAACATGGAGAGACGCTGTCAATCATACCTGCAGAGAGCGGTGCACGCCGCGCGCGCTGGCTTCCAGCTCTTCCAGATCACAGCGTGCAGCCAGCAGCTGCCCATTCACCTCGGCCACCATTCTTCGTGACTGATCCAGTTCCCCCTGTAGTGCCGCCACCTCAGCGCTGTGGTCCCCCCGCATCCTGGCCTCCACTGCCTGCGCAGAGGAATGAGACGTTTTTAAGTTTTCTTGTAAGACGTACCAAACCCCTGGTCTATCGACATATTCAGACTTCCACCAACCTTTTTCTTCTCCTGCAAGAGAGCGGTACTCTCTTCTCGGGAACAAGAAACCATATCCGCCGTGGCTTCACATCCGGCAAATTCTCTGAATTGTTCATACTGGCTCAACCCTCCAAGACACAATGGAACTCATGCATCATGCTATCCACTGAAAGGCTGAAACTGGAAAGAGTTGATGCTGCAGGATGGCAGTCCACCGGCCTAAACGATTTGCGCAATTTTGCGGCTCGGGAGCCACCGCTGATGCCCTGACAACAGAACCCTGTGCCTTTGAGAGCCAACACTGACCTCACAGTCCGTCATCTGCAGCTGTTGTCTACAGTCAAACAGGTGCTGAGAATCGGCAAACTACTCGCCTCTGCTTCCGACACGGTCTCGACGAGCCGGGCGGTCATGGCCTCAAGGTCGGCGGCCAGGTGTGCGCATCGCGCGTCGGAGGCGGCCGCTGCGGATTGCAGGCCCGCCACCTGGCGCGCGCTAGCGTCCAGGTCAGCGCGCAGCTGCGCCACGTCAGCCTCCAGCGCGGCGCGCGCCTCCTCGCTTGCCTGCATTTGCCGAGCCGCCCAATCAATATATATTGTTTAAAACATGTACGTCTCAGTAACCGTCCAACAAAGTCTGCACAAGCCTTTGACAATGCTGATGGCACGAGGGCAAATGGGGAAGAGTGCGGCCAGCTCACAATGAACGGGAAAGAGGTGGGCTTGCTGAAGCCTTCAATCGCTGGTAGCCAACGCCCTGAGTAGCGTACAAACTGCTTTGTTGGGGACTAGGGGTCCAGGAACTGAATGCAATGTGCCTGATTGTATTGTGAGAACTTTTAACTTCTCTTTGCTGGACTACCAACAAGACTTTAATACGGTGATTGTCTTCTCCAGTCTGCAGTCCAATGTTGCCTCAGTGGGGGTATCTGCTGCAGCTGAGGTCCTGTGATCAATCTGTTTTTGAGATCTGGGGGTTCAGGGGCTAAATGTTCCTGGTGAACCCCAAAATCTTCTGACTCACTTGGGCGATGGCGTCAGCGCTGGCCTCCGCGGCGTTGCAGCGGCGCTCTGCAGTCGCCAAGTCATCGTGCAGTGCCGCCATGTCAGCCGCCAGCTCATCGCAGCGCGCGGCCAGCGCCTCCTTCTCCGCCCGGTTCACCTCCAGGTGCTTTGTCAGCGCATCGCACCGCGCACCCCCGACCTCCTACAAATAAGAATAACTGTCCTTAGTTCTCTTGAAGAAAAAGGTAGGTAGGTGGCCTTAACCATTGCACTCCTCCTGAATACATGACTTCCCAGCTTGTCACATCATTTTCCAGCAGAAGATTAAATTAGTATCTGCCTGCAACCATGCTTTCCAATGTACTTGTATGCAAACCCCACGTTCCATGTTTCACAACGGAAATCTTCAGATTGTTGGCAGGAAATTTACCTGCAGGCTCGTGTTGTCGCTGGCAAGCTCCTTCAGCCGGCAGACAGCACTGCGTCTGCCCTCAACCATGCATTCGTATGCAACTCCATGCACAGTGATACACAACAGAAAGGTGGCAGGAAATTCACCTGCAGGCTCGTGTTGTCGCTGGCAAGCTCCTTCAGCCGGGCAGACAGCGTCGCGTTCTCGGCGCATGCGGCCTCCAGGTGTGCAGCCAGCTCTTCCGCCCGGGCGGTGAGCGCGGAGATTTCACGGCCGGCGGCCGCGCGCGCATTTTCCGTGTCGGCCTCGGCGGCCGCGCGCTGACTCAGCACTGACGCGATTGACTCCTGCGCGTTCTCCAGCTCCAAGCACATGCCTGCATGTGATTGGTAAGCCTTGAACTCCCACACATTGGAGCATGTCTCAGGCATGGGTGCGAATAAAACCTGTTGACTTGTGGAAAATGCGACGTATGCTTGTCGGAGCAACTGCACTGTGTCACTCATGCAGCAAACCAGCTGTATAACGTTGCAAAAATACCACACTTTCAAACATCTGAACAGTGCAGTGCATGTGCTAAATCAAGGTTTCCATGTGTACTGCGCCTTTGCCGAGCGTTACCCAGGCATGCATCAGTAAGGAGCGGCCTGTGGACAGAGCAGGGTCCATACCTGCATTCTCGCCACAGAGCTGGATATTTTCGTCCCGCATGGCCGCCAGCTCAGCTTCGGCATCCGCCAGCCTGTCGCGCGCGCCATACAGCTGCTGCAACAGCGCCGTGACCTTTTCCTCGTGTTCGTACTCCTGCCTCCGGAAATGCGTTATCTCCCCTGCCGCCGCAGCAAGCTCCGCGTCGAGCCGCTCCCGCTGCGCAGCGGTTTCCGCCAGCTGCGCGGCGGCTTCCTCGCGCTGCCGTGCGGCCTCGCGCAGCTGCCCCGAAGCTTCCTGCAGCTGCGCGTTCAGCGCGATGATCTGCTGCGCCTGCGCCACGCTCTGCTCCAAGTGTATCTGCTCGTTGCCGCTGTGCTCCTCGGCCGCGCCTTGGGCCTCAGCCAGCGCCTCTTCAAGCTCCACCTCCCTCTGAGTCGCCTCAGCGACTTGCCTCTCGAGCCGGCTGCACTTCTCCTGCGCGCTGCCAAGCTGGACGGCAGTCTCCCGCGCTGTTCCCTCTGCTGTGCGCAGCCGCTCCTGTGTGTCTGCCAGCTGCGCAGCGGCTGTGCAGAGCGCCTGTTTAGACTCCACCAGCTCCTTGTGAAGCGCCGCAGCCTCGGAGCGCGCCGCAGAGAGTGCATCGATGGAACAGGCCGCACTCTCCTCCAACTTCATCTGCAGCTCATTCTTCTCTTCACAGCGCTTTGCCAGCTCTGCGGCCTGGATCGCCTGCACGATTACGAGTAGTAAACACATGTCAACTCAATTATTGAGAGGAGAATTCGAAATGGTCTTCATCCTTCAATAATCACATAGAGAGGACCATGTACCCCGGTGGCCGGAGATAGATGTCAGGCATGTGCGATAGGATTTATTGAAGCGGCTGTCACCTGTGCATCGCGGGCTGCATGCAGATCAGCCTCTAGTGAGAGGCAACGTGCGCGACTGGCCTGCACGTCCATTAATGCAGCGTCGCGCGTGGCGGCCGCCCCGGCCGCTTCCGCCACGGCCGCATCCAGCCGCCGCCGCACCTCGGCCGCATCGGCCGCCGCTGCTTCGGCGGCCGCGGCTGCGGCCGCACGGTTGTCTTCCAGCTGCCGGCGCAGCTCCGCGGCCTACATTTTTTACTTATCTTAATGTTTACCGTATATTTAGGGCTCAGTTTACGGGTTTATTTTTATGTTTGCCTTATTACCCCTAAACCCTAGAAATAAACCCCTAAAAAATAAAACATGAAGTATACGACCCTAAACCTTTTTCATAATTTCATTACGTTCGTATTTGTGTTTAGGGTGTCTATATTGATCTCATTACCCTTCACCTGAGAAAAAAATAACCCCTGGATTATAAAACATGAATACATGAACCCTAACCTCGGCCGCAGCCGCCGCCGCGCGCTCGGCCGCCGCGGTGAGAGCTGCCGCTGCCGAGCCGTCGGCTGCGGCCGCGCGGAAGCTCTGCAGCTCGGCCTCCGCGGCTGTCAGACGAGAATTTGCCGCGTCGGCCTGCGCGCGCGCCTGTGCTCCCTCCTCCATCTGCCCATTGTGATAAAACTCCAGCATCAACGCTTGATCCCAGGGACTTCTTGGAGTGCTGGTAACAGCAGGGTTGACTATAGCACATGTGACACATCACAGGTTGTTGGCCATTTGTAATTGCAACCGGAATCGAGCATCAACACTTGATCCCAGGGACTTCACGCTGTAGTCAAGGACGCCTTGATCCTTCTATTAATGACACTACAGAAAGGCGTCCTTGAGTATAACGCATGTGCATGTCACAAGGGTGTTGGCCATCTGCAAATGCAACCGGAAACCAGCATCAAATCTCGATTCCAGGGGCTCCATGCAGTGTCAGTAACAGCAGGGTTCAGGCGTCCTTTTGATAGCAGCATGTGTGACATGTCACAAGGATGTTGGCCATCTGCCATTGCAACCGGAATCCAGCATTGACGCTCCATTTCAGGGACTTCATGCAGTGTCGGTAACAGGCGGCTTCAGGCGTCCTTGACAGCAGTGCATGTGACATGTCACAAGGATGTTGGCGACCGCACCAGGCGCTCAAGAGCTTCAAGGTGCTCAGTGGTAGTGCGGGCTGTGTCGGCTTCCAGGACCCGGCACCGCTGCTGCAGCGACTCCCTCTCGGCCGCCAGTGTGTCCACGCTGCCCTGCAAGCTCTCTGTCGCCTGAACCTGTCACCCCCATCAAGCTTTCCTTTAGATTTTTTTTTCGCTCTAAACCCTACACCCCAAATTAAAACCCCAAAAAAATTCCATCATATTATTGACCTGTCACCCCCATCAAGCTTTCCTTTAGGAAACTTTTCTTACTCTAAACCCCACACCCCAAATTAATCCATAAACATACCATCATATTGGATGCAAATTGCTCGCTGGAATTTTGAAACAAAAGTGTGGGACCACTCTACTGATGGAATCAGGCACATTTGCGATATCTACTGGCAATAATGCTTCCATCTAATGAAGTCTCAGCAACCAAAAGGAGCTTCACTGGTGCTAATTGCAGCACAGGCGGCTGATGAGTTTAAATGATGTCTCACCTGGAAGCAGAGCTCTTTTTCTGCAACTGAGGCACGTTCCTCTGTCTGTGCCAGACGCGCGCTCAAATCGTGCCAGGCCGCCTGGTTGCCTCTCTCATGGTCCTATGCATGCATGGCATCTGTGATCACTTATATTTTTTGCTTTTTCAGGGTTTATATTTTTTAACCGGTTACATGTGCATGGTTCCGGCAACCCCTGCATGGTCCGGCAACCCCTGCACAATTTCTTCTCCCACTTTCCCCCATCTGAGAGTTACAAACACATGGCAGCCGAAGCAAGGTATGGGAGAGTTGGGTGCAGCAACCTCAGTTGGCAAAATCAGACAGACAGAAAAGCTCGTTTGGCGCTTGCAATCAACCACCAGCTACTTCTGCTCCCAGTGCAGTGAGTCACCCGGTCGGCTTCGATGAGCATGTGCCGGTCGCGGTCGGCCACCGCGAGCTGCTGTTGCAGTTCTGTGCACTCCTCTGACAGAGCAGCTGCCCGTTCCTGCGCTGCTGCTAGCTCCTGTGCTTGCGCAGATGCCCTGTGTTCGGCTTCTCTTTGGGCCTCCGCCATCTGTTCCTGTGTACAAACACCATACAATTTTTAAAAGTTGCACATTTTTTGGTACACAGTTGCGCACTGCCAAATTGCTGGCATGCATTCCTCTCAATGCATGAAGGAGAATGCACTGAGAGGAGTGCAGTGTGAGGATTATACGAGACAGCAGGAGACAGCTCGCTCCCAGTTGCTTCGTGCGGCTAACTTGTGGTTGAATCTGGGGGATACATGCACAGGCAATGTTTGCAGTCAGAACTCACCACTTGCAAATCCAGGGCCCGCAGCCTTTCTTCAGCTTCCCCGCAGCGTTGCTCGGCGCACATCAGCTTCTGCTCGGCTTCCTGACAGCGCCGCTCCAGATCTGGCAGCTGCACCAGCTTCGCCTCGGCTTCCCCGCAGCGCCGCTCCAGATCTGGCAGCTGCGCCAGCTTCGCCTCGGCTTCCCAGCAGCGCCGCTCGGCTCCTGCCAGCTGCTCTCTGAGGCTGCATGCTGCCTGATCAGGCTCGCTGTCCAGCTCTGACCTCGCAGTCTGTGGCCGCTGCTGCTGAATCACCTCCCTCAGTGCCTTTGCCTCGCCCTTCACGGCCTCCACCTTCAACTCCTGCGAGTCGGACTCTTTAACATTATTGTAATAACAACACGTTTTCCAGTCGCTATGGACTAGTTTCGTCTGTATGGCACTCCTCCATTCTTCAGGTCCTCCTGCGAGCCAAGCTCTATCATACCTATGAACACTCTTTCACAAAGACACCCACTCCTTCTTCAAGGGGTAGAGGACTCTCACTTGCCAGAGATGCACCGCCAAGCTTCCTCAGCACCATGAATATATGCCCTCAGACGAAGAAATTGGTGATTGTGAATACCTGGTCTTTGAGGCCGGCCTCAGCAGCCGCCAGCTGAGACACCTAGCTCCACTAGGGTTGCTGTGAATATGGAATCATTGGCACTCATAAACAGGAAGGAGCGGACCTATTTTTCCGGGCCGGCCTTTGCCAAGGCCATCATTTTGGGGCTCGGGGTGAGGTTTGCAGTTACCAACCAGAAAGGGAGCTGACCTGGTCTTTGAGGCCGGCCTCAGCGGCGGCCAGCTTCTCGCGGCAGGTCTCCAGCTCCATCTTCAGCCGCGCGGCCTTCAGCAGTGCGGTGCCCTTGTCGCTGCGCGCGAACTTGGCGCGCAGCCGCCGCGCCTCCTCCTCGGCCGCGGTGCGCGCCAGCTCAGCCGCCACCGCCAGCTCAGCCTGCCGCTCCGCCTTTGCACGCTGGTGCTCCACGTCCTGTCCAGGCAGACACGAACGTAAGCACACTTTAGTACCTAAAGACCCTTAAAAACCTAGAGAATAAAACCAAAAAAAATTGCACGCTGGTGGTCCATGTCGTGTTCAGGCAGACATGGAAGGAAGTTGAGTACAGTGCATGTTTTGGGAAGGAAATAACAATTCAAGGTGTGCTGCTGCTGACTTTAGCTTCCCAGGCGCTCCCAAAAGCCAATAGAGGTCTCAAAGTTAGTACTTGTATATTTCCTGTCCTCCGAAGAGAGGTATACTCATGTTGGTGAAATGCATTTTGTTCAGGTGCATATGGACCTTCTAAACATTCACAGGCCTGGTATGCAGCAGTTCAAGACCGTATGCCGATGAACCCAGTCAGACTGGATACGGACAGCAGCTGCCAAATATTCTCATGAAGTATGTCCACCAACAGACCTTCTTTGCCTTGTCCACTGCTGATCGTAGCTGCCTGTTGGTCTTGGTAAGCTCCAGAGACCGACGTTCCACGCTCTTGGCCCAGAGCTCCATCTGCACTGGAGTTGTTTGTCAGCAATGTACTTCCGGCCTTGCCGCCCAGTGAGTCACTGGTGTATTTTCAATGTTTTGGAGAATCATGTGCAGCAGGATAGATGACAAACAAAGCACTGTTGTGAGGAAGCTTGCCTTATTCATCTGGTCCAAGACATCCACTTGCTCATGCCGCATCCTCGCCACATTTTCGGCGTCCAGGTTTCGTGGGTGCAGTACACCAACCGTCGGACTAGCCGTAAGGCTTTTGTTCTTCTGTGCAGATGCACGAGGTCTTGGTGAGCAAGTTAACATCTTGTTATATAGCAAGGCTCTGTGCCGAAGCAATGCGGAGTGTGAGGAGGTCACAGCCACGAAGACCAACTGTCCATCACATGATCAAGCCGTGTTTGATTTGCTCCTTTCATGGGAGCCTCGAGAGCGAGTCGCACCCAACGAAAAGGAGAGGACAATATCGGGTCGGTCTCCCCAAACTCCATTTCCATCGGCAGCTTGCAGTTGACACAGAGTCAGGAAAGCTTCGCAGTTTGCGACATTCGTGATTATTATGCTCCTATCCCTACTGCGTAGCTAACATCTGCAGGTCAACTTAGCCAACCACAGGGTTGTCAGGTGGAGTTTGGCCTGAACGCGTCCTATGGATACCTTGACAATTAATGTATTATGCAGTGTTAATTTATGCTTGAAGATATTCACTCTAGCCAACGCAAAAGGCTGTGTATTAGACGTGTATGCCTTCAAGGTTACACAGCCTGGACAGGTAAAGCCTTATCTGCGCCGTACAAGAACTGCTCGAGGAAACTCCACACAATGAAGTTGCACGATGTCGGGACAATTGAGAACGGCTGAAGTGCTGCGGATGCAAATACACTGACAATGCTATAGAAGAAAACCACGTGACCACGTGCTGAGGTGGCAACAGCTTTCAGTCTCCAGAGCCATCAAGGAAAGGAGCCCCTGGCATTTTGCTGCACGCGCACATGCTCAGAAGTCATGATAGATACTGCTAAGTCGATATCACTTCCAGAATACGACTGTCGTGACGGCTCCCTGACACATGTAAGTCAGTCACGCTCATGCTTCAGCGAGGCGGGGCACAACATGGTCTGGCTTTATACCCGGCCAGTACGCCATCATCAGCTCGAGGAACATTGAAGAGCAGATCAAGGGTCATCCAAGGTCGAGTTGATCGTTGGAAGTCTGGCGTGCCTCATGCTTTTGCACCCCATGGCAATCGATTAAAAAATTGGAGGAGGCATCGATTGCCCTTGTCAGTCACTGCAGCCGTTTCAAAATTCGATGATCCATGGCAGGCGTCCAATGACGTCTTCGAATCCATGGAGGAGGTGTGCCCATGACGGACAACTCACTAGCTTTCTGTCCTCACACCGCCGTTCACACCCATTGTGGCCGCAGCTGTGCGCGACGACCACACAGAAATGTGAATTTGTTCGGTGCTCGCCGATGAAGCCATGTACTTCAGGCATCAGTTACGTCACACCTGACTGATGTGAGTTGCCCCCAGGGCTCCCTCTGGCAGCGCTTCTGTGGCGCAGTGCGCACGATCCTACGAATGCCGGAAGTGCGCGCCGTGCTGCAGTTCGGGCAGTTCATTGCATCCCTCCTTTTTGGTGCGTCAACGCCCCTCCCAAGACCATGCATTGAACTGGCATTCCTAGCCAACAATGAGCAATGCAGTCCTTACATCACGCATGGGCTTGAAGAAGTCTGAAGCAGTGGAACTTTTTTTTTACACTTCTGGGTGTGACGTGCAGTGATCCTGTATGTCTGGTCCACCTATTCGACACCAGCGCCGTTCTCCATCCGCTACAACCTGGACTTGATGCTCTGCGTGCTCTTCGCAACGGAGTTCCTTTTCCGATTAGCGGTGAGATTTCCTTCTCCATATTTGCAGGACCAATGATGATAGAGCAGAACTTCACACTTTGTGCGGTGGATTGGTTACATTGGATATACAGCCCGAGTTTGCTGACATGCTGACACAGCATGTAGAGTTCATTGTGTCTTTTGCATCCACTCTCCAACGCTGCACATGCACCTCTTAAGACACCAAAACGAATTTCAAAACTCAATATTTTGAACCCAGAAACATGATAGCTATTACGTCATGTTTCTGGGTCCAAGTATAATGAGATGTACTTGTTTGATATGAGTTGTGCTGTGCAAAAGGGATCTGTCTTGTCCAAATGCAGGAGGCCGAGAGCAAGACGCGCATGTTGTGCTCGGTGTGGAATGTTCTGGACTTCGTGGCCTTCTTCCCACCGCTGCTGGAGCTGGCGCTCATGTACGGCGCCAACCTGCCCTTCCGCCTCGGCCGCTTTGACCTCCGCTGGTTCAAAATCCTGCGGTGTGGCATCCCTCCCCTGTCTCATGCTGCACATATGCACCTCATGAATCTCTCCTTATGCTCCTGCAGCACGAAGACTTAGCAGAGGGGACCAAAATCCTGTATCACTCACGACACTTGAATGTTCATATAAAGGTGACATTTGTTTGCACAGACATTACTCAAAATTCCAAATGTAGTTCATGGCAACAGTTATGTTGACTTCTTGGATGCATGGATTGGCCGGGGAGAGTTCACCCTGCACCTGAGCATAGCAATGATATACGCAGAAGAAAAGCAAGATCAGAAGGTACTTTTGTCTGGCTACTGTCTTCATATTGCATTGGACCCTTGCATCATTGTGAAATCTGCAGGGGGCTGCGGGTGATGCGAATTAATTTGCTGGTGGAGAGATGCGAACCATGCACTTGAGCAGCAGCGATGATACACACAGCAGAAAAGCAAGAAAGAAGTTCAATTTTGTTTGGGATCCGAGCTACTAACTTGACACTGTGTGACGTGCATGGTGATATGCGCAGGGCGCTGCGCGTGATGCGCATCAGTTTGCTGGCGGGAGAGATGCGGACCATGCACCTGAGCAGCAGTGGAGCCCTGCTATCCGGAGCGGCCAGCATCCGCCTCTATCAACTTGTCGCCTCTGTGCTCACCTTGCTCTTCACCACCTCCGCCATCGTGAGTCCTGTTTTCCTTGGGGTTCGTGAACTATCATGCACAGGGAGTTACCTGGTTGAATCCTCTACCACACTCCCATGTGTGTGGTGAGATTCAATTCTTTTTTTCAAGCCCGATTATGACTCATGATACACCTGCAGTGCCCACTGGTAGATCAATTTTACTGTGCTGCAGACTATGGTGGAGGCCCCACGGTGTGGAGCAGACACGCTGTGTGTATGCCCTATGGCCATCTGGCTTTGGGTGTGCCGACCCTGTTATACTAATGAACATCATATGCAGGTGCATCTTGTGGAGCGGATTCCCTTCTTCGACGCTCTCTACTTTGTTACAACGACTCTCACGACGGTCGGCTACGGCGATGTGGTGGTCTCGTCCACATTCGGCAAGGCCGCCGTGCTGGCCATGATCTGCGTGGGCGTTGTCCTCATCCCGGTGCAAACCTCGCAGCTGTATGCGCAGCTGACCGCCCGCCGCGTCACCCTAGGTGCGCCTCATCTACTGGAAAGGCCTAGATGTCCAATCTTTTGGACAGCAGAACCTGTGGGTCCTCAAATCTAGCCTGATGTTCTCTGAGAAGCTAGCGTATCACCATATTTCCCTTGAATCTATGCGGGCATTCCTGCGCATGCATGCTGCCGAGCACACACCCGCCGATGGGCAGTTGTTGTATTGAACTATTCCCAAGAGTTGTTGGACTGCTGTCTTTTGAAGAGGTAGCCAGGTGCCCTTTAGGTTGTGAGGCCTTGAGGGTTTAACAAGATGCGATGAAACCATTATTCGAACCCCCTGCGCAGGGACCCTGCCGGGGCCGCGCACACCCATGGTGCTGGTGGGCACGCGGCTGAGCGAGGTGCGTGGCTTCTCCGACTTCTTCTCCGAGTTCTTCACCGCGCTGCGCAAGGTCCACTTCCCGCCCAACCTGCGCATGGTCGTCCTGTGCACGCGCCCCAACTACGAGCTCCGCGCATTCCAGGCATGCCCCGCCTTGCCCCAACATGTGCATCAGTACAGTCACGCTCTCAGCTATGAATGCCTTGATGGCGAATCTTCGCGCATGCATGAAAAATGGTTCGTGCTGCTGATGCTTGCATGGGGAAGCTGCCTGAGCGAGCGAGACGTGTACAGGAATCCGGCCCTGTTCTCCTCGCAGAGACAAAAAGCAAGCCGAAAATGGCGTTCGTCGGGCAGGAGTCGAACGACCGGCGGCTGACACTGGCAGAGGACAGCTGTCTGAGCGAGCGCGAGCTGGACAGGGATCTGCCATGTTGACCCCACACTGATTCAGCCCTGTCTAGCCCACAGAGATGAAAAAGAAACCAAAAATGGGATGTCACGGGCAGGAGTTGAACGACCGGCGGCTGACACTGGCGGAGGGCAGCTGTCTGAGCGAGCGCGACCTGGTTCGCACCAGCGCGCACTGCGCTGCCGCCATCCTGCTGCTGGCCGACCGCTTCTCGCCGTCGGCCCACCAGGAAGACCTGGGCCTCCAGTTCCAGGCGCGACCCCTTTTTTGTTAGGGTGTCAAAGGGGCTGCCTTCGGGGCCATTGGGGGACTATTCCTGGCTGTGCCCACCGCAAAGACCCTGAATATACCCTAAAGGACCCTAACTATAGGAACAGAAGTTAGTATTATAGACGCTCCCGACCGGAAAGCCCCGACCGGAAAACCCTGAATCCCAAACCCCCGAAACTCTACAAACCTTACTGGAGTCTTTTGAGATGACGTTCCGGGCTGCGGCAGGTGTGGGCGGTGAAGAGCTACACAAAGAGCGTGCCGGTGTACGTGCAAGTGCTGCGGCGGGACAGCCTGCGAATGCTGGCGCCCTTTCTGGACCCGGACCGAGACGTTTTGGTGAGCGTGGAGCAGATGCGCCACCGCCTGCTCGCCCTCTCCTGCCTCTGCCCCGGCGCATCCACCCTCATCGGTGTGCATCCCCCTTGAGTATTTCGGGTTCCGGGTTCCAAGGGGATTTTCAAGGAATCATGTCTATGTTGAGTCCCCTCTCCTGCCTCTGCCCTGGAAATTTCTCTATTTAAAGAGTTCTTATGCTTGCCTGTGCAATCTCTTCCTGCATGAAAAGCTAAGAAGAGTCCTCGCCGGTGACACCTTCACCATGAACAAGGCAGCACCCTGATTTCACTGGCAGAAGAGATTTTTGCAAGATGCCACTGTCTCTTAAGTGTGTTAGTGATAGTTTAATTAAGTAGTCATGACAAGTGCTTCCGGCATGTGTGCAGCAAACCTGCTGCGGCGCGCGTCGGTGCTCGCGCCAGAGGTGCAGCCGCGCACCGCGGCCGGCCGCCGCTGGCTGCGCGCCTACCTCAACGGCTGCGCATTCAAGGTGCGTTGTCTTTTTTCAGGGTGTTTTAGCTTAGGTTAGGGTTAAGATTCACCCCAAACGCCAAAGGGTCTTGAAAGGGTGGAACCCGGCCGATGCTGGCTGCCTACCTCAATGGCTGCACCTTCAAGGTGCGGTGTGAATTTTGTAGGGTCTGTAAGGTTACGGTTAGGGTTAGGGTTAGCTTGGCCCCGAACCCCAAAGGGACTTGAAAGGGTGGAACCTGGCCGCTACTGGCTACGCGTCTACCGCAACGGCTGCCCGTTCAAGGTGCGCTGTGGTGTAGGGTTTGAAAGGATAGGGTTGGGGTAGGGTTCACCCTAAATCCCAAGGGAGCAGGCTTAGAGAGGGGAGGACCTGGCCGCCGATGTCTGTGCGCATACCTCATGTGGTGTGCCTTCAAGGCGAGCAACACCTAACAAGCTAAAAAGTATTGAATTATTATTATGCTTTAAAAGTGTTAAATGCATCTCCCACAGCGAAATTTGGCTGTTGTTAGCCACTACTCATCTTGCAAACATACAGGGATAAGCAGAGAATGGCTGCTCCTTCTGCGGCGCAGGTGTTCGATACGTTGCTGCCAGAACACCTGGCCGGGCGGCCCTTCTGCGATCTGGTCGAGTGGCTCTACCGCACCTCCAACTTTGTCCTTATCGGTGTGTTTACCTACACCTCAATCACCCTTGCTGATTCGCTCTATTTGCTGCAACATCAAATCGGATCATTGCCACGTAAAATGCCCCTCCTGAACATGAAAGCCTGTCTGAAATATTCTTGCAGCTTTATGCATGCAAAGCAACCGGCTGTTATGGCGCACGCGCGATTCCTGCAATTGTGGGCGAGTGTCAGTCGCGGCTGCTTCTCATGCATGCAGGGTGCCTGTGTGATAAATGTCCCAAACTCTTGCTCAGGTGTGATGGCGGGCAAAAAGGTGGTGCTGAACCCGGGTCGGCGGCGGCTGAAGGGAGGTGAGAGCCCAGAAAGTGTTTCCTCGACACTTTAATTTGGGTTGTAGAGTTTTTGGGGTTATTGATCAGGGTTTAAAATTAGAGAAAGGGGCCTCCACAGTAACTATGTGTCATTCCTGAATGCAATGGTGGATATAGGGTTATATATATAACATCCCCTAGTTGGGGGTATAGAGCAAAGTGTTTGAGTAATCATTCCTGCCAGGGGAGAGCGGCGTCTTCATGGCCACATCCCACGATGCGCTGGATGAAGCGCTGAAGCGCCCCTTCTCGCGGCCGCTGCACCCCTCCGACCCGCGCCACCAACTAGATGTCCCAATCCCCGCGGTGCGCAGATTCATGTCAACAGTACTCAGTTGTGTGCGTGTAGGAGATCACTTGAATGATCAGCGAGGTCGTCGCTGCAGAAAGATTGACCAGTCATGTCTGTCACTGCAAAGCGCAAAATAGAATGCAACAAGTCATCGCCGAGCATGACTATTGTTGATATGTTGCCTCATCACAGGCATCCTTTATTCACAGCAATAAAACACTGTAACAACACATGCACTCTTGTCGTGCAAAGCTGAAGCCAGTCCCGGCTTCTGTTCGGCTACCTGATGATGTTAACACACTGTGTGAGGGCGAGGGGAACTGTTGGGAACGCAGGGCATGCCCGACAGTGACGATTACTTCCTGGAGGACGCGGAGCAGCTGTGCATGCCGGACATCCCCGACGACATAAACGCTGAGTCAGACTCCATCGACCTCGACGACGTCCCCTGCCGCATCGTGGAGGATCCCTCGTCCTCGTCAGCATCATCTGCTCTCGCCACATCAGCAGCCACATCAGCATCAGTGTCCACATCAGCAGCCGCATCAGCACCAGAATCCAAATCAGCAGCCACATCAGCACTAGCGGCGGCCGGTTCTGAAGCGCCCCTGGAAAATGCGGAGGCGCGGCGGCCGCAGCCATCACTTATCACTCCCGCGCACATCAGCAGAAGTGTGTACCCCACATCAGTATGACAGTACAAGTAGGAGGCAAGCATCGGGTAGAAATCTATATTGTTGTGCAGACTTTTAGGTTGGTTTTCAAAGACTAGAGAGAGTGAGCACCGAGGGATGCTTTGGCAGATGTGGTTGTTCTGCAACAGGTAGAGGTTCCTCGTAGCTGTGCAAGGGAGGGCCCATATCAGGTTGAGTTGTTAAAAGCCAGTTAAGCATCTCCTTCAGTGCTCGGGGTCATGTGCGTGTTGAATTGCCGCCACGATTCTGACAGCATGGCGCAGTCGAGGGGTTGGGTTAAAAGTTTATATTATAGGCTTTAGGGTACATAACCCTAAACCCTTACCCCTAAAAATAAATTGAAAGTCAATAATTCTATTTTAGTTGATTGTATTTTAGAATAAAGAGATATGGGCGCAGTCGAGGAGGCGGTGGACATGCATCGAGACGCAGCGCTGGGCCATGTGCCTCTCGCAAAAGCGGCCGACGCGATCCGCGCGACCGCAGCCGCAGCGGTTGCGGCTGCGCGGACCGACAGCCGCATCTTCGCCTCGGAGTCCTATGACGACGATGACTTTGACCCCAACGCCCATGGAGAGGAGCTGGAAGCTGACGAGGACGGGTGAGTGACTCTCATCCACAGTGCCGGCCCGTCGGCCCCTGCTCAAAATATGCAGAGCTTTTTTTGGATGAGCGTTTCCACTTTGTTAAATGGCACCTTGTGCATTAGCAGGAGCAGCTTCATTTGTGGTTGACTGAGACAATAAGTCGGCAAATGGTGTGCTTCTGGGGTGGTTTGGCCCGCCAGAAGCTGCAGCATTACAGGCAGTGCACCGGGTTTAGGGATGATGAAAAGACAGCGTGCAGCATGACTGCTTTTCCAGTTGGGATGCCCACCTCATGCAGGACAGATTATATGGATGTGCAGGAGCGATGTGACTAGGAACTCCAAGGAGGAGTCATCCTCAGCCACTCCAGCAGAGGAGTCTTTTGAGGCGCGGCAGAGTGAAGCAGCCGAGGCAGCTACTGCTGAGTATGAAGACAAGGGCGAAGGTTTTGTGGAGGACTATATGGAGGAGCGGCGGCAGTCCACTTCATCAGATGCAGTGTCCACCTCAGGCCGAGACGATGGCGAGGTGTGCTGGCCACAGGCATGCATGGTTCAATTGGAGGTCTGCTGTTTGTTCCATTGTGCGGGAGCAGGGAAATGCATTTGATGCTGTAGGAGTAATCCTAAATTCTGATTCCATGTGCTTCTGTGCTTGAGCACCGGCGCAGATTCTCTTCACTCCCTGAGCATCACAGATATGAAATAGACTGACACTGTGTGCGCCTCGACTTGTTAGTGTTGTTACAACGTTAGCTTTTCAGGGCTTCCATCGATGCTACAGGTGGCGGGGCCTCTCGGGGAGGTAGAGGGGCACGTGATAGTGTGCGGCGCGGAGGCCTCCTTTGTGAATTTTGTGGAGCAGCTGCGGTGGTGCGACCCCATGCCGACACCGATCGTGCTGCTCTGCCCGAAGCGCCCAGCCGCGGCATGGCCGGCGCTGCGCGCGCTGGGCCCTGTGCACTGGGTCGCCGGCGTTCCCTCCGACGGCGCCTCCCTGCGCGCGGCCCGCGCCAAGCATGCCAGGGCCCTCGCCTACTTGGCGCACAGTTCTCGACCCAGCAAGGTGTGCTGTTTTTCGAATTTCATGAATGATGTGGGACTGGTATAGGGGGACTCGCAAGCTAGTGACAATCCTGAGTTGGCGAGCGTGCGCGACCGCAGCGGTGCTTATATTTTTCATAAAATTATATCTTTTCCTGCTTTTATTAATTTTATTATATAAGGGTTAAGGGTTAGTTGTAAACCCTACAGCCTCTAGATTTATATTGAACAAATTAAGGATAAGTATATAATTCTTACTACAGGGGGACTCGCAAGCAGGCGACAATCCGGAGTGGGCGAGCGTGCGCGACCGGGCGGTGCTGGCGGACGCGGAGGGGCTGCTGACATGCTATGGCGTGGGTGAGGAGTCCAGCGCGGCGCTCACGCACGCCGTCATAGAACTGTGCTTCACCTCGTCCGTGCGCTTCCTGCAGCCGGGGCTGCTGCTGCAGGTCAGTGCTGTGTCCTTAGGTTTCAGGGGTTTGAACTTTGGGGAATGCAGGGTGTGTTTGTTCAAGTGAGGTGATTGAAGCGGGTATATAGAAGTGTGCTTTACCGCGGTTTTGCGCTTCTTGCGTGCTTGTTGGAGCCCGGGCCGCCGCAACAGTGGGAAATTTCTTAAAGGAAAAATTTCATTTTGCCTATATTTTAGGGTTTAGGGTTACCCTAAACTAAGTAGGGTGACCCTAAATTATAAAATTCATAAAATAAAATAAAAACAAAAATATAAGCTCTAACTGCCGAATGAATGGATGTAGGGGATGGGCGGCGGCGATGCGGCGGAGGTGATAGGGGCCAAGGAGCCGCGCAAGTCGTGGCAGATGCGCAAGCGCCAAGAGCGGGCAGCCCTCAAGGAGGGCCTCGCCGAGTGGCAGGTCCGGGGGCCGGTGTCCAAACCTAGGATGTGTTAGGGGTATGAAAGGGTTGTCACACGGGTGTGGACCCCCCGATTTATCGGCTCGCCGAGTGGCAAGTCGGGGGGCCGATGTCCAAACCTAGGATCTGTTAGGGGGTATGAATGGGTTGTCACTCAGGTGTGGACCCCCAACTTCTCGGCTCACATGATTCTGGTTGTGCTGACATACTCTGTGTGGCCATATAGATTGGGTGTTGCTCTATATAACGGGTGGATTATGACTGCCCCACACTCATCCTGCAAGCTGTTTTCTTATTAATTTGTTGAGATGGAATGGTGAAGATTACTTTATTTGTGTTGCATGTTTAGGCGAATCCCTACTACTGCGCCGGCCGGGTGACCGTGCCTGCCATCATCGACACCCTCTCTGCCAGCTTCTTCAACAGGTGCAGCGCATGGCGCCTTCACCAATGTTGCAGCTGTCTTGCATCAAATCACAATTGGATAATTTGCATATTGACCAGACACATGCACCATGTGAATGAGTGGATGAGTGATAAATGAATGGATAAATTCCTGAAGGGAGGTCGCGTTCCAACTCAACACGCCATGTGGCTTGTTCAGAGGCAAGCGACACCCCTTCGCTGAAGGCTGGGGCTTTTCTTAGAGCTTCTTCATGTGTCACCAGAATGTCTGGGCATCCTGGGGTCGGATCACTGTTCAAAAGGCTTACAAGTGCTGGGTGCATGCAGGGCGATGCTGACCAGCCTGATGACCGAGTTGGCTGGAGACGATGGCAGAGCAGGAGGCGCCTTACTCAGACAGGTGAGCATAGATGATGAACGCTCTGGTCAGCTGTGTGCTGAACAATTGCAACCCAAGTGATGAGAGGGTGGAGCTACATGAGAATTCCTCAAGGGCTATCTGGAATCGAGATGAATAGAGGGATGCCATAAAGGTGCTTCTAGACGTACCTAGTCCATAAGGACTGGAAAACGTGTAATAATAATAATATCTGGAATGTGGGCCTCCCCTCATCTTGCAAGTGTAGCATTTTGTCTCGTTAGTTGAGAAAAGGAATGCTCCCCGGTGGTATTGCAGCGGGAAACACATGTGCTCT
This sequence comes from Coccomyxa sp. Obi, assembly GCA_020887355.1. Classification (NCBI taxonomy): domain Eukaryota; kingdom Viridiplantae; phylum Chlorophyta; class Trebouxiophyceae; family Coccomyxaceae; genus Coccomyxa; species Coccomyxa sp. Obi. The sequence goes on from AP025000.1 coordinate 93,909, forward strand.
TGTAGGTCGATTGAACGCTCTCATCAGCTGTGGGCTGCACAATTGGGCTAAGCAAGTACTGCGTCTCGTCTTGTTAGTTGAGCATGCACTGCTTGTCTCCTTGGCTGAGGAAGCACTACCCCGGGTGGTATTGCGGCCTGAAGAGAACGTGTCTTTGTAGGTGGATGTGGGGGAAGACATGGTGGGGCGCACATACGGCGAGCTGTTTGCACAGCTGGCGCTGCAGCAGCGGCTGATACCTCTGGGCTTGTACCGGCGCAAGAGCGAGAACCCGGCGTGGCGGCTGAATTACACGGTCACCAACCCGCCCTGGCACGAGCGCCTGGAGCCCGCCGATAAGGTGTTTGTGCTGCGGGAGCGGGGGGGCCCTTGGATGGCCTGATCTGGCGCTGGACACGAGCGGGGGGCCCTGGACGGCCTGATCTGGTGGTGAACCACCAAACGCGAGCGGGGGCCCCAATTTGAAATGTTGGTACCACCAGCATGTAAAGGCAGCTGTCGTGTTGTCCAACTATTTCTGAGCTGCAGCATGGTCGACATATTTGTAGATGTATAGCGCATACTGTTTTGCCCTAGGACACCCAATTGTGACCCGGGTTGGAAATTGATTCAAATTTCCGAAATTCCTAACAGGATTTGTAGTTTATGCACCAGGTTGATCTGTAAAGTCGGCCAGAGAGTCCTGAAGGACATGTGTCATGTCTTTTGAACCGCGAAGAAGATTTCTTGCACTGATTCGAACGTCATGATGCGCCGTGCCGAAAAATGTGGAAAGTTGGCTTGGGCTGCCCGGTTGGGCAGAGACATGTGTCCCTTAGGCATAGCTTCAGCCTGAGTCATGTTCCCTGCGGCATATTCTCTGTTCCCCTCCAAACCTGCAACGATATTGAATTCAATTCAATGAACTGTCAGTTTAAGCTGTCCACCAAAGTAACAGCATCTGCTTTCGTCGTCTTCATTTCTGGTTCGCGGGAAGAGGATTGCGGCTTTTCTTGACGTGTGTGGCGTACCAAGCCGAGCCTCCGTCATCGGAACATCCCAGAACAAAGGCGGGTTATTCAGACAAACCAACGTTTGCAAAAGTCAATTTGATCGTACCTCTCAGACTGTCGTGGACCGTATTCATATGATGATCTCGTGCTTCACGCTATCCTGCGTTCTGGCGGCCCGCATGCCGCATCAACAAGGAAAGCACAAGTCAACTTATCTCGAGCTTGAAAACTTTTGCAGGGAGCATATGAATGGGATTTATTGCGGAAAGAAATCTCCTGTAGAAATTGTATGGGGCAGATGTTTAGACCATAAAATGTATATTGCACAATGGGTACTCTAGGTGATGCTCAAGAGTAGAAGCTCATAAGCTTGCTTGGAGCAGGCCCATTTGCAGACACACATTTAGAGGCATTACTTATCGTCTTCCGGTCGTTGGAGAAACATTTAGCCTGACAGGACCTGTTTTAGAGCATGACTCATCGGCAATTCGGTATGCCTTGCAGAGCTTTGACGGTCTCACGATGAGGAGCGTCCTGGTTGCAGCCGCAATCCTCCTGCTGTGCCAGTCATGCATCAGGGCAGAGAAGGACCTCAGCGCTGTAAGTTCTTCCTCTCACAACACTCTCTTTCTTGTCACCCCGTAGATGCCTAGATACGCATTTTGAGCAAAATACGAATCACGAGACCTTCCCCTGCCAAGAGCTTGTCAAGAGATCAACACACCCGCAAGAAAAACATGATGCTTCTCAATCGTCGTTTTGCAGTGTCGATCTTGCACTGCCCCTCACTATTACCTACCGGGGATGAAGCTCTGATTTCACACTCCATGTCCATGTACACCCTCTTGAGGAGACAGTCTTTCCTCTCGGCACGGGATGCACCTGAAATGCAGACATCATGTAATGTGCATCAAAATGACTGAGTGCGTGCAGTTCATTGGCTGCTGCAGAACCCCATCGCGGACACTGTTGAGGCAGTGCATGACTTCTTCCACCCTCCCCAGCCGACAACAAGGATGCCTCTGCAGACGACTGTTCCTTCGGGAGGATCAACAGTCCCCCCCTCAGGGTCCTCCCTGCCACCAACCACCACCCAGGCCCCCAACTACCTCAACATCGCCGTCTCCGCCAATCAGGCCAACCTGTGAGACCTCCTTGCTTTGATCTCCTCTTGCTGTGGGCTGGTGACTAATTTATCACACCCTGCTTTGAGAACATCTGTGGAGGACCAGCAACCTCCACCCAAAACACTGCCCTGCCAACCACCACCACTGGGGGGTCCCAAAAACCAGTGTCAATAGACCGGCCTGCAAGGCAAATCAGCAGCTGCTTCAGACTTGTTGGTGCAGCGGCCCACACTGTGCCACGCGCTTGACTGAACAAACTGCTTTGATTCGCCCGAGTCAGCAGGAGCACCCTTATGAGAGATGCTGATGCCGTTCCAATAGGACAGCCCCATTCTAATCTTGCTATTCTGTGGGTGATGCGCAGCATATAGCCTCCTGTGAAGCAGGCAGAATCAACCTGGACTTGTCTCCCTGAAACATATGCACACATCATTACAACACTATGAACACTGCAGTTACTTCCTATTAGTAATGAGTTGATGAGCTGTGTGTGCAATGTGCAATGCACAGGAACCAGCCTCTCGTGGAGCAGGCAGGCTCCAATCCGGACCTCTTCCCTCTGCCCACCAACGCCGCCTTCAACCTCGGCCCCAACACTGCCCGCTACCTCGTCATTGGAGGTGACCATCCATAGCAGGGTTTAGGGGTCTTATATCAGGGGTTTTCAGCATAGGAGAGGACCCTCTTGTGACCAACCATCCCCAGATCACAGATAATTAACTCGTCCTGGACCCTGGACTGCTGCGGTGCTTGCTGATGTAAACAGCTGTTAGCCATGTCTCTTCCGCAGACATGGGCAGAGTTTTGTGTTCGAATTATCTGTGAAATCTGTCAGTCAATAGAGTCATCACTGTGTGGACTTTCGGTGAGTGTCAGTGGCCAGGCCGTTATTCATGGGAAATTGTTGGGCAGCTGCCTGCAAGAGAAGGCACACATGGATGGCCACGTGGCGCTCATGCGAGCCTGCTGACCAGGAACAACTGCAACATCCTCGAAGCAAGCTTCAGGCACTGAAATGCTCCTGGCTCGATCCTTGCCCCGTGCAACCCTTTACTTGCATGCGATGCTTCTGACTAACACTGCCAGATGGTGTGCTGCAGACTGGGGCCGCACAGCAGCTGCCCAGAGCGTGGGCGCCGCTCAGTGCAGCGCCGACGCCTTTGGCGGAGACAACGAGCTTCAGGGTAACATTCCTCTTCTCCACTCCTGGAGCTAGTCTAGAATTATTTACCTGATAGATGCATGTATAGATGCACCTGTAACCAAGTTTTCAGTTGGCTAGGCAGGTGCCAAACACTCAGGCATCTGGTGATAAGATATCTTTCGTGAATGGCAATTTGTACTCGGGACATGCAAGCTGCTTGCAGCAGGCGGGCAGAATCAACCGTGCGGTGTTCTTTGCGGCTGTCAGACGTTCGGGAGTCACTGAGCACTTGTCGCAGGCAGTAGCAGTTTCATCTGCAAATGTCCTGCAATTCCAGCTGTCCAGTTTTCTGGGCAGATATTACACGTCGCCACAAAAAATCTCAGGACTTCTCGCGTTCAGTAGCAAGTTACCTGTGCGAGTGTCATGCAGGCATAGAGAGTGCGCAGCTTGCAAATCTAACAGTCTGATTTTCTGGGCGGCTGTCGAATGTTCAGGCCACGACAAGCTACTGAGCACTTTATAATTGGAGTTCAGGGTTTATATTTAATATAAATAATATAGGATGTAGGGTTTATATTAATCAAGGGTGATTATGTTAATACAGGATTCATATTTAATGTGTGTAATATAGGTCGCAATCGGTGGTTCTCTGTAATTTGTGTGCGAATGTGTTGCAGGTGGCGCGCAACAGGCAGAGAGTGCACAGCTGGCGGACCAGGTGTGCGGCTTCCTGGGCGGCTGCCAGGCTGTCATCGGCACCGGAGACAACTTCTACGAGTGTGTACGTGCCTGCCATCTCCCATGCAGAAAACCCCCTTAAAAAAGAATAAAATTATAGACGCCCTGGTGATGCCTTGGGCATGATCAAGGAGACAGGCAGAAATTGACCAGGCCTGGGCTTGCCCTCAGTCTTGCCTCCTTGAGTGATAGCTCACAATGTGAACATTTCATTGAGACACGCGAGTGATTCTTGTAATTAAATATAACAGCAGGACTCAGTTCCCTCTCTGCTGATTGGTACCCGGATGGGGCGAACCTCTTTGTTCTGGTGGTGTATCTATGAATACTTTTACTTGATTTTCTGATCTAATACTCTGATGTTTTACTAAGAATTTTCCCATCACTGGAAGCTGCTGGGCTCAGACCACAATGGAGCCCCCAGGGTGTGGCTGCAGGGTGGTACTGCGTGACTACCTCATGGTGTACGGCTTTGGTGTCAACGGTGCTATGATAATGTTGGTAGTGATGTGAAGGATGTGTCCAAGAGTTTGGACTGAGTGAGTTGGTGTGCTGCAGGGAGTCTACCCCAATGACCCGAGCCGTTTCCAGTCTGACTGGTGAGGCACGTCTTTCATTAGAGTTCATCCACTTTGTGTCTTATAGAATTATTGACCCTTCATCGACCCTAAATCCACCATTGCACTCACCGTAAAAACTGTAATTACTATAAAGGCCCCTTTTACGAACCCTTAATCCTAAAAATGTAAATCGTAACACCCTACACCTTAAGCTAAAGTGAATGAAGAACAAGGTCGCGGGTGAGGCACCTTACACATCCGCAATCTCACCATGCATGTTTGTATCTCTTATTCCAAGGGAGCTATGGGTACCTCTAACCTCTGCGTAAATACGTTTCTTGCTCTGTTTCTTTATCGCCAACTGTGAAGCCGGCTGAGATTGTCTTGTGTGCAGGGCCAACATCTACCAGACCGCCAAGACACCCAACCTGAATGGTCTGGTGAGAAACTGCCTGTTTCTGTTCTCCTGCATGGTGCTTGTTGATGAGATGTCCCGGCATCCCATGTTTTCAGCATGGCAGTCGACGAAACCTACCAACAAGCGCTTACACGTCTCTTAACCAGGAACATAAGCTGTGGTGATGGAAGTGCTACTAGCCGTGCAAGTTACAGACAGCTTGACTGGGTGCTGACTCAACTCGATTTGTTGCAGACATGGTACCAGACTTTTGGCAACCATGACATCGTCATCAACGGTGAGTCAGCCCAAGCCATAATTATGTCACGTCTCTCACCTCCTCGCAAAATCAAGCTCCTGTTGGTTAGTGCTTAACAATCTAGAAGTGGTGGTCCTATGATCGCCATATTGCACAGATCAGCAATGCACACACTGTGTCACAAGTCGTGTGCATGTGTGTTGTAGGCTCTGTGCAGACCCAGATCGGCTACACAACCGCCAACCCCAAGTAAGCCCCTCCTTTCTACCTTGATACCCTTTTGTTTATATGGTGTCAGGTTGAGAAGGCAATATCAGCGGTAAGAACGCGGAACTCTAGAAATTTCAATGATTCTCTTCCACCTGACATATTTATTTCTAGGTTCGCAGACGTTCAACAGCAGAAGTTTCCATTCTGCAGACCCTGAGTATGAAATGTCCGAACAAAAATGGGAAACGCGTCAGCCACATGGAATTGCTTTGCAGGTGGCAAATTCCCCAGCAGTACTTCTCCGTGGACCTGCCCACAGTTGCTAACGGCCCCAAAATCAAGGCTTTCTTCATCGACTCAACTCCCTTCATTGCTGCGTGGGTTACTTGCCAAGCGCCAAGTGAATACACCCACTGATACATTACAGAACACCAACCTCTGTACTTCGTCACTGTCAATTCTTTGATGTGACACTGACTGACCAGCGGCTGTTGAGTGGTGCACAATCCTTAAAGTAGAGGTGCCGGACGTTTTTCAACATGCCTTAATCAGATATTGCTGATTACCTGACTTGCGTGTGCTTGCCGCAGCTACAACACCACCGGCAACAAGTACAACACGGCTTACTTCCAGGCAAACGTGTGTCTTCCTTCTCTGCCTAACCTGTTGCCCTGCTGCGGTGCTCAAACCCGAAGAGCATCTTTATCTAGCTGTTGGACAGAGAGGGCGTTACGGGCTGCTTTGAACCCTGTTGACTGTGCGGCGCACACAAATGCACACTATTGTTGGTGTTGGTTTTTGCTCCAATTTTTCTTCCAATTGTACTGGGGTTTCCTAGAATTTCAAAAATATATCCCGGCAGTAATTGTCAAGGGTTTTCCTGCTGAGGAATTTCTCACCTGTGCATGCAGCTGAACCCGGCGTATATCGATGCCCAGATCAAGTTCCTGACCGATGGCCTCGCAGCGTCCACGGCCGACTACAACATTGTTGTGGTGTGCATTTCCCCTTGCCTTGGAGGCCAACCCAAGATGGATTATCTTGCAATCGCCTGCCAATATACAGCGTCTTATCAACATTGACACGTGCCCTGTTCCTTCCTTGGCGCAATGACTGGTTGCCTGTTTTGACTGAAGCTTGCCAGCATAACAGCGCCTCTGACCCAACAAGAAATACTCAGAAGTCGTCACAACCAAGTGCAGGCCACCAACATATCAGCAAACTGCATATGCACACCTGACTGCAATCCTTTCTGGAGGGCTTGAAAGAGTCTGTAGTGATGCAGCTTTATGTGCCTACGCGATCTGTCTGTTCAATCACATATTTATTTTATTTAGGGTTTAGGGTTGTCAGAGAATTAGGGTTCTCAGGTTATCGACCCCCTCTATCTGAACTTAAGATAGCAATGCGTAGCTTTACTTTTAGAAAAAAAAAGGTTAAAACAAGAAGGTGCTGTGCAGAGCCACTTTCCACTCTTTGGCACATCCGCCCAGTACGGAGCTGACCAGACTGGAAAGGCTACCTCCCCTTATCCAGGCAACTACAACGCATGGCAAAAGGTGCGCAACATTTCTTCGCTTGCATTCACACAACATTTTAGGACTCTGGATTTCTTTATTAAACCTAAATCTATTGCAGCAACATTGGGTGACCTACTTCAAACATCGACCTTCTGCCTTGGCCTGAACACCTTTGCCAATTGCGTCCCAATGGGCTTCAGTGCATAGCAGGAGGCCATTCCTCTGCACCTGCATGCTTGCATCAGCGCCTTTGTGACATAGCACTTGCCTCCGGAGTGCGCTGATGTGACACCGCCTAGGAATGCACAAACTGGTGTCCTGGCATGTGCTGACATGCGGTCCGCCTGTGCGAGCACCTGCTCTCAAACACCTCCAACGGTACTCAGAGTTTTGATACTGCAACAAACGGTGCCCAGCTTGTGCCGCGTCTGTTGGCAGCCACACACGGCTACAGCCTATCTCACAAGCCCTATGTTCCAAGCCTGTTTGTGGCATGTGCTGACGTGTGGGTGGCATGTGCGCGCAGCTGCTGACGGCCATCTACAACGGCAAAGCGACTGCATACATGAACGGCCACGATCACGCCATGTCTGCTGGCAACCCCTCCCAGGCGGGTGCACCCATTAAATACAACGGCCACACAGTCTTCCTGACCTCCGGTGACTGCCCTCCTGATTTCACTTTCTCAAGCTTTTGGTTGTCCCTTAGATGACGAGTGAAGGGGCCTTGACAGCGACAAAGTCTTCTTCCTGATTGCAATATTGGATTTGAGGTTTTGTGCAAAGAAACCCTAGTTGGGGGTATTGAACAAAGTGTTTGAGAAATCCCCTGCCTCTTTGAGCTCGGCGCACCGCTCCTCCAGCTGGCGCGGTGCACATCATGGCTCATCACACGCTGCTATGTACTCCAGCCTGTTAAAATTAGTTCAAAAAGATGAGAACTTAGCCATCTGCTGTGCGGTTACTGTGTCTGCCTGCTAATTTGCAGCATGCGAGAAGATTTGTGTTTATAATGTTTGCGACAGAATGCAACAGCGTGAGACATGTAGGGCAGCAGAAGGGTACAAAAGACGAATGAGCCCCAGGTGGCTCCTAGGGTCCCTGAAGTGTCATGAAAAACATTCCGGTGGTAAGGTGCATGGTAAGACATGGCACAGGGGAGGAAATGTCCAGTTTCAGTTGCACTTCCAAATGCGTGTTATCATGAGCCAAATCACTATGTTACAAGGATGTACAAGCGCAGCAGCTCTGCAACCCGTGCGGTGCAGAGATGGACAGGCTTCCCAAATGGTGTTTTGCTGCCAAGCCATCAGTCCATGCTCTCGCAAAATCTGGAGAACTTAATGCGCCAGACCAGGTTTTGCTTCCAGCCATGCTGTGGGATTGTTGTTTAGCTGACTAGTCCTGCTGCTGTGGTTGTTTCGCAGGCGCTGGCTCCTATGGCGAGCCTGCTGACTCCTGTGCATCTGCCCCTGACAACTACTTCTATTCCAATGGAGGTCAGTCATTCGCCACTTTCTCCCTATATGTCTCAACTTTTGAGCAAGCAGCTGTGTGCCCTGCGTCTGCCTCATGTTATCAACCTCCCATCATCAGTGTGCATCCAGAGGACTGGACTCCATCTGATGAGTTCACATTTGTGCGCGCCACTTGGTGCCTGACGCACTGCGCTCACAACTGCTCTACATGCGCGTCACCTGATCTGCTTGCACACTCACAGCGTCAAGGGCTTGTGGTCAAGACCTTTTGTGACCCCAAACAGCATAGAATATCAGTTCTACCAGGGGTCACTTAAAATTGATGCCATGTCTCTGCATGCAGGCAACGGTGGCTTCATCATTGTGAGCGCCAATGCCACCACCTTCCAGTCTGACTTCTTCACGCTGGGCTCGCTGTTCAGCCAGTGCACCATCACTGCCTTTGCTGACAAGACCAAGGCGCCCATCGTCTCCGACAACTGCAGCCTTGGAGTCCCAAATGCCTGCTGCGGTGCTCCCAACAGCAACTGCTACCGCTGAGGTGCGCATTGTTCCTGCTGCTCTACTCCCCCCTGTACAATGGAACAGGTGGGATGAAAGGGAAACCCTGTAAGAAAGTTGAAGGTGCTGATGCTTGGCAAGCGTGTGCCCTGTGCGTTGTAAACCCAATCACAACTGTAACCATCAAAGTGTGCCTCGCTTTCACGCATGTCTCTTACAGCACAGAGGTGCTACTGGGTGCATCTACAGTGCCAGCGCCTGCAATAGCAATTGTTGCCATTGATGCTCTGGTATGCAGGGATCATCCTCGAACCTAGCTGGCCCCAAGTGCAGAATCAAGCTGGTTTCATACTTGCGCAGGAGTTGACATTGACAATTCCCTTGGAGAGTGGCTTCCTTTGGACTGCAATCAAGCATGCAATTGCATTGCTGACGATCTGTAGAAAAAGAAAGAGCTCAATGCACCTCCGCTGCATCTGTGCATCAGCACCAGATGGAATGCAAAGGCACTTTTGATGGCATTTTCGGCAGCCCATTGGCATTTCTGAACCGCAACAGATAGGTCCATTTGACAATCGCTGCCATTGCATTTGGGAGCTGATCGCTTGAACAGATAATCTTGCAGGTTGTCAGACAAAGTCGCTCAAGCTGTCTCCCATGATTCGCTATTCTGGGTCATGTCTCTTGCATGGAAAATTCAGTGGACGTCATTTGCCGACAGAATGGGAGCAGTGCTGACCGCACATTTTCACGGACCAGGTCGAGCAGAGTTAGACTTGCATCTTTGTACATACCTACTTGTGCAAGAGTCTCAACATTGAAATTTTTGGATTAGTAATCTGATTGGGAGCTGGGCCACCATTGCGGCCTGGAATGCTGCCACTAGTGATCCCCGATTATTTGATTAGACAGATGTAGCGCCAAAGCCTTTGAAATTCTGCTTGATGTTGATGTAGGGATAGTTCCCTGATGACATGTTGTGTGCCAAAACACAGGTTATCATTCCACAGTGTGATTGACACTGCGCCGCAGACCGGCGGCCAAAGATTTGGTTTGAGGGAGGACTACTAGTAGGTATGGGGGTGGGTCTTTGCAATTGATGAATGATGCAAATGGGGCTGAGCTGCGAGGCATTTCAATTTAGGTGTTCGACACCATCACTGCATCACTTTTCTCATGCATGCAATTGCTCATCTGCACAACTGTGGCTTACATCATGGAGTCACACAGGGGAGTCGTCATATGTAGGTGTGATTGTTCTCTAATTACGGTAGCTTTTAAGGGGAGATCAATTAATTGATATTACCACTAGGTGTATGTGCAGTGCATCCATCTGTGCAGCCGCTCTAGACACAGGTAGTGCATGCAACATTGAGGACTCTCGGAGAGGACAGCAAATGGGTGAAATTATGCGGTCTGAGGCATTGTCTCAGAACCCTTACACCAGACACTGTCTCATACCTTGTGTCACACATAGCACGTGTGGCATAAGGTTGCCTTAGAACCATCCTTGATTCTCCACTCTCAGAGGCTTGGAAACGGGATGGGCGTGCGAAGGAAGCCAGCAAATGTGCCAGAATCATTCAGAAGCATGATGCCAGGCCTGCATGGGATAATATTATTATCATCATTACACGCTTTTCCACCCGAAGAAGGCTAGGTGCGCTTGAGCAGCACTGCAAGAGACATTTGCCAACGGCTAATAGCCATGATATCCTATCATGTGGGCATGTGTGTGGACAAACGTCAAGATCCTGCCAAACTCTATCCCCATCTGCCAGATGCAGTGCATCAAGAAGCTGCAAAACACAAGGCAGGTGTATGGCATCCAGGCGATCAGCACGAATAGTAAAGTCATGGCCCAGCCGACGCAATCCCTTTAAATTTAAAAGGGCAGAGGGCCCAATTATTCACCCCTCCCACAACTGCATCAGAGGACTAGTCCAAGCACTATTGTAGTACACAGGGTGTATTGAGAGCCCCCTGACTGCATCCCAAGTTAGGACTCCCAATGTTGAACAATTATCCAGGGCTAGCGCTATTTGGTAACTTACCATTGAATTCAGGCTCTCCGGAGAGGACACTGGACATGTCAAAGAATTCCAGAAACGCGCAATCCGCTGCCTCCAAGTACACAACTTCAAGTTGAAGAGTGGGCGCGCATCAAGCACTCTGGATAAATGGCAGTTGCAACTGTAGTCCGTGCCCCAGCAATCTGCTGTAATATCTCGATGTGCATGTAACATCTCGATAGCTTGCTTTAGCCCTAGAGGCCTCTGCCAATCAACCCCAGGCAACTTGCGCAGGCCCCTACTTGGTTTGAAACTTTGGTTGAACCTCACAGTCATAGGAAACTATGGGCGGCACACACACCTCATGAGGTGTGTATGATCATACAGACGCATCAACAGTCCCACAGATCTGGAGCTCTAGAGCTGGCACACATGGGGCTCTAAATACACCCTTCCATACAGGCCCGGGTATATTCAGAGCCCCCTGTACAGGGCAATATTGTGGCACAGTGCAATTCGCCGTACTGCTGCTGAAGCAGGGCCCAGTGCTTTCCACATTTTCTGGTGCAAATGATAAAATGTACTGTGACAGCCATCAGTTGCGCTGTACAGGATTCCCAGATACTTAAAGTCCCTTACACAGTTGAGATGAACTCTCCTGAACATGGGCCAAATTAACGCCAGAATAGGAAACAGTCCCTACAGGCACGTCACCAACCGCTCCGGCCCTCTTGCGGAGGAATATTCTGTTACCTTGCAAAAGGAGCGCCACAATTGAATTGACAGAAGGAAATCGACAGCCGAGAAGTGTTCTTTGTGTGAAGGAAACAGCCACAGCTGCTGCGGAAATTACCCCAAAGATAGCGACTCGCACTATCGTCGCCAGACCTCCATCGGCAGACCACGGACGCAAAGGTGATCAGCCTTTGTGGCACAAAAATCACCGGTAATAGCTGTGATTTGTGACAGAACCAACAGGCGCAGGTATGTCGGGTCCCCGTTTGGGTGGCGCTTCCTTTTTAAGGAGGAGGTGTGCCCGGCATGCCGGTAGCAGACCTATGTCCTCAACACCGCGTGGGACACCAACATTTAAAATGCAGTTCATTAAAAATCCACGAAATCAACTGTGACTTCGTCTTGTTTACATCTCTTTATCAGTTCCTGTCAGCTTGTGATGGGTTGCCAAGGTCCGCAAGAGCATATATCACGATGCAACGTGCGGACACGCTGGTGGTTGTAGACCATAAACGATTTAATGAAACTCACGTGGACGTGCACAATTGATCACATGAACGACGCTCCTTTAATGGACCAGACCCGTCCAGGCGCTTATCTGACTGACTCTGTTCACGCCATGCAACGCAGAGTTCGGACGCTTGCTGGAAGCGGAGGCAGTCATGAGGCACTTTCTGATCTTGGCAGCGATCCTGCTGCTGTGCCAGACACCCATCAGGGCTCAGGAAGACGACAAGCGGCTGAACGTCGTGAGCATTCCACCTCCCTCTGCTTTGCAGATGCCACACGAAGAATGCCCTAGGACAGCACAAGCACAACACAAAACCAGCGACCTGCTCCTCACCTCCATTTCAAGATAAAAGATGGTCTGCACAATTACCAGAAGAAAATTCTGGAGGATCCAATAGTGGCACTCCAAGGCTGAAGAGAAAGTTGACTTCGGATGACCACACCATGAGTACAAAACTTCACTGCAGCAACGGCCACTTTTTGTATGTCGCCAAGATCCAGAAGACTGAGGTTTTGGCTCTGGGTGACCACAGGTTGATGACATTGCCGGCGCAAAAATCCAGTCTGTTGTGAGGTCCGTTGGCCAGCTGCTGAACAAGGCAGCCCCCGAGACTACTGCTGCCCAGGTGCAAAGCATGGCCAATGTCCTTGGTTGTGTTCCCACTTCAAAGTTGTCCAACTCCCCTTGTTGAGAAATTCAAAGTCATGAACTTGTTTGAGCAAGTATGGAGCATGCATGCATATTAGTCCAGTCCTCACAGATGGCGCAACCTTGTTGCAGTCCAGTTTCAGAGCTGTACTCGGGTTTGTCTGTCACCTGGCGCAAAGTTGCTTGAGATGTTCACTCGTTGCATCTCAGAGGCGATGCTGACTGACTGATGCAGGCGACTACGGTCGCCCCCACTGCCACCACTCTCCCCCCGGCTACCACCCAGGCCCCCCGGGCCAACACCACACAGCCACCGGCAACCACCAAGACCCCCAACTACTTCAACCCCACCGTCACCTCTACGCAGGCACAGAAGTGAGTCTCCCTTGCTGCACACAAAAAATCATTTATTTTGATGCTTGCTGGTCACCAGCAACTGGCCAAGTATGCATCCAGGTCCCCATTGTGGGGACTCTTAGACAGGATGCTTGGCTTATGTTTGACAGGGCCTCAGGCATCAAGCCTAACCTGTTTCACTGTGACAGCTCGATTTCAGCCAGCTCTGGGTCCAATGTAACTCTCAAGCTGTTACTGGATGAATTGAGGACCCCCAGAGTCAGTCGTCATCAACAGTGTCAGTGTAAATTGTTCTATTTGGTGCTCTTGAATTCCTGTTCAGGGCCCAGCCATTTCCTGGACGACATGACCACGAAACGACATCATTGCTGAAGAAAGTACTGCACAACATTGTGCCAAATGCAATTGCATGCTGTAATTTTGCAACCGCTATTTTTTGGGTTTTAGGGCCAGGGATGGTGTGCAGGAACCAGCCATACCTGGAGCAGGCCGGGTCTACCGCGCTGTTCCCTTCCAGCGTCAACATCGCCAATCTTGGCATCAACAACAACAACTTCCTTGTGGGCCCTGGAACCTCGCGCTACGCTGTGATTGGAGGTGACTAAGAGCTCTTACTACCCCTGCATGCACCCTCGATGGCTGTATATTTGTTCTCAATGGAAGTGACCCAGTCTGTCCCAACCTTGCATGCACCTTCAGAAGCTTATTCGTTTTTAGTAAGCATTTAGTCACTGTGCAGGCACCAAGAAGTGTGTCCTTACACGTGACTGAATCTCCCCCATTCTAGGCAGAAACACCGGTGCAGTACATGCAGCTGATTACAGCTGTAATGACAAGCATTGTTCATCATGATGTCTGCATAAAATATAGTCAAACATCTGCTGTTGGCGCACTCATGGGATCTGCATGCTATCACCAAACAGTTCTAGAATACGTACCTTAGTTGCATCGACACGCCTTACAGGTGAATCAGCTGATAGCTTCACAGCACTTTATGCAGCAGGGCTAGTTACTATTAAAGATCAAAACATGATGGTAACCATGTTGCTGGCCAGCTTGAAGAGACCTATATCAGTGCACTATCAACGGCAGGGATGCTCATTGAGTTGCTTTTGGTGTTGTATCTTGCAGACTGGGGTCGCACTGGTTCGCTAGCAAATTTGGACCTTGACCAGTGTGCCTTCAAGACATACGGAGGCAACAACGACATCCAGGGTAATCCCACAATTTCCCTATATTAACCCTAAAACCCTAAAAAAGCATTGTGGAATTGCATGATGCATTTCAACCCATGGCATTGTGCTGCTCGACTGTTGATGCTACACAAAGAAGTAGGTTGCACCTCTCTGCAATCTTGCTGTCTGCAACTGGCTATGAGCTCTCACTCAAGTTGCAGCTTTAAATCTCTGGGGTTTAGCTCACAGTCATCCCGGCTGGGGAGAGTCGTCCATGCTAAGTTCAATGGCTTCACATGTACCTACTATGCATAGTACTGCTTGTTAGACGATGCAAGCTGGCAAACCATATTGCCGGCTGCCAAGGACTTGCCGCATTGATTGGCATGACTCGTACCCATGATTACTACTGCATGACTACATGTGATTATGTGGACAGGCAAGCTGCAGCAGGCAGAGAGCGCACAGCTGGCGGACCAGGTGTGCGGCCTTCTGGGCGGCTGCCAGGCAATTCTGGGCACTGGTGACAACTTCTACCAATGTGTGCGTCTCCACCACCCTCTTCTTCCATTCTATTGTGGCACAGTTATAAATATGTTACGTTTACTACTTTTGTGAGACCCATGAGAGGCTCATTGGCCTTTTGGCAGCCATTTGCAAGTCAAGATAGCCTCATCATTTCTCAGAGTACATCGCAGAATTTTTGGGCCGAGGAACTTACTCGCCAAATATACCAGGGGAAGCAAATATACTGCTCTCTGGACCGGTCAGGGATTAGGAAGCCTCTGTGTTCTGTTCCGTGATGCTCATGGAGCAGCATTTGCCCCCAGAGCATTCATGTGAGCCCTGTCCTGCTCAGATCCTAGCCCATTTGTAGAATTGAGGCAAGTATTTAGGGGATGAAATATCTATGCAGCCTGCCATGACTGCAATAATATTGCTATCCTCTTTTCGTCTTCCACTTCTTCAGCTGGTCTGTGTGTGCAGGGTGTCTACCCCAATGACACTACCAACCGCTTTGTGAGCGACTGGTGAGTAATATCTCAAGCCACCGTGTGACATAAATTTTCAATATTATGCCTCTTGCATTCACCCCTGAACACCCTGGACCTTATGCTTTTTTGAAAAGAGTACTTGACAACGTGCTGTGAGCACGGGGCTGCTCACCAGATGGTGTGTCATGTTAATGACTCACACTGCAACAAGTGGCATCATTAAAATCCACAAAGCTACTGGTCAAGTGGCTGATTTAAACACTCTCCGAATGTGCAGGTCAAACATCTACCAGACTTCCTTCACGCCCAACCTTCAGAACCTGGTATGTCAAGACATCCATTCACATGTTTTTTTTTGCAAACATATTTTTTCCAGGCAGCAACAACAGCATGCATCCAGTTAAGGTGCTTGTGTAACTGAGTGGAACTTTAGTAGCTTCTTAATGGGGTGTCTAGGATATGATCTGATTTTCGTACTCCAAAACTCTTTTCTATGAGCTTTGTCAGGTGATGATTTGTACTGATTGAGTGCTGATTGTACACATGCAGACCTGGTACAATGTCTTTGGCAACCACGACATCGTCATCAATGGTGAGTCACCTTGTTGTTGACAGTTAAAGGCTCCATTGATAGCTGCACTATGAGAAGTAGAATGCACAACATGTGGGAAACAGACTTTTGTTGGTCATGCCAGGTGGCCCAGAGACAATGCCATACTCCCAAGTGTTGCTTAAGAGGTTATGTATGCCATGCACTTGTTATCCTTGGGATGTTTTACTGACCAGAGCGGTGGCAAAGAGCTTGTGCAATTGGCATGCGCATCCTCAAATCTAATCCTTTTTGGTTATTCTGTGAGTGCAGGCTCTGTGGAGGCCCAGATTGCCTACTCTGCCAAGAACTCCAAGTGAGTTCTCTGATATCCCCAGGAACAACCACAGTGAAGTATGTGTTATTCTGCCAACAGAATGCCTGTGACTGTAAGAGAATCTTGCTCGTCAAGGTTAGGCAAGCACTGCTTGCTAAGTGCACAAACAACTGCCCTAGGCCTAAAGGGCATATGAGGCATTAGCTCACACTTTGCATGCAAACACTTAGGACATGCCTTTTGCGGGTGATCACAGGTGGCAGATGCTCAACAATGGAATCCCAGGCAACAACTACTTCTTTGCAGACCTCCCCACCGTGGCGGGGGGCCCCAAGATCCGTGCATTCTTCCTCGACACAAACCCCTTCATTGCTTCGTGCGTCTACTGGCTCCTGTCTTGCACATGAATTACACCGTGAACGTATACCGAAAATCTTATAACAAAAAACATGTCAATAGAAGTTGGACAGCAGCAATTCCCACTCCCGCAAGCTGGTAGAGATTCGGAGTAACTAATATACTGCTGTTTTTTTATTAATTATTCCTGGCAGAGATGTCTCATCACATGCCAGTATTTTAAAGTTTATGCATGTTGCAGATACAATGTCACTGGCCAGAAGTACAACAAGGCGTACTACCAGTCAAAGGTATGTCACCCATCTTGCTCAGTATACCTTACCTGTATGTCAGGTCTCAGATTATGCTCAGTGCTCATGCATGCAGGCAGAAAGCTGAGTTATGGATAATTACCCTTAGATAGTATTTGATTACCCCTAAGTGTGAATACATGGTATTGCTGCTGTGTTGGTGTCACACTAGCCTTCGGAGATGGATCAGAGGGAACCGCAAGTTGGAATGCGCCTGGCATGTTATCACGAGCTGAAGGGCAAGAGAGGTAACAGCTGGACAATTAACTGCTCTAAAATCTGTGTGTGGTGTGTGCAGCTGAACGCCCAGTACGTTGATGGCCAGTTCGCCTGGCTCCAGACCAACCTTGCCAACTCCCCCGCCGATCACAACCTTGTTCTGGTGCGCCTATGCTTCAGAGCTTGCCTTTATTCTTAACATCCTCTGGAGTACTGACTGCATGGCTGGCTGAGAGGCATGGCAATCACCACTGTATATGAAAATAACAAATACTCAAATAGGGACTCTAGTAAAGAGGATGAGGCTTAGCTACAATGTGGCTCAATCAGCCTGGGCGGCTGGAAACGCATCACCAAACTCATTGTGCCAGTCAATGGCATAGGTATCGAAACACCGTGGAAAAGATCAGTCAACCTTCAAGGAACCCAAGAGATTCTTCCTTCAACGCATCAGTTAAGATAAACAGTGTAGGGTTAAGGTTAAGAGGCCTTTATAGTTTTTTCTTCTTCCTGAATGCAATGGTGGATTTTGGGTTTAATACAAAATGCCCTTAAGCAGTATAGAGCAAAGCGTTAAGAAATATCTTCTGCCTCAAGGAACCAGCACGTATGCAATGTGGCTGGATACAGTCCTCTCCGTGACATAAATCCTGAATATATTTCCTTTCTTAAAGAAAAGATTAAGGGGGATCTAACTTCACCATAACTAGTACTTGGAGCCCCCTGAGAGATTCGGATCCAAGCTCCCAACAGTGAACAGGGGCTGTGTGGGTGAAGGTTTACCCTAAAATGTCGACCCTAAACCCTCTTATATATATAAATTCAATTTAGAGGGCTGTGTGGTGTGCAGGGCCACTACCCACTGTTCGGGTCAGCCACTCAGTACGGAGCTGACCAGACTAGCTCAGCTACCTCCCCCTACCCCGGGAACTTCAACGCATGGCAGAGGGTGCGCCCTACCACTGGCCCCACATTATTAGGGTTGGGGGTTTATATGTTTTTATACTTTTTGGGGCGGTGATATCCACTACCCCTGACTGGAGAGTAAATGATGACTGCATTTGTGGCGATGGTGTGGCTCCAGACATGCTGTGTGTATGCCCTATGGCCATTTGGCTTTGGGTTTTCCGACCTGTAATTATAATAATACTCGTTCCAGGGAATGTGGTACTTCGCTTGTGGTTGTCCTGATGTAATATAATATAATAGTTTTGGTCTGCATTGCATGACTCACAGTTGCTGAGTACTCCTCATGGCGTATGTGCACGTCTGCTGCAAAATCACATGCATGCAATATTGGGGCGTTCCCTACCTCAGGCATTGCTGACGTGTCACGGTTGCATGTGCCTGCAGCTGCTGCAAATCATCTATGCCAACAAGGTGACGACCTACTTCAACGGCCACGACCACACCCTGACGGCAGGGAACCCCGCGCAGACAGGCGCCCCCGTCCCCTGGGATGGCCACACCACCTTCCTCACATCCGGTGAGTGTTGATCTCGTTGTTGAAGTCTTGAAGGGTGAGAAAAGAGTCCCTCTTCCCCATTGAAGAGGGCCTGGCGCTAGATGCCAAAAATGTCATCAGAAAATTCTGGACAAATACCTAAGAATAAGGTGTTAGTCTCAGTAAGGAAGCAGTGCCGGGTGACTGGGTTTTCGCACCTTAAACAGTGAAAATGCCTTGGGCTTTAAAGCACATTCCCCACCACCAACTTCCTGACCTTAAGGGCTTATATGTAGGGTTCAGGGTGAACATAAGTTAAAATACACTGAAATATTAGTGGCGTCCAGGTGCTGGCTCCTGGGGCGAGACCAATGACTCCTGCGGTACCAAGGGCGCCCTGTACAGCGGTGGAGGTAATCCTTTCATACCTTTGCACATGTGTCATCCCTGGCTCAGCCAACCCTAAACCCTGAAATATTTAAAAGTAGCTCTGCCTTGTCAGATGTGACATCTCCATCTCTAGTAGGCCTGCACGGATTCTCTGCTGTACGAGTAACTCAACTGGCCCTTTCATCAGTACTTTAGTGGCGTTTGTTGTCTTTTCGACCCATCTCAACCTGGGCAAGCACCTGAACCGAATGACCAGCGTCACCGTCACATGCGGAGGACTCGTGGCATAGACTCTTGTTCAGGGGATATTCCTCGCCTTGAGTTCTTCTAGGTTGCTTCTTGTTCTGGTGGATAGGCTCTCTTTCCTCTCTCTCTCATGTCCGTGCACCGGTGTCACAAATTTAACGCTTGTCCAAATCCACGAGTTGATTTGCCTAAAATTGCACCGGAGGTCTGCAATATTTGCTGAGCCCGCAAAACACTGTGTTGATCTTCTTGTGGCTTGGAAGCTGACTCAGGGCTGCCACGTGGCATGCAGGTGCCGGTGGCTTCATCATTGTGAGCGCCAATGCGACCACCTTCCAGTCTGACTTCTTCACACTGGGCTCGCTGTACAGCCAGTGCACTGTTACCGCCTTTGCTGACAAGACCAAGGCGCCCATCCTCTCTGACAACTGCAAGCTCGGACTCCCCAACGCCTGCTGCAATGCCACTCCCAACACTTGCTACTGAGGTAGGCCTTCTTCACTGTGTCCACAGCCTGGGGCAGGAAGCATGGGTCGACTTGACTGACAGGAATATATAACTTAGTACGCCGGTAGAGTTGATGCTTATCTCTCAAGTTGCAAGAGATAGGTCTTACATTGCAAAGTGTGTATATATACAAGTGCGGCTTGGGCTTTGTGTTGAGAAATGATGCAAGTGTCATATGCCTTCTGCGTTACATAGCCTGGCACACAATGGCTTCTCTGAAACCGCTCATTGTTCCTGTCAAGCCATGAGAGGCCTACCTGGGAAATGCTGGTAAACTAAGGAATGGTCAATCAATTTCGCAGGAGCCTCAAGATATAAGGACTGAGAGCACAGGGCTTCTCATGCGCATCACATGTGAATAGCAATGCTCACTGGCTCAGAATTGAAAACAATGGGTTCTCAAATTCGACACTGGTTGCGTGGGACGCAAAGTCGTGCAGATGCACTGCAAGAGCAGAGCACATGCCCTTTGCTCACATCGAAGAATAACTTAGAAAGGAGAAGGGGTGCAGTTGTGTTGCCCCCAGAACTTTAATTCAGTTCGGGATTGGTGCATGTAGAGCAGAATTCCTGCAGATATTTTGTCTATGTCCACTCATCGGAGGCTGCTCAAGCTGATATTTGGCAAAGTTGGCCAGGGCTACTGAGCGCCGTCCGTGTGCTATTGGAAGGAACTTTCCTGCATCATTAATGGAATGCTAGTAGCATCTACTGGAGTCTGCCACATTGTGTGTGTTCTGCCGATGGTGCTGCTACAGGTGCTCTCAGTAGATTCAACGAAACCTGTGCTGGCGGCCCATTTCATTGCAACCACATTCTTATTTAATTTTTGAACCTTAGATAGTATTAGATATTGACAAAATTTGATTAATTCTCGGAAGACTTGCCCTCATGTATGTTTGATGGGATGAACAATATAACATCACGAAGTATTAGGCGCAGTGCATGGAACTGGGGTTCTCCTGTCAGGCGACAGGAGACTGACTGTCGCCTGAAGTCTCACTGCCTGACCGACCATGCTGCAAGCATTATGGTGTAAATATGCAGTCTTGAGCAAGGCTTGGTGCTCAGATTATATCAGGATACATGCCATCGATCTTGGACCCTATGCAATAAAGCACCATCGGGCAAACCCATGGCGTAATATTTGCTGCACTTCTTGTGTCATCTTCAGTCACAGCTGTTTGTCGTGCTGAGGTAGCCCTTCCTCTTTGTGGCGCTCGCACACCCTTTTGTTTCTTGTATTTTCCTGTCTCTCTTGATCTGCAGCAGATCATCTGCTGCACCTCATTCACTGTGGCACACAAGGACAATGCCAGTCCAAGCACCTTGCCTGCTATCGGGATACCGATTTTCTATTGAAAAGGTCGGTCAGTCAGTCGATGACATTTTTTTCTAGGGCTGATCAGATGTCTGACTCTGATCGTCAGAGTCAGCACCCAGCATCTAAGGTTTGCAAAGATAGAACATGTCAAGAGCTGTCGATCAGGATTTTGAGAATCGCTCCGAGAGTGTGAGATTGGAGGAATTTTTCTCGGAGGCAAGACTTGCCACCCTGGTGTACAACATCTGTGGATCTTTTGTGAAAAGCACAGAACAATAACCATGCAGAATACAGTGTTTGGGTGTCGCGTACCACAGCTTTCATCTTCATCCAGGTGTCGGCTCTGCAAGTTGATCCAACACCAGATCAGCCCATTACAGAACTTCAAACTAACGTTCCACAAATCCTTGTGAAGTCAAAGTTGGTCAAAATAATGATGATGTGCTCAAGTTTTGCAACATCTGGTCTGCAGCCTTGAAGCGAGGAGACAGGCTTGCCACCAACGTCGTCACATTGCGGCAAAAGCCTTTCTCAAACAAATTTTCCAGTCTTTTCAAGCATCCAAAAGGTTTGTGACTAGTTGTACGTACTCAATGCCGTGCTTGTGGGATGACAAATATACTAATTGGGCCAATCAGATTGGCTCACGTGCAATACCATCTGGTGAATGTACCACACTGCAGTGCACGCCGAGGTCTGCTCTAGCCGAACTAATTTACGTCAGAGCTTCAGCTAGCACAGCATGGTATGCAGGAATCCAGCGGACTTGGCACGCGCAGAACTTTTAGAGGCTGTGAGGGAAGGCACTTCTGATTTCCAGCAAGTCAGTGACTTGGTGGATACTTTGCTCGAATCAAAGCTGCCCTTCAAAGAGCAGCTGTTGGGCGGAGGGCCTTGGCAGGTAGACTTCCAATGCCTTCCACCATTTTCCTATTTCTTTGGGGTGAGTGGGGACCCTATGAACCCCCACACACCCCCAAAAATTCCCACGAAAAACCTCTGAAAATTGACACCGATGCTGCAGCTGAAGCAGGCTGAAACAGCTGTTTACATCGTTTTCAAATATCACTGACACAGTGATGTTATGTGAGGCAGGTAGTGTACACCAGAGGACCCCTGCTCTGGCAGGGATTCACTGCGGCCGGGAATGCTCTGTCCAAGCGCAGAATAGGCCGCTCCAAGAACAAGGTGATGCTCATTTCAGTGTGCCACTGCAATGCTTGTTTCCTGCCTCTGCGAATTTTCATGCGGGCCCTGTAAAGGTCACTGCAACGTTGTCTACATGTCCTTTCCATGGAAGCAGATGGTGCGCCCAAATGCATCACCTCAGTGAGATGAAAGCAGGCCTCCTGGAAAAGATTTACATGCACTGGGCTTGCAGTGGAGGCGGCCCAAACCACACATGGCGTAGGTGTTGAAACAGGATTTGCATATTCAAGCCAGAGGCCATATGACAGTTCATGCAGTGTGTCTGCAGCCACAGCAGGGGGGCATCATATCTGGCCAGACCACCCCACCAATACTAACCAACGAGCCTCAGGTGGCTCCCAAGGGTCTCTAAAATGTAATGATAATAATAACTAATCATATCTGCATCATTCCTTGTTGCCTGATCAGGCATCCCAGGAGTACAACCCAGCAGATCGTAGCGTGATAAACAGAGGGGACATTTTCGGGGAGAGCGTTCGTGTCAGTGCCTGCGGCTCCTATGAACCCGTGGTCCGACCCCCAGCTTTACTCTGTGCTTCCTTAGCGCGTGCTGACAAGAATTTTGCACTCGGAGCCAATCTCCCGAGAACACATCATTCTTCAAGAAAGCCTGTTTGGATATACACTTGTAGTCTGTCTTGTGCCCTGTTGCCTCTTCTGGAGGGCTAAAATGCTGCTGCCGAGATCCCAATCTGTCTTTATAAATTGAGTGCAGACCGCTCAGAGGATCTTTCAAGGCTGCCAGAAGCTTTCAACCTTCTCAACCTTTGCTCTGATACAGACTGTGGGCTTGTTATTTCTGGCACAAAAATCATCATAGTGATGATTTCTCAGCTGTCTCTGAAGTTTCTTGTAGTTGCCACCCATAAAAAAAACCCATGCATGCTGCGCAGGGCGAAACAAAGACGATGCCGGTGCTGGTAAAGGCAGAGATTGAGCGAGGAGAGGTGTGTGCATTCGGGAAATCTGTGCCGCTGCCGATCCGGGGGGCGGGGTATGTGAGCATCGCTTACTTGGACGACTGCCTGCGAGTGCTGCAAGACCGGCGCGGCGGAGTGGCTGTGCAATTGCGCGAGGACATACTGCGGCAAATGCTGCCTGCGAATGAGTGATCAGCTCGAGCATGTTTTCTCTAATGTTTCTTTGTTCTAATGTTTATCTTTCTCTCGTCATCATTGTTGTTAAGAGAGAGTTTGGTCTGCGTGATCCTGACAGCACAAAAAATCATGAGATGCTGGCTATTGGCATATTGAGCTTAGTTTCTGGGTAGTTACACCTGAATGTAAGACTTGCACATCTGGGTGCTCGAAAATCAGCGTGGCAACTTTGCCATTCAGATATCTTCGATGTCTATCTTCGATATCATCGATGTGAGCAGACCAACCGCCGCGAGAACATACAGCGGTTAATTAATTAGTGCAGCATTGTATCGGCGTGTTTCACTGCAGCGTTGCTTGTTTAGATGAGGGACCTAGGTGCCTGAAGATACATGCGCATAGACCAGACATGGCAGACATTGGCAGCTGGAGAGTTATCAGTATACTGATTATAAGGAAACGGGTAGTCAGCTGCTTCCAACCTGTTTTGTAAGAGAGCATCCAGGCGCCAGAACAGGCAGGGCACTTCCTAGCAGATAATCCAACATGACCTATAAGATCAAGAGATAAAGGACAAATGTCTTCTTGAAGCTGGTCAGCTGCCGGAACCGGTTGACACCAGCAGTCGCACAGGGCCCATAACCAGCTTAAATAGCTGCTTATTATGATTTAATTATAGAGTTATGCAAAATTCTTTTGCTTACTGTCTCATTCTTCTTGTGGGCATTGCGAGCTGCCGCATTCAACTTGATGAGGAGGATATATCGTTGCAACAAAGATTACACAGATTTGCCATTTTACCATCTTGCCCAGTTCCCAAACAACTTGCCAACTACAGCTGCCTAAACTAGTACGGCTTGAATGCATTTGCGTACGATCTTTTGTCTATCAACGCGTTGATGGGAAAATTGCAGTGGAATGCATGCCTCTCAGACAGCGGACAGGCGCCTATTCAAATTGATATTCATGGAGCAAAGAAGAGCAATATTAATATGTGAACTCTGCAATGCAAACACTGGTAAACTTTCACCTTGTCAAGGGCAAAAATTGACTGAGCTGATGCCGCCATTCAGGACTGCTAGATCCCTCAGAAGCACGCCACAATTTGCATGCGTGTACAGCGCTAACCACATGTGCACAATGAGCATTCATGTTCCTTCCTTCCATCTAATCAGCCCTAGATGGCTGGAATTATGAATCGCTCTTTTTTTTCTCTCCGGCTTCAAATGAGCCGCTGCCTCTACCTCTACCTACAAAATTCCTAATGCGTACTGATTGAATTGCAACTCACAAGTCCTCGTTTTTCTCGCCTGCCTTCTTTGCTTGGCCCTATGCAGACCTCATTCTCAGGAAACTAAATGTCAGCTTTTTTGCATAGGACACATTTCTGAAAAGGACACAGTTTCATTTCTCACCCAAGCGAAACAAGGAAAAGACATGACAGCGTAAGCTGCAGATAATGATTGTCTCTACGGGCACCCACCCCCATATGAATGATGGCTTGAGTGCCCACACCACCAAAGGCTGCAATGTCAGCCCTGTGGTGAGATTTCGGCTATGCTGATGTCGTGAGACGACTACAACATGCACTTGAGAAAGCATGAGAAGGTTGACTCTAACCATAGACATCCGGAAAAGAAACTGCCTACTTGAAGCTACTGAATCGAGCCTCTCATATTTATTAGGAGGACAGCCAACGATAGGCTCCTCATGTCCCTCTGCCATCAATTAGCACTTGTAACTCTTACTCATGTAACCACCTTCTATGAATTGAAGTCACTCGTGAATTTCATAGAGAGTGAGGGTACGGAGCAAGACAGCACTGGGCACTTTCAACTGTGAGGCTGAGTGTTGGCAGTCCTCCTGGGAGTTGGGATCGGAGGCTGTGACTCCAGGTCAAGGAAGCGGTCGATGCTGTCTATAGAGGCGCGCGCTTTGGTGCCGAGGGATTGTGCCCTGCCTTCAGCCAGCTGCGCCTGATCTGGCAGGTCCTGTTGCCTAATCGGGCCGTCAGGGGGTTGCCTGTTCGGGCCGCGCAGCCGCCGCAGCTCGGCCGACGGCGGCCGCTCCGTCAGTGACCGCGCGCGCGCGGCCACCGCCAGCGGCTCCCCGGAAGCTGCGCCGGAAGCTCCCGGCAGCTCTGGCACATCGGCCTCGGCGCCGCTCTCGCTGTCCTTCTTGGTGAGTTCCACGAGCAGGAGTTCGTTGTCCTCACCTTCACGCAAGCAACCAAGCAGTGTCAGAGTTGCATATTCAGGCTTTCTTTAATTCTAAAAACTCTAATAATAGGGTTCCACTGACAGAATTGCTCAGGGCAGAGAGATGTCAAAAAGGCAGCAATCAAGGTCCCACATGAGTGCAAGAAAAAGTTAGAAAGCATAGAAGGGCACACTCCGAGCCAGGCTCCTCAGCAGTGAGTGGCGGGGCGATGACATATCTATTAAGTTGGCAGTAGTATTCTTGGCATCACCATCTAAACATGTTACATGAAGTAGGTCATTGCATGCACACGGTGTTTGATAAGTTTTCACCTGCCGCCAATCGGTCCTTCTTGAGCGTGTAGTACAGCGCGAAGTAGAGGATGAACTTGATTGCCATGGGGATGAGCATGATGCAAAGCAGGCCGTTCTCCAGAGCGCGCGCATTTCCCACGTTTGTGGCGGCCTGTTCAGCCGTGGTGGTTCCGTGTCCGGCAGATCCTGCGGGGAAATATACTCCTATCGCTAGTTCACATGCCGTTTACTGCTGTCACGTTCCGTTCACCTTGGGGTACATGCCATGTACACTGTAAGTGGCGAATTATGCTCGAAGAGATAGTCGTGCTGGGAGAAACGCTGCCCAGAGCTGCTCCCGATGGTGTACGAGCCAGTGGCAATCTGCCACAGGTTCTAGTTAGCCAGCAGTCTGCCAGTTCTGCGCAGTGGATAATTGTTGCACATTTTGGGAGGCAGCCATGCATGGCCACCACATTTGGAGAGGACTTTTGCCACACCATAAACCACAGCTCCAGCGTGGCCAATGGCCCAGAGATGCTGGTGAATCCAAAGACGCGCTCAGCCAGAACGCCGGCCAGTACAAAAGTTGCATTTTTACCAGGGTCTAGCCCGCCATTTCTTGATAGGAAGTTTGCCACACCGTAAGCCACGGCTCCAGCAGCCCAACAGCCCAGAACTGCTGATGTCCTCGGCCAGAAAAGGGTGGTGGTTTGCCAAGCGATTTTGCAGAGCAGCCTTGAGGAATTCTGCCGTACCGTGCGCTGCGGCCGCGGCGCGGCCGCCGCCTTTGAGGCTGGTGAATCCGAAGACGCGCTCGGCCAGGACTCCGGCCAGCGGAGTGCTGAGCGCTCCCAGCGCGCCTGTTATGCACTTGTCAAAGGCGTACACCGACGTGCGCACCGACTCCGGCACAATCTGCCCACACCAAATGAAAAACCAACGTTCAGTATATTTTGACACCCACGCTTTGGGGGATTTAGAGCCAGGGTTGTGTTATATTGGTAGACCCGGACCCATGCAATTTGAGCTTCAAGAAGATCAACAAAGGAGCTGAGAATGGCCCTCTATTTGGCTTTTTCAAGCAGAAGCCGCCCATGCTTATTTTAGAAGAGCCAAGGATCAGTGCAGCCATACATACTGATGGCTGTGAAGATACCTTCTTTCAACAGCAGGCGCTATTTCTGTGGCACTAATATAGATGGGAGTACACGTGGCATGCATACCAAATTCCTATATCTACCACTACAGGAACCCAGCAGTGCATCAAGGGTACTAAATTAGTATGTGCGATGCTGCCGGGACCCACCTCTGCAAAGATGGCTGCATTGTTGGAAGCCGGCCACGAACTGAGCGCGCCGATAGCAAAGCTGAGGAACCCATAGTGGGGCAGAAAGTGATCGAGGCTCCCGGGATATCCATTCGCATGCGCCGAAGTCCCTGCAACGACCACCCATGCATGACAATATTGGGGCAATCTGACTCGAGAAAAAGGCGCATGTGGGGTGCGCTGGAGTTCCTGTAATGACCGTACATTTCCTCGCTTCACCTCGTATTTAATATTGTAAGGATGCATTCGTGATGAATGTAATATAATCTGGTCATGCCACAAATGTTGAGGGTCCGCCCAGCTCTACAACAGCATGCACTGAAGCTCCTGGAATTATTTGATATATCCCTGTATCCAGAAATGGTCATGCATGGGATTAATGGTGCGTCCAGCAACTGGAAATCCCTGCAATTCTCACATGCAGTCCCGAGTCTCACACCTTTCTGCCCAATGCGTAGGAGACACTCTTCGTGTGGGAGATCCAAGCAACATGAATATACATACCAATTCAGCCAATTAATTTAGGGCTTAGGGTTAAATCTGAAATATTTAAGGAGTGATCGTGCACTTTCACTCCTTTCTGCTCGCTGCTTCGCAGACATTCTTCCTGTGCGGGATCCGAGCAACATGAATATACCTAGCAATTCAGCCAATCAGAGGAGTGAAATGAGCACTCACCAGGCATGGCCTTGAAGGTTTTAGGGTTTAGGGTTTATATTTTTAGGGTTTAGGGTAGAGGACTGATTGTGAAAACGAGTGAACAACCCGCTGACCAGGGGTAGATTGCGCACTCACCGGGCATGGCCTTGAAGGGTTCAGGGTATAGGGTTAGGGTTTAAAAATTTTCCAGGGTTTGAGGGTTTAGGGTAGAGTGATTGTGCGCTCACCAGGCATGGCCTTGAAGTAGACGGCGGTCAGCGGCCCAGCGGTAGCGAGCGAGAGCTGATTGATGAAGGGCCGAGCGGAGTAGGGCATCCTGGCCGCCAGCGCATCCGCGGCCCAGCCGCCCATGAGAAATCCCAGCGCTATGCCCAGCGTGAAGCACAGGCTCAACGTTGCCGTCGCCACATCGGAGAACCCCAGCAGCTGCAAACAGGCGACAATTGTATCAGTCTCGGTGAAAGGAGAGTCAAACTTCTTGTGGTGAGGGGCAGTATGCAGCCACCCAGCCGCCCATGAGAAATCCCAGCATGAAGCACAGGCTCTACGTTGCTGTCGCCACATCGGAGAACCCCAGCAGCTGCAAACAAGGCGAACTTTCATCAGTCTGGCCGATGCACAGTCTAACTTCTTGTGGTGAGGCCCAGGAAACAGTGGGCCAGTATCCATGCACGCAACGCTTTGCATGCTTTGGACATGCCACAAGCTGCAGGCTCTCTCTAGAACACCCGCCATGAGTCTGACTTGCTGAAACTTTTTGTAGCAATCTTTGAAATGGTGGACTCTGCATGATTCTGGTGGACTATGCCTTCCGCCGTTTAGGTGTGGGTGGGTGGGAAGCTTTTTCACACTTCCTTTTTAGCCACGAATTGCTTCTCCACTGCAAATCTAAGCTGTGAATTGATGTTCACAAGGCAAGTGGCTTTCCCCGCTGGAACTTCTTGAACAGAAGGTGGGTGCTCGAGGCCTCACCTGCAGATACAGGATCTTGTATCCGGCTCCCACGAAGGCAATTTGGCCCACAATGCTGGCCAGCAGAATGATCTGGAACGACCTGCATGACATTAAGAGCACTTGGCATGGGAGCCCAGCTGTCTGATATATCCTGACAATCTTATCCATCTAATAGCAGTTGCTCTGAAATCTTACAACTCTGCAAATGGAGTGACAGAGCCTACATTATCCCAGCAGTGCAGGCCATTGCTTCATTACACGGCCTGACCAGTTCTTGAAGGCAAGCTTTCATTACTGTTATAACAGTGCCATGTATACGGGGCTTGCTACTAGGTTTCTCGTTAAGAGAATGAGAATTTTTACATGACAGCGTAACTGTCCTGCAGTAGCACCAGCATTCACAAAGAATGGCATGCAGTGGCAGTGGCACCATGCCTACATATACCTTTTACCTTTAGGGTCAGGGTGTAAAACCTAGAGGAACATGGTTAGGGCGACCCCCCGAGATTGCTCCATGCCATCTCATGCAAATATCATAGGTTGAAGTCTACACATTTTTATATCTATTTTAGGGTGTTAGGGTTTCGATTCAGGGTTTTTTAAAGTACTTTAAACCCTAAACCCTGAAGTCCACACCTGATCCGGAAGACGGTCCGTGTGGAGGTGAAGATCAGCCGCAGGCCCTGCCACACCGCCTGCCCAAAGGGGGTCCTCACACTATTGGTCTCGTCGTTGCCTGCCGGGTCCCCCCGGTCCTTCTGAAAATTGCGCGGTTCGATTCCCCCCAGAAATACCGCCACGGCCGCGACCGCCGCGAAACAGGCCACCACAAAAAACATGACGCGCCAGCCCTGCACGCAGAGATTCAGCCTTTTATTATCATTACCACGGTTAGGTAACCTTAAAACCCTGCCATACCAATTACCTAACGCCTCACAGAACTGCTGCACCCCTCCACTTCTCAAGGGGCATTGCAGAGCAGAAACTGATGTTACATGACAACCATGTGCAGGGCAGGGCAAGAAGTGTCACAAAATCGGAGACAACATGAGGATGTTGTGAGCCGAAAACAGCGGGGCAAGTTTGGAAGCGCACGGGATAGTGGTGGATCATTCTGTTGCCGTAGGTGATTGCAAGGAAGTTGAACAGCATGCCGCCTGCAAAAACACCATTTCTGCCCTTCAAGGACCATATCAAATTTGATAATCCACTGTTGAGCCACGGTTACTTCTGAAACATCTGCAGCATTATTGACCGAATGCAAGAACATGAGAAAATGATGAGACGATGTAGAGTAGCAGAAGATTGCCAAGAGACCAAAGAGCCTCAGGTGCAGGGGGTACTACTACCCCCTTGTCAGGTGGCTCCCGAGGGTGTCTAAAATGTAACAACAGTGATTCTTACAAGCAAGATGCCCATTCAGTGATATGGGTGCCGCTTTCTGAACCTCACTGTTGACTCCATACTTTCAATCCCCAATCACAGTTTTAGAAAAGGTGCGCGCACCCAGAGCAGAGACTGTGAAGATTGTCCCAAACGCGCGGCCCCTCTGCTTGGCGGTGTACACCTCAGCGATGACTGATTGTACGCATGGCATGACTAATGCCAGGCCCAGCCCATTCAGCGCGCACCATGCTGCCGCCTGCGCAGGCATCGTGATGGTGGTCCATTACTCATCTGTATAACTAATTTACATTACAGCGCTAATGCCAGTGAATCTGTGCTGTAGTTGCAGGTTCAGAACCAGGCTCTCAACATCTGTACAGTGACTGGGTTTAGGGACCCGGTCTTGTGGCCCCTCCTGGTGACGCGCAGCAAACACTGAGAGAGCATGCATGCCACGAAAAGCTCTCATTCAAGCAACAAGCTCCAAGCAACGATTGTGAGTTCATGAAGAGCAGGGATTTGCTTTTTTTAATAATCTGCCATAAAGGGCTGCCGTAACCAGATACCAGATGCCACATAACACACATAAACTTTTTCGACAGCCACAACATGGGCGCCTGAGGATTGCAGCCTGCAGTGATCTCTGAGGTGTCTATTTGCCACAAATGCAATGACACCATGCATGCACTCCCCACGTTGGTCTTAAAGCCACAGATGCAATGACACCATGCATGCACTCCCCATGTTGGTCTGAAAGCCACAAATGCAATGAGAACATGCATGCAATCCCAATGTTGGTCTTCAGCCCAATGAGGTGTTGATGAGGAGGAACAACAACAGGGTAGGTCAGCTTGCCTCGGAGTAGGTGGTGGAGAGGCCGAAGGCAGTGCTCATGCCAGCCCAAATGAGCGCTCCAACAGTGATCAGGTAGATCCGGTTGGACATGTTGCCCACCACTCCCACAAATGGCACTATGATGGCCTGCACAGCAGAATGCACCCTGACTGCAGACACTGCAGCAAGTTCTTTCTGCCACAAACGGTGTCATGGTGGCCTGCTCGAAACCTTGCAATCACTGTCGACACAGCTGCGAAATGCAACAGCAGCTGCTGCAGCAACAATGCACATGAAGCCAGTGCATGCAGTGTTGCATGCAAGTGGGCTGTGCAAGGAGCAATGACCACAGCAATTTTGCTGCTCCATAGCTTTCACTTCAAGGGTCTGGCAAATGAGGTCGCATCCGACAGCATGTGATTCCTCCAAGCATTGCATTTATGCAGTCTAGGGGGTGTCATCTGGACCCTGTGACCAATGCCCTAGAAACCCTTATGGCCAGGGAAATAATTTACAGCAATTTTGGGAGTACGTAATGAAGGTTTGGTAGTGTCGTTAAAATGAGGTTCAGGACACCTACTCTGCACTGGCAAACGTAAAATGAGGGATGGTGAAGAGGTGAATTGGAATAGATTGGAGCGACACTCTGCCTGGAGATTTTCAGGGGTGACCTAATAAAGCCGGGTCGAAAATGCATAACATTGCATGCAGCTGTCAGACATTGGCAGCCATACAGGGGGGTGACTATAATCCCTCCGTGGTACGATTTTGAGTAGAAATCACGAATTTAGGCTTCCTTCAGTGGTGCACCTCGCTGGCAAAGCAAAGCACAGCGGGAGGGCGCACCGTTATAATGCCCCTCCACATGGAGAGCTCTCCCAGCTTTGACACACTCACATCCAGTGAGCGGCCGATGGGGAGATAGAGGGCAGAAACCACCATGGTGTCCGCATGCTCAGCTGTCAGCACAGCACCAAGTGAGTCAGTCAGTCATTAAGTTACACCTTTTCCAGCCACCTAGGGCTGATCAGATGTCTGATTCTGATCGATAGAGTCAGCACCCAACATCACATCCATACAGTCACAGAGAAACAAGTGAGTACGGCAAAAAGTCATGTACTAACAAGATCTTGAATGACAACATAAAACGGATGGAATCAGGTTTGCATCTGTTCTATGTTGTCATGCAAGATGCTGTTGGTGCATGGATTTTTTGCTGTGCTCACTTGTTTCAATATGAACTTTATTCGATTCTGCACCATTTCGAAAACAGGATTCCATGCAGGCAGTCAACATTACACGAGGGCTACCCAAAGAGCAAATAGGCAGTTGGCCACCTGTAAAGGCGATTGCCATGACGATTGTGGTTCGAAGCCTGTAGAGGTAGTGCAACTCCATTGCAACAAAGGCAGATCTTTGCAATATCCTGCTGCGTAGCAAGACTTTGCTGCTCAAAGCTGTGTCGGACTGGTAGAAACATGCAGCCAGAAACATGCAGACAATCGTTGCTTTGTGTACACGGCAATTTTGTGCTGTCATTGGGAATCCAGGCGCATCTTAGGAAGATCAAGTAAAAAATATTGTTGTTATTGGAATGGGGGTGTGAAACAGTGCTGGTGGCTACCAAAGGCCATTGACTAAGAAAGCATCCAGTCGACAAGTCGGCTGAACTTGCCCCATCCTTGCCGATATGCATGTCACGTTACGAAGTGAATTCAACTTTTCCCAACACAGAATGAAAGTCTGAGATCCCGAAGCCCTGCAAGCTTACCTCAAGAGCTTTCGGCCGTCTGGGTAGAAGTGACAAAGCAGACGCTCCGTCTAGTTCGCGCTGCGAACCAATGATTGGAAAGACACTATCCTGATAAGAGACTCCATTTCAATCGCCACGGATGTAACAGCAATTGGCACTACGTTTGAAGAACACTGTGGTGTCGTGTCGAAAACCCGAACGTTGACTACAAAAAGATTCGAAACTAATCCCGTTCGACTAAGACGACGTGCTCACGCCTGTAAGTTCGATCTCATCCATGGAATGAAGCCCCTCGAGGTGTACGATCGTGACACAGCGCCTCCTTCACCACACTTTCCCGAACACAAGCTCTGGACGGCACGTGAGCATGACTCATAGGGAGGGAACTCCTGCGCAGTAGCTTCCAGCTGGCAACAGAGGGGAACTAGGGATGCAGGAAACTTTAGCCGTCGCTGCTTTTCATGACATAATGCAAGTTCTGAGATCTCATGATCTGCAGTTGAGCAGCATGTGCCAGCCTGCTGACACTTCATCCAACATCGGTATCAGTGATACCCATATCACCGCATTGGACGGGGACTGCCCACCTGAAGACGGTCCTTAGGATGTGTATCCTCGAGTAAATTAATCTTCAAGAAAGGGGTTACTTTGACTCTCAAAGGCAGTGTCTTGACTGCTCTTCATTGTTAAAGCATGGGGCCAGGAGGCGGAATCTGTGCGACTCCTCACTTTCGACTAGTGAGAAAGTTACCCATCTCACGATTGAGGCACACAATGATACATCTACCTGGGAGTATTGAACATAACGAGAGTTCATGTACAGGCCGAAGTCGAGCTGAAAGGCAGAGATCAACCCAATCATGTAGGGTCAAAGGACCCAAGATCACATGTTTCACCTTCTCGGAGATCTCACTATCTTGAATCGGACAGCAGAATTACTAGCAGCCAAAATGGACTGGTAGTGTGACACAGTGCTCCAACGATCAATGCTGTGATTCAGAAGTTCCGTCCTCACTTCGAGTACAGGAATTGTTGCATGCTGATGCATCACCGCATGGTGTGCAGATTTCACAGACAGCATGGTAATCGCTTCTTCTTTTTTCTTCTTGGTACCTGCGTTGTTTCGTCTATAAGCCATTACAGCTGCTGACACAAGCAGCTCACACTTGCATGTGAGAGCTCGAGCCTCCCTTACTTTGAGAATCTGATCGAGCCGAGCCAACTTACTTCGCAGTGCAGGGCAGGACGAACACTCAGACACGATCAGTAATTCATGAGCACCTGCTCTACTTAACATGGGATGAAAGCTGTCTGTGTACAAGTGCTACCCATGGACTACTCTCTATCTCCCAATCTACGTAGCTACGAAACACCAAGATACTTATGAAGCCAGGACATATCTACCAAGACAGAGGTCCGCTGGGAGTCATCTGTTCTGCCTTTTGACACACTTGCTTCTAAATCAAATACCTGCTAGCTTTGAAAATAATTGCATCATCAATGCAAGGCAAACAACTACCAATGCAAAAAGATTGACCGCACCACTACAGC
Organism: Coccomyxa sp. Obi; assembly: GCA_020887355.1. Classification (NCBI taxonomy): domain Eukaryota; kingdom Viridiplantae; phylum Chlorophyta; class Trebouxiophyceae; family Coccomyxaceae; genus Coccomyxa; species Coccomyxa sp. Obi. The sequence goes on from AP025000.1 coordinate 128,179, forward strand.
TGCGTTCTCATACAGTGTTGTTCTGAAATCTGATTTTAAGCGACCCTGTGGTGAGAGAGCTTAGGCCTAGTCCCATGGCTTCCACCTTGGTTCACCAGCAAGCCTCCCAGCCACAAAACCAGATAAATCGACTGATGTTATGTCATCCAGGCCAACAGACACACTACAAAATACTTCGAGAGCAGACCTGGGCAAACCTGGTTTCCTGTCGGGGAAAGACTCATTTCTCAACTGACAAGTTCAGCCTTTGACAGATTCCAGTCACCGCAATGGCGTCTGTCTCATCTACGTGACTTGGCTGCCCTTGAACATGAGACTTCTGGCCCAGCAAAGGCACAGATCACCGGCCAACTTCGGAACACTGCCAACTTCAAAGAGAAAGACTTCAAGCGCTGATCTGAAGCAACTGCAGTTCTTGCCATGAGCTCATGCCTTTTCAGGCAACAGCAAGAAGGAAGAACACAGCTCAGCAAAGCTGGCAACATGTGAGGAGGACACCAACACAAGTTCTCGACACACCTCCAAATACCCGCAAAGAGTGTGGATCTCAGAACTGACCCTCGACTTTTCTCAGTCAAGTACCTCTTCTCCACAAAGTTGGCGACAGTGGCAACCACCACGTACAGTATCCATCTCCAAGTGAGGCGAATTCTTGGACACCCTCCAAGGTTCCCACAGACTTGTGCTTTGTGTGTGGCTAGACTGTCCAGGAATGTCCTCACAGAACCCCACATAACTCTTGGGGGACAGTTGCAACGAACCAAATCAGCAGCAACACGACCCAGCAGCCATGAAGAACATTCAGATTTGGTGCAGCAGCTCAGGGAGCGGTCGCTGTGTCTCCTGAGAGACCCCACTCCGCCAACACCATGGCCTCAAAATTGCACCACCAATAACTCCACCACGAGCCAAAACCAGAACCACATAACCTCGCTTTTGCCCTCGAGATACCCTCGAACATCTCCCTTTTCTGGGGGGGCCACAGCGTGGTAATTATAAGCCGGCCATGCGGCATCAGGGGGCGTCATCTCGAGCAAAATGTCCTCACGACCTGACAATGCATATTCCAAACCCGACACAACACCCTCATAAAAATGAAACCCTCACACATCTCCCTTTTTCTCGGGGGATGGCTGTGGCGGCCCGGCCGGCGCCACCGGGGGCGACATTTCGAGCGCAAGGAATTTCCGGGCGGTATCCATGGAGGTAGCGCGCCAACTCAGGCCGCGGTCGCTGGTCCCCCTCAGGGACCCCCCGCCGCCACCACTGGGGCCCCCCAACGACTGCCTCTGCAGGATGCGCCGGTCCGCCGCTTCATCGAGCGTCTCCGGGCCCGGGGGGTCCGCCCCCGCGCTCTGCACCACCTGTATTCAACCTAATTTCAATACCCCTGAATGATGGTCCTACGAGACTGATTGCAAAGCTTCAATTCAAGGGTTCTGTAACCTCATCGTACAGCTACTTTAACTCCCCTTGCCAGAAACCCCAAAAGAATCAGGTGAAATGAATGCACGAAAGACAAGGTGAGCACCGGGTCTGCAGGAAGGAATTGCAGTGGTGGCATGACAGTAATATCTGTCAAAATTAAGTGGCTTCTGACACCAGTTGTTAAGGCCAGAAATGCAACAATACCAAGGCAAACTCAAACCGAGATTCACATGATACTCAAATTATTCATTGCAGGGTTCAGGGTTCATTTCACTGCTTTTTCACTTTACATTTCAGGATATAAATTGACCCAAAACCCTACATATATTAACCCTAAAAATAAAATAAATAAACATATAGAGACTGACCTGCTTTGCAAGGCTTGCGCGCAGGGCGTCGCGGCTGACCAGAGTGGAGGATGGCAGCGAAGTGTACTTGGTGCTTCCAAAGGAGGATGTCTGGAGCGACTGTGGCCGGCTCCCGTTCTGCGCGGCCTTGCCGGCAGGGCTTGGAGTGTTGCCTGCACGCATGAATAATAATTATTATTATCACATTTTAGAGACCCATGGGAGCCACCTGAGGCTCATTGGTCTTTTGGCAGCCTTTTGCTACCCTGTCTTATCTCAGAGTTTTCTCATATTCTTGCATTCAGTCAAAAACTTTGCAATCCTAATATCATAACAATAATCCTGAATGAGACGAACCCGAAGCCTATTGGCCGTAGGTCATACAGAGGTCCGTGTGCAGCCGGTATCCTGGGGCCATATCCACTGGCTGGCAGCCTTGTCAGCTCGCAAGTGCACGAATGAATCCTAGCAGGTCTACACCCCCTTCTTACATGATTGCTGAGGGGCCGCTCTGCAGGCATGAATACAGTTTCAAAAGAAGAGGCCGCTCCCATCTTGATCTCTCGAGATTGTTGGGAAGCTGACGTGGCATTTTCGGACAAGTTTGTCATCTCTTCAGTGCTCTCACATTCATGCATACCTGAAAAATTCTAGATTCTTTTTTTTCTTTTTTTTTTTTGCAAAATTGCCGACATGGATGGTAATGGTCACAGGTCTGAGGACATTCAATAAACATGATCAAAGCTGGGCTGGGAGGGACATCTTTGGCCCAGTTGTGGGTTGCTGCCAAGATCACTGTAACAAGGGATACGCTGTCACACTGGTTAGCAATATGCCAGATTGGTTTCATCAGCCCAGCACACAACAACAGAAGCAATTGGCTCTACGGAAAGATTGGGAGGAGTTTTGGAAAAGGTGTGGCTGCTTGCCTGGATGGGCTGCAGTCGTGGCGCCTTCTGGCTCTCGTGGACTGCCGGGCTCGTCTCCCTTCGCGTTCCCTTCCTTGGCAACAGCCACCTCTGCAACTGCAGGACGTGCTAATTTTCATTTTTATTATTTATTACTGTAGGGTTCAGGGTTTACAGTTAGGGTTTTTATACCTAAGTATATGTTTTTATACCTAAGTATATAGGCAAACTTGAGATAGATGGGTGATTTGTGGTGGGGGGCATGTGCGGCTCTTGACAAGAAAAACAGCTGTCAACACAGATGCAAACTTGATACACAGATGCAAACACCTCTTCTTGTACAGCCATGAATCTGCTGTGGCCCACCCGTTGACCTGAACTACTTGACAACTTGGTTGGGATGGAATGGCACTCTCAAACTGCACAAGTTGTGAAGGGTCAGACGCTGCAAGCAGTTGAGGACTGACCATAGTTACAGTGGGTAGCTTCCAAAATAGTACTTCAATGAGACATGCGTGAAAACAGCGTCTCACCTGTGTCTTCAACCTCCTCAATGCGGTCACGGGGCAGCGTCCAGTAGAGCCCGAAATATATGAAGAACTTGATGGCCATTGGTATCTGCAGGCACACCACACACCTCAGTCGATGGACCAAAAGCAGGCATTGTGTGCTGGCACCAGTTTTGAAGGACCTTTTGATACATCTGGTTGAAGGGCTGTGAATGCAGGGTTGAGATCAAGCCACCAAGCACAAGCGGAGCAGGTTGCTCGAAGAATTCCTCAGTGAAGTTTAAAAGAAGCATAACAGCCGCATTGGTCTTGGAAAGACACAGTGAGATCTGTGGAAGCATCAGGCGCCTCTGAAACGATTGTCAAAATTCATCTATGTCTATGAACAGGAGATGCAAAACAAACAAATGCACATGAGCATCACGCCCAACAGCCACTTCTCATGCAACTATGCATCTGCCATTTCTGCATAGTTGAAGTTCTGAAATGCAGCAGCTGGGGACTGCCCATGTACACAAAACTGTGCCAACCATTCCTGCAATACCCCCTAGTGTTCTGGCCCCTAATGCTTCGAGCAGTGCAAGTGAAAGAGGAGAAGTCACACACCAGCATGATGCAGAGCAGGCCGTTTTCGAGCGCCCGCGCGTTGTTGAGGTTGTTCGCATGCTGCGCTGTGATGGCGGCGGCAGGGGGTGGCGCATGTACCGCGGCGTGCCCTCCTCCATGCGCCGGCTTCTTGTGGGACGAGACATGCACAAAGCCGAAGGCCCTCTCCGCGAGCAGCCCGGCCAGCGGCGTTGTCACGGCGCCCAACGCGCCGATGATGCACTTGTCGAAGGCGTACACCGAAGTCCGCACCGACTCCGGGACCACCTGTGGCAAAAAGTGAAGCCACTGAGTGGCAAAACTGGGAATTGCAGTACTTGTTGAGTACTCTTTGCTGTTCACATGCATGCTGCAGATTGTTCACCAGAACCCCGCAACAAGATCTACATCAACATGGAAATTAGAAAGAAGGTGTTTCTGCCCGGTGCCTAAGAGCTACAAGGGGTCGCACTACCTCAGCAAAAGACCTGGCTGCTCAACATGGTTTTTTTTTTCAAAACACTTTTCAAAGTTAGAGTGTGAGTTACTCAGGGAGCATGAACACGGCTCTTGTAGACTGCACAACCACTTTGATGAAGAGCAGTGGGGCAAGTCATTAGTAAACCCTAAACCCCAAACCCTAAATCCCATTTAAAAAAAGGGGTTGGGGACCCACATCTGCAAATATAGCAGCGTTGTTGGAGGCCGGCCAGGAGGCGAGCGTGCCGATTGCAAACAGCAGCACTCCATAGATCGGCAGGTACTTGTCATTGCTGCCTGGCACGCCTGTTGCATGCGCCGACGAACCTGCCACACCAAACTAGCTTCATCACATGCCGCTATTAGTGCAGAGTCCAAAATTCTCAGCATGAAGTTGCCTCTTAAGGGATGTAGATATGCTGCACCAGAGAAGCAAGAGCAGACAATCAATAAAGCAAGGCTCAATAGCACTCCTGCCACAAGATGAATCTCTGACACACATTCAACTGGAGCGCTACCACGTGAAAATTCTTGAACTTAAACAGAGACAATAAATGTTTCCTGCCTTGAGGGGAGGTCACAGGCGGCTGAAAACGCAGACACAAGCCCATTATACAGAAACATATCGAGGAATGTAAACCCTACGACCCAAAGCCTAAAATGTTACTCTAACCCTTGAACATAACCCTAAAAATATAATTATAAATAAATATGAACACACCGGGCATGGCCTTGTAGAGGACGGCTGCCAGCGGCCCGGCGAGCGCCATGGAGAGCTGGTTGACAAAGGGGCGCGATGCGTTGGGGAACTTGACGGCCAGCGCATCGCCGAGCGCGCCTCCAATGAAAAAGCCGACGGCCAGTCCCAGTGTGGTGCATGTGCTCAGCGTGGCTGTCGCCAGATCCGAGAAGCCCAACAGCTGCACAGGCCCAGTCAGTCAGTCAGTCAGTCAGTCAGTCAGTCAGTCAGTCAGTCGATTACACCTTTTCCAGCCACCTAGGGCTGATCAGATGTCTGACTCTGACAGTTTGTGCAAAAGTTGAATAGATGCAAAGCGTGGCTGTCGCCAGATCCGAGAAGCCCAACAGCTGCACAGGCACATTCAGTCAGTCAGTCAGCCAGTCAGTCGATTACACCTTTTCCAGCCACCTAGGGCTGATCAGATGTCTGACTCTGACAGTGTGTGCATGAGACGAATAGATGCAAAGCAAATAATCAAGGGAGTGCGAGTGCCAGAAAATGAAGGGGCTGCCTTAACACAATAAGCACAAGAGATATGACAAGTTCTACCTTCCCAGGTTCCCACGACAGATCACATGCGTGTGCATGTCATGTGTTGAGTTTCTTGTGAAATGCGTCCAAAAGATACAGGTATCCACGCCAGCACTGAAAAATTGCCCAAGCATGCGCAACAACCAAGCCCAGCATGATGCATGTGCTGAGGACAGGTGTTTATGTTGTCAGAAAAGAACTGATGCAGGTCAATCTGCATAGGCAGACTGAGCAGAAGTTGCTTCAAGGTGATGGGCTCTTGCTAGGGCTGAGGTTGATGACATTTATCAGCCAAATCTCGAGGCATTCTATTGGGGTCAATCAACAGTTCCACCAACTGCATTGATAGGGCTGCGTTTCAAGACTAGTGTGGATGCTTCAAGAAATGAGTTCAAGGGTCGCTGGCTACCTGGAAGTACATGACTTTGTAGCCGTTGTTGACATGCGCGACAGCACCGACGATGCCGGCCACAAGGATAATCTGGAAGGACCTCACTCGGAAGACAGACCAGGTAGACTTCACTATGGTGCAGATCCCCGCCCAGGCAGCCGTCAGGAAAGACTTCTTTGGCGCCGCCTCGTCCACCTGGCAAAATACAAATCAACATCACTTTAAACGCATGGCACTCCTTCCTGCACACATCAAGCTTGCATGTGAAAATTTAGAGTCCGATTGTTCTTGTCTCAAGTCTGTGACAAGAACCACAATTTGGGTGAATTCCGATGTATCGGAATTCAGACACATATATTTTTTTATATTTTATTTAGGGTTTTAGGTTTAGGGTTTTAGGTCTATATTAAGGGTTTATAATGTATAATTAGGGTTTAGGGTATGGATGTATCGGAATTCAGACAGAAAAAATATTAAACTCGGTACATGCAGAAAATCCTATATGGATTGAACATCCATGCTCTGTCAGTGCAGAAGGTGGCGTTGCAGAGCAGCCCAGCTATCTGCAGGGTTAACAAAGCTGAAAAATTCAGCAGATTCCATTTGATAGGGTGTTTTCGAGGAGCGAGGACGTATTTCATTTGCACCAACCTTCTCTTTCGGGCGTAGGCTGCGCGGCTCAATACCCCCAAAGAGCACTGCAAGTGTTGCCCCAGCAGCTACGCCAGCTGTTGTGAAGAAAATGACTCGCCATCCCTGCAGCGCATCTAGATCTCTTAGGATAGCAATGTCAATGTCTCCTTTGATAGCATTAGATGATGTCAAAGACTCTGAGTTTTCGTGCACACAATCTGGGAATGTAGGCGAATGATTTCCAGAACATGGCAGAGAAGCGACAAGGCAACACCTCATACATGCCGATCTCCTTGTTGGCGTAGGTGATGGCCAGAAAGTTGCCGGCCATTCCTCCTGCAAATCCACATCATGTACATAAACTCCAACATGATGAGCATACTTTAACAAAGACATCATGTATTGAAATGCATATTTGAAACGAAAATTCAATCATGACTCATTTGGGACATCCTGGTATACTTGTGTAAATAAGGGTGCAACTCTTCAATGAAGAGTCTTCATGCGCTTCGCCTGAAGAATTTTAAGAGTCCAAGTCCCAATAACACCATGCATTTGGGCTTTTCAATCACATGAACACTGAAACGCCAGGTGTCACATTTCTTGCTGTATTGTTTCTAATCAGCATCTTTGATTGACATAAGCACCTGCATAGGTTGGGTTAACCTAAGCCCTAAACCCTAAAATACACAAAATAAAAAAATATGAATATAAATAAATATAGTCGGCGCACCCAGGGCCGACGAGGTGAAGATGATGCCGAAGGCTTTGCCGCGCGATTTGGCGCGGTACACCTCAGCAATGATGGACTGCACGCATGGCATTACTAATGCCAGTCCCACCCCGTTCAGAGCACACCATGCCGCCGCCTGTGCAGGTGCAGTCAATTAATTACTAATTGCTGATGCCAGTCCCACCCCATGTAAAGCTCAGTCATAAGTAGACCTATGATGCATTGGTTCAGACATCTTGCCTCTGAACTCTTGCTGAAAAGAGCTGCATGCATGCAGGAAATCGCAACACCTACCTATCACATTGTGAGTGACACTCATACATGGCTCCTCTCAACACCCTTGCCCAAATTGAAAATTCGATAACGAACTTGCTCATGCCAGTGACATGTGTCTGGCTTTTCTCCATCGATGGGCTACAGATTCAACAGCAATATAAGTTGTCACATGAAGCAAAGCGTCCCTGAATCTCTACTAGAGATTCTCTAGTGTGAGTGGCAAGAGCTGCTCTTGGAACCCAACTTGCTTGGCTTCTGGCGCATGTAGATGTCCTACAACTTGAAGTTAAAATAACAAAACAAAACATAGAAATAGAAATGCTGCGCACCTCGGAATAGTTGGTGGAGAAGCCCATGCCGAGGCCCATGCAGCCCCACAGGATGGTTCCCGCCGCTATGAGATAGATGCGATTGTACATGTTACCAGCCACGCCCACAAAAGGGATGGCCACTGCCTGCAGACATGAAAAGATACACTCAGCTGTGTTTTCAAGTGTTACACATATTTGTAATGACTGGATTTAAGCACTGAAGCAAAAGAGCGCCACCGATGATATCTACCCATCAAAGGAACTGCTCCAATCACCCACAATAAGGTTAGTCAGCTCAATGAGGCACAGACCGATTGCATGTACGTCAACTTGTCTTTGTATAAGCAGACATGCACTGCAAGAAAACAAAGTCCATTGTGAATGATGAGCTAAGGAGCTATTTGTGTTATGGCTAGAATGTTTGCATTCGTCCCAGGCTGGATGCTCAGCTCCTGCCAGCAGCACTTTTTTCTCGCCTCCGCAAGCCAATCAAGTACGGCAAATCTCATCCTGCATTGAAAGACATTAAGGAGCAACTGAAAGTCTGAAAGCACACCTGCACGAGGGCGCGCCACATGCTGAGGGTGCCTAGCTTGGACGCGCCAATGTCCAGGGAACGCCCTATGGCCAGGTACATGGCCCCCAGCAGCATCGCCTCTGCATGCTCTGCTGTGTAAGCAATCGCCATCACCACTGTGATGCGCACCCGCTGCCACGCCCGAATCTCCATAATGTTCTGTTCCTGTACTGCTGCAGGCTCTTTCGGTGTTTGGTGCGCTGATAAATGCCGATGTGTGCTCCCGGTGACTTGTTGCTGATCTCAGCGCACGCTGTTGTGGTCCGGCAAGAGGTGACTGTCTTCCCACTCCTCGTACCTTATAGACAATGACTCCTTTGTGCCTGCCTGTATGCTAGGCCCTGACAGTTGCTGCCTGTATCTTACTGACGCCGACCACTGCTGATGTTTGCACTGCTGATCTGGACTGCGTGCGATTACTCTGCAGTGCTACCACTGCTGGTCGATTGCAATGGGGGTGTTCCGGGACACCTGCAGCAGCCCAGGGGCGCCTCCTGCGCAGCACAGGCAGCATGACACTGTAAGGACACTGCACAGGAAGTGGTGCCAGACGAAGCAGGTGTAGCATTGCTCTTTGAGGTGTACTTTTGGTCCCTCGTCGTCAGAAGAGCTGTGGCTTCAGTCGATATAATCACTGGCAAGTTGTGTGATACACTGCAACAAACGGACTCTTGCTGGGCAGGATTCTCTCCATGAGCCACAAAAAAAGAGCCCAACTTGTCTTGAAGGGCACTGTGGCTGCGGCGTGATTTTACACTCTTGCGGCTTACTTTGTGGTGCGACTAACCACAGGACAAGGTAAAATGGCCACGATAGCACTTCACGAGCTGCAGGCTTGACGCCATGCAGCATCGACTCTGCTTGGCAAAACCGATCAGGTGATTGAAAAACCCTGGAGTAACTAGCGCTGGGCTACTACAGACTCAGCGTGTCTTGTACCTTCCGCGTGCCTTCCGAGCAAGTCTATCTAGCTGTTGAAGGAGCTGCGATCTGGACGCGTGACGAAGTGCCCTGTATCAACCGAAGCCTCTGGAGCCGATTTTTCGGTCATTCGCCGCCAGTCGATGTCGCTAAGCTGTCGCGCTAGTATACGGACGATCGCGTTACCCTCTTCAGCCGTCACTAGTCAGGTGACTACCAGCGGGAGAATATGCCTCGCCGTGAAACCGTCAAGAAGCTCTTTGCAGAGTCCTTTGATGTCTTCCACCGTCTCGACGATACAGACAAGAGCGGCGATCAGCAGCGCCTCCATTGCTTTTCGTCCATTTTGCGTCTTGCAAAGAAGAAGAAGAAGAAGAAGAGGAACGCATAAGCCAAGCCAAAGCCTGGTCACGTGCGTACAGGCACAGCCAGAGCCATGCAGGGGGCATCAGGAAACCCTAGCCCCCATCATCATAACTCATACGGCAGGACTGGGAAGGGTGGCTGGAGGTGGGAGCAGGCTGGGAGAAACGCCGAGGGGGGCGCCGCGTCCGGGAGGAGCGACGGGCGGGGGGAACGGTGCACGGGGGAGGAGTCGGACGGGAGATGGGCTGGGGCTGAGAAGGGCGGCAGCGGGCTGGTGCCCGGTGGCGAGCGCGAGTAGGGCCAAAGACTGTACTTCTCATGATCTCTAGAGTCAGCACGCTCCCACACATGCCGTTCACGTGATGACGTCACGGCCGTCCCGACCGATCCACCCTTTCACCCTGCCAGCGGTTTACCTTGGCAACTGCCACATGATTGCAGGTCAGCCCTGTCCTTCCACGTTAAACTAGAGATTGTAATTGTTCTCCTAGCCAGATGCAACAAATCTTGTGGCATGTATTGGTTTGAAAGTACGATGGATCTTTTAAAGAACTTCGAACTTTAAAGAAAAGAATTCTTTTAGTACACAAGTCAAAAAATTTTAAACAACAACATCAGGAGAATGCTTTTTACAGGCTACCACTACTGTCATGTCAACCACTGGCAGTGGGTGCTGCGGCATGGGCCATGCAACTGCTGATCGATCTGATATCAGGCAGACATTAAAGCTGCTTCAAGTACTACTGATAAGTGTAGCTCGGCAGGTTGGCAACTGGGTGAACATTACTGGCGGAAACACTGCAGGAAAGACTCGCTATTCATACAAGCGGCAGTACCCTTGGGGATTGAGTGTGCTCCTGATGTCGACACGACGCCGTGATATTCAACCCTGCCATGTGATCAGTGATCAGGTAGGGGACGCGCGCGAACCGGGCTGCACCTCGCGCGCTCGGCCATGAACAACCATCGTTCACACCCTTTGGACAACTTCTCCATGAGTCATACCCCTCAGACCTGCTGACTCAGGGGACTCTAAATTAACTTAGAGTCCCCTGGCCTACTCACGTGCCCCAACCTATTCTATGTTCGCGGTAAGGCCGGCCAGGCAACCTTCTGTCAAACCCTTGGACACCCTTCAACATAACCCTCCAACCCTGGCTAGGTTACTGGCTCCAAACCCCTTTTTCCTGGTGGGGCCGCGCGCGAGCCGGGGCGCAGAGCGCGCGCGGAGCCGACGAGCCGCGCGGCCAGGCCGGCCAGATTGGCGGCCGCCAGCGTGGCGCGCGCCCGGCTGGCGGCCACCTTCGTGCTGGCCGCCAGCTCAGCGACCGACGGCCCCGGCCGCTGCATGCGCGCGCTCTCCTGTAGCCGGGCCTCCAGCGCACCTGCAGCACTCTGGCCATGTTAAAAGTGTCACCAAAAGCCATGCAGTAACACGTGACTGCTGTGGTCCTGCATGGGCTTCATGGCCCTAAACTCTGGAAGCGATGTCACAAAACGCAGAAACTGTCCGATGCACTTATGGAATTTTTGTCTTTGGCTTGTTGCTTGGCCCTGAATGAGTACTGATTTTTGTAGTAATTTCGATGCTGCAGGATGTTTGTCTCAGCATTGTCTCAGAAACAGAGTGCAAGCAACAATCTGTGTTATCATGGGTCGTTGGGCTTCTCTGCTGGTCGCTTCTACTTCAAAAGCCAGGCAGAGGACTTACTCCTGGCTGCCGGAACCCGTTGTTTCACAGCAGGGAGCAGAAACCCATTAAGAGCTGCTCCGGCAAGCTCGACCCCCTCCTTTATGCTGCTGTGTGTGCCTGTCACCATTTGCGCTGTCGCCCTCATCCCCTGGCTCAGATCATTGCTGCAGCACCAGGAGAATCAGCGTTAGTCAAGTTCTACCCTACCCCCATCATGTCCTTTGATGCCTTTACAATGTGGAAGCCATCCGGAATATGACCAAGGGCTTCAAAACAGGAATGAAAGGAAGGAAAGGAATAAAATACAAGGTGAAATTGGTGGCATTGGAAACTGTTATGCCACTGCCTTTGCAGTGCGCTCTAGAGCACATCCGAGGCAGTGTGGGCTTATTCAGGCAGCGTGCAGCAGGCTCATTAGGTAGGCATGTTGAGTGGAGATGTGATCTTATGGGGGGACACCTGAGCAGGGAGACCTCCTCAATGGCATCTGAGAGTTCCAGGCCCGACAGACGCACTGCCGCTGCTGTGTCTGGCAGCTCCTGATCAAGCGTTCTCAACACTTGCTGCAGCTCCAGCATTGTGTGCCTGGCTGTCTGCAGCATCACAAAGATGACAGCTCACAAGTACTGTGAAGCCAGTGATTAAGCGCAGCGGTGAAATATAATCTCGCCGGTAGCAAACAGCAGCTCTGAGTACACCCTTGTGTGTTTAGCAGTTGTGCAAAGCTCGACTGCAGACAATAAAAAGCGCAACTAGCATTGAAAGCAGCTTTCAGGAAGTACCACAATGGTAGGAATGGCTGAGATGACAAAGATAAGTGCTGCAAGGCCCGCAAGGAAAAAGCCAGCCCCAACTAGAAGACCGGCTAGGTTCCAAGTCGCTGCCGATGCCAGCGCTGCTGGGATCGCTGCTGTGCATGTCACTGGCCTTCCGATTGTCTGTGAATGTTTGTGCTTCGGCAAGCTGAGTGAGTGCGATTGTCTATAAGTTCTGAGAGCCCCGACGTGAAGTGGACGGCATTGCACAGGTGCCCTACGAGACACACAACCCCACTTGCATTTCTTGTACATCAATTGTCTAAATATCAACATGCAACTATTGAAATGCATTGCAAAGAGCGTAATTTGAGCCAAAAAATAGTGAGTTGGCTGACCTGATGGGTACTGCAGAGGAGAACGGCGAAGCCCCCTTCCAGCATTTCAAAGGTGCAGAAGACCTCGCGTTCAACCTATCGATCATCCTGATCCAGCCTGGGAGAGTTTTACATATCCCTTCAGGTTTTGTGCAGTGATCGGGGTTAGCGGATGTTGCCGTAGTGGCCTCAAAGACGTTGCAGTGTTGCACTCTGCAAAATTTCCGCAAATGTAGAAGTGCGAATGCCAAGAAAATGCTGTAGTGCTTGCTGTCCTGCTTTCAAGTCATAGCAATAACGGCACGTGCGGATGACGCATGCACCAGTTTGGCTTTGCTGCCCAACAAGCGCTTCTCAGAAAAGAAATAGGAAGTACTGATGTCAACAGCGTTCAAGATCGTCAGTTCTTGTCATCGATCAAAGGCTGAATTGGCAGCAGCGCAGCAAGGGATTGTCATTTCTTGGGAGACGATCTGTGGGCCGGGTGCAGCGGTGTGTTTTGCTGCGTGAGCTAACAGGAGCACGATTGACATACCAATGCTGTGATATTCCTAGATCTCATTGCATTTTTGGTTTGGCTGCCTTCGACGCGGCATTACTGATCTTGGAGCAGGCACAGTACAACTGCTGTGAGCAGACATGGAACAGGAAAGAATTTTCAGCCCACAATGTCCCCTGCAAGGAGTGGTGCTTGTAAAAGACAGTCTGGAGGCTGATGGCACTTTCCTGATTCCTTACACTCTGAAGGAAGGTCTGAGCAGCGGCTACAAGGTGCGGTGCATGGGTCTTCCTTGCATGATTTAATTGTCTTGCCCATGCACTTCATGAGATGATGGAATATACAATTTTGACTCAATAAATGTGCACAAGTTGGTGTGATGATAGCGTGATATGTGTGCGGTTTCTTCTATTGCGCAGGTGGTACTGCTATGCCTTGCCAATACAGTGTCTAACTACCTGTACATGCTCAGAAAGTTGGTGAGCTTTTCTTTACCCCATCAAAGACCATCATCTGTGGGCAAGCCTTGTTGGGGGCATGCCATAAATGATCTGAGTCTGACATGTCACCCTTGCAAGAAAATACATGCGGTGGAGGGATCCCTCCACCTGAAGATGTGATGATACGCCATATTCTGACTGTACTCCTGCACTTGCCATGCAGGGGACAAATTTGGCAGCATGCATGAAAAGCAGGCAAGTAGCAGCTGTGGAGGCCCTGTCACAGCCGTGGCTAGCTGATGTGTTGACTGCAAAAGGTGACTGCAGCGTTTGCCATGATGTCACACAGCAACCAAAATTCTGTAAGAGACAGCAAATTATGCAGCTCTTGCAGTTTTGGCATGAGCACTAGATGGGCAGAGTCAAAGTTGCATCCAGACGGCAATGCTGAATGCATGCGATGGTTGTGAAGTCACTGCTTTTTTTGTGGCGCTCACAGATGCTATGAGGTGCGTGGAGGAGAAGCTGGCGGAAGCTGTGGCAGGACTGCAAGGCGGCGAGTCCGAGCTTTGTGTAATATTCGACAGTCTCTCGGTGAGAACATGCTTTGGCCACTTCTCACACTGTGCCTGCTGTGCTTTGTGGCCATACCACATTGCTGCATTGTGAAGAAGGGTACAGATTGCCAGGAGCATTCATGGTGCCCCAGCACAGGCACACCTTGCCTGATCGACCGGAAAGAGTCCCTCACTTATTCAATGGTTTGTGTTTTATGTGAGTCTCTTGCGGCATTTCTGCAGCTGTTGCGGGAGCTCTGTGGGAGCGAGGCGCAGTGGCGTGGCTTTGTACACAGATGCAGCAGCCCCGGCAGCTTCCTGCAGGTGACAACACCTGTTAGTCATGTTATGATACATTCCAGTACACTTGGCTGTTTCCAGCTCTTCAGCTAGGCTTGACCTTGTGCCGCCAGAGCGCTCTGTCTTGAGGGTTCTTGATCCTTACTACATGATGTTGTTTTGCCCCTTTTGCTCGTCCCTTTTGATCGGGCTAATTGACACCTTGACCACAACCCATTGGTCAGGCAGACATTCGGTTCCCTGCATCTGGTCTGACATTACAAGCCATCTGCAAATTGCTTCGCTTGTGGCAATACTGAGATGTTGTGTTGATCCTGCAGGGTGCAGCATGTGTGGTAATGCGAGTTCATGCTGATGTGGATGAGGCGTCTGTATGGCCGGCCTATCTGGAGCATTCAGCCCAGGCAAGCCTCTCCATAAAAGTGCACCCGTCTGAGAGTCCTGATGGCCACTTCCTGGTCAGTGCTTGTCTGCAGGCATATGTAAGCAGAAGCCAGTGATTCCAGTGAGTCAGTGGCTCACACTCTGAGTATGACTATAGCTTCTGAATGTCCATTCATCTGTGGGACCTGGGAAGTTTGCTGCTTCCATTCAGTTTAACTTCTACAATCCGCAATCGTCCCAGGGAAAACATTCATCAGTTTGCTTTTTACATCTGAAGAGCATCAGTTGGTGCATTAGGTAGGCTTAAGGCAACGTGAATTTTTAAATAATTTTAGTAATTTCATAATTTCATAAAACTCACGTTTTAAGTATTCGTTGGGATCCAGGTGGTTCTCCAGGTGGATGCTTTGGAGGCTGGGCAGGCAATGGACATCACTGGGCAGGTGTGCAAAGCGATTCAGAGAGGAAAATGTATTCATGCATGCCAGCTGACTGGACGCCTATTGGATCCTGCACAAAATTGATGTCATAAGGGCTTTTATCTTCTCCCTGGGCAGCGTGCTCACATTGGGCAAAGTCTGCAGAGATAAGCTGGTTGTAAGAACAAAGGCCTGTGCATGTATCAGACCAGTGCAAACGGGTTGCCTGCACAGTATTAATACCGGCAGCGAGTGTGTTTCAGAAAGCTTTGTTCACAGGCGTTTTGGCGCTCCACCGAACGGGTTTCAAGGTTGACATTACTTCAGCCCAGCAAGAGATCACAGTTGCTTGTGGCAGGTGTTGCAATGGCGGCATGGCAATTCCCCTAAACACTGATGCCAGATGTGGCATGACAAATTTTCTGATCAGTGTGTTGGGACGTTGTCTGCAGCTCACGGTGGTGCAACGGTGCTTACCGCCTGATGTGGAGCAGCCATCAACACAGCCAATATTGGGCCAGCAAGCAACAGGAGGGAAGGCGCGCATGCAGCACACGTGGCTCATGAATTACAAGCTGGCAGAGAATGGGGTGCGGCTGACGAGCAGGCTCGTTTCGAGGCGACCAAACAGATGACTAATTGTTGTCGGAAGGCTGATACGGTACTGGTGAAAGTTGTGTCGAGCAGTGATTGGACGGCAGCGTAAAATGTGCCTATTTTTGAGACAGACCCATGCCTGCCAGCATAACATAGAATTTTCCTAACATTTACAAGGAAAATTGATACACGCGCGCGAGGAAAGGACCAAAGATATGGAGCGCTAAACAGCGACTGCAAACCATGTCAACTCACATGACTACCACAGGTTCTCACATAGCAGACAATGATGGAAGGCTGTGAACCAGCTCCTCTCCACACTCCAACAATTCACTCTGAGAACAGGCCAATGTCCAGGCCAAGCCACAAATATGGTAGCTGAAAATGTCATTAAATAACTGATCATGTCTGGGAAGGTCTGGCAATGCCCAAAGTTGGAAGATGCCTGATTGATGTCCGACAATGTCCAAACATTGGTGAACATCACAACATTGAGTTCAACTCTCGACAGGGATCGGTTTGGCCGGCTATCACAGGACCAATCCTCACGCAGCAAACAGTGATGAAAGGGTGTGAAGCATCTCCTCTTTGACTCTTAACCAATTGCGATCAAAGCTCAACAGTGAGCGGTTTGGCCGGCTCGGGCACAAGCACACGCACATCACCCAGCCCCTCTTGCGGCAGCTGCGGCTCCAGCTCTTGCACGCTGCCTTTCTCTGAGATCATTTTTGACAGGGGCCCCTCCGAGTCAAACTCCGCGTTGACCAGCGGCAGCAGCACCGACGGCCGCAGCCGCTTCAGCAGCCCCACCACGTTCTGCTTGCCCATCACCTGTGCACCCAAATTGACAGAGTATAAATATTCCACAACTAGACAGTTGTCTGTCAATTCCAGAGGCCCACTCCATATCCGTGTGTGCCCTGCCACAAGCGACCAGCCCAACGCTGCATTACATCTCCGAGCCGCTCTGCCGCTCTGGCCATGCCAGATCTCACTTCACAAATGATCGGCTCTTCACAGCACTGCTTCGCTCTTCCCAAACATCCACTCTGCCCAACCCCTCCCTTTGTTGCAGCACAAACTGCATGTATGCGACAGTCAGTCCTTAATGCCAGCGATTAAAGTGAAACTGATCTCAGACTGAAGAGGTATGCACAATGATCTAAGCTGCGAGGCACCTTTCCTCACAGCCCTGGTGCTCGCACTGCCTTCCAGGATGCCGATCTCAATACCTGCCCCTGTGCTAGGTCCAGCAAAATACGGTACTTGCTGGCAGCTATGTTCCTTCAGAGAGGACTCGGATAAGTATCGAAAGCAAGTAGTACACAACCCTGAGCCCTAAAAATATGTCCTCACCAGGGGGTAGTTGAGCAGCTCCTGGTTGACGCAGGGAGTGATGACGATGTCCGCTGAGTCGATGCCGGCCAGTGATGACTCGTCGTAGTCGCAGTGGGGCTCGTAGTAAAGTCTTATGCCATCGGGCACCTGCTCCGTGAAGACAAAACCGTTCTCCCTCTTGGCCCAGGGCGGACCCACTAGCGCGCCTGCAGCCACAAACATACAGGCCATCAATGCACACCTAGTCCCCCAGGCATGGAAGCGCGTTTGCACAAAGTCATCCTCAAAGGTGCGATTCAGACTGTGAATGCTTGATCAAATCCACCTGACAATGCAGTACATGCCTGGAGGAATCTCAAGGTCAAAACCCCTGTGCATTCTTTTGACACACTCAACCTTCAGCATTTTGGCTGACAGTCCCAAGGAACACCAGCCCAGCGCCGGTGATTATGTGTCCAAGATGCATCCCCCGAGGTGCTTCACAAGACAACTGTACGGTATAGCTAGTTGGTTTACTTCAAATCGCACATGCACCAGTACGAACTACTGGAGTACTACCCACAGAAGGAACATGGCCAACTATCCCAAAAGCTGTCCTGAGGATGTCGGTAGTACCGTGTGAACTGTACAGGTACCAGGGGTACTAAAATTTCTCAGAATCATGCTACTGGTGCAAGTATGATGACACTCCAGAATTACCTGCTGTAGCCCGGATCTTGAGTTTGCCGCCTCCGATGGTGGTCTCCTGTCCATGGTCCAGCGCTGTGATGTTCCTGAACCCCAGGCCGGCCGCCACCTGGGCGCCAGCTGGCGATGCCACAATGGGCAGATCCTTGGGCAGCCGCTGCAGCGTGGGCACATGCGCATGGTCCGGCAACCTCTGCACGTCACACCAGAAAGAAGTGAGGTGATTTCTTGCATTGCAAGCCAATCGCCAACGTTCCACACCATCCAATCTGGCGCCCTTCTAATTGTGGGCACATGTGCATGATCCGGCGACATGCAGACTTCAAGTGCGCGCCTTCCATCCAGGTTGCATGCACAAGAATTGATGCTACCTTCTCCAAATAACTACGAGCTAGCCATGTCCCAGCAGACAAACACCCAACCCCTGTGATAAGGTAAAATCTACAGAGCAATCTTGCTATTACGAAGATCACCTGAACATGTCTGGGGCACATTGGCACAGGCATGGAACAACAAGAATGGACTAGGAGGCAAAATGCTTGCCTGAGACAGGATGAGTGCGTCCACACCCTCCACCACCTTATTCAGATCCAAAGGTGGAATGTGAGTCTTTTTGCCTCGATACAGCCACGCCTGGCCTGCAAATATGAGCTCCTCTACCAACCAGGGGTCCACCAAAATGCTGACACCTGTCCATCCATCGGCCTATCAGCATCCCCTCTGATGTAGCATACCTTCTTTCTTTTGGATGCCCAACAGTCCCCTGGTGGCAATGCGCACAAAATTTGTCTCTCTGCCCCATGAAGTTGCGCCATGCATGGTATGGTAATGGAATCCGGTGTGGTGCACCTCTAAACCAACAGAGATCCAAAAGTAGCATGAGATGCTGGTCTGCTTTTCTGCATGAGATCGATTCATACTGCATTAAAAGCAGGCAGTAATATTGTTTGGAAAATCAACTATGGCGAGTCACGCATGGAGACTGAAGCATGCCTGACTTTGAAAAGACAGCAGCCCATGCGTTTGCCTCATACGTGGTATACTGCAGGCCTCGCCCGGAGGTGCCAATGGCGCTTCCTGCCTCTTCAGCTTGTCTCGTGTCCATAGCAGCACTGCAGCTCAGGCTGCGCACGCACATCACCATGCATTGCTGCACTCGTCTGACAGCAACTGCAATTGGCTCATCATGAAGGGTGCATCAAGCAACTTCTAAGAATTTCAAATTTCACCTGCGGCTGTGAGTGGACTCTCTGCTCTTTTTTGCCACTGTTTTGCTCCGATGTTTACCAACACTTGCAGGCGCGAGCCATTTAGCAATGGCTGGGGGACAGGGCACGGTATGGTCCGAGCAAGCACAGGATCTGTCAAGGCGGTGCGATTGCGGTAACATCGTAGCAAATATTCACTAGGAATGACCTTATCTCGTGCCTTTAGTGTGATTAAGCAAGTGTCATTGACTTTAGCTTGACGTGTCAGCAGCTCGTGAAGGAACGGTGAGTCACATGCGGTGCCTGTTCGGTGGTTGTGAAGCGATCGCCCAAATCAGGGACATAAGGTCAAGAGATGCAGAGCAAACAAGCAAGGATGTGCGAGCGCCAGTAAGGGCCATGAAAGTCAATGAAGATGGTGAGCAGTTCAAGTGCTGCTACCATTAGAAGACTAGAGAGTCATTACTGTACATCATGCAGCTCTCCGAGAGTCATTCAAGTACATCACGTATGATACTAGGTACCAGAGTTTATTATGCAGGCTTTATTCGAGGAACAGCCTCCAATATTCTGAATATTATATTCACAGCGCATCCGATCAAGCCCACGCGCGTCCCAATAGGTTCTCATCTAATAGTTTGGTCACACTGTCTTGGCAAGACGTGCGAGAGAACTTCTCTCAGAGAAGCTACCATGGCCAACACTGGCCGATTCTCCCAGAATTCATGAGTACTGCAGGCAGACAGTGGGTCAAGGGTCAGTGGCAGCCATTGGATATGGTGCCAAAGACCCCTGGAGTTAGAGCTCGGCAAGGGAATCAATGATGAGGGTGTAGCCCTCGGGCACGGCCGCGCGCGTCTTGACAGCCTCGATGATGATCGCCAGGTCAGCCATGTCCAGATTAGGCTGCTTGGCAAGGAACAGCAGTAGGTGGAAGTCTGACAGCCGCTCTGCATAAGGCCTCGCCTTGTTCTTCTGCAGGTGGTGCCTCAGCTCCGCTTTGCCTGCACATGCAAGTTGAGTGGCTCTTGGTAAGTGTACTGATCTCCATTACATGTTGGGCACATGTGATGCAGATTCGAGTTGTTTCTGCCAGGAATAGAAGCGAATAGAAGTCCCACAGGCGCTCCACATACAGCCTGGGATTCTCCTGTTGCAGGTGGTGACAGCTTCGCCTTTGCCTACAAATGCAAAATTCACATGCATCATCAGGGGTGATTGGTTACTCAGTGGGGAGTTGAGATGCGCACCTTGAGGCAGCAGCCGGTTTTCGATGGGGAAGCTGGCGGAGAGGGGGCCCTCGTGGTCCAGGATGTTGACTGGGATGAGCAGGTAGTCATTGTCCACCTCGCCCACATCCTTGCCTGCCACTATCACCGGCGCTTTCTGCTGCGGCTCCTGCACAGCCAGGAGGTGAGTTTTTAGGGATTTTATAGGATTAAGGTGTAGCTTCTACGAATAAAGGTTTATATGGCTCCTGCACAGCCAGGAAAGTAAGCTCTCAGTCTGAAACAGGAATGGCCACATTCAACTTCACCTGACTTAATGCTCGAGGCTTCTGTTATGACCCAAGTACAGGTGCCCCAAGAGGTGGGCAGAAGCCTCTAGTTCTGAGGCCACCATTAGGAGGTGCGGCTGTGGAAACAAAAGTTTGAACACAGACAACACAAGTTTAACGCAGGGGACCTGCATAGCGGCCCTGTCTGAGTCAAAGGGCGCCGTCAACTTTTTGTCGAAAGTAGGGTTTAGGGGTGTGAATTTATTACAATATATTTCACACCTTGGGGTTGCGCATGATGGAGACGCCGCTGAAGTCGGTGCCGTTGGTGAACCAGCCTTCCTGCCACAGCCGCACCGCCTGATCCGTCACCTGCGCCAAGTATAGGTTTCTCAGATTAGGGTTTAGGGTTACATTATAAAATATAAACCCTGAACCCTAAGTATGACCCACCAAGAGACATGCACTTGTTGCATGCATGCCTGTGTTACCGCTCTATCTCCCCTGAAAATGACCCTCATGGAGCCACCTGCAGGTGTGACTCTATATACAGTTAGCAACCCCTGCCAGCTGGCTTCCTTGGCAGCCTTTCAATCGCCTGTCGAGAATATGAGCTGATTCTGCAATCCAGCCAAGCCTGGCACTGCTCACGATGCCCTGCTTCAGAAGGGTTCCTCCAACAAGTAGAGACAACAACCAGCATCTGTACGCTCATGTCTTCAATGGTGTAACCAACACAGGAAAACTGCCCAGCTGCTTGAGCATTGAACATTTGAGCAAGTGGGCAACTGAGAGTATGACATCATCAAAGGTCCCTGAGTGGTCAGCAAACAGGCAACAATACCACCAAAACTCTCTTTGCAGGCCCTCACTTCTGTACACTCAACTCTGATGATGCCTGGACACATGACAAAGGCAGCACAATTTAAAAAAGATCGGCAAAAAAGAAAGGTGAGAGTGTGGGGGAGCGAACCTGGAAGGCCTCGAAGTGGGTCTCGGCGGCTCCCTCCTCTGTGACAGATGTGGACACCACCCCCGTGACTGCGCGCTCCCCCAGCTCAGCCTGCACAGCCACCATGCATAAAACCTTAACCCCAAACCCTACATAAAAATAAATAAAATGTAAAAAATATAAATTATAGTGCTTTCACTACAGTACATATACCCAGTGCTCTCATCACACTACATACAACCAGTGCTCTCATAAGAGTGCATAGACCCAGTGCTCCTAGTGCAGTGCATAAAACCCAGCGCTCTCATCGCTGCACATAGACCCAGCGCTCTCGTCACACTACATCTACCCAATGCTCTCATCACAATACATGAACCGAGTGCTCTCGTTACTGTACACATACCCAGTGCTCTCAACACAAACTTTACTCCCTGATCTGCTCAAAACCCTTTCAAATCATCCCCTGACAACTGTAACACCAGTCTGACTCTCAGCTCTTAGCCCTGATGATTTGCATTCATGGTGGACGCGTCACATCAAGGTAATGGACAGGAAGTCATGCTTCCCTTATTTCTTAAACCTGCACCTTTCCTCGGGCTACAAAGCATGACTCCAAAATGCACCATTGAAAAGGCACACAAAGCCCACCGAAACGTTTCGCAAGGTACCCTTTTTGCATTTTCAGTCATTAGTGAGGTGTAGGGGCGTGCCTGTATGGCGGCCATCTGGCAAACCTCCTCCGCGGACATGATGAAGTCACGCTCCATGGTGCTTTGCGCAAATATCCAGCCCACCTTCTGCAGCCTGCGCGTGCAAAATGGCACAATAGAGTGTGTCCAATAGAGAGCCAATGCATTCGAACTTGGTGCATAGGAAGAAGCAGTCAGACTTTGCTGCAGCTCGAAAGGGGATTTTATTTACTCGCAATTGATCAATGAGAAAGCATGCTGCTGCAATATATGGCTTGCTAATTGAAGAGAGGTCAGGCAAGATGGGACTTGCTCCAAAACTTGAGATGTGAGAACGGGAGGAGGTAATAATGCGTTTGGTACGGTAATTTGAACCATGAATACTCACCCAAGCTGTTTGGCGACAAAGTCTGCACGCTGCTCCTCTTCGCTGCCGCGCTCGAGGTGCAGAGTCTCTGCGCTCCCATCCTGCAGCACCAGCAAGTAAAACTCCTATGGGTTCCCGACCATTTTAGAGCAGAGCATGGGAAAACTAGCACTGCAGACATGCGCCGCATGCATGCCCGACAACAAAACACAGCACTGGCACACACTTCCTTGCGCAGAGAGGTGCGGCGAAGCAGAAGGCTTAGGAGAGGCGCAAACGTTTGCAGCTGTGCAAGCTTTTACAATTCCACTTTGAAACAGAACCCTCTGGCATCAAAGGTGCCACGCAGGCCAAGACGAAGCATCCAGAGTAGCCCATATAGACTTTTCACCTGGATGTTGCCCTTCTCATGACCTTAAATGAGACCCCGGGACTCTACAAGAGCAGGTTGTGGAGTAAGTGCGGATACCTGTTGCGGCTCGAAGATGGCCCATACATAACTTTCACCTGGAGGTTGCCCTTCTCATGACCTTGAAACGAGACCCCAAGACTCTGAAAGAGCAGGTTGTGGCGCAAGTGCGGGTACCTGTTGCGGCTCGAAAATGGCCTCCACAGAGACTTTGCCCTCGTCGTCCACACTCCCATACAGCAGGCCGCCGCGCTTGATGGAGAAGGCAAGCGCGTCGCGCACATAGCTCTGAAACGCATCTGCCGCGTGGCGCTCGAAAGATACCGAGGCGGCGTGTGGCGTCTCCTGCCGCTCAATGCGCGTCTGCTTCGCCACCAGCTCGTCCACCGTCATGTGCACGCCTGCAGGGGGCAATGAACCGTGCGATTGAGGGTTGTATAATATAGGGGAGTGAAACTGGACAGAGAATTGCACTGCACCCATTTCTTGCCGCTCGATGCGCATCTGTTTTGCCATCAGTTCATCCACCGTCATGTGTACGCCTGCAGGGGGCAATGAACCATGCGATGAGGGTTGCATAATACAGGGGAGTGAAACAGGACAGGGAATTGCATTGCACCATCTCATGCACGTCTGCACCGCCACCAGTTCATCACCGTCATGTGTACGCCTGCAGGGGGCAATGAACCATGCGATTGAGGGTTGCATAATACAGGGGAGTGAAACTGGACAGAGAATTGCACTGCGGCGGCAGGAGCCGCAGGAGATGCGCGTCCACTTCGCCATTGGTTCATCCACTGTCATGTGCACGCCTGAGGAAGTGATTGTGTTGGGGAGTTGCTGCTCTGTTCCCAGGGAATGCGGTGAGAATTTGCACGTGTGAGACGCGCCGGGTGGCCTCTCCTGCTGCTGGGTCCACTTCTGTAGACTCTCCAGTGCAGTGGCTTGAAGCAGCATGCTCTGTGCGACCTCAGGCGTCTTGCACCAGTTCAGACAACCGGCCCATGGCAAGCAAATGCGAGGAGTTGGAGGCTTATGGTTTATCCGAGTTCAGCAAAGCTCGCAGCTGTGACCAGCACTCACCAAATGGGCGATCCTCGTAGGCCGTTTTGGGCACTGTGGACGCCACCTCTCGTTCAAAAGGGTAGTGCATGAACACCTGCAAGCCCACACTCTATTGTGAAGATACCAGAGGTCACGAAATAAGGAACACCAGACAGTTGACTGTCCTTTGTGCAAATCTGCAAGGCCAGATCGCTTCTAATCCCTTCGGTTCTGCATGGTTTGCTCAACAGGAAATTTTCAGTCATGAAAGCCTGCATGTGATGGAGAATGCTAAGCCGAGGTACAGCACAACATAGCATGAGGGCCCTCGAGGGTTATTCTCCAGAATGATTATTGGAATGGTGGATGGGGACAGTGCGGGGTGCCCTCAATGACAGGGCTCCATAGCAGGAATTCACCATGTCCCCATGCTGAATGCCAAGCTTTTCCAGAGGGGCTCCCGGCCGACTCAGGTCATCAAAGCCTGACTTGTCCACGCTCGTTAGCTGCAGCGTGACAACAGACCACACCATCAGTCATCTTGGCCAGCAAGAAGACGCTACGCAAATCATCTGCGAATGCCCGCTGACGTCCCAATTGCCAAGTGCAAAGTCCCGGTGGTATTATTGAGTCTTACCAAATCCTTCTCGCGAGATAGTGTGATATCTTCAACTGGGATGCCCAGATTGGCGTTGATCTGTTTCTTTAAATCCCCAACGGTGGCATGATCGGACAGCTGTATCCGCTCCAGTCCATCCCTGATTGCAAAGAAGACTCTTGTGAGCACAACGCAGCAGTCCATGTAGTACTGAGAGAAGAATGTTTCTAAAGGTTCCGGCAGGCCCCAACCAGGCCTGCCAAATGGGGGACTCACGCACCTTGATCTCAACCTGATCAACATACTATTGACTTGGTTGTATACTTGTAAACTAGGCTGAAAAGTTTCCTTAACGTGCACAAAGGCCCCTAAATGCCGTCACAATGTAATATTGCGCGAGATAAATACGGCTACCACTTTTAAACACTTATTGGCACAACTGCAAAAAGAGCAGGCTGGGCAGCACAGTTGTAGATGCTGTGAACAGTTAGTCTTTCGCCATAGGGGGCCTCGCAGTTCCCTGAAGCGGCATGCAGTCCAAATTTATTCGAGACCCCTGTACGTCATGACACTTATATACCTCGTAAGTATCTAGCCCTAAGGACGATATATATTACAAAATATATTAAAACAGGTAGCTCAGCCCCCGTGGACGACAGCCGGGAAGGTGCCAGCCAACGGCTATTGACACAGCGCCCGACGTTCACCAGTGTGAGCGTTGTTTGGGCGACCCCCAAATATGTCATTTACAGGCAATTGAGGCAGCTTCTTCCAACTTTTGACTGGAACACTGAGGTTACAACCCAGGCGAAAGTCCACAGAACAGGATGTTGCCACTCCTGATATTCAATGTGCTACTGTATTGCGCGCATATTTCGGAAGCCAACAATGTAATTGCAGACAAGAACGCTGCATTGACAGGAGCGCATACTCCAGTCAAACAGCTGGGCGACCAGGTGTTCGATGCTGGTCTTACCGTCCTAAACGCTACCTATCCACGGGTCCCTCTTCTCAACCAATCACTGCCGGAGCTACCTACTCAGGTCGCTAACAGCAGTATCGGACAGCTTGCAAAAGCCGCTGTCGATGCGGCTAGCGTAAGTTCGCATCTTGCTAACTGTCTAAAAGGGCAGTACGACAGCCTGTCGTCTGAGACCCCATTGGGGCATCCCCACAAACTACTTGTTTCTATCTTAACGTTCTCACAATTTAAAGAAAGTAATGTCAAAATATCTTCTATCTGGAGTGTTTGCCGTTGGCGTATGGATGGCAAGTGACTTCCCACGTGCAGGCGCTGGAGAAGAAAGTGCTGACTTACAGACTGCCACTCCTCAATGAAACTCTGCCAGCGCTGCCTGATCGCTTGGCCAATTCCACTGTTGGAGAACTCGCACAGGACCTTATCAATCAAGCAAGCGTAAGTTTTGAGCCCTTGTTGGCAAGTTCAGAGCAGCTGGCGAGCGTTTGCTTCAAATTTCCAGTGCCCACATTGCCAATACAGTGTATGTTGTAGCAATATATAAGGACTCTTCCTAAAGGCCTAATAAGACTGTGGAAGCGTCCACGTTAGCACAGGCCCCTCTCGCCAAATTAATAGCTTGCAGGTCTTAAAACCCCACAAAGTTTGTATTGTAATCAATCTCGTGGAGCAACAAGAAATTTGCGATGCACAGGCCAAAGAAGCAGGAATCCAGGACGTCATAAAACCATTACCGCCAGTTGTAGCCACTCCAACCTTCTCCAAGTTGCTACCCCTAGGTGCGGCCTTTGTAGTATTTACCCCTGGCCCTGGTAGCAGAGACAGCTGATCGCAATATTCGATAACAGCAATGTGCCTTTTGAAGACATCCATGTCAAAAAGATATAGCACTGTGAAAATGAGACTATCAAACGTTGAATATGCTCACTGAGCAAATGCAGCAATATTGGCAGCTGCATCCCCTGTGCTTGTTTGCTAGCTAAGCATCTAGCCTCAAACTTTGCATTGAATGTCACACTGCTGAGCACCGTGCTATGTGACATCCTACAGAAGCAGCGTCATAAGTTTTCAGTGTACTGACAGCTGTTGGGTCTTTGGGTGCAGCTGCCTCGCTGCGCACAACCAACTTCACAAACTTCCCCAGTCAAAGTCTGCCCTCTGTGACATTTGGAAATCTGCAGTACACTGGATGGGTGCCGGTGAGCCACACCTCTGCACTTCTACTAGAACCTCTGCACATCTGCTAGCAGCTCATGAGCTACTGATCAGTGAAACACAGTTGATTTTACCAATAAGACTTTTGCCAAGTTGTGCATATGCATTTTCATTGAGAAGGACTGCATGCATCCCAGCCAGTTCAAAGTCATTGACTGCGGCGTTCCTTGAACACCTGGCGACTGTTCACGGACGCATGCATGCTGTGCATGGTTTGCAATTGATGCAAGATGCTACAATGTCCCGCAGCTGTTGCAGATCACAATGCAAGCACCACTGGGCTGCTCAGTATGCTTGGCAGCAGCTTTGCCTGTTGCAAAAATACCTTAACAAACTCATGAAAAGCTAGCCATGGCCAGCAAGCACATTTGAACTCATTGAACACTGAAGTTTGAACTCAAGAGGTTTGCATATGACGCCCTTTCACAGGTTGTGCTGGCGGACGGCCAAACATATCTGGCAGCTGCAAGGAGTGCAACCGGAGCGCCGCTGTACTACTCGCTGATGCTGCCACCGGGATCGGTATCCAGAAGCTTCCAATTGCGCTCGGTCACAATTGTGCGCACCGAGGACGTTCTGCTCACCGGCTATGCTGCGGATGGCCGACCGCCCTACACCTACCTGGTGCGCCGTAATGGCCACTTTTGTACATTATCAACCCCTAAACCCTAAGACCTATAATAACATAAACCCTGAACTCTAACCGCCGCTGCATGTTTCGGCTCCCTGGCTATGCTGCCGATGGCCGACCGCCCTACACCTACCCGGTGCGCTGCTATCAAAGAACATAAACCCCTGAAACCCTATGCAATACCCTGTAGTACAGTGAAGTAAACCCTAACATATCAACCACCGCTGCATGTTATTTGCTCACCGGCTACACTGCCGATGGCCGATCACCGTTCACCTACCTGGTGCTCTGCTATCAATTAATATAAACCCCTGAAACCCTATGAAACACCCTGTAATACAATAAAGTAAACCCTAACATATCAACCACCGCTGCATGTTGTTTGCTCACCGGCTACGCTGCCGATGGCCGACCGCGCTTCTCACCTACATCTGCTCTGCCGGCATGGGTTCTATGGTTCAGAAATTGTAAACCCCAAAGCCTACCCTTATAAAGATTTACAATGACCCCTCAACCCTATCACCTTAGCCGCTGCTGCATTTTTCATGCCTCTAATTTGCTGATCTGGATGTCTGTACATGCAGTGCAATGAGAATGCGCACTGATGGTCCCCTTGGAGGGGGAGGACTTATCGCAATTCAGGGACTGACACTGAGTGGCTGGTCATGCTTAGGAATACGAAGGCATGACAAATAAAACATAAATCAATGTTTTTGATGCTTCATGTTGCTCATAGAATTTGTGGAGCGCAGGCAGCGGGAGCCTGCGATGTGACACAGGACTGCACCACAGGGGACCTCACCGCCATGTACGGATGGGGCCAATTGAGCGCTGTGACATTCGCATCGGGCAACACATCTGTCAATCCAATGGCAACGTCATCCCAAATCATGGCGTCAGGTCGCAGGCGTCTGCAACAAGCAGTGCGCACCTGGCTCGCTTTAATGATAGTCAATATGATTGGACATCACAATGCGTAAATTCCACACTGCTTTTCACTGAATCATGACTGCTGAGAAGTCTAGCATGCACGGCCCAAAAAGGGCACTGTGAAAATGAAACAGCTTCGTCATTCATAATCAGCTGGTTTCCTCTTGGAGGTAATTGGGTGATCACATGAGTGATTTGCTAGGGCGCATCAGCTGGTGCAAATTGTCATAATCTGCATGGTGGCGCTGCAAACATGATGCAAAATCCAGCTCCAATTTGGATCCATATTAAATACACTGCAGTGTTCAGCTGACTCGGAAAGTAGCTGTGCAGTGTGGAATATGATATTTGTATTGCTTGTGCAGAACCTCAGAAGATCTTGACACACAACAATCCACCTTTGTGCAGGCACTGCCAGTGCTTTGCAGTGCGTTGAATTCATCAAACCAAGTCAAGTTTGATGACACGTGACATGTGTTTTGCCGCAGGTTGGCACGAGTGGGGATGCAAATGCCACAGCTGACTCAGCCTTCTTCATCATCACTCCATTGTACACTGCGAGCCCAAATCCCATCGTGCCATACAAAGCACCCAACAGCCTAGTGGGTATGTCCTTGCCCAGAAATATGCTCCTCTAAGGAGACGCACGAAGTTTATGTCCAAGGAGTAATGAATCATCACTCCACCCTACTGTACACATCCACAGCAGCCTACTACACGTTCAACAACACATATGCCCATGATATGACATGGGCGGAAAGATCGTGAGCTTGTGTTTCCTCGCAGCTTCAATCATTTTTCTCATTGATATCTGGCAGTACTACCAAGTGCCCCTGCCTCAGAAGGCAGTGTCCCCACCAGTAGTGGCATCTGCTAAAGGACTTATGGTTGTTCTTTGCTGCACAGTGCCTCAGACTTGCTCACCTGGTTCTTATGGGCAGTACTGCTCATTGCCGGACGACTGCAACAGCAACGGCGCCACCAATCCTACAGATGGCACTTGCATCTGCTTCGCTCCCTACACTGGTACGCCCATTTCCCTATATGATGGTCGCAAAACCAACACAATTGAGATGCTTCTTACAAATTGAGCAGCTACTAGCAGGCTGTCAGGATCATGGTGTGTACCTGCCTCATATCCTATCAACACCAGTGAATTACTGAGGACATACACATGCAGGCCAATTTTGCAACTCGACAATTGCATCCTCAACTATCGCGCAAGGTGACTCCATTAGCCTCATCTGCCAATGCAGTGCAAGCGATGTGCTTATTTATTGTCCAAGGCTCACACAACCTTGCAGAACTCTGCATAAATCTATGGCAGCCCCCATGCCTATCGCACTTGTCACAACCTTTGTGCCACCAGCTACAACGACCATATTTCACATGTGAAGGGGTGTCAACAATGCACTGAACGCGCCGCTGAAACATGCCGTTTTAATTGCCACACAGGCACAAGCACACCTGCAGTGCAATCCAGTGCACCTGCAGTGCAATCCAGTACACCCGCAATTCCCACATCTACCCCAACACTGTCAACCACAGGTAGCTACCACTCTCCCGCTCACACCCACAGTCATCCAGGCAACTTGATTCATCAATTCATTGAGTCAATTGAGGCAAGCACATCGCCTTGCAAGCACATCACCTCCAGCTGGTGTGGGACTTTTTAGAGTCACAGCTGTCAGCTGTGGTAACGCAGTCCTCTCACCACAATCAGGCCTCGCTTTTCATGATACATTTCGAGGTTTGATCAGTCCTAGGAACTCCCCAGACCATTTTCCAGTTCATGGCCAACATAACATATATGCCCACTTGTGTGACCTGATCCATCCTCAAACTCTGCATGGAGTGCTGTTCTGTCTGACATTGACCTTTTAGAACTCCATCCTGCTTCCGTATTTCGAGCTGCTTTCACTTTGTTTGAGTGGCCTGCAGTCAACCAGTGCTAACATCATTAAGGAGACCATCTCCTAGCGGCAGACCAACCGCTACCAGATATAGACCTTGAACAGTATCCCATCTCACTAGTAGTCCACCATGATCATATTGATTATCTTTTTTTTTGGTTTGACAGGGGCACCGACCACAGCACAGCCGCAGTCAAGCACACGTGTACTGGTCTCAAGCAGCGTTCCTCCCATTACAAGCACAGCCATGCCCACCACAAACCCTCCCACAACTCCCCCGCCTACCACCCCCATACAGTGCGCAACCCTCCTAGGTAGCAGCTGGCTAGTAGCGCTGGCTTGCTTCACCCAAATGAGCTCTACTAGATATTCCAGGTTTGCATGTTTGGGGAACTGAGGAGGGATGCAATGGATCACCAACTCGACAAATTTGCTGGAAGCATCGCGGAATTAGTTTAGCGCGCTGGTGTCATTACAACAGGCACCTGTTGGCATGGTACATTGAGTCGATCCAAAGCAACTTCAGCTCTTGCGCTGTCTCTGACCTCATTCAATTATGCCGTTTGTGTGATCAGCACACCTACAAAGCTTTGCATCATTTGTTATTAGACGCTTTTCCAGCCGAAGAAGGCTAGGTGCGTTTCAGCAGCACTGCAATAGACGTCTGCCATGACATCCTATCTTGGCATTGCATCATTTAAAGCCTTGAAACACCTTGAAGTGTCTTTGCTTGGCCTGTGCAGGTGCAGTGCGCTGCCTAACACAGCATGCAACGCCAACACCTGTCCTAACCCGCCTAATTCGTTCAGCTACTGCGGCTGCCAGCAACTCACCACGCTTGACATCGAGAACACTGCATTCCCTACCAATATGTCCTATTACACCTGCCTACAAAGCATCACCGGGGATGCTACTACAAGCTCCCTCACCTTGAACAATGTTGCCAACCTCACCTCTCTAGCTGGCCTTCAGGTGAGCAACCGCAACACTGTTTGCTAGTTCGAAATTTAAATACCTTGCCTGAAACACTGCCGCAGCTCTTGGGAAATGGAGTGGAGGCCATACAGGCAATACTGTCACAAAGGAGGTTTTCTTACACCCTCAACCCAATCCATACAGGGAATATGCCGAGTATGCTGCTTGCTATGATTGTTTGCGTCTTTGCTGGACCAAGTTTGTGATGTTCATTGATGGCTAGTCTCCGTCTGTCACAAACTAGGCACTATACAAGCAAGAAGTAACGGACTTCGACCACTAGTGGACCTTTTTGGGTCCAAAACCAGCCATGGCGTCAGGTCCGTTACACCGTCACAGTGATCTTAAGAGCAGTTAATTCTAGATGGGAATTTCAGATGCACTGACGGGACGTTCCTTCCTTCACAGAGCCTGACAACTGTTCAAGCCCGTGTTGTACTGACGAACCTGAATGCCCTGACCACCCTCGACTCATCCACGCTCCCGGTAAGCTAATGCCAACAACTCATCAGTGATAGAACCCTAAAATATATAGAGATCAGCTGACATGAGACGTGATGACACACCTGTTTTGCATGCATGCTCACCAAACCTGTCAAAATGCTTTGGGCCGCACTCTCCAACAGGCTCAGCCAGCTGCCAAGGGCCACCTCGGTCATATAGTGCAGGAGAGCTTGCAAGAATGAAATTTGACAATCTAGTAGACCCAGTGGCGCATTCAGCAGTACTGATGTTTGCCTGTGGTACTGCAGGCACTGAAGACTGTCGGCGCCGATATTTTCATTGACAGCGATCCTGCCCTCACCGTTATCTCTGGTTTCCAGGTAACAAGCTCATGTCACCGCAGAATAAGAAGCCATAGCATTTTTTACTTGTCATGATGAGCATGATGCAAGAGGATGTGTAACGATGGGTGAGGGCAAGCTCTAAAGCATTAGTGGCCTCATGGTCTCAATAAAATTGAGAAATTGTCTGTCTATATTTAGGGTTTAGGGTTAAACCCAAAATAAAATATAAAATATAAACCCTAAACCCTAAACATTTGCAGGCACTGACATCAATAAGTACTTTAAGTATTACCAACAACGCTGCTCTGACAAACATCACTGCCTTCCCGGTATGACCCTCCCTCTGTTACCTTACCACGCTGACTATGCAATTGCAAATCACTGGAACAGTAACCGCTAAATGGCAGCAGTCACTGACGGTCACATAATTTGCAACTTTCAGATGTTAATGGCAGGCACGGTTTTAGTGACACCGCGATGATCAAGTACTGTGAGTCAATTTTGGCTACTTTTGAAATACAATGTTTCAGCTGATACACAGTTTGAAATACTGCATGCGCAAAAACACGCGTGCCTGACGGGTTAGTGCACCGTAACAGCAACACCCTTCATGTATTTAGGGTTCAAAGTTAGGGTTAGTTAGGGTTCATTCTACCGGCAGTGAGCACCATGGTCAATGCTCACTGCCTTATAATTATGCTACACGACCATCGGCATTACTGCAAAATGTGTCATCAATTGCAATATGCCTTGAGGTGCACGTGCCACCAGTACCAGTGCCAGCAGTGCTTTGTCGGGGTGGTTGTCAACGTGCTCTATCATTAATGTTAGGTTTAAAAAATTGGACCGATGGGTGATTTTGTGCCGTGCATGCAGTCACTGACTACCTACACAGGCATACGCCCCAACATTGACAACAACCCCCTATTGATAGACGTCAGCGGACTGCTCACTTTGGCGCAAGCATACAATTGCACCACAAACACAAACCAGCCATTGGACGTGAATATTGTGGTCTCCCTCCGTCCTGCAAACGGATTTTGCACCTTGAATTCATGGGCAAGAGTCTGTGCATATATCACGGGAGGTGCAGTCGCAGTTAGCTGTGCTTGAAAGCGTGGTGAATGCGCTTTAATAAATCTGATAGTAAAATTGTGTGAGAGGAGGTGCAGTCACCCTGGTGCTGCCGTCATCCCGCGATGCCGGCCGTTCCAACTTTGAAAGGAGTTTATGTGTGGCTGCACCAGTCACTGACAGTCACAGACTCAGTAATTACTAAGTAGAGTTGACACAATTATTGCCAAGTGACTTGAGAGACATGTGTGCACCTTGTCTGCATCGGACGGTGCGTCCAAAGGGGTGGGAGATAAGTGTCTTTGACTCAATCGGATTGGCCTTTGGGGATGGCTACTTTACGCATATGCATGTGCCACAACTTTGAAAAGCCTGAGGCCTTGCCCACCTCTCGGTCTAAAGATCTTGGCCTGCAGATCTGCAGACGATGACAGTGACTGTGCTTTTTCATACCATGCATGTGCAGCTGGGCCCAGCTGCCGCCACTGAAAACTTCAAGTAGCTGCAGCTTTAAAGCGAAAATTTTTGCAGAATTGGTGGCCAGCTGCAGTGGCCATGCCATGCCATGCCAGTGGCCGACTCGGATCGGATTGGCCGACGAAGTACTAGTAGGCCCTACGGGTGTTTGCACGCATGACGTGTAGAAAGTACTCATGAAAGGCTTTCATGATGACATGCGTACTACGTAGTATGCGTACTACATAGTATGCTTAACAGTTAAGCCTTAACTTGAGTCGAGACAAACATGAGTTCACTGCGCATATGCGGCAAACATGCATGCTGCTATTTAGTTATGACTACTTGAAGCTAGTGGGAACTTCCATTCATTCATTCCAATTCACTTGAATTCTTGCATGCCTAGGCCTTATAGGCACATGCATGCCAATCACTGATGGCATTGATGTGATATCGATATCCTGGGTACGCCATGCATGATCATCGGATGGGCTAAACCAGGCATATATGCATGATCACGCGATACCCCATACATACATGGTGACCACCTACTGACTGCGATGTGAATGCATGCACGAAAACACACAATGTCTCCGAGTCAGACAGGCTGTGGTATCATACGTACGTATGATGTATACATGATGTGCGACTCAATAGCCCGGCCATTACCATGATAAAGCGCTTCCTCATTCAATATTGAGGTCACCTAGCAATATTTTAAATACATTAAATGAAAGTTTAAACTTTAAAGTTGAACTTAGGGTGTTGTTTTTAGGCCTAGGTCCAACAGTCCAACACCGCTGGTGTACGGTACACTCAAAATATGTTGCATCATCTTCGAAGCATCATGAATTCAACACGTTGCACAATATTAAGTTGTTGTGACTAGCACTGCCGCCGGGGGCAAATAGAAGGCCATTTGCGGCACCACATGTGGACTATGATCATCATCATGATGATACTATCATGATAGTGTGGTGCCGCAAGTATCGATACTAGTACTCCAAGATTTTGTACTACAAAATCTAGTAGAGTAAGTACGATATACGGCCCATGGCCGGGCGGATACGGCAATGACTCAATCATTCAAGTTGACAATGATCGCGTCAGACAAAGTCTGTACCATTATTTGATACCGTAAAAGTTGAACTCACAAGATGTGATCACTGATCTTACATGCCACTGGCAGGCTGGCAAAGTCTACATGTACTACTGATCAGCTGGTAACCCTCCTGGTTAGGTCATAAGTGACTGTGATAGGTGTGGTGGGAACTCCATCGCTGCCCCTTGGATAAGTGGTATCTGTCCACTTAGCAAATAGAATGTCGAACGTTGTCACGGGGCCATCTGAGCTGGCGTCAACGCTTGATGTATAGGATGAAACAATCGCCTGGTTCAATGTTATTCTGCGGTTCAAGTATGGAAATGGCTCTGCTGCAGTGACCGCGTCCACTGCATATGAAAAGTCACCATCAGCTCTTCAAAAATGCACCATCAGCTCTTCTTAAATTTATACTTTATATTGTAAAAAGTATAGCTCTACTAGAACATACTTTTTCGTAATAACATGCAATACGGTAGCTGTAAAATGGCAATTTGCACCATTTTGGTGTAACGGACCTGACCCCATGGCTGGTTTTGGACCCCAAAAGGTCCACTAGTGATCAAAGTCCGTTACTTCTTGCTTGTATAGTGCCTAGTCTGTGACATCCGTCCCCCCTAAGGGCGAGCGGAGCCCCGACGCTCAGCGCCATTCTTGTGCCCAAAGAATCTGAAAAACGTCCTCACGCCCCATTGGGACTCGAACGCCGGACCTGGGCGTGAAAGGCAGGCCAAAGGACCAAACCTCTCCGAAACCAATGTAACGGACCTGACCCCATGGCTGGTTTTGGACCCCAAAAGGTCCACTAGTGATCAAAGTCCGTTATTTCTTGCTTGTATAGTGCCTAGTCTGTGACATTTGGCCATACCCAGAACAGGCTATTTTAAGCACTGGGAGAATCACAAGCATGCATGTGCGCACACCGCCACTACCGCAAGGTACATACTTGCTCTGTTTGGAAAGTGCACACCTACGTGCTCTAAGTGCATCTACAAAAAAAATTTCACCCGTAACTTTGTCAGCCTCAGGAGAAGCCAGTGTCTTACCGTAAAAGCCAATGTCAATTTGCTGGATCGTTACGCCGTTCAAGAGAGATTGAATGAGGGTCAAATCAGAAGCCGAAAGCGGTGCTTGAATTTCGATAGCGGAGAAAGATGGCGCACCCTTGCGATGCAAACACGCCGCTTTAACTATATTTAAGCAACATCTGCTTGGTGCATGCTATTAAACTGTGCTGTGCACGTTGGTCTCGCACAAACAAAGATGATGCACATGCGCGGAATGAACCATTCTGTATAGCTGGGATTTAATGAACGGCAGGTGGACATTGAGCCAATGCATACGAAAGTGAGTGTAAGTACTACTTCAGGCTTTCAGCAGCACTCCCGTGGAGAAATTGGTCAAGTTACCAGTGCTGAGCCGCCGCTACTTGAACCTAGTGAAATAGGAGTCTGCAGCCCTCCCGTCACAGAAGTGGCTACAAAAGGACCGGTAGTTTGTCCGTTCAGGCTCGTTGTAATATTGAAAGACGCAGTAGCGCAGGCTGACATCCGCAAGGTGACGAGCAAGGATAGCACAAAACAAGCACCTGTGCGCATTGAAATTCATATTGGCGGGTTTGTCACAAAAGCTTCCTTATGTCAGGAAGGAAACAATGCAACAAATGCCTTCTAGTCCCACCGCACCTGTCACGAGGGTCCTCATTGCAGCGGCTCGGCCCCGGAGGCAATAACTGTTTGCCTAAAAGCAGGAACTGTTTGGCACTCAATATCTTGTCGATTCAGAGATTATTGTCTTGTGCTCAAGCACCAGTGTCCCTGCCTGGCAGGGCCTGCCATGCACCTGTCACCAAACGGCCGGTGAGGGGGTCGAAGGGATATGTAAAAAAAGAAGGTGCCACCCAAAACGTTGGAGAGAACATCCGTCGTATTATCCTGCGTGTACTCTGAACGTATGGCAGCAGGCGTCCTTATTACAATACGGTTCTTATTCGAGCTGTTCAGGTGCTGCCAGTTTTACAGCAATGGGTGCGCGCCTGCTTCACGTGCAGAACATTCTGTCTAATCCACACTCTGTCCAAGACCCATGAAGTATAGAGTCACAAATGGGCAGTGATTGAGTCGTGCATAAAATAGGAATGTGAATGCCCCGACTCCTGGTTCTCTGTGCGGTGAGCTATCACCTGGAAAGGTCTGTGCCAGCATGTCAACCGTTGAACGCCAGGGTGCAAGTTCTACGTCTGGCGTCATCATCATTCAGAGGTTATCTTGAAAAGGCTAGCGAGTCCAGTAGGAATCCTCCACATTCACTGACAAGGAGCATGCATCAACCCTGCAGGTGGTGTGCGTGCTAGTATTCTTGCGTGGGTCGTACTTTCGCTTGCTACGCAAAGTATCGCAGCAGTCCGTATCTTCGCTTACTTCAATAACAACCTATTACCTGGCGACCAAGGGTCCAGCGATGGGTCGTATGAACTCATGTCTTATAACTTCGGCGTGGAGCAAGCGGTCAGCGCCAGTAGCAGTCCCATTGCCATTCAGGGCGGCAAGGTAATCCGTCCCCGTCCCCCAAGGGCCTTCCCGATAATCCTTTGCACTACATGTTTGCTTCTGCTTCCCTAACAACTGCCCGTGGTGGGTTAAAACAGCTCAGCTGAGCTCTGAGAATGCCAGTGCATGCATGCCATGCCATGCATAGTGTGTCCCTTATCTCTTGATTCTCATGTACCTTAAATTGATTTTGATAGCCTCTTCTGAAGAAACTTTCAATTGAATCAAGATGTTGAACGCCAATCCGGCTGGCATGTTTGACAGGGCAGTATCATACATGACGTATCTAGCTAGTGACTAGAGTGCACTACTAGTAAAAGCCAGACGTTTGTGGTTGCAAAGGCAAGACAGGGGGCTGTGAATCTCATTAAGCAAGGTGATGAATGGGACCCGAACTTTGAACGTCTTCAATTGAAGGGCCCATCAAGTGGACTGAACCCGGTGGTTATCTCGACACAAGACATTTCTGGCGCTGGAAATTTTGGTGAGTCATATTCAATATATTCTCAAATATCCTCATATATATGAGCATGTTGTTCATATGAAATGACTCAGAGCTCCTGTTGAGCAGTGCTCGGAGCAGTGACTCAGCCTGCCGCAGGTGTTGCTGTCATTGATGGTGCCATTGGCATCATGATCCGATCATGATGATCACCCAGGTTTAGGGTTTGCAAACCCTAAAAGTAAGCACTGCTAATGGCATCCGATGAGTCAATGATTGTGTGTGTGCAGTGCCAATTTTCAACATTACACTGAATAATGTCTACATCACGAGCAACCGATTCACAGTGGCGAGCGGCAACCAGGAAATCGTCTCTATCTCTTTGGACTATGCGGCCATCACGGCCACCTATTTTAAGTATGATGCCAGTGGTGCATTAACAACAAAGACGCAGACTGGCTTTAATTTTGTCCGAAATGTGGCTATCTGAGAGGCTGTTGCAGTTGCCTGTGCACCTTTGTGAGAAAGCGAGCAATTTTAAAATCAATTGATGTGTGATTGTTGATTCCCAGTCGTGACTGAGTGACTCAGTCACTGCCGCAGTGACGGCCAGTGAGTGCGGCACGGTGCCAGGTTAACATTATCATAGTATGATACTAGCTGGTGGTACATGCACTGCAATTGGCAACTTTTCAAGCAATGCACTTGTCACGGCCACTCAGTGAGGCACACAATGATTGTTTGGTGACCAATTAGGACATGCGTTGACACAATATCCGATATCGATATCCATATGGCAATTCTGTATGAGTCAATTCAATATGAGTCATCCGATGAGTCTGGCAATCCTAATTAGGCACACTGTGGCACATGTACATGTGCCACAGTGCCTTATGTACATAAGGTTATCTGGCACATCAGCTGCTATTGTTCTTAATCAGATCATAAGTTACTGTGATAGGTGTGGTGGGAACTCCATCGCTGCCCCTTGGATAAGTGGTGTCGGTCCACTGTCCATATAAGATGTCAAACGTTATCACAGGGCCATCTGACCCGGCGTCAACACTTGTCTGGTAAGATGATATGATTGCCTTATTGAGTGTGACTTTGCGGTATAAAACTGGCTCTGCTCCGATGGCCGCGTCCACTGCATATGATATGAAAGTCACCGTTAGTCACTACGGTACTACTAGTAGTACTACTAGTAGGCCTAGGCAATCATGTAAGGCACATAACATAGCCTGGTGCATGAAGTGACCACCGCAAATTTCACCTTCAGTAGGTGTGCACTTTCCTGTGACAAGTGCACACCTACTTTCTAAAAGTGCACTCATTGGCAAAAATAATTCATTCCCTTGATCAGCTTCAATAGAAGCCAGTGTCTCACCAAAGAAGCCGATGTCTACTTGCTGAAGTATTACGCCTCTCACAAGAGCTTGCAAGACAGGCAGTGTGGAATCGGAAAGCGGTGTTTGTATTGTGACGGCGGAGAAGGATGGTGAATCCTTGCAAAGCAAAAATGTTACTTGAATCAATATCTGAATACCACGTCATGAATTATTGTAAAGCTACATGCGGTTGTAGGACAGATTTGACTGCGCATGTGAAAGGTACCAGCATACGAAGGTGAGCGCAAAATACTTCAGGTTTTCAGGTGCACTTCCTGGAGAAACTTGTCAACTTACCGCTCCTGCGCCGAAAGTTGCTGGTGTAAACGAGAAAGGACTTTGAAAGCCTCCAGTCACCGAAGTTGCTACAAAAGGGCCGGTAGTTTGTCCATTCAGGCTCGTTGTAATATTAAATGACGCAGTGGCGCAAGCTGACATCCGCAAGGTGACAAGCAAAGTCAGCACAAAGCAAACACCTGTTCATTGAAAGTCGAATTTAACGGGACTGGCTCAGTGATTGGATACGTCCGGAAGGAAACAGCGCAACTGCCGCTTCTGGTCCCACCGCACCTGTTACGAGGGTCTTCATGGCAGCAGTTCTGCAGCCTAAGGCCCCGGAGGTATCCCCGGAGGGATAGTATAATGAGAGCGGGAACTGTTTGCACTCAATTCCTTGTCATGTTATTTGTTGTGCTCAGGCACCAGTGTAACACTGGCAGTGTTGCTGGCACACACAACAGTCAATAAACGGTCGGTGAGGGGGTCGCAGGGGAAAAACTATAACTGGAAATGAAATGTCACCCAGATTCTGGCCCAGTGGCCCACTGGCAGTGGGTCCCAGAACGTTCCAACGGATAGAAACAACATTTCGCTTATCTGTACATTGAAACGCACGGCAGCAGCCATTCTATTCACCACGTTCCTTATCCCGAGCTCTCGAGGCGCTGACAGCTTCACGGCAATGGGTGCGCGACCTGCCCGTTTGCACACCATTTTCTATAACCACTCTGTGCACTCCTTAACAAGTTCAAAGTCACACGTAGGCGACAATGCCTTTTGTGTACAAAATATGAAGGTGAGCGCCCATAAGCTTGGTTCGCTGTGTCCCAAGCCATCACAATCGTAGGAATGTCTGTGCCATACGTCACCGCCAGGGTGCAAGTTTTGCGGTTGGTGTCAACTGAAAAGTTACCTGGAGTTCCCTAGCATTATAATCCGCAATGGCCTGCATGCTGATTGACAAGGAGCACTCAACACCCCTGCAGGTGGTCTGCGTGCCAGTATTCTTGCGTGGGTTGTACTCTCTCTTGCCTCGCAGAGTCTCGCAGCAGTCCGTATCTCCGCCTATTTCAATAACAAGTTGCTGCCTGGCGACCAAGGGTCTACAGACGGGTCATATGAACTGCTTTCTCTAAGCTTCTCCCTGGCGCAATCGGTCAGCAACACTCCAAGTGGTATTCAGGCCGATATGGTAAATTACCGTCCCTTTACAACAGTTGTTGAACAGGCCAACAGAATTACATATTTGCCTCCAAGACGAGCGCGCTTGGTGGGTAAATAATGACCTACTGCATTGCATGCACCCTTAATCAGTTCAATTAGCCTCTTCTAGGGGTGTCCTTAGGTTGAAAGTACCCGGGCCCATCAGGCTGGCCTGTTTTACAATGCAACATACATCTAATTGGACATTCTTGTTTGCACAGCCGACACAGGGGGCGGTGAATGTTCTCAAGCGTGGTGATGAATGGGACCCGAACTTTGAAACTCTTGAGCTGTATGGCTCATCCAATGGATTGGACACAGTGGTTCTCTCAATGCAAACGCTTTCTGGGTCAGGAAACCTCGGTGA
Organism: Coccomyxa sp. Obi; assembly: GCA_020887355.1. Taxonomy (NCBI): domain Eukaryota; kingdom Viridiplantae; phylum Chlorophyta; class Trebouxiophyceae; family Coccomyxaceae; genus Coccomyxa; species Coccomyxa sp. Obi. Next base: position 169,019 of record AP025000.1, read on the forward strand.
GTCACTTCATTCATGCCAACTAACCAGTAAATCCCGATGTAGATTCAATCAGTTATCATGTTTCTTTCATGCCATGCACATTGTCAATGATCTCTACTAGTAGGCGTTCACATGAATGTGGCAAACTCTCCAGACAGCATGGTATAGAGCCTATGTTAGTATCCTTTGCTCTTCGATTGAGACCAAATTCTGAGGTATGTTAGTTGTATGAAGCGTGAGGTGGCCTGTGTGTGCCTTCAAAGTTGCAGGAGGATAAAACTACCACATGCAAACTCAATAGCTGGATATATTGGAAACATTCTCAGTGGCAACTTCAAGTTACAAGATGCAAGAACTGAAAGCAATTGTGATGTGCATGTGCAGTGCCGATCTTCAACATCACTTTGAACAATGTCTTCATCACGAGCAACCAGTTCTCCCTACAGAGCGGCAGCCAGGAAACCTACGCTTTTTCTCTAAATTACGAGGCCATTGTGGCCACTTACTATGAGTATGATGCCAGTGGTGCACAAATAACAGAGTCCCAAACCCCAAGCTATAACTTTGCTCTCCAGTGATGCAATGGCGTCCTTTGCGCCTAAGGTACTTTTGCAAATTGCAGCCAATTGGAGGCTACCCAAGCAAAAGTTGTGTCAGCGTGACTTGCACGCAATGCCAGACAATAATTCCATGATGGCAAGATGTATGCTGAAGTACTTATCATCATGATCAGGTCCTTGCACATCGATGATGATATCAGTGATGATGCTCTGCATACTGTGCACCGGGGAACCCACATTTCTATCGGAAAAAGAATGCGCGCAGCTAATTAAGTATAGGCGTTATACTGATGGTATGGACTGATTAACATGTATTGAGAATTGATTGAAAACGTGATGATAAGGCGGGCAGCGTGCCCTTTCCAAGGCAAATATTAACTATTGCCAATATTGCAATGCCAAGCACCCGGTGGGCCATTCAATGCCAAGTTGGCAGGGGGATTTGCCAATTACGAGCTGCAGTCGGGCTCAGGACTGAAACCTTATTTCCTCATGCATGTGCAAAGCTCGCTATATTGCCTTTGTGATGGGTAAACAATTTGCCCAATGACCCATGAGGACGAAATATACTGATTTGTTTGATATGACAGTGCAGAATTTGCAAGCGTTTTTCCAGCAGCCTGCAAATGATTCTGAGAATGATATTAGGATCGCCAAGTTTTCGACGGAATGCAAGAACATGAAAAAATGATAAGATGATGCATATGTGTAGGGCAGCAGAAGCCTGAGGCTGCCAATTCGCAAAAGACCATTGACAATGAGGCTCAAGTGGCTGCCAGAGGTCTCTAAAATGTAAAATTAATATTCTCAATCATTGAATGCTACTACGCGTTTCAATATTGCTACTAGTAGTACTGGCATGCCTTCTTAATTTTTATCAGCCGCCTAGTGGACATGATATATAAATAAGTGCTTGTGCCCCAATGTCAGTTAACCCAACGACTTCTACGAATGTGACAAAGGAAGGCTGCTGAAAACTTTGAAAACAGTGGCTGCTTATATTACTGGAGACTGACCTTCCTGAAAAGCAGCCTCAAACTTACATGAGCATTCATATGAAAACACTCATATTACATACACTATGGCAGGGTTGCACCAGTCCGCGCTTTTCAAAAACTTTAGTACGCAGTCCGCGGACTCAGTCCGCTTTAGAACTTTCGCGGACTGAGTCCGCATAGTACCTCGACCTTTTTGTGGTAGCTTCCAAGCCGTCAGAAGCTGTGACGTCACATGTCATTTTGCTTGCTTCAGCCTTATCGGAGACCTCAGCCTCACACCAACAGAGCGAGCAGCAGATTAGACCTCAGCTACATGCATTCAACTGAGCAGATAAGACCGCATGTGTGTGAAACCTGCTCAGCTATGCATGGGCACTTGAACAGCACTTTACAGTTTTGGCGGACTGGGCGGACTATATGGCGGACTGGAAGTCAAGAAAACTTTCTTAGTACCCAGTCCACGGACTAGTCCTTCACGGACTAGTCCTCTCAGGCGGACTGGTGCAACCCTGCACTACGGTATATAGTAGTACTACTGTAGTACCAATTGTGTTGCGCCTGGGAGTGAACCAATTGCATGCCCAAGCTTCAAGCTGGCACGGTGTGTTGAACCCAGATCACCACAATCTTTGATCACGCATGATGGCGGCAGCTGGCCAGGAGCCTCGACAATTGCCGACCATAGTAACACAACGCACGAGTGCCTTTTCGGAAATGTCTTTTGCTGGATCAGATTATTCCTCAGATCTGCCAAAAAGAGAGATTGCAACGAGAAAACGTCGCGCAAATTGTTCCAGACCTCTGAGCATCTGCAGTTGCTTGCTCCACCAGTTCATTCGGAGCTACCAGGAATCAAACTCACGGTCTGCCCAAGCCACATGCCTACTGATGGACCAGGAAGCTTCTGACCCGAGCTTGATTAGGCGTACTGCTCCAGAAAGGTGGGCAGATGCAGGCTGCCCACAGCTGCCCGCACCGCCTTCACGGTCACAGGTGCGCACAGCTCCTGCACCGCAGCTTCCCTAGCGCTGACATCATTATCAGTTATCGCTGACACGGCGCGGCCGCCTGATCTGGCGCCGACGTCAGCACCGTCGCCTGATTTGGCGCTGCGTGCGGGATGATTGCCTGCCGGGCTGCCTGATTTGGCATCGCAGGAGAAATCCTCACGAGCGGCCGCGACGGCTGCGGCGAATGCGCTCATCGCTGAGGCGGAAAGCAGCAGCGGCGGTTCTCCCACAGACTTGCTGCCCATCACGCCATGCTTGTTTGGCGAGTCCTGCGGTTATGTCAAGCACCCTCCACCTGAACTGATACGTTCCCACGCTTTCGTTCTGTGTGAATATTAAAATGCCTGCAGTCTTTATTAACTCTTGGCCATCACTGATGAACTAGGAGGACAACCACATGGTGTTGCACATGAGTTCCATCAGGCACAACAGCACATGCTGCTTCATGTATCAGCGGGCTTGTCCCGCAGCAAGCAAGCAACAAACTCAAGAGGCCGGCTGGAAAGCATCCCAGCTCTGTTGTGACAGCACACTGCTCGAGGTGTTGCAGAACTGGGGATAAATCGATGCAGTCTATGATTTCTCGAGGGGTTTTACTTCAGAATTGGGGTTCAGAGTTGAGCGTTAAATGGTAGAAGTCAGAGAAAAGTAGGCTTGCCTCAAGCAGCCCAATGTTGAAGGTGCGGGGGATGCATGCGGCGCTGGGAATCTTGTAGTCCCAAGTGCTGTCGTAGGTGGGCTGGCCGTCAGCAGTGTAGGTGACGCTTTCTTGCAGCATCATGCCCAGGCCAAACACAAATGCGCCCTCCACCTGCCATTCAGCAGAGCCCTCATCACCGCCGACACTGTCACTTGATAATGAGAATGAGAATGAGTTACCATAACAAGTCAGTCCTTTGGGTCTTATTATAATACCTTGTTACCGTTACCGTTACCGTTACCATTACCATTAGCTACGTCTGGCAGCACCTCACGGTCACATTATGGCTCATGATACAAGAAGTCACCCTGCCGATCAGCATTGCTCACCATCAGCGACACCATTACCGACAATGTCACTTGTTCATGGATTTTGATATCCGGGTGTCGGTCTTCACTTTCGCAGCCTGTCAAAACCCCTGCAATGTGGGCAAAACTGTCCGCACTGCAACATCTTGCTGGGGGACTGGATGCGAACCCCCTGGTCTTGACTGCATTATCCCACATCAAGCTCAGGTGATTCGATTCCAGTCCTCCTGCAAGACACTTTGCAGTTCGGTCAGCTTTGCACATCATGAAGGGACTCTGAAGGGCTGAAAAAGTGAACACTGAGAAAATCATCCCCCAGGTGGACCATAGAAACACACACATAATGCGGCCGAAAACATCGTATTTTTGCAGGGCTTGGCAATGTTCTCGAGTCTTTGTGGTCCCGATCAGATGAGCCTAAGAAACCTGCTGGACCAGTAAGACTTCGAGGTAATTTTGTTTCAGCGCTCTGACTAGGCAGGTGAGTCACCTGGCCCATGTCAACAGCGGGTGAGATGGACTGGCCGGCGTCATGGAGCAGGTCGGCACGCAGCACGCGGCGTTCCCCGCTCAGCACATTGATCTCAACCTCCGTGCATGCCGCCCCAAACGTGCTGTACTGCAATTTCTTGCCTGGAGCAGACAACAACTGTGTCAGCACAACGTGATAAGCCTCCGTGACATCAGCTGTGACGTCACCAGTGGCAATTTAGGCCAAAGAAATGGCTGCAGAATAGCGCAAAAAAGTTTGCTGCACACGTCGACAAGGCCACCACGCCAAGAGCAACTGCTTTTGTGCACATGCATGACTGGCAGACACAGTTGCAGAATCCCACTCTGATGCCTCTCACAATGACACATGGTCATTAGGAGATATATATCCTACTTCTTGCAAGATGCTGAGGTGAGGCAACTGCATAGATGGTACAGATATCAATCCCATCATCGTTGATTTGAGTGCCATCTCACATGGCATACGCAGGGAATCACACTGTCAGGAGCATGATACCCCAAACCTAGAGGTAAGAAGGCATTTACATAACAGGCGTGAGAAATACCAGTGCCATCATCGTTAATTTGTGTGCCGTCCCACATGGCGTACGCAGTGAGCTTAGAGGCGGGAGGGAACGGCGTGCGCGGCTGCAGCGCGCTTATCATGGCGGCCCAGGTCAGCCCATTGCCCATCTTTGCCGCCTGTGGCTTCAGCGTCTTCTCCACCTAACATTTCCACACAATTTCAAGAGCCAATTCAGTAAGACAGGGCTACGGAAATGGTAGAGTCTGCTCGCACGTGATAAGCGGCCAGTTCTTGAGAGCGCAGTCATGCAAGGGCTGTCAAACTATTAATTGCTAGTAGTTGGGTCTGCTTTCACGAGTGCTGCGTGAATGCTTCTGACTGGTCGTGGGTGAGTGTGTCAGCTGGCCTTCTTATTGCCTTTGTGCTGGCGTTCCTGCTTTGGAGTGCCCCAGGAAATTGTGCCAAAATACCATGGCCAAATTGCAGACTACCCTTGATCACGCAGACTACACGAAACTCCTGCAACAACCTACTACCAACGGGAAACTTTGCGGAAAAACAGCAGCGCCCAACGGTATCATCAGCATTTTGTCTGAAGCTGCATTCTCTCACCAGCTCCTTGCAGGCAAGGCGGACAGCTTCACAGGACCCCTCCGCAGCGGTGGAGCCGGCAGTCCCCCCGGAGTTGGGCAGCCAGAAGGAGGCGTTGTCATTCACCGCCACACACTCCATTGGCAGCGGCCGCTGCTCCTCCGGCAGCGCCTTGCTCAGCTCATGGATCGCCACCTGTCAACAAAAAGTGCACCACACATGAGCTGTACAGAGCATTTCTTTCCAGGGCCTGTGAGCGAAGCAGTGCAGGCAGTCTGGTAGTATTCAATGGACACATCCACAAGTGACAGCTTCTTCTGCGCGCATTGCACCGATATGGAGATTTCAGCGCGCACAGATCACAGCACACCCGCCAAACAAAAGAAAGGCAAAACTCCAAGGATGAAACAGACAGCGGCATGCTCTGGTCCAAATGCAGGTAAGGACCGCGGGAGGTCCCTTGGTGGTGCCAATCCTAGAGCATTATGCTGCAAGGTTGGTCTTCAAAAAATCTATTGTCCAAAGGGAAATTGTGGTGTGAGAGCATGTGCGTGCCTGCTTGACTTTTGTGAACATGCCCTGCCCCAGCTCAGCGCCAGCAGTGGTCACCATGACTGAGCCATCCGCAAAGATGCTCACCACCGCCGGCCGCGGGGGGACCATGCTCCTGAACCTGAACAGGCAACATCCCCAACACACCCTCACTTCAGATGACACCCATTCTGCGCCGCGTCAATTTGGTTGCTTTCAGAATTGTGCCAGGTAGATGTCCGAAGATCTTCTACCAATGTACCCGTTTCAAAGGCATCTGAGGCACATGATGTTTTGTTGCTTGCAATGTATCTCAGCAACAGCTCCAGACTTTGCCTGGTTTTGCCATCTGCGAATCTCTGCAGGAGATATTTGGAATAAAGATCTGAGAAGCACAACAAGCAGAAGTGCCCTGTAATAAGGCAGATTGGCAGACCTGCAGTGAGTCATGCTGATGCCGCGCTTGACCCACTTGTGCTTGCTGTTGAACTCATCGACCTCTTGGCGTCGCTTCTCGTATTCCGCTTCCTTCTTCACCTGCAGTCCAAAATCCCTTGAAGCCCAAAGTCCAGAACATGTGCTGTTCAGAGCCCTAAACACGAGTGAAATCTTCAGAGACTGATTGCAAGGAAGGTGAGCTGCACATGCAACATGACAGTTGTTGCACACAATTTGAACGTCTATATAATAACCCTAAACCCTAAATATAAACCCTTAAAAATATACAGAGTGGAGCACGACCTGCTTGCAGCTGCAAATCAGGAGCATCAGGGAATCTGGCCTGGTCTGGTGCGGCTCAGACACAGACCACCTGACATACTCATGATTTGACAACAGCCACGAGTTTAACAAGCCTATAGGATTACAATTAGGGTTTACGGTTTATATTTTCTAAGGTTTAGGGTTATAATTTAGGGTTTATGGCTAATCCTAAACCCTCACAACAAAACAGGAGGGAAATAGCTGGGGGCAAGAATGCCTTTGCCAAGACATGCAGCATCCCTTAACTCCGGAACTCACCAAAACCACAAATTGAAGCTCTTCACGATAGAAACAACAGAGAGAGAAGCATGCCATGGCCCAGATGCGCGGCAGCGTGTGCATGTGAGATGTGCTTCACCCGTATTTTTGTTTGTGGCGCTGTGTTCAGAGACAGTGCAACAACCAAGGAATACGAGTGAAGCACAAGCTGCTGACAGTGCAGGCCAGGGGCACGAGATCATCTGGACTCAGACACACACCCTCTAGCTTTTCCTGGATCCGACAACAGCCCCGAGTTCAACCGACCCTCAAATTAGAACAAAAGAGGGGCCAAGACTCTGCTCAGATACGCATCATACCGGCATAAGACTACTAAACCCCTGGAGACTCACGCAACCAAGATTCAAACCTATCCTCAACAGAAACAGCGGGAGAGGGAACAGCAGGGAGCATGCCTTGGCCCAGATGCGCGGCAGTGTGTACATGTGCGCGGCCACATCCTGGCCGAGCGCCGTTTTCAGGCCAGCCGGGGCATCGCCATTGCGCACTTCTGCAGCCATTTCACAACTCGATCTTCCATTACAAGCAGCCAAACTAGCAGATGTTATGGCTGCAGTGCCCAGGGTAAACATGAAAAATGCAGAGCAGCACATTTAAAAAAACCAAGGCTTCAGCGGCGATTGCCACAGCAAAGTGAAGTCTGCAGCTAGTGGGAAATGGACTCACTGCATGTGACAAGGTCTGGAGCAAGCACTGTTTCGGCACTTTCATATTTGTGCGCTCACCGGGAAGCTGCAGGAAATTGCGCTCGCGCACGATCACAGAATCGAGGCCGAGCCGAGCGGCAACATGCTCCACGATGTGCTCCGCCAGCATCGTCGCCTGGATTTCTCCCGGGCCACGCACCGCAGTGTGTGGCGGCAGATTCGCGCGGCACAGGTGCAGATCGAAATGGAATGCCGGGAAGTCATACGCCTGATCAGGCCGCCCTTTCAACCTTAGCCTTTGATATACTACAGGTTGGGGGCTTTTCACTCTCATTTCATTGTGGTTTATCGAAGCCAGGTGAAGTAGGCAGTTCAGCCTGCTTGAACAGCAGTGCGTTCTCACTGCTGTAGAATGCAAATTCTCTGCTCTAAGAATGCGAAAGAGTAATGCACGAAGCAACGAGGAAAGCACAACTATATCAGTGTGGCCAATGAGACTCTCGATGTAGCCATGCAAGCGAAAGTTCCACGCTTCTGGAGCTCAGTCGCAGGTGAAAGGAAGACCGACAACAGCTATAGCTGGTTAGGCAGGTATGCCCTGAGCCAGATCTGGCTGAGCATGCAATATGTCAACACTAATGTGCGGCGTTCCTGATAGTTGGTGGCAAAGAGTTGTCAAATTCTTGCTCCAAAGGTGGGATGAGTCAGTGGCATGCCTGGTCGATGTTGCCCTTGAGCTGATACAGGTCCACGAAGGAGCCGCTCAGTTGCGCGCCGCCCAGAAGGTACGCCTGCGCAGACACGCCGCGCTGCCTCAGCTGACAAGGCCCTTGTCTGTCAACTAGTCATCCAGCTCGATCCCTTCATGTGTCATGGTATCCAGCCACAGCAGGGGGCAATCTCCTCAGGAACCAGCTGAGAACGGTTCTTTGCAGCACCCTGAGATTCTGCCTGAAGCTGAACCCTTGAAGCTAAGGCTGCTGCCCAGTTTGTCCTCGGCTGGTTGCAGAGCACTTCTCCCCCTGCTTCAACTGGATGACATCTTCCCAATGATGTGGCCACGGCATTAGGAAGTGACAACCTTGCAAATGGAGGACATAAGAAGGATGAAATGCCGATGCCAGAAACACTATAACATCACAGTGGTCAGCCACTGACACTGCACCGGATGTCAACACTCTTCAAGTACAGACGATCTCAGCTGAAGAGACACATCTGCAGCAGACCATGAGGCAATGCCATAACTGCAGCACACCCAGCATGCTGATGAAGCTTTGGACTAGCAGCCACCATGGATATCGATGTGCGAGCAAGTGTGGTGTGAATTGCACCAGTAAGTGACTGCTTTTGGGTCGATGACACGCACACATCTAAATACCCAAGACTTCCACAAATTGCAGGCACTCCATGAGATGCAAGCACTTGCGACTCCTGGAAAACATGCGGTACTTAAATGCGTTCAGAGCCATGCTATCCTACAGGATCTCAGAGTACTCTCTGATTCAATTTGTGTGAAGAACTCTGAACCCTGATCACCAAGCCTGTTGGACCTTGCTGGGGAAGATCTGCATAGTGAAGAAACAGTGCATCAAGTGCCTGACCTGCATCTCGAGCGCGAGAATTTTGCCGCTCTCATCAAAGCCGATGTCGTATTCGACCTCCACAGCCGCGCGGCCATTGTTCATGCGGAAGTCCTGGTTGCGATTCACCGCCAGCCGCACCTGTCACAGAGTCAGGAAAAGCTCCTAAGAGTAACTTATCCAAAAAAGAAGACAGGCACACCTATAGAAGTCGATATGTTCCAAGATCCCGCACAACAAAACCCCTGATGGCATCCTGTGTTGAGCTGAGCCGATCCAGTAGGACAAGAAGGACACTAAGAACCCCTCAGCGCGGCTGTGCTGAGCACCGGAAATATCACCACAGCATCCTTGCTTGCTTGCTAAGGACGCTGAGGTGTCTTGCCGGTGAATTGCACAGCCGCGTTGGAAGGTTCCATGCATCCTTCTGGTCCTACTGAAGCGCCTCGGGCACAGACATGCAAGGCGTCCGCATAGATGGGGGCCCAGACTTTGAGCATGCCGCATCATTTCCCCCGAGTAATCATGCTGCATTCCCCTTGTGGGAGATGACAGCATGACATTGAGGACACATCCTGCCCAACATGGAGACTAAGGGCAGAAGGGCAGGATGGTTTTTCACGATAACATCCTCAAGCATCTCGAGAAGCCTCATCAGTTGGAAGGAAAACAGGTCTACACAGCCATGGGACAACTAATGCATGAGTTTGCAAGCTGCAAAGCCAGAAACCAAGTCAACTGTGTTAAGGAAGCAACCATGCTGCAGAGATTGTGCACGGATCGGAGCACAAACGCCGGAAGCAGCCGTTTTGCGCTTTCTGGGGAGCTCGTTACTTTCACACTTGAAACCTGATCTGGGGTATATGTGCAGACTTCTGTGGTACCTGGCGCCTCAGCTTGTGAGCGGCGACCGCGACGGCCGCCGCGACGGGGCAAGCGCGGCTGAATTTGCCGCCGAAGCCGCCGCCGGCGCGGCGGCAGGTGACGTTGACTTGGTTGTGCTGCAAGCCGAGCGCCTGCGCCACCGCCCACTGCACATGGTCCGTGCTCTGCGTCGCGGCCTGTACCTGCACCGCAAATACGTGCCATGTTTTTTTGCGATCTTTTGGGGCTATATTCAGGACTTCCATTCAAAAATAATAGGCCTGAAACTGCATCGCAAATGTGCCTTGTGGGTTAATAAAACTGCCTATAATCCCCTCTTGTGCTGCATTTCTGAGACGGCCACTTTGAACATTCACAAACCTCCTTCCTCAGGAATGGCATTTGCACTTTTACAGTCCCAGCAAGGTATGTATGCGTGATGTGATTTAGATCCAACGAGTAACTGTCGTCTGACAAAGCAGATTTGAGAGGTTGCAATGACCTGTATTTTTATAGATTTTTATAGAGGGTTAAGGGACTAGGGTTTAGGGTTTTAACAAAACCCTGAGCAGTCATCAAGCAACCATAATTGGGCACGGAGACACACCTGGATGACACCGCCCTCGTCCCATTTGGCAATGGCCGTCTGCGGCTCCATATAGAAATGTGTCTGGTTGGGAATGGCCCACCTACACCCCAGACAACAACATTCAAACTGTCTCAGCTCTGTGCGCAGAAACTTATGCCATGAGGCGATGCTCCTTGGCACGCAACAAAATGGGACATCAACTCGAGACAAGCGTCAGAGCAGAGCAAGCAGCAGTGTCCGCCAAGCACTCGGCGATGGTTGCCACGATTCAAGGAAACCGCTAAACGCTGTCAGGGTGTTAAGAAGCGCACTTATTACCTGGACAGATAAAATATATATGTTGTGACCTATTTATTACTGGTGATTTAGGGGTAGGATTTTAACCCTACACCATATAAGAGCGTGCAAAATGTTCTGTCGCCTTTTTAAGGTTGTGAGAATGCGCACTTTGCGCCTCGGATCTGCAGGGGAGCGGCCTCGACAGCGGGCAGCGCGCTGGGCTGCCCATCGGGCAGGTTACTGTTCGGGCCGGCTGTCGGGGGTGGGTCATGGAACGTCCCCTCACGGCGCGCGTCCGCAATCGTCACCACCGGCTTGCCCAGCTCACAGCTGTAATCAACCTGCCACCAAACAGGGCATCTAAAGTGGCATGACTGAACAACAAAATTGCACAAGACCCCTATAAATTGCTAAATGAGCAATGCAATAACATGACCATTCCTTGCAGAGAATGCGAAGTCTGCATTTAGATCATTCCAGGCTGAGAGGCCTCTGAGCTCGTGCAACACAAATCAGACGTGTTGCTGCCTTGGGCGATATGCATGCAGACCTGCCAATCAACACGAGGGAAGTCAATATTTTTGGGTAGCTCGCTTGGCACATTGTGGATCTTGTATACCAACGTCACTGCTGCTCTACATACCCTGCCGACGAAGTTGACTGAATCCAATCCACGGCGACAGAAATAGTAGTGAGTACGCACGCTGTAGGTACTGGGCGAGGCTAAAAGGAAACCAATAGAGCCAACTTCAGCAAAGTACCACCTTTTGTATTCACACGTGCAGAGCAATCAGAGCCGGGGCAAGAATATGTCCTCAGGGCTGACAGGCGCTAATGTGTCCTAACTGTCATCTGACAACGCCCAGCGAACCGCCATCATCAACCTCGAACCATCATAGCATCCTCAACAACTTTCTACCCCTGCCATCAACCCATCGTCGGTTAACAACAGAGGCAGGAGATCACCGAGAATGCTATGGTGATGACATCATGGCAGCCTTCATCAATTCCACTCGTACCAGTCGAATTTTGCAATGCCATGACTCATGGCTGACTCACCTGCACAAGTGCAGCCGCGCGCGTGGCGAGCGCCCTGCTCTCTGCCACGATCAGCCCAATCGGCTGACCAACCCACTCAACCTGCCCAACAACACACCCCGGCTCGTCAGCACTGGCCGCTTCGCACCATGCATGTCTGTCTTTAACTTGCAGACAGGACAAGACAAGTGCATGCACAACTGCACGCCATGCCAGCGCCTGCTAAGCATGGATCAATGACTGGTGAACACTTTTAAAAACGCATGCATGCAGTGATGAAACCATACTGCAATGGCCCTTGTGGCTTCCCTCAACAAGTACTAGCGACAAGTTGCATAGAACCCACACCACAAAGCCGCAACATCAATGTCAGCATCATTCCTCTTTCTTTTGATTTAAGCTCTCTTAGGGTTTATTGTTTAGGGTTTCAGAAGAACAGAAACAGCGGATCGAGCACCTTGTCGGTGGCGAAAAGCAGTTCCGCGTCCCCGGTGGCCGCTTTATTGACCCCCGGCACATCATCCGCGCCAATATAGGCCACCACTCCCGGCAGCGCCAGAGCCGCAGACGCGTCAACGCCCTTGATCACTGCAAGCGCCTCGGTCGAACCCACGAAGGCTGCAAAGAGGCTGTTCTTCTGCTCTGGCATGTCATCCGTGTACAGCGCTTCCCCGCTCGCCTGAAGTGTCAATCAAACCCTAAGTTAGCTCCCAGCAGGGTTTTAAAAAAACATAATATAAATTTATTTCTCGAAACAATTTGCTCCTACACCCCTCCACTAGAGAGACTTGCATGAAGCCCTAAATCCACCATTGCAGTAAGCAAAAAATTTACCTTTTTTTTGCTGAGCACAGCGCTAGAATTTAGGGCTTCATAAAAAGAGATTAATTTTTGTAACAACACCTTGATCCTGACCCCAAACATAAACCCTAACTCCAAACGTTCCAACCCTAAAAAAAGTGTTACCCAGGATTGCCTGGAGTGTTTGTCAAGCCTAAGATGCCCGGAGCCTGATTTGGCCTCTGCCACCCTCCTCGATGCTGGTGCAAGTCTTATCAGAGAGGTGCAAAGAAGTGCACCAGGCAGCGCTTCCCTAGGAGCTGTAGCTACCTTGTAGACCCTGTCAAGCACACTTTACTGCACCCCCTTGACAATGCTGCCAGCTCACCAGCAAAGTGTGAGCTCTTAGATTTGCGGCAGCCACAACACCTTTCCCTGTCAAGTCCTACTTCATTTCACTGCTGCAAACATTATCACAATTGGGCGCTAATGGGTGGCACTCGGATCTGCTACTCAATTCCGTGCCCTTTAACAGGGCGATCACAGCTGCTGCAGGATTTGTCACCACAAACCGCGGCAAGTGCGCCACCATAACGATACCCCAGAGAGGTTGAATCAGATTTTTTCAATGCTCCACCGTCACATCAACACCTAACCTGAGCTGCTGATCCTGCAAATGCCTCCATTTGGCAACCAACTGGCAAGCAACTGGCAACCAAGCAGCGGCATGTGCAGGATCAGAAAAACCAGATTAGGTACAGGTATGATCAGATGTCCAAGGGGAAGAGTGTTCAGACACAAGCAACTACACAGCTGTAGCAGTGCTTAAACAATTATAAGATGGCAGCACGGATGGTGGCACACTTTTTTGTGCCAAATTCTGGAATACCAGGGCTGCGTCAGACACCAGACAGGACATACAAGTTCAACATGCAGCAGTAACAAAAATGCAGCAGTAAAAAATATGCCCTTCATGAGCGACAAGCCTATACGGCAAGCCTATTTCTACCCTGGACCCCACCCTTAATCCAGATCCTAACCCTGAACTGAAAAAAATAATAAGTATGCTAATGGTAGTCACCTGCAGCAGTGCGCGCTCTTTCATGAGCGGCAGGCCGGCGGCCGATCCGGGCCGGGAGAAATCCGGCAGATGCTGTCGGCCAGCCGACAGCGGCACATCGTGCAGCGAAGGCGTCTCCAGCACACACTCTGGGAGCTCCACGCCAGACGCCACGCCGACCTGGAAAAAGCCACAAAGTGCATTTCAGAACTGATGGATTTTTCCCCCTAAACCCTTGATGTCCCGGTGAACCCTAACCCCTAGAACATTAAAATATGCAGCGAAGGCGTCTCCAGCACGCACTCTGGGAGCTCCACGCCAGACGCCACGCCAACCTGGCAAAACCCAGATACCATAATTTATATTTATTTACCTATTTAATTACCTTAACCCTAGATATCCCAGTAAAACCTAACCCCCTAGAACATCGTCTCCAGCAGGCACTCTGGGAGCTCCACTCCATACGCCACGCCAACCTGGAAATGACCAGAAAGTACTGGTCACCTGAAATGAGTGGATTGAAGAACAAGCTCACCACAGACACAATATAGAGGAATGCTGATGCCCGGAAGAAACTTGTGCAGACACAGCATCGGCTCGTCAAGCACATTCTGGAAGTTGCCTTGCCAGGCGCTAGACCCACCTAAAAAATGCTCAAACCCTCTGAAAGTAAAAGTCACGTCAGAAACCGAGCTTTGCTGGACATAAGAGGTATTGTCAAACAGTTGGTCAGCGGCTTAAGGCCAGCCTGACAGGGGGAAGTCAACTTGGAAAGAGCGCTTGGATGTTAACATGTGCACACCACACGCCAAAATCTGCCATGCAGCAAATGTACCTGGTCGACACCGGATGGAAACACACGGGCTTTGCGTTCTTTTGGTGTCACACTGCACTCACCACCTAGGTGCTGGCAGTCTTCTTCACAATTTGCATTTTGTGACTATGACTGCCAGCAAATAGGGAGCAAGGGCTTCCAGTGTGGGCCCAAGGACTGCAAAGCCTGGGTGCTTCATTTGGTGTCAGCCAGGTACTTTCTGCAGCATATCTGAGTGCAGGTATCGTTGCAACTTTCACCGAGCCCTATTAATTCCAATCAAGTCAAGACACTCCCCGCTGTGTCAAAAGTAAACCAAGACTTGGAAATCTGCTTGATCGACATGGGTTTGTCTTGCCGCTCTGTACCATGTTTGTGTTGCAAGCTATGAGACAGCCATTGGCTGTGGACCTCATCATGCTATGCATGTGTCAAGAAAGAGACTGAACCTCTCCTGATCTGGAACGCCCATCCACGAACATTATACTAAAATAACACAGGCAGGCATAAATGAGTGTGAGTCAAATCTGGCACGAGTGCTCACCGGCTTGAGGCTGGCCGCGAGCGCTTCAAAAAGCAGTCCCTCGGCAGTACTGGCCAGGAACTCTGCATCTGGGGCGTCTCCCGGGATCACATCATCTGCCACAGCCCTCAAGGCAGCTGCAATGGTCGCCACGCTGGCAGATGCACCGTTGAGCGCCTTTTCTGCGCTTGCTGCACGGCCCACACACCACTTCGGTGGTTCTCCTGCGACACAAGATTGCGATGTTCATTATTGCCATGGTCTTGAAATGCACAGCGAGACTTGCTTGATGACAATGTCTCAGAATATCTGCCTGCAAAAGTTGCCGAAGGGCCCCTGCATGTTTCCAAAACCCAGCACTCCTCATGAACTGTTAAACAGCCATAGGCGGTGTAACAGCTGGACAACAGCATCTTTCTGCATGTTCAACAGACTGTTCCACCATCAGTTCTACCATCCTCCCAAATGACAAGGTCATGTTGGCGATTTGATTTATGGCATTACAAAACCTAGTGCATTGATCATCATAAGAGCTGCTACAACATCCTCTCAAACTGTCCACAGTTGCAGTCCCACTTCCCACAGCTATCTGAGAACAGGAAGCACTTTGGACATAAGCCAGGACATCGATCACTATATAAGTGCCTTTCCAACATCTTCTCAATAATCCACAACTGCAGTCTCTTTTCCCACAGCTGTCTGCACAGCAGAAAGCACAGTGAGGGCAGGAAGCAGCACCCTTAGCGGCTGCCGGGTAGCCGAAGACAACGCGCGCTGAATGAATGGTGGCTGACGTGGCATCGGCCGCGTCTGCGGGAGCGTTGCCCGCATCCACGGACAGCCACACGGCGATGTTGATGAATGCATGCGCGTTCCAGTGGCGCTGCGTCACCTGTCCGACAAAGGTGACACACCATCAGTCATCAACCTCATGAGCTGATAACACCAACAATTCTTCTATGTATGCATAATTATTCGCATGGGCAGGCACAGCCTGAGTCCAGTGCACTGACAAGAGTTTCTCGTCCAAACCAAGACCTGCTTGAATCCCAGCACAATCAGAGTCGCACTTCCAAGGCCAGCATGTTGCAATCAAGGTGTGCTCAACAGAAAGCCAGGAAGTTTGGAGGTGCATCATACCTTGTAAGACCAGAACTCCTCTCCGCTTTTCACTGGTGGTAGACTGACAGCAATGACCAGCTCAAGCACATTGGAAGCTTCCTTAGCCAGGTAGTCCTCGACTGACCGCCACCTGGCAGCCGCGCCTACTTTGGCCGTCTGAACCTGCAGCAGCACACACATCTGATCTAAGCAACCTTGCTCGAAAATCCTGAACAGCAGCCTTCAAGATTCATGGCAGTGTACCCAGGGAAGTCTTGCTGGTCGCAGAGACATCCTTTCATCCACCAACTTGATTCACTTTATAGCTAAGGGGAGTGTCAACGAAAGGCAACCTCTTTCGCGCCGAACCATCTGTGGCAAGAAAGCGGTTACAAAAAAATACACAAGGAGATATTGGGGTCCGCTTGAGAGCCTGGGAAGTTGGCGACAGCAGGGCATTCCTCTGTTTGCCGGGTGAGGTAGATGTTTTAAGCCCAGCAGCTTCAACCACAGGGGTGCCGATCAGGGCCTCGCCTACCAAGGGCATTCCGGGCAACACTACACTGGCAAGAGACCAGGGTGCCAACTTAGGCACCTTTGTCACTGCCAGTGATCTGCTCTCCAGTATGCCCATAGTGGGCAAGGCCCTGATCGGCACCCTTTGGTGTCACACAGCTGGCCTCTTATCATCTATCTGCCAACATCAGGAGGAACACCCTGCTGCCGCGCAACATTGCTGACAGGCTGAGGCATGCCATTAGGAGTTACAGAGGACTGCGTTGACGCATTGACATCACTTGCTGCGGGAGTCGCCGTGCTGAAGGCATCCGTGCGCCGGTCGCCATAAGGAGCGCTGCCAGGTCGACAAGACATACCGTAATTGGATATAAAACACAAAGTATAACACCCTACACCCTGAAGGACCTCAAAATATAGACGCACCTGGGCACCTGCGGCGACAAGGAGTGTTGCCAGGTCGGACTCGAGGCCGCGGCTGCGCGTCAGCACAAGGTTGCCGCCGATCGTGGCCGCCGCACGCACCTGAACACACAACACAACACAAACTGTGAAATAATCCTGACCTCACATAGGCGCCACATGACCGAAGTATTAGCACGCCATGCCTGATGTGTAAGGTGTGCTTTGTGCTCCTGGCGCGGTGCCACAACATGTAACAGGCCGCAAGCTGTGAATTGGTCTTCTTGCACATAGGCGGCACTTAATCAGCGTCTGAGCACGGCACGCTGTGAGCAAGGTTGTGCTGTGTCCTTGTCGCAGGCTTTATTCTTGTTGTGCAGGAGCACTGATCACCGCTCGGACGGCAATCAGCATTATTGCACAGAAAGAATAAAGCTTGCGACTGGCGGGGTGCCTACTGCACATCACACGCTACTCTGCCTTGCCCTCAGTGCAATGCAGCTATCACACAAAATGGTCACAACCTCATGCCGGAATGTCAATTGCTTCACCATGACTGCAGAGTGGTACCTGCAACGCAGGTGACTCCAGCCCCTGATGTCAAATTCCAGGGGTCATGCAGATGAGCTGGCGCCCCTACGGGGCCAGCTCACCTACATGACAATGGGATCTGGTACCAGGGGCTCAGGTCACCTGCATTGCAGACATGCGTCACTCGCTTCCAGGAATTGCCCCCACACACACTTCACTGCCTTGCCTTCAGTGCAACGCTGTCGGGCCCAGCTCTAACACATATTCATAACCTCATGACAAAATGTCAATCGCTTCACCATGAGTTGCTTTACGGTACCTGCAATGCAGATGACAGGCGCTCCAGGAACTGCATTCAACTGGCACACAATTGAGCTGACGCCCCTGGAACCAAAATCCACAGGGGGCTCTAAATATAATGGTATATTAAGAGCCCCCTGAAATCCAGGGCGAGCTCACCTGCGTGCCACTGGAGTGCTGTTCCAGAGGTGCCAGCTCACCTGCATTGCAGGTATGCGTCCCTCGCTTCCAGGGATTGCACACACACCCAAATCACTGCGCTCTCCGGCTATTGAAGCTGTTGAGACCGGAGTGCTTACAGGGACCTCGGCACGTTGGTAGCAGAGCAATCAAGCGCTGAATAATGAGAATGACCAATCCTGTGGGAGAGCAAAAGCAAGGCTTGCCTGGTTGCCGGCGATGCGCTGCAGGTGCTTGGCCAGGGGGGTCCACACCGCTGCAGGGTCGCACTTGTCTGTGCTCTTTACTTCTGCACTGCTGCTTCTGCCCAGCAGCCAGTTCACCGCCCCCGCCAAGGACCCGCTGCCGCTCCTGCATGCCACATGTTCTAGGGTTTATGGGGGCTTGTAGGGTTTGGGGTTAGGGTTTTACGTAGGGTTTACTGTAGGGAGATAACAATATAATGCCTGAGATATAAAATACGATCATGCTTTTGCCAGCGCTCTGAATTTAGCCAGAGCCATCAAATCCAAGGCCATCCAAGGCTCTGAGCCCCTCATTGCCAGAAGCACAGAACCAAGTTTCCAGGAAATTGAGCTGCAGAAAGTGTGCATGCAGGGTGATACTGGCAATGTTGGTTCGGTCACCTGTTTGGTTGTGGCTGCTCGGGCTGCCCATTCGGGCAGCTGGGCAGCTGGGTGGGCTGCCCATTTGGGCAGTCACGAGGCAGGTGCCGGCCGGATGCGCGCGTGCTGCTCTTCGCACCGCCATCCTCACTGCTGCTGCTGCTCAACAGGCAGTCGATGAGCTCCTCTTGCGTCACTGCAGCGCCAATCAGCAGACCGCCCTCCTGTGTAGGCATGTACATCTAAGAGTTTGGGGTACAGTACAGGACAGAAAGAAACCCTATGCCCCACAAACAAACCCCAAATCATCTTTCTCAAAGACATCCTGGTCATGGCAGCTCCCTAGAGATAATCACATGATTTGAATACCACACTCGGCCCGTGATCATCCATGAGCACAGTGCTGCATCATCATGAAGACATTTGCATGGCGTGCTAAACATTTTACCCTAAACCCTAAACCCTAAATTTGAACCTATAATAAACCCTACACCCTAAATTTGCAATGTGGCCATTTCCGAGGAAAGACCTGACAAAAACCCCTGTGTTTCCCTCGGGGAAGCACTGCTGGAAGATAGCCAAAAACTTGAAGACACACCGCTTCCCTTAGCGGTAAGGAGAGGAGCGTGTCATTAAGTTCCCGGCTATCACCATCGCCGGGAACTGTATGTTTACTCATGAGTGGAGAGGCTGCAAGGTAGAGTAGAGCCTTCACCTTGGTTCTGTGCAAGACGCGCATCTCAGCCACATGAGTGATGTCGACAATATTGGCGTCATCACCACTCGGCCAGTCCTTGTAAACACCTGCACCATTGTTGTAAAATGCAAATCATTGATGGGGGAAAATCTCTACCAAATCCCTTCAAACCGCCTCATTTCAGCTGCCCTCCTAGAATCGCAGTGTCCACTGAACCTGGATATCTGTGCATTTATCACTTAACACAAAAACAGTGAAATGCTCCCCCAGATGTGACTCTCATTGATCTGTTTCGTGTGTGGGGAAACAGGCAAACACCTGCGCCAGTGTTGCCGGCCACGATTCTGTGCTTTTGTGCGCGCCCTGCGACCGGCTGCCCCTTGGCCTGCCCGAGAATCCCAATGAGCTGCCCGAGACTCCTGGGGGCTGCCCAGACCTGCCCACCTCCAGTCACCTGCTTGCTGTCCCCACTGACTTCCTGTAAGCCATGTCACACCTACATCACTGCATAGCACTCATTGGCAGGTTTTAAGTGTCCTGCAGCACAGAGCAGTACCACCACATTCATGTCATCTGTGCCATACATGTCAGTGCGATGCACAAACACTTCTCCAACAAGCTGAGGCACACATGCCAGAAGCACAGGCAGGCTCTAGGTGTTAATCGCCCAGCGCTGCATTCCAAATGGGTGCCTTGCCTTGGAAGCAAGTCATTTAAATGCCATTCGTCTGATGAACCAGCTGCTCAAACAGGGTCAACCACCTTATCCAGACATCTTTGCATGGGACTCATCCCTGGGGGTCTGTGGCCTTGAACCAAAGATGTTTAATATTTATTTTATTATTTTATTTTATTTTAGGGTTTCAGGGCTTAGGGTTAGGTTTAGGGTAACCTTGATGTGTTGCATGAGCCAGGCTGGCATGGTGATGTCATCAGGCAGGTCGGTCGGTGCATTTGGGCCATGTGACATGGCATCTTCATCCCTCACCCCGAGGTCCTCCATGTCAACTCCCTCGGCAAAGCTCTGCGCGCAGGCAAACCAACCCCTAAGATCTTGAGATTGCACTGAAAGACTGCACCCCTTCATTAGGTCGGCAAAATCTAAAAAGCATGGTTGCTCCTGGGATGCTCAACTGCGAAGCAGTCGTCTTGCACAGCAGAAGCATGAACCAAGCAGGAACATCCACAACTGGACATGGCGCTCTGCGCCCCGTCACTTCCATGCAGGCTAGCAAAGGATAACGCCCGCGAAGGCTGCCGCCCGCGCAAGAGAAATGCATGATCAATTAATTAATTAATCGTGGCCTCGGTCTACAGATACGGTCTACAGATCATGCATCTGTCTTGCGCGGGCGGTATCCTTTGGTAGCCCGGACATGGAAGTGATGGGGCGGAGAGCGCTCCAGTCATGGATGTTCCTGAATGGTACATACATCTGCTGTGTAGTCTCTCATGGACATGGCGAGCAATTGAGACAAAATTGCCCTTATATCACTCCTGCCTCTGAGTGCATTTGGCGGCCAAGACCTCAGCAGTCACCCCCTATACACCCTAAACCCTATACAGTCGTGAACGTCCAAACTTATGCAAAGTGCTATCTGGTTTTGCACCACCAGCGGGTTTGCAGCTGCATACTATGCTTGATGACCCTGCACCAATCCGGATAGCACTGCGCAAGTATGGTCTTCCGTTAAAGAATCTCTATGGGTGATCAATAAGCACAGTGCTGCCCAACTCCCTCAGAAGCAGGAGGTACCTTTGTGTCTTGCAGAAGCACCCCATGTCAAAAAAGAGGATTTCAAAATCATAATTGGCAGACCCTTGTCAACGTCTTGTACAGACCTGTTGGTCCACTACAGCATCCAAATTCTGAAGACCCCGAAGCATGAAGGAATGCATGTCAGTTTCAAGTTTTAGCAGTAGAGTATGCAAGCGCTCACCTTGCAGGCGTCCAGAATGGGGCGGTAGCCGGTGCAGCGGCAGAGGTTGCCATCGAGCGCCTTTTCCATTTGCGCCGCGCTCGGTTGTCGGCTGCCGCCGCTGATGTGGCACTTGGTAATCGCCGCGTGGCATGCCACCGCCATGCCGGGCGTGCAGAAGCCGCACTGCGAGCCATGGAACGCCGCGATACGCTCTGCGTACACACAGAAAAAGGTTTGTCATTCAATGTTCAGAGAATTTGAGTAACTCGCCAGAATGCGCAGTGGAAGCTTGAAGTCATTAGTGCTGCCGCTACAGGTACAGAGAAAATTTCAGAGTTTCAAGATCAATGACAAAAGTAACGCTGCAATGAAACAACTAAAAAAACAAACATTTTTCTGAATCTTGTAATGAACTTCTGTGTACATCTCTAAATTTCTGTGTACGTCTCTGAACGTCAGAGACGAACCCAGGAGATCATTACAAGACTCACAGAGTAAGGTTTGGTTGTTAACTTTTTTTTGTTGCAGCATTACTTTTGTCACAGATCCTGAAGCTCTGAGCATTTTGGAAGAGCTCCAGGTCCAACACAAAAGTACTGCTGCATAGCTATCGACCAGGCACAAAAGCGCCAATCCTCCAGAGCTCAACAGTGCTGCCAAAAGTTCAACATATTTGCCAGCAAAGCCAGCGGTGTTGGGGGTAAAAACGCGTGCCTTGAACAGGATGGAAGCCCTTGCTGCAGTCGCCGAGGCCCTCAACAGTGACCACCGAGCAGCAGTCCAGGGAGGCAACTGGCGCTAGGCAGGCATTGATGCACCTCATGCTCACTTTCCCTGCATGCACAGACACAACTCTTTCTTATAACCTGATGTCACTGCAATTAAATGCCAGAGTACGACTGGGACACATGTCAAGAAGAAGAAGAAGGAAATATCTCGAAGAGATCGATTCATGCCGAAACGTCAGGCTCACAAAGCGCAGATCTGAAGTTGCTGGATGGCCACAAGACATTACAAAGGGCCACCGATCAAGAGTGCATGCAGATTACTGCTCCCCTATCGCCTACAACATTCAATTAAGAGAGAGTTCGGAGGGGTACCTGAAGCTGGATCCAGGCGATACACCTCTACAGAGCAGGATCCGCATCCTCCCTCTCCGCAGGCAATCTTGGTGCCCTGACAACACCAATACGGCTCTGAAGCGTTGTAGCAGGCTCCGAAGCATGTACATGGTAAAAGGTCATAATGTACATGCTTCATGATGCAGGTGAACGGACAAATACACACTCCTATATTGCCAGAAAGAGAAGACATCCTTTTTCGCACCGTTAACCAAGTCGATCCCTTCAGAACAAATGATTTCTTTTGCATCGAAAAGGACGCATGCAAACACGTAAACTAGAAATTAGTTACCGTGAAAGGCGTATCGCTGCGCATGTAGTCGAACAAGGTCGCTGAAGGGAGGTGGGTCCTGTCCAATGCTTGCTTCTGGCCATTGATAGCGAAGACGATGCCGTCCTTAGGCACAGAGGTGTGAAAAGTGGCAACCACCATTATATTAAACGGTGTTAATCGTATCACGGACGGTTTAAGGAACTACATAATCTTCCCTAGCGCAAACTCCTTGGTACCATGCCGCATGTACCGTGAATATTGGGACTGATTCGATGCCGTCCTCGCAGGTCTGGCTCGCCAAATAGGGATCAGCTGCACTAGTAGAGACAGCTTGGGCACCACTAATTGCAAATGCTTCGGGCGAACGTCCGACCAAAATTAGGGAGGTAGCATCGTGGCGCAGTGGCGCAATACACCCCAAAAGGGTAGATCGTGCTGTTTGGCACCAGGCAAGATGCCTAGAACAGAGAACAGTGTTCTGATTGAGGGAGTTTCTGGGACATCTAAATCAGCCCTCGATGGCTGGAATGATGTCATCGCTTCTTATTCTTCTTCTGATAGATGATTACAACCATACTGGCCCTTTGCATGTCTTGAGGCAGTCTCCTACATGTACATGCTTCCCCAGTCAATCGACAGCTTCCCGGAAGTTCCAGGCCTGTAAACATTCAGCTTGTCAGCAATGGAGCAATTGCAACCATTGGGGGTGATCCGCAGTACTACACAGTGTTGAATACAGAAGTCATCCCTTCGCCTCATACCTCTAGACACGCTCCAGAGCCATCACCAGCGCTGCTGGCCAGCTGGGCTAGAGTCAATGCCAGGAGTGTCATAAGCAGCAAGCAATATGACCCCATCAGGGGCGCTTCAATTCTGTGAAATGTCATTTCAACCCATACACAATGGACTTCATAACTCAGTGTGTGCCCCAGTGTCATCGGCAGCGGTGCCGGCCAATTTGGCGAGCGTCAGTGCAAGCGCCTTGACTCCTCTTTCAATGTCCGCCTGCACAAGCAGAGCACAAAGAAGTTCACACCAGTGATCTTTCCCAGACATCCTAGCGCGGCATGCAGGCTGGCGCTAATCTGAATGTACGTGCACGTGGACCAATGCCTTACTACCACATCAAGCTCGCCTTGCTGGCAGTAAAATTTCATCTGACAATGGAGTAAAGCTCCTGCAGATCTGCGCAAGGAAAGTTTCCTTAGGAAGCAATTACATGACAAAAGAAAGGGCGATGATGTGTTTAAAAACACGAAAAACGGGGAATCACATGGGGCATGCGGACTTGTCAGGGATGGGCTCCAGCTTCCGCGGCAGAAAATGAATACCATGCCAAAGAAGAACGAAAAAGCCCGAAAAAATAAATGAAAAATGTGGAGTCACACCGGGGATGCGAACTCGTCAGGGCGGTGACTCCAGCCGCCGCGGCACGGGATGAAGATCATTCCGGTGGGCGCGAAGCGCGCCATGAAGAGCGAGTCGTGGTAGGCCCGGCTGACCATGCGCTTGTGGCTCGCCCCCAATGCCTCTGCAGCTTCTGTTGCAGCTGCTATTACCTGTGCATGTGCAGCACTTGTTGTTTCCTAGCAGGAGGCATTCTAGGTGGCTAGAGCTCGAGACAGAGCTGCGGCTTTAACCCAGAAGTTACATGTGTTTCAAGGGAAAAAATGGCAGTCCCTTGTTTGCATATGTTGCAGGCCATATGTAAAATGATACCTTGTCACTGCAGATGGCTGGTGCATCCTGGTTGATGATTTCCACCCGATGCCTCACTTTCCGCCGCTTTGCCACCTCCTCCACTGTCTGCACTTGGAAACACCGCATGTCTGTCGAGCAGGTCCTCTAAAAAGCAGTAATCTCTTTGGGAAAATTGATGACAGAGAATGACCATGCGTGTCACTTGCATGCATGCACAACACAGATTGCGATGAAGCTCACAGGGGAATTGATGCGCTGCAACAGACCTCGAGGCTTATTTCCCTTGTTTCTTCATGTTGACCTGAAGGGTTAAGGGTCAAAAACCGGGGAGAAACCAAAGGAGCACCTTCAGTACAGAGGCCACGATGGCGTCACGCCTGTCCTTATCGATGTCGCGGATGTCAATCTCGAGTTTGGCTTCTCTGGGCACGCTGTTGACTGTGTTGGGCCCGATCTCAAACAGCCCTGTTGTGCCCACCTGCCTCAAAATCAAGAAAAAAAGAGATGTGAGCTCGTCTTCTTACGGGCACTGTGTCAGTGCCCCAATCTGAGGAAGCCCAAATTTTGTGACACCTGCAAAAATACCCAGGGCACCAGAGGCTTACATTCTTGCAAATTGAAGCAGTGTGTGAAGATCAGAGTTGTGGTAGACTAGTGTCGGTCAAATAGGATATTGCAGTATTGCACAAGTGCATGTTGCAGGACCTGGCGCAAATTTGATATGACATCATGCAGTTGTGATAGGGCACTTTTCTAAACTAAGGTGCATCTCGATGTGTTTCTATATTAGGGTTTAGGGTTATCTATATCAGAACGCTAAACCCTAAATAATATACTTCCAAGACAGTATCCTGAAGAGGTGTTAAAGCAGAGCGCAGTCCCAGACACGATATAATTTTTAAAGGTGTCTTCCAAATGGGCGGCACACAAATGGACAATGTCCCCTCGAGGGCTATGGTTCCAGGGTATTTTAGGGTTTAGGGTTCAAGTAGTAACACACTTAGAATAAGCCTTAAAAGAAGGAAAGAAGAGCCAAACAAGTGCGCACCGCATCGATTGCGCCTGTCTCCAGAACTGCACCTTCCACCGCCAGTGCCACCTCAGCGGCCGCCAGGCCCGCATCATTCCTGTCCCCAAGGGCCATACTGACGATATCAGTACTGTGTTCAATGCTCACATGCATTCAGGTCCCCTTTATTAGACATAGACTGCTCCGAGCAAGACCTCTATTGGGACAATATCACAGCGCTTGCAAATATTAGAACGCTCCTCCACACTTACAGATACCGCATTAGAAGCAAAAAACCATGTTGGATTCCGAACAAAAAGGCTTCCCGGGGAGACTTAGCAGGGCTCCAGTGTGGCACCACCTCCCGAAAAATTTGAAATGATGTAGTCAGTTTGGGTACTTAACCCACCAACTCTGGATGTGTTGTTTGTATCACAGGGTCTTATTCCATGAGCCCTACAAACAGATATAGCCAAAGGGAAGCAAGAGTGCCGCACCTAAACCTACCTGATTTTAAATACTGAACCTCAAATCCAAACCCCTACCCTAAAATCCCCTAGAAAAGGGGTATCATACCGGTAGGGCATGAGCAGCGCTCCAGCATGGCCGCCGTCCCCCGAGAAGAAAACGCGCAGCGCGGCCGGCGCGGCGATGGCGGTCACGATCCCCAGCTGCGTTCCCTCCTTCTCCAGCAGCGGCCCCTGCTCTATGTGCAGCTCCACAAACGCTGCCACTGCCCCCTCCTTGACCCTTGTGCCATCCAGGATCTCCTGTGAGGGCAACAATTTGCATGTTCGGCTTGGAGTGGAAATCTAAGACCTTGTCTGCATCTCCAACAGTCGGTCTTGTCCTCTGTGCAGCACCGGATACGGCCGCCATGCTGTCACATCCAGGATTTCCTGTGTGATGGCCAGTTGCAGTTTTTCTACATGGTGCTCCTTTATCCCAAAGATTACTGGGGTGCACAAATGTGCTGCAAGCACACTGCTGCAACGCAACGCAAAAGCTCCAGCCAGTGCAGCCCAATAGGACTTTGCGGATAAAGACAGATGCTGCTCCGAACCTCCTGACACCCAACAACCCGCAAGTGAGGTAGTCCTAGAATTAGAGCTAGGAAGCACTGCGAAGAAGGCCAAAAGCTGGAACAGTGTAATGCGGCCACACCTGGTGGCTGGCGCCGCCATAGCCTGCCGCAGTGCTGGCAGCCTGGAAGGTTGTCCCATTGATGTCCAGCTTCTCATCCAGGAGCGCTGCAGTTAGCTCCCCAGCCATGCCCCGACTGCACAAAACAGAAGGACTGTGATTTCGAGCCCAAGGCCCCGAGCCCACTGATGCAAACATTACATCTCTGCAATAATTACGGAGTCCTGCGGCAAGTCCAAAGAGGCTGGGTAAATGCATTCCTTGTCTGTCCTTGGCCAGGTGCATTACAGCAGCTAAGCGTCGTGCTCCCACTTATGTTTAGGGTTTAGATGCTTTAAACCCTAGATATAATGTAGACTAAACCCGAATTATGGGCCGTTCTCGACTCAACTTCTGCCACAACAACCATGTGATGCAGCGTCCGGGTACATCAGCTGGTTATTCACTCGCTTTCCACCTCACCACCTCTGAAAATATATTTCCCCTACATTATAAGGGGAATGTGTAGGGTTTAGGGTTTACACGCACCTGCCGATGCAGCCAAGGCCGAAGCGCGTCGGCTCCTTGCTGGTGAACATCAGGATATCGATGGGAGCACCACTTCTAAGAATAATTACCCTACATTTTGTGGGGAAATATCTAGGGATTAGGGTTTACACACACCTCCCAATGCAGCCGAGGCCGAAGCGTGTTGGCTCCTCGCTGGTGAACATGAGGACGTCGATGGGGGCGGCTGGCCGGAAGCCGGCGCGCCGAAGCGCGGCCACCGCCGCGATCGGGCCGATGACCCCCAGCGTCCCATCATACGCCCCCGCCAGGGGGATCGCGTCGGCGTGCGACCCCGTGACCACCGCGCCTGTTTTGGAACGCTCAGGACTGTCAAAACCAGTTTCGGCACCCGAGAGTTTTGACCATAACTCCCTGCGTCCCATCATATACCCCCGCCAATGGCATGCCATCGGCATGTGACCCCATGATCACTGCGCCTGGTCCAGAAACGAATGGTGACCCAATTTACTGTGTATCTGTATTAAGGACAAGCAGCAAATTTACTCATAATGTCCACCCGTACGCGCCATAGGATTGCACCGGCACGTGCTGAAAAAATAGTATCACTGCGCCTCTTGAGGCCGTTAGCCCGCTTTTGCATCCTTGATGCATCGCATTTCGCCATCAGTATGTTAAATTTTTGCCGAGAACATGGCAACCTCCGCAAAAACTACGCCGGGACTAGGGTTGGGTGTTAGGGGTACATGAGGGGAATTGGAGCCGAGCAGGAGTAGGTCTGTGCAGAAGAATGTGCTACCTGCGCCGGAATCGCTGCCCTCCCAGCGGCCGAAAATGTTCCCCATGGGATCTTCACGTATTTTCAGGCCTGCAGCGGTCATAAGCTCCTTCACATACCTGCAGAAGCACAGCTGTTGGTGAAGGCTAAACGACTTGAAAGCTCGACACAAAGATCTCAATGTGCATCGCCAAGATTGCGGGTGTACTGGAAAACGACCAAGCACAGTTGGCCCATCCAATTTCAACGACAGCATGTTGTCTTCATGTTCTGTACTAGGGCTTACCCTCGTGCAAGCAGATCGTTTTCAGTGAAGACGATCCGTGTGACAGCTGGGTTTGGATCGTCTGAAAACATCGCGAGATGCAACAGCTGCATGTAGCCGGTCAGAAGTTAGCTGACTGGCGTCAAGATCAGATACATGGACCAAGATCAGGGTTGCCCGGCATTTCCCACCTGTGCGACCACCTCTTCCCCAGACACCTCGAGCTTGATGCCGTTTCCAAAGCACACATTGCAAATGGTCAGAAGGCACAAGGTAAGCGAGACCAAGACATCCCAGCACCGTGCATGACCTGCCATCAAACTTACATAGAAGTCCTACTTCACTGCAGGACGTCGAGATGAACACTCTGCATTTCCACGTGGACAAAAAAAGTCCAATTCCTATTTTTCTGCCGCTGTAAATGCCCTCGCATAAGTTCATGTAGCTCACGTGAATCACATGATGTGCTTTCATGCAGAGCCAAAAGTGGAAGTGCACGTGCAGGTCTCAACGGCGTTTCTGCATGCATGACGCATTGCAGTTTCCTTTCCAATCGAGACTAGTCAGTGCTTCAGTCTCCGCACACATCATCAACTGATGTAGCGTAGACATTAATCGGTATCCATCTCTGGTGCGATTTGTTATATTCTCCACGACCTACTCGCACGATCAAGCTGTCCTGTCCTGTCCTTGTTTTTAAGCAAGGCGTGGTCAAGCAAGCAGCATCAGTCGAGTCCGAAAGTTCGACATCACGGCAGGGGATATCATTGGTGACGAGGTGGATGCTTCTGCCATGCCAGCAGAAGCATCCGTCTTGGGTGGAGGACTGACCTTGACGGAGACAGTCAAGGGAGCGGCATCACTGACTGCACGATTTGCATTGTATCCATCTATTCTTTATAATCTTGCCAGAAACAGATTGCAAGATAACTGGCACTGGTGGGATAAAATCACTGAGGTATGTTTCTGTTTGCCACCTCCACATGTTCTTAGGGATGCCCAAACACATTTTTACGTTCGGCCACCCTTATAGCAATCCGCTGTCAATATTATAATGTTCGTTGACATCCATCTGGTCTCCATTCCACTGTAATTCGAAGTGGTATTCATAACCACAACACCTATGCAGAGTTGTACTGAAAAGTACTTCAGGTGGACGCGGCTGTTTCCGTGATTGTGCTGCCGTTCTTTACATGTTTGTTAGGATAGGGCCTTGAACTCAAAGTCGAGTCCCAAGTGCATTGGTCCCTGATGCTGGTCTGTTTGCTGTGTAGCATGTCATCCTGGGTGCTCTGCCTTTCGCTTCCATGCTGGAAACATTCCAGGACAAGGTGCGTGAGAGAGTACCTGCCAATCGCATTTAAAGCAAGGGTGTCCTGTTCTGTTACCATTCCTGCCTATCGCTTCTCAATTTGAGGATAGCCTGCACTTGTTAAATTGAAGCCTGCTGAACTTGACTGCCTCTGCAGGGTGTGAGGGCTGTGGTCACCCTGAATGAGGACTTTGAGGTGTTCATTTCCTCGGAGCAGTACAAGGTGAGACCCGGGAGCGTGGCTCAAGCCATTCCTTCTAGCGTCTTGCAGGGACCCAAGACTCTTCAGCGCAGTGCCGTTGCACCTCTGCACCATGAAAAAATAACCTGACAGCAAACAACACAGCACTCATCTGACTTCACTGAGCTTCACTTTCCAGCGCCATTGGTGCAGGAGAATGGCATTAATCACTTGCACATCCCTACAGTCGACTATCTGTACGCACCTCCCCTGAAGGACCTGCATCGAGGCGTGCAGTTCATTGCAGGTAAGGCAACAGGCTTTACTTATGGTTGTGTTGGTTTCCGCCTGTGTTGGCTGCAGCCTGATTAGGACTGAGCCTGAACTGGCACATGTGCAGAGCAAGCGGCAGCCGGGGAGGTGACGTATGTCCACTGCAAAGCCGGGCGCGGCCGCAGCACGACGCTGGTCATCTGCTACCTGGTGCGCGAGATGCACATGAGCCCGCAGGACGCGTACGCGTTCGTGCGCCAGAAGCGGCCCCAGGTCTGCCTCGCCGACGGCCAGTGGAACGCCGTCCGAGAGGTGCGCCCCCATCTTATATTTATTTTTGTTTTTTTTTCAATTCTTTCTTTTTTGTTTGGGTGTTTAGGGCTAGGGTTATATATTGGTAGGGTTTGTCTAAAAATATTTAAAAATATGAATCCAATTTTTTTTGTGGCGTGCTGTGATGCTTTGTGACCTGTGTTGATCTGGCGAGTGTCGACACGCATGCCCTTCTGGCACAGACTCATGCCCAACAGAACTTCCCACTTTACCTGCCTTTCAAGGTAGATTTCCTCTTGCAGTGAGCACTGGTGGTAGGTTGCATTGAAGGGCAAATTATTGTCATGTAGCTGTGGCACTCAATCATATAACTTAGGATGGTGTGCCGCTCCGAGGTGCATGGAGAAAAGAAGCGTGACCGTACGTTTGGCTGCACTTTTCCCTCGGACCCTCTATCAACTCTGGACATTGCAATAGCTTGACTTACCAAACTTTGGTGATTTTTTTATGACAACAGTTGGGGGTTGCTGCGTCTTGCAGTTCCACGCCAGCTGCATAGAGGCGCGAGCGGCCAACTCCGAGGCGTTCCCTCCCACGGCAGACCAACTGGCTGTGGAGCCGGACGAGGCAGGAACGCCCCTGGACGACCTCACCCCCTCGGAGAGCCCATCCGCAGCTCTGGAGCCGCGCGTCCCGGAAGGAGACACAGAAGCAGCGCCACACGAAAGGTGACAATCATCTTGCAGTCGATACCACATTTGTGCCGGCAAACAAGACCTGTGGAGCCTTCTTCAACCCTGCCAGAACGAGCTGCTGAGACAAGCGCTTTTCCTGCTTGAAGGGCTCCTGCAGAAGGAACAGCTGTGTCGGCCGAGCCGCCTGGCAGAGAGGTGGACCGCTGTTTGGAACGGGAAGAGCCAGCAGCGGCGCCAGTGCTTGTGGCTTGCACAGTTGCTGAGGCTGCAGCGGCTCAGAACCCAGAAGATGCGGGGAGCTGCTTGGAAGCTGCCGCGGATGTGTGCGGCGCCTCTCAGCTTGCCTCAGGGGTTGGAGAGGGAGCGAAGATATCCGCACTGCAACCCGCTGCAGAGCATGCTGTGGACACCCGTATGGAAACTGCAGGCATGCTCTCTCCATCATGTTTTCAACCCCTGCACGTGCTTGAGATATATCCCTGGTGAGCCCTTCACTAAGGGAAAATTAAGGGAGGAGAAGAGGAAGCAGCCAGAGGCATGGCAACAAGAAGGGATAGCTGGCACCTCTTCCCAATGTGTGTGAACTCAATCACACCCTTGAGATATCCCTGGTGAGGTTGTCACTAGAAGAGAAAAGAATGGGAAAGAGAAGAGGTAGCAGAGTCACGGCA
Source organism: Coccomyxa sp. Obi (assembly GCA_020887355.1). NCBI lineage: Eukaryota > Viridiplantae > Chlorophyta > Trebouxiophyceae > Coccomyxaceae > Coccomyxa > Coccomyxa sp. Obi. Next base: position 200,386 of record AP025000.1, read on the forward strand.
ACAAGAAGGATATCATTAGCGTACGGAGTTGCCTGGGAAGCACTGGAGAGGTGTGCATGTGCGTATTCAGGATGCTAGATATAAAACCCTAGAAAAACAAAACCGTAGAAATTTATATACCCTTGAAGATATAACCCTAAACCCCTACAAAATACAGGTGCTGGGGCGGCCGGAACAGGCACGGATGTTCCCAAACCAGCAGCGGCTCGACTAGGCGCGCAGTGCGCCAGTGCAGCATCGCTTACAATGTCAGAACCTGTGTTGGTGACAGCATCAGACGCTGACAGCATGCGATCGACCCTCACCGCCTTTGCAGCCGCCGCGGCTGTGCCAGGTGTGCTGCAGCAATTGCTGTGTACATGCAATTCCCACCGTGATAATCGCGTCCATTCAAGACCATTTTGGTGTGGTTTTCCAACAAATGAGGCGTGCAGCCGCTCGATCGGCCGGGTGTGTATCTCTGGTTCTGCCTCATGACTCAAATATCAACGTTAGTGTACTTCTCTTCAAGTTGATGGTTCAGAAATGTTAATTTTTGAGTTGTGATGAGGCAGAACCAGAGAGATTTTAACGCACCCAGCTGATTCAGCGGCTGCCTATGAAGCTTCATTGAGAGCTGTGGCGGCTGGAATTTGCAGTCTGCACCTGAAAGTAGTTGCGCTAGATGTTTTGGTGCAAAGTAGCTGAGATGTACATATTGTCTGTGCGGGACGGGCAACGCAAATGGAGGCCTGAGAAAAATGGTGACGGTGTGCTTGGCCAGGATTCTGAACCTCTTCCACAGCCCACAGCCCATTATACCCACGCAGTGGCCTGCAGCAGTTCTTCACACTTTTCCTCAGACTGATGTTTCATCGTTGTGCTTGCATCAGGCGGCGCGGATGAAGTGTCATCAGGGGTTGCCGCTCGCTCGGCGGGGTCGCTGAGCCGAGCGTCACTGAGCATGGTGTTGTGCGAGGACTTCGGCACGGCGCTGTGCGATGCAGACGATCCGGACGAGGCGGCGTTCCCTCCTCCGCCTGACGACTGCGCCTGCTCTGGCGCCCCTGACGCCGCCAAATCTGGCGCTGCTGACGTGCACGCCAATTCTGGTGCTGCCGATGGCGCCAAGTATGGCGCACCGCCCACTGAGAGCGCGGCCAAGCGGCGCCGCAGTGCGGAGGCGTTCCCTCTGGCACAAGGTGACTCAGCACTACACGTGTACGAAGTCGGGCATCGAAACATCGCAATGAGTCAGCTCTATTGTCTATGAGATTGGGGCAGCACGCGAACAGTCAGGCTGCGCATTTTCGTAGGGCCAGACAATGAAGCGGCTGATGGAAACACATGCAAAAGTACTTGAGAGCAAATACGCTAAGATTGGGGTGACAGTGCTTCTGCTGTCATATTATCCTCAGCAGCCAGATCTGCATTGTGGGAGTCCCGGAGTTGTTGTGTCCCTCAGGAAGTTGAGCACTTGGGCTGCTGATTTTGCAGATGGAGAGGAGCTCACACGGGTGGACAGCGGTCTGCAGCTCATCCACGACTGGGCTTCTGTCTGCCGCGATGGCTCGCTTGAAACGCTGGAGCGATAGCGGCGTTGGAGCCTTGCAGTTGCGTCTTATTTGTCATTTCACAAGCATTTGGCTTCCAGTGAGCCTCCACAGACAGACAGCATTGAGGCCAGAGTGGTAGTAATGCATTTGTAATATGATAGGTCGGGCACGCTGCCCAGGATTGTGTCGAGGTAGATTTGGTGCAGTTGTGTCATCATGGGCCTCTGAATAGCGCTAGCGTGAGGGAAAGCCTTGCGAAGCTAGCTGGTTATTCAGCAGGTGACTTTATACCATAGTAGGCGATGGACTATATGCATGATTGCACTACTGCGCAAACATCAGCATACTGTTGAGGTTTTGGTTGGATAGACTGGATGTATTAGGCTTTACATACTGTGGGTTGTACATTATGCTGCATATGGCAGCAGTTTTACACAGCTAGCTTTCCGACGGCTACATATGAATCTGCACTGTTGTGTGCCTGCTATTTCCCATACAGAGTTGAGTAGAATCCCATCACACGGTGCTTCTGCCTCAATTATCAAGTCCTTGAGGTTTCATCACCATCAAGCCCTGTCAGCTGCGGGTTGATTAACCACTCCTGGCCTAATATAGTAAAAAGTTTCCCTCCTATAGGGCTAACACATAACAAAAGCGCCAGTGCAACTGCATAACAATGCTGCTCCAATGGATTGGCTTTCTGGTGTCAAGCCATTCCCTTGTGTCACCGACAGTTTTGTCACTAGCAGTGTCTGACAAGCCAACATGCTCAGCTGTGGCAGGTATGTGTACACACAGATTCAAACCACACATCTTCCGAGAACGCATGCACAGTGTAAGCAAGACTTGAGTGTGGCTGCTTTTGGCCGTGTGCAAACTAGTTAACTTGCACTTCACAGTTCAAAAGTCACCTTTCAAACTTCGACAGCAGGAATGGGTTTCCCTTCAGTGTTATAAGCATTATAGCGGGAGAGCCTCAGGAGTAAGTCCATGCAGGCTTCATCACTCACTGCAGTTAGGAATGGTTCTTCAATCAAATTGCTAACAGAGGCAGACAGGGAAGGCAGCACCAGTGGCTGCCCGATCTGGCGCCTGAGAATGAAATGCCAAGCAGCACACAAGCTATTGCTGGCTCACAAGCCAGCTGCTAGGACGCTTCTCTGTGTGCCTCACAGCCCTTTCTTGCTCAGATTTGGGGGCTTTGTTTAGAACATGGCATTACGGCAGTCATACTCGCTACAGGAGCACATCAGCTGAGATATATTGCTTGAGAAGGCATGCCATGTAGCCCGCCTTCTGACCTCCAGCCTGAGCCTCCTATAAAAGCCCTGTCATGTTGAACTCAGAGCGATCTTATAACTCACAATAGACCACTTAGGCCTTGCAGTTGTGGCCTGCATTCAGACCAGCATCTCCAGAACGAGCGCTCTGTAACACACTTTTCTTGCGTGTGTAGACGAGTCCACCAATCTAAGCCAGATGTAACCAGCCTTGGTATCTTCCTTTAGGGTCATATTTCAGGGTAAATATAAACCCTAAAATATAACCCTAAACCCTCAATATCTGGTTCTAGCCCTTGTACGCCTTCTGCTCCCAGATCTGGACCTCCAGGATGAGTGCGCCATCGCAGTCGTGCTGCGCCCGGGGGTAGACCAGCAGGTCGACCTTGTCGCCGGTGGACAGCTTGTCGAGGTAGAAGTGCAGCCGCTGCCGCGTCGGCTTCTCCGCGACTTCGTATTCGGCCTCGTGCAGCGTCTGCACCGGGCCGCCATCTATCGGTGTCAGCGTCACCACAAAGTTTACGCCGTCTCCGCACTTGGGGAACACCTGCATGCACGGGCACATTGCGTCATTTACTCATTGCATAAATGATATGAAGCCTGGCGTAGTTTGTTCTAAAATATTTTAGTTTTGTAAGGTACCCTAGGGGTGATTAAATACTAACATTAATATTATTATTTAATTACCCCTCAGGTACACCCAGTGCGGCATGCCGTCACATGCGTGCATGCATCTGGGATAATGATTTGATTCTCTTCGGGGGAACCCGTGATGTGATGCCGATGTTTTCTCTGTGAAAATACAACATGGTGGAGCCATCTCTTTGTAGGTCCGAGTGTCACAGAAAACGAGTTCTGCTACGCCATGCAAATTTTCGGCACATTTTAAAGACCCTTACCATTCCTGTTTGATAGGGAGGGTCTCATCTCATAACAGGGAGCAACACTGGGCTTCATCAAGGAGTTGAAGGGTAGACGGCTTTGAACTAAGGGCGAATTGGGATGTTCCATCAAGCGATGTGCTCACCTCGTAGATGAGCATGATGACGACGTTTTCCTGCGTCAGGAAGGAGTCGAAGCGGAGGGTCCCTGTGGCGGTGTGCAGTCCGCCGCACATGTTGGGCATCCCGGGCCAACTCACGCACGGATGCAGAATGTAGCGGTACAGCTGCGGATATATCATCGTCTGCGCCACCGAAAACAGAGCAGCGTGAGACACACTAAGGATGTCCGATGTTTGAGCTGCACGCAAGGCTGCGGTGATTGCAGCAAGCAGAGACTTCAAGACACAGCGCTCCAGAGCTGAGGTGACAGACCAGAATCTGCCTCTAGGTATGTACTCAAGGATGAAGCATGATTGAAATAACCCTAAACCCTAAACCCTAAATATAAAACATAAAAATAAAATATTAAACTATAAAATAATCATTCAAAATCTGACATAATCATACTGTGATAGCATGCTGCGCAGAGTGGATGGCTTATATGCTGTGCATGGGGCTGTGGGTGGCACATTTGCTTTGCTGCGAGTAAACCCTAAGCCCTAAACCCTGAATATAGAGTATAAAACCCTTGAAAATTTCCCCGAGCGCACCTCGGTGGCTTGCCAGCGGCCATCGGCGATGTGGCCGTTCTTGTGCGGGTGCCACACCATCTCATGGAATGTTGTGTTCGTCTCCATCGGCCTGCGCAAGCACACAACATATTTTTTTTCTACTCTTAAGGTTCATTGGTTTTACTTGTTTTTGAGGGTTAAGGGAGAGAGTTTTATGTTTTAGGGTTCAGGGCGGAAGCATCTGTGTAGCATCTTTGTAGCCGTAGCGCCACCCCTTCTGAGACTGCATGGTGGAGCACTGAGCGTGGCATCTCTAAATATTACATTTTTAAGGGTTAAAGGATAGGGTGTAGGGTTTGGGCTTAGGGTTTGGGACCGCACCTGGCGGCGTCGGTGCAGCCGTAGCGCCACCCCTTCTGGGACTGCATGGTGGAGTACTGGGAGTGGGCGTCCTACATTTTATTAGGGTTTTGAAGGGTTTAATCTTAGGTTTTAGGGTTTATGGCGCTCACCTGGCGGCGTCGGTGTAGCCGTAGCGCCACCCCTTCTGCGACTGCATGGTGGAGTACTGCAAGTGGAGGTCCCATACTTTTTGTGCTTTACTTTTTAGGACTGAGGGGTTCTCAGGGTGTAGGGTTTAGGCTTAGGGTTTCTCACACACCTGGCGGCATCGGTGTAGCCGTAGCGCCAGCCCTTCTGGGATTGCATGGTGGAGTACTGCGAGTGGAAGTCCACGAGCGGCCGATACTCCGGCGTCAGCTGCGCCGTCCGCATCAGCATCTCGTCCGTCATCAGGTTCGCCGCCACCTGCAATTTTTATCAACCCCTTAAACCCTATAATACCCTCTAATACATACCCTAATGCGGGACACCAGCACGCCATGCACTCCAGTAAAAACCAGTGGGGGCGCGTGAACAAGAAGCTGCAGCAGGGGTCGGCTTTGAATGCTGGGGTTGCTGAAGGGGAGCGTCTGCTATATTCTGTTAAAACCCTGAAAGTAAACTGAGGGAAAGGCTTCTGGATGGACTGGCAGTGACTTGGAGACTGAGTGAAGCTGGCCATGGCCTGGACTCTCGAGGGTGTCGGGGATGTCGCCAACAGCATGACACACAGAGTAAATGTGTTCTTGCATGACATGACATGAGGCCCCACAGTGTGGCTGCAGACACGCTGTGTGTATGCCCTATGGCCATTTGGCTTTGGGTTTGCGGACCTGTGATAATAATAATAATACGTATGCATAAAGGGGGTTGAGTGAGGGTTGCAGGGCGCACATGGATGTCGAGCTGGCGGTTTGGAGTTTTGTCAAGGACGCACGGATAGCCCTGCATCGTCCACTTGTCCAGCCGGAACGCCACCTCGGGGAATGTGTGTAAGTGCAGCCCAGCCTGCCCCAGCATCAGCGACAGCACCTGCGTGCACATGATTCCTGGAACTTAGGTCCCAAAAGTATGGGGGAAAAAGAAGAAATACAATTAAAATGTGTGTAATTCAGCCCGGCCTGCCCCAGCATCAGCGACAGCACCTGCGCGGAAATGCAGCACCACTTAGACTTGATCCTATGGAGGAGCACCACGGATAATGCATCTTAAAAATGGTCCAAAGGAGAATGGGATTGCCAGACAGTTCCCGGCAGACATCTGGAGGGGACAAGAAATATGTGCGGCTACCAGAAGGTTCAACTTGGGAAGCAAGGGTACAGACTCTGACAGAGCGCTGCACATGGTGGATGTGTTGCCGCCATATATCAGCACAGAGAGGTATTAGGGGTAACTGATTGACAATTAATTACACCTAAGAGGTATGGCAGGACATTGTACAAGCATGTGCTGACATGTGAGGTTGTCACAGAGGGGTATCATTCAGCACAGCGGCACAGCTGCGCACCCAAGACTTGTAGATGCGGAAACCCTTGGCGTCGGCCGCAAAGGCATGGCTGGAATTTGAAGGGTTGGGGGTCTTAAGGTTTAGGGTTTAGGGTTTAGCGCACCCAGGAGTTTTAGGCGCGGAAGTCTTTGGCGTCGGCGGCAAATGCGCGGCAGAAGGTGTCTTTCTTTTCATTTTTCAATTTTTTTTGGTTGGGTTTTTGGGGTCAAGATCTTAGGGTTTGGGGTTTAGGGTTTAGCGCACCCATGAGTTGTAGGTGCGGAAGTCTTTGGCGTCGGCGGCAAATGCGCGGCAGAAGGTGGATCGGCGCAGCAGCACCGGCACGGTGTCAGTGCAGTAGTCGCTCATCAGCCACGGCTCCACCTCTCCCTCGTACACCTGCAAGAGTCGCACATTATGTTCTTCATTCCCCTTCCTGTTGAATCTAAGCTGACAAACTTCCAGCATGGCAAAAAAAAGGGAAGTGAAACATTGGGGATGCAGCAGCTCTTTCACATCTTATAAAATGCAAGTAGATCTCCTGTGTTTGCATCAGCAACACTCAGCGTACAACACATCAGTTCCAGGAGAATGTGGACGTCGATTGATGTCAGCGTGGTGACTGCAGGCTCGAACCTGCACCATCATGCCACAGATGATATTTATGCGTTACAGAGACATCCGGTTGAAAGAGGAAGAGCGGGGTGCCAGCAGGGCAGTTACTAACCTGCCAGGTTGGCGCGGTAGGGAATGCGTATCGCAGCTTGGGCGCGGTCGGCAGCGCGCCGTCCTTGTAGGGCGGGATCTCTGCGCCGAATGTCAGCGCGCCGATCGAATCCTTGCGAAGTTCCCCGATGTTCAGCAGCCGCACCTGTGCCCAGATGCAAGCTTACAATGAGGAAAGGCAAGGACAGGATACAAGCGCATTACGGTCAACCCTAGCCCTTTCAAAACCCTACATTAACCCCGGAAACCAGCCCTCACGAAACCAAATGGCTTCGCACCGGCCTCTGGCACAGGGACGCGCTGAGGGCGCTGAACTGCCGCGACAGTGGCAGGACACAAACCCCAACATGGTCAATCCTAACCCTTTCAATACTCTCAGTAACCCTAGTAATAAACCCTAATTAACCCAGGGGAATGGTCTGTATACCAGGTCGGGGTGGCGGGACTCGTTGAGGACGCTGAACTGCTGTGACATGGGGCAGGACACAAACCCAAGATCATCAACTCTGACCCTTTCAGAACCCTAAGTAACCCTAGAAACAAGCCCTAATCAACCCAGGGGCATTGACTGCATACCAGGTCGGGGAGGCGGGACTCGTTGAGGACGCTGAACTGCGGCGGCAGTAGCAGGATGGTGGGCGGCGCTGACGTGGCATTAGTCGCAGCGCCGCAGCCGCGCTCGGTGCACCCCTCCGCATCGCACACCTCCTCATACAGCTGCGCACCATAGGTTTTCTTTTTTATGTTTCTGTTTAGGTTTTAGTTTTTAGGGTTCAGGGTTTAGAGGTTCACTATCAGACTTTGCATAAACCACCTCCTCATACAGCTGCGCCACAAAAAAAATCGGTCTGAAATTGCTGAAAGAGCGCCGGGTGGGTTGGTCAATTGAATCGGAGACGTTGATTGTTCTCCTCTCTACATACTGCTTTACTGCTGCATTGCTTTATTGCTGCATTACTGGCAATGCAGTTTTCATGGCCTGGTGGTCAGAGGTGGGGGGATAAATTCTCAGATGCCGCTCACACATGGCATGCCAAATGTGCTGTCTCATGGCAGGAGACAGCCTTCAAGAGCCAGCCTTCAGCAGTCTTGCAGGGAACCAGTAATGAGGCAGTTACCTCGAGGGCGGTCTGCTTCTCCTCGCGCAGTGTGATGACTTCCAGGTCGGTGTTCATGGTGTCCGCCTTTGCATGCAGCTCTATGTCGTCCTGGAAACCATCAACGATCACAGTCAGGCGATTCTCACGTATTCCACTGCTTCGGCTCTCACTGCGCTGCTCTTCAGTGGCTGACAGAGTCACTTCAACCCTCTAGTCTCAGCAAGTGCTACCAGCAAGATGTCCATTGTCAGGGGCGCCGGAAACAAGCAATTGATTTGTCAGGATGCTCATTCTTTTGGGGCTAATATAGGGTTCAGGGTTGATATAAGGTTCAGAATCAAATTTTAAGGGTGCTTCCAATCCCTAAACATAAAGTCTATGGGGTTGAGAAGGGCGCACCTGGATGTAGTCCTCACGCTGGTTGTGGAAGAAGTCGTGGTGCCACTCCTGCCACTGCTCTTTGCCGGTGGTCACACGTGGCGACAGCGCTGAAATGCCCAACTTCCCCTTCAGCAGCGCGTCGCGCATGCGCGGCGCCAGCTCATCACCCTGCGCGCATCAACCACCCTTGCTCAGGGGACGTGACGCGACAATCAACCCCGCATGGACTTCCCAGTGCATGTGCATTGAAACTGTTTGCATGATAGCCCCCAAACAGGGGTATTTGAAACCTGAATTCATCAATGCATTTAGGATACTTTAAAAAAATTATGACTTACCCAACCCGAATCCCTTAGTGCCAAACTCTACAACCCTAATTGAAGTGTTTGAGACACATTTACCGGGCACTGAGGCAAGTCCTCGTTAAAAGCTGCCCCATTATTGTAACTTGCGCACCTTGGGCGTGCCACAGATAATGTCAGTGTGCAGCTTTGGCTCGATCACTTCTGTGTTTTGCTATGACTGTTACCCTGGATCCCCAACCCTCAAAATTGCTAAACCCTCAAGGGCGAAAAAGCACCTTGGGAGTGCCGCAGATGATGTCAGCGTGCAGCTTCGGGTCGATCATTGTTAGGACTGCAACCCTTGACCCCCAACCCCTAAAATTGCTAAACCCTAAAGGGAGAAAAAGCACCTTAGGCGTGCCGCAGATGATGTCAGCGTGCAGCTTCGGGTCGATCATTTCAGTGACGCCGCCGACGTCATAGATGAGCAGCGGAATGCGCATGACAGATGCCTCTGCCAGCACGTATGGCATGTTGTCGATCATGGACGCCAGCACCAGCAGAATGCCATCCGCGCTGATCGTTGCAAGAGCCTTATCCCTGCATCACCAGCACATCTCTGTATCTCAGTATGAGGACGAGCGGAACAATGCATGTCTTGCAGATGCCTTTGGCTGTGTTTCAAGTATGAAAACCAGCACCAGCAGAATGACATCTGCCACTGACTTTTGAAAGAGCGCCATTTCCCTGCAGAGATGCGCATGCTATGTATGCAAAAATGATTGCCCCCCATAAGTTCTGCCTCCCCCTCACAGAGGGGTTCAAGGCAACCAGCCAAGGAAAGCCATCAGTGCAAAATCTGCTAAACCGAGTGCACAAACATGATGTTATACGGCGCTTCAATCACCTTAACAATCCTTTTCATTCCATGTAAGATATCAGTGACCCTGGTGGCGTGGCGTGCCGCAAACACGTAACTTGCAACTCAATTGATGTGCTGTGACTTTACCGCAGATCTGGTAAAGTATGGAGCCGTTGATACAACAAGGCATCGGTGTGGGTGCATGCAATGTAACAAAAGCAAGCGAGGAATTCGAGGGAGTCTGCTCCGACCTGGGCGTGTTGGCCATGATGAAGTTCTTCCAGGTCCAGTGCTTGGTGTGGGCTTTGAGCCATGTGCTCGACAGCACCTGGTCGATCTTGGATTCTGCCCCCACAAAGTACGACTCAAACTCCGGCTTCTCCAAGATCTCCTTCGGCAGCCGCTGCACTCGCGCACAGAGGACTTTTCTTTAGCTCATGCTTGAGACCTTTGCATGCAACAAAACTGTGTTCACAATTCGGTCTTACCAGTGGCAAAGAATTGATCACGTTTGATATATTGTGCGTTGTACTTGTTAAGGTTTTATATCATCCTTTATTTCCAGGATTTGGGGTTTACAGAGTAAGGGTTTTAGGGTTTAGGGTCAACGAGGAAGCGAGCCTAAACCCTGAAACATAGGTTCAGGAAAATTGTCCACAAGCTGGGACTATGGTCCCCCCACAGACCATGTGAGAGCATGTGGGGGCATGTGCGCGCACCTGCACGGCGTCCACGAAGAGCTTGATGCCCTTGCGCTCTTCGAGCCGGCCGAAAAAGGCGACGCGCCACACCGGCTTCTCCACTCGCTCCTTCGGCGCCTGGTCCAGATCCGCAATCATGTTGGGCACCGGCAGCCTGCATCAAATGGCAACCCGTGTCAGTTCAAATACTGCGCAGTTGGCAGCCTTCCTCAGACCAGGCAACCAGAATGCCGTAACACTGCACCTTTGAGGGGGAAAAAGGATCAGAAAAATGGCAAAGAGATGGAAAGTACTGTCAAGGCATAGTCACACCGGGTTCAAGCAGCCTCTTGCACTGGTGAAGCCAGCAAATTGCATGCACTTGAAAAGAAACCTGAAAATCAAGTCCAGGTTTGTTCATCAGGAAAAAAAGATTGAAAGATGTTGTAAGCACAGTAGGTCTGAGAGATCAGGCTTAACCCTGAATGCCAGGAACCCTCAACCAAAAAAACCCTTGTATTGAAATAAGCACAGGGGAATGAACCGCCGCGCTGGCGCAGCCACGAGGCAATGTAGCGGGTGGGAGACAGCCCAATGGCTTGCTTTTAACCCAGACCCCTAAGAACCCTAGGCACTAAACACCTTCAAAACCTAAGAATACCGGAGGCACGTACCGGTACTCGGGGAGCCGCCAACCGCGTTGGCGCAGCCACGAGGCAATGTAACGGGTTGGAGACAGCGCGATGTCCGCATACTCCAGAGTCGCGCGCTCGCCATTGTCGATGCGAAGACTCATGATGTCAGTCGGCCGCGGCAGCTGGCCCTGTCACATGCAACACAACCGCTCGGACACATTCACTACTGCCCACTTGCACTGGATTGACAGGGCCAGGAGAAGCTGTACTTGGTGTCAATGCTGGATTGAGAAATCGCATGCATGTGTGATGGTCTATGCCACAAGAATGGACAAAAAGACAGAGAATCGAAGAAACGATGTCCATATGATGTCGTGAAACATGCATGCAGTTTTTCCCCCACAGATTTCACGCGGGTTGGCTGTTAATGCAGGGCCAGCACTGATCACGGCAGGCAGCATATGCACATCAGCACAAGGAGCCCAGCGGCTGCAATGAGCAAAGCAAGATGTTGCCCCTAGGTTACGGTTTAGGGTTAAGGGTCAATGGGATTCATGCGCACCTGGGTGGACCAGTAGTGACCGCCGTGGGAGTTGATGGCGATGCGCAGCCCCGGCCGGAACTGGCGGAAGTGTGAGTATGTGACTATGTCCGTGAACACCCCTCCCCACTCATGAACCTGTATGAAAACACATATTTTTTACTGGCTTACGGGTCAACACATTAGGGTTTAGAAACCCTAGAAACTGGCAAAAGTGCGAGTACGTGACTATGTCTGTGAACACCCCTCCCCACCCGTGTACCTGTATGAAACCACATATACTCATTTATTTTTTATTGGTTAAGGGGTGTACAAATTAGGGTTTAGAAACCCTAGAAGCTGGCAAAAGTGTGAGCATGTGACTATGTCCGTAAACATCCCGCCCCACTCGTGCACCTGGACCCAAAAGGAATTCGCTTGTACTATGTTCATCTGTGGCCACCAGAGAGATACCAGAGGAGGTGCAAAGAGGGAGAAAGTCCAGAGAGTTGAGCCGAGACGTTTGCGGCATCGCAACGTAGGAGATTCAAGCAAGTGCCAGAGTGCTTCCGACGCCGGGGAAGTGGGCTCCAAAGAGAACATCATAGAAGGGCAGCAGAACCCCCAGTCAGCTCTTTGCCATGACAGCAGGGTGTTTAAGAAAAAGTTATATCTTTAGTACCCCTAGCATGACAGGAAAAGTCACCTGCAGCACGTCGCACAGGTGCTGGCGTTCTCCTTGAGCCACTAACCCCTAAACCCTAAAACCTTTTACCCCCCAACACTACAACCCTAACCGAAGTGTGTTCGAGATGTACTTCCCGGTAGCCTTGGAGCATGACAGGAAAAGTCACCTGCAGCACGTCGCACAGGTGCTGGTTCTCCTTTAGCCACTCCAGCGTGGCGTGGCTGAGGCCCTCATATGGTTGAGTCGTGACCACAAATGGCTCAAAGTGCCGGTCATCGAAGCAGGCGTAGTTGGCGCGCGGGTTCAGCTTGCTCTGCTGCTTGCGCCCCTTGATGCACTTGTCCATCATCTTGCTCACGCCCAGCAGCGTCACCTGGAAATCCAAACACCAAAAGATTCCGTCAGGGCATCTTGGGATAGAAAAACTTCATGCTCATAACTTCTGGCTGCAAGCATGATGTGTTCGAGGGATCCTATTGGTTTGAATGCATGCGCATGGGACCTCCTGTGCAGAATGATGGATGATCAGCGGAGTGAGAGATGCAGCGGCGTACAAAAACAGAGGGCAGAATTCGACTGCTACCTTGCTTCAGGTAACACACCCAACACACACATATGAGAAATGTAGGCCAAAAAGTTTGGAAGGGATAGTTTGCATAAAGAGCGATTGGCTATTTATGCAACGGCCACAGGCACCGGCAATAGTGGTCCCCCCAGCAGTGGGCGGACCTCCCAGAACCCCAGCTAATACTACAAAATGCCGTACGCAGCCCCAAAAAGTGGTCAAATTCTCAATGCAGTCAGCTTCTCATGCCAAGAAGATGCAGGGATGTGATTCATGAGGGGTGATAAGGGTAACCAGGGGTCGGCGCACATCCAGGGAGGGGTCCTCGGAGAGGGCCGAGGTGAGGAGGCCGTAGGCGGTGGCGGTCCCCCCGGCAGTGGGCAGGCCCCAAAAATCGGCAGACATGGTGCACACGCGCAGACTGCGCGGCAGCGGCAGCAGATTTCCATCGGGGCCCTTTATCGGCACGCGCGGCGTCCTCCGCGGCCCTCCCACTGTCTCGAGCCTGCACGGGGTTTCAGGTTTAGGGTTAGGGTCAGGGTTCGTCTAGGGTTGTTTAGGGTGAACAGGGCAGTAGATGCCCTTTATCGGCACGCGCAGCGTTCTCCGTGGTCCCCCCACTGTCTCGAGCCTGCATGTCATTAGGGTTTATGGCTAATTTGGGGTTATTCCGGGCAAACCCTAAGCCTGCACCGAGGGGAATCAAGACTTTCTCAGGAACCTGCTTCAACCCATGAGAGTGTATCCGCATGACTGGCTGCATGGCAGCGAGGTGACAACCATGGCACTCTTTCAGCGCATGCTGCAACTGAAACGAACTGTGTGTCTTGGATATCTCCTCATTTACTGTGTACCCCCCTACATAGAGCATGCATGGGCAATATTTACTGGTCGTCGATGACAGGGTCCACAAATCACTCCCTACGAATCTCTTCAACACAACTTGAATCCCTGCAACACAACTTGAATCGGTAGCCAAAGAAAAAGCATCCTGATGCATCCAAGTGATCGAGACAAAGTCGCAAAATCAGAGAGTTAAAGTGAAGCATGCGCACCCAGGGATGCCGGACTGTTCGACAGGAATCTCGTTGCTGGATTCCATGGTCTTGTTCTGCCACACGCCCAGGTCGTCCCCGACCATGATGTCGAATTTTGAGGGGTCCGGGCCCCCCTCTCCGCCGAAAGCCATGCCGGCCACCGGCGTGCCACTTCTGGGCAGCTTCTGCGCCGCCAGCAAATCCGGGCCCAGCTCATACGCAGGATCCGTCACCTGTGCACAACCAAAAGCTGTTCTGTCCCAATGCGCAAGTTTTGAACACATCTGACTGTTGATGGCGGTCATGGCCTATTCAAGCCAAGAATCAGGATTTTATAGCATGCACAGACACCCAGCCGTCAAGTGATGGTCGGCCAGGAATGACTGCATCATAAGGGGCCAACAAACACTGACAGTGGAGATTATATTTTTATTGGGATACAGGAGTCAGAAGTTTAGGGTTTTCAGGGTTTAGGCTTAGGGATCAGGGCTTAGGGTTAACAAGGTGTCTGCTAACCTGCGGGGCGAGGGGCGCTGCGAGGAGGAATCCTGCGATGAGGCCGAGCGCGAGGACTGATGCGCACAGCGCGATGGCCGGCAGCGCGCCCAGTGCGGCGGCCAGCGCTCGTTTCATGGGCCGCGCCTGCCGCCGCCACCACGGCTGCGCGGGCTTGCCACCTCCCCTGGCCGATGCACATCAGACAAGGGTGTCAGTCAAATAAACCTTTTCCAACCACCTAGGGTTGATCAGATGTCTGACGCTGATCGTCAGAGTCAGCACCCAGCATCACATCCAAACATTCACAGAGAACTTGGAGACATTGACAAGATCATTCTGCCAAAACAACTGGATCGTGGTTGAAACCCTAAACAATCCTGGACATCTGTCCCCGATGGAATGTAGATGAGCGCGCTCAGAAACAACATGTCTCTCATCACCCATAGAGCCAGCACCACAAAATCTGCATATGCCACCAGACCCAGCGGCAGCCATGTTGAGAGCGCAGCTGCATTTTTGCCCCGGCACATAGAAGCACACGACAATGAGACACATCACATCATTTGTTCGAATGTCCCGGTTGCAGGACAAATCTGAGGCAACCAGAGTCTTCTCCTCAGAATTTTAAGGTCACGATTGCGCAGCAGCCGCGCAACCTAGCCTGCATCTCTGATTCCAGGGGTGAGATCACAGGGGATGAAACTGACAGACAGCTGTTTGGGCACCCACCTGGTGATAATATGCTTCAGACCGAGTCCCTGCTGTTGCTGCCTGTCTACCTCAGAGCCTGATTTGGCTGGGCTTGCCTCGCCATCTGCCTCACTGCTGATCTCATCAATTTCTCCCGCACTTCCCTCCTCTGCGCAACATCGCCACAGGCTAGCATTCAGCCATGATACATTTAACCAGGTTGCCACGCTGGATTTTCGAATAACGTGGGCCCAGCCTATTTATTACACGTATTCCAGTCCCTTATGGACTAGGTACGTCTAGCAACACCTTTGTGGCATCCCTCCATTCTCCACCAGTTTTATGGCGAACCTATGGCTTCCAAATCCTCCCTGACACAATCATTCCATGATACTTGTCTTGGAGTGTGCACACAGCCAGAAGCTGCAGTTGAGCATACACACCGGCTCTCACACTACAGCAGGTGATAGAAGTCCCTGCCAACTCGGGAATACATAATCAAGGCTTCACACAAGGACATGCTTGCATCACACAAATCAAAGCCGCCTCTAGCTCAGTACTACGACACCTCACACCTCAGCCAACAGCTCTAGGAGATTCGTGCTGGCTAGGGGTCAGTAGCTTTTGGAAGGGCTACATAGGCTGCAATCTCAACAGTTTGCGCCCATTCTGTTCGGATCAGAGGTGGGAAGGTTCACTCAGGGCGACTGAACCCTGGCAGTGAGCGTTCAACTCTGCACCTTAACTTCCGATGTGCAGATGGAAGGGGTCATTTGAGGCTGATCACTCAACCAGCAGCTTAAGGTTGGAGTTAAGAGCCGCACCTGATTCGGAGTCCCACAAGGGCTCCAGTAGGGGCTGTGCTGGAGAGCTGACCGGCAGCGGCTGGCGAATGGCGGCTCGGATCAGATCATTGCTGAGCGTCATGTGCAGCGAGCCGCTGTCGCCGGCTTCCAACACGATGCCTGCTGGCGACATGCATGCGCCCGCCAGCAGCCGCTGCAGCAGGCTGCCTGACCGAGGTCCCCCCTCTTCCTCCATCTCAGCTCTGCTGTGTTGACCCGACAAACCACTCTGTGCCTCAGAGGCTCATGTGCTTGCTGCGTCTTTGTCTGCAGCCTTGGCCTCTTGCTTGCTGTCAAAGATCGCTTGCTGAGGCGGCTGCTCTTACCAGAGCATTGGGGTTGTTGTTCCGTGCCTGTCTCACCGTGCCTCACAACAAGATCTGTGGCTGGGCTCCTTTTTCTTGTTGCTGTTCGCAAAAGATCCGTCAAGTTGTCCGGCCCCCCCTCCACACGGCTAGGATCGGGCAGATATTTTGAAAGCTTCCCTTCAAAACTGTGGCCTGTCTCCCTCTGGTCTGTTGGGGCTAGCGATGTTGCTCTCACTAATTGCTGTCCTCTGTCATGCGTTCCTATCGCGGGCAGGCACTTGTCGGCGTTATTATGTTTCCCCCCAATGTACCATTCTTGCCTCAAACCTGCCGACCACTCACGATATATCAGCTTACTGCCCACCAATCCTTCCACCAACGACACTACGGTTGCCAGACATGCAATCAGGCAGCGCCACGAGTACCTCAATGCATGAATAGGGAGCAGAAATCTTGAAAGATTATTGAGGCTTGTGGTATCCGACCTCCTTTTGAAAAATCCGCGCTCCGACACTGTAAGATGTCGGACGATGCGAGAACCGACGTGCTTCTCGATGTCCAGAGAACTCCAAAGCACGTCAGAAGATGTCCTTATGCAACTATTTGATGCTGTGGCTGGTCCACTGTGTTGAGGCTTCGAGTTCTTCGCTGGAACGGAAGATCGGGAGTAGTCCGGGAGTGCATTTCGCAACTTCCTCGATCAGAATTATCGCCTGCCTTCTTCTTCCAGTACCAAGATTGGAAACTTCCCTTTCACTTTTCTCTACCTTTCATTGGCAGATAGATATTGGTGGGTGGCAAATCCACTCCAAGCTCTTTCATGTGATCTTGTCAAAGACAGGTTGTGAGTGCAAGCGGATGCGAATGATGAGCTAATGAAGGAAATGTCCAAGGGGCCTCGATGAACTTTTCCGTGCTTACAGCCTGTTGGCTGAGCCTACTGAGCAAGATGTTACAGGTCTCATTGCTTGTTGCAGATGACTTTTTCCTTGCTGAAGGTACTATCCATGTAGACCGATGCAATCCTTCCAGAAACAGCCGCAGCCAATATGCACTTTCTGTATGGTACAGACAAAGACCATTGCCTTCGACAAGGACTCCCAAGTCCTTGGCTCAGATGGAAGCAGCAGATCCGGCCATCTTAGTAGCATGTACCATGCTGTGCTGGCAATGCTGCACTCTGCTCGCTTATCCACATCAGCTGCTGACTAATGCTGACTCAGCACCACTCATATCCGGCTGGGGTACATGAACACGCGCACCTTGGCGCCCTGTTCACATGCAGAATCTGCTCAGAATCCCAGCGTGGAACACTTGAAAATCAGCAGCGTCTCCTCCAACCTCTCCAGAGTATGCAGACGACACTTTCGGGTGTTCAAACAAGCTCCACACCATGAAGCGGGCGCTCAAAAATCCAGGATGATGTCCTTGAATGCATAAAGAGCCACGACTAACTTGTCCTTCCCGACCCGGCAGGCCTTCCCACCCTCAGATCATGAAGATTCTGTCAATGTAAGTGAATGCTGCAACAGGGCTCACAGACTGCTCCTCAAGCAGGAGGGACCACAGGACTGACAAAGTGAGCAAGAGCAAAGGGCGAGCGGCGATAAGGGTCCGTACCAGGGAGCTGGGTGGAAGGTTCTTGCGGAACTTGGCTCGCACCACACCCACGCTGCCGTGTGCCCTGGTCACCTGCGCCACACAGCAACCACAGCCATCAGCAACTGCTGCTTAGAGGAGTCATCCATCCATGTGTCAATCCATCCATCCATCCATCCATCCATCCATCCATCCATCCACCAAAACACACAGAATGGAAACGATCATCAGCTGCGTGCACACTGTTGCATGCATGAACCTGAAGAGCACACTACCCAACAATCAGTGCAGCACAGACAGTGCTGGACATGCTCTGGCACAGACACTGCATGCGCCAACACTGCCTGGCAGCTAATGAGTTCCTGGACTGCTCATGTTCCTGGATGTTCCGCTAATGAGTTCCTGGATCACTCATATTCATGCACATCTTGCATCGTCCATGTCACATTCTGCCAACCATGCGCAGCACCGTACTTGTCCCCAACTTGCTTTCTGGGGACATTTTCGCGCCCTGCTTGACTACTGTTGTCACACCGCGATCTGTTGTGCTGCTTTCTGGCAAGCACTGGCGCGGCCTGCTAGCAGGACTTCTTTTCGCACCTTGCCCCATGAGACGCGGAACTTGCTGCCCTTCTTCAGCGTCTTCGCCTTGTACACATAGGCGATCTTCTTCCCCAAGTAGAACTCTGTCTCATCCTTGCTGTTCACGCCGTTGATCTGTATCAGGGAGGTGTGGTTGTACTGTGTCCTCTTGCCCCTGTTACCAAAACAAAATCGAACATCTTCAATGCCTGTGTAAAGACAGTACCCTCCTGGGTCTCCGAATCGACCTGCAGGAGGCCTTCCCAGATGAAGTTCAGATGTCCAGCCTGGTAAGAAAGTGCAGTCCACCCCTCCCTAAATTTCGCGAGTGACTGCCCAGATTCACAAAGGGACTCCAATCATGCTCTGCATCTGCAAGGAATGCCTCAAACTCTCAACTGCAAGCCTCCCATCTCAGAAAGTCACAACTCTTCCAAATAAGAAGTGCCCACCTCTTGTATCCGAGGATGCTGCCGGGAACGTACAACCTGCACCATTACACCAGTAGCCTGCTTTAGTCTAGTTGCAATCAGCCTGCAAAATCATGCGAGCAAGGCGAGAAACTACATCCAGCACCCTGGAAGACAACTGAGCAAAGCGCCAACTACAACACAAATGGAATCAGGTGGGTACACACCGTACAGTCTCCCCGCCCATGGTGCTAATATGCTGTGAAGCACGTTCTTTGATCGACCGAGGACTGCAACTCTCTATGGCTGCCGCCGGCTATGAAGCACTCCCGATATTGGCGACCCCTGATCAATCAGGGTTCACCCTCGCAGTATGGAGAGGGCTGCCCACAAATTCAAGATCACGAATTCTTGGCAAGAATTGAGAATTTCTTGCTGTCTCGCGCAATTGTGGCATGAAAGGTGATCGTCTGTATCTTCGTCGCATCGCATGAAGTGCAAAAGCTCATCGCAACCTCACTTCGAGGGCTGTCGCCCTTCCTCACTTCTGGTCGGTGGATCCCTGACGTATCGTACACGTGTTCCCGTGCGTGCAAAAAGGTTCCTTGCATTGCAAAAGTCTCGCAAACACGGCAAAAAACCAATGTCATGTCTGCTGGAAGCTCGAACTCTGCTATGGGAAGGTCCAGGAAGCCTCCACGCTGTGGGGTTCATTATCTGCAAATTTGCCGACTTACATCCTCCAGAGAGAGCCATTCATATCCTGTAAAGGGCGTCGTGCACCTAAACGACGACCAGTGGTTGTTCAGTGGATATACAGATGTCTTCATGGCACCTATATGCTTAATATCTATGGCTGCAGAGCCCTCCAGCACAATAGCTGACATCGTGAACCCTGCTACTTGCTCCTAGTATGAGCCACTAAAACTACTAACACCAGTCTATCACTGGCCTGCAGGACGGCTTGCTGGGCCAACCTTGAGTGCTCCTTCAAAGTGCACTTCTCACAGAACAGGCAGTCAAAACTGGGCTGGGGAATACAATTGTTCCGGAAAGAAATCTGATCAGCAATCAAGCATGAAGGCTTGAGCTTCTTTCTTTTAATGGACGAGACATATACATCCTCCCACATGATAACTCTTCTGTTCTTCAAAACTGGTCTTCAAAACCGAAAAGACTTATAAAAACACCTTCGCCGAGTGTTGCAGGTGTTGTTGATGATTCATTCGTTGTCGCGGTGGTAAGACATGCATTCCTGCTACTCCTGAAGCACAAGATAACTCTCTGCCTCCTCTCTATGACCATCTAATCAGCCCTAGATGGCTGGAATGATGTAACTGCTTTCTTCTTCTTGTTCTTCTGACCCCTCTACTGCCAACAGAGCTTCCAAGAGATCACATAACCTCCACTTTGCCGCAGAGCCTAACTGCAACCGCTCTGCTTTCACCAAAGGCCTATTCACATCAACATCATCTCAGGATGATCTTCTGAGCTGCAGGTCCCTGCAGTTCCCTCGACTTGATTCCTTCTCTGTAGGAGATTCAGCTGCGCTTTGAGAGAGATATCTGACGCTGCAGGTAACTTGAGCTTCACCTTCTCCGTGGCAAAATCAGATGCGCAAGTAGCTGCGCTTCAGGAGCAGCAGGCAACATCTTGGGCAGATTTGAGGGAGTGATTTGACACTGCAGATCACTTCGCTGCCACTGCGGATCACTTGGGTGGGGCGGTGTATGGGCTGGCACCTTTCTCCATGGCATCCCTAAACCCTATTCCAAACCCTAACCCTAAGCACTAAACCCTTAAATATACGCGCAGGTTTGAGAGAGACATCTGACACTGCAGGTCAGTTGGGTAGGGCGGTGTATGGGCTGCAACCCTTCTCCATGGCATCCTGTGCCTCGGCTGTGGCCGAGCGCTCGATGCGGCAGCCGCTGTCGGCTACCATTGAGGTTTGCACGCTGTCCGCTGCGTCAGCGCTCTTGGCAGCCGAGCAGTCTTCCTCCGTGGGTGCGCTGCTGCTGTTGCTGGGTGCCCACACAAGGTAGCCGCTGCTTGGAACCACTGCTGCAAGCTTCTCCTGGCACCTGCATGCACCTCCTTCCACTCAATCATGCAGGCCCTCCAAAGATTGATCGCTCTCTTGAATCAGGCACCTGCACTTCAGGTAGCAGGTGCCCAATGCTCTGCAGTGCCCGGAGATACGGTATAATGCCCATCAAGGAACAACTGCAGCAAGAAAACTCGAAGGTTTGTACACCGCAGCAACCTGGGTCGTCCCACAGCAGAGCCTCTGGACAGGAAAACAGCAGCAAAGCTGCAGAAGCTGCATGCAGAACATGGCTGATTCTTTTTCAGTGCGGTAAGTCACACTGGTAGACTTGAGCAGGACCTTGACAAGGGGAAGCCAGCTGTCACCGCTGTGTGGCAGTGAAGCCAGCACCTACAAGGGATCGCGCGCCTGTACATTTTTATCTTTTTATTTCTCCCTAAACCCTAAATTCCACGTATAAAAACCCATAAACCCAAGCCCAAAACACTAAATAACCCAAAGGAGGGGGGGGGGGGGGATTGGGCATCACCGCTGAGCGGCGGTGAAGCCGGCGTCAATGAGGGAGAAGGCGGAGTCGCGCGCGGCCACGGCCGACAGCAGCACGGCGGCCGCCCAGACGGCCGCGCGCACGGTGCGCAGGCCAAGCGCGGCCGGCGCCGTCGCGGCGCGCAGCTGCCCCGGCAGCAGCCCCGACCACCTGCGGTGGCGCATGCATGCGCTGAGGCCAGATCAGGCACTAACGATACCATTGTCCTGACATTGGTCCTGAGTTGCTGGCAAATATCGGCATGCGTTGCCGCTTAGCAGCCAGCCCAGGGTGTTGCGGAGCGCTGCTGCCATTGCAGCAGGTCAGAACACTGCATTGCGATTCTCCTGCAGCAAGTGTCCTGGTTACCAGAATAGACGGCCCTCATTAAGTAGCCTGGTGATGAGACCGACGAGCAACATGCTGTCGGATGCTTCGGCCTCTTACTGTTTCTTGGAAAATTTTTGCCGCACTTGTTTCATACAGCACATGCTATGAGAATTCTGCTGACCGGCATTGCAAGCACCATGATAGAGCTGTCCAGCTGCATCTGTTCTCACAGCCCAATTTTTAAGGTGCAGTTGCATCGACAATTGAATTGGAAAACGGCATAGTTGCAGCAGCAGAGAACGCAGGTAATGACTACTGATCACTGATCGCATGGGAAAGCTTTGGCACACCGGTTATGCAGCTGCCAGGCGGCTTCCACCGCGGCCAGGAATGCTGCAGAGCCCAGCGCCGGGCGAACGGCCGCCCTCACTGCAGCGCCGAGAGCACTCCCTTCTGTTGCAGCATCTCTTGGCATACCAGAGCCTGCGCACATCGCTCTTCAGCTGACAGGTGCCAATTTCATGAAGGGGCACCGGAACCCTGTCTGCTCGAAGATTTCCCCTCAGGTATCTTGAGATAGCTGCTGCTGCTGTGCCAATGACATTGGAATTACAAAAGGACGTAATTTAGGAAGGCAGAATATGCGCCAAACTGCCAGCCTCTTACACAGTGCCAACCATTTTAACCACGTTAGTGTGAAGGCACACGCCTGGAAATGAAGGAGCTGGAGACAATGTTTCAGGTGGTGCTTTCAGAATAAAAGAGTTACCCACACAGCCGTACAGCGCGACACTTGAAAAACACCGCGCAGGACTTTGGGCACACAGTTCGCTCATCACAGGATCAATATTCATTTAGGGTGTAGGGTGCATAAATTATGCACCTCGCAGTGCTGCACGGTCGAGCAGGATGCGGCGCGACAGGAACACTGCCGCCACATCGGCC
Source organism: Coccomyxa sp. Obi (assembly GCA_020887355.1). Classification (NCBI taxonomy): domain Eukaryota; kingdom Viridiplantae; phylum Chlorophyta; class Trebouxiophyceae; family Coccomyxaceae; genus Coccomyxa; species Coccomyxa sp. Obi. The sequence continues at coordinate 222,884 of AP025000.1, forward strand.
TGAGAGAGGGAACGCTGCGCGTAGCCGCCTGCGGTGCGCAGCAGCCAAATCAGGTTGCCGGCCAGCGCGCCCGACAGCCCCCGGCCGTCGCCGCCGGCTGATCCACCGCCGGAGCCGGGGCCGCCCGCTGCGTGGCCGCGCTCGGAGATGCCCGCCAGCGCATCCTTCATCGCCTCCAGCGTTGCATGGAACTCCTGCACCCCAATATCCCCCCATTTTAGGGTTACCAGGGCGGGGGTGCAAACATTTGGTATCCGGAAAGAAAATATCTGCCGCGCTTGGGGATGCCCGCCAGTGCGTCTTTCATCGCCTCCAGCATTGCATGGAACTCCTGCACGCCAACGTTCCCCTCTTCTAGGGTTTCACAGGGTGGGGATGCACTCATCGGATTTAGGGGTAAAAAGATATCCAGCGCTGCCGCGCTCAGAGATGCCCGCAAAGTGCTTCCTTCATAGCCTCCAGCGTTGCATGGAACTCCTGCACCCTTTTATTTCCCTCATTTAGGGTTCCACGGGGGGATTGCTCGCACTGGCTTTTCAGTACAAAAGATGTGCCGCGCCGCTGCGCTCAGAGACGCGTCCGTCATTGTTTTGGGCAGGACTTCTCAGCATTGATCTGCAGATTCAGCGTGAGACATGGAGCTACTTTATTTGAACATGGGCTACTTTTGAGTGCTTCAGGAGAACGTGCCTGTGAGACGAGCGCAGTGCCGGCGCGCTCAATCCTAGTGTCCATGTCCGGCAGCCGAAAGGTCTCCAGCGTGGTGAAGCGATCCTGCAGGGACTGCAGAACAAGTCTCCATGTCAAGAAGTCCCTTGCACAGAGGACCGAGGTTGTGGAACTATCGACACTGAGAAAGCTCGGCGCTTGCATCATGTGATGCGATGACAAACAGGGACGCTGAGAAAGCTCGGCGCTTGCATCATGTGATGCGATGACAAACAGGGACGCTGAGAAAGCTCGGCGCTTGCATCATGTGATGCGATGACAAACAGGGACACTGAGAAAGCTCGGCGCTTGCATCATGTGATGCGATGACAAACAGGGACACTGAGAAAGCTCGGCGCTTGCATCATGTGATGCGATGACAAACAGGGACACTGAGAAAGCTCGGCGCTTGCATCATGTGATGCGATGACAAACAGGGACACTGAGAAAGCTCGGCGCTTGCATCATGTGATGCGATGACAAACCGGGACACTGAGAAAGCTCGGCGCTTGCATCATGTGATGCGATGACAAACAGGGACACTGAGAAAGCTCGGCGCTTGCATCATGTGATGCGATGACAAACAGGGACACTGAGAAAGCTCGGCGCTTGCATCATGTGATGCGATGACAAACCGGGACACTGAGAAAGCTCGGCGCTTGCATCATGTGATGCGATGACAAACCGGGACACTGAGAAAGCTCGGCGCTTGCATCATGTGATGCGATGACAAACAGGGACACTGAGAAAGCTCGGCGCTTGCATCATGTGATGCGATGACAAACAGGGACACTGAGAAAGCTCGGCGCTTGCATCATGTGATGCGATGACAAACCGGGACACTGAGAAAGCTCGGCGCTTGCATCATGTGATGCGATGACAAACCGGGACACTGAGAAAGCTCGGCGCTTGCATCATGTGATGCGATGACAAACAGAACATGCGCAACTCCAGCACATTTCTCTAGCCAATCCTTGCTGAATTCCTGGACAAGTATCCTAAACATCGGTGAACAGAAGTGCAATTGTGCACTCATGCCGTTGCAAACATGCACGTTCAGCGATGAACTTTACGTGCAAGCCATCAGGAGTGAACGCAATGCTTCCCAACAGTACCATAGTTTAACCCCAAACCCTATTTCAAACCTGAGCCCTAAAACAAATATAAAAATATTAACCCTAAACCCAGATATCACTTGGTTGGTAAGCAGTCTGAAGGCTCCAACCGAAGGCATGTAGCGGTAAGCTTATGCTGCATCGGCCGGTTTGAAAGTCTATCACAGGAATGATTGTCACCTGCACTTTGGCGGCGACCTCGGCCATGTTCTTCTCCGCTTGCCGGGCGTGCAATCGTTCCTCATTCACCTACACCGTGCAACAAATGAACCTCAGTACTCTGAATCTGGAGCAGGCAGAGTTACAAATGTCGAGCAAGCACCACAGGGCTGTGATACTCTTTAGACGAACAAAATCGCTGCTTTATTGTACAGCCTTGCATCCCAAGAGGAGCTGGGCAAAATGGTACACCTCATTACATAATGCAATGTGTGCAGATTTAGAGCAACAGGACTGGCCAGCAACTCTGGGCCACGTACCTGCCAAGCCGGAAAAACTGCCAACTGCTATGTGATGTGATGTAATCTTGGACCAGAGAGAGCGTTCATTCATGTGAACTGTTCAACGCGTGAGCAGGACACAACATGGCACAAGCAAAGCTCATGTCGATCTGGCTTCGGGGTCTGTGATACGCCCATGACACCCGGCACTAGGACGAGCCAGCTGCAGTAGTTTCAGTTGAACTCAAAGTCCTGCATTTGGCCCAAGGATGCAGACCGGGATCTGTATCCTGTCCACTTGGAATATGATGCAGGATAGACCTGTATTTCTATCTACATTATTACTATTATTACAGGTCGGCAAACCCAAAGCCAAATGACCATAGGGCATACACACAGCGTGTCTGCAGCCACACCGTGGGGCCTCTAACCTAGTCTGCAGCCCAGTAGAATCCTACCAATGTATGCGAGATTTCTACACACACAGTAGAAAATGTACTGACAAGGGCAGGCAGACAGAAGCGAGGACCTGTGACTGTAAGTGCTGAAGATTGCTGGCCATGGATCCCAGCTGCTGTTGTCCCGGCAGCATTAGCTGGAAGGCCTCCAGTAGAGCTGCACGCTGCCCCGCCATGTATGAATCAGCTTCCTGCCCAGCAGAGAGGAGCTTTGAGCCCCAAATGAACCAGCAAGAATATGCATGCAAGGCGCACACTCATCGTTTCCAGTCCATCATGAGTTGCTGAGCTACAAGGTAGAATATCCAGGCAGGGTCAGCTGTGTCAGACTTTTCAATCAGGTCCAATGCGCTGCACAAGCGGGAGAAAAAGCCACTTGAGGTGGCGCTGGAAAAACACAAATTCATCTCACCACTCTTGGTGGGACTGCGGCACCAACATTGCTGAAGGCTGCCTGCCACCAGTCATGCGCATCTGTGCCAGGGGTGTCCCGTATGAAGCTTGCTGATGCTGGAGTGGCAGTCACTCCTGGCGTCATAAAGCCAAATGAGCCTGCACACGCGAAATTAGTGTCTCTCGGCAATCATATAGGTTTCAATGCCTCTGTCAATCTCCTGTGTGGTCACTGCGTGGAGCAGGTAAATTGACATGCACTGTAGTTTAGAAGGCGTTGAAGAGTCTGAGAATGTCTTGACTTGAACATGTTGCTAAAGAGGCGTCTAGACCGTTTTTTCACACCATATGAGATATATCAGCTTGTGCGGTTTGCGATACCTTCAGAGTTGGGTGTCCTGGTGAACAAGGCATCCCTTTCTCGTTCTCCAGGAGCGTTCTTGCACGTGCTCGACTGTTCTTCTGTGCGGAAAGTGGGGGAGGCCAGATTGACGGCATCAGATGACTGCTCACTGAAACCTCCAGCGACCACATCTGGAGAGGATGCCATCGCAGCAGTTGTCAACGTCTCCAACTGCTATGCATGACGATGGTATTCACGAGGACTACCTGGCTTAATACTGCTCCTCACATGCTTCAGCTTGCAGGCGGAAAAGGGAGAAGATGATGTTGTTTCTCCCTCTCCTTTTGGCCAAATTGGTGGTGACGTCGAAAACGCCAACCTGGCAACGCCAAGGGATTTTCAATATCGAGAAAAATACTGCATGCACCATCCGCCTTGCCAATGCAAAAATTGCAGCAAACCTGAGCATAAACTACTTTGTGACGTGTAGGAGAGGGAGCAACTTACGTTGAACGCATCAGCGTTCACATTATGTGTTGCACTTCAACCGTTGAAGTAGTGCCGTACTACTACTAGTGGTGACTCCTGGTGGTACTCGATCAGTCGATTAGTACTACTTCCGGAATTTATGCATGCCGTGTGCGTTCACCCGGGGCACTTGTGCGTCTGAGTGACTCTGAGCCTGAGTGACTCTGAGAATCGATGCTGGATCCTGGAACCACCATCTGCCGAGATCCATTCAATGGAAGTTCCCACTGGCCCGGGGCCAGTCCATGAGTGCACTTCAGTACACGTGGCCAAAGATATCCACTGGACGGCACACACCTCCGGACAGATCCGTCACATGCCACTGGCCACTAGCAGCCCTGGCAGACATGTCCTTCAAGCCCTAATGCCGCTAGTGTGACATAATGGTGCCAGCAGGACTTACAACGTGGTTTGCCGCAAATCAGAATTTTGGCAACATGACCGTCAAGCGTACTCACTGGCAGTATTAGTATGAGACCTGCAGGCTGAAATGCATATGCACAGCTATAGCATATGTATGCATTAATGCATTAATACATTGAATATTCAATGTTAAGTTAATGCAATAATGCAGTTGCTTGCAGTCCTCAACAGTTCTGCAGGCGTACTATTACAAGTGCCGTACAGCCTCCTGAGGAAGTGGCTTCCTTGAACTGCCAGTGAAGAGATTGAAAATCCATGGCAACAAGGACTTCATTTGCCACACAGCGCCATTGACTTAGTCGGACACGTCACGTTGCAGAAAGGAGGCAAAGTCATCATGATCCTCGAAACCCCACACCAAAGTCCTCCGGGATCCAGAAAAGTGGAGTGACTGTCCAACAGTGCATTCATTGAGAGGACACAATGAAAGGATCTCTGCTTATAAGAGCTACTATTAGTGATTAGGAAGCTCTATTCGTATGAAAGTTATAGCTTGTCGTGGTCTTGCCTGTTGCTGCACCATTAGAATCGTAATTATAATAAGTGTACACAATGGACTCGGAGGCCAAAGAAATAGAAAATGTCTCCTGGGTCTCGGTACTGCTCGCCAGAGTGTACTGGGTGCTCGTGATGTAGGCGTTGTTCAATTGGATGTCAAACAAAGGCACTGCACGAGCACATCAATTTTCAGATCATGGCAACGTTGAATCAACAGAACATGAATCAAATTTACTACAACAAGGAACACTGTACACATGTGCTGGCAGCCATTTGCATTATATTTAAATGTTGGCACTTGCTACTACGTATACATTCAATTACAAATTTCAAGTTTGCAAGTGAGACGATTGTTGCAAGATGACTCTTGCAATCATTGAAAAGTAAGATTACAATTCATGCTTTATACAGCCTAGGTCCCTACTAGGGCTTAGGCTCAGAATGTGGCGTCACACAAGGATTCCCAAGCTGGAACTCTCACAAGTACTAATTCACCCCTATTGCAGTGGTAGCCTACTCAGGCATTTGGCAAAATACGCTTTGCAGGGCATGTATGCTGCCTTCAAAGCATCATGCATTCTCAGAATTACTGATAGGCTATCAGTAATGCCAAATTGCATTACTGATAATAATTAAGCATGTGTCGATCAGTATGTATCATTGTCTCACCTGGTCTTTTTCCGCCGTCGGTAACTCTGCTTGTTGAGATAACCACCTTGTCCAACCCGGAGTTTCGCCCCTGGCTGCGACTCACTTCAACGTATTCAAAGTTTGGGTCCCATACGTCACCGAGCTTGGTAAGCACCACAGGACCTTGTGTCGGCTGTGCAACACAAAGTACCCGCACTCAGTGCACAAGATCTGTGAGGCCCCTTCAAAAAGGCCAGCCTGACCCCAAGAACGTGCTCATGATTTTGTTATTTGCATCGGCCCAGGTGAAGGTGCATGCAATCTTACAGCTGGTCCCAACCCACCACATGAACTTGTGTAGGAAATGGTATAGCATTTGGCCTGTTGGAAAGGGACAAGTTACCGTGCTGGTCTGAGGACCAGTTCCTTTAAAGTAGGTGACTGCTTGCGCAAGAGAAAAGCTTGAAGTTAGCAGAGCATAAGAGCCATCTGTGGAAGCTTCGTCACCGGGCAGCAGTGGGCTATTGAAAAAGGCGGAGATTTTGTATTCTGCGAAACTTGGCGAGGCAAGAGAGAGTACAATTCCCACAAGAATACTGGCACGTAGACCACCTGCACGGTTTCAAGCATGCTCCTAGTCAGTCAACCTCAAGAAGAATCTGGGTTCAATTGCTTACGATCTCAAGGTAATCTCTCAAAGGTGGGGCCAATTTTAAGATTAGAAACTGGCGATGGCGCATTGGCACAGACAATTCCTGATTTTTTGGGTGGCTTGGGACAGAGCGAACTAAGGATATCATATGCAGGGGGGGGTTAGATCAACTTCGCACTTTATGCATGAGTGAATTTGTGCCTAAATATACTTTACGCTTTCTGTCTCGTGCACAAAAAATCCAAACAAGTTGGTCTGCACATATAGCAGGCCCGTACCCATCGCTGTGAAATAACCTGCCAGCGCCTCACTAGCTCGGAATAACAGCCGTGTTGCAGTGTAGTCTTCGCGCAGCAGGGCGTTTTGTGAAGTTCTCCTCCTAATGTGTCAACATATAACTTATGCGTGAGTCACCTTCGACTTGCTATTTGAACTTTTGGCGGGCCCGTGCTTCGCGCGCAACGAAACCCTCAAACTTGCCGTGACTGGACATCAATATCCAGGTGCAGTGTTCACAGCGGCTCAAAGTGACTGAAGGACACGTTTTCTGTTCTCCAGTCACCTCTGGGGCCAGTCTGTAGCCGACAGAGCCGCCGCCATGAAGACCTTCGTGAAAGGTGTGGAGGGAGTGGAAGGCGTCTGATGTTGCGCCGTTTCCTTCTGGACACATGCATTTTCAATGCCACTCCTACTTGAATAACTCTTAAATGTGCACAGGTGTTTGCAGCTTTCTGATCTTGCTCGTCACTTTGCGGCTGTCAGCCTGTGCCACAGCATCATTCAATATAACAAGAACAGGAGGGGCGATCCTTGGCCCTTTCCCAGCAAACTCTGTATCTGGAGGCATTCAGGCTCCATATTCACCCGCATCGGGGGGCGCACAGCTGGTAACTTGACCAACTTCTCTATGGGGTGCACCAACACTCTGAAGTGTTTTGCAGTTACCGTGGTAGTACTGTCGTATGTCAGCGATTGGCGCATCTGCATCTGCAAGCTGGCTTTTCCATGCATCAATATTTTGCAATTTATAAAAGCATGCAACGAGCAGATTTGTTGCTGAAATTTAGAGTCGAGCAACACTTTTGAACTGCCAGGTTTTGCCATCGTTTTCACCCGTCACAATAGAAGCACCGCTTTCCGCTGCTGACAATACTCTCATCCAAACGCTCGTGACTGGCGGAAGAGTTCAACAAGTAGACATCGGCTTTTACGGTGAGCACTGGAAAGAACGTCACTCACTCAGGCTAAACCACTTGGCTTGGAATGTTTTACTCTTCGTCAAGACCGGAGCACTTCCATATTCGAAAAAGAAGGCAATTGTCAGAACAAACATGGAAACTGCAATGGTGTGCATGAGACATTTTCTTAATGCTTGTGCTAGCGAGTTGTGCTGACTGCCTTGCAACCATGCAGCTGTCAACAAGAAAAACCCTTGTTGATTACCAAGTTGCTGATCATAATTGTTTCAAACCTATACCACTCGAACTGACAAGTTGTGAGCACTAAAATTACTTATGATGAGTTGTCATATGCAGTGAGTGCGGCCAACGCAGTGCAGACATTTCCACCCTTATCCCGCAAAATAACATTGAACCAGGTTGTAATTCCATCCTACAAGGATGCCAACGATGAGGCGAATGGCCCAGTAACAACGTTCACCATGTTATTTTCAAAGTACACGGACACCACCTATCAGCTGAGGAGCAGCTCTGATGCTGTTACCAAAACTTATACAACTACCTATGATCTTATAACCCAGAGGGGTACTAACAGCGCTGTGGCTAGCCGCTGACGGGTGTATTCTGGTCCTTCAGCCTTACATGCATTTTGTCCTCTGAAGACCGTCTTGAGTGAATCTTGAATTCAACTGTAGAACATGTCCGCCTTTGTTGGCCACAAGAACATAATTACCACAGTGGTGACCAGTGGTCAATTTTGGCATTGTGCTATTCAGTGGGCGGGCAGGCTGTCAGTGGGAAAACCTTGGATTGAACCCTTTCGGATCTTGGGTAAGGACTGAGTTTGTGAGGGAATTCTCAACCACATGGCATGTGAATGACTGGCGTGTTATTGACTGCACTGCTGTTACTGACTGCATATATTTGCACGATTTGGCAATTTGCGAGACTCGGCTTGGACAAACAATGACCCCCAGAGTCACCATCCTGGTGAATGTGTTGCAGACCTCACAGCGATTGGGGCAGGCTGAGCATACTATGTAGTAGTAGTACTTTGTCATCCAAGAAGATATGCTGCCAATGGCAATGGCAGCCTGCCATTGTATTACTCTCTGCAGACTCACTTCAAGGAAGTTCCATAGTTGATTTACATATTACTTCAAATTTCAAAGTTTGTGTCCACTGCATGCATGCATGCATGCATGCGCATGGCAACATGGATGACTGGAAACGATGATTGCATGCAGCCACCGGCATGCAAACGCAAAACCTGCTTTGCAAATGTTTCTTGAAAAGTGAAAAGTCACCATCTTGAAGTATTTCAAAATTACAAAATCCAAAGCGGTTGTGCATCCTCATGAGTGCAATCCCAGCACCAGTCGGTCGGTCGGAACCGCTTATCAACGCAAGTTGCACTGCATTCACAACTGTCTGATGTTGCTCTTACATCCTGGGTACCCAAAATTATAAATCTGAGACACTGTTTTATGGCATATATGTACGGCACATATTCAGTCCACTACTAGTATTTCCACTTGATCACAAATAACATACTGTTTTGGCATTCTTGGCATGTTGAGTCACATGCAACCACACCAACTTATTCTTCGATTTTACTCAAGAAGAAATTGAAAAGCAGCTTCATTGAGAGCTCGCCCAGGGAATCAATGATGAGCTCGAGGGTGTAGCCCTTGGGCACAACCGCGCGCGGCGTGACAGCATCGATGATGATCGCTAGGTCAGCCAAGTCCAGGTTCGGCTGCTTGGCGAGGAAGAGCACTCTGACAGCCGCTCTGCATGAGGGTTACGCCTTGTACAAACGCAGTGGTACCGCCGCTCCGCCTTGCCTGCGCGTGTAAACTTTATCATTGATGGAATGATCGAGTGTTTATTGATGAAACTTACATAAATGGCTTGCAGACTGGGTTCATTTGCAGGGCAGTGGTGTCCAACAAACGCTCTTCAGACAGCCTCGCCTTCTTCTTCTGCAGGTCAACTTGCAGCTCCATTCGGGCTGCACATGCAAATTGAGTAATGATCAATCCATGCTGAATTGATGTGGTGCAGGGACGATTGCAATGCCAGGAACAGGAGTGGATAGTTGAATGCAAGCTCCACAGGCGCTCTGCACACATCCTGTGGTTTTGCTTCTGAACCTGGTGCTACAGATTTGCCATGAATGAACATGAACGCCTACTTTGAGACCAGTTTGTCCAGGCGCCTGCAAATCTGAGACATTGCTAAGGTTGCTGCTTTATCCCCAGGGAATGCAGTGAGAACTTCTTTCTCATTGAATGTGCATGTGTAAGACACGGTGTGTGGCCTTCCTGCCACTGGGAACACCTCTGTGCAAACTTATTGTAGTGGCTCGAAATAACATGCTCTGTGCGACGTCGGGCGTCTTGCAAAAGTTCAGAGATCGGCCAATGCTAAGCGAGTACAAGGTGTTGGCAGCCTCTGGCTAGCTCACCAAAAGCAAAGCTTGCAGCTGTGAACAGCATTCACCAAATGGGCGATCCTCATAGGCCGTTCTGGGCGCTGTCACAGTGGAGGCCACCTCCCAGTCAGAAGGGTAGCCTACGCTTCTAGTAGTGCATGCTAACCTGCAAGCCCACACTTTGTTGTGAGAGTATACCATAAACCACCAAAAAAGGGGACACCAGATACTTTATTTCCCTTCACCGGAGTCTGCAAGGCCACCTCGCTGCTTCTGATTCCTTCAACTTTGCTCTGTTTGCTTGGCATACTGGGACTTAGTTTTTAGAGTCAAGCAAGCCTGTATGCGATGGAAAACGCTATGGCAAGAGACAGCACAGCAGCACAGCATAGCATCAGGTTTCTCATGGGCCTTACAAGAAGTGATCATCTCAAGTAGTGGATAAAACAGTGCATGGTGCCCTCAAAGACGGGGCTCCTTAGCAGGAATTCACCATGTCCCCTTGCTAATTCCCAGCTTTTCCACAGGAGCTCCTGGCCGACTCTGGTCGTCAAAGCCTAACTTGTCCACAGAAGTCAGCTGCAGCATGACAACAGAGCACACGATCAGTGATATCTGCCGGCACGGTGGTGCAAATTTTCTGTACAGGCCTGCAGAAGCGCCAGAAGCCAAGGCTTTTACATGAAGTGCAAGGTCCCACAGGGCTCCGAGACCATCTCATTTTCTCTGCTGAATGTTGTTTGTACTAATTCGATGGCAACTTCGAGTCTTTCCGATATCTTATTGCGAGACAGCGTGATGTCTTCCTTTGGGATGCCCAAGTTGGCGTTGATCTGTTTCCGCCAATCCCAACCGTGGCATCGTCGGACAGCTGTACCTGTTCCAGTCCATCTCAGTTCCAAAGAAAGACTCTTGTGAGCAAAACCCAGCAGTCGATGTCTCTCAGACTTCCAGCAGGCCCAACAGTCCGCCAAGTAGGGAGTCACTCACCATGATCTCAACCTGATTAACATACTGCTTAATTGCATGTCCAAAACAAGGCTTGAAAGTATTCTTAATGTGCACAGAGGCCCCTTGATGCCATCACGACGTGATATCGGGCGAGATTAACTTAGGTACAAAACTTTGCCTTCATTCGCACTGCTGCAGAAAGAAGCACGCTGACAGCAACACGGTGTAGATGTTGCGACTTGCTAGCGTTGGCCATGGGGGCCATGCAAATTCTCAAAGCGACATGCAGTCTCAGTTTATCAGAAATGACTCTAAATACCCTAATTAAATGTATGGGATAATTGTAGTAATTTAGAGTACCCTGGACGACAGCGCGTCAGCAGTTCAACCGCAGTTGACACAGCTCGAGAGATTCACCAGTCTTTGCATTGTTGCGCAGAGATGTCATCTACATGCGGGTGAGACAGATATTCATCAGGTTCAAATGGGATAATGAGCTGACAACCCAGGCGAAACTCTATAGAACAAGATGTTGCCAATCCTGATTTTTAACGTGCTACTGTGTTGCGCGCATCTTTCGGAAGCCAGAAATGTCACTGCGTCCAAAAACGCTACACTGGCAGGTACTTCAATCAAGCAGCTGGGTGACCAGGTCTTCGATGCTGGTCTTACCGTCCTAAATGCCACCTATCCACGGATCCCTCTTCTCAACCAATTACTGCCGGAGCTACCACCTAAGATTGCTAACAGCAGCATCGGACAGCGTGCAACATCCGTTCTGGATGCAGCTAGCGTATGTTCGCTCCTTCTCTTTTAAATTAAGCCCAACGGGGCGTCCCCATAAACTACTTGTTTCTGTCTTGATGTTGTCACCATGTACAGAACATTATGTCAAACTCATCGTTCATCTGAAGGGCCTGCCGTTGGCGCATGATTGGCAAATGACTTCCCACGTGCAGGCGCTGGAGAAGAAAGTGCTGACTTATAGATTGCCACTCCTTAATGAAACTCTGCCAGCGCTGCCTGATCGCCTGGCCAATAATACCATCGGAAAATTCGCAGAGAAGCTTGTGGATGAAGCGAGCGTAAGTTTTGAGCCCTTTTTGGCAGTTCAGAGCAGCTGGCAAACGAGTTGTCTCTTGAATTTTGTTTCTGCCCGCACTGTGTAATCGGAGCAACACTAGGTACTTTACAAGGTCAGAAGAAGGTTGCAAGCCTTCACAACTGCACATGCCCTGCTGTGCCTCGAAAACTTTGTAAGCAAAGAGGTTCTTGGAGCAACATCAATTCTGCTGCTGCACAGGCAAAGGAAGCAGCAATCCAGGATGTCATCAAACCGTTACCGCCAGTTGTAGCCAATGAGACCCTCATTGCCTCCAGTTTGCTACCTCTAGGTGCGGCTGTGTTTTGAAGGCCTGGTAATCACATCCATGCCAAAGTACCTGCCCCTGTCACAAAGAGACTGTCAAATTTGTTTGAAATGCAGCACTTCGGCAATTGCATCCCCACAGCCTGTTGTGCAACGCAAGCATCTGGTCTCAAATGGTCACACTGCTGAGTACATACCACAGAAGCACCCTCAAATTTTTTCAGCGTACTGAGAGCTGTTGGGTCCCTGGGTGCAGCTTCCACGCTGCAAACAGCCAATTTTACAAACTTCCCCAATCAAAGCCTGCCCACTGTGACCTTCGAAGATCTGCAGTACACTGGATGGGTGCCGGTGAGCCGCACCTCTGCACCTCTAGCTCAGTCAACCACACCTTGGATTTGCCGATGAAACTTTCATGAAGAAGTTGTTGAAAGACGCGCATCCCAGCCAGTGAATTTCAGCGCATGCGACACGTAGTAATTGTTTGTGGACGCAATGCATGTTGTGCATCTTTACAAGTGATGCGTGCAAGAATGTGATGCAGACGTGGCAGATTGCAATGCAAAAGCCATTAGGATGCTTAGTATTCCTGTAACCAGCCTTGCATGTTGCCGATAAACCTCGAGGAACTCATTGGGAGCTAGCAAGTGGATGCAAAGTTGAGAGGCATACATATGGCGCACTGACAGGCTGTGCTGGCGAACGGCCAAACATATCTGGCGGCCGCGAAGAGCGGAACCGCAGCACCGCTGTATTACTCGCTCATGCTGCCATCGGATTCGCAGTACACCAGCTTCCAGCTGCTGTCTGCTGTGATTGTGCGCACCGCGGACGTCCTCCTCACCGGCTATGCTGCCGATGGCCGACCGCCCTACACCTACGTGGTGCGCCGTCATGGCCACTGTTGTATATTATGAACCCATATACCCTAAGACCTACAATAAGATAAATCCTGAACCCTAACCGCTGTGGCATGTTTTCTGCTCACCGGCTATGCTGCCGACGGCCGACCGCCCTACACCTACTAGGTAGGTCGACATGGCTACTATTGTGAAATATCAACCACTAAACCCTGAGATAAACCATGAACTAAACTCTAAAATCTGACAGCTGTTGCATGATTCTTGCCACCGGAATGCTCATGTCGGAATATGCGGTGCAGTACACAGGGGCCTTGATGGTGCCACTAGGGAGGGGAATTGAGATACCTGACACTGGTAATGCTGAGAAAGATGGTTAGTCTGTTATTATGGAGGCATTAGAAATAACGCATGCCATATCAATCTGTGGTGCCTAATGTCAAAGATGTCTTGGTTGAATGCAGGCTTCTGGAGCCTGCAGTGTGACAGAAGACTGCACGATAGGGGACCTCACTGCAATATATGGATGGGGGGACTTGAGTGCTGTGACGTTCTCGTCGGGTGCTGTGTCGGTCAATCCATTGGACACATCGTCCCCAACCACGTTCTCACGCCGCAGGCGACTGCAGCAAACAGTGCGCACTGGCTTGCCCAAAGGCAGACAAAATATTAATTTATCACTTGGGTGTATCCTATGCTACCTTCCTTCGAATGCACGCCCCAGGAAGGGCACTGAGGGCGTTCAAACAAACGTTTCTGTTTTCTCCATTAAGGGCTGTATTTCTACCCTGAGGGCCTGCTTTAGTAGATCAATGGAGGCCCTGTCAGCCGGTGCGTGGCTTACTGAGGAGGCAGATATAAAGCAAGCAAGCAGAATGCACAATGCTTGCCTCCGAGAGGACCCATATAAGGGCTCTTCACAGTCTCATGATGCACGCATCAAGATCAGTTTAGGAGCAACGCAAGGCAGCCGCGGCTGAGCCTGAGACTAGGTGGACATGTCATGTGTGGCGCTGCAGTGAGAACCAGCAGCAATACTCTGCACTCTAGCTGACAAGCCAATAGCAGTGCAGTAGGCCACAAAATTGTTGCACTGCACTTTTCTTTAAAAGAATCTTTTGGCGCAACATACGGTGGTATGTTTGTGATCCCGGCACTGCTTTGATGGAGCACTGTTCCCTAGGGGTAACAATATATAAATTATATATTAAGACACCCCTGCTGCTCCCGACACGTCACATGTGGTTAACTGCAGGAGGGAACGAGTGGGGACGCCAATGCCACCGCCGACTCAGCTTTCTTCCTCATCGATCCTTTGTACACTGAGAACCTCAACCCCATCGCGCCGTACACCAATCCTGATAGCCTGCTGGGTAAGCTCTTACCAAGTAGAAAATATCATGCATCCTTCAGTCTTTGTCTTCACCTCTCCTCAGAAAACAGTGAAAAAAGCTTGAACTTAGAAATCATTACTCCTTTAATCTACACCTGACCTTAATCATCCCTTGATGCCAGGGCAATGTGACTCTGGGTAGTGCCTTAAATGAAAGCAGGGCGCATTTGTCACATGTGCCATGCAAACTCTGTCGGACCCAAGATGTAATGTGATTTTGAGTGCTTGGGCATCTCCAGAGGTGCAGGTGCAGATCCACAGCTGCAAACTGTCTAGCCACTCGATGTCGTAAATTTCCTACGCACTATATGATCATTTTACGGGAATATCCGGCATTGTGGCCACCCCTGAGACACCCACAACGGCGCTACCTAACCGTCCTGAAGTTCGGGTGGTTTGCTAAGGACGGCCCCTCAGCAATCTTGTGAGAAGGGGGTGTAGATCTGCTAGGTTCATTGGTGCACTTGCGAGTTGACAAGGCTGCAAGCCTGTGCATATGGCCCCAGGCAACCGGCTGCAGACGGACCTGTGTATGCCCTGCGGCCTCCAAGGCTTCGGGTTCGCCTCATACAGGATTTATTTATTTTATTATATGTTGGATAATCTTGCATTGAACAATTCTGTCAATAGTGGCTTGTGCACCAGTCAGGGTGTGTATATGTACTTCTGACATTTTGTTTGCTGCACAGTGTCTCCGACGTGTTTGCCTGGTACTTATGGGGAGTACTGCTCACCGCCGGATGACTGCAACAGCAATGGCGCCACCGATCCTTCTAATGGCGCATGCATCTGCTTTGCTCCCTACACTGGTGCGCGCATTTCCTTCAAAAGGGCTGTGACACTTTGCTTTGAGCGCTATCCTGTCGGGCTTGTGCTGTCAGTCACTAGTAAGAATAATACACAATTGATTGTGTATTAATTAATTATTAATTAATTAATAATTAATTAATACACAATCATACATAATACACCATCATAAATAATACACAATCATATTATTAAAATTATTATTATTGTTGTTGTTATTGTTGTTGTTGTTGTTGTTGTTGTTGTTGTTGTTGTTGTTGTTGTTGTTGTCATTATTGTTGTTGTTGTTGTTGTTGTTGTTGTTGTTGTTGTTGTTGTTGTTGTTGTTGTTGTTGTTGTTGTTGTTGTTGTTGTTGTTGTTGTTGTTGTTGTTGTTGTTGTTGTTGTTGTTGTTGTTATTATTATTATTATTATTATTATTATTATTATCATTATTATTATTATTATTATTATCATTATTATTATTATTATTATTATTATTATTACACACTTTCCAGTCCTTGCAGACTAGGTATGTCTAGCAACATTATATGTACAATATAGACAGTACCAAATGCATTATCCTGATCGTGCTTACATCTGTAACAATGGGTTCACAGTGGACATGCATGTGCAGGGCCATATTGCAATGTGACAGTTGAGACCTCGACAATATTGCCAGGTGAGCTCCATCGCTCTCATCCGCCATGGCACTGCTCGTTTGCCACTTACGCTTTTAACGAAAGACTCGTACAACCCTGAGAATTGCCACTGTTCGGCACCTTTCATTCCTGTCTTTTTGGTCACAATGATGGCGCTGCTTCCTCAAATAGGCACTGTCCATGCAGGGAGGGTGTGTGACTCAATGCAATAAATATACTGAGGGCCTCCTACTTCAAATCATTGCACAGGCACAAGCACGCCAGCAGTGCAGTCCACCACACCAGCATTGCAGTCCAGCACACCTGCCCTGCAGTCCAGCACACCCGCCATCCCCACCTCTACCCCAACGCTGTCATCCACCCTCCCACTCACAACCACAGTCCTTCAGCAAAGCACATCGCCCCAAGGTAATGCAAACGACATTGGTCTAGCTGTTGGCCGTGAATATTCGGTTCGTCTCAGGACTTTTCGTCTCAGGACTTTTCGGGCCCCCACAGATCATGATACTCATAGATTGATGGAAAAGAGACCTAATTGAGCCCTTTTGTAATGAGCGTAATGCCATTAGTGAAATTGCCACCAGGCAATTTGCTGGAAGTTTTTACGTCCATCTACAAGACTTGCATGATTCCGCATATAAGCTTCTTCAAGGCTTTTATCTTTCTACCACTGGTTCTTAGCCCAAAAGCAATGCAACGGGACCATGGAAATGCAGAAGTTCATGGATACTTTGGCAGAGGTCTGAATGCCTCGAAGTGGCGTCACTGACGATGAGTCATGCTTTAGCAGTGCAAACTAGCTTGCATAATCTGATGTGTTATGCTTTAGGATTGTGATTGATAGGAATTTGTTAGCTTATGTGTCCTCAGAATGGAGACTTTGAGCATGCCATGATGCCGCGCGGCTGAATGCCTGGGGAAAGCAGTGTACTCTGTGTAGTCATGGAGCTTCGACATCTTCAGGGCTCCCTATAAGTCAAGTCATTACCTGTGATCATTTGATTCAAATTGGGCGAATGGCACAATGCACAGGAACCACACCGGCGCCCTCGTCTACCATCCCTGCTACAACAACATTCCTCCCCACGTCTTCACCCCCAGGTGCGAATTCAATTCAAGTCTCTCCTATTACCCTAGTACGGCCCGTACCGGCGGTGCCAATTAATTCTTTCACACTTGCGAGCTTGTGTGTCATACTTGGGCGCCTAAAAATTTTGCAAGAACGCGCAGAATTTAGTGAGGACTCCATGTACATGAATAGTCTTCATGGCCTGAATGAGTGCTTGTGCATGCTCAATAGTGCTACTATGATGTCCAAAGCATGTTTTCCAATCGTTTAAAAAGTTGGGAGGCACCCATTAGGGCCACCCCCCAAGCGTGCCAGTCCCGGTAAAAGTCCTGTTATTCTAATATTGAATAAGTATGGAACTAGGCTCGACACAGGATGACTATCCTGAAAGCCTTACAGTGTAAGGGACCTCATTCTGAGTCGGAATGATGTTTATGATGTCAGAACAGGATAAAGTGTCAAAAAAATCAGCTGAAAAATGGACCATGTAGTGTCAATAGTGTGTAGTGATGCCAAAGCTTGTTGTGTCATGTCGTTGCAGGCACCCAGATGTGCATGGCGGTAGAGGTTGGCCCCGCTAACATATCATATATTGATCTTCCTTCGGGCGATCCTCCTCCAGTGTTCCAAGTACCCTTTGTGGCGGACACCACAGCGTATGGCGCAATTGGTCAGACATTCACCGTCCCAGTTGATGCCAACATCACCGCTTTTGCACTCCGAGAGTTTGGACCTGTAAGTCCCTTCCCTGAATTAAACCCCGTTTATAACTATACAGCAGCATTGCCATGTGATGCACTGAAGGGGAAGGCACTTTCAGTTTTCAAAAGTTGGCAGTCTTAGGCAAAGCCTTGCAATTAATCATGCACACAACACAATTGATTACTCTTGTGCTCCGTTTAAATACTTCAACATTGATTTTGTTATTATTGAAGATGAATATATGCGGTAACTAAAAAGCAGGTGGTACTTTTATTTGCCATTATCTTAAAGAATATTACCAGCTGAACCTATTACTTCGCAGACAAGAGCCAACTAATTCATGATCATGATCTGTGCAGGTGTACTTTGTCACCTACATCTACGAGTACAATATCACAAGGCCGGGCCCAATTGGTGCAGCCCTGTTCACCAGCGCAGTGGTCATGGGCGAAAATGGCTATATAAGTTTCGATGTGACTCCCACCCTGTGTGCCAAGGCAGGCACAACTTATGTGCTTCTTGCGAGCACAGCAGGGCAGTTCTCTGCGTGCGACGGCGACTGCCAAGCCTCAACATCAAGCCTCCAAGCTTTCACATATGATGCATATCCTGGAGGCTCACTTGTCGCGGCAAACATCACAGATGATCCAACATCGCTCACAGAGGTCGATTGGGTGGACGTTGACTACGAGAGCAATGCAACGGATTTGTTATTCTTCATTGATTTCAGTCCCCAAAGCTCCTCCGGGCCAACTTAACATGTTGCTAATCTCTGTTTGCATGCCATATTTGTTTTGGGTAGTCACATTATAGTCGTTCAGCTCAGTGAAGGAAAAGCAGGGTGTGTGGAGCTGATGCTGCCAGCAGTGCTCTGGAACACTTGGTATTGCTATCACTATCAAAAATATCACACGATAAGATCACAATGATATGTTGGTAAAAGGGGAACCGCGTTTTTGCTGGTTCGTCATGAATGTGCTAGACGTAATAGATGCAATGACAGTGTCAGTGAAGTTCATGCTGTGTGGGCTTGGCCAAACATTCAATCATGTCATGCAATGCATCAGGTCATGAACGATTGCTGCAGCTGCTGTCTCGTTACACGTGCTCTACATATGCGTACATGCCCTATGTTGGGTGGTGTGGCAGCTGGCCGGGTTGTACACGCCATATTCATGTTGCATCTTCCCGAGATGCACTCTCATTGCCAGCGGCCAATTTCCCCTACTGGCCGGGAGTCTCGCCGCGAGACCAGATCTAAATATCCGCTGTTCATTCCCGTTGACCCCCGGGGGGCCCCTGCTTCTGGCACACTCAGATTACCAGTCAGGATGAAATTGCAGATGGGTGCCGACCGCACCTGATCTGTCTTTCGAAAGTTTGAGACCCGCAAGATGCTGTCGTCACTGCGATGATGAGTGACGTCATGATGGGAAGGTATCCCATACGAACAATCAGTTGACACACAGCATCTATGACAAGAGACAATGATCTCGGTCCCACAACAAGGGTTTGCGAATCTGTTTGCGACCTCGTTCACAAAATCAAGGATTCGAGGATCTACTGGCCTGATTGGTTGCACGAAAGCAGCTTGAGGGTTTCGACATCCGCTCGAGAAAGGGGTTGTCTAAGAAACGACAGGCCTGGACATCTTGAGGCGCCATACCTTTCCAGATTACCCAGTTCACAGTCACAATGATGGCCAGCTGCCAGCCGATCGCAGCCACTGCATGCTGCGCGCCGCGAAGAATCGCATGCTTCATGCCCTGCTGCAGGTGTGCCCTTAACTCTGGATTTCACCAGGTGGGCAGGTGACACATATGGTACCGTCGTTAAATTTAATTGATCTTTAGACAAGCACACTCCTGCAGTGATGGCAAGACCACGGACTTTGTTCCGCTGCCAGATTGCCGAGCAGCTTCCTAGGTGAAGCAGTGACAGGGATAAGAAAGGTGACGAATCCCACTGCTTCACAACTACTAGCATGCGAACTGGCGTCGTCAGCTCCGCACACACGTGAACCATACTCCAAGGCCAATGCAGTGACCTCTACTATGACTAAGAAGCTGTCTATTAGGGCGCCAGGCATGTTTTCTGTAGTATCACATGTGTGTGATTCATGATAGCACCAGCCTTCCCTCTTGCAACACTTGAGTAGTCCATTATGCGTGGACTGGCAGACTAGTAGGGCGTACAGCGTTGCGGACCTACACTAGTATTCCACCCCTTCGGAGTGGCACCACGCTATGAGTACAGTGACCGGTTCACAAGAGCCCCTGTTAGTAGGACAAGCGCTTAGCTACCCATCTGTGACTCCAAGACCATGACTACAAGTTCCTTTCAGGAAGCCATTGATCCAGCCTTGGATACCGGTCGAGCATTTCAGTGATGGCCTGTGTAACAGAGCAGGTGTAGTGAGAGTGGTCTAATCACAGACAAGAGCTTTGCTGTGCCTGCAATCTGCATATAGCCTGTACAGGATCTCTCGGCCTCGATTTAATCTATTTACATCATCATTTGCTTGTGTCAGCATGGAGGGTGATGATACAGATTATCACTTGCATCTGCCACAGCCTACCTCATCAGCGTGTAGTGAGAATGTACATGCATGTCCAGGGAAAGCGAGGACGAACTCATGGGAATATCATAGCACTTTTCCGGGGACTCGCGGCCGCGCGCGGGAAAGCGCTCGGCTATGATTTCACGGTGGTCATAGTCCTGGACGGCCAGCGGGACGGAGCGCCACCAACACCCACGCTTCGTGCGCTGTGGCGACTGCTGGTATCCCCCTCTCCAGCTCAGACCTACACTCTTCAGCTGTCTGTGGCTTTGACCTGAAGATCAACCGCCGCAGTGGAAGATTTCCTGCTCTGTCACGCTGCGTGCGCTGTGGCGGCTGCTGGTTTTCCCCTCTCCAGCTCAGACCTACACTCTTCGGCTGTCTGTAGCTTTGACCTCAAGAATAACTGCTGCAGTGGAAGCTTGCCTGCTCTGTTAAGGCTGTAGCAGCAATGAGCCCTGTGCTTGTGGACAAATGCTGCTGCAGATGTGCGGGACACAGCGACTTTCTGAGGCCCTGTGGTGTGCCTAGTCAGTCAGTCAGTGGATTATACTTTCTGCAGCCACCTAGGGCTGATCAGATATCTGACTCTGATCGTCAGAGTCAGCACCCAGCATGACATCCATACATTCACAGAGAGACTTGGAAACACTCACAAGATCATAGTGCAAGTAACACAGTTCTGCTGAGAAGCTGATGATGTGTTCAGGGCTTGGACGAGTCATCACCTGTTGCAGTTGAGCGCGGCTGCCGCGTGTGGCGGTTTTGCTTCGGCCAAATCCCCGCAGCTCTCTATGCCAAGGGTGAGGGCTGCGCGCATTGTGCCAAACAGGGAATGGAACATTAAGCTGCTGATTATTGTGCAGTTGAAGGACGTAGAATTTGCACAGCAGAGGGGCTCTGGTGTGATCGGCCGCCAGCTATTCATGCCTAAGCAGGTCATTAGATGGTCGCGTGCCAGTTATATTTTTTTTGAGAATTTAAGGTTTATTGTTTTAGGGTTTAGGGTTTAGGGTAAGTATGGCTACAGTGCACTTCACGGGGCGAAGGGGCATGTCGGGGTTTTATGGGCTTCTCAAGGGGAAACATAGTTTTTCAACCCAATATTGGGTAACCCTGAAAACTGACTAACCCTATTTCCATTTTGTCTCAAGGGTGACACACCTGTGTTTCTGCTGCTGACCAGGTGACAAACTGCGGCCCGGCAAGCGCTACAGCCAGCTGCTGTTCCATGACATCGTCTGTGATTATGCGCTGCCGCCTTGGGCCTATCTCTGCCTGGATGCTGATGTGGCGGCAACTGTGGACAATGCCAGGTAGCAAGCAGCTGCACCCCTGTCCAAGTCCCAGACACATCAGAAAACCAGCCCACAATTTCACCGTGCAGGGGGAAAATTACTTCCGGTTTATTTTTGGCATCGGAAGTTACCAGGGCGTTCTGGAAGCCAATGCATCACCATGAGGCCTGGCACAGTTTTTCAAAAGGAAGTTGTTGAGATTTGTGTACTCTGCAGGATTGTGCCTCAATCGGTAGTCTTGGTAAATATAATTTATTATCATTATTATTATTGTTAATTTAATTGGCAAATTTAATGCCATGTCAGCACAGGCACTGTGCTGTGTGCCCGGTGGGCGCAATGGGTTGTCTCCCACACATGGACATGGGACATGCATCTAAATGTACAGTTTTATATTAACTGCGAGACGCCATGCAGAACAAGCAGAGGCACCTCTTACTGAACCAACCACCGTGGCACGGCGACCTTGTCGGACATCTGCTATGCTGAGGGGTCTCGCCACATCAAGAGCGAGAGCAATTGCCACGAAAGTACAGCTCCTTGAGAGCAGCTAGCCATACACCAAGTAGTTAACCATGAGGCTAACCAAGTCGCATGTAAATCCTCACATTGTCGAAAATGATGAGATGATGTAGGTCAGCAGAAGGCTGCCAAAAGACCAATGAGCCTCAGGTGGCTCCGAAAGGTCTCTAAAATGCAATAATGATAGTAATTGTCTTGCCTGTTCAGGCGCCTGTTGGACTGCCTGGCAGCAAAACCGAACTGCGGAGGCATGGCGGGAGTCATCAGCCCCTGCAACCATGACATCTACACCAACTGGGTGGTTGCACGCCAGGTACCAAACTTTTACTAAATTCTAGGTGCAGCCCTAAACCCTGAGGCACAGCTCTTTATCCCCCCTTAAAACCCAAAGCTCTCCATGCTGTTTGCATATGGTGAGCTTTCACCTTTCAAATCTAATCTTATATTCATTAAAAGAGCCTTAAGAAGACTTTCAAAACAAAGGAAGATATCTGACAGACCAGTCAGAGATGAGCGGGCATGTCAGAATACCTGGAATGGATTTGCACCTTTTTGCAGCCCATGCTCGTCTCCTGGTCATGTATGCGCGTGTAGTTCCTTCCCATGATGAGAGGCACCAGCATTGCTAGCTTCCGAACCTTTATGTATATTTTATATTTTTTTTATTTTATATTTTAGGGTTTAAAGTTTATTATCAACACTAAAAACAAATATGACAAGACTCCACCAATGGATGCAGGTGTTCCAGTACTACCACAATGGCAACTCCTGCCGAGCAGTGGATGTGCTATCAGGGGTCTCTACCCTATTGTGGGGGCCATTTGTGGCGCTCAGGCATTCGGCGTTCAAGGTGAGCAACCATGCAACAACCTCAGGGTGCAGTAACTGATGAAACTCAGTGTCTACGTTTGGCACTACATTTATGCGCTGCCATCGAAGTTGCTCTATAGGGAGGGATTTGAACCCGAGTACCTAACGGTTGACAGCCGTCCGCTCAACCGCTGAGCTGCTAAAAATTTCTTTTTGAGCAGAATTGTGGATTCGAAACCCTGCTCTCCTTGGACATTGAAAGATAAACTTGTTTAAGCAGCTAGTAGGGTAAGCCCTAAAACCCTAATGAAAGAAAAGAAATGATAGACTTAATTTGGCGCAGGCGGTGAGGGAGGAGTTCAGCTGGGTACCGGACGCTGATGACATACCAGGGAATCTTCTGCTTGACCTAGGGGAGGACCTCTCGCTCACGATGTGCGCGCTGCGCGGCGGCCATGAACCCAGCTTCTGCAAGCAAGCCTTTGCTGGTGCGTCAGCCCTGCTCGCATCCTGTCCTGCACATAGGCATGGCCTTTATAGGCATGGCCTTTTCAGGCATGGCCTTTAATAGGCGTGGCCTTTATAGGCATGCCTTTATAGGCGTGGCCTTGATAGGCGTGGCCGTTGCTGTGCTTGTTCACGAGTTTGTTCACAGGCGGGAGCTGACGTTGAACGAGTTCTCACGTCTATAAACATGGATCGGCATCGTAGAGAATTTTTTTGCAGCGGCGATGATCCTTGTCACGGCACAACAATCCGTGCTGTCAGCACATGATCATTTTTGTGCTCCAGTAGTCTGGTTGCCCACTTCTGTGGCCATCCATCTGGTCCTACAAAATTCGCTGGTGATGTGAGTTTTTCCCTGCAATTCGTGACCTGTGCAGTGTGAGTGTGTGCTATAGGATTTGCGATTTATATGTTTTTAGGGTTAACTTATTCATGGGGTAAAACCCTGAATCCTATACATGCAGGCACCATCGTGCCGGACACACTGGCATCGTACTTAGACCAGCAGAAGCGCTGGTGCAAGACTGGCATCGTCGGCTACCTTGACATCGTGCTGCGGCCCCGCAGGTAGGTTTAGGGTTAAGGGGTTCAGGTTTTTAGGGTTTGGTGCTCACCCTCTTGCATGTCATGCACTCTGTATTCTCCCTCAGCCCACTGCACATAGTATAGTTATTATTATATGTTAATGACCCCTATTTAGCATAACCCGCCACATGCACAAAAATAGATGTTCTTACACGGCACCCAAAATGCGTGTAAAAAGATGGTTAGTGAGGTATATTTAATTGGTGCAGGTACCTATTTTCGCGCAGCCGGAGCTCGTGGGCTGTGGTTCAGTATTTTCAGCTGGTGGCTAGCCTGCTGGATGTGCTCACAGGGACTGGCTGGGCTCTAGGTGAGTCACACTTCAGGGAAGAATGCCTACATGAAAAAGATGCACATCTGTTCTTTATTCTGCTCATCGCTGCTGCTTCAAAATCGTCAGAATGCCTTCGACTTAACCCGGGGTGTTACACCTGCAAGAAGCATGTCGAGTATGACCTGCGGAGACAAGATTGCCGACAGGTAAAAACTTGAGATACAAAGTGTGGTTAACCCTAAGAGGTTCAGTCTCGTTTGTGCAGCCATGGCAGCACGGGGAATTGCAGACATGCATGGAAACGAGGCCGGAGGATCAGCGCAACTCGTCCTGGCAGCGCTCGCAGCATATGTCGTGTATTTTGCTGTGAGTTTTCGGCCCTTCCCAGCCTCTGTCTCTTCATGGCCATGGCTCAGGCATATGCCATGTGTCACACTATAACGGACTGTTATGCAATTTCCCAGGGCTGTAATTTTGTGCCAGGTGGCGTGTTGCATGCCTGTGTGTGTCGGCACATCCAAAAGTGGAGGTCATGTGTTTTCCGACAGTGAATGTTCTGGTCTGCGACCGATCTTGAGCTAAATCAGGCAGCGTTATTGCATGCATACAGGGGGTGATCACGCGCTCGCACAGTGCGTTTAGCCGATGACGTACATAGCAATGTTGAGACCAGGGAATGCCAAATCAGGCAGCATGTCTGCATGCATGCACATGATGCACATGCGCGTGCGCAGGCGGCTACTGGTGCACACAGAGAACATGATAGTTTTATTTTTTTAGGGTTCTATATTTTATACTTCATTTTATTTATTAGGGTTAGGGGTTTTAGAGTTCTGGAATATATAGGACGCCAAAGCATATGATGTGCCTCCATGCATGCACGCAGGTGATGTGCATGCGCGTGCAGAGCGCTGGCAAGTGGCGGGGGGCCCATCTGATGGTGCACATGCTGCTGATGTGTTCGCTGACTCAGTGGGGCCTCTGGCGCTTCTGGCTGCGCCACACTTACATCGCATTCTTCCCAGATGAGGCTGTCAGCCAGTTCTTCAGCATCGCCAGCTGGATCGGCACTGCCTTCATGTGCATGACCACAGGTGACCTCACTACAACATTTTGTGATTCAAAAAACAACTTCAGATGCCATCTTGTTGCCTGGCAACCTGATTAGCACAAATCATGCAGACCCCATGGCAGGCATAATTGTGTTGCAGCGAGGACATCAACATATTCACACCCAAAATCTTGTTGCATGTTTATGTCATAACTTGTTGCTTTTGTCCACCTGCCTTTAAAGAGAGAGAAATTTCCATCACCTTTCCATATACAGGTGTGCTGACGCCCCAAGATACAGTACTGAAGCAGCCATGACTTTTTCACCCTTGCTTGCTGTTCATGTTTCCACCAGTTTGCGGCTATGGGCCATCTATATCCGGTGGGCAATGACTGACTCGAATAGGCCCGATAAGAAGGCCACAGTAGTTGGCTACAATTGTTAAATTTCCAGTGCTGGATTACACATATGCACAAGCCTGTGGCCACAATGGGGAAAGCTTTTTCAATTGTAGGGTCTATATTTTAGTGTTTAGGGTTAAGATTATAATTTAACCCTAAAGGGGCCGATCTGGTACAAATGCATGGTGGGCACATGCAAAAAACTCCAATTTGGTGGTTTTGGCAATGCTTCCAAATGGAACGCCACACACGTTAGGAAAAGTTTTGGCAAGGCTTTTTTCCGTGATGCGCGCAAGCCTTCTTGGCCGCTCACTTACGCTCTCACTAACAAAACCTTGTCTTCCATCTGTTCAGCGTACATCATTGCGCTGTGCTGCGTGTACCTACCACAGCGCCGGTGGCTGGGCATGTGGTACAGTGCGGCTCTCTACACCTTCACAGACTCCCTGCAGAGGTACGCCAACCCAGAGAAGAAATGGGAATTTCATTCAGTCACACACATTTTTTTGGTTGTAACATTATATCTGTTTAGAGTTATCATGATAACAAATATATACTTGTTGCGGACCCCATCGGCTGTATGCCTGCTGCTGCATTTTGCTTAATTTTTTTTACACATGTATATATACCCGGATTGGAAATATAGGGTTTTTGGGTAACTGCACGATGGTTGACACCATTAGTTTTAGAGGCATGCTATCCGTGCAGCGCTCTAGCATTTGCCGCCTTGCTCTTTCGGCATCAGCATAATGGTACAGCATGCCGCATGGTTAAATTCAAGAGCAGACTATCTTTTCACAGAAGGAGGCACCAAGACGAACTATGTCTATATTAAGGTTTAGGGTTTAGGTAAATATATAAACTGTTTATATTCGGGCCGAAGTTGTTCAGTGTTACAAGGTTTGCCTATGAATCCTGCATGTTCTTGGATGCTCCAGGACTGCATGTCTTGACATGGAAGTTTACAGAGTCTTTCTCTGGTTTGAACAGGATTGTAATCCCAGTTTTCGCGCTTGCCACGCTGGACATTTACCGGTGGTGTACGCGCGGGGTCAACCACACCAACTCCGAGGCGCGGCCGACTGGCTGTGCAGCTTCCGGGAAGCTGCCATGTTACCATGTGCGCATCCCACATGCGCCTCATGCACCGCATGCATGCACAAAAACAATTTTTTTGACTTGTCTGGACCACAGCCACCCATGCTTTAACATCTGCATGTCCTGAAAAGCTGAGTAGTCGGAATCCCCTGCCCAGGCCAGTTTGGGCTTTGATTCAGGCTGGCATACCAGACATAGAAGGCCTGGCCCAGATTTATACAAGCGCGCACGCTTTTAGGCTTTAGGATTTCATATGCATGCGCGAATTCAGGGTTTAGGGTTTCAAATGCATCACAGGTGGAGGGAGGCTGCCGCGACCGGAAGACCTGGCCCAGACATACAAGCGAGCACGCTTTTAGGGTTTATGGTTTCACATGCATGCACGCATTTAGAGAGTGGGGTTTAGGGTTTCATATGCTTCGCAGGTGGAGGGAGGGCTGCCGCGGCCAGATCACCGGAGGCTGTGCAGCGCGCGGACTTACAAGCTCACCGCGCTGGGGGCGTTTCTCAGCTTCAACATTGGGCTTGCGGCTCTGCTGACCACCTTGGACCAGATTAAGCTGCCAGGATCACGCATGACGGTCTTTGACATTGCAGAAATCGCCGGATATGCATTCCAGACGACGCGCCTCTTCATGATGGTGGTCACGCTCGTGACGGCACACCAGCAGCATGATCAGAAGGGCGCCAGCTCAGCTGATGACTCAGCCGATGACTCATCAGTTGGCGCAGCTGTGCGGCACCACTATGTGTTAGCGTAACATGAGTTGGTAGCAGGATGCGTGCGCGGACACCCTGCACGGACCCATTTTGAAATCGAAATAAAAATTGCTGCGGGGTTTAGGTGAGAACTACGGTACATGCATTGCTAAATCACATGCATGGCCCAACCAGCAAGACCTGAAAGTCATTGGTTGATCCACCACCTTGTGCTGAATCAGATAATAATTTTCCTCTGCCTTGAACGTTAGCGTGATCATTATGCATGATGCATGGTGATGATGCCTCGCCAACTAACGTCAACAGTCAATAAATCATTGACTTTTGACGTTAGTTTATATCTATTTATCAATTTGGGTTAGCTACCCGTTACGGTCTTTTACAGGCACTGAGTAGAGCACTGCATTGCTACATGATTATGACATAGATTGACTGACATTGTAATCCTGCAAAATCTGAATTGATTTAGGACCCCTGAATCAAGCTTGTTTGTTCAGGGCAAAATTCCAAGCGACATTCTGCTGTGTTGCTAGACCCCTAATACTGTAGTCATAGTATGTAGTTTTCAAGGCTTGGTAGTTCAGAGTGATGGAAATAATTTCTGAGTCGTGGTTTGCCAATGAGAAGTAGTTGCTTGTAATTTCCACGTTGGTGAGTGTGATATTGAATAAAGGCACTGCGATGGCAAGGAACTGGCCTTAAAACCAACATGGTAATACTACTGACACTGCTGGGAACAAGCTTAAAATTTGAAAAAATCCTGCAGGAAGTCGTGACTTGTTCGCAGTGCCAACTGCACTGCAATGGTTTCAGCAAGCTGGCACTGTTCCAAAGTGATTTTACAACTCTGCAATTGCAACAACAGCGGCATGACAGTCCTCTGCCAATGGATGTCTGAAGGACAGACATTATGTTCTGATGTGTATATGTAACACAGAAGGTCTGTATCACCCAGAGTCTAAGACTGGCCACGCAGCACAGCCCCGGAGCATTGCTTACTGAATAAGTAATAGGAATGGTAAACAAGTGTGCTCAATGGTTTGTGAAGCTTTTGGTTCACCTGGGGGGTCACCCTTTATGGATGAAATGATGACCTTTGGCAGAATTGTGTTCTGAAGCTGCAAGAGCTCAAAATTGGCGCTTGACACATCGCCCGTTTTTGTTATCATCACAGGCCCTCCGGTAGCCTGCGCAACACAGACTGCGCATGATCGCCTGCCAAACTGCATGCTTTGGCCTCTAAGGATCCCCATACAATGGGAACTTTCAGGTTTCTCCTGCCAGCTAGATTTGCATTGTGTTTTGTGCTGCACAGTAGATGACCCTTCAGATTGTATTATTGTCCAGGTTCTGTAACTAGTTAGCCGGTTATTCACTCGTTTTCACAATGGGAATGATCGTTGCTCAGTGCCAGGCTTTGAAGGACCTTCAGGGCCCTGGGCAAGGATCATTGAATGGGCGAGAATGAGTGAATGGTAGGGCCTGATGGCATCACGCATCACTGATGGCATTTAAAACTTCCGCTTCGAGCAATCACGGCCATACTCTCATGCCTTTGTGTTCGGGCTTGAGGGAAGACTGCGGTCATCTGTTGAAAACAACTTGATTTGAAATCATGTACGGCAGACGAGCCGCATTGATTTCTTTCCTTGCCCGAAAAGCAACCCGAAAGGCAATCCATATGCTGAGGTCTAGGCTCGACTCTCATTGGAATGGTTGCATCAGTGGCATGTGAGAATAGCACCCTCGCATGTCATCTCAGCAAGTGAGGGGAAGCCTTAAATTTCTGGGCAATTCCCGGGGAATGCCAAAACTCATGCAGCTGCCCCTGCCAGGCTGGCAAACTTTAGCATGGAAATGGTGTGCAGCATTGAAAGATTCATGCTCCACCAGTAACGCCATGGAATGGATGAGTTCAATGGCAATGGGTGAGCCTCTGCGGCGGACATTATTACATACCTTCCCAGCTCCGGCAGCGGTGCTAGTAGGATGGAGTGTTTGCGCAAGAGAGAAACTTG
This sequence comes from Coccomyxa sp. Obi, assembly GCA_020887355.1. Lineage (NCBI taxonomy): Eukaryota > Viridiplantae > Chlorophyta > Trebouxiophyceae > Coccomyxaceae > Coccomyxa > Coccomyxa sp. Obi. The sequence goes on from AP025000.1 coordinate 252,323, forward strand.
AACTGAGGAGCCCATACGACCCAGGATAAGCAGTCTGAGTGTCGCCTGGCAGCAGAGGGTTGTTGAAGTAGGCGATCAGAATGGCTCCTTGGCTTGTTGCAGCAAGACAAAGCAGAATTCCCACAAGCAAGCTGCAACGAAGAGCACCTTCGCAACCACCTGCATGCAGCAGAGATAATACTTGTACCAATCAGGGGAGTCGTAAAAATTTTGCCCGCAATACTCACTTCATTTCAAGCAAATGTGCTTCTAATTCTTCAATGAGGTTTCATCTTGTAAATGACCTGATGAAACAAATCCAATAGGGATATCCTGATTTCGGAGACATGAAAGGTTGGGCAGGTTCTCTGGTGTTAGAACATAGGAATTCGATGATTCTAATAATAAATAGGGGACTCGATAAACGCGGTACTTTTTAAATTGATACGCACTATCAGCACTGTTGCGATTATTTTGGTAGCACGCTACAGAGAAACAGGAAGCGCACCCATATCTCGGGTAGGGATGCCAAGCCGGTCAATTCGACAGGTGCAGCAGTTGCAGGCACACCTCTTAACTCCTACCTAAAATTCACGTCACAGTGAATATGGGACGATAATTTCAAAATGGAATTGGGTGGTCCTGAACCGGCTTGGCAACAGACCGTCCAAGGCTGAACGACGGCCGTGTGGCTGTTTGGGAGACGGAGCGGCGGCGGCGTATCGCTGTGAGTCCCCAAGCGACCAGCGTGTATGTTGTTACAGTTGCATTAAAATATTGATTTAAATTTTGCTACATTGGCAGCCGAAACAGCTTAGCTTCAAAGGCTTGTTGGGCCGCACTGCTGGGGCCATGAAGAGCTCCGACATGTGTAAAGGTGTGAAGGAATGCCAATGTGAATGAGTCGCTATTACAATTGAAGCTTTCTTGTACATCATAAATGCGTATGCAATCGTCATCGCAGGTTTCCGTGCTCTGTTCTTTGTACTGGTCTATTTGCGGACCTCAACCTGCTCTTCTGCTTCATTCACCATAACACCTCCGACAGGCTCCATATTGGGACCATTTGACGCGCTCGATGTGTCTAGTGGCGTGGACACTACAATCACACAGACTCGCCCAGTGATCTTCATCCCTGAGCTCGCAGAATGTTTTAACCCAAAATGGCTGAAGTAGAACAACCATCTGTGCTTTTATCCGTTGACAATCACCTGTTTTGGTATCCAGGGATCACCATCTTTCTCCACTGTAGCAGTTACAATGCAGGTTGGCCGCGCCGATGTGACCTTGATCGACTCCCTCCTGAAGGGTGCACAACTACCTTATGTGGACATCAGCTTCTATGGTGAGCTGCTTTCAAAGATATAATGCTGCTGCTTGCCACACTCTTCTTCACCCATCTATTACTATTGTATTCAAGCAACCCAATTCTACGCGTGTGTGTCTCATCTCAAAACATACCCATCACTTGCATGCGGTTTAACTATCGCTCACAAATTGTATGTTTACGTTGGTGACCGTTCAGCATTTGCGGATTCTTTGAAAGCAATCCAGCAGGAAGACTGGGAGAAGAATCATCAGATTTTAAAAACGTAAAACTTGGTGATGTAAAACTGACAAGGAATTGTGTCATGATCAGCGGCAGGGGGCAACCAAGTTGGATCCAACCAGCAGGCGTACCGCAAGATAAGTTTGATAAATGCATTTGTGATCTCATACACTTCTGCGGCTGATCCATCCACAGGCTTGCCAATAACAACATTCACACTGCAATCTTTGAAGCGGAAGGACTCAACATACCCAACAAAGCTTGGAGCTCTGTCAGTTGCTCAGTACACCTACGATTTACTTCTTAAGAGGGTAGTATGAAGCAACAGCACTATGTACTTGATAAATGTGTATGTCCATCATGTGCATGTGATGCACATGGGCGTCACACTGCTAAATAAATAAATAAATAAATCCTGTATGCTCTAACAAATCAGTCTGCACATGCGGTGTACATGATTTTGCCGAAAGGACTGTTGTGTCCATACGACTAATGTGATGCCAGGGCCTCGGGAAATTTTACGGGCATTTGGAGCCTGAAATAGGGTACTCTGCTTGGGCAATGAGGGGCCACTGTCGCGACCAACAAAATGTGCAGATGGTGCCAAGGTCTCACTTTCCAGGATAGAGTTGAGTGTTCCCGCCGGGAACTTCCCGGATAGCGGACATCTGCAGCAGTACATGTGATTGATGGAGATGAGAGTGGACAGCGATGTCAGCAGCTGCCTGAAATAAGTCCGATCGATTGGACATGTGCCTCAGCAACAGTACATCCATCACCAGGGGTCTCAACATCATGTAGGTTAATTTTGTCAACGTGATGTAGGTTAATTTTGTCAACGGCTCTGTTCACGATAATTTCTTCATGTACAACTTTCAATCAGCATATAATATTAATACTAGCAAGGCATCCTGCAGTGCACAGCAGCAATGTAGGTCCCAGCCTCCTAGGACCCATCCAGCTGCATTGCCTGTGCCTGATCAGGCGGTCCAGTCTGCTCGCCACCCTCATTGGAGACATTTGCCATACGCGCCTGATTTCGTGCAGCATGACCTGACAGGCCCACTGGAATCTGACCCTGTCCCGCCTGTCTCGAAACACACCAGTTTTTGAGGATTGTACTCTTTACCCCTTGACCACAACCCTGAAGTATTGCCAGCTCACTCATCTCCAGTCTATGTATTCTGCCACAATACCTGTCACATCCTGTGCACACACAATGCCTGCCATTCCATAATCATCAGCTGGTGCTGATGAATGCATGCACGAGCACAGTTCAAAGAATTTAGCAAACTCTCAAGGCCCCTGACAGAGGGAAGGGTTCCACAAGAGTTGTTCTTGTTCTCCTCAGACAAGTGTGACGTGCACAAGTACTTGACCAACTTGAAAACACTCCTCTGTTGCTACAAGGCAGCTGTTAGTTATTTATTCTGCGGATTGGTTGCTTGAGGAAAGAGGGAAAGAGGCTGATGCTTACCCAGGTGCCGAGGGCAGGTTGAACAGGGAATGCCTGTGGGGCCTGTGACAGCTGGGCATGCATCTGTGCTGCCGCCTGCTGTTGCACCAGCTGCTGGGCAAATGCGCGCTGCACCTGCGCCTGAAGAACAACATGCTTTCACCTCACATCTTTGATGCCTCGCTGAAAGAGTGGCAAAAGAACACATGAATGATGAACAGATCCGTGCCAGCGCTGTTAAGGGTGCTGTCCATGGAGGCAGATTTCAGGACATTCCAAGAGACCATAAAGTAAGACTGCTCTGTGCATGGGGACGGCAAAGCCGCAAAAATGGACATCTCTTCTAAAACATGGGAATGCAGGGCTTCTTGCACTGCTTGTAGGCTTGAATCATGTCTCTATTATGAATTGGTGTCGTACCATGGCCTGCTGCTGGGGCAGTGGCAAAGAGGCTGCAAGCTGCCGCACCATGCTGTGTGCTGCCATTGAGCCAGGTGGCAGCACAGGTGGCTGCTGATGTGGCACTGGTGAGCTGGCGGCTGGCTCGGCTGACCTGGCAGCCTGCTCAGCCTGCTTTGGACCCACCCTGCATGTGGCACCCATTTCATCCCTTACTGCTTGATAGGCTCCAACTAGCGAGTTGCAGCTGAATGAACATCACTTTGCAAAGTCCTCACTGAACAGCCATGCTACAGTCAAGCTGGCTCTTACGGAACCCTGTGCCTATGTGCAAACGCTTGAAAATATTGTGCAAGTGAACTCCATCCCTGGGGCATCCCCTCTGATCAGGTGTCATGACCACGGTTTGCCTCTTGCTCTCACTAGCCACTTCATCACAACCCCTGTTCCTGCAAATGACGCCTCAAGCGCACACTAGGGGATGAGAAGGTGCTCAGGGGCTTGTGTAGCCAACACTGTATCGGCCTTCCAGTCACTGAGCCCAGCTTCCATGCCTATCTCGATGATGGCATGGTTTGATGTCGGCTGGCGGGCCAGAACAGTGCCAGCCACATAATTCCTACAGCCTCTCATCCCATACTGTGCGCTTTGGCGTCAGCAGAAGATCAAGAGATAAAGGACAATCAAGGCCGTGCGAGCGCCAGAAAAGCGGAAGGGCTGCCTCAGCACGACAGGGTCTGTGACTAGAGATAACAGAAATTCTACAGAATGGGCAGCTGGGAGAGTTGGGTGCATCCACCACTGCTGCTGGCGCGGCAGCAGAAAGTAGAAGGAGCGGTCAGCGATCTGGATCAGGTCCTGTGATCGCAGCACCACGGGTGGGGAGCTGGGTGTATGCAGCGTTCCCTGCACTGTAACGCCATTCTTGCCCAGCACTTGCAGCTCCCACACGCCTGCAGTGTCGCCCAAAAATGGTTGCTTTGCCTCTTTGATTGAGATCTCACACTCACTGTGCTGCTCCGCCAGATCTCAGTTGACAAGCAGAAGAAGTGTGCACAAGTGTGCGGCAATGGCCAATCAGTACACGCTGCCAATCTCAGCTCGTGGAATTGAATTTCCTCTTAGGACATGCAGGTACAGATTTAAGGTGTGACCTTTCCGGGAAACTGCAAAGTACCTCTGTCAAATTTGTAGAGGATTTTTGCATGCTGCCTGGATATGCTCATTGTATCTCCTGCATTCACCATGGATGATCATCTTATCACGTATCACCGTACATTTCGATGTGAGCACAAAGACGCTACAAGAAGACTGGCAAGAAGAACTTCAGCCGTGGAAAATAGAGGACAGAGCGTACCCAAAACGACGTCCACAACCGAGCTCTTTGATTTCCTTCCTATGACAATTTCATACTTCTTCGCATAGAGCTCCAAATCTTCTCCTAGTAGTTTGGCAAAGCCAATCTGCTCAATCCTGGGGTCATCAGGAGACACCCCCATTTTCTAGTCGACAGGTCGCAAAAGAAATCCTTGACGTCTGAGGGAATTGTATTGTTCTGAAGAGCCTTTGTGGGGCCGCCGATTTCCAAGGGTAAAACTGGAACACTGCAATCTTATTGTGGAGAAAGCTTTCGCAGTGCCGAATTTAAGGAAGACCAGCATGAATTGGCATTAAATGGGATTTTGGGGATACGGGCATGGTTTCGCTCCTTTAAATGATGGTTTAACAAACCGCCACATGAAGAGAGCCCCTTCATGGCATGTGACCTGCCAGGCTGGACTGACTCAGCAACACATCATCCACATCGAGCTCTGATTCCTGCCGTGCCCCTATGGGCTCGCTTCTTCTTCTTCTTCTGGGCCTCTGGGCAGGCTAATATTGTCATTATCCATTCATAGCATTAATGCAGATATCTTCTTAAAGGGCCAAACTTGTTGAAACGCATTCATTTTGTACACCACAAATACCGCAGCTGCCAGCACTGCGATTCAAAATGCATCATGATCTAGACTGTGACATTTGTGTTCAAGGCAAGTTCATTGTCAGCTTGGACACAAGCTTGTAAGTGGCTGGCAATGTTCCACACAAATCAACAGAGCCATCATCATTAGGACCACTTCGCGCCTTGAAAGTGCTGGTCAGATCTGCATGATATCATCGATGGTGCAAAGCACCCCTTTTGCACTCGTCTAAACTGCCACTCACCAAAGGTTGGTTCAACTCACATAGCCTTGCCAAGCTGCCCTGTGTTTAACCCGCTTCATGGGAAGATTGCATGAAGGGGGGTCCTCATGTCTCCAGCCACTTTCTGTTCAGTCCTCCATGTCTTCTGTGCCTGCTCCATGCCCCTCAAAGGCCTCCGGCTGCGGCTGCTGCATGAGACCCTGCTGTTGCTGCTGCTGTTGCTCCTGCTGAGGTTCAAAGCCTTGCTGCTGAAACTCAACCTGCTGCAGAACGCCACTGTGAACACCTCCAGTGGGAACAGCTCATCGTATCATCATGTCCCATAAGTGTTAATGGGGCCTTCTATTTTGCAAATCGCAACAGATTCCTCCACACTACACCGACAGGCTTGGTGATGATGGAGAAAATCACAACAACAATCACAACAACAACAACAACAACAACAACAACAACAACAACAACAACAACAACAACAACAACAGCAGCAGCAGCAGCAGCAGCAAAAACACATCACAACAACAAGTAACAGCATCATGTGGGCTGTCAGACCTGCTGCTGCATGCCAGCATCCATGGCCTCGCCGCCAGAGCCGGCCGGGGGGCCGGCGGTGGCGCCATCGGGGGCTGCCTGCCCCCCCATTGGGGGGACCGCCTCGACTGGGTCAAACTCCACTGGGAAGCGCGTGACGCGGGGCTTGTCTGCCAGAATGCTCCGCGACAGCCTGCACAGTTCGGACAAATCAATTTCAAACCTCCAAAATGCTGCTACATGTCTGATCACTTTGATCTGCCCTGTCACGCTCGAAACCATTGCCATCCCCAAGTTCTCTGACATTGCAGGTAGCGCATCAGTGGCTATCCTGGCACACTACCTGCATTAGGATAGCCACTGAAATACTGGCCGCATGACTTGGAGGACTTCAGTGCATGCAGCTGCGCAGGTGCGAAGAGTTGCAAGGTGCAGGGCAAAGTAAGCACAGTGCTGACCTGTCTATCAGCACTTTTTCCGGCGGATTTTCCCTCAGCTCCTCCTCCATGTACTCATTGTTGACATAGTAACCCACCCTGATGAACTCCTGCGCTCCAGAAAAACCCGAGAGCTCAACCGGACCACTCTTAAGCAAAACAGCACAATCCATTAAAATATGAGAGATGCATATTAAGCGAGGGCAGATCATGAGATTGTGTCTGGATTGTACAAAGGGTGCGTAGGATATATTGCAAACCTGATCACCAGAGAATCTGCCATGGCCAATCAGAGCGCGGCAAGAAAGTGTGAAAACATGTGGGCATTTCAGGGACACAACAAAACGCGCTTACACGGCCCCGAAAACCCTAACATGGCTTCTTCTGGCTGCCTGAAAAAGGAATCCATGGCCAGGAGGAATACAGAGACTGAGCTGCTTGCGCTTTGCACCTTGTTCTGATAGCTGCATGTGAGCAGGAGCACCGTCACACCCACAATGTCATCTTGTGGCAATCTGCTGGAGTCCGGCGGGTCCGCCTGTCCAGGCAACACCCTTCTTCACCTCTTACAGTTAGTCTTACAGTACTTACACTGCAATGCATCCAGAGATTGCAGCCCTGCATTCAGCCCTACAGGAAAGAGATTGGTTCTTGCACGCTTGCAGCCCTGTACTGAAATGCAAAACTTCTCCTTTTGCAAACTGTGCAAGTATTGCATCTCAAACTGCCAGACTGTCACACAGACGCACAATAATTTCATGCACATATGAAAGTTTTGTGGAGGAAGGAGCAGAGCACCGTGAAGGCAACTCTTCAAGATGGATTCCGCTATTGTCCAAACAGCAAGCCAGATATTACCTGGAAGATGAAGCGGTACTGCCCTCGTACTACAGGCCCCACGAGCACGCTGTCCAGCTCCTGATCGTACTTCTCAGATTCTGCCGATCCCACGTACGTCAGCTTCCACTCCAAGTCTGCAAAAACAGAAAACTTTATGGCATGGGGTATTTCGCGCTGACAGAAGCAGTTACCGAGACCAGTACAAGGCTCTGAAAAGCATCAAACCAATAAAACAAACGCTGTCAAGTGGCAAATGGCTATAAAACTCTGTTCTACAAAGGGTGGAGGACGATCCTAAAGAGCTTAGTTTCCACCACAAGTCATTTTCAAGAGATCAAATTGTTTAACGTAAGCAAACCGCGCTCATCATGCTTATAGAAACAGTAACAACGCCATCTGAACTCACCATGCTGCAGGTCTTGGAGGCACTCATACTGAATCTCAAACTGAAAAGGGTTCACAAATAACGTGGGATTATCCAGCACGTTGATTGCCGTGATGTTAATGGCTGTCATGCTGTCTTTTCCAACAGCGCCCTATGTAAACCTGAAAGATTCGGCACCGGTCTTCACAAAACTGCTTGATTGCTGTTACGCGCTTGCTGCAAAGCCCTGAGCTTTCACGGCAGGGCGTGCGAATTGCGACAGCTTACAAAGGCACAGGACCAGCCAGGCTGGACCACGGTCGTTGCAGGGCAAAGCAAACGAAGAAGGTGCCCGAACAAGGGGAAGCCTTGTGTGTGCTATGCTCTGTGCAAATGCACTTTCAATCTGATTTGCGGGATACGATCTACTGCAGTAAGCAAGCTCCGTGATGCGTTGTATGTTGAGTTATCTTTTGAGCAGTCCCGCGAAATGGAAAGCAAAGCTCGGCGTGCCGGTCTACGAGGCGTTCCTTCGACAATGCCAGCACGAAATCTTGCAAGCCAGATGTGACAATGCATGCGTTTCACCCACTCGATTATAGGCCAGCAAATGATGTAAGTTCCTCGAAATTCTGATGGAAATGCTTGACGATTACGTGCAGCTGTAAATCTGCTTGTGCAACCACTATAAGCCGTCATCTACATCGGTGAATGAGTCTGGGATTCATCATTTGTGTGGTCTGGACGAGATTGATTCATAAAAAGAAGTTTTGAAATCTGAAGATATTTAATTGCTCAACTGTCAGACCAACGCAGATCATAGAACAGAAGCAAACAAGGCAACCTACAAGGTAAGGAACAAGTTATCCTCGAGCTCATCGGCGGGCCAGTATGACTGTGCAAATAAACGGAGATATACTTGATTGTAGTACTATATTCTTGAGGTTTCTTTATATCCGCAAACCTTGTTGCAGTCGTGGTCGAATTCTGACTGAGCTGAAGGCAGAACGTCTCAGAGCTGAGATCAGATGCCGCATGACTGACCATTGAGGTCCTGTGCATGTTCACCACAGTAGTCTTGCTGCGTAGGCGAGGGCATGCAATCTATTCAGGCTCATGGCCCCTTGCTTGTCACCGGCTTGCGCCGTCAGCTGCACCTCTCACGCAGCGCATCAGACCTGCAACGCGGAAGTGCGCGAAGAATTTGCTGTCCTTCACGCACGCCTTGCATCAACCCTGGCCTGCGCTTCACTAGGCGCCATGCACAAAACAAGGCCCTGGAGGAATCAGAGCTGCCACCACCCCCGTGAGCGCCTGACCACCCCATGACTCCAGTCAACATGATCGATAGACAGTTTATTTGAATTGTTTATTTGCCGGTGCTTCTGTACAGTCCACTTGTAGAAAGTAGGGAGATGCATGCGGCAGGAATGTCATTGTGGAGATTAAAGTGGATGAGGGCGATACTCTGAGTGGACTGGCACAGATGTACCACCTGCCCTATAAGAAGCTGCTGGCGGCCAACAAAGGTGTGCTATGCAGCCACCAATTTCATTGGTGAACCGCAAGCAACCAAGTGGTCTAGTCCTTCAATCTGAACCTCAGGGCAGGGGATTGATAAATGATCATTGCTTTCCAGCTTTCCAAAGCAGAAATCTTGAGTGCATGCTGTGCGTGGGAGTACCTTCCTATCCATCCTTAAATGGTGGCTGGCACGCCATTTGGCAGGGAATGCAAAGATCAAGCCAGGAGACAAGCTGCGTTTCAGTCTCCCTATGCCCAAGGACGAGGAGGACTTGAGACAGCTGCTGACGCCCACTAAGGAACTGATCAGGGATGCTCTGCTGGAAAGAGCGGCAGAGACAGGGCGTGACACTGTAGGAGGGCAGGCATCAGGAGAGGAACAGAGCCAAGAGAGGCACTTCCATGGTGTCCAGCCAGAAGATAGGGATCACACATTCGTCACAACAGCAAAGTAAGCCCTCCTGCCTTCGTGCATGTGCTCGTTTTAGAGTTCTATTACTCATCATCATTCTGGATTTGTGTTGACAGAGACTCAAGCATTAGCATGCATGCGCATTTGAAGTATTGCTGCTCTCACAAGTTGATGTCTGTATCGTCCACTTTACCTGAGAATTGGATGCAACAGCATTTGCAAGTTGTGCATATGTCACATAGACATAGCAGGATGTACAAGAATAAGCAAATAATGGACTGATGATTTTCTTGCAGATACCTTGGAGGCACGGGCGCAAAGCTGCTGCTCCTCACTGCGGCAGTCTATTTGCTGGTGCGCCTTAGGAGGAGGCTGACAGAAGGGGATAAAGCCAAGGCTTCCAAATCTGGCGCGGATTGGCCGACCATCAATGATGCGGACCTGGAAACCCGGTTCAGGCTGAAGCGCCCGGAAGAAACCCCCCCAGATGATCGTTTAAAAGTGCGGATCTGCTAGAGCTGCAATATCTTTTGGCAAATCCAAAACAAACGTTCCGCTCATCCAGACACTAGTCGATGGATCCAACCAAAAACCTTTGTGTTTAGTAGTAGAGCAGAGCTGGATAGGACTGAAATGGTCAAGTTGAGGAATTTTTAATGCATTGTTTGTACATGGACAGGGCAATAGGGGCGGAGCAGCTTCTACGAGCACCGCAACAGCGCCACAAACTGCTGCAACACCTGCAGCTGTTTCTGGTGCCAGCAAAAGTGCCACAGTGGGAGGTGGTGACTCTGCTGCCAGCAGTGTTGCTGGAGATAAAGGTGCGTCCCAGATGCAGGATTTGCGCCACATGTACATGTCAGAAGTGGCAGTGCTGCCACATCTTCACACCGTGCCGGCCTGTATGTTGATACCACTTTCCGAAAGGACGTTCCTTCAGCTTGAGAAGCATGCCTGTGGCACCCAAGCCCATGAAGACAAAAGTGCTCACGGAGCCCTTTGAACTCTGGTCTCTAGCCAATGCAGAGCAGATTTGAGTCTGAACACATGCATCAAGATCTGCATTCCTTCACGTGCTGCAGCATTAGGAAGTTGCAGTAGAGCGTAAGTTTATTGCCTCCTTTAATGACACTCAGGGCAATTAACCTATATTTTGCGGTTTATTTTATTTTCTGTTCAGGTTTAGGGTTACCATTTTTCAGACCCTAAATCTTAAACCTTAAACCCTAAAACCATGAAAGGAGCTCATGCATCCGTGGGGCGCAGTGGGGAGCGGTTACTCAGAGGAGGACCCGGCGTGGATGGCGCTACCGGCTGTGCATTATGCGCTGCTGCCGGGCAATCAGCAGCCCTGCTTCCGCGTCGCGCTCGGCCATACCGACAGCCGCGCATGGCTAGCTTGGGAGGTGATTTCCCTGCCTTGTTCACCTATATAGTGGATTGTCACCTCGAGGTTCTTGCCCTGGACTACCTTCTAGTGGCATCCATACCTGTGGCTGCAACGATACTTAAAATGGATGGCGACCCCTTTCTCGAGGAGTGCAGCCCATGCGGAATAGACATCCATACCAGAAATGTTGACTTGGAGTTCAGCCAGGGTCTCAGCATGCACATCTGCAACCTGATCTGACCCAATATGCAGATCTGCATCCTGACTCGTTGACTGAGTTCCATGTCAACTGGAAAATCAGAAACGCACTTCAGGTGTCTCCTGTTCTATGACTTGCTTATGAACTTATTACACACGAGGATTGGACAAGGGACCTTAGAACAAACATGTGCGAATTGCAACGGCCTCAATTGAACACTGATGCTATCTTCAACCTTAACTAGCAGCAGAGATTGTTGGTAATGATTGGCGTGCTCTCAGAGAAGTAAAGAAAATCAGCCTATTCTGGCGTTGAGGGGAGCGCGCCTGATTTGGCAGGATTCGGAGGACCTGCGGCGGCTGCTGCGCTGCATGGAGGCCAACGGGCTTGTGCCGCAGCCGGCAGCTGTGCGCATTGTGGCCTGCCCACCCTACGAATACCTGCAGACTGCGGAGCACAATGGGCGCCCTGTTGGCTTTGTCCCCATGGGAACACTGGTATGCAAGTTGTTCGTGCACTCAGCCCATCTTCTGTTTAAGTCCTTGCTCGTCAGAAACGTTGCGTCTCCCATACACAGAGAGGTCTTCATTTGGCTTCCCTCATGTACATTTTTGACAACTTAGAAACAGCCCTTGTATCTGCGCCTTCCTCTGTGACTTCCTCTGTGACAGCATTTGCGTTCTCAGTAAAGAAAGCACATTACTGTGAACAATAAGGTGGGAAAAAGGCGGAGTTGCCATCACTCCCGAGATGATTATAAACTGTTTGGTGATGTGTGATGCAGATTGAGGAGGGGTGGCACGACGAGCAGCTGATGGACGAGCTGGTGGCGGCGGCGCAGGTGGTGCCCAGGCAGCCCAGCGGCGTTTCCTCCTCGGCCCAGGCCATCCTGGACCGCTGGCGGCAGCGCACCGGCCTCTCTGTCAGCTCCGACAATGTCTTGGGCAGCGGCGCATGGGAGGTGCGATTACTTGGATTGAATATACTTACCTGCATTCAAGCCTGGAGTGTGAAAAGTGCAAAATTACGAAGTTCAGAATTGTTAGTGACCTGATGACGTCACTCCGGGTCATTGGTTCCAACAGGGAGCTTTTTTCAATCCTTCACTTGATGCACAATCCATGATGGTTGCCTCTTATAAATGTTCGGCTTTTCAGAGGGCTTGTGTGTTCTCACAAAGACGGGAGAGATGTGGTTTCTGCTCATGTGCAATGAAATAGCAGGTTACATTACCTTGCACATCTTCACTACTGTTCTCAGAGCAGGCTAGGCCTGGCGTGATTGTCATTGCCATCACCTGCAACATATGTTGTGAGTTGCATGTCTCAGGAATCGAATTCATGGCAGGTGCGCAGCATTGACGAGGATCAAGAGGAAGGCTACACTGGTCTTATCGAGGAGGGCCGCGTGATAGAGGCATACACAGAGCCTCTCCAGGGTGCTGACAGCACAGCACAGCAGCCGTCGCAGCAGGAGCAGCGCTCCGAAGAACGCAGTGCGGGGACATCACCCGATTCAGGAGAAGGACGGGACAAAGCAGCGGCAGATGACAGGAGTGTCTGGCAGCGGCTGAGGGGGATCCGCCGGGGGGCGCAAGGAGCCAAACCAGGCGAGGAAGGTGCAAGCCAAAACGGGCGCGGGCCGGATCGCGGCGAGCGGCTGAGCGCCGGGCGCATCCTCGAGCGCAGCACCAGCAAGGGCGGGGGGACCCCGGGGGGCGACCCTTTTGCTGAGATGCTTGGCCTTGGCTCAGGTGAAACAAGGCCCGCCCACCACACCCACGTACGTAATTGGTTTTTTCCTGCACATTACATTTTTTATTTTATGAAGAAGGGCAGGCAGAGCAGGGGTCTCAAGATGAGCTATCAGCTACATGAAGGTTTAGGGTTCCATGCACTTGAATCCATAAGCCCTATATAATTATACTTATTATTATTAAATAAAGTCCTAAAGCCTAAGTATACCCATGATTTATGGTGCAGGAAGCCAGAAGCAATCAAAGCAGCAGCGGTCTGGAAGCCAGCCCCTGGAACAGGCCGGGCCAGGAGACGAAGGGCAGCAACATCTGCAGAGTCCTGCCTCTGAGAGCCAACAGAACAGCGCAGCTCATGGTATGGCCCCTCGATGAGGGCATGTGTATATCAATGTGACAATTCTGAATTTTTTGCATGTTCGAGCGAATGGGAGTGCCACAAATTAAGCTCCTGTAATGAAATTCGGGTCTAGGAAATTCAAGAGAGGATGACCCACTCCTCAGTTGCTATGCTGATGAGGGCGAGGGGGGTTTTGGGGTATAAATTCTTTTGTTTCCACTATTTCTGCATGGAAAAGTGCATCTATGGGCATGGACATCTCCCTCAATTATCTATCTGGAAAGACTGTGGAGGAATAGGAAAGTTGGTGTTCAGCGACAGGTGGCACTGGGGAGGCCAGTGGCGACAGTGATGTGAGCGGCACAGCTGGCGGGAGCACAGGAGCTGAAGAGCGGACGCGGCGGTATGCCGAGCTGCTGAGCAAGCAGCGCGATATCGCCAGCTCACACACCCACCTCAACAAGGTTAATCTCTTGGTACACGCGCTGCATTCGCACACTTCTGTCACAGGTGGCCGGCACCTTGGAATGCACACTGAGATTGGAAACTGCCTTGCCTAGAACTCCTATCACAGCCGATGTGCTGGGCATCTTGGTGTAGCACATGCTGGGGTTGGGTGTGGGCATAGTAGGATAAGAATCACAATTGAAGCCCAAAAAAATCATTTGAAAGCCTGCAGTAGGGTCAGCTTAGCTGTAGCAACCTTGCTGCCGGAAGCACTGCTTCTATGCCATATCTAATCTTCACAAATGTGCAAACATGCCCACGTCAAACTGTTCTGGATTTGTGCTGTGAGTCAAGTGCCAGGTTTCTGTGATGACCAGGTACGGCGAGAGCCTCTCCCAGTGGAACCCAATGATGATGAAGAAGATGACACGTCCAGTGAGTCATCCAGTCAGTCATCGGCGGCCTCACCAGGCTCGGCGGCTGACTGGGCGCAGGCCGCACGCCGCGGCCAGCGGCTGACTGACCTCACAGGCAAGGGTGCAAGCCAGGCACCCCAGACCAAGCAGGCACAGGCAGGAAGCGCAGCACGCGGCAACAAAGGTGCGCTCAAAATAACTGGACCTCAGCATTACACTGAAACCAGGTGATGCATTGCAGTGGGAAGCACTGCACAGATGTCTCTCAACAATGCATAGCTGAAAGCTGAGTCCAGCAGTAGGTGGTAGGATCTGACCCCGCTGTCAGGCCAGGCCGAATGAAAAAGTTATGCAGGGACTTGTCAAGGAAGCATGCCAGGGTGCACAAGGGATGCATATAGTGACTGCCTGATTTCTCGTATGAGAAATGAACGCTCAGTCAGGTTACTGGCTTTCATTCTTGCCACCGAAAGTAAAGCCCAACTGGCACAACAGCATGTTTCTTCCATTTCCCACGGTGGCCACGCATGTGACCTGGATGCTGGCACTGGGTGCAGGCGGCAGGGATTGCTTTTTAAACACTCTGCTCTGTATCTCCAATCAGGGATTTTAGGGTTTAGGTTACAGGAAGAGAACTACTGTAAAGGCCTCTTTACCATAATTCTAAACCCTAAACCTAACCTCTTCAACCCTCAATGAAGTGTTTGAGAAACATTTTCGGGGTTGCAGGCGCTGTCAGTACCGAGTGGCTGCAGCTGCCGATGGTGTGCGTACCAGTGCGCGAATTCACCGACGGCGGCTTCGGTTTCCTGACGGCCGATACGGCGGCCGCCGCTGCCGAGGATACGGGCGCGGGCGCGGGCGCGGTCACAGACGCTGCGCCTCGGCCCGCGATTGTGGGATTTGCGGACCGAGGCGATGCACAGCAGGTGCAGTGGCTCTGGGACAGCTGGCCGCAGACTGAGGTCGGCTCCAACAGGTGTGCTGCGCAGCCTGATCTGGCTCCTTGCAAGAGTTTGGCATACAGACCAGCAATGCAATCCTGCCATGACAATATGATTGTGCTCGCATGCTGTCAAGTCCTCAGTGCATCGACTCAATAACTGGCACATGCACCTACACAGGAGCACAGGTCTTTTGTCTTGGCTGTACTGCTCTGCTGCATGCCATAAGGGATGTGTGTCAAAAGACTCTCCACCTCAGTTTTGTTCCTTGGGCATGCACTGAAACCAACGAGCCTGGTGTCAAGCTCCCCTGGCGTTGTCTTTCCAAATCTTGTCCTCTTATTGGGGTTGCGAAAAGGGCAGAACCCTCATAGAGACCACTTCAGTCAATATATCGAGAGCCACATGGGGCCTGATCATGTCGGCCCGCTTGTCTTCCTGGCTGGTGTTTTCGGTGTTTTGTTGCCGGACTCTTGTCCGACTCCTGCCTGATGAACCTTTGAATATGATGTGCTGATGGCGTCGCATTGAACTGGTGCAGGGTGATGCCGCTGCCGCCGGCAAAGCTGCAGAGCGTGGCACAGGAGCAGGGCTTCTCAGTAGTGGTCTTCCCAAAGGGTCAGCTGCCGCTGCGGCCGGGCATGAGCGAAGAGGAGCTGGGCGCGCTCTTCTCAGCCTACGCCGTGCAGTGATCCTGGGGATTGTCGGCGTTATTGTCTGGCAACAAAAGCGGGTATTGCATGTGCTCCGAGTTCTTTTCGAAGGTCTAGTGCAGCCAGATAAGCTCCCCAAGAGGAGCTGTGTTGGCTCTTCACACCACATGCACGGTGCACAGTGACTGTGTTGGTGCGCCTGCAGTGGTAGAAGTCCATCATCACAGCAGCTTGGCAAGTGCGGTCTTGCAGGTTGCAGACCAGATCAGGACTTGCAGATTGCAACCTGACTGGTGGCTAGGTGCGCTGGTTTCTGATTGGATTTCCTGCTGTCAAGGAAGTAGCCTGGTCATTTGCTGGAGGACGCTATGCTTCCCGCCATGCACATCTCTGAAAAGCATCGAGACACCTGTGGTCAGTGTGCCCAGTAAGGGGAAAGGAGGGCTACTCAAGTGGAAAACAGTGAACACCACTGCTTGGCAAGTTTGTAATGATGTCCGTTGATGTGTCAATCTCGATGCTTGAACCCCGCGGAAGGACCAATCGATGCAAGGGGCATGCCCTCAATTTCAAGATAAAACTGTGTATTTACAGGACTGATTCAGGCCATCAGGGCCACTGTCTTGCAAAGCTGCAGCTGCTCTGTTCACACCAGCATTTAAAAACAATCCACCCAGCTCCGACCGGGCATCCCTCAGAAATCCATTTTCAATGTACACCAATTCAACAGTAAAGACCCTTACTGTACAGTGCATGGACCACACCCGGTGATCCAAGCCGTTCTGCAACAAACTGCATGCGCAGGGTTCATCATGCTGCAAACGAAACAAATGTCAACCAGAGGATATGCCCCGTCATGTCAAAGCAACATTGCCACGGCGACTGCCAAGACGTCTGGTGCGCAATGCCGCACCAGCTTGCTTTTTGACAGGGTGCAATACTGGGATGCCTTCACGGTCCTCGGTAACACTATCCAGGATGTACTGAATGGTGAATTCATAAGTGAATAAGTGGCGGTGCTTCACCACAGCTGCCTTCATGGAGTCCACATCAGCCTTGGCTATCCTAGAGTCAATTCGGTCAATGTCATGGCTCTCAACAACAATTGCAATCTCCTCCCAGTTTACCCTGTCCTCAAAGGCTAGCCATTTCTCTTCTTCCCATACATAGATTGGGATGGTCCCCAACTGCAGTGTCTCATACAAACGAAATGATGTTGGCCCGTATCCCCGAGGGCAGAATGAAAAGTTGCTGCTCTCTGTGATAGTCCTCCAGTCATCACTCTGGGCAAGGAAAAGGTAAGAGCTGTTGTATCGCGCCTGTAAAGCTCTCCTGACACCATGATTGCCGATTTCGCATTGACTGCTGGCTGTTATTGACTTAGCGAGTCCCACAGGCCTGAGTTCCTCTTTCAAAAGAGGTACAGGTACTGTTTTCAGAGGAGGGCTGTCACCTCCCGCTGAGAACAAGATGAAGTCAATATGGCTGGGCACATAGAGCGCTAGCTTTGGGTGCTTGAAGCCATGACCTGCTTGCACAACTGTGAAGTACTTGAACTTTGGGTTCAATTGGTTGAGGACCTGCTGCATGTGCAGCTTCAATGTACTGACATGCATGGCATCAGTCCATGCCACAGGCACAAATATGCGGGATGTCCGAGGCTTCAGTGAGATCCAGGCATCGTAGAAAACATTCTCCAGCCAGGGCCCGCTGTGGCCGCTGAAACTGTGCTGTTTTGGATGCAGCGACATTGTTTTCTGAAAAAGTTGTTCCTGGTAAGCAGCTGTAGCGGCTGCATCGTCCTTTTCTTGTGCTGCTGTTGCAGATGCTGCCACCAGCCCCCAAAGCAGGGCTCCCACAATGACACCATGCTGGTGGGTCCAGGACATGATCATCCCTGCATGCATAATTAAAAAGGCGTCAGCTTTCCCAGACGTCAATTGATGTGGAAGGTGCCTCTTTCTAGAAGGGTAGGACGACCAACGCATCGGCCGTCCCGAGGTGTATAACAGCCGACAGAATTGCGGATCGTTGACTCTGATATGTGGATTTGTGACCTTCCGAGTAAGATCACTCAAGCTCTTGCAGTATTATGAGGAACAGACGCTTACCTGATCATCTGCTGCAGTACAAAAAGCTTGTTTTATATTCTATCGCCAAGCGGGGCTCAACATATATCACGTCCAACGAATAAATCTGCTCACTGTAGGAAGTTTCAGCATACATACGTGTCACCGTACGTCTGCGAGGGCCAGATTACAGTGCGCTTGATGCGGTCAACGACTGTCTCACAGCCAAGAATGGCAGGGAGAGTGAGCTACCTCCTGCACCTTCTGCTATCTAAAGAAGATGTAACAATTCCGCAGGCACTGGCAAGCTGACCATCTGCTTGCTGCACGCTGGTATTTCAAACGAAGCTAGGGGGTCTATAAATCAGGGCACACGTGGCCCTAGCTCCATTATTATTGGCATGGTGTACAGCTGTCAGCAATTTTATCCGCAGTAACCATAGAGATGGCCCACTGTTAGTAATGCAGTCAGTGAATATTGGAGATACTATGAAATGTCACAGAGAATTATATATTGAGGGCTTGACAGGTTCAGAGCAGTCAAGAAAGATAGCAACTTATGCACGTCTTTGCGGAAACAGTAGGAAGTATGGAATGCAGCCATATTTGTCTTCCTTTGCAAATCTACAACAACGCAGAATCTTGAGTTTATTTAGAACAGGTAGCCACTGGCTGAGAGTCCAGACTGGCAGGCATAAGAGAGAACAGTATAGAGATAGGATATGTGAACAATGCAATCGAGGTGCTGTCGAAGATGAGGATCACTTCCTGTTTGATTGCCCTCACTATGACCCCATGAGGACAAAATATGCTGACTTATTTGATTTACCAGTGCAGCATGTGCATGCGTTTATCCAACAGAATGATATTAGGATTGCAAAGTTTTTGACTGAATGCAAGAATATGAGAAAACACTGAGATAGGGCAGCAAAAGGCTGCCAAAAGACCAATGAGCCTCAGGTGGCTCCCGTGGGTCTCTAAAATGTAATAATAATTATTATTCAGATTCCCCTCCTGGAGTGTCTCAGGCAATCTAAAAGCAAACTGGCACGCAGCATCATCTCAACATTTCCATAGTCATGCTGAAG
This sequence comes from Coccomyxa sp. Obi, assembly GCA_020887355.1. NCBI lineage: Eukaryota > Viridiplantae > Chlorophyta > Trebouxiophyceae > Coccomyxaceae > Coccomyxa > Coccomyxa sp. Obi. Next base: position 271,294 of record AP025000.1, read on the forward strand.
TGCTGGACGTGTTGGCAAATCAGTGTTGAATGTAAAAAGCCGCTCAAAGCACTGCGGCACAAAGTGGCACAATACCAATGGCACTGGCTCTTCTTCTGGCTTGTGTGGCCACCTGAAAAGTTCTCAAGGCAATCTCGGGAAATGCGGCATGCAACACTCAAACATTCAAAAAGTGTTTTGTCACTCTCAATGCCCCTGCGATGCAAGTCCTGTCGTAGCAGTGCATGTGAAACAGGCATATATGTTGAAGAGCTCCAATTCACATGGTGCAATTGCTGCGTTGTGACTGCCGTACACACTCATCACTTCGAGTAATTGCTCATCTGCTGATCACACTGCTGCACTGTCAGGGCCTGCTGCACTTGACTAGCCCTTCAGACTGCACGCGGTAGTGTGGAGTAGTTCCATGCCCTCTTGCACACAGCACACCTGCATAAGAAATAATCTCTGAATATTGGGGGCTGGGAAGCATGAGCCTGGCAGCAAGAAGTCCTGCCTGTCACAAGATGCGAGTAAAAATGGGCCTCATTATCAAGCAGCAACCATGTGTGCTTGACAGGCCAGTAGCAAGATGTTTAAAAACTAGTCTCTGACAGGGACACACGTGACATGGTCACAGCCATTGATTTTCTCCAGGCCATGCCCACAGCTGCTGCAGCGCCTGACCACCTGTACCGCCTTGTAGCTTGTGAAGTGTTGCTCTGCCACATCTTCATGCTGCTGCCTTATTTCCTATCCACATCCACATATCTCGAGGTTTACAGGACAGTGATTGCTCTGGGCTCATGGCTGTCTTTGCTCTTGCTATGCGAAATGGAATGAATCTGGTCAAGATGTGATGGGCTGAACTAACGCCACAGGGAAGACTAAGAAAGACAATGTCAGTGGAGCAATGGCAACCCAAACAGCATAGTGATGCACAGGTCGTATATGCATCATTATATCTGACCATTTGGACTGGCAATTCATGTCAGCATCTGTTGAGTGCAGCCCACAATTCTTCTCAACAACCTCACATTGTCGCAAAAAATGTGCTGGGTAAGGTGTGCAGCCATGTGGTTATGCAGCTGAGGGACACTCATTTAGGCCTGGGAATGCAATGGCCGACTGTTATCAGGGACGCATGGCATGCCTGAAGATGTTGAGCGCAGATTTCAGGAATGTGCCAAGCGCCCTCGCAGCCCAGGCACCAGTGGTAAAAGCATGCATTGCAAACTGCTCCATCCTCTTCGTTCCCTGCACACACCACAGCCCAGACTTTAAATGAATATGAAGTATCTGAAACCTATCTCTCCCTGAATAGCAGATGAGGTAGTCATCACGGCACCTTCACCATGAGCTTTTCTCTGCATTTGCTGCTGGAAAAACCTACAAATGACCCTGCCAGGAATGCAGCAGTGAGTTGATGCTTCATGAGAAAACGCGACTGCAATGTGCCTTGTGGTGCTCAAGCATGTACAATAGAGCTCATCCCTCGTTGGGTACGAATCCAACAGACGCCAAAAGAGGTCCCTGTCTGGTATCAATTTGCATGAACAGTGACATGATTCCGGATGTGCTCATCTGGAATGTCAGTCTACAAGTGTCCAACTGTATGACAGACCCGAGAGCAAAGTCATTAAAAGTATAAAGCTGGGACTGAGGCCAATGGCGCACACCTCGCACAGCTATACCGGGGCAATCAGTCTTCGGACATGGCAGGAGGTCGCCGCCCTTGGCGACAGCTGCTTGCAGGCTTCTGCTTGAGTAGTCCTCCCACTCGATCTTGCTCAGCAGCTGTGGCACATCTGCATCCAGGCTGCAGCACCAGTAGTCCACCCCATTTGCACACCTCTGTACCTGTGAGCAGGCCAGCATCAGTGCTTCATGCATGCAGAGACTGTCACTTTTCATGCCAGGAACTCAACTCCCTTATGTGCTACACATCCTCGTGAATATCTTCAAACTTCACTCTGGGAACAGGGGTGAGCCCTTATATCAGCCCCCAAGAGCCCCGTCTGTTTGGGGGCTCTGATGGGGTATCAAAATGACATTTGGGGGGTGGCCCCCTATGGCCCCATTGTAGCCCCCAACTGCCCCCAACTGCCCCCAACATGCCCCCATCCCAGGGGTTGTTGGGTTCGTCTTGGGGGCTCATAGGGACTCACCCTCGTTCCCAGAGAGAAAGAGCAAGGCTTGTGCAGCTATTCAGCAAGCAAAGAGCATGCCAGGTATAGTAATCTGCCACCTCATTTGAGCATGACTGTAGGGGGTTTGCAAAATTCAACGCTCTGTGTTTGCTGCTGCTGCGGGATTCTGACTGCCAAACAGGGAGCCAAGCCAGGAGCCAGGTGGTGGCGGAGGAATACTAACCCATGCTGGAGTTTCTGGGTCCGGAAGCTGTGGCGGCATGGTCTTCTTGACATGCATGCACTTTTGACACTTCTCCGGCTCTGCCAGGCAGACAGGGCAGAGGATTGGAATGTTACCATTCCTATTCCCAACACTTGACAGAGTCAGTCAAATTTGCATTTTCGGTAGCAATCGTCACACTGCTTGAACTGAATTGAACTCGACTGAGCTCAACCGTACTCATGCGCTGGCAAGGCATGCATGATGGCTGGAAATTGACTCTGAAAATGTGCTCATCTGCAACAAGTGCAATCACGCCTGGCTGGAATCCACAGGGACGAACTTACTTGACAGATGCCAGCACTAGTGTGCGCGCACAGTCCTTGCAGAGCATGTGCTTGCAAGCACTGAGCGTGATACTATTGGTTTTCTTGCAATCCTCAAGGCAAACAGGGCAATCAATCTCCTGCTTTTCATGCTCCTTCATCCCAAAACCGTGGTTGAGTTAGTATATTGAGAGCATCTTACACAAAGCGTTTACGACAGTCAAAGCGTTTACGACAGTCAAAGTAGTGAAAGATAGGAGCCCTTAAAGCTTGTATGAGGATCGTGGTGAGCTGACAGGCTCTCTGGTGAAGCCGATAAAGCACCTCGACAGACTTGCGGGCGGGCTTGGAAATCCACCAGCTGCTGCTTGGAAACCAGGGCATCGCTTTCCTTCCGCTTCAATCCCAGCACACTACCGTATATACATCAGGGTGTTTCTCACCTGAGTTTTGCAACCCCGTCGTCCCGGTCTCATTTTGTTGCTGACTCACGTCCGACGAAGAGTCTTCCTGCGCGATCTTATGCGATCCTTTGCGCCGCTCTACCACAGTCTCGGAACTGTGCCCTAGTGCTTGCTACCTTATCGAGACGAAGTTTCGGGGGTGCTGTCAAGATGTGTTGGTGGAGCAGCAGGCCAGTTCTACCTTTGAGCACCGTGACATCTAAATCATTTTGGCAAGTCCGAGATTTTGCCGGAACCTCATCGAGATCCGGAACGATGACCTTTTTCCGGAACGATGATCTTTCAGATTTTTGGCGTCTTCACACGAGTGCACTGGACTTGTTGTCTATGGTACTGGGACGAGGCAAACAACAAGCAAGAGAACTCCCTTGCAAGTTTGGTCTTCTCTGTACGGTGGAGCGCAGACTCTAAACACTCTTGCGTTCTCTTCTTGATTAAGACATTAAGTGGAACTGCCCTGCGGTGCAACTACTGTCATGACAGTGCATGCCAAAGCACGTACATCGATGATCTCCAATAAACATGATGCAAACGCTGCGCTGTCATTCTTGCTGTACACACCATGTACAGTTCAGCTGCTGACTCATCTGCTGGTCACTGCCACAATGTCGGGGCTGTTGCAGTGGCCTTTCAGAAGGCGCGCGGCAGTAAGGAGTAGTTCCATGCAACCTTACACCCCGCACACCTGCAAAGGAGACAGCCTTTATTATGTAGTTTTGGAGCTGGGATGCTGAGCTGGGAGCTGAGCTTGATCCTAGGCACCCAGAAGTCCCGCGTGTTACAAAACACAGGCACAAGTAATCCGCATAACTAAAAAGCAAGCATGCGTGCTTGAAGTTATGGCTAGAATGCAGCGGAAGTGTAGAAATGCAAGTGCAGAAATGCAAGTGCAGAAATGCGGTGAGTACAGGCGGCAGTTGTACCCTACGGAGACAAGCATATCAAACCTCACACAACCTCCTCAAGCACCTCCTCCTCTAAGTAGAGCCTCACATGCACCTTCTTGCCACTCCTCTGGACAATGCATCAAGCTAAGGGGCCCCCAACAGACCAGAAGCAACGTGCAAATGTTTAGGCCAGAGACGTCCAAAGTCTGTTCTGTACTGTACAAAGTTTGTACTGTTTTGTGGCAAGGACGCACGTGACATGGTCACAGCCGTCGATCTTCTGCAGGCCATGCCCACAGCTGCTGCAGCGTTTGACCATCTTCCTCGCCTTATAGCTTGTGAAGTGTCGTTCTGCTATTAATTCACGCTGCTTCCTGAGTTCCTGTGCACATGATAATTTGGTGAGGCACTGGTTGCTTTGCGTGCCAGACGGAATAGACCTGATGCAGGTGTGATGGGCTCAATTGACGCCACAGGGTAGACATAGAAAGACAATGTCACTGGAGAAATGGATATCCCCAACAGAATTGCATACGACCTACACAGGCTTAATTGATATCTGACCACTTGGAATAGCAACACAATGAAATGCCTGATTGAGCGCAGGTCACACAACGCTTAAAATCAATAAAAAGGTTCTTGGTAGAGTCTGCAGCTAAGTAACAGTGCAGCAGTGTAACCATGGCCTTGCCACTGGCGACTGTTATTAGGGATGCGTGGCATGCCTGAAGATGCTGAGTGCAAATCTTATAAGCGTGCCAAGGGCCCCCGCAGCCCTCGCACCAGCAGTAGCAGCATGTGTTGCAAACTGCCTTAGTATCCTTGTTCCCTGCACTCAACACAATTCAGACACTTCCCATCATATGTAAGATGACTTCCAGCAGTTTCTGGAAGTGCAGTGTGTCTTGTGTTGCTCAAGCATGCACAGTATAGCTCTTGCTTTGTCGGGTGCAAATCCCACAGATGTCAAAGATGGCCCTGTCTTGTATCAGCTTGCAAGAACGGTGACATGCTTTTCCATGTTCTTGTCTGGGTTGTCAATCTTGAATGTCCAACTATAGGACAGAACCAAGAGCAAAGTCACTGGCATTGCCGTAAGTATGGCTGGCACTGAGGCCGATGGCACGCACCCGCACAGCTATGCCGGGACAATCAGTTTGTGGACATGGCAGGAGGTCTCCACCCTTGGCGACTGCTGCCTGCAAGCTTCTGTGTGAGTAGTCCATGCGCTCTGTTTCGCTCAGCAGCTGTGACAGATCTGCGTCCATGCTGCAGCACCAGTAGTCCACCCCATATGCACATCGCTGTACCTGTTATTGGGCCAGCAATAGTGACATCTTAAGTGTAGAGACTGTCACTCTACTGCACTCCAGAGCCAGGGATATGTCCCCTGTGTGCAGGACATCCTCGCGAATCTTTCCAAAGAGCAAGCATTGTGCTGCAGTTCTGACTCAGAGAATTTCTGAGGCAGGGGTTTGTCAAAGTTTAACGCACTGTTTTTGCTGCTGGTGCAGATGTCCGACTGCCTAACAGGAAGCCAAGCCAGGAGGCAATCGATAGTGGAGCGAAAACGCCCCGCGCAGGAGGCTCTGGGACTGGAACCTGAGGCGGCATGGTCTCCTTGAGATGCATGCACTTTTGACACTTCTCCGGCTCTGCCAGGCAGACAGGGCAGAGGATGGGAATTTTACCATTCCTGTTCCCAACACTTGAAAGAGTCAGTTAATTTGCACCTGTAGTAGCAAGAGCCATACTGCTTGGAGCTCATCCATATTCATGCACTGGCGAGGCATGAGCAATGGATGAAAAGTGGAAAGGGTTACTTGATGGAATCCAGCACAAGTGTGCGCGCACAATCCTTGCAGAGGCTGTGTGTGCACGAACTCAGCTTAATACTCTTGGACTCATTGCAATCCTCCAGGCAGATAGGGCAGTAAATTTCCTGCTCTTCATGCTGCTCTTCCTCATCTGGCGCTCTCACGTCCTTGATTGTTTGCTTGCATCTCTCAATCTTATCCAGCGGTATCCCGAGGCACAGGTGAATGACTATGCTAAAGCATGATAAACAAAGCATTGCCGCTAAGACTAAAAAGAATACAAGAGCCCATAAAGCTACTATGCATGTCGTGGACAGCTGACAGGCTTTCTGCAGAAGCCGATGGAGCATTTCGAGAGAGTGCCTGTGGGTTTGCACTTCCACCAGCCGAAAGCAGCCACTTGAAGTGAACTTATTTTATTTCTTCCGTTTCAGTTCTATCACAATAACTCTCAGAAAAAACTCGCACCGGAACTTTGCATCGGTCTCGTTCCGGTCTCATCTTGAATCTGACTCGCATCTTTCTGCGCTACCTTGTGAGATTCTCTGCGCCGCCCTGCCGCAGTTTCGGAACTCTGCCCAACCGCTCGCTACCTCATCGCGACGATGTTCCGGGAGTGCTGTCGAGATATGGTGGGAGAAGGAGCAGGCCAGTTCCACTAAAGGCACATCTGAGTCACTTGAGCAAATCCGAGATGTTGAAATACGTATGCACAGCATCATACTAACTATCTCCATCGTCATCCTGAGAGCCGGACGTGTGTGCACAACGCTGATGGCTTAAAACCGGTTAAAGCATTGCGTCACAGAGACAATGCAAGTGACGCCAGCTCCGTCTAATTTGGTGGCTGCGTAAGGGATCCTGGAAAATGATTTCGTCTGCTGACACCGTGTGACAAGCTGCATCATGCAATACTTATCAAATGTAGGTTTACCTAGTTGAACCCTGCAATGCAAGAGTCATACACGTGCACAAGGTAAGAGAGCTCAACCCACACGGTGCATTACGCAAGTTTTGCAAGTTTATCCATAGGACACTTTTGCTAGGTATGCTGCCGCAATGTGAGGGCCTACTGGTGTGGCTTTTCAGACCGCACGCGGCAGTGTGGAGTAGTTAGATAGCTTTTTGCATCCAGCACACCTGCGATGAACACAGCCTTTGTTCTGAGTTCTGGGGACTGGGATTCATGAGACAGGCACCCTGTCCCGCCAGCCACAAGATGCAGGTACATGTAATCCGCATAATTAAGCAGAAAGCATGCGAGCTTGAAATTATGGCTCAAATGCAGCAGATGTGTAAAATTGCGAGTAACTCAAGACAGCAGTTCCTCAAGGAGACCAGCATAACAGAGATTCGCACAACTTCCTCTTGCAATTACGCTCTGTTGTGCCGAGGACCTCCCTCTTCTTACTGGCGCGCCCTACAATCATCTTCTGGCCCTCACAGTTCGGAAGGGCCAGATCCTCTGGAAATAGCGACATGATGAGGTAGCCCCAACAGGCGAGGAGCAAGATTGTTTTAGGGAATGGACTCTGACAGGGACGCACACGACATGGTCACAGCCATTGATCTTCTCCAGGCCATGCCCACAGCCGCTGCAGCGCCTGGCCACCTGTGCTGCCTTGTAGCGTGTGAAGTGTCGCTCTACCACAACTTCGCAAGTGTTGAGAGCGTGCCAAGCGTCCCCACAGCTCAGGCACCAGCAGAAGCTGCATGCGTTGCAGACTGCTCCATCCTCCTTGTTCCCTGCACCCACTACAACCTCGATACTGCCCTTTTTATTGAACATGAATCATCATGGAGCTTCTGGTACTGCACTGTGGCATGAGATCCCAAGCCGGGTACAGTGAGTTCTTTACAGGTAATTTTAGCAGACTTGAAAGTTGGCCCTGACTGGCAAGAATGACACGTGCGTTTTAATGTGCATGTCTGCTTTGTCAATAAACGAGTGCCCTAATGTAGGATAGATGGATGCGCAGAGCCATTGTAAGCTATGCTTAATTTTACAGCTGGCCCTATGGCCAGTGGCACACACCTCGCACAGCAATGCCGGGACAATCAGTTCGTGGACATGGCAGGAGGTCCCCGCCCTTGGCGACAGCTGCTTGTAGGCTTCTGCTTGAGTAGTCCTCCCACTCGGTCTTGCTCAGCAGCTGTGGCACATCTGCATCCAGGCTGCAGCACCAGTAGTCCGCCCCATATGCACACGGCTGTACCTGTCATTGGGCTAGCATCAGTGCATGATACATGTACAGATGTACAACCCCAGGAAGATACAGCCCTCTTGGGCAGGACAATCTCAACAGATCTTTGTGAAAAGCAAGGCTTTTGCTGCCGTTTTGGCGGGAAGGGTCTTTGAAGATTCGACTCACTGAGTCTGCTGCTGGTGCAGAAGCGTGACTGCCAAACAGGAAGCCAAGCCAGAAGTCAAAGGATAGTGGAGCAAAAATGGCCCGTGCTGGTGGCAGAATGGTCTCCTTGAGATGCATGCACTTTTGACACTTTCCCGGCTCTGCCAGGCAGACGGGGCAGAGAATGGGAATGGTACCACTCCTGTCCCCAACACATCACAATGTCACAATGTCACCATGATTTGCACCTGTAGTAGCAAGTGCCATACTGCTTGAAGCTCATCCATACTTGTACTACACTGGTAAGGCATGAGCGGTGGGTGAAAGTTTGAGGTCTGGCATCTGCAGCAATTGCAACTGTTCCAGGCTTAAAAGCCACAGGGAAAACTCATACCTGGGATACCTGATTGTTTTCAGCACCAACGTGCGTGCACAGTCCTTACAGAGGCTGTGCGCGCATGCACTGAGCTTGATACTCTTGGACTTCTTGCAATCCTCCAGGCAGACAGGGCAGCGAACCTCCTGCTTTTCATGCTCCTATATCCGCAAACCCACGATAATGAAAATATGGTTGCAGATATGCAGCGCGTCGACGGCAGTCAAAATAAGGAAAGAACGGATCTTACAGCTTCTTCCAGGGTCGTGGTAAGCTGATCGGCTTTCTGCTGCAGCGGGTGAGACATGTCGGAAGGCTGTCTGCGGGCTTGCGTTTCCACCAGGTGCTGCATGAAAGGCAGGGCATCCCTTGTTCTTCCACTTCAGGACAGTATCTACGTTGAGATAAATTCGCAACAGAAGTTTGCACCCGGATTGTTCCGGTCTCATTGTAGGTGACTCACGTCTTCCAGTGCTAATTTGTAAGATCCTCTGCGCCGCCCTACCACAGTCTCGGAGGCGCTGGCTACGTCATCGAGACGAAGCTTCGGGAGTGCTGTCAAGCTGTGTTAGAAAAGCAGCAGGCAGTTGCACTTTGAGCACATCTGAATCAGTTTGGCAACTCCGAGATCTAGCCGGACGAAGGCAAACATTATCGAGATCCGGAACGATCCCTCTGTGGTTTTTCTGATCTTTGGCGTCTTCACATGATTGCAGTGGACTTCTTGTCTACGATGCTGGGACGAGGCCCTCAGAAGGCAAACAACAAGTAAGAGAACTCCCTTGAAAGATCGCTCTTCTCTCTGCGGTGGAGCGCAGAATCTGTGCGTTCTTGCGTGCTCTTCTTGATTAAGACACTGACGAAGGGAACGTACATTCCAGGACGTTGAGGCAGTTCAATATCTGTTCTAAACCCAAAGTGTCAAAGAATGGTCAACCAGAAGAGGAGCATCCTCCCGCACGCTGGATCGCTCACGAGCTGCTTCACTGCGTCAAAGTGAGACACCATACTCCTGATGCTGGTGCTCTATGGTGCCTTCACTGGCTGTGAACAAATCAAGGCATAAGTGAATTGAGTTGAACCATGACTCCAGTGGAATTGAGACGGAGCTATGTTCCATGATGCTGAACCATGCATTTGCAGGAACAGCAGCAACTGCAGTACAGGCACGAGCATCCAGAAGAGGATCTGCGCTTGCGAGCTGCTTTGCGTGATTGCGAGAAATGTGCAAATTCTCAAGGTATGCCTCCTGCAAGAAATGGGCAGATTACACAGTCAAGAAGCTTTCCCTTGATAGTCAGTTTGCAAGGTGCTTAGCGCAATATATACCTCCAGAGTTGAATGCGGGTTTGATTTCCAGGCGAGGCTGCCGAGGCTGCAAGGGCGCAGCTTGCACGCTTTGTGGCAATCCTCCTGAAGCGCGTCTGTGTCAGGGGCAATGCCTTGGGCCTGGTGAGATCCCTATTCCATGTTTCCTGCACAGACATTCTGCGTTCTCGACGTACTCAACCCCAGCCAGATATAATCAGGGCTGTCCATTCCTCAATCGCCTGGTTCTGTAAGTCCGAATACCACGGTGCTTCAATTGATTGCACTTACCTCGGATCATCTCCTGTTCAGTAGCGCTGTGAACCTTGGCCAAAGAGATTAAAACCTGTGGCTTTGGCACTGATTAGGGCTCCAGCATGGAAGCGTTCAACTCCCTGAATGGGTTCATTGACCAGCGGCTGGAGGCGCTCGTGGGCATCCTCCTGCCATGGGCGGCCGATCCAGTGGTCTGTTCCGCGCTCAATGCACTTGCGACAGGCGCCACCGACTTCACATGCAAGACTTATGTGCGCGCCGGCATAGCCGCACCGCTCAGCGGCCGATTCGCGCTCGCCGTGCTGCGCTGTGCGCTGGAGCAGCGCCAGCAGGGCCAGCAGCTGGCAGGCAGCCACCTGGAATCTGTGTGCAGCTGCCTGCGCATGGCCTTCAAGTCCCTGGATGACGCGTTGCGCATCGTGGCAAGCGCCCCCAACGGCGACGCGGACCTCACAAGGCGCGCAAATGTCCACAACTTGGCCATTGCATCACAATCCACCTGCTGCAGCATCGCTGCACATGCACCCGGTTTGCATTTGGGAGGCTGGCCCTGACCTTGCTCAGGACCCAAAGAGCTCTTCCTGGAAGTCCTCATGGCAATAGACCATCCAACAGTGTTTAGAATAACCTTCTCCTTCACCCAGAATTAAGCAAGAGTTTGAATGCGAGTGGTCATTTGTGCAGGATGGATCTAAAGAAGACGTTCCAGGATATATCGAAGCTGTTTGGCCAGCTTTACAGACAGGCACTGATGTCTCACGTTGGGGAGCTTCATGTATCGGCAGTCCTCTTGGCTGCGATCCAGCTCGAGTGCTCCCCCATCATCTTTGACGCCTCAGACAAATGGGTGTCACCCACCTTGGTCAACCTGCTTAAGGAGAAACGGTAATCTCCCAAAGCCTTGTCTGACGTCTGCTCATCACTACACCAAGAAACCCATGAAGCTAATGCTTGAGCGGCTGCCTTTGCAGCAGCTGGTATTGTCTTCATGCCATAGCTTGAAGATTAGAGCATTGCCACTGGTAATTCATGACTAAATGTCACGGGGGCACCTCTGTTGATGGCAGTCTCATGACAGTGCGCTCTGCATGTGCTAGCAGGTGGGTGGGGGATCTGTGCACTTGGCTGCACAGCTTTCAGACAGGCACAGACAACATTTGGGAGGGCAAGCCAGCAGAGACAACAGGCAGACCAAGCTCAGAGTTCACCGGAATGCTGCAGCTGCTAAAGGCCGTCCTGCAGGCCACAGAGCTCTTCTCCGACAGGTCAGAACAGCCACGTCCTTGATGAAGCCTTAGTTCCCAAGCGTACATCATAATGTCCAGTGCCTTGACCATGATGACACTCTGGACACGTTCTCCTTCCCATCACTGCCAGCAAGCCCGCCATGTGGCCCCAAAGACCTCGTTAAGAGTCCTTACTGTTGAACAGGTTTCTGCCCTAACTCACCAGGGTGGACCCACTCAACTCTTTTCCAGGTGTCTGTAGGTGACCTCGAAGATTTTACAAAAGTGAAATCAAGATTCAAGCCTGCCATGCACAGGCACAAGGACCTGCAGTGTGCCGCGCATAACCTGATCCTCATGGAGCCCGATCTGGAGACTGGAATCCCTGTCAGCCTCCTGGAGAGCCTGATCAGGACACTCTGCGGGGAAACTCCCATGTCTACGGCCCACGCCCACAAGACGGCCTTCATCCTCCGCATCTGCATCGCGCACCACTCGGACTGGAACCTATCGGAGGAGCTGTTCGAGAGGTAAAGACCGCCAGCAGCTTGACACTCAATGACCCTGAAAGTATTAAGTCCACTCCGACTGGCACCTGTTGGAGGAGCTGTTTGAGAGGCGACGACCGCCAGCAACATGTTTTTGAACTGTCCTAAGTGTATTCAGTCCTTGAATGCATGAGATTAGAAGATCACGGTGAATTCATTGAATGCACACTTCCGTAAGGTTCATGGTCTCAGGTGCATCACAGCAGCAGTGTCACGTAGGCCCTTTACCCAGGCCTATCTGGGGCCGGGACAGCAAATACTGCTGTTCTGAGACACTCCGAGTTCTCTTCAGCAGAGTTGTTCCGAGGCTTTGCAGGGGTACAGGGATAGTGGCAGTGAGATTGACTGTGTTGCGAGCATGCAGCACCTCGTTACCACAGTCTCCAGCGTGCTTAAGTCAGCCCTGGGCAAGAAGCAGCCAGCTGAGGGGGTGAGGAAGCGTGCCAGGCTGCAAGACATTCCATCCCTGCAGAAAGACCCAGAAACACACAGCTGGTCATTCCCGGGGCCGCTCGGGTACAAGATCAGCCCACCACCGTTGGGGACCCTGCCGCCGAGTCTCGGAGGCCTTTCGGCGGACGGTGACAAGGAGATGCCTTCAGCAGGCGATGCGCGCCGCTCTGAAGAGGTGTACGCGGAGAGTGTGCGCGTTGGCATGGCTGCTGACAAGGCGCCAGCTGTCGCGGTTCGGTCCCTGCCCACTGTGCTTCATCTCATGTCTGTGACACGTGCCTGCATCTGTCGATAGATGGATACATGCTAGCTCCATCGAGATCATGTCCTAATCGGAGTATTCATCGATAGACAGTAAGAGCCCCTCGGCTGAACGGAAGAGGTGCCTGGTGTTTCCGGCAAGCATCAGCACGGTCTGAATGAAGGGCCACTTCTCACACTCTAATTCATGTGGTGCTTGTGAAGGGGCTTAAAAAAGGGGCCAAATTTAGGGGGAAATATAGGGTTTTGGGTTAGGGTTGTGATGTGGAGTGCAGGCAGTGCTCAGGAACAGAAAACGCTGGCAAAAAAATATCCATAACACACCTGACAAAGGCTCTTTTGGGCTGCGCAGGCTGTGGCTCGCGCCATTGTGGAGCAGGAAGAGACGCTGCTCAACGGCCCAAAGGGTGCGCCATCGTTCATGCTGCTGGGAGACATCACCAGGCTGCGGCGGCTGCTGAAGAGCTGCATGCCCGAGGCCACTGGATTCGGAATCCCCATCGATCGCAACCGGCGCGACAACATCTGCAGAGGGACTGCCACAGAGGATGGCCTCCCTCAGGTGATTGAATTAATCTTTACAACCCTAAATATAAAACCTAAAATGTAAATGTAATACATAAAATATAAAATAAAATATATAGAAAGTTCGATCTCTTCGCCAGGGGGGATGCCAGATGAGTTGTCACGCCCGGGTGCCCGAACACGTCAAAGCACTTGACCTGCAAATCCATAAATCTGGAACCAGATGCGTCCGTGGGATAGTCCTGCCACACGTGCTGGAGAGGCTGAAGAGATGTCATTTGTAACTAGTCATCTCGATGTCTTGATCAGCCAGCAGGGCTGAAAAGACATCATTTATGCCTGCTTCATTGCGCACCATCCCTAATGAAATCTTTTAAAGGAACCGATTGCTATGCATGATGTCCCTCCATGGAAGATTCTGCATGGTTGTCTTTGTACTGAACACCGGGCATGTTGAGCAGGACCTCATGGAAGATACCTTCCCGGGAGCAAAGGGAACGCTGCCAAACAGCGGCCCAGCTATTCCGGAGGGGCCCCCTCGCACCCGAGTGGTCTACCTCGGGCAGAGTGCAAGCAAGGAGAGCCAAGCAGAAATTGCTGGTGGTACATTGGCGATGCAGAGCACAGTAGGTATTACCCTCGCCCTAGTGAAAGCTGGACTCATCCAGATGGCCTAATCGGGGATTGCCCTTCCATTTTTGCGATTGTTAATCCAACAATGGGCACCCACTGGCTCAGATCTGCCTCAATAAATGTCTTTTTCTGACCACTTAATCCCCGGATTCAATGACCCACAACTGTGCCCTCTCTGCAAGAGTAAATCCCGGTGTTAGGTTCGATGAAGGGTGCTGTGCTGCAGCATCGCAAGTTGGCGGGGACAGTTTGGTGGACAAGATGGCGCTGAACGTGGAGCTGCAGAAGAAGCTGGCAGAGCTGCAGCGTCTGAAGGAGCTGAAGGCAGCTGCTGTTGATCAGCAGAAAGAGCAGCAGTCTGCAGAGGGCCAGGGAACGCCGCAAAACGGCAGCCCCTGTAGCCCAGGCCAGCGCCCATCCTCCGCTGACAGCCCTGCTGACCCACAGGCATCCAAGACAGGCAACCCAAATGCCAGAGATGCAAGGCTATCGAAACAGACAGCAGAGCACTCGGCAGACCCTGCCAACAATGGATTCTCCAGCACATGGCGGAGTCTACTATTCTCCTCGGGCAAAGGCGCCTCAAAAACACCTCCTGAATATGCATACCTTTGAAAGCAAGAATGTGGAGCCGCTCGGGACACTGGACAAAGGATGGGGATGGCTCTTCTCCAAACACGTATGCTTCGTAAGTCTGTGCTGTGCTCATAAGATAAAGTGTCAATTGACCAGGGGCGCTGAGCGTTCAAGCAGTGTTGGATTGAGAAGCGCTGCGCATTGTACTTAAGAAGGCCTATCTTGTTTCTGTCAAAACCAGGACGTGGGCACACTCTTGCGTGCGCTTGTCTTGATGCTCTTACACTGCTTCCAGCCCTCAGCAGATGGGGCATTTGATGGTTTGCTTTGCATGCCCCTAGATAATCGAGATTACCTCCAAAGGGTCCCACAGCATGGCTCGTTCAGAAGTGTCTGCATTGCATAAATGTAGGTGACTCCCCTTCACCATGCTTAGGGCAGTGCAACCTCCCATTGGTATTGTAAATAGTCTCGAGGCTGCACGACGCTTGAAAGCATGTCATCTGCACCTTTCCCAAAAATACTGTACATGTCCAAAACTTCCAGACGCGGAGACTAGGTGCTTGTTTTATCCAAATGCGGTGTTCAACACACCCAGACTGTTCCCTTCAACACTGGCTCGAGGCACCCTCCAGCTTCTTTTAATGGAATTTGAAGATAATTTTTCCTGGCATGCCCTGGTTTCCCCGGAAGTGGTTCTTTTCTAGGTGTTGCTGATGAGACCATTGAATCCCTGTGACTGATTGGTGCTGCGGCTGCGCTGGCTCCTCAGCCCTGTCTGCTGCAGGGTTGTCCATGAAGGCTTCCTGTACAAGATGCAACTGCTGTGCTGAGGCAGCATCATGCCAACATACCTTGTACTTTGCCCATCCGCTCCTATGATATGAGCATCTTTCTGACCGTCCCCAGCATTCAGGTTGCCTTGCTACCCGGTTTTAAGTGGCTCTTGATACAGCAATGTCCAAAAATCTCGTTAGAATGATGAGCAAGGGCAGTAGGAATCAGCTCACCCTTCGAGAGAGCCCAAGCTCTTGGCGGTTTGCAGAGGCCGTTTGGATGTCCGCCCATCTGGAGCGGCTGCAGCCTGTGGGCTGCCAGGACTGCTGTTGGCTGTGCCATTCGATGCAGTCTGTTTGAGCTCACTCCCAGACACGCCACCCCCAACATTCTCCTGTGGGAATGCGGCCCAGTCAACCCTTCACATTCTCAAGCACTTCTTGAAGCTCCATATCATGCATCGCAGACAAACAGAAAGGGCTGTGTGCAATCTGATAGTTGTATCTTTAATTATCTTTTGAGGTGTCCAGGCAGTCCTTGTTTGCAGACTGTACCTGCTGTCACAGCAGCAGTCGATGTAAGGCAAGACAGGGCATTCAAACACAATTCCCCTGGCATTTTCTTAATTAAAAAATCAGCCAAAATGCTCTGAAATTTGGATGGACACTTGAGTAAGGCATCCCCTCCGATGCAGGGATCAGACAGTACATGCTTTCCCAATACGACTGCTGGAAGAGGCACGACACCAGCTTCAAAGCCAGTCCACGCCAGCGCCGTTTCAGAGATGTGACACTTCTGGGAGCCAACATATTATTTGCTGGAGGTGGATGACTCACCCCAATGGGGTTGATAGCCAGGTAGTCAAAAGCCATGCTGGGCACGGCTTGCTGCACAGCCCTATGGTAGAGCGTCGGCTTCTGTCGCAGCAGCGGCAGCAAGTCCCGAGTAGGAAGCACCCACAGCAGACACATCTGCATTGTCCTGCAGCACAGAAGTGGAACTTGTCAGTAATAGCCCAACTTGCTTCCAGAAACGGGGTGCTAGCCCCCCACGAGCAGGAAAAATTGCATAAAAGTGCACCAATCAGACAGGGGGTAGGGCCAGATAGAACCCATCCAATGTCAGAAATGCTTGCACCGTCCCACAAATGCCTTAAACGTGGGAGGATTGTGCTAGCTGGCATCATGCAAGGTGTGACAGAGCTTTGGCTGCAGACAGCAACACAATTTAGGGATCCCTGTAAATCACTTGAAGCATGGACCCTCACCGCAGCGCGCAAGGCCGAAAGCGATACTGTTCATCCAGCTCTTGCAGCAGCGCTGTCTCTCCCAGCAGTGCAGGTGCAGTGCTGACCTTTGTCTCATAGCCCGATGCGCCCACTGCAGCTACAGAGCCCTCGTGGAGGACCCACAGGCAGTCCGCCATGTCACCTGCCTCGCACATGTCCGCACCTGCCGGCAGCTGCATGTCACATGCACCCTTTGTCAGGACTGCAAAAGTGGGATTGCATCAATACTGCAGACACTTGTGGGAGACTTATTCAGTCCTGTAATTGCACCCATGGATACGGCTAGGATTGAACTGCTATATGAATGGTGAGACATTCCTTCTTAAGGTAGGAAAACCATGATTGACACCTAACACAGTGCTGCTGCTGAAAAGCATCAAGCACATTTGTGCTGAAATGCCCATGATAGTAGATGTAGGGGCATGAGGCATATTGACTGCACGGCAAGTGGGGCGGCACAGACATGCAACACAGACTGCTTACAGCACTATAGAAAGAAGCATTTGAATGCTTTTTCCCACCTGGAGTGGTGTCATCATGGCAGCAATGGACTTTTGTTCGGACACCGGAAAGTCATGGAAGACGTGCAGCTTCTCAAAGACCTTCCGATTCACCGAATATGATATCTCGCGCCGCAGTGTGTGTGGAACCTCGTCCATGACCTGCACCTCCTCTACTGCTTCTGTGTCTGCAATCCATTCCTGCATGCCAGATCCTTCAATGAGATTTTCACATCCTGGAGAGATCTCCCACACCTGCATTGGACAGAGTTGCTTTTGTTGTATCACGTTTTCTGGTCCTTATGGACCAGACACGTCTAGCAGCACCGTTACTGCAGCCCTCTATTCTTCACAATTTCTGCATTTGGACTAAGTGTTCATGTATAATGCAGCCGGGCAACACTTGGACAATGCGGTTGTTTGTGAGCATTGCTGAATCCTCCCTAAAAAATTACAAGATCTCATCGGGAGATCCTTTCATGAAGCAGCTTTTCGTGGTTGGTGTGTGCTGGTTTAAAAGTCAGTGTCGCACATGAGGAGGTGAAATTCACGGCTTGCAGGAGCTTAGGACCAACATTTACCTCTTGATAATGCTGGCCGATCCGCACGCGCAGCCTGCTGGGCAGGCCGCGCTTGCTCATCCATTTGTCCACATTCTCCATCCGTGATCTGTTCACCAGAAGGTATGTACGCTGTGACATAAAGTAAAAATGGAAAGGTCTTCACAAGTGGGTGTTACCATTTGTGAAGACCTTACAGCTGACGTCTTAAAAGCTACCAAGGCAGTGGCCTTAATTCCGCACCTGAACTTGGCTATCCGCTTTGACTCCTTGTTCAGATCCTACAGCAGCATAGGAGCGGCCTCAGCAACCATCAATAAAGTGCTCATCAGAATAAGTCTGTCACTTGTTCTCTTTCAGGTGAAAGACACATCTGGTTTACAAAGCAAGCCTTCAGAACGTCCATCTGGTCAACGATGGACCACTGACCGTGAGCGCTTCAGCAATGGATCCGAGCAGAATGCCAAAGAAGATGATGCCGGCGATCATGCAGAACATGACGATGATGATCTCCGTGATGGACTGCGGCGTGATGTCGCCATACCCGATAGACAGCATCGTGACCAACATGAAGTACGCGCCAGCCAGCCACCTGTACAGCCACGCACATGCTTGCATTTCTTAAAAAAACACCACCACAGATTCACATAACATACTTTCTGCTGTTGAGGAAGGGCGGTAAGGAACTGCCATGCCATAGCTGCCCATCAAAGGGAATATTGCAATTTGATCGCAGTACTCCCTCTGCTGGGCAACTGTAAAATGGCAGAGGCTGCAAGAGCCATCTTCCTGGGATCCCGGCTCACAGCAAGTTATCTACCTGGCCATCTGTCTTTCAACAGGCCACCTGTAGGAGCTAGCAAGGGAACGGGTGAAGTTGCACACTTTGCTGTGGAGGGTATTACTAGGCATTCGTCGGGGCTGAGGAAACCGGCAGAGTTTGAGTCAGCGCTGCCGTAAATGTGCAGGAAGACACCAAAGCGGTTGATCCAGGTGCCGCTGCAGTGCTCTCTCCTAGCCGTGAAGTTCCTGCAGGCATGTATCTGCTCGGCTACTGTAAGGGCAAGTCAAGCAGGCTCATATCATTAACAACGCATTTGGTACTCACTAAGATTGAATCTCTCAGCTTGTGTCTTTGTCTTGAAGGAACATGGTCTACAAGGTCTATCCCATGCAGAAAAAGCCAGGTATGCTATCATTGCAAGCCAAGCCAACGGGGTTCGTGGTCCTGTTGAGAGAACAAAACCAGTAAAGCTGACATCAGTTGCGGTCCAAAGACACGGCAGCAATCTATTCACTTCTATTTCCACAGCAGGTGAGATGTTACCGATCAGAGCTCACATGAGACAGGAGAAGAAGCTGAGTATGGCAAGCCCGCCATAGACGAGGTTGGCAAAGTATGCATAATGGGGCTTCACAGTGAATGCTAGTAGGATTGTGCCGCCGGCAGCTGTAGCAGTCGCGTACAGACGCCTCATCAACGAGGCGAACCGAATCATGCGGAAAATCCTGATGATCTGATATACTGTCGCAGCGGTGCCATGCACATTGATGCCGTTGTCCCACAGGATGATCAGCGTGATCTGCAGGAACCATGCACGAGATTCACACTCCCAATCACCAGTGTTCCAGCATTGCTATCACAGGTGGCTGACTTATGAGCGCATGTGCTGAGGCAGCCCTTCCTCTTCTGGCGCTCGCACACCCTTGATTGTTCTACTGTATCTCTTGAAATCTAAACCCAAGAAGGAAAAGCCTGTGTTAAAGCATGGAATGCGGAGGGCCACAGAATAGTATCCTGAGTTCTGTGTGCCCAAGCTGACGAAGGCAATTGGTGCAGAAGTCCCGCCTAATTGAGTCGTATGCGGGCGATAGGCTGGTCAGGCACCTGAGCGATCCAGGCAATGGCAGTCAGGGTGTCCACCAGAAACTGCCCCTGGGTGATGTAGTACCAGGCCACTGCCTTCCCGTCCAGCACAATCTTTTTCTGTGTTCCATACTTTCCAATGAAGCCAACATGGAAGTTGATGAGCAGCTCTGCAAAGTAGAGAGTGCCTGCAGCCACGCTCAAGATCATCATGCTTTGATGCAGGGGCCTCTGTGGTACTCTTTCGTAGGAATATGCAATCATCTCAGAGACTGACGATGGATCAATGAAGACCTATCACAGCAGGACTCACGAAGGAGTTTTGTTCAGAAGCGTGTTGCTGATATGGTGTGAGAACATTCAGATGGACTACCGTATACCTGCAATGAAGTTGATGATGCACCCCCAAGTCCAGCCAACATCAGGGACTTCGAAGGCCACCAGGATGGGAATCAGGAACGCTGTGTAGACCAGATCTAGGCACAAGATCAATCCTGACCAGGTTCTGGCAAAGGTTGAGAAGGGACTGATGATGGGCAGGCCAAAATTGGACCTCTGCCACCTGTCCAGGCCACAAGTGTGTCACTGTCGAGAATCAAAGTGACATGAGCATTGAGCATCAAACATCCCAGAAACAGGTTGGACAGCTGCAACGTGAGCAAAAGAAGGATGGAGTGCAGAAATAACTTGCCTGCCGCTTCTTGCTGGGTTCTGGTTGGATGCTTCCACATCATACTTTGAAGCAAAATGACGCCTGAGGCCTTCTTTTCGCAGCACTGGCGCAGCTCCATTTGCCGAAGAGAAGCTGTCGAAGGCAATACTGGCAGATGGTCTAGACTCCTCAGAGCCAAGATAGGTGTCCCACTGCTTCTGAGTGAGTGTACATCGGCGTGGGATGAAAGCCTGGGCCACAGGGTCCTCATCTGCAATGCACAAAATGGTGATGGCGGCACACAGGTTTTCGATCAGACTTGTCCCCACTTGGATAAAGCGGAAGGTTCTTCAGTTCTTCCCAGATGCATCCTGGGCAAGGTGCAAGATGCATCCGTTTCGCTGAAACTGTAAAGCGTGTGACTGTGTTGGAAGCAAGATGTATTTGGTATGTCTAATCTATCAATGGTGGCTGCAGGAAAGAGATGGGAACTGTCAATTTGTGCAGCACCTTTAGCGAGATTGACTGTCCCTCCATAGTGATCACCATCGACAATTCTCCTTGACTTCTTGCTCTTCATCATTACTGAGGCAGATGTCAGTGTAGCACTGCCACATCCACCCTCCCACGCTGGACAACGAGCTTAATGAAACACTTCTCTCTCTCACTGATCGAATACGTTGGCCAATGGCTGCCCTAATGTCGTGCCTCGACGTGCACTCTGACCTAAAACCTAAGTCTCTTTCGGAGAAAGAGCGGTCGGAACTTCCGCCAACAACATACACTGCGTTCAAATTGCCTAATGGACGCGAGATGGCCAACTGTGGAATCAATCCACTGCGCTTGCTTGGAACTGTTCCTCTGCTGTGAAGAGGGTGATTTGCCCACAAGTGTCGCTGGGTTGATCTGTCCTGCACACTGTACGATTTCAAATGGTACTCGCCATGGAACAGAACTTCATACACGCTTTACGTCACAGTCGTCGAATTGAGTTGCGGTCAAGGAACTCTCAAGGTTAGGCACATTGATCTTTGTTGCCTTGTCCAAGAGACGATGTCGGAAGTCGGAACTGACTACCGGTGACTCACCTTCCCATCATGATACCAGATCTTGCAAAACGCTTTTCCTGACGATAGCGAAAGGCAACCAGCACACACTTGACAATGGCGCTAGATAGTCAGCACTTCATTTGTTGGTATGCAGGAGGCATAGCAGTGCTTGTTTGCCAGACAGAAGTTCACCCTGCCCTGAAGTCAATATATTCGAAAATTATGTTGACTGCTTATTTGGGCTGACTATGGCATTCTCCAGACATTGACAGTTCAGAGAGCTGTCTGAGCTATGGACCTTTACCCCAGTACCCTTGATTGTAACGTATCACATGCGTTCTACAGGTAACGCAAATAGTGCCTCAATCTCATATCTTGATAGCGCATCTTCCCAGACCTGGTTGGTCTGATCCATTCACCAGGAAACACTGTGAGAAATGGATGAACTACATCCTCCTGTAGTCCGCTCTGCCAATGTCACCCATGCTCAAGAAGCCACTCTCTCTTTGCAGTTCCCTGCTCCAGTGTGGGTGCCCTAAATGCTGCTGCATGATATCCGCTTGGGGCTGCACAAAGCCTGTAGACAAGCCACCACACCTGCTATTGGCTACCTCCATCAAGGCACTGCAACGATGCGTGTCAACAATACTCCCAATTTATGAATACATATTAAATTGCCATGCGGATGGACAGTCATTCACATCAGGCATCGTGCCCAAGGATTCACCTGTGGAGCCACTCTGAATTGCTGATGAGGTACGAATCTGCCTGGCCTCCAAATCCTTCAGCTGCTCAAGGTTTCTGGCGTTGAGCACGTCGAGGACAGCTAGCTTCCTTTCAAACTTTGCTTTAAAATTCTTTGCAGCTTGCAACATGTGGCCATCCTCAGCCTGCTCTCCGCTTATTGCTTCGCCTGTGCTGCTTGACACTGTAGCTGACTTGCCACAGATCTTACTCATGGAGCCTGCCACGTTCTCACTGCCACTATAGGGCGCTGGATTTGGGCTGTCTGCTTTCTTTCCTGGGCTTCGTTCAGCGGCTGTGATGATGCTCGGGGGCAGATTCTCTGCTACCGGGAGATTGTCTGCTTCAGTGTCCTTGGGCGTTGCACTCTGAGGGCTGTATACCTTGAGAATGTCTGGTGCAGGCGACAAGCAGGCATCTGGACTGACTTCTCCCTGCCAGGATCCACTGCTTGGCAAGTGATGAAGATCAATGTGAGGAGGCTGTGCAGGATAGAAGCTGACGGCTGAAGGCTCAGAGGTCGTTGCTAAGTGCAGTATTTCCCAATCATCGTCATCCGAATCGGGGTCAACCTCCTTCAAAAGGTCCTCGCACTTAAATTGGGCAGCAGCCACCTGCAACAGATGAGCAACCTATATGAGCTGTACAGTTATTTATTCAAACAATAAGCCATCAAAAAATGGTGAGCACAGCGTGTAATGACGGGTTTGCGAGTGGGCAACAATTTATTTGGTCAATGCACAAATTATCTCGCAGTTGATACCCACAGTCTCCAGGAACGTAGGGGCATGCTTCTGGCCCTCTCAAGAGAGTGGGTTCTTTAGAGAATTATAATCGCTATATTGTGTTTTATTTTAAAATAGAAGAGTGTCGATTTGAGGGCTGACCGTAGAAGAAATCCCTGGCTCCAGGATATACTCCCACTCGTCCATCGTGATTGCCTTGGACTCCCACCGCTGCTCTCGGAGATGCACAAGGTGACCTCCTTCAGCATATTCGCGTCGAAAAAGGTGAAATACCTGCCTAGACTGGTGGAAGCTTTTGCATTTGTGACGAGTTGCAATGCGTCATCGTTAGTCATTCATGCCTTTTTCCGACATCGATTCTTGGACCAGGCAGACTAAGCCAGATCCAGGAACCTTGTTGTCCTTTAGCAATCTGACACTGTTGAACGTCTAAGGAATAAAGTTATGAGGGGGTTTATGGGCTAATCCACCTGCAAGGAGGACCCAAAGGCAGATCTCGTAAATTTCCGAAGGCGCAAGATAGGCCAAGAAAAGTAGATTGCGTTACTAACGAGCAATCCGGGCCCGCGAGAAAGGTTTTGGGCAAAATACATAACGTGCTTTTGGAGTGCTCAATCTTCAAGGTAGGGGTACGTCAACCCAGGGCATAAAAGCGCAAAGCCAACTCCAATTTTCAGTAATGATTGACAACAAAGTTTTGGGATTCAGTCGCCATTACGGCAGTGACGACTGCTATGATCGAAAGGAAGAAGTCTGAGAGAGCAGATGATGGGATGACTGCGGAGCTTGCTGAAGGTGCTGCATCACTTGGCACTTATCTCCTAGCGCTGGGCATCTGATCAAGTGTATCCAGCGCCACTTGCAATAGAGGAATCGCTTTCATTTGGCACCAGGCAAGATCCTCTGATTGCAGACGCTGAGCGTTGGCCTCCCTTCAAATTGCAGATGAGGGTCCTGCGGCACAAGCCTTTGTCCCCCGGCGATGCACACTCTCAGAGCAGCAGTGGCAGAATTTCCGTGGCGCTGAAGGGACGCAGCCAGTGTCCAGAACTACTTTCAATCGACTTCCCGCAGCCATGGGACCTCCTTTGGCGCACCACAAAGAGAACCACGTCCGCAACCATGCAGCAAGCTCTGATGTGGAAGCATCAAACCAGAACCCAAGACAAAGCGGGAGGCAAACTATTTCTGAATCCCGATTGTGATCGCTCTTCTCATGCACTTTTCACACTAATCTACTGCAAATTAAACCACACTATTTAAAGCCACTTACTGACCGATGTGGGGCCTGAACAGGTTCCATTCCAGGTCCATCTTTGGCCTGCCCATCATCAGCCCCTTCTCGCCCTTTGCCAGAGCCTGGTCAGGCATAATCTTGGCACTGGACCTGGTGTACACAGCGTTTCTTATTCCCCTGTTTTTGGCTTTTGAGCTCCCTGATTTTGGCTGGACCTGGGCGGGCATTGTTAATCTTATTGCAGGTGCAGCCTCTATCCAGCAGTGTAGCTGCAGTGCACAACATGATATTTCAGACTGTCTGCTTTTGTTGTCACTTTCCGAGGCCCTTTGTGTCAAGTAAAGATATCTAGAGGAATGTCCCATGCAGGATTGATCAAGCTGTCTGGCTGCAGGCACCTTTTATTATGCTGAGCTGCTCATCAACTTCCATGTCGGCTTCATTGGCAAGTATGGCGCCCAGAAGAAGGTGATAATGGACGGCAAGGCAGTGGCCTGGTACTACACCACCCAGGGGACCTCTGTGGTGGATGCCCTCACTGCCACTGCATGGTTTGCGCAGGTGCTCCCAAAATCACACACTCATGTATGGATGTGATGCTGGGTGCCGACTCTGACGATCAGAGTCAGACACCTGATCAGCGCTCGGTAGCTGGAAAGGATGTCATCGACTGCCTGAATGACTAACTCCTAGTAATTCAGCGATGCACGCATGCTCACAAACCAAGACAATTCATCTTCTGTCGACTGTGTTGTCATGACAGGTTTCAAGGCGGTGGGGGCCAATCTAGATTTCTGCATACCCGGCCTGTCACTACTTCCTCAAAAACCCTGTGAAAAAAATGTGATGTCGAGCCTGATGTACTTCTAATGGTCATGCAGATCACTCTTATTGTCCTTTGGGACGCTGGGGTCAATGTGAGCAGACATGCCGTGACAGTGTACCTGATCATTCGGCTCCTGCGCCTTATCCGCTGCGCATCGCTCATGAAGCGCCTGTATGCCACCACAAACGCTGCTGGCAATGCACTTTTGCCAGCCTCCAGTTCCAAAACCCAGTTTGCCAACTTTGCCACACTGATCTACACTGGGCTCGCCGTCTTGAGCTTCCTTTCCTGCCTCATGTAAGCCCCAGGTCTCACGAGTGCTGAAATATGCATGATGTCTTGCATCCAGCAAGCCTTGTAGGAACATCAGCTGGTGACATCATGTGGCGGACTTGGCCGGTTGTACTTCCACCATGGAGCCATTTCCTGTAGGAGTCAGCAAACCAGGCTGGCAGGAGCATGTCTCGAGCAGCCCTGGCTGCATGCTAGGACTGCACCTTTTCAGGCACACTATTATCAGTGTTCCACTTCCTGAGCTGTGTACAGGGTGCAGGAACTATGTGGTGCGGAAAGAGCACTGCAAGGGTACCTGGATCAACTACTTTGGTGTCTTCCTACACACCTATGGGAGCGAGGACTCAATGAGCGCCGGTGTTTTGAGCCAGGAGGACTGTTCTGCAATCCCCGACCCAGTAAAGTGCGCAGTACATTCCTTATTAGATTTCCAGGCATGTATTTGCCTCTTCTTCATCTGCACAGCTGGACAACCCGAGTAGAAGGCCTTGCTGCACATGCATTGATTTATCCATGCTATCAAGCGGCCAACCAAAAGCGATCAGTAGGGGTACTAAATACGACATGCGTGCATGGACTACTATGGGATTATACAGGCGTTCTCTGCGTGAGGGTGAGCAAACTTTTGCCTGGTCAGGTGGCTGGGGGGAGCATACTTCATGCTGGTCACAATGCTGACGATCGGCTATGGCGACGTCACACCTCAGTCCATTACCGAGATCATCATCTGCATGTTCTGCATAATCGTTGGCATCATCTTCTTCGGCATCCTGCTGGGCACTATCGCTGATGCGCTCAAGGCCAGTTCTTTCCTTGAATTTGCTCCACAATATCTTATATTTTAAATTGTTGGCCATCTGGACTTGTGTGGAGAATGTGGCTGGCCTCGTTCCCTGATCCAAAGCAAATGTGTCTTCACGGGGCCTCTTATTGTACGTACTGCTGATGCCTTCTGTCTGCTGCTGTAGGACATGAACAAGGAGTCCAAAAGGATGGCAAAATACAGGTGCATGCCAGTGATTCAAACATTTCGTTGAATGTGACCTTCTTTGATGCATCTTGGCCCTCCATATCTTCACTGGAATGTCTTGAGGTTCAAAAGTCCTGATGTAGTGCAAACAGCTGGGCCCTCCATGTCTTCACTGGGATGTCTTGAGGTTCAAAAGTCCTGATGTAGTGCAAACAGCTGGGCCCTCCATGTCTTCACTGGGATGTCTTGAGGTTCAGAAAGTTCTGATGTGGTGCAAGCAGGACACGGATGGAGGAAGTGCATGATTGGATGACCAAACGGGGCCTGCCCAGCAAGCTGCGGATGCAAATTCGGAAGCATTATCAAGAGGTGCATGGTCGTCATGAAATCCACATGCACTGTAGCAATGCACTGGACTGAAAAAATTAAGCGCACTGCAGTTGGGAGTATGGCATGCTGCAGTTCTTGTTATTGCAAGCAGCTTCACTTTGCTTCAGCAGTTATTTGCGGTCGCTTAGACACGCAGAAACTGGCTTATCAGGCATGCATGGTCTGCAGATTTGGCTGATTCAGTAGCGGCTCTTTAAATGGGACTAGACACAAAAGACAGTTCCCTCAAGGTACCTCTTCTGCATGCAGGTATGTGATCAGGCATGTGTCCACACAGGAATGGATTGCGGACACAGAGGCATCGGAGGAAGTGCATGTCATGGAGGAGATGCCAGATGCACTGCGGCGTGAAGTATCCTACACTGTCAACCGCAAGATCTTCGAGACATTAGGCTTCGTCCATGACTTCCCACTCTCAGAGCAGATGTCCATTGCCGCTGTGATGACCCCACAGCAGGTATGCTATGAATGTCACAAATAACTCACTGAAAAAATTGAAATCATTTTCTTGGAAGCTTATCCAGGTGAGCTGGTGCCTGATGCATGCAAAGCTGTCATATTGCTCACTGAAAGATGATCAAAAGCTCATCACCAGCTAAATCAATTGCGGAGTTGACACTAAAATGCAGCAATCTTCTCATCTTCTTGGATTTTGGTGTTCCTGATCTTAACTGTATGTGCTGCAGCTGCCGGCAGGTGCCGACATGTGCAAGGCAGGCGATGTGGCAGACTGCCTGTGGGTGCTGCACAGAGGCTCCGTGGCCAAAAGGGGTACTGCAGGGCATAAACCTCAAGTGATCAGTGCACCTGCGCTCCTGGGCGAGACCGCATTACTGCAGGAGCTGGATGGGCAGCACCAATACAGATCGTGCGAGCTGTGGTGAACATTCTGCACCAGATCGAGGACTAAAGAATACAGGCCAGATTTGTGATTCCCTGTGATTCCCAAGACAGCATGCAGAGACTCAAGTATCATGCATGCTTGAAAAGATGGGCTGCAATTATTTGCTGCTGAGTGAGCTGCAGTACACAAGATCAGTTCTCAGGTTTACGCCATGCAAAGCAGCGTAGTTCGCAAAGAGGCTCTGACATTCGCTACGCCTCAGTTTGAAGGCGATGCATCGTGCAGATGCAGATGATTAAGCGGAAATGCGGTGCAGGACAAGGCAGGTGTGTCTGCTGTGGGTGCTGCCTACTCGAGGCTTGCTGTCGCTGCTGAAACAGAATCCGTCGCTGTACCATAGGGCCGTGCAGCGGGCCGTGCCCAACAACAGCAGTCAGTTGCCTGGACACCAACCCCACGGGGATAGAGTCAATCAGCAGCATCCACCCCATGAAGCAGCAATCGAAGGAGACTTTACTGCCAAATGAAGTGCTTTGAAAGTTTTTGTCGAGCAGAGATGCGCTTGTATCCCACAACGCCGACCTCAAACTCTCCTTAATGCAGCAGTTGCCAACTTTCACAGCGCTAGGAATTTGCTGAGACGAACACAGTGAGATCGTGCAGATAGCTTTATCACTTTTCATTTTGATCGACTGATACTTTTGGAGGGAGGGTGACGTTCAATCAAACTTACAGAGGTGCAAAGGGGACGTCTCAATCCAGCCGTCCATGTCCTCAATAAATTGCCCTGACAACCCACATGCGTCACCCACATGATGTACAAAGGAACAATGAGAATATCGTTCCACGAACATGCTGTTGAGTGCATCAGCTATCCTGGATAGGGACATCCACAGAATACTGTATGGGCCGCTGCACATCTATCAAAGATGCTGCATGAGATAGTGTGCCGGACCACAAGTACAAGTCCTTCAGGTCCGGGCTTCATGTCACACGCTGCCAAGAGAAGAAGTAAAAAATAGAGCTGTTGTCCACAAAGACAAGCACCGTGTTGACATTGGGGATTGGCTGGAGTCTATCCCACAATCGGCTGGAAGAAGCCCTTCCCCTTGCTGCTGTTGCTCAACTTGCTCTCCGCAGAGTCCACCATCCTGTTGAACGCGGCCGAGCGCAGCATGCTGGAGTTGACACTGTTGATGATCAACGGAGCAAAAGAGGTGTTGGCATCCTTCCAATCCATTACCTGCAAGCGTGGCACACTGCAAGTGAGCTTCACTATGCACGGCAGACAAAAATCCTGTATATATCCTCTGGCATTATCAAACGTACAGGAATATCTGCTCCGATGTTTATCCCTGCAGTAAGTTGGAGATTGCAGGAGACTCTTGCATTCTGGTAGGTGTCCAGAAAACAATTAGCGCAAAAGACGCACCTCGGATTTGGCAGTGTGGCTGTGGACGTAGCATTCTTTCATGATGCGAGCCATCTTGTCTGTCTCCTTGGTGATAGCAGCAAAGTAGTAGTCGATGCGACGGTTGCAGAGCTGCACCATCAGGTTCTCAATGGTACTGCCTGCAGCGAGCATATCCCATGCGTTGGGTTCTTAACCCAATACACCCCAAGCACAGTATGTGTTGCGGATTGATTGTATTGTGTTAAAGAAAGTCTGCAGGCCCCTCATGCCATCCCGACCCACAAAGTCATGCACCTGCATATCACCAGCAGCACACAACTTGCACGGGCTTCTCACAGAGGCGGACAAGCAGTGTGATGCGTACAATAAGTACTCTCTGAATTCTTCGTGTGTTGGCATATGTGCATACGGTACCTCAAACTTGCCTTCTGGATATCCATGTTTGTGAAAGTCTCGGTATCCCACAAAGGCCTGATGAAGCAAATGATATGTATCAACACTGCAGACACTTCATGAGTAAACAAGCCACAGCAGAGGGTTCATCCAGTCCACTAAGCATGATTTTTACCACATTGATGATGGCGTCCTTGTGAGCGCTAGCGCTATGAATTTCTATGATGATGCTGCGCACTTTAGACTTGACCTCCTCAATGCACCAGCCCTGCAGGCACCACGTAAATGGTGTGCTCATCTATATGCATTGCTGCCCAAAATACAGGAAGCCATAATGTGAGGCGTGCATCTGCTTTTGTGACAATAGGCGAATTTATGTGCCAACACAGGCATGCCATCTGCCATCAAAAGGTAGGGTAGGTGGAAGGGGTGAGGTGGCGCAAGCCGGCATATCTGCTAGAATTCGCCCTATTACCGTTTTTCCCGCAAAAATTTGAAACCCTGCTAGCACCCACTTACATCCGTGTAATTCCCTTCAATGCTGGGTACTCATCCCAGGGTCTCCTGAATCCCGTAGAACTGCTAGCATATCTACCCTTACTCCACTGATATGGCTTACTTGGATATTCGGCGTATACGCCAGCTGCTAGATGCAAAAGCAAATGCTGTTTGGCAGGATCTTGATTATTGCCCTAGGACATGTCCATCCAATAAGTCTCGTTTGTGTACATATATTGCCTGGTGTGCTCGACCTCATTCGTGTCATAGGAAATCATATGTTTACTTGCCATTGTCTGCTATGTGCCTCCGGCAAGTGCTCAGATTTAGGATGGGTTGTCATGGCCTGCCTCGGGACTCAGGGTCCTGGGCAGGGGTTCCTCGTGTTGATAGGGTTTGCAGATTTTGTGGTGCTGGCTCCATGGGTGATGAAAGACATGTTGTGTTTGAATGTCCTCACTTGCAGCCTATTAGGGACAAATATGCAGGCTTGTTTTCCGTTGTCACTATGGTTCAGTTTCTCTGGCAGGATGATCTTGTGAGTGTTTCAAAGTTTCTCTGTGAATGTATGAATGTCATGCTGGGTGCTGACTCTGACGATCAGAGTCAGACATTTGATCAGCCCTGAGTGGCTGGAATAGATGTAATCGACCGACCGACTCCTCTCATTCACACCTCTACACCCTCTCCTTACTCCCCTAAACCCTCTATCACTTCCTCACTCACCCTCTACCCTTCTTGCACCTTCCTTTCTTCCCCCCTATTCCTACTCTCTTGTACCTCCCTTCAGGGTTCCACCTGTTCCACTCCTCACCCTCTCATACCCCAAGGCACTCCTCTCAAAACCTGATTACTCATCCTAGGGTCTACCACACTGCACCACTCACCCTCTACCCTCCCTGTAGGGTTCTGTCTATTCTACCCCACACCCTCTTCGACTCCTCTCACACACCCCTAGGGCTTCGACCCTCTCCTTCTTCGGGCTAAACCAGAGCCACCATATGCCGGGTTGCACCACCTCACCCCTTCCACCTACCCTACCTAACTAGGTAGACCCCTACGCACTCATGTGAGTTCTGCCTAATTTTGTACACTCTTTCACTCACACTCTTACTCTCAGTCAGTTTAGTAGGCTGTACCACAACGACAGGTCTTACTCAAGGTATTGCCTGGGTCTTTGCATTTCGACGACGTGCAGCGTATGGACAGAAAGTTGCTCTTAGTGGCCTCAGATGGACTGACTTTGAAAACCTGGTTGCAACTCATGTGAGTCTAGGGCAGCAACGTGGCATAAAGTGACACCAAATACATCTGAATACTTCAGGGGGATCTTGCAACCATGCCTGTCATGAAAGAGGCAGACTTCACGTACTCGGGATGGTACAGGCACACATCGCTGTGCAATATTAGACTCAGTGTTGGCATGAAATCTACAGATTATCCGAGCGCTGACCTGCTGACAGCTATAGTCAGGTGCATGCGAGTCACCCTACAAGTCAATAAGTCTCACTAAGAGACAACCAGATACATTATCAAAGCCAACATGTTAGCACTGTGATCTAACAGGGAGTATGCAGTTGCTGGAAGCTGCCACAAATGATCCAGTGCGCATAGCGGGAAGCCCACTCCCTTAAGCAAGGATCTTGCAACGGTCCATCTGCACTCTGAGTCATGCTTGCAGCTGCCCGCTCTCGCAGCCGCTAATCTTGCGCCAGGCAACTGCGACTTCAGTCCTCATCCATATATGCCGGCGCAGCCTCTTCACCCTCGTTCACCTGCTTGAACAGCTGCTGCAGCTGCTTCGCAACCTCGGCGATGATGGCCGTCTGCTCCTGGGCTGACATCTTTTTGAAGAGCTTATGTGGAATTTTGAGGACAGCCTGGTTTGCGAGCGGCGCCTGCGCTGCATGCTTCTGCAAGGCACCACAATGACACTGTTTGATTGGGGCCCGCCTAGCCTGAGCGAGCTGTAGGCAGAAAATGCAGTGGGCCATTGGCGGGCACAGGCACAGCCAAATAAACAGCTCAGCACGCCGTCTGCCTGCCTGCAACAAGCTGCTAAAGTGACAGGTGCTGCACACTCACCTTTCCTACGACATACTTCTGGAGGGCCTTGAACCCGTCATCAAATGACTCAGGCATGGTGGCGAAGAAGAGGACCGGCCTCCAGCCTGGCAAGTCCGCTGCTGTCAGCTCAGTCATACGCCGCAGATCTTTCACTGCTGCTTTCATCCGGTCTTTGCCAAAGCCCCGGACCAGCTGGCACAGCCCGGGCCTGTTGATGTCATGGCTCTTGCCAGCCGCCACCTGTGCACCACCCTCATCTGCAGGTCCAACTGGCTTGGCCAAAAATGGCGTTGCTGCAACCGGCACTGCAGAGACACTCCCAACAGGGCTGGTAACCAGAATACTCCCCTGGTGACATGCGCACCTGGAAAAGGATGGCGGGGGTCTTTAGTGCATCGATTGCAGGATACGTTGAGGAGGCCGGCATCAGGTAGCAGCTGGCGCCAGGCGCCGCGGCCAATGTTACCGCCTCCGCCGTACTCTGGAACACCTGATGGACGACCCATAGCCTCACAGGTGCAGCCACATCACCCCTGCAGGCTTGTCTGCTCCCATGCATCCCCTGATTGTGACCTAGTATATCTGCAGCTCAGCGGCACAGGTAGGGCACTTGTTGTTACCAAGGCAAGAGCCGGACGTGGTCTTGCAATCGTTGTTGCTTCACAGCCTACGTGATGTAATGCAGTGAGGACCAAGGGCAATGTAAGAAAGACCCGCTGCCAGACTAGCCCCGATGCGACCCCGCTAAAGCTGCCTTGCTTGTTAGCCACAGCGTCGTCATGCTGCTGCGCCCCGGTCCACCGTACCTCAACATCAGAGGACTGGGGCAGCTTGAGGGTGAAGTGCTTGCCGCTAGTGATCAGGCGGCACTCAAACTCGCCGCCAGCAGCCAGAAAGATGTGGGTGAGGCTCTCATGCAGCGTGCCAACCATGCCGCCCGCGCAGCCTCTCGTGCCGTGGCTGACCGCGAACATTGCAGCCGTCTCCGCCTTCGCCAGGCCCATGTGGATCGACAGCAGTGCGGCGACAAAGGGAGAGGCCAGCTGCGACCGATGGCGCGTATATCTGCAGTCAAAGGGCATGGCAATTAGTCCAACCTGACGTCAGGTGATCTGTGGCTTGCCTATCACGATGCATCCATGTTATGCATGCGACTAGGGAATACCATGAGTAAGACAACCTACTGTGATACAACCTGCTCAAGCCGGGAAGGTATGGCAAACTTCTGGTTGCAATGCCTGCCTCGATTTGACCTGGGGACTGCTTCCGTCAGCAATACACTGACATTTTCATATGTCAGGACAGCCCTTCACAGTATACCCAGCCAAAGTGAAACTTGTGACTGGCGGCAGGCTCAGCCACTGGTCAGCTGCAAAGTTTGTGCCTGATCTCACTGACCCATGCCCACCTTCGAATGCGGTCCTCCAAAGGGCTGTGTGCGGAACGCGGTGGGATGTTGGGCTCCTCCGCTGCGTCCCAGTGGACGATCAGATCTGAGCCCTCGTGGAAGCCGGTGTCGCCCTTCAGGGTGTCGTGCACCACCTGCATCGAGGCATGCAGGTGACAATCGAGACATGGCATGCAAGTGAAAGGCAATGAGGCAAGCAGGCTTAAGCAAGTGCTACTCTGCAGCCACGTAACATCAGGTTCATGGCAGCAGCGGCCTGGGTGCTCAGCGCAAACGCGCAGGCAGTTTGGTCATGCCCTGCATGTGCACCTTCACAGCCCTGCCAAAAGCAAGCAGCCCTAACAGCCCAAGCCCTAGCAGCCCAGCAGCACTGCGCCGCACCTTCCAACCAGCCTCCCCCATCATGGCAATCTTGTCCTTGACATGGCCGCGCAGGTCCGCCAGCGACGTGCCCCTGGCTTGTAGCAACAGCACTGACCGTGCGATGCCGCCCAAGATGGCATAGGCGTCAACGACCTGGTCATCAGATAGGTGGGCGGCAAACATGTCGACCTTGGCCTTCAGCTGCTTGAGCTCTGCCAGCGAGAAGAGGGGGGGGAAGAACTGCTGGTAGTTGGCCCCCTTGGTGATCTCCTTGAGAATGTCGGGCTGTGCGCTGGAAAACTGCCAGAAGCAGCGCCCCGCATTAGGGAATGTCCCAAATCCGAGGCCTGCAGCACACACAGGCCAGCTGTCAGTCCTGCCTTCACGGAGGCAGGCGCTAGTCGTTATGCAGGACTGGGCAACGCATGGCTAAGGTGTCCGCTTGCACAGTAACCGCAGTAGACTGCCTTGGGTGTCGGGCCCAGCCACGCAAGGGTGTTGCATTGACAGCACTCACTTGGAACACCCCCATCCACCACATAGGCTGGCGCTCGGTCCTCGTCGAAGTTCACCGCCATGTGCTCATACTCGAGCCACTGACGGGCGTCGCGGTGACTGGCAACGTCATGCACGCTTGCCACCCCATCTGCACAGGAGAAAGAAGTAGTCGGTATACCATACGCTGGCAATGATGTTGTAGCAGCGCCGGTTCTGCCCGCTAAGATGGAAGTCTGGTGGGTGGCCAAGAAGAAGACTCACCTGCTGTCAACTGCATGCGGTAATAAGAGCGGTTTGCGCTGCCCGGCAGACTGTTAGCAGGGACCAGCTCGAGCAGGACAACACGTCCTTGGAGCAGCAGTTGTGCAACGACCAGCCCCGCCATGTGGGACTTCCCAATTCCTGCACACCAAGCCATGCCTGCTTGTGAGAGCAACTTGCCAAGCGTGTGCACGCACCCACACATGTTGTAGGGTGCAACTACACTATGCAAGCATGACAACAGAAGCAGACTACACACCGGGAGTTCCGGCAATCAGCGTCCCTTGCAGCAAAGGCCTGCACCCCTGGTACTGTGCAGAAGCCAGCAGCAGCTCGCCGTAGCAGTGCCGCAAGTACAGCTGCGTGCCGAAGATAGAGTCGTTGCCCATCCAGGGGCAGCTCAGCGTGATGACAGTGCCAGGTACAGGGTTGAGGACCTGTTCCCTGACCTACAGCAGCAGCAACTGGTCAGTTACAACAGCTCCACTGCAACAGCTGTGGCTGCTCAACACCTGCGCAGCTACATCGCCACTGGTCAGCTCGGCAGCCAATTGACAGCCCTTCTGCAAGCCACAGTGGTTGCTTGGTGATCTGGCTCCTTAGAAGCAGGCTGGACCAGCAGCACACCTCTGGCAGGGCTTGGACAAACTGGTGCATCGGCGAGTATGAGCCAAGTAACCGGCCTGGCGGTGGTCCTGCAAGCACCACAACTCCTAACTCACCAAGTCCCGTGCACATGCAGAAGTTAGTCACGGTCAGGCGCAATGCGCTGCAGAACAGCTGAAGACAGAAGCCAGCAAGCACGGCGTGAGTCTATTGCCACGGGCCCAAGTGCGGGGTTGGTTTGCCAACCCTGAGTGAGCAACGCACTTCTGCCACTCTCACAAGAGTTGATAGATGCTTACCATGACGGTTGGGGGCACCCGCTCCGCCATTGCCTGCCACAAAGCACACAAAAATGTAAGGCCACTTTGCCAAGGGAGATGTAAAATGTGAAGAAATGCAAGCTGTAGCAGTCAAAGTGGACTGAAAACCACTTAGTTTCCCAGGGTGTGAGCATCTACATTGGACTACATCAATATGGCTGAGGCTGCTATATCAAATTAAGATCAACACAGACCCAGGCTGGAGGATCTTATAAAAAAAGAAAGTGGGTGCGCATGCAGGTGCCACCTTGCAGCAGCCAGAAAGAAAGTTGCACGAGAACCCAGCTAGATCACACAAGGACCAACCACAAAGCTACTTGTGCTGCTCACAACGTGCGCAAGTCCAGGTGCAATGTCCTGCGAGCTCTGTTGCTGCATCCAACACAAAGAAAGCAAGCTGACCCCAGACAAGCTCCACAGCAATAAAGGGCCAGGGCAGGGT
Organism: Coccomyxa sp. Obi; assembly: GCA_020887355.1. Taxonomy (NCBI): domain Eukaryota; kingdom Viridiplantae; phylum Chlorophyta; class Trebouxiophyceae; family Coccomyxaceae; genus Coccomyxa; species Coccomyxa sp. Obi. Next base: position 306,666 of record AP025000.1, read on the forward strand.
GCCGCTCGGCGTAGACAATGGTGTCATTGCAGCTACATGCTATGGAGGCTTGACTGATGTAGATGACTGTGCATACTCTACAACGATAAAAACTGGGCCACCGGACATAGACGCCACACATCACCACAAGCAGTCGCTATCTCACACAGCAGCACCCCAAGCCAGCACCCCTGTGGCATCATATGCCTATGGCATGGCGTTTTGAACTCACCCTCCTTCAAGATTTCGTCCAGGGTCGCCTTAACCGCAGCATCAGAGTCTCTAAAATACTTGAGGGCCTTGGTTTCATCAAGGTCCAACAGCTTCTTCCGCACTTTGCCGCGCTCGAGGTCAGTGGGATAGAGCTCCTTAAGCTTGTCCTCAACAGCGTCCCAATCCTGTGGGTAGGGCATCCTAGGACAACACGACAAGCTTGTAGCAGACAAAGCAGACCTCTCAAGCAATAATAGGGTCTGACACCGTGCCCTGCATAATCACAAGTGCAGGCTCTGTACTCCAAGGAGGCACAGGCACCTCACCTCTCTCGCGCCTTATGCAGGAGCAAACAGAACCATTTTGGCGGATGCGCGACAGCTTCACGTCCTGACACTGATCGAGGGGCGCTGCCAAGTGCGTTTGCCACACTGTAGCAACGCAGGTTGCAGGGCCGAACACCTTGGGTATCTGATCGCAAATTTCCTGAACTCCAGAGAACTTTCGTGAGAACTTTTGAGCTCTAGTGACTGACCAGCCGTTTCACAAGTCACCCACCAGTCGCTGCCACCGTGGCACACGATTTTCGAGTAACTAGGGGTAATTAAATACTAACTAATTAGTATTTAAATACCCCTACGAGTAACCCACCAGCACGTGCTCTGGAGATCTCTCGCAGCATGTTTGTGCGGACGCATTCGGAGCGGGAAGGGTTTGATCGTTTGACGATTTTTAGTTGTTTAGTGAGGTGCCTATGGTTTCTATTCATCAGCAAGTAGTCTTGGTGGCTAGCAAGCTCCCCTCCACCATCACCACCTGGTGTGGATGTCACAACTATTGTCGCTGAACGTGTTTCGACAGCTCAGAATAATCGTTTGCACAGTTACGCATAGGTCTAATGGCCTTGACCACTGTGTTGCTGCAGGGATGTTCACACAGGCACACACCTAGCAACTTTCAAGGACAATTGCACCTCCCAGAATGCGCTGTGCCTGATTGGAAGAGATTATTTTGCCGGCGCACAGCATCCAAAGGGATCGTTGCACTTCTGGACTTGGCACAAGGTGATCCACTGAAGCAATGCTGCCAAACATGTGCCCGTTCTTGCTGACTGTGACGCACCCTGCCAAGATAGTATCTGACATGTTGTCACTTATAGCAGTCACACTCAGTGTGCCCAAGCACACTGGACATGCTCTGCATCTGTAGGCCGCCCCTTACGACAGATTGCATCTCAGCAAGCCAAAAAAATGTCTGGTTGCAGCCAGGCAACACCAGCATGGCAGCTGTTGGGGCGGTAGTGCCATGGCGTCTGGATGGGCAGCGCGCTGCTGCCTGTGTGTGTCACGTACAGATGCATGCGGTCTGCCTCGATATTGACTTTTGCCAGCATGTCATCTGCAGGACCAGGTGCTGCAGCGTAGCTATGCAGTGGAGCCTATAGTTGCGCTTGTGGCCTCCCTGAATGGCGTGCACTGTGCCGGGGGCGGCCAGTCCGGTACCATATATCTGTGGGAAGTTCCCTCTGGCCGCCTGCTGCGCTCCTGGCCAGCCCACTACAAGGTGCACCCACCATTGTTGAGACTGCACTTTTGAACGTCTTGTTGAACCATTTTGTCAAGCTGTCTCCTGCTCTTATCAGCCAATTGTCATGGTCAGCAAAATTTCCAAGCAAGCAGTGTCCTCCATATTCCATGACTTGTCACCTGGAGATTTGAAGAGGACAACCAGAAGGTTCATCTGCCCCCCGGACATCAACATTCACGATGGATGTACATGTCAGAGTTGCTGACAATTTGTCTGATTGTCAGCGATATGTGTGCACCTAGTCCACAATGGTGGCTCTTCCATGCAGGCAGTGACAGCACTGGCATTCACGGATGATGGGGCGGTGTTGGTGAGCGCTGGGGAGGACACCGTGGCGTGTGCATGGCTGCTCATGGATGTGCTGGATGCCTCTCCAGAGCAGGGCGCCAGCATGCAGGGGCCGCCCACCTTCCAGTCCTGGTCGGCACCCAGCTCTAGACTTGTTCTTACTTGAAAACCAGTATTGGGCGTGCTGTCATTCTCGCATGTCACTTGGCACTTCTACTCTTGTGGGAAATATCAGGCATGCTGTCCAGCTCTCAGGTCACCCGGCACTCAACTTTTTGTAGAAGTAGACTTGCCATGCTCTTGGCTGCCGTGCCATCTAACCTGTGCATCCCTCATGCAGAGTTCTTTCGGGCCTGTACATGTGTGGCCCCATACATGTGTGCTTCCTCAGTGTCCACGACGTATGATTATGAGGCTGCAAGATGCGAGAAGTCATGCTGAAGAATGGAGCTCCCTCTGTGGTGGCCAGGTCCGAGCATACACTGCCCATCACCAGCCTCTACTGTGGCATTGGTGCAAACCCCATTGTCATCACCGCTTCTTTAGACCGCAGCTGCAAGACCTGGAGCCTTGCCCAAGGTTTGCATATCTTCCATCCCATAGCCCTCCACATCAGCGCTTCTGTGCAGTATCTACAATCAGCTGAAGAGTTCTACTTCCATTGCCAATAAACCCTCGTGCTGCTCAGCGACGGTGAAATCACACCTGAGCTGCCCAGGCATGCAATGTGGTATCGGGACAGTAAAGCCCGAATATGTACATGGAAAGATTGACAGTGCTTTGCAGGCAACTTGCTGCGCTCGATCACATTCCCGGTCTCTCTACACAGCGTCTCCATGGATCCAGCAGAGCATGCACTGTACTTGGGAGGAGCCGACGGCCGCATCTTCGAGGTGTCACTGGCAGGAGAGAATCTGACGCAGGATTCAGGGGCGTTTCCTGGACTTGGTGGGGCCGGTGCCTCTTCAGGCAACGCAGCAGATGCTGATGCCGGCAGGGAATGGCGCGTCTTGGAAGGCCATACACAGTGCGTCACGTGCTTGGCATGCACGACGGACGGCGGCCACATGCTGTCAGGTGTGTGGAGGTGCCGGCACATGTGTGGCGATGAGTGCAATGGCCCGCGAAGGCCGGTTCAAGTTGTTGTGTTTGGCCATGGAGGTTCATAACCAGTCTTGTGCATCTGGAAATAAGCAGCATATGATTATGCAGTATAGTTGGCAAGTGGACCAGTAGGATGATGGTCACTTGTCTGTACGAGATCTTCGATTGGGAGCCCTGGACACTGCGGCATGGGACATCATGCAGCAGAAGGATTAGTGGGCCCTGCATCTATTAAGAGTGGAATCCCTATGAGCAACAGATACATTCGCTGTCGTTAAACTATTATGTGAACACAGAAGTGAGATACCCATGCTTTGTGGCAGGGTCGGAGGATGGCAGCGTGAGAGTATGGGAGCTGCGCAGCAGGCAGGCAGTGCGAGTCATCAACAGCCCTGAGAAGGCCACGATCAGTGCTCTGCTTGTTCTGGACCGACCTCCCACGCTTGCATCTGGACAGGGCCGCCATGGCGCTGCCTCCTCGTCTGACTCAGGTCTGCAATCATAACAGCACCCACGCATCTGATGGATCAGCGCAGTGCCCTCTCTGTGCCGAGCATGCTGCTTTCATCCCGGACAGGTGCAAGTTGGTCCAGCCTTGGTCCAGCCTCACCTCTCTGTGAGGCCTGCTTTTGAATGTTTCGACCAGAAAGTGGCTTTTGCAGGCAGTATCTGGGTTTGCCTGCCTGGATGTTTCCCGGGCATATGCACAAAGTGCAAGCGGACACTTGAATGTGCTTCAGAGTTCATTGCTGGCGTGTTCTGCGCCTGCTGTCATCTCAACATGTGCTGCACTAGCAGTCATGAGCAGGGTCTCATTATGCATAGTTGTCATCCATTAGAAGTGATAATCATAATTGTGTGCTTACGTAGGCTATCAAGCAAAGGGGCCCAAGCGGCCACAGCCGCTTGCACCCTTCTGCAAATTCATGGGGATGGCAGGCGCTGTGCAGCCCTGGGAGGGACCCCCTGTCCTGATAGATGGCAACCATGGCTACAGGTTTGATTTGAAAGCTGATTGCTCACTCTTTGCATCAAGTTGGCCCTGTTGCTGGCACCATGCAAAAGCCCTCCACAAGATAGCGTCTAAGGTTCTTTTGTCCAGGGGATTTTGTTTTCCCTCGATTCTCCATTTTATCACAGAACATTGGCGTGCTCCGTTTCCATGTGCTCCCACTATGAGACAGAGTCAAAATCATGGTGGGGTGCAGGGGTGACATCTTGAGAGTGTGCCCGCTGGACCAAGGCACAGCGGAGGACCCAGCCAGGATACTTTATGGGCAATCAGCTCAACAGAATGGACAGAGCCTGGGGACTGTGGGCGGCTCGTTAGCTTCAGGCGTTGCATCAAAATCACAAGGGGGAGATGAGAGCGGTGTGGATTTGGAGGCGGAGAATGAGAGGCTGAAGGGGCAGCTGGACCAGGCTGTGCAGACAGCGCAATAGTGGCAGGCATTGCATTCGCAGCTGCACAAGTTCTGTGTGGATCAGATGCTGCCTGCAGCAGGCGCACCGGGCTGAGCGTCCTGATGCTCTAGGCGAGGTCGGTCGCCGACAGTCGGTCAGTCAGTCAAACAGTCAGGCAGTCAGTATTCCAGCTTTTCCAGCCACCTAGGCATCTCAGATGTCTGAAGATGATTTTCAGTGTCAGCAACAAAGTCAGGGTCATGTCCCCTGAGGACTACACGTTATTCACCACCTGGTTGACTCCATGCATGGCTTGAAGTATCATGACAATTGGTGTGAAATTCATCCGGTGAGACTTGAAATCACAGTAGTGTTACATTTACAATCTGCCGGAGACTTCAATGGATGCGGAGGCCCTTATAAAGTCTCCGGTACGCATGTTCCTTTCGATGTTCTTATCAGAGTTCGGTTCAGCAGGCTCCTTGGAGAAAGTTTGCCTGGCATTTCTCACCATATCATGCAGCAGCTCCCTATCAAAATGCCGTCGAGACTGTAGCATCTATTGGCTGTTCATTTTTAGCATCAGCTGTCAATCAAACTCTCCCTGTTCTTGTAGTCACTCAAGTCCTGCTTAAAATCCCTGGCATTCCACAATCCCCTGGCTCTTCGGTGATGAGGCACTTCTGCAACAATGCTATTTCATGTGTTGAATCTCTAAAAAAAACAGCACGAGTATTCCTGAACTGCATGCCAATCCTACTGGTAGTATACCAGTACCGGTGTTGTAAACTTCAATGACACCTTTTGAGCATCAAAACTCCCAGTGCTGCAAACGTGCACAGCCATGCTCCGTCATTTGTGCTCCTGCAGAAGACAAGGCCTCGATGACATGGCTGTGCGCGGCACGATCCAGCCAGGCAATAACATTTGTTGCAGTAGCCTGGGATGCCAGTTCTCCCTCTGTCATCGTCCATGGCTCATTAGCGCTCCTGCTGTATGCTGCACGGCCTTGTTGTATCCTAGCACCTGCACAGGAAAATGAGCCTTCTATATTCGCCAGCCTGTACTAGATATATTTGCATCTCGCATATGCCTGGTCTCAGCACCCTGCGCGAAATCATCTAAGAATGTCTTCTCACTGCTGCTGCTGCAAACACATTCCCAGGCCAGTGAGCTGATCTAACAATTGTGCGGGGTTGCACCAGTCCTCCATTTTGGCAGGACTTCAGTACTGCTGTAGATGGAACAGTCCAGGGACTGGCGGACTATGGTGTACTAAGCCTTGCCAAGTTTCCATCACTGTTCCAGTTCTCCGGCTGGTGCAAACATGCATCGATGTATGCTTCATTTGGCCATTGGAGGGACTGCCAACACGCTCAGTGCTTTTAACTGTTTAATCAAAAAGAGGCCCCATGTGACATCTATTAAATATCTGAATGCAAGACGCACGGTGTTGAGTGGTTGCCCAGGCCCCCAAGACTCTTGACGTACTGAATATGTGTCTTTACTAAGACAGCACTGCAATCAACACTCCCAATGCACTTGCTGTGGGAGATACTGTTTAGAGCAGATTTCAATTGTGCTGCATCATACTATGGCGAATTCCCATCAAAAGAAAGGCTGCCTAAAAATGTATACCATCGATGAGATCAGTTGTACGGTTCATGGTGAGGATACCACGAAACCTTACCAGTGACACCTTGGTAGTACATCGTAACCACCAGCAGGATTAGGAGCCATCTCCTATCCATCTTGGAGCGGAGACCCTTGTCGGACACTGCACTTCACTATGCCAGCAAGATCGAAGACGCGGCCTTGGGTCAGAGAACCACAGCATTCACGTAGCAACGGAACATTGCAACGAATGGTTCTCTCCGTTGCTTCTTTCCCAAAGCACGCGTATTCGGATTGTAATCGAGCGATTTCGTGGCCTTGCAAATCGGTGCGAATCGAGCGCGAAGTTGCACGTGGAACCCTAGCTAGCGACAGGGGAGGGTTTGCTCCTGATCGAGTACCTCGGAGGTTCAATTGTCGCCAGTCCCGACGACGACATGCCACTTCCTTAGCATGGAAAGGATTCTTGTCCTATCGCAGACCCTACGGGGCCAGCGATGGGGCATCGTCCCTTTCGCTCCCTTGAGATCCCCGGCACACTTGTGCAAGGTGTGAAAGAGCTACTGATCTGAATACCGGCTGGCGAATTATCCGCACACTTCTTTATTCTTATCCGCGCTCATCAGTGCAACATCTCATTGCCATATTGCTGTTGATATTTTTACTGAGATGCCTTCTGTTGAACAGGCAAAGAAAAGGAAATTACAGCTTTATTTCCGTAAAGTAGAAAGGAAGTATGGAGTGGATGGATCGTTTTTCCAGATAGCGTCGACAGGCAATGGCTCAGAATCAAATGGCTCCGGATCAACAGAAGAAAAAGTGCAATCTGGCAAGGGGGTCGACGTGGAGGTGAAGTTGACTCGCTATTTCGCAGTGAACTGTTCGAAAACATCGGTGCTTCTTAATTAGGATGCTCCCTTGCATTAGGCACGTCACATCCAGACGACTCACAAAGTTGACAGTACTCCTGTGGTCCTCACAGAACTTCAATCTTCCTCTAGCGGTGGCTCTGGGCGCTTGCTCCTTCGAGGCCTACAACCTGCCCTACCACATGTATGGAGTCAAGGTTTTCATCCCCCATCCATTCCTCACTCATGCCCCAAGCACTTGCATTCTCCCAGGCAATGCCTGTATTGCCATATTTCCTCTGAGTGTACGCTAAGGAGTGTAGGCTGTTAAGAGGACAGCTGAGCAGAGTTGTTGATTCCATATTCAATGGGGCATGGGTGCTGTGCCAGGAGTTGCACCCTTGCGGAGCAGAGACGCTGTACATGGACCCAGCATATCTGGAGGAGATTGTGGAGGGACTGATGCGCGTGCATGTGAGGCATGCCATCGGCCTGCAGCCGCTGGGCGAGAAGGGGGAGTGCAATCCCTTTGTGACCGTCGCCCTCGGCCCTGGGGCAGGTGCGCTGCCTGCTCAGCTCCTTGCCAAGACACACGTTCTGCAACCCAGCCTCTCCTCTCCATTGATTCTGCTGCCCTGCCGTGCAAGCTTAGCCTGCAGTGCGAGCTTTGAATTACAGCCGCAGCATCCTTGTCAATTAAAATCAGGGTTGCACCTCAGACCCTTTATATGCAGGCATTCTCTTGCTTCAATTCGATGAGGTGGGTACAAATGGTGGCAATTTTGGCTGGAACGGAATGCAAAGGAAGCCTCCGACATGCTTGCCTCCCTGTATGCTCACATGTAGGGAGGGACAAGGCAGAGAAGGTGCATCAGAGCCAGTAATAAGACATGAACTGGGCAATGAACATTACAGGGCCTGTATGTTGAATGCAGGAAGGACACACGCTGTGAAAGGTGCAACGGAGCCAGTGTGGCGGGAGACACTGTTTCTGTATGTGCGCGATTCTCAGTCCCAAAGTCTGACAGTGCACGTCGAGCACGCTGGGAAGGAGCCGGAGGAAGCCAACATACTCCTGGGCTACGCAGAAATAGACAATATAGAGGCGCTCTGCAATGGGAAGGAGCATGATCTGCACCTGGATCTGCAAGGGTGAGTGATTTCCTTTCGAATTTCCTTTCAGCAGTCCTCTAACTGTTGAGATCTGAAATCCCGATGGTCTGCCTTGTGGCCCTTGTAAGAGGTGCTGGCAGCTGCTGGTTGCTGGAAAGCCTGGAAATGCTGGATTGCTTTCCAGCAAGGCTGAAGTCACACAATGTGAGTAGCATTGATCAACTTGAGTTCATGTTGGTGTATTTAGCTCATGGTGCTTCCATTGCACCATATTTTCCCCACGACAGGATATGTCACACAAACATTGGTTGAAGATGGTCAATGCTACTCAAATTGTGTTTTTCCAGCCGTGTTGTAAAGCAACACCAGCTTTTTAAGGCTCTCCGGCATTGGCTGCATGTCATCAGCTTTGAATTGCACCTCAGTATTATGGCTCAACTTCATGCTAAGTCGGATCTAATGGAAGTTTCGGTGGTCACATGCATGCCTGTTTTGGATACATTGATAGATTTAGGCTCACACATGGCCACATTTACCTGTTGGGTGCTGGAGAGATCCATTGCATGCTTGCACGATCCAGCAGGTGTAGTCTGTGCAGGAGATATGCATAGAACTATGCAAAAATGAGCCATTCTTGTTGAGTTTATGCCATTTGCACCAGGGAGGGATGCAGCGGCTCTGTGGACCTGTCAGTTCTCTATGAGCCTCGGGACACCAGTTTCCAGGACATTGATAGCATCAAAGCAAAGGTGTGTCAACTTCAATGCATGGCGCCGATGCACACATCTGCAAGCCCAGTCCATGTCATGTGAATTTCAATGTGCCATTCATGGTCGCCAATGTGGTGCAAGAAGGCAGCTTGTCTGCTTTCCTGCTGTGGTGGCATGCCATGTGATACGCTTTAACATCAAGTATGCACCTAGCCCGATGCAACTCTCATGACTCCTGTTCATGGATACCGGTATTAAATATTTGCCGATTGCCTTGGGCAGGCAGTTGGGCAGATGCTGGTTGATGACTGGGGCCCTGAAACTGGCGAGGAGTGGCTCAATGCAGAGCCGACCTCATGGCACTATGAGCCGGGTGTAGGCGAAAAGTTCTCTGCACTTGAAGACTCTGCGATGGGTGACCATGTCCTACAAGTCCTTTCGGATTCCCAAGGTGCCAATTATGACTCATTACTAGCACCTCCCTGGCCATGCTTGAACAGCCATCTTGCGCATCAATGAAGTGCCAGACGTGCAGTGATGCTGAGATTCCCCACATGTTGTTTGAAGTTGCACTCTTTCTACAATTGTACGTGTGTTTCTCGGCATGAATGATGCCAGCCGCCGAGTTTACATAACTGCTCCTCACCACAAATGCCAATGTTTAAAACACTGGTGTCAAATATGGCAGGAAACCTGTTGACAGAGGGTGTGGATCCGGGAAGGGACGAGTGGAAAGCATGGACCTCCTTCAGAAATGACATTGCAAAAGAGTGGAACCCTGACAATCTCAAGGCCGTTGCCTTCGTGCTGAACAGGGTGCGCAGTACGCCTGGCAAGAAAAGCTCTCTGCCATGTTGCATCTGCAGGGGGTTAGCACAAGTCTCGGCTCATTACTGAGATATGGAATTGCCAGATTTCACTTCTGCTGCTGTTCCTCTCCTGTCATGGTCTAACAGCGAGCTCCATGGCAATACCAGGCTGTATCCAGCAACGCTACTTCAACTTACTTGACACCTAGGCTCTCCTGGGTTTACCGTATCCTTTGCTAGCAGTGTGCAATCTCGGCCTGCTGTGCAACCTGTGATTGTCACTGAATTTTTTCTTGCCTAACATTGAGCCTGAGCCTATGTTACCTTTGCAGGCCACAAGCACAGAGGTCTGGATATACCGCAACGAGAAGACCAAAGAAGCGGTGATCGCGTTTCGGGGCACATCAAATCCGCAGGACATGATGACTGATGCCGCGCTGGCCATGTCAGCATTCAGCCCGGGGGACCGCCAGCCTGGCAGGGCACCCGATGAGGTGGCAGCTGAGCTGTCAGATGAAGACGTCATGAAGGGGCCGCTGGGCGGCATCTTTCAAGGCATCAAGGTGCTCCTCATTGTGCCTCCTCTCGTGTATACCTTGCCTCGCAAGTCTAGGCAGCAGTGATGGGACTGGCAGACTGCAGGTTGAATGCACACACACTATTACTTCTAGTTCCCACTGTGTTGCAGTGTAGCAGGTTTCTGTGCGTCTCAGTATGTTTCTAGCACCTCTTTCAGGCCATAGATTAAGGCCAGCAACTTCGTGAAGGTCCCTGCAATGGCTGCATTCAATGATTGTCCCGCAGCACAGAGTCGACTTACAGTGCGTGTTGTTGCTGCAGAGCATGGAGAGCGTGCGGATACCCAAGCTGCCATTCGGGAAAGGGAAGAGGAAGGGAAAGGGCAGAGGGAAGAGTTCGCGGCCCTTGAAAGCTGTGCAAGGCATAAAGGCGTGGGCCAAAGCACAGTCAGTCAGTCTGTATGGTGTGGAGCACGATGAGATCTGGGTGCATGAGGGCTTCAACGAGGCAAGTTTCGCCCACTCCTTGCAAGCCTAGGATCGATGATGGATCATTGTGATTGAGGTGTTGCATTGCCTGTATGTTTGTGAGTGGCGCACATGCAGTGCTGCAGCAGCCTGCATGTGCGGTTTGAAATGTGTGGAGGAATTGAACTTCCAGCTTGTACTAAGCTCTGCTTTAAACAACAGTGGGATTATGTCAGCACTCATTTGACTCTTAAGTTGATCAGAACTTGGAAAACTTTGGTGTGCTTCACCTGTGCAGCTGAGAGTGGTGTGCATGTGTATAGGCATATCAGTCCGTGAAGCCACGCGTGTTGGACATCTTTGATGAGATCATCGGGGAGTGTGTGAACAGCCGCCTTCCGGGTGGAAATAAATCCGAGGATGACAGGTGGCGCGTGTACCTGACCGGCCACTCCATGGGCGGCGCGCTGGCCACGCTGTGTGCTTATGAGCTGGCGGTGAGTCATTGCCTTGTCAGCAAGCAAGCAGTCCCGCTTGCTATAGGATCGACATGCGTTTTGATCCAACCCAGCCACTCAGGCAAATAAGTAGATAATGGTAGTAGGAAGATAAAGTGGTTGCATGTGGCTGCAATGACGCAGGCTTGAGCCCTATCTATTGCTGTGTTTATCTTCGTGTTCCGGACCTGTGATTCTTTTGCACTCACCATGTGACAAATGATGTGCACAGAAAAGCTGTTCAAAGGTCAGCATGATTCATGCACTTGTTGGATCATGATGCTGGGTTTCCTGAGGCTTTTTCTTTGGGCTGCAGGCGAGAGACTACAAGAATGTGCCTGCGCCTGCGGTCACAATGTACAGCTTTGGTCAGCCGAGGGTGGGCAACCTGCCCTTCTCCACAGACTATGGTGCGTGCATGCCTTGTCTGCTCCGCCCTTTCCTGTCAGCTCTACAAATTAACTGCTTGTCAGCATCGGGCTGTAGGGCTGTGAGCTCCTCTTGAGTAAGGAGAAATGGACTAAACCTCATCAGGGACTTAGCCAAATAACATCATGCTCGAGTTCATGGAAGCAACAGCAGTCCAGCAGTCAGTGGGTCCACTGCCCTTTGGACTTTGCCAGCTGACCCCAGGGCTGCAATATAAGTGGAAAGGTGCAATGCTGCCCCATAGATTCAAAGAAGTTTGATCAATATAGGAGGGGCATATAGTGTGTTCACTGCATGTGCAGATGAGCTAGTGCCTGACAGCTGGAGGGTGAAGAATGCCAATGACATAGTGACGCGCATTCCCTCCCTCCTGGGCTACCACCACATCGGCGTGGAGGTGCAGATGTTCCCTGATGGTCAGCTCACAATCTCGCGTGAGTCTTCGGACGATCTGCGTGAGGGCGCCTTTGCCGCCGACATCATTCCCAAGATTAAGGGTGCGAACCCTAACCCTATGCCCTGCCCTGCATGCCCCCTGGTGACAACACCGAACACTTTGTCCGGTTCTTTCGGATACGCTGCATGCATGCACTTTGTTCAAGACAGCTGGATGCTCTTATCGAGACAAGCTGCATGCATGCTGGCAAGCAACTGCAGCTAGTAAAATGGGGGGCTCTGACATCTATACATATGCATATGTGGGTTTGATGTGCAGAGGGGATGCTTGGGGATGATCCCAAGGCCAAGGAGGAGTTTGAGGAGCTGGCCAAGCAAGAAATGGAGGTGTGGAAGAGCATCATGAGCGGCGTAGCAGTCATGGAACACATGGAGGACAGATACCATGATATGCTCAAGGTGGGTGCTACTACTCTTGAATTCAGTTTGTCAGGTTCTTAAGACCTCGAACGGCACTGTTGTACGTCCCATGTTTAGTGAATGGAAAGGTGCACTGGTTTTTTTTTTGCAGTCCATGTGAAGACCGTTTAATACAAGAATGTTTTGTGGGGAAGACAGAGAGTCACACGGTCAACTTGTATGATCGCTTCTGAAGCCTGTATAGTGTTTGTTTCTAGTCTGAATGATAGCTGTTCATGTGCATGCAAATGAAGTGAGCTGCTCATTTTTGCAGAAATGTGTTGAGAGGCGCGAGGAATGCGGCAAGCTGCCAGTGAAGAATTTAGTGGAGACCAGCAGCTAGAAAGCACCTGAAACTGCATTGCATTGATAGAGGAGTACAGGAGGACTGCAAAGCTTTTCTCGCAGAGTGTTAGAGTCGTCTTGGCGTCTGGCAAGTTGCAGAGTGGCAGCATGTGGAGCAGTGGTTCCTCTATCTCTGAGATCTGCCTCATGGGAGCCTTTGTCGATGCAGACATGTCTGCATGCCGGGTCCTTGGTCGAGGACCCGGCCCATTGAATTCTGCAGTATTGCCAGTCCTGTGATGATCAGATTCCATTAAGGCACTGTCTGATTGCAGGTTCAATATATTGAGTTGTCCGTTGCACTGTGTTGAATAAGAGCATGAAGTGCAGCTGAGCAGCTGCTACTGAACACGCCCTGGGCTCGTGCTACCATTAAAAATTGGGTTCTTTTGCGAATTGGCTTATGTATTTGAAAATGGTATTCGCTTGGACTATCAGCAAGTGACATGGGGAATGCTGGCTGTAGGTCTTGACATGAGGCACTATCCATGTCTGGACGGCTGCTGATCAGTGCTCATGAGTTCTTGTTCAGGTTGTGCACCCGTGTCTAGCCACTTTTTGCTTGATTGATATCCTTTTCTTGTTAAGACAGACGTCCAATAATTATTATTTTTGCCCTTAAAAAGATTGACAGTTATATTAAGGACGCATTGTAAAATTTGGAGGTTAGCCATAGGAATTTTCATCCATGCCGTGATTACAAATTATAAAGTATTGAATGTGACAAAGCGTTTTCCTTTCATTCTGCAGTGACTTCCAGTAAGTAACGGCCTCGAGACAAGCCAGGAAAGAGGCCATATGGATGCCACATGCATGCTCCTGCGCAACACTGCCAGCAGTATTTGCTACTAGTATCACGAGGGAGAGCCTCATCTAAATGAATCTGACCTGGCGAAGCGCTAGCAGGCCTTTCCAGGGCTCCAATCTTGGCTGGTTTACTCTGCAGTAGTGCATCATGTTGGACGGTGAAATTCACATAAGTGAGTTAATTATTATCCTTCATGCCTGCAACATTGACAGCCTGCATCCGGATGCTGAACAGCACCTCCACGCATCATACTATAGCTCATTACATGCCAGCACTTCTCTCAGAATGTCTTGACAGGATCAGTGAAGTCCGCGGCTGAGCTCAGCAGCAACGCCGCTGTCTCCGAGTGCCTCACGCAGCGCTTGCGCAGCTGCTAGACCACTCAGGACAGCTCCCTGCGCGCTGGACTCCACACAGAAGTCTCCGCAGGCTGCAAGGCCTAACTGCCTGCTCATGCACAGCCGCAATGCTTGGTCTGTCAGACTGCTGCTGCCTTTTACAAAGCTCATCATCGCTTCTTGAGATTGAGTGTAGAGTACCATCCCTTGCCAAAATGGCATAAGCACATTCAGAACTGGAGTCATTTGCGCCCTCAAATCAGAAAAGATGTCCTTGCAAAATATGTGAGGGGAAGCCTGACTCCCAACTTGGAGCCTCCAGCTCCTCGTTCTCCATCCTGTTAGACGGGGAGAGGTCTATGAAAATGTCCTGGACTGGAGAGTCATATGCAGTGACATTAATGGCGCCAGATTCGTTCGGTGCACGCTACAGTGCATGCTATCAACACAGACAGGGTTCATGGAGCCTGATTACTTCTGGCAGTAGCTGACCTGAGACAAGCAGTGCAGCTTGTCAAGTTCTGTTGTTTGGATGGCTTTGGGTTCTATGCACAGGTTGACTATCTGACGGCAAATGATGACACACCTGTCAATGAGGCAGGCGTTTGGCAACAGGTTGGCCTTGAAACCGCTGCCCCAGCGCTGCGCATGCATGTACACCGGAGTCGGCCTCTCCAACCCTGCATAGCAAGCCATGTCTGGCTGTACATTTAGGGTGCAGGGTTAATATAATACCTTAAAACCCTAAAAATAAGTCATTCTGCAATGTGCACAAACATGCACATGTTGCACAGGGAAAATTTGATTTCTGGCTATCAAACCTGCACAGCATCAGGAGGAGCTTCACAAGAAACAACATGCATGGGGATTGGATCTGAATCAGCTTGAGCAGACACACCAAACATGGAAGGCCCTGTTGCATGAATGAACAAATGTTGCCGGAATTTCCTTCCAGGAGTCACAAGGTGGGGTGTGCATCAGTGGCTGAGATGATGCACCAGAGAAGGGCTGCAGGGCTCTCCAGAGGGCCTCCCAGATGCGCGGCGCCACATCAGACAGGTACTGCTGACTCTGCGCCACATAAGCGCCATTCTTCGTCAGCGGCGCTTCGGCAAGGAGCTGCTGTGCGAAGGCCTCGGTTGTCATGGCCACCCAGCACTCCAACCCATCGCTGCGCTCCCGACCTGCAAATTATGAATGGTCCTCACTGAATATGTTGAGTAGGGACTCTCATATAGCAGCACCAGAACACCGCATGCTTTGGTTTTGTGGTGCTGTAATATGAAAGTTCTTTGTCTCCTGTGCGGTCTCAGAGCGATTTCTGCAGGCAAAAGTTGACATATTAACAGATGGAAAATGCTGCTTGACATCCAGGAGCCAAGTTGGTGCTGCTGCTCTCCAATACCTGCGTCTGTTCGAGTGGCAATCTCAACTCCTATATTCTGGATTTTTTATACTTACCCTGAGCCCTAAACCCTACACCCTAAAAAAACATGAGTGGGGGGCTCACCTGGTTTGGAAGAATCTCGAGCCACCCACTGGATGACATCGCAGCCGGCAACTGAAGAGCCATCAAAGGGCGCATTTACGGCGCTCCTCTCCAGGCACACCATGAGGGAGAACACTGGGCTGCCAGTCACGGTGCGAAGCTGCTGGATCACCGGAGAAGCCCCTGCCTCGCCTAAATCAAGCACTCCTGGCGACCCTGCACCCGGAGCATACCTCACATGCAGGTTTGGGGTTATATCTTATCTTTTTTCTAGTTTTAGGGTTTTTGGTCTAGGATTGAAAATGAAAAAAGGGGTCTACCCTGAATCCTAATTAAGTATATGAGTGCCAGCCGATCAGCCTTTGTCCAATACACATATTTGTTCGGGGCTGAGTCCTAACTAGCAAACATGATAAAAGAGTCAACGTCCTCATGCGGGTACCTAATGAATCCCTTCTGAAGAATGGTGGTACTAATATTCCAGCTTGCTGCGCCCTGTGCGCGGTTGAAGGGCAGGGACTGGCTGCATGTGATGGCTCAGCAGGCAAACGCTGCGACTGCAAGGAGAAACTGTGCAGTTTGTGATTTGAGCAATGAGCGCACCTTGCCGCACTGTCATGACGTCTGCCAGAATGACAGCACTGTGGAGCCCTGTTGCAGGGGTTGCCTCCCTGCCAGACTCATACTGCACCTCCCACCCCTCATCCCCAAGCCTGCTAATGCCCGTGACCTGCAACCATAGTGTGCCAGATTATTCCAGGCATTCTCACTGACACGCCTGCATGAAGTCGAACCTCAAAAGCTCTCACTTCTACTTGCACCCTTGCCCCTATCCCCTGGCTATGAATTGGCTGACAGCTCCTCTTGACTGCTCCTTCCTTGCCACTGTTTCCCGTGAGACGCACAGAAAGACGGGGTGCAATCCAGCAAGCAAGCGGCAGTCCATGAACACCACGCAAGAGGTGAAGGGGCAAATCACCTTGCTGCCCCAGTGTGATTGGAGGTTGGGGTGCGCGGCTAGCCCCTTGCAGACGGCATCCATTGAGGGAACGCCCACGTAGATCTCCCCAGGGGACATGATGCCACAGAAACCGCTAGGACTGGCATCTGGACCGGATGCGCTCCTCTCAGTGAACGTGCCTGATCTGGCACAGCCAATGTCAGCTTCAGCAGGGAACACGCACCAGTGCGCAGAATCAAGGACAGAAAGCCTGGCGTCTGAATGCCGGGCATCTGTCCTTTGGAAATTTAAAGGCTGCAGCGCAAATGGCTGGGTACAGGAATTCGGACCTGTATGGGCATCCAGAAGCCCCAGACGCCCTTCCCATTGCCGTACATATCCTGCAGGATTTAAAAGCAGGCTTGCCAGTCGGTGTGATGCTGATAATGTATCAAAGCTGATGCCACTCCGCAATGTGGGGCTGAAAGAAGTCGTCAGGGGCAAATGCAGTACCTTTTTCCTCCCATTCCTTGATGTTCTCCTGTACTGTGGAGTCTGATGCCCTAATGAATTGGCAGCCATGATCAAACTGCAGGCATGATCCTTCATGATCTACCCGGCGAGTCGATGACCTCCCACCTGTGCCCACCATGTGATCTGTACTAGAAGTAGAGGATGAAGACACAAAGGAGCAAATTGGTTCTGATGTAGCCTCATGAAAATCCCACACAAGAAGAAAAGTAGGTACCTGGCCCACGTTTGCCCATATCGTACACCTCAACGGCAGTGCCTTGTTGAAGCAAACCACGGGCCGCAGATAGTCCAGCCAGCCCACCACCTAAGGTAGAAGACTCCCAGTCAATAAATGTGAAAGTTTTTGGCGTTTTTCAGATGTATTTACCTGACATTGTACACCAAAGAAGGGACTATCCACAGTGTGATGGGGTGCAAAAGCGGTGAACGGGTGTAGCCCAAGGTGGGCGCATCACCTATCACTGCCACGCTCCTATCCTGTGTCACCATAGAGGATGAAGCAGCTATCGAACGAAAGGATAGAAGTGTGCGAAAATGTAATATCTGCCTGCTAAAGAGAGGTGCCGAAATCAGCATGGGACAGTTGGGTGCCTTGATTAATATCAAGTCCGCCGAATACGTGCACGTAATGGTTCTGAGACTTCGATATATATGTTGTTGAGTTTTCCGAAGATGTTTTAATTTCTTCGTTGTTTAATTAAGCATGCGACAGAAGACGACGTCGCAGCTTCCCTCGACGACGAAGCTGCAAAGTTGTTACGACATGGCATGACACTTGCAGGCTTCTGGTGACAATCATGTCAATATACTTCCATCATGGGGCAATCGGACGCGAGTCAAGCAGGTTGTGTGATTCGCGTGGCCAGCAGCACCGATGACTATAAGTCGTTCAGGCAGATCGCATTGGAGTACCACGAGTTCCTGAACATGGATCTATCATTCCAGGTGCAGAAGGCCTACCACGTAAAAGGGACCACTCGCGAAATTGTGAAGTTCAAACAGCCAAGGTACGAAAGGATAATAGACGTATATTACCTCTTGTGCTGAGCAGAACTTCGAGGAGGAGATGGCAGGGCTCCCAGGTTGCTATGGGCCCCCTGGTGGAGCCATGCTTATTGCGTCGGTGACGACAGATGCTGGAGTCCAGGACGCTGGAGGGGTCGCTGTGAGACCGTTGCCCCAGAAGGGCTCTTCTCAACAGAGTAAAGACCCAGGTGAGACAGGATGCTGTCCTTGAGGTCTGCCAGGAATATGTACCTGTCCAGCAAATGTTATGAAAGAGCGCATAATAATGGGCAGTACAGCTCATCTGAGGGATTGGAACACTGTGAGGCAAGGTTCACAAGTGTTACTCAGCAGGTGTTGAAGGCGCAGTTGCAAATGGCTTCCTGGACGGATTGAACCAGAAGAGTACCGGGAGTGTTTGTGAGATGAAGCGGCTTTATGTGCGGCCACAGTTCCAAGGAAGGCGGTTAGGGAGAGCGCTGTGTGAGGAGCTGATCAGGATCAGCAGGGAGATGGGTTACGAGTACATGGTGCTTGATACACTTGAAAAGCTGGAGGCTGCTGGAAGGATGTACAGCAAGCTAGGCTTTGAGCAGTGCCCACCATACTATCATAATCCATTTCCGGGTGTTGTGTACTGGAGGAAACAGCTGTGAGTATCGCCTTGATGTGCCATTCCAGATGAGGTGCATGGTAGTCTGGGTATAAAAGGGTGCAGATGTTTTAGGAAATCACCTCGTGAGCCCTCACAATGAGTTGGTCTGGAACAAAGATGTTTTCTTAAGAAAGCTTCCACAGACCTGAAGCAAATTCCAAAGGCCAGCCAAACAGAGCTGCAGCATGCTGTGTTTTCAATGACCCCCGTGGATTTTATTGTACATGGCTGTGCTAACTTCAGAAACACTGCCAGGGATTCAAACTCATTTCTGCGATGTGCACTATTAAAACGGAGTGCGAGTATCATACAGTATGATACTGTGCTGCTGCGGCAGTGCTCAAGCGGGCCCATCATGATGCTCATGCATGCTTGCGTTCAAGGCTTGGCCTTGAGGCAACTCCATGTGATATGCTGCTATTTTGATGTTCACGGACTCCTGGAGCACTGTGAGCTTGAAGGAAATCTGGGCCGCCAGTGGCAGCACTGGCTGTTAGCTACAACATTGAATGCAATGCGGCCCCATCATGGCACATGCAGTCAGTCATCCAGTCAATTTCACCTTTCCCAGCCATCTAAGGATGATCTGATCATGCATGTGGCTCAAACATCGGTCCCATTAGAAAAGGCTCTGCACAGCTTCTGTCTTGCTTCCAGGAGATCACACCTTTCGGAGACAGGGTTGCCAAAGCTGGCACCGCCCCTCAACCCTCAAGCAAAGCAAGGCGGCATCAAACATCTGGGACGTGCCATAGATCACCTTCCATCTGCAACGGATTGAATTCTGGATGTCGATCATCATCGCTGTTACAGGTGCCAAGAACACTCCTGGCAGGATTCTATTCCGATGTCTAGTACAGCGTCTGCTCTGTTAGTGGGATTTAACAAGGTCATTCATGCTCACTGGTGACTGGGTTGGTGCAGGTCTGGGTATCTCATCGACTGGTTCAGCATTACTCCGGAAAGGTGGGGGCTTGGACATCCCATCTTGGAACCCTGCTTTGCCCAACTTCCTGTCCATAAGCAGGCCCAATCGCTCAGATCTGGATTGTGACCCTCTAAATGATGCTTTCATTGATTGCAGTTCTGTTTCAGCTGAAAGCTGAAGGCGAGGGTGGCGACGTCCATACTTTTGAGAAACCCTGGCAAGTTATCGAATCCACACCTGACGCTACATGTGGCAAGAGAGTGCGCATTGCTTGGATGATTAGATTTCTACTGCAAAGATATCTCTGCTGTCTACGACTCGGCCAGCAGCAAGGGCCGAAAGCTGAGCTAGGATGATCTGTTCAGAGTTCCTGCAGTGTGTCTCTGTAACTTGATGGTCCTGCTGTGAAATTCTGCGCATCAATGTGTATGCCTGCACAGGTTTACAACCTTCGAGTCAGCTTTAGCATGCCTCGTCAGCTTGCTTCTTTACACCGTTTATCAGTACCTTGCCCAGTGTTGGCACTGGAGGAATGCGCAGCAATTGACAGCTTCTCAAACGCCCTTGCTGGAAGGCAATGGGGTTGGTCCCAATTTGATGTATCAGCCAGAATCACACAATACCATCTTCTGTTCAATGATTTACAGCAAAGTGAAGAACATCAAGTTGCCAAGGAGAAAATCAGCTAGTCCGACCAGTGTGTCTGCATGTGCAGGATGATACGTTAAAGGAAGTCGTCCCATGCAGAAGGAAGAGCTCCTGGAAGGAGTTGCTGATGCTGGCATGGCCGGGCACTCTGAATATAATGTCAATCATCGTGCAGGGAATGGGTCTCCAGTACATTAGCGCTTCTGTCTCCCAAATGATATCAGGTGATGATGATGCCTGTGCCTTCCCTGATCACATGCTGCACTGCGCAGGGACTGAAGCAGCTGCTGGCATGTGACAGGTTCTTGCATCATCTTCACCGCTGCACTCTCAGTGATGGTGCTAGGACGCCGCTTGAACTGGCTCCATATCACAGGTGAGTCGCAATGAGTCAGGGCATCCTCATCTCCTGAAATCATGCCCCCTGTCTGCACACACAAGCATGAGGCTGCCATGAATGCGGCAGTGCTGGTGCATGGACACCACCAGCCATGAGGACAGCCCAAGACATGTATGTATTCAGCACAAGCATGCATTGACTTCCCAGCTCCTGACGTTGCTTGCAAATGTGATGAGTCCATCTGCATGAAGGCACAAATTTCGGATGGGAATGATGTCATCTGTCCCTTGCAGGCATTGTACTGACGCTGGTGGCTGTGGTGATTGTGTCCCTGGTCAATGTATTCTATCCACCCTCTCCATGCCCCCGATCAGACCCTGCTTGCATGAGCGCTCATGGGCCGGATCACCACAGCAGCAGCGACCACATCCTGTTGGGTATAATGCTCACGTTTGCAGCCCAAGCTTTTCAGGTGGGGCTGGCTTCTTGCCATGATGCTGGGGATTGCTGCTTGAACAAAGTCGTCGTGTGGTTTCAAGAATGGAGCAAAGCAGGCCAGCTGAACCCCAACCCAATTGCTGCAGCATTTTCTGCTGTATGCACCCGTCCTCATAAAATGCCATTGTTGTTCATACAGCAGCCTCACAGAAGAGCCTTGACGAGCAACGCCTTCAGACTTCCTTAGTTTTTGGGATTGTAAGCCTGACGGGGTTTTGATGTGTTCGTTGAAGGCGGTGCGGCTTGTCATGGAAGAGCTGCTGCTGGAGAAAATGGTACTGCACCACATGGAGGTATGCCTGGATTCTCAAAAGGACGCTGCCCATCATGCATGATGAAATACATTGCGTCATACTCAACATATTTGTTTTGTCGCTTCAATCTGCATGAGGAATGTCTTATTTGTATTGCAGAGCAAGTGCTGGCACGAACAACTTAGTGTGGCATGCAGGTGCTTGGATGGGAGGGCTTATGGGGTACTCTGGTGATGGGTATCATTGGGATGCCTCTGGCGTGGTTCCTTCCGGGGGCTGACATAGGTAGATCAACTCTCCTCAGATTGTGGAACTCTGATCTGGACTTATGCCGTCATCTCAAAGCCAGGAATGCATGCCCTGGGACATGGCAGGCTTGACGTGCATGCAGCAATGCACTGAACCAATTTTCACTAAGTGCTTTTAGCTTTGTCTTCCGACCCTGCATGTAGCCTCTTGGTGAGCCAAGGTATGGTGTCAGTGAAACCTGGCTGCCCTTGACCCCTCTCATGCAAACCCTGCAGGGGGCCGCGAGGAAAACACGCTGGATAGCCTGCTGATGCTGTGGAACGACGATGCACTGAACGCGGTGAACATGCTGTTCTTCTGGTCGGTGGTGGGCCTCAATGTGTTTGGCCTCATGGTCACCCAGGTGCTGGGCTCGGTCTTCCGCGCTGTCATGCTGACTGCGCGCACCGCATCGGTGAGTCACCCAATTTAAAATTTACAAATGTGAGGTGCACATAAGGAGTCTAACATGCTGAATTGTCCTCGCTGCTAGATTTGTGGATCTGAAGGCTTCCTAGAGCAGAGAGCATTTGGTCATCAACTGCTAGCATGAAGTCAATTTTAGCGAAGAGTGCATACCAGTAATTCCAGCATTTCATCAAATGTGTATGTTGCGGTTGTGAGTTTGTGCTGCGAATGTATTGAGCTGAGTTGCATTTGGCAGGTGTGGGCGGTTGACCTGCTGCTGTATGGCATGCTGCCCCCTGACCTGAATGTGGGCGAGGCTTGGGTCAGCCCTGCCTCTTGGATCCAGCTGCTCGGCTTCTCTCTGCTGCTGGCAGGGACCATCATCTATGCCCAGGTATGCCTTCCCAGACCTTGCGCCATTAGTGTCTGAAAATTTGATGTGCCGCGTATGTCATTGTTGGTGCTTTTGGGTATAGCATGCCGCTATCTCCTTCTGCCTGCTGCAATGTATGGTATGCCTCTTTCGTGGTGGCTTTAATATTCAGTCATTTCCCAGGATGATGCGTGTGCAAATTGAGGAAATGCATCTGCCTGCAAAGTTGCTGCCGCTACATCAGGATGAGGTGCATGCAGGGTTCGAGCCCGGCTGCGCATGCAAAGGATGTGGCAGAGGCAGATGCAGCGGCCGAGATTGAAAGTGTGGACACCGGTCGCAGCGAGCCTGGGCCACCTGGGCCGGGCCAAAAGAGGCAGGGCATCGCCAACATACGGCCCCTCTACAGTATCTACATCCCCCAATCGCGCACAGAGACCGCTGCGCCTGTGCTCATTCCAGGGGCCACCCTGGACCGCACCACATCTCTGCCCACCACCCCTGAGCGTGTCTACGAGCCCCGTGAGTGTTTGGAAATTCCTGATCTTTCGATTTGTCTTTGATGAGCTTTGCGGGCTATAACTGGTTCTACATGTCCCTGCATGCATGCACGCACGCATACTGAGCTGGGGAGGCGCCAAGACCAGTGTGTTTGAGGCACTTTCCTTGCATTCTTGCCAATTATGAAGCGTTTCATACGAAGTGCTGTTTCCACACGGAAGACATAGATCCGCTGAGCCATGTGCACCATCGAAATCGCATATATGGTATTTGTGGATATTCAACTTCTCAACAATCATTGCCAGCATTGCAGGAAGGCCTATCATGTGTCAGCAAAATAGATGATCATGCTTCTTGTACTCAGCCCTATGGGTGACTCTGTCCACTGTCATCTTTTCTCGATTCGGTGCCTCATCACTGTCTGTCTGGTGCAGCTGTGGTGGATGAAGCGGGGGCACAGTCGAGTTTGCCAAATTATCTGAGGGGCCGGCTGCCCACACGCGGCTCCCTGTTGAGCCTCTTGCGCCCGACCACCAGCCATGACAATGAAAGCATCAGCTCGGTGCGCATTCAGAGATGTCCTATCTATTCCTGTATGAATAGCACTGATGAGAGGCCAGTCTAAATGCATGCCGGCATTACATCTATCTCGGAGATAGTTCTAAATGTGTTGCTTGCAGCTTGCAGTGCGGGGTAAATGTGTATCCAATCTGGTGTGAAACCTCTTGCTGGCATCAGTGCTGTTGTGCTTGTGAGCTCGTGTAGGCAGACTGCACTGCAGCTCTTGACGGGCTGGGGGGTGTAGAGATGACTAAGGGTCTCGCATGCTGGACAGGCTGACGGTGAGCTACCAGCTGGTGCATCCCCAAGCTTTGTCAGGACGCTGACTCACCGGTCTTCCTGGATCCTGGACCGCGCTCCGGTGCACTCCTCGCTTCTTCGTTAGAAGTGTACTGCTATTTTGTCGGCTCATCTATTGGCTTTGCACCATCACTGTGCAATCTTCAATCTTTTTGTGATACTGCCACTGTTTGGCCTGTCAAAGGGCTCCTTCTGACAAAGTACTTCTCTCACAACAAGTGGCAAAAGGCTTCCTTTGCGCCAAGGATGCATGCCTTGCATGATGTGCCACTCAAGTAAATACACATGAACTGCTCAATTCTGTCAACCTCATGCTTCCCCTGAGCCCACCTGAACACTTACCCACTTCCATTTCTTCCATTGATGCTACGAACTGCCACTGGATACCTCCGAGTGAAGCGGAGAAGGAGTCAGGAGAAGAAGACTGTTGATTCTGGGCTGTTGTGCAGGAGGATATCATGGGCGGCTCAAGGGCAAGCTCAGGGGACTTGGAGGCGTGGCCCTCGGGCGCAAACAGTGGGGCAAACCCATTTGCGGCTGCCATGGCCCGGGAGGACCTTCGCAGCCAGCCCATTCTGGAGGACGACGGTCGGCCCTCAATCGACACCCGCAGGAGCTCCCACGCTGGAGAAGCTGAGGAGGTACTCATTAGTAATGGGCTTGCGTCATGAGATCTTTCCACGGCTGTGTTTGATCTGAGCAGCGCGGCAAGCGTGTCTGACAATCTTCTCAAATCTTGCTAGTAACATTGTTGGTCTGGAACTGAGGATGGGAGTGTTTCCCTGGAAGCTCACAACACCAATGACACATGCGACTGTACAAAGAATCTAGGGGTTCATCATTTTATGCTGCGGCTATCATGCGTGGTTCCTTTGTCATATGCTGGGATCACACGCGGTTAAACCCTTCATAGCCTCCGAGCATAGGGGCATGTTGGGTCTCTAATGGTGGGGATTGCTGAGCTGCCTTCTCCTTGCAGGATCCGAGCAGGCGGCGCCACTCAGAGGAGAGGCAGATCATCTCAAAGCAGGGGTCCAGGGGGGTCAGGTGGAGCGATGAGGAGGATGTTGACCTCAAAAGGTGCTTGAGCTCCCTCTCGTGCGTCATGTCTATTGGCAGTTATTCTGCCCATCTGTTGCTGTCTCTGTACTGGCTGGCTTGATGATCACAGCAGGTAACAGCAGCAAGATCTGCGTTGCTGCTCTCAGACTGTTTCCCAGTTATGCGCTCGCCCCTAAACTGTAGGAGTTTACTTGGTGCAAGTTTTGATGGACATCCTTGCTCCTTTGTTTTGGAATTTCTTCTGCATCTAGGTGCCTCACATGTGTCCTTCTTTTAGATTGTCGGCTCGAGCGGATCTCTGTCCTGTGCAGGCAGGCATACAGCACAATTTCCTTAGTCATGAACATAAATCTGCTCCCTGCATGCAACTGCAGGACGGCATCTGCCGGGGAGCGCAATATCTTGGGCCAGTCGCCAACAGCCGAAGTGCTGCTGGAGAGGCGCGCATCTCAGCGGCTGCCAATCGTAGCGCAGCCAACAATAGCCGAGAATGAAGAAGACGACGGGGGAGACTCAGTGGAAGATGAGGGCCAGGCAGCTTTCAGGGGCCTTTCTGGTGGCGTCTTTGGGGACTTAAACTGAGTGGTTAGCGTCCCCTGGCGTTGCATTCTAGGTGCATTGATGTGGTCTGTAACATCTCAATGAAGCGGTAAGAATGTTCCTGACAAGGATATAAGAGAGTCTTAATGGGCTCCTTTCGGATCTCTTGATTGACTGGCTTTGAATGCCAGGGTATGGGCATAAATTCCTTGGACAGAGCTCGCGGTGCTAGCAGCGACAATCCTTCAACAGTACCTGAAGTGACTGGCCTGGGTGTTCCCATTACTTCTCTCGGACTATCTGCCAATAGGGGTTGTGCTGTGGCTATGCAGCACATGTCCTTCACCAGGGGAGGCATTTGCGAACATCTGATATCAGTGGCTAGAACAATGCCTAGTGACACCCTTCTGAAAGGCCTGATCTGCACAGCAGTATTCCAGCAGGATTGGTTTGCGCATGTCGACCTGCTGGGAACAAAGTGGCATGCCAAATGGCATGGAACTGTTGCTGCACAATGCACAATTAAGCTTCTTGCAAGTGTTAAAGGGATTTGTCATAGGTCCAGCGCTTCTCTGCAGGGATCTTTGCCATAGGGAGAGTGTGCAGTAGCAGCATATGGGCAGTACTGTACTAGACAGTACTAGTAGAATAATACCATCTAAAGTAGTTTTTGCAAGCGTTTGAGATTTCAGGCTGCTCCCAGAGGAGCAGCAAGCACTGCAAATGCGGTCGCCTCATTTGTCAAATTTGTACACACTGCTTCGCAAGAAGGTGGGCCCATTGGTTCTAAATGATGGGGGCGTGCACCCTGGCTCATTCAGGTTTCCGTGATTCATTAGGAACAATTGTTTATATATATGATGGTATGAGATGATAACAGGTGATGGAGCGCTCAAACGCATTTGAAGGGGTTCCATGTGTACCATCAATGCCGTATTGCACCCTTGTGGCAGATGCAGTACTGCAATTAGACTGTCCACAATCCGGCTTACTGATCAGTCATGACTTAGAACTCCTTCATTTTAGGACGCACGCAGTCTTCTAGACAGTATCGAGGAAGACCCTTAGCAATTATTGGGACATCAGGGAATAGGCTTTATAGCTGGCCTTCTGCCACTATTGGGGGTCGCATCATACAGTAGACTAGTCTGATAGCTTGCCAAGTGGCCTTGCATATTCTGGCGCTGCTGTGGTTCTATATAAGTGCCGTGTGTAAAATTATTAGATGCCAGTCCATCTGTTCATGAAATCATGAGATACAGGACAACATCAAGGGTGTGCAAGCGCCAGAAAGAGGAAAGGCTCTTCATGCATCTCCAATGAGGGTTTCCCACCGAATAACAGGACACCACTGTGTTGTCTTCCACCATGTCAACTGCCCCAAAAACCTGTTTCACATTCTGGCTCCACTATGCCATGCATAACATTTGCTGATACTCTGAAATAATAATTCATCATCTTTCATAGTGTTCCAGTGCAATGCTTTGGCGACAAATTCGCAAAATACTACGTAGCAGCTCTTGGCTAAGCATGTGCACCAAGCTCACTTCCCATGTGGTGTGATGCTGGAGGCATCAGCATAGTAGGGCGGTCGCTTGAGGTTGAGCCCGTACTGCACATGAACAGCATGAAATCGTCAGAACACCAAATGCACCTCACAAACGGGTTGAAGCACCACGAAGGTACGAGATCTCAGGCGCGAGAATATTTTTTACAATTGTGGTCTCATACAGAACACTTATCATGACAGCTCTGAGGCGCAAGAAGGACACTCACCTCCAGCATAGCCTCAGCCAGATCCTCAGTCAGCAGCACAGGTCGCTTGTCCTTAGTGTCGTAACCTGACTCTTTCAAGCGTGCTGGAGTCTGTTTCTGCCTTCGGCTGTAGACTTGCTTGGCATCGTGCAGAGCAGACGCCACAAACCGCTGTGCTGCTAATGACACTAGCCGCAGTCTGCACCGTTCACAGAGAGGCAAAGTTCAATGCTGTGTGCTGTGCAAACACTCCCATCACCATGTACAGCATGAAAAGGTTGCAATTGCGTTCTTGAGCACTTACATTCGCTTGTCGTCGCAATCAACACCGCACTTCTCCAAAAGGTGCTCTGTAAATTCATCAGGAACCTGCACACCGCAGAAGGCATCATCACTTAGTGGTACTTCCACTTCAATATCTTCAAATAATTCAAAAATTGTTGATGCGACATCTTGTTCATCACAGGCTGCGCTGACGCACTGTGGGCACGAAGTCTTCCAAAGAATTGAGAAACTCGGGAAGGCTGCTGGGTGGTTCTTCCATGGGATCAATGACCCAAATGCGAGAAAGGTATCTTGAACGTTCAGCTAAGTAAAGGAAAAATTTAAAAGCAGTGTGCCGAGGTGGCGATCAGGATCACAGCTGAGCTTCCGCATGGAGCTTCCATTCTGCACGTGTCTCAACTCTCCTCCACGTGCAAGCATGAGCTTAATCTCTCTCACAGTCCCTCTCAACGGAAAGCTTCTTGACATCCGAAACATTTTATTGCTTTTCGTTAAGGAGACCAGTAGCGCGCAGCAGAGTTCGAGAGGTGCAAAGGTGCACTAGGTTGACCTTCTGTGATCAAGCACGCCTGTGGCCTCTTTTGCCGGGATCTCTAACAACCCTTGAAGCATTGATATTATCGCAAATATCTCTAACTGTTTGATCAGGGTCAGGTCATTGCCAAGCTGAGCACTAAAGCTGCTTCATGGGAACCTGGCATGCCCTGCTGCAATCTAGCAAGGGCTTCTAAGATCCCTTTCAATTCATCATTCTTGTGGTCAAAAAGCCTTACAAGTCTGTACCAGACTACGTCCAAGCAACAACGGAAGCACATTCCTAGAAGAGTGATCTCCTGCATGGCCTCAGCACCTGATGCTGTAGACAGGAAGCTGCGCATCCTCTGCTTGCACGGCTATCTGCAAAATGCTGAGGTGCGGTGCAACGTCTTTTTCTGTCGTTGTGGCTGAAATTATTCCACGAGAGGGTCCCTGTATGTCAAGACTTTTGACTTTACATGCAGGTGTTCCGAGGCAGGATAGGCTCCCTCCGAAAAGGCCTGAAGTCGAGAGCTGAGTTCTTCTTTGTGGACGCGCCACACTTGGCGCAAGGGGAGGAAGCGGAGATCAGAGCTGCAGGGGGAACCGGCGACCACCCGAGAGCATGGTGGACTTGGGAGGTGAAAATCCCCATGTTGGTGTCTCTGACTTGCGCACTTCCAAGGTCGACACATCAGCTCTTCCCTCCTTACTTATTCTGTCAGAGGGATTGTGGAGGTTTACCTCTGTTGTGTGCGGTGCATGCTAGGACCTCAATGAGACCAAGAGGCCTTCAAAGGCTGCAAAGTACAGTGGATGGGAGGCATCTGTTGAGGCCCTGGAGGCAGCACTTATCAGTAATCATCCAATTGACGGCATACTGGGTAGGCAGCAATGCCTCTTTGTCCCAACGCAGCATGTATGGTGAAGGCATTCCTTTGCTCCCAAACGGCCTCACCCTGGGTCTAGACCCTTTCTATGGTGGAAAATACTTTGACGGTAGTTGTGTTTTTGTTGTTGACAACTGGTGACTAATTTGGCACCAGGCTTCTCCCAAGGAGCCACTGCTGCTGCGCTCTTCTTGGCAGGCTTGAGAAACGGCAGCTTGCCATCCGCTCCAAGGTTTGCAGTTTTGGTGCGCTCCGCTGCCTTCTGGGACTTGTCACATCAAGAGACGCACCAGCAGGAGAGCAAATTGTTAGCTTTCCCCCCCCCCCAGGAGTTCACAGATACATTCTGCATGGCTGTATTTGAAATAGATGAGGAGGAAATCAGCCAGTTGTGTGGCTTCAGGTCAGTGGCTTCCTTCCCCGGGACCCCAGCTATGCAGACATCCTGAGACATGGGCACGTTTCCACCCCAACACTGTTTATACATGGCAGCGCTGATGAGTTGGTCCCACTGGAAAGGGCCCACGAACTGCAGGAAACTTTTGCAGAAGGGGCAACTGCTCTGCTAGAGCACCCGGGCGCACATTTTGTGCCCACTTGCACTGGCGCAGTCAAGCAGCAAATAGTACAGTTTTTGGACAAGTTCTGAGTGGCGGATGCGGCAAGGTCTGCCCAAGAAGTAGGTCTTACATTCTTTGCGCATGTAATCTTGAGGCACTCGATTGATCTTTGTTGCAATTTGTCCGTTGGCCTGTTCTTTTTTTGGTGGCATCCAGATCCTTGCCCAGGCCTAGGCGCAATATATTGTCACAATTTCAGTATAGATAATGTGCTGTGAGGTTCCCATGAGAACATCATCAGGATACTTACAAGCAATCTCAGTCAGTCAGCCATTCGATCTGTACTAGCTGTCCATATCAACATTTATATTGAGTAGAAGAGAAAGATCAGGATAGAACCGACAGCTGTCTGGTCCAGTCAGCACATGCTCTAGAAACTTCACCACAGAGATCTCGCAGGGTGTCACGAAGATTTCAAATGTAGTTGTTGACATCACCATTGGACTTAACTGATCATATGTCCTTGTCTATGGTCTGAAGGAGGAGCCATTTTCGATCGATGGCAACTTTCGATGGCCAGTCGATGGCAACATCTTCTCTCGGCCAGTATACCTGCATCCCTAAGCGTGCTCACAGCACTCCCCAGAGAATTTGCAGTACTAGCGGAAGACCCTTTATCCCACAGGTGCGTGATAGCAAACAACGTAGTTGCGGAGATCAAACACAACGAACAGGCTCACATAACAACTTTTACTTGACTTTAGTACATCACTTGCCCTATTTTTGATTGTGCAGGGACTTCCAACCCTCTCTCGAGGTAGACCTCAGGTCGTGAAATCGTCAGAACGCTTCGAGCAAGGCCTTCATGCACCCTCCCTGTCGGACCTTTTTGACGGGCAAATGGCACAGATGCAGCGCAGTTTCATAGAAATGGAACGCGAGGTAGAGGTCCCAATCAGTGCCGTGCGCAGTTGTTCCTTTGTGGAGAATTTGGCGTTGCCTCGTTGCAACTCACCCACAACCTAGAGCTAACACTCAAGGTACTGCTGTACAGATGGATAGGGAAATGAGCAGGATGAACGAGCGGGCACGACAGCTTCGCGAAAGTGAGTTGCTTCCTTTCATGCACCTGGCTGCTCCCTGTGGGTTTGATCACTGCGCTCTGAGCACTGAGTTCGCGCCTTCCTGTGACAGCTCTTGACTGTTTTGTTGGTTGTATTGATGTTGCATGCAGGGGGTGAGGTGACAGGTTTTCCTCAGAGGCAGGATGGAGCGCAAACCTACAGGTGACTTTTTCAGAGGCTAGCCACGTGGGCACCACTGAATTTGCGATGACCCAAGCTACTTGCTTGAATATTTCGTCTGCGCATGCATGAGAATTGGATGTTAACAATGACTGACTCTAAAGAGCCTGCATGCTTCAACTCAACTTTTGACACCAGAAAGTAGACGCAGTAGTTGCAGTAGCTGTCCCTTGAACATCACAGCCATGAATCTTACATTTTGCGCAGGAATGAGCAACAATGGGAAGAGAAGGTTCCCGGCGGCTGGAGGAAGGGTTATCGCTCCGAGTCCATCACCTACTTTGGCGCGCCCCCGGCAGCTCCCATCCAGCTGCAGAGTGCACAGAGTGCAAGCCTCGGGAACGGCTTCACGCTCTTTGCACTGGCCACACTCATCGGAGCATATGCCGCAGTGGCGGCGGCGCTCATGCAGAGTTACAAGCACACCAAGTGAGTCCTCATGGGGGCACCCCTGGGCTTCATCAAGGCCTCCAGACTGCCTTTCAGTGATAACCTGTCAGACCCCTGCTTTACACTGTTGATCTCACGGTGGCGTGGTTATCGAGCCCAGAGTGGAAACTGGATGTTGCAATTTCATCTAGCCCAGAGTGGAAAGAGACACTTTGATTTGTAAGGTGCTACAACATTGGCAGCTCTGCAGACCCCACAGTCAAAGCATCGTGTCTTGAGGAGAGGTTGAAGGGAAATTGTTGTGTGGCGGACTTGCGTACAACAGGTACTCTGCTTCTAAGGCCTGGCTGGTGGTGGCAGCATGGCCATTGCTGGCGCTGTTCTCAGACCGCTTCCGCCAAGAGATCAGGACTGCACTGCAGCGCAAAGCGCAGTTCAAGGTAATTCCCTTGAGCAACATCTTGTGAAGCGGCATCTCTTACAGAGGGCTGCAATTCTGTCAGTGAGCCAATTTCACGGCTCTTGTTGGGTGCTTTTCGAGCACTGACTGGCACTTATAAGAGAAGTTTGTGTTGTGCAGGGCGATGGCAAAGATGACAGCCTGGTTTTGTAAAAGAGGAGGACTTTCTAGATGATCTGGACCACCACGATGAAATTAATGGGTCTGCATGTCTGATACGCCAGTCGACTTCGTCCAAGGAGAGATTAAAGAGGATTTCGTGGTGTTTTACATGCCACGCTAACCATGCCAGGTCTGCCCGTGTGAACTGCAGCACGATTAATTTGCTTGATCAGAGATGTCTTCAGATCTTGGCTAAAATTGTGGCAAGACAAGGCCCATTTGACGTGCCCCCACTGTGACAAATGCAGAAGGCAAGGGCAAGCACTGTCTAGGCCACTTGGATGAATAACGTGCACGTGGCAATTGCAAGACATCTTGCAAGACATGTTATTGGATGAATAGCAACATATCTTATTGCCCCTGTTGCCATATTGTAAGAATGCCGCATATGTGCATGCTGTCTCTCTGCACAAGACGAGCACTAGAGCGCCATGGAGCAAAAAACTTCATGTATGAGCTTGTTGAAGGTGGATTGCAGGCGAAGTATATTCTCTTGTTGCATAGATAAATGGGCTGGGATCAGACGGTGGCGCTGTCACACAGTAAAGATATTTCAATGTGCCAGTTTCCTTTGGAGATGATAGTTGCCACACAGCAGACACACGGATAATTTACCATCAAGTGCGCGCGCTCAAGTGCAAGACAATACAAGCATTGCTGCTCTGGTTATAACATCTCCATCTCATCACTCTTTCAACCCAGCATCCACAACATCACTATCACTGCTCAATGCATGCCGCCAAAGCATAAGGGTGCGTCCAGTCAACTGGTCCGCTCAGCGCATGGTGGATTTGACCTTGAGAAGGCGCTTGAGGGCGGTCATCCAGTGCTGGCACTCATCCCAGTCCGTGGTTGTCAAGCCCAGCTACACCACAGCAGCACACAGCTTCAGTGTCGGGACTACTAAGCATGCACTGTCTCCATATGATGTCAATCTCTTTCAAGGAAAGTCTTCTCATCCTGTTTGAGTGAAGCCTGCGATGCGTCAACACCTTCCTTGACCTCATCTCTGGACTTGGAAATTGCTCAAAAGCATCTTTGATGGCCGTTATGTATTGCATGCAAGTCTCATCTGTGCCTGCACTTGTCTAAGATACCTAGGAGATGCAGCCTATTTGGGCAGCAAAGGCACCAAAGCTCCATTTCTTTGTGGCATCTTGCTGACAAATGGAACGAGGCGACACCCAAGAATCCACTTCCATTGTCCAGAGATGCTGGACATGGTTGGAACTACTGTACGGGTGGTGGACAAGATGCCAAGATAGGGAATCATTCACATCTGTTGCAGTCCGGCTGAAATACTCCTAGCCAAATCCAGCTGTAAGAGCTAGTAATCACAACGAGAAATACTAAAAAAAACTGCAAGAATATGAGAAAACAATGAGATAATTTAGGGTAGCAAGAGGCTGCCAAAGACCAATGAGCCTCAGATGGCTCCTGAGGGTCTCTAAAATGGAATGGTAATAATAATAACAAATGTGGGCTATTTAACGCACCTGGATGGACTGCGCAGTCGGGATGTCACCCGCCGACAGGGCGGCCGCGAGCTGCTGCAGCTGGGCTTGGACACCGGGGGAGACGTCCCCCGCGTTGACGCGCCAGAAGAGCACGCCGATGCGCTTGCTGTTGTCCTCGGCCTCCCGCTTCTTGGCTGGGCCCAGCGCCGCGGCGACCTCCTGCACCAGTCCCCGCAGCGCGGCCACCACTGGCTTCATCTCGTTTGACGCCTGCGCAGAGACAGGAGTCTTAGTTTTTACCAAATTTTCTTTAGTTTTACTTGCTTTGATTGGCTTGGTGGGGACCTTCTCAAGGAGATGGCGTCTGTCATGTGTCTAAGGACACTAGACAGGTATTTTAAGTCCACACTTTTGCAACAAGAAGCATGAATCACAGACTGCACACTTGCCACCTGGGACAAGCGCCGATCTATCCATGAAATCAGCACCTTTGCAATTTCAACAATCTTGCCATATTGATCCTCTCTGGAGGAGTATAGCATGAAACACTTCTACATTTCTGGGGAAGAGCAGACAGGGAATAAAGTGCACCTTGGAGGTGTCCACGTTTGAGATGTTGACATTGGCGGGGGGTCCGGTGGGGGCCGGCGGTGGCGGCGGCTGCGCCGGCTGCGGCGGTGTGGCCGGCCCGGAGCCGCCAAACTGGGTGGGGGCGTAATTGGCAGTCGGGGTTGGCACAGGTGACCGGTGCGGCACAAACGCCGGCACTGGAGCCTGCAATCCCACAAGCTACTTAAAAAACCGACACCATGATTCAGCTGAAGAGCCCCGTATTCCAAGGCCCTGCCTTGGCGGCTGCAGCACTGTCACTGACAAAAATAGCATCAGGAGCTGTTCAAGGTACCATTGTTTTTCCCAACACCACAAGTGTGGCCATCACTTAAGGCGTCACAAGGACATTCGGTTACCCCTTACTGGCTAGAAATATGTGCGAAGCGCCAAGAACTTCCTGCACTCGGCATTTCAGACCGAGCGCTTGCGGTGTTCCTAACAAGCGGAAGCCCTCGGCGCACCGAGTGGGTGTTGACGGGGGCGAGGTTGTTGCTGGTGTTGGCGCCGGGGGGCCGGAAGACACTGGGGGGGCCTTGCGGGGGGTACTCCGCCTGCTGGGCAGGCTGCGCGCTAGGCTGCCACGCCGGCTGCGGCTGCGCCAGCGGCTGCTGCGCCTGCTCGGACGTTTCAATTTGCAAGTTTAAATCCCTTAACTCTAAACCCTAAAACCAGAACTTAAACCCTAAAAGTAAAAAGCGGGTGTGCTTTCATTTCAAGGTTTCCCGATGAGACAGCCATGGATCTCAGCGATTACAAGCCTCCCCACGGATGAGCCAAACAGATGCCCATCCTTCTTTATCCTGACATTGTTGGCCCCACCTTGCTACCAGCTAGATATTGCAAGTGGAAGGAGGGCGAGCCTGACCTGCGGCTGTTGCGTCGCCCATGCCGGTATTGGCGCGGGTGGCGGCACGGGCTTGGGGGCCGCCACCGGGGCCTGCTGCGGAGTCCACGCCGACTGCGGATGCGCCGGGACCTGTTTGCAAACACAGAGCATATCACTACCATTACTAATATTACTACTATTACTAATATTAGGCCTGTTTTCCAGTCCTTATGGACTAGGTACGTCTATCAGCACTTCTCCGTTCGTCATGGTTTCTGCGCGTTCTCCACTGATTATAGGGCATTCCTTTGGGCTCCAGATCATCACTGACACAGAGCACAGCTGTCACCATATTACAAAGCATGAGACACTCCTATGCAAACGCTGAGCCTCAAGCTACCCGATGCAGAATGCAGCCTTTTTCATAATCCCACATTGTGTGCTGCAGGCAGGGCCTGACTGCCCTCTGACTGGGCTGGGCTTGCCGTATACAGGGTTTAGGGTTTATATATTTTATTTTAGGGTTTAGGGGTTAGGTTTTAGGGTTTAGCACTCCAGCAGGCCAGCATGCATGGCACGAGGTGCCATTGGAGGCAAACGACATGCTTGCTGTATCTTCTGCACGAGTGGAAGAGTTGTGAGACCTGCCCAACGTTCTCGCACAGAACATGAATGGACAGAGCGGTCACCTGGTTGTACGAGGGCTGGTTGTAGGTGCCCGTCTGGGCAGCAAAGCTGCCCGCTCCGGGCTGCATGGTCTGTGGCGTGAACTGCGGTGTCGGCTGCGGCACAAACTGCGGCGTCGGCTGCGGTGGCGGCTGGTATGACGGCTGCTGCTGTTGCTGCACCGAGGCCCCATAGTTCCCATAGCTTGAACTGAACCCAGCCTGCATATAAGAAGCAAGAGACACTCACGAAATGTTCAGTCCGTGGGCCGCATGAAATCCGCAAGCGGTGGTGCATTGTCAATCTTCACAATTGGATGATGGTGCTTCCAGTCCTGAGCATATGGATGCAGTCTGGGGATTGCAAACAAGGGGCAATAAAGATAATCCAGGGATTCTGATGTGGCATGCAAATGACACGGTGCATGCACTTCCAGGTTGGGTTTTCCTGAGGGGCACCTGCTGGTTGTTATAGGCCGGCGCTGGAGGGTTGTAGCCGCTGCCGCCGGTATACGCATTGTTAGCAGCCGGTGCCCTGTAGCCGCCGTCCACCGTATACTTGTTGCGCGCGTAGAAATCCGTTGTTGGCGCCGAGGTCGGCGCTGACGTCATCGCTGCACCAATGAAACTATGTCAGCAACCTCATGAATATCACAAGAATTCATTGACTGAAGACTGCAAGGCCTACAAAGCGCATGATGAGCCTAAAGAGTGATGTCCTGGCAAAGATTCTTTCGAAGGCTACCCTGTCACATCCGAGTTTTCCTTACCTTCCCAGTGGGAGTGTTCCGGCGGTTGCCTGAGGACAAGGAATGTTGCAGATAATATAGGAGAGTGCAGGTGAAGCATGCATGCAGACAATGTGCCCGGTTAGAGGCTGATAGAGCGGAAAGCCTTGTTAAGCCCCCTTGTCCGCACATGCCCAAAGGAAGGCCGCACATGCTCTGCTGGAACAGGAGGCTCACAAGGCACCATCCACGCACCGGGTGCATGCTGGGCATGGGCGGTCGATGCATGGTTCGTGACTGATAGAAGCGGAGAGCCCCATCATGCGCCTTGTGTGCACATGCCAGAAGCATGCTCTCATGGCATGGACTTGCCGAGAGCATACTGGGCATGGGTGGTCAATGCATAGTTCGAGACTGATAGACGCAAAAGCCCCCATCATGCGCCTACGTACGCAAATGCTCTACTGGCGGAGCAGGCTCATGGCATGAACTTACCCGGTGCATGCTGGGCATGGGTGGTGGAGGCATGGTGGGCGGCCGCAGCAGCATCGACGGGGACCTCCTCAGCAATGAAGGGGAAGGGCGGCGGTGCGGCGGCCTCGGAGACGCCCGGCGCGCCGGAGCGGTAGATGCGGTCGCGCAGCACCGCCACGTCGGCCGTCGCCTCGCCCGGGATCAGATTCAGGTACTCCAGCGCCGCCTTCATGCGGCCCTGGCAGACACATGCGCTCCCTTCAGCCCTTGTACTGGGAGCCTCACACCTTGAGCAGGGCGGCGTTCATCCTTGACCTGCCCCTTGACAAGATTCCAGAGGTGGGGCATAAGAGCAGTCTTTGTCCTAATATGTTCTGGACCCTCCCCATGATTCCGCGCACCCTACACCTGCGACCCTGGTACATCTGTCGACTTGTAAGAAACCAATTGAAACTGCTGAACTGGCCCTGTCAAAGCTGGCGGTACGAAAGACAGTCATGCGCGACTTTGATCTGGAAGAATGACAGCGATTGTCACAGCTTCCCCAACAATGAAAAGCTAGGGCGTCGCAAGCGTCAAGCCAAGCAGAGTCAGGGTGCACCTGGATGATCAACAAACTGCTCAGAGGACCAACAGCCCACTGCCGACATGTGCAACCAGCCTATGCTGATGATGGACTGGCAAGCATGACTGCACGCCAGGGCCCAGGTCTGATCGGGAAAATGCAGTAAGGTTCTCTAAAAGCTTAATTAGGAGACTAGACTAGACAACAATTATGAAGATACCAAGCTCTCGAAGGACATTCCTTGCTTCCGCAAGCCCTGAACTGTCTGACCGCTTTCCTGGCATAGATCCATACCTGAGAGGCCAGGAGGGACGCATATTCATTGACGAGGCTGGCGAGCGCAGGGGACGCCTCCGACTGGTTGGCGCTGAAGCCCAGCACAACCGCCCGCTCCATCAGATTCTGCGATGTGTTGCAAGCCATTCTCACATGCTCTTGTCTCTGACAACCTACAAACCCTTTCAAAAACACCAAATGGTACACACATCTGATGAATGGACTTCCCTCACATCGGGATTGTGCTACATTCCAGATCCCTTGCGAGGCATTCGCTGCCAGAACCTGACTTTCCACCTCACAGAGGGTTTGAAACTCATGAAATTGATGGACGCTTCAAAGGCAGCAGTGTGATGGCATGCAGGCAATGAGATGTGAGCATGCTCAGCCGCATAAGAGCAAGCCTGCACGCCTCGGCTCCCTTGTTCCGGTCATGAAACAACGAAGCACAAGCGGACGAAGCCTAGTGCGGCAAGCATGCTACCATGCAGAACCTCCCACACCAATATGATCTAGTAAGCAACTCAGCCCGTGGTCCAATCTTGCGTGCAGCAAGGAAGGCAGCACACCTGCAGCTCCTCGACGCTGGCGTCCTTGGGCGCCTTGCGAAGGTCCGCCGTCCACTGCCTCACCGCCTTATCCACATTGGCCGCACAGATCCATGTCAACGTGGCCGCCTGCAGTGAATGAAGTCTTCATGCTTTCTTTCCAACTGCACATTTGCCGTTAAATCCTCCTTACAAGTCCTTTCACCACTATTTGCTCCTCTCGAGCAATTTGGCCGGAAAGTGTTCCTGGCGCGCAATGCGAAGGAGGTGTTTCACTGATCCTACGTCTCTACTCGGTTTTGGTCCCTGCTATTTTACAGCGCACTTCATGTGCACATTACAGCCCCTGGCAAGCTGCTGTGTGCAGCACATTCCTTTGTCAAGAGAATGTGGTGCACGCACCAGCTTGCCAGGGCAGTAATGTGCACACTCGGGAGGGATATGCAACAGACCCTGGGGGAGGCCAGCGCTGGCGAGGCGCTTGGCAAGCATGTAGCACATTCAATTGTTGGGAGCATGTGCTGCAGAACCTGGATATTATTCAGGGTTTGAGGGAAATTAAGGGTGAGCACCTGGGGCAGGCCGGCACCGGTGAGGCGCTTGGCAAGCATGTCGCAGAGGGCACAGAACTCGCCGCTGTCTGCATACGCCGCCAGCATCGCTAGCGTCTCGCGCCACTTGTCCAGCGGCCGCGACTTCACTAGCCCTGGTCACAGTATCCTTGCCAGTCAAGAGTTGGGCTTTGGCACATCATGCACAGAGAGAGACCCTCCTGACAATGAGAAGAAGTCCCGCTGTTGCTGCGAAGAGTGGTCGTCAGGTTGACTTGTACACAAGGACAGCAGCCAGTTGCTGTCCTGAATACAGCATTGTTCACCAATTCTATCACCAAGACCCCTTGCTCAGAGTAAGTCAGCTCCCAGCAGGATGAAAGCACTTGTATGTGTGCAGGCGCGCACATGACCACAGAGAAAGCAATAACATCGGCCTGGAGGATACACTGCAATTGTAGGCGAGGGACACTTTGAGTGGTGGCCACACACCAATGCCTATGATCCCATGCAAATGTGACTCACAGCTGACTAACCGAATGACTGCACCTAACAGGGAGGGGGCTATTACCAGTTAGATCGTGGTCCATGATGGCGGACACGATCTTCATGTAGGGCCGCGGTGCGCGCCTGATGTACTCCCTCTGAGCATGCGCCCACAGTTCTCCCCCACCGATGGATGCTATCAGCAGCGCATCAGCCATCCGGTCCGCCTGCACATGCCCACAACTCTCTTGAATGCCACAATGCAGGAGCTCGACTCCTCCTGGCAGCCGCTTCACAAATTCGCTGACATGCATGTTATTCCCATACAAGGGACATGACACTGGAACCAACCTCGGTCCAATACGGGCATAGTTTGAGAGAAGGGTTAGCTAAAAAGAGATATCCAGAGGTATTGAGGGCAGCAGGTCAGCACCTGCAGGCAGATGTCAAGCGCGGCGGCGTAGTTGGACACAAACAGGGCGCGCTGGATCTCGGCCTCGCTCTCGCCGGCCTCCCCGTGGTCCTCGCCGGCCGTGGTCGGCCGCGGGCTCAGCGCGCTCGACGTGCGCGACGGCTGCTGTACCGGGGCCGCCTCCACCTCCGGCAGGTTCTCAAAGAAGGACTCGCCCGCGTCTGCGCACCCATGACACCACGGCCCTAAGAGCAAGGCTTTTTTTCCTCAGAGTTATCTTTTGTACCAGGGCCGCCTCCACCTCAGAGAGGTCCTCAAAAGAAGCACTCGCCTGTGTCTGCGCAGCCACAACCCCACCTCAGAGACAGGCATTCTGCCTTCAGGAAACTTCTTAATACCCCGCTCCTAATGGCGCGATAGATGCTGTGCTGGGCTCGTCTCCACCTCAGGCAGGTTCTTGAAGAAGAACTCCCCCTCGTCTGCGCAGCCACGACAACACTACCCCGCCTCAGTGCCAGGCTACTTTGTCTTCAGGAGCTTTCAAATTAGCACGCTCCTATCAAAGACCTCTTGCAGTGCTAGGACCGCCTCCACCTCAGGTAGGTTCCCAAAGGACTCGCCGCGTTTGCGCAGCCATAACACCCGCAAGTCCACCTCAGTGACAGGATATTTTGCCTTCGGGACTTTTTTTTACAGCTCGCTCCTAGTAAAGTCCTGCCATGTCACACTTCCCCTGAGGGTGGGATTGGACATTGCATCCTGTTATTTCTGGCAGCAAAGTGTTCGAGTGCCCTTTCAGTCATGAGAACTTCTGCAGCCCCGGATGATGCCCACAACGTCCCACACCTGCGCTTTGTGAAGTCAATGGCAAACGCCAACAAAGATGGATCCGAGCAGAAGCTAACTGCAGTGGCATGGATATTTAGCATGCAGGATCCAGCACAAGCATCAAGCCCCACCTTCGTCGCCAAAGGCGGAGTTGCCATTGGCATCGGGCAGGTTCCGGGGTGGGGAGGTGCCGGCTGCGCCATCGCGTGGCGAGGTCAGCAGCAGGCTTTCTGTGGCCGCCGCCAACGAGGCATCCACTGCATTTCCCTCTGGCTTTGGCAGGACGTCCTCAAATCCCAGGTGCGCCAGCAATTGCCTGCAACATCGTACATGAATCCTCACACAGTAACAGCGATCTTCAAATCGGTCCGAATTTCGGTCTTTCAGACCTCCAATTGACACTGAACCCTTGCTGCCTCAAAACCTTGTGGGATGCACTCTGGGGGCCAATTCAAACCATAATGCATTGGATCTTCCATTAAATGGAAGTTGTAGAGGCTTCTCACGGTCTCTCATGGTCTACAAAGTTGCCCTCCTTCAAAGTCACACAAGTATGGAGATATAAGTACACACCTGCAGCCTGTGGCATGTAAGAAACAGGCATGTGCTGTCTCATCCTCACATGCAAAGTCGGGCTATGCATTTGAACTGGCTTAGACCGCACTAATGCATATCATTCGGCCGCTGGTGGGTGAGATGAGGAGACACACCTCTTGGGATCGTCCTGGAACTGGACCTGCATAAAGGCCCAGACCTCGGCCTCCTCCTTGGCCGCTGATGCAGCTTTGCTCGCGCAGAAATTGGCCAGAGCCGCCCTCTCGCTGCTGCTGATGGCCTGCTCAAACTCATCTGAGCGCTCCGCCAAGTTGCCCTCTGTGACCACCTGAGGAGTGCAGAAAGCGAGTCATAACCAGATCAGTCAATATGATGCTCTTATGCGCATCCACTGTCTGCCATGCCAACAGTTGGCCTGCCTTTGAATCTGCACCACCCTTAGTGGCTATTGGGGTGTGGAAATA
Source organism: Coccomyxa sp. Obi (assembly GCA_020887355.1). Taxonomy (NCBI): domain Eukaryota; kingdom Viridiplantae; phylum Chlorophyta; class Trebouxiophyceae; family Coccomyxaceae; genus Coccomyxa; species Coccomyxa sp. Obi. Next base: position 347,686 of record AP025000.1, read on the forward strand.
CTTGTCAGTGAACCTTGATTGACGTGTCCTAGTTATTCAGTCCACCCATCATGACGAAGTGGGGTGGGAGGAGCACCTGTCTAAGGCTGAGGGTGCCCATAATGGATCCATCCTGTCGCTTGGTGTTGGTGACCGACACAAGCCTGCCACCAAAACCAAACGTGGCAGCAGCTGGCCGCTTCAGCCAGACAGGTGCACGTGCCAGTGGGGGTGCTGCACCTGATTACGCACCAAAGCAAATTTCGGGACAGAAGGTAAAGAGCAAGAAAAGCAGAAATTCAATAGCTCCGGGACATTCTTGGTATCCAGCAAGCAGGCCAGGACAACTCTTTTCATGAGGCCCACAGTATGAAACACAGGAGAGATGAGGAGCTTCCAGTAAATTGTGTTGCTGGAGGAACTCAGTGAGCAGGTGCTGTGAGGCGCACTTGTGGTGCCAGAGCCGGAGAAGCCGTCGTCAGAGTAGTGCGGCTGTGTCCGCGGCTCAGTGAAGGCTGCCAGAGTGTGAATCCTCACCTGCAGTGTTTCGGCACCTCAAAAGATCGTATTTGCATGCAAATGATGATCTATCCAATGCCAACTCAAACTGAACTCCAGCCTTGGAACTGAAGCAGACCTGAGATGATCAGTCAGCGCAATCAGCAGGGCTGAAATGGCAAGTCATGCGGAATTGAAACGAAACCAAAAACTCGGCATGGGAACAGCAATACACGATGACAGGTGCCAAAGCGACAGATGCCCAGGCAGGTTTCCATTCCTGGGCATCGTCCAGCAAGGATGTGGTGATTACCGCGCCGCTGTGATTCTCGCCGCCACCAAGAGAGGCCGCTGCGAAGACCCCTGGGTTGCTGGGGGACCATGCCAGGTCATGCACATACTCCCCAAAGCCGCCTGAGAACTCCCCGAGCGGCTGACCCACGGGCAGGTTCTGCCGCATCGAGACGTCCCACAGAATCGTGCGGCCGTCCTTGCCGCTGGACAGCAGCATCCCCGGGTCTTGCAGACACCAGCTTGCGCTCACAACACCCTGTACATGCGCCAGAAAACTTGATTACACTCGCATTGACAGTGCGGAAATATGCTGGGTGTTTCATCAGCATGATCCCATCATGCCTGCACTCGGTGCATTTTGTCAGGTGCATTGTGAACCGCAGAATACATGTGTGGCCCTCAAAGATAAGACGCAGCATGTGAGACTCTCATCGGCCATGGGCCGGCCACAAGCCCTTGCAGCCTCATACATAGAATGCCCCATACACCATTGCAGACAATTATGAGGCACACGAAGAGGTTCCCACTAAGTGTTTACACTCCTGCTGTACCCTGAAGGGGCTAAACAAGAAACTTGCCGGCTCAACAACCCCCAAAATCTCTATCTTGAGTGAAAAATTCCTCTCGAGCATGTGCAATCAGTCGCAGCCCAGACAGCAAGGGTTTGGCACCAGTACCTTCTCATGGCCAAGCAGTTCCCTGATGGGCATAGTTTTCATGCGCAGGTCCCAGATCTGCAGCAGCGGTGACAGATCATCCGCACATCCCACCACCAGCTGTGTGGATATATATGGATGCCATGCCACCACGGAGCATCGTTTCATGCGCCTGCACCCACAGAATCTCCTTTATCAGAGACTCAGTCTAACGACTCTATCAATACCCCCCTTGCATGTTCAAATTGAGGCGATGTTCGCAACGTGCTTAGTAAAGGCAAAAGCGCTAAGTGAGTACCATCCTGTCGCAGAGTATTGCAACAATGAGACTGCGATATGCGCACTGTGCTGCCATATATGAGCTCTCTAAACAGGTGCGACAGGTACAAGAAGTCTCTGTCCAACCAGGCTAAGGGCTGGAGATATTAAGCAATTTTTGTGAAGATAAGAATGGGTGATCGTACCCCTGGTTGTCTGCCAGCTCCATGACTTGGCTGCCCTTGTTCGTGTCCCACACCTTAATCACGCCTGTCTCCGTACAGGTAGCCAGGATATGTGCAGCCCTGGGACCGTTCCATGCCAGGTGTGTGATGCCTGGTGATCCACCCGGTGTTGCAGCCACCTAAGAGCCCATCGCAAGCAGAAGTCAAGGGTGAATCATAATACAGGTTACATCTGCACATGGCTGTGTTGCCAGTTGGGCTGTATCCAGACTGCCGCATGGACACTCATGTCTTTCTTTTATCCTTCATGGAAACACACTCAATCGTGAGTGCAATATGCTTCCCATGTGAAGGAGCGGCGTATGACCCATGTCGAGGGCAGCACATCAATCAAGCATATGTGCTTGAATGCTTAGTAGAGACCTGTTATTGGGAACAAGAACCCAGTGCTACTGAAGCAACCCTTGCAGGCATGTATATTCATTGTTTTGACCGCTTGGAAGAACTCTCCTCAGGGCAGTTGAGATATCATGGTCTTGCAGTGAACTGTGAAGTGCAGACACTTACTGTGACAGTGGGTGACTTGGGATCGGTAATATCCCAGAATTTCAACTCCCCATCCGCGCCTCCCGAAGCAAGGATGTGCGGTTTTTGGGGGCTGAACTTCAATGCTTTCACCTGTAGAGACACAAACATGGCTACAGTCCACCTTCCTGACAAAGAACTCATTGTCAAAATTTCGCAGTGCACACAAAAGTTATGCTCAGTGCATACAATGCTGCCTGTGCGAAAAGTCAGAAAGTTGCTTGCAGCTACACCAGCAAACACCATATTTCATCGACTCATTCTGCTTGTGAAGATGGTTCTGCACAGAACCCAGTCCATTGGCTGCATGCAAGGAAGTAAAGGGTACTCTCACCGCTCCCTTGTGTGCCTGTATCTGTGCTATGAGACTGGCACTGCCCTGTCCCTGCACAATTTTTGATGGGTCCCAGAGAGCAATGCTTCCATCTGACAGACCACCCGCTAGAATCCCATCCTGTCCAAGAATTGACTGTCAGGGAACCCCTTATTAAGTGATGATTGATGCTGACAAGAGGCTTTTGAAAGCACAAGAGCAGCGCTGGAAGTTCACTACAGGATGACTTAAACGCACTGGCAGTGCTCCTTCTGCGTGAAAGGTGCCCCAAACGAGCTGATGGAAGCTTTCCGAAGCAGTGACAGGCTGTCCAGCGCGTACTATTCCCTTTCCCCGTCCAAACTCCAATGAAAATACCTGGAAAGCAACAGGTGCATCATACCTTGGGAACGAAAGCTCAATGTGACGGCCTTCAGCCCGAATAAATACAACAATCAAATAGTATGTGAAAATGATAACGCAAGGCCGCATAATACATCTTCTTCACACTGCAGGGCGTCGCAAGTGGGATCAGGGAAGCTTCCATGCAAAAATTCCGGAAGGGGAAACGGACATAAGCAAGACTTCAGCCATATTTCAGTGAATGGCCGCACACACACCTCCAATGACGAAGAGGTCGAGAAATTACTGTCAATCGAACCTGCAACTGTGCCTGTAGCCAACAACGATCGTGGACCGAAAGCCACAACGGCCGACAAAGGGATCTCATTATTTGGTGCCATATTGTTGCCTGGCTAATCACACGTCACCAGAAAACAATTACCAACCGCAGGTCCTCAATTTGGTTCTCATCAGAAACTTTTTCATGTACAACTATTCAAGCCCCCATACTGTCCCGGTATCAGGGCGCAGAGCAAATTTGCAACCTATAACGACAATGACACGACAGTCTGGGCAGGTTAACTCTGCAAGTTGACTCTCTCTGCCTCACGAAACACAGATGCCTGGGCTTGAAACCCTGGAAAGCATTACCCTACCGAGGAGGGGAATGGTCAACTAGTGTGGAAGCCCTAATGTGCTCTTCTCTTCTCAGCGCATTGACGCTTCCTTCGACTTCAACTTCCTATCAACAGAAATACAAGGAGTACAACTCTGCAAGTTCAAGATTTAAGGTCTTGCAGCTGTGTTAAGGTGTTTGGCGTGCCAAAATTTCTCGCAGTGGTGGGTAGACTGAAAGGGAATATTCAATCTTGCGAGATACTGCCTCACAAACGAAGCGTAATAAGCATGCTGGAGATAGCCATCAGCTGCATATTGGCCATTCTTAGAAGTTACCAGTTTCCGCAGAATTGATCCCGCTTTCTAAATTGGCTTAGGGCACCTCTCGTTGAAGGGGTATGCCATCAAGCACTTGTGCTCTAACAAGAAGTACTTGCTTTTGCGATCCGTGTCGCGATGGCAAAGGGAAAACGCACGCATAAGTACTCTGTGCTGCTCCCGACCTACAACGAACGGGAGAACATAGGCATCGTTGTAGCTTTGCTGGTGAAGACCTTCGAGTCCAGGTGCCGGCTCATTGATTCCAATTTGCAACAACCAAATTTTTTTATCTCCCACATGCGTTTTCTTTCAGATGGCTTGTTGGGTAATGTATCAAATTTCATTACTGTCTCAAGGGCAATGCCCTGATAGAGCTCTGTAAAGTGTCTTACATTTCGATATTTGGATGAAATGTGCAAACCTCGCAGTTTTCACGTGAACTTTACTGCTGTCTGTAGCAATGCATTTGTTCTGGTGCTTGAAATTTCTTAGTTTGAGCCCTTACCCTTCAACTCTTTGCTGCAGGAACTTGGACTATGAAATAGTGATCATTGATGACAACAGTCCCGATGGCACGCAAGAGGTGGTCAAACGACTGCAGACTGCGTACAGCTCCGAAAAAATTGTGAGGCCCTAGCTGAAACTGCTCTCCGAGTGATGGGTACCCAATACCTACGCATGTCAAACGTTGCCCCGGACGCATCTCACGCTTGACATCCGCTTGAGGCCTTATGGACACGCAATCCATGTGCAGGTTCTCAGGACGCGACCTGGCAAGCTTGGTCTAGGTGAGAGAGTCTTTGAGCTACAGTTTGCCCCTCATACATTCTTGTGGAAAGGCTTGTATACTGACGCCAGCAAGGTACTACAGTGGTGTTCCAGAAGCTTGAGGTAAAGTTTGCTGCAGCCACTCATATCCAGTCTGTGTTGTTTGACAGGGACCGCGTATGTGTACGGCCTTAAGCATGCGACTGGGGACTTTGTCATTGTGATGGATGCTGACTTATCACATCATGTATGCCCCTGACTCTCCAGCAGACACTGTCACTGCTGCATTCAAACTGAGCTCAGGGGGTATTATTGGTTCCAACCCAAATAGCGATCTACGTTGCATTCGTATCTCAGCATGCACCATGCCTTGCAGCTGCAAATTTTGCATGTCTGCATTTGCTTGTTCCTCTGCTCTCCACCAAAAAAAAATTTGAACCCAACACCGTTGGGTGCAACAGGCAAGGAGCATCTGCTTAAGAGCATACAGGAGACAGTTCTGATCAGGACAACAGGTGCTAGATCTGACCTGTTATGCACTGCTTATTGTGCAGCCCAAGTACATCCCGGACTTCATAGCGAAGCAGGCGGAGAGGGATGCAGACATTGTGAGTGGGACGCGGTACAGCCGCTCGGGGGGCGTGTCCGGCTGGGACTTCCGCCGCAAGCTGACCAGCTGCGGCGCCAACATCCTGGCCGCCACACTGCTGCAGCCCAAGGTCAGTGCACTTAGAAAAGCTGGTGCCTGCCCTGGGTCTGTACTCGAGTAAAGCAGTCACTGGGCCTTGCAATCTAAATGTACTGTCGTGAGATCTGATGGGCTTCTAATTTGAAGCCCTCCTGTGCAGCACTGCATCTGTAGCTCTGATACTGGAGAAGATTTCTATGTGGCCTACCTTGCTGGCCGCATCCCCGGTTTAGTTTTGTAGCCGAACAGGAATCTTCAGCACAGCATGTGCTTTTTGGCATAGCTGTGCAGGATCACATTGGCCCCTGCTCCTTGGTCCATTCACCTGATGGATATCCACCTTAACTGCCTGCATGCTTACCGTGTATTCATGCGCCCCAGAGTTGCATTCAGGATAGTGGATATCGTGAAGAAACTGATGACGCGTCTGATGACTTCCAGGTGTCGGACCTGACCGGCTCTTTCCGGCTGTACCGCAAGAGTGTGCTGACGGAGCTGGTCAAGGACTGCGGCTCCAAGGGGTATGCCTTCCAGATGGAGATGATGGTGCGAGCGCGCAACCTGGGCGCCACCATAGACGAGGTGCCCATCGTGTTTGTGGACCGGCTCTATGGCGACTCGAAACTCGGCGGCGCAGAGATTTGGATGTTCCTCCGGGGCCTGCTGTGGCTGCTGGTCACCACATGAGGAGTGAGTGATTGTGATTGTGATTTGCTTCCTGCGTTGTGTTATGATTCTTTGGCCAGTGCGCTTGTGAAGGGTACAACGGCAATGATAGATAAGAAAGAAGGGTGTGGATGATTTGCAAATTGCATTCAGAAAAGTGCTTGTGGATTGCCAGGGGCATTTACATGTGCAGCTGCTCATGTGTATGGTTTGAGGCAGAGGCAGCCCCTGTGTGGCACAGCTTATGAATTCCTCGTCGCAAGTCTCGAGTCTCTCGACATTTTACGCTTACAAGTCTGCATCGATATCATCAGGTTGAATTTAACACACTGACTCTTAGGGACTTACCTATATCCGGAAGAAAGCTCTTGCATGGGTAATCTTGCACATGGCACAGCTGTACCTGACATGTCTTGTACATCTCATGCCATGAGATGTACAAGAACGTGAACGTTAACGGTGACGATATCGATGTGTTCAGGGTGCTGATCAGGTCTCTATAAGCTCAGAATGATGTGCATGCATGTGGCGGTTGTTATACGTATTCACCAACAAATGCTTTTAACTCAACGAATGAATCCATGCTGCGGGGAAGCAGGATTTTCATTTGTGCACCGAGAGGTCCAACTGGTGCTCACCGCTGCTGCCCGCTGCCCAGGACAGCATGCGGACACCTGCATTGCAGGTCCTGCGAACAACCAGTGCGAAGTGCTCATGATCATTACCACTTCATGCGCAGTATAAACAGACTTTTTTCTACTTGTTCGGGACCGGGATCGTTTCGTGAGGCACGGCAGAAGAGACCCTTGTTGACACCAAACAAAACACAGCTTTGCCAAGGCCTACTACTCTTGAGTGTGGAGACGATCCAAAGGAAATAACGAAACGAATAACGAAATTATAATTGCCAGGGCTGGAAACTTCAGCCATCGACATTGAAATCTCTTCACCGAAAACTAGCAGTTGACACAGCTCCATAATGGACTCCTCAGAAGACTATGAGGTGATTGACGGGGATGTTGGACTCTTGGAAGAGCCAACGACGTACCCCGGTGATACTCATGCGCTCTTTGCCTGTCGAAGAAGAAGAAATGCTCCTTACTTGTGCTGGCAGTGCTACCCCACGCATGTCTTCTTTTGCCATCTTCCCACGCTCTCGGAAAATTCAGTGCATTGCTTTCCTGCTCAACAGGCGCTGATCTGGAGCATATTGCAGCAGTGCTGGCCGATCCCAACCCAAGCTCAGGCCAGCTGCAGGGCAGAAGGATGTCCAAGCCAGCCAAAAGAAGGAGGCCGCGATGTCCGCCCAGCAGGGCAAACGGAGATGACGAAGCAGGACCCTCAGACCTGCATGTGAGCAGAAAGGCAGCGCGCAAGTCTCAAGCCGGCAGCAGGCTGCCGCGCATCCCAGAGCAGAGCCCCTTTGACCCGAAGGGCAAAGCAAAGCAGCAAATGCCGGCCCCAGTAGCAAGCCCCAAACAGGACCATCTCCACTCACCCACATCCAGCAGAGAAAGGGAAGGGGAGGCATGGCAGTGGGGCAGTCCTCAGAGGCAGCGCAATCATGACTCCTATGAGGCAGGCCCCAGCATGATCTCTCCCAGCTTGGGGCAGCTGCACCTGGACAGCGATGAAGAAGAAAAGGGACCATCACGGGGGAGAAACGTACCGTGCACCAGTACATGTGCCGCACCAAGCAGCGCAGCAGGCCCCAGTGTAGCGCATGGAGGAGGGAGGACCAGGACATCATGCAAGCCCAAGGCCAGGGGGCGTTCCTACAAGCCTGGCATGCAACCCTTCTACGACCAGCCTGGAGATGAAGGAAATGAAGAGGCAAGCCTTGCTCCACATATTTTGCTCATTATGGGGCAGTGCATGCCTTCCCTGCACGTTGCTTGCATTCTGCTTTGCTTGGTGACAGAGGAGGAGAGAAGCGTGCATGCAGGCTGTGCCTGCACCTGGTCCATGCCTGTCACCTGTCAAACGGCAACAATCAGACATCACTGGCTCCTTCATGAAGCACGCAGTCCGCAGCCCTAGAATCGAGAGGTCACCATGTCAATCATGTGGCTACAGGTTGTGGGGGGATCATAAATCAGCAACACAGCTGGGGTGACTGCTTGTGCAGGCTGCATTCTGTCAGGCGTGCACTTGCTGGGTCCCATTGCACCCGGACCGGCGCAAAGAGATGTGGCAGCAGCACCTGCGCGGCGACCGGCACGCTCGCGAGGTGGCCGCTCGCCTGGCCGAGGGGGCCAAGCACGACTCCACACACCGTTACAGAAGTGCGCGTGCCCCCCAGAACTGCCCCCAAGCTTTGCATGCAGCGGTGTAAGTGATGTACTTGATGAAATGCTTTTGGTACTTGGGGAATGACTGTGCTATGTTTGCATATTACCCTTCTTCTGTTTCCCACCCAAGGTTCCGCAAGCATCTGGCAATACTGAGAACAATCACCAGGAGTTCAGAAGCAGGCCCTGAAAACAGTGTCATCTCTGTACAATCTCATGCGTCGTCATATTCCTATGTGCATGCTTGAGGGGCGTGTGTCTGTGTGATCGCCAATCCAGGCAACGTGCTGCCGGCAATGAAGCATGCGGCGGAGGAGCTGCGCATGCTGGGGGTAGTCAGCGGTGATGGCGTGGCCCCCACAGTGCGGCAGGCCACAAGGACGGCCAACGAGATACTTCGGACCAATGATGACACCACTCGCGGCATCAGGAAGCTGCATAGGGAGGCGATGACGGTGCGTGGTTCCTCCGGCCCTGTCGGTGGCGGCACCTAATATTTTCTTCTAAAGAGCAGATTCCAGCAATTTGAAGGCCCATTCTGAGCGCCATATCTTTTGTCCTCGTTTTCATATGGACGAGGTGTAATGTATTCGTGCTCACTTGGGGTTCATATGAGATGAGGATGCCCCTGCCACACCCTCTGAAGAATCGGCTGTGGCTTAAAGCATGGCACTTTACTCCAGAAACCTCCCGTTCAATATTGCTTTCTGCAGGATGTTATCTTTTGCGCGCGAAGAACCCAACGCCTCGAACCATATCAAAAGCTGACAAGGAAGGCGCCTTTACAGGAACTGGTGCACCATGCGGGCAACAATGCTGAGTACCAGCGGCTGGCGACGCGGCTGGCGATAGAGCGGCTGGCATGCGCGTGGCCGGCGGTGGCTGACATGGCACCGCGCCCCGACGGCACTCTGCTGGCCATCAGCGCCACGCCTGCCATTATCGCCTGCCTGGCTGCACAGCTGCCCCACATCCGCGTCACCACCCTCGTTATCTCCCGTGAGTGTTCCTTCGTAATCCTGGTCATGCTTTCATGTTTGGTCTGTGGGATGATATCCTTCGAGTTTACATCAAACGAAGCACACAGCAGGTTCCATCATAGCTTGGTGGATTGCCTTATGCCGGCCTGCTTTGTGGCTGATGAGCCTGGGAAGAGATAGTTGCTGCCACTTTTGCAGCTTGATTCTGCCGCAATCTGCCCATCCTGCAATTGCCGTGTATGCTCTCGTTCATTTTTGGCATTCCCGCCTTATCTCATATGTGCAGATTTGTCATTCTCTGCATAATTACCACTGCAGTATAAAGGGGCAGTGAGAAGCACATGACATGATCACGAGACCTCGACATGAAGCAACATCAAAGCTGCTGTGCATGCTCTGCAGTGGCAACTCTGCATGCGCTGGACCTGGCTCCAGTGACTGCCGCGCTGTGCCTGCTGGCGCGCGCACTGGCGACAGACAACAGCGTGAGGCGCCTGCAGCTCAACCTGATGGGCTTTCGCCGCAACTTCATCGGCACTGCGGTTCCGGCCGAGGTCACCGCGGCGCGGGAAGCTCGGCTGATTGGCAGAGTCCTCTCCGAGCTGAATCGCACCGTCGAGCTCAACACATCTTTCAGGCATGCAATGCTGCTCTGTGCCTCACTGATTTTGTGCAATAGCTACAGTAAACATGTCCGCGGGGTGCATGCTGCACTTGGCTGATTGGTTTTACGGTTGCCAAACTTGGCTACTTGACAACTCCTTCAGGTGCAAGGCAGCTTTGCCCCGCTCAAGCGAGGTTTCATAACAGTGAGCCCGAAGGCAGCATAGCATTTGCTCGAGTTCCCTCGTAGAAGCACATCAAGTCACCCCTCTCATTGTTCACCCGTTGAGTTTGGCCAGAAGACATGGGTGCAGTGGGCCCGAAGCCCCAGAATTCCCCTAGCAATTTGCAGGGTGGCTTCTTGATCTTCCTGCTGCATAGTTTGGCCAAACAGCTTCCAAGATGCAAGCATTTAGCAAGAGGCTCCTGCATGTCCATGGACGAGAGCCTGACTGCAATGATTGCATGTCTGAGGCACTGTGGTTGATACAGCTGCAATGATATGCTTGGGTTGATGTTTTGCCTTGGGAAATTTTGCAGGCGGCTATTTGTGCATGTGACTGACAAGGAGCCGTATGCGGAAGAGTGGGCCGCAATAGAGGCCACCGCTGTGAATGCTGCGCCACGTCAGCGCATGGCAGTCGCTATGGCACTGCACCCCAGGTGAGTGGACCATGGCCTTCTCGAAATCATTGGCAATGAAAAGGCGGAGACAGTCCTGTAGTGGAGGTAGAGAGGTTCCCCAACATCTGATATTGGAGGTCATCTGGGCCTCTATTTGTCTCTTTCGTGGTCTCAAGGACTACAAGTTTCATTCCTTATATGGATTCCTAATTTGTAGCATGAGCCCGATATCAGGATTGAATAACAGCATGGCCGCCTGCCTACCTGCAGTCCAATGGAAGCTGCCAGCAGTTTGTTGGCAATCATCTAGTCGATGATGCTAGGAATGACTTGACTTGAGTATGAGATGTTTTACGCAAGCAAGTGGCCGTGTTATCAAGTGAGCTCTGTCAATTGTGCTACAGGGTTGGCAACACGTGCGCTCTCAAATGGCTTCCCTTCCACATCTTCCGGGATATCCTGGACTTGGCAGTCCCTGCCCTGCCCTGCAAGTTTGTCTTGAAGGGAATGAAAGATGGTAAGGGGAGCAGCTGATGGGGATTTGTCCAAGGCATGTTGAGGTGATTGTACATCTACCTCACTACAGTGATCGAGGAGTTAAAAGAGGACATGTGTACATGATAGGCGTGCAGGATGTGATCTTCGGAAAATCATCTTCCTGATGTTGTGTACAGCACCAGTGTCCGAGTGCATGCGGCGAACGCAAAGGAGTTTTTGGTGCTGTCAAATGCATGAATTTTGCAATTCTAGTTGATATGCACTTCCTGTGGATTTACAATTCGGTACACGCAATGTGACGGGTGCAATCGTGCGCATTCTATGTAGAATTAAGAGTTGTAGTGTGATACTACTAGTATCAACTACGTAGTATGAGCCCTAGGGGCTTCTGTGGTGGCATCTCTGCTCGTATCAATTAAGTCAATCAAATCATGGCTGTTAGTGGCTATTCTGGCAAAATGCAGATAGCCCTGTTTAGGATGTGAAATTATTATGTTATGCATAGCTTCTGGGGAGTTTCTAGAGGAAGGTTCCTTAAAGAAGTTAGTAGGTAGTTTCTGCTGAAGTCGAGAAGTCACATGAAGCTTCCTCGAGCCATGTCTATATAAGCTGAAACAGGAGAGCTTCTAGAAACAAAATTATTCTGCCGATTCTGTAGAAGCTGTAAGTTGCGTTCGAACCCAGGAGGCAGGCCAACGACTGTTGACATCACGACTGAGAGAGACACTGGGAGGAGGGACACCTGTTCTATACGTGAACCGTCACCCACTCCGAGAATTCGCTTAGTGGGGCACGTGGTCTTCTAGAACTCCTCTCCCCCTAGAACTAAAGGCTGTGGACTTCGCAAGTCTTTCCTAAACATCAGAATTCTTGATCAATTTCACAGGTAAACTGCACAAATATAATCCAAGGCTTTCCGGCCGTCAAGTCAGCTCCTGACCATACCCTGGGACACATCACCGACTAGTTTCACATACCGCCTTCACCGCAAGCACTTGTGCTTCTCATTTATTGCAGGCGCTCCTCGTTGTGTTGGTCACTCGTACTGATTGTAGACGTCTGTGTGCCACCTCCATAGCCGGAGCCGCCTTTACCAAGTCAGTAGTTGACTTCAACACTTCGTGTTCTAGAAACTTTCTGCACAATATAAGTGTTGTACCCAGTACTGTTCTGTATAGTTGATCGCTCTCTTGGTCATCCACATCGTTTTCAAACGTGTGTGTGCCGCCTCCGGAGCCGGAGGCGCCTCTAGCAAGCCACTAGCTGAGCACTTTTGTTTCTAGAAACTTCTGCACGTCATAGTTCTCTAAAAATCTCTCTAAAAATCTCTCTAAATATCTCTCCGTACAAGAATATAATTTTCGTCTAAAAATCGCACGCTCTCACTCACAAGTTTCCGGAAACTTCAAAGGCTTCTTCGTTCCAAAAACATGTACGTCGACTGCGCAGTAAAGAGACCACTGATGTACTCTTCTCCGTCGAAGATTCCTGACCTCCTCAAAAAGATGAAGCCCTTCTATGGGGAGCCAGAAGAGCTTCCTAAGCATTGGCTGGACATGTTTAATAGCATCGCAGATAAGCAAGGATTGGGTGCCAAGGAGAAGCTGTTCTGTGCAAGGTTGTTGCTGAGAGGCAACGCTTCCATTTGGTATTCAGTTCACAAGAAGTCCATTTCTTGCTGGGACGAATTCCACAGCCAATTCTTGGGCCGCTTTGGTCTTGATGGTATGGCTGCAGCCAGTGCTTTTCTTCACCGCTTCCAGTATGACAATGAGCCTGTGGGGGTATATGCAGATAGCTTGCATTACCTCCATGACTGTCTGCTGCAGCCGGATGAGAAACCAATGCCTGACTGTTTGTTCAAAAACCATTTCATCACTGGCCTTCACCCAGAACTGAGAGAGAAGGTCTTGTTCAGCCGCCCAAAAAATCTGCAAGATGCGATAGGAGATGCAGTCTACTTTGAGCAATGCTTGCGTGATGAGCAGCGCAACAGACGGCACTCCCCCCATATACAAGGTCCACCAATCAAAATCAACTGCCCCGGCAACCAGCCTTTCTACCCAAAGACCACCGAGCCCAACAACTACAGGCCGTCCAATGTCCCACCCCCACCGCCGCCGCCGCCTCGACCCCAGCCGCAGCCACGACCAGCACGGCCCTTTTCTCAAACACAAGGTCCAGCAGTCAAAACCAACTGCCCCGGCAAGCAGCCTTTCTACCCAAAGACCATCAAGCCCAACAACAACAGGCCGGCCAATGTCCCACCGCCGCCGCCGCCGCCTCGACCCCAGCCACAACCACAGCCGCAACCAGCACCTCATGCTCAACCTCAAGCAACACCTACCGGTGTGCCTCGAGTGCCGGCCACCGGGCCTGCCCCATCGGCTGCACCAAGAGGCACTGGAGGGTCTTACATATTGAACGTACCGACCACTAGCATGGAGCATGTTGATCAAATTATGTCCCTTCCGGTGTGTATTTCCGTGGAGGGATATATCAAGATTTGCTCTGAGGCAAATTTTCAGAAGATGATCAACAAAATGAAAATGCTGCGGGAAGGCTGCTGAATAGAAAGTCACCAGGGCGTCTCTTGATGATCCAAAATCTCACAATGCCTTGCCGGCAGCACAAGCCCCCGGAGCTGTAAGCAGGCTTTAAAGGCAATTATAAAAATAGCATGTTGCACAAGTAAAGTGAGGATAGTCAAATAGTACCTGGAATTGAAGAATTTGACATCTAAAAAGGCTTCAGACACTGCACTGACTGACAGTCACCCACGGTGGCTTGTAAATTACTAGTATGATATTTTACTGTTTTACAAGCACGATGACGGCCAGCCCATGATAACCGTATCGTTGCCTTATAGCGTCCTGAAGTTTCGGCTGGTTTGCTAAGGACGATCTCTATTCACGCATTTTGTTGAGGAATAATACGTGTATGATGTAGCGTAGCTTCTAGGGAAGGTTCCCAGAGGAAATTATGAGGTACTTCCCGGAAGTACCTCATGGGAAGTTCCCATGGATATTGAGAACCCACATGAATCTTCTCCAATCCTTGGATATAAGTATCGAAGCAGTCTAGCTTCTTGTAATAAATTTACATCACAGATCTATAGAATTGCATATGGTGTCTCATCGAGAGGCAGGCCAATGACCAATCACTGTCACGACTGAAAGAGATTCCCGGACTTATGGTGCAAAAGAGCAGACCTGAAAAAAGCATCATTAAGTTGCACATGCATACTCGCATATAAGCATCCATGCCCCACCATAAGAGACCACAACAAATGAACAATTCTGCCTAGGAGAAAGGCAACTTCCTCTCACGTCAATACAGACATAAATAAGTAGCAAACACTGCCTTGGGCTCACGCATCTACAAAATCTTCCATACCGTATGGAAGCAGCTAGCTGCCCGGCTTATCTGCGGTAAAAGAACAGTGCTGTTGGCAAAATCTTTTGCTTTACTGATATCACGGCATGCACCATTCAGGATGTGACCCAGTGGGGGATGCTGCAGCCAATCCTTGCTGTCACATTTCTGTCCAATCCCATTCGTTCATAAACAAGCAACTCTCAGCAAACCAAAACGCACGAGAAAACACTACATGGTAACAGTGAAATCAAATTGCCAGAACCAGTACGCTCTTATAAGGGCATATATATGCGAGAAATTACTCGCCATTTTCAACCTTCTTCGGCAACGAGTCATAAGAGGCCTTGTCCAGCAGCTTCTTAGCGAGCAATTCCTGGATGGCAGCAATCCGGTTCACCTGCACAGCCAGAGCAGCACCAGCCTCAATGCAAGCCCCTAAGCACCTCCACCAGACAGTTTGCTCACTGGAAATGCACCGGTTGTGGTTGTGATGCCCACTCCGAAGGCGTGTTGCAGCATCACAGAATGACATCCAAAAAGGCGCACCTGAGCTTCCAGATTGTCCAGCTGTTGCGCCATGGCATCCTCCTTCTCAGCAGCTTCGGTCATAGAGGGATCGGCACTGTGTCGGTTGACCTGCGCTTGCATGCCCAGGCTTCACAGAGCTCTCTTCTCAACCATGCAGAGGACCTCTATTGACTTGTGCTAGCTAGATACACAAGAACATCTGTGCTGAGGTCTCCTGCTTGAACTGCAAGGCTAGAGCATCAAAATTCCACCAACGCTAGGCTCTGCTTGGTGCGTTGCAATACCAGCAGCCTGTTTTGGCAGCTTCAACCAATGGCAGGAGCTTGTCTTGGTGGCTCACCCTGAGGAAGTGGACATAGCGCGGATACCATGCGGCCGCATTCCTATCGCGCAGCCACCCTGGGATGCTGCTCTCCAGCTCGTCTATAATCTCCGCTCGGCCGCTCAGAAAACGTGCGTCCTGGTTCTCATTAACCTGCCGAATCAGTTGACTCCCTCAAGTTTGTCGAACGAAGTGTACCGCAAGTTGATGGTAAGAAAAAGGAATCATAGACAGAGGGTGGCAAGCTGCACCAATGTGAGCGCCTGACAGTTGAGCATTGCAATCCTAAAACATAGCAGCTGATGGCAGTAGCATGATACCATATTTGGAGAGGTCATTGCTCCAAGCTGGCAAATATCAAAAAAGGCATGAATGTATTGAACAGCTGCCCTTCTTCAGTGCATTCTGGTAGCAAGCGATAAAGTGTTGACCAACTCTCTGTGCAGTCTTGATGGGAATGCTCCTCACCCGCGAACAGGCATCGGCAAGGATGGCGATGAGGCAGTTGAGGAGGACCATGGACATGGTGAACCAGTAGACCAGCAGCATGGCCAGCCCAATCTCTGGGTTGTGGGTGCCATTGAAAATGGTTAGGTCCACGCCGCCCATCAGCCAGTTGAACACTGTAACCAGGCTCGACCCGATGCTCCGGAATTGCTGCAGGCCCCGCACACAGCTTGCAGCACTCGCAATAAAATAATTATGATCAGCCCTGAGCAAAGCACAATGCAGAAAATAGACCAACCAAATCCTCATCTTTTCGCAGTTGATTAAAAAA
Organism: Coccomyxa sp. Obi; assembly: GCA_020887355.1. Classification (NCBI taxonomy): domain Eukaryota; kingdom Viridiplantae; phylum Chlorophyta; class Trebouxiophyceae; family Coccomyxaceae; genus Coccomyxa; species Coccomyxa sp. Obi. Next base: position 363,859 of record AP025000.1, read on the forward strand.
AAGAGAAAATATCGTTGCTGCGGTCTACCATTGCTTCACGTTCAAGTGCAGTGCTGCAGACGTTCCGAGCAGTAGCACAGGTGAACTGCCAATGAAACTGGCACTGCTCTTACAAGAGTGAGCCAGCGCCTGGGCACCCCTGTTTCATAATGAATTGAGGGTTTTCATCCGGTTCACTCACTTTTTTGATTTGCTGCAGCAAGGCATTGAGTGTCAGGAGCGCTGGGGGCATGCACCTCTTTCTTCTGGTCGCGGCGGAAGAGGATGTAAAAGCTCATGCAGAAGCCCCACATTGTGAGCAGCAGCAGGAAAAGGAACCACTTGACATCATTGATGACTGCGCGCAGTGTGTCTATGAAGGGATTCTTCGACGGCTGCAGCACCCTGCAACACATAATTCAACAACATTGATCCAGGCATACAGAGTCCAGAATGTTGCATGAGCTGATAAAACATGTGTTTGCCTAGTAGCAAATAAAAGTGACAGAGGAAATATACAGTTGTGCAAGGATTGCAAGATGTGGGGGGTTTTGCATGGCGGATGATCTGGCTGGAAAATAGTGGACCTTGTCATGTCCTTTCTGCCAGCCCTTCAAGAGCAATTACTGCCCCTCCGAGTGAGGCACTCATCACCACCATGGGTGCCTGAATTTTGCTTCAGAATAGCACACCAGAATCTGAGACTGCCCCTAAATTAGGGGAGGAGGGCAGCCCACCTGGCAAAGTACTGGACCTTGACCCACAGGATGAGCACCTGCATAGCCATGAGGACAGACAGTCCATTGCTGGCCAGCTGTAGGCGGCCCAGGTGCATCACAGTTATAGTGATCTGCGCCACGTACGACACTATATCTAGGAAGTTCCTGCAGGACGCCGAACGAGATATTTTACTGAATCTTGGTACATGATGTTTGCTGCCTCAGGGACGTTCATCCCATCAAATACCCGGAATGAGCCTGACAATTGGACATCAATGCAGATGCAATGAAAAATCGATTGGCTGGTGCATTAATGTCACCTATGCAGCAGCTTTACTCTTGCTTGCAATCTGTCTGCACAAGCACCCCGCGTGATCAAGAGGGACCAAATAAGAGGAGGAAGACCGAAAGCTTACCAAAAGCTGTTGATCCACTGGAATACTCCGTATTCAATCACCGAGCAAAGTTCAATGTACACAAATGGCAGCATTCCTAGCACTGCTAGGATCTCAAACAGGACCGCTGCAGCTCCTGAGCGCGTGTGTAGCAGCTCCACCAGGCTAAGAGAGGTGTTCTCATCCTATGTGCAACCCCATACTTAGCACCATCGATTGGCCGTAATCTTGGTACTGCTGACAAAAGGTGTGCAGGTGTAAGAAGCCAATCTGGCACTCAAAAGGTGGTGTGTTACCGACAGCAAGTCACACTCCTCGAAAGAGATTTTTGCTAGATCCAATTTCGTGCTGAATGTTTGAATGAAGGGTCAGGGTACATTGTTGCCTGCCAAGAAGACATGATCTGTAAATGCAGATATGCCGTGTTGCAGGAAATGGCTGCAAAGCACCTGAAAGAGGAAAATGAAAATCTGGAAGGCCAGCAGCCAGACGAGGTACATGGCCAGCTCGATATGCATCCATCGCTGAGCCCACTGCTGCCACTTGAATGTGATCACAGCCTGGGCAAACACACACAATCTTCAAGCAATAATGGCATGACATGAGTCGAAGCCAATCAGGAGTGAATAACGGCAAAAGGCTACACTGCATGGTTGGGCTGACAAATGTGTCACTGAAACGTTGAAGATCGCCCAAACTGGCAGTGCTGATGATGAGGGCTTATCAGCTAAGGTGCCAGCATTGCTGAATTTAAAAAATGTTGACGGCCTGGCATGCTTCAATTGCGCACAAGAATGCAGTGAATTCCTCAGCACACTGCATTCCCTTCCTATCTTGATGTCCATCCAACTGTCCTGACCTTGCGCTGAAACTCACACAAATATAGTGAAGGCCAGAAGAGAAAGAATGGCTTCCACCTCTACGGCTGGCAACGCCCACACATTGACGTTGAAGATGTTCCTCTGAAAGCAGTGCAGCAGCGGGTTGAGCAGGCCTGCGTCGTCCGCGCATGCAGCACCCTCTATGTCCACCACATAAGCCTCCACCTCCAGAACAGCTGCCCTTCCTGAGGCACCACCGAAATGGGTCACTTCTCCTCCATGTTTCCTCGGCACGCGCATGCACACTTTGCATCCCTGCATTGCTTTCCAAGTTCACAGTGGCAGAGCAGGGGATTCACTGCCATCTGCACTTTGCGTCAGGAAATATAAAATGCACTTGATGCCCTGCTAAACTTGGATGCTTTCTCCTGCCGTGCATGCGTTGAGAGTGTGCACGAGACCATGAGACAATGCACGCTCTTCACTGCATCCAAGATGCTGAATGTATCTGGGCAGCCGGCAGATTTGTGAGATGGAGTGGCTGAGCATGTGATGCGTGAAAGCGAGGGCAAATGGGCGCACCCTCTTCGCCGGGGCAATCATCTTTATCCAACTGAGTGCGCCAGGTGCGCTGCCAGTCAATGTCCCTGCTGTCCATGCCCAGCGTCAGAATCCCATTGTTCTCCAGCAGCTGCAACACTGTCGAGTCCTGGCCACACACAGCATCACATCAGACCACAATGGCAACAAAATTCTCTGGGAGTATGCTCTGCAATGCAGGTGTGACCAGCCTCAGTGTTATGAATTCTCGTTGGATATGGGAAAGCTGTGAGCATAAGAAGATGGATGCATGCAGATGGCAGTGTTGCAACTCCACGGCAAAATGCTTGATGAAACTCCTGGATGGCGCTTGTTCTTAAAAGCACACGTAATGACCCACCCGAACTTTGAATGTGCCCAGCTTTTGGACGCCATCAAGCTCAATCCATTTCAGTGTCTCGGCAGGCTTCTGATAGAGCAGCGCAGAGGAGTATCCATTCCCACAGACAACCAGATCGTAGGCCATGTCGCCAGTACTGTCCATCAGTGGCTGCTCTATGTCGACCGAAGAATTATTCGCAGTCCCCATCGTGGCATTCATGGCCATTTCTTGTGGGCCTATGCCCCTGTGGGTTCTATGATGGTGCGGCATCGAAGCCCCTTTTCACGGACACAGTGATGATCAGGATGGTTCCTGAACAACCATTTTCTAGAAAAGTCAATATATCATTATTCGGATTGCTTGATGAGCCTTCTTTGGATCAAGTCTTCTGTTTGATCACTGTGATCACACTTTCCTGACGATACCTTTCGAACAATCCAATTTTACGAGATTGCAAGATTCTGATTCTTGTTATTGCTGTCTGTAGTTGGGTTGTCTTATTCACTTTAATAGTGTCTGGGGTAGAGCAAGATGCGGATTTTGCTTCGAAAGCGTGTCGTCTCGGCCGCACCTATCCGGATACTAGAGATACACACGGGCCAGGTGATGACCTTGTCAGCATGGAAAGGGACTTTTTGCAAGGTGTTCGGGTGGAATGCTCCTAAAGATTACTTTTCCTCTGTCACATTGAGATTGGCTTCGCAGTTCCACCCCCTGGTGGGGACGAGCATGCACTTATTATCCTGCACAAATTAGTGATTTGACTGCAGCTGACCAGCAGCTACTTTTGCATGATCATGCAAAGCGATACGTACCAAACAATTAAATGTTAATATTGATGATTGATTTCAAGTCGCCATTGCAACATCAACGATTCATGGGAGGGTCAAAGTTCCTTAGTGCCAGTAGCAATAGCAAGTGCCACCAGCTAGCGCTGCAGCTAGGATTGCGCATGACAACAGACCGCAATGGGGCCGCACCCTGGCCCCTTCAAATGATTATTATCATGATCTGCCCAATCCTCCACTAAACCTTGTACAAACACCATCATCGATTCGTGCTGCTAACTGGCAACGCTGTTTATGTTGTTTGTTTCCCGGTCTGTGCTCAAGTCAGGAACAGCTGACTCCCATGCCCGCAAATGCGCCCGCAAATGGTCTCATCCCTGATGGATGAGCATTGAAAGGCAGGACACTGTTGGGAAGCATCCACTGTACATGGATCAGGGTCGGCCGGTGATCAGCTCATCCACACATTTCGCAACTGAACTCAGCCTCAGAAGAGTGAGAGTTGAACCTCGATTAGTCGCTGATAGCCTCGCAAAGGAGGCAGCAGCATGCGGCTGCAAGGCTGCAATTGACGAACACACCCTTCAGCACAGGTATGCATTGCACTCCAAATATCACTCACAGTATTGCAGCAAAACATGCTATCTTTGCACCTTCAAATTTTTGCCGTCATTCATGCGTGTGGTGAAACAGCCACAAGAGTTTTTGGTTGCAGACATCTGGAAGGCTGGATGCCACGAGTGCAATTTTGTGATGTGCTGGGACGTTTTAATGGAGCAATCCAGGGAAAGAAGACCGTACCATGCCTCCAGGCAACCTTGGGGAGGTCCGCTTTGCTGCTGCTGTACATACATTGGCTGAGGTGGGGGCTGTGCATAGTAAGTGGGTGGGGGTGGCCCTTGAGGGTATTGAGGATATCCCTGTTGTGGGTAGCCCTGCTGTGGGTACCCTGGTGGAGGATAGCCTACACAGGTCACAGACCACATGGAGTTTAGGGTCCACTGGCTGATGCAAGCGACTCACATTCATCATACTCTTATGCCAACAGTTGATGAATCCACTGAAGCTCCATGAGACGACAAGAGGGTGCTTCTAAAGAAAACTCATGATCGTGGGACTTTGATGGCAGCTGACCTGACATGGAGTGTGCTGTACTCGTGCAGCAAACGGAGCAATTCGCTCGATGTCCTGTCTCAGCAAAGCGCAATGTACTTGAGCAAGGCTTTGTTCAATAACGCTTCGGACTCTCGTTGCAGTTGCGACCCACCAACGAGAGAATGGCCCTTGGATTTGTCGAACAGTCCCAGGATTAGTGATCCATGATAGCTCCTGGTCAGGCTCTAATCCGAAGCTCCACCTTGGAAAATTTCTAGAAGATTCCAGCCAAATAGTTAGGAACTGCAACGTCTGAAAGTGTCTTCGTCGACGGGTGGAAGATTTTTTAAAGGCAATCTGCTCTGCGAGTCAACAAGGCGCCTGACGTAGTCGTGGTAAACCGCAGCTGCCTCGATGGGAGCCCTTGACAGCATCCTCGGGCATGACCCGGTCACGCGACAGAACAGGATTGCAGCAGGTCAGCATGAAAATGTTTCATAAATCTATCTGAGTGAGAAACATGATGTCGTAGCTTGTTTCTACGTAAAGACCCGTGTTCTCATGCTTTGTCAGCACCATCTGATCTGGTGAACAGAGATTCGTCCGGTCATTTCTGCAGCACTGTAATCTCATGTTCAAACTTACCACCTGATATGCTGGTACGAAGTTGTGCACATCGTCTTATGAGATGATTTGCAAGATTTTAGCAGTCCGATATTGATGGCGTTAGCCCCGACGGAGTACATACTCTGACACATTGCTTCTTTGGGGTAAAGGAGCTGCCCTCGCGCTTATTGGAGCCGGATACTACTGGTACAGCAGCAAGCAGCACGGAGAACGTGAGCAGTCTATCCTTTCCCGCCACCTTAATTCACATCTGATGGCACATGTGTTGTTCACTGTACGATCTTGCATCGGCATCACCATCACCGCACCGCCCTTATGTTAGATTCCTACCAAAATGCTGGTAATTGTGTGTCACTGGTCAGTTCAGTCTACACATCAGCAATTTCGCCAGAGATTCCACAGGCTTTCAGATCCGCATGTTGTGCGTGCAGACCCGGTTGACAGGGCCAGGGAGGAGGCTGAGCGCGTCAAGGACAAGGCCAAAGAAGAGGCGGACCGCCTGCGCCAAACTGTCGATGACAAGGCCCAGAAGATTACAGGACGCAAGTAGAGCCCGGAGCATGCTGCAATGGTGTCATGTCGTCCATGCCTGCTGAATGTAAAGGCAGTCCAAGGCCTCCACTGTTACAAGAGTGCCGAAGTGAGAGACGGGATGCTCGATGCTTAGGCAGCTGATCACGGCAGTTGCCGCCTTAATGTCGACATAAGTGTGTGACTGCTGGGTGCTGATACTCTGTTAGGAAGAGATCTTGACACTCTAGCAGCTTTCTCATTCAACATGGACAGGCGCCTGAAGCCCACAAGATCGTCTTTCTGTTGCTGGCATCCTTTGCTTCCAACATACTGTCAATGATGCTGCCTCTGTAAACTATCATGCTGGGCATTCAAAACTGGAAGGGTCTCTTTGTTGAAAAACATATTGATATAACGTTGAAAAATAGACAGTAGTCCACTAACTATGCAGAAGCTTTGATGTGCAGCACGGCTCACCGCATCACTTTCTCTGCAAGCACAACTGTGGAAAAAAAATGTAATGAACAGTATGTTACTGCGCTGAGGCTCTGAATCCGGCGATTATGCTGTCTGGGAAAGATGTGCTGCGTGCGCAGCCAGCTTAATGGTTTGCGGCAGGCGCGCCTGCTGACCCAGGCGATGCAGCCTGCACCCCTGAGAGCCTCGACGTTCCAAGATCCTACAAACCAGCCATGGTGCCTCACACGCGCATGCATTTGCACACAACACATAATGTATGCGCAGCAAACAAGCCCACAGGCCTGCAGTAATCCTCAGACGGCCTATCTGTGCAAAGGCCACAAGTGCTTTCAGGATCTGATCATGCTGCTGACGTTCAGGATGTTGGGTTATCACGCATTTGAAAATTGATACAGGTTATATGCAAGAATAAGGGCTCACCTGAAGGCCACTGATAGGCGCGGCGGCAGGTGCATTTACCACGCAGGGGTTGCCATTCAGCAGCACCTGGTATGCAGACCCGTTTCATTATGCTGCCACACTTTGCTGCATAGCTTGCAGGTGTATCCTGATTCTCTAGTTTCCGAACAACTGCCAGTGGCTTGAAAGTGCTGGGCAGAGCAGCAGAACACAGGGGGCATGTATGGCAGAAAGGAGCTGGCATGTATACATTTTGATACAGTCAATCCAGGCCATTCCAACAGCTTGTACACGTTATGCATGCTGGGCACGACTTACATAGAGCATCTACGGGCTACAAAGAAACCAAAAAAGAAAAGATCACCACACAACTCAGGGGTGGCTCACCTTGTCAGGTTGCAGAGCATCGGGGGATCTGCTCAGGACGATGAATCCCACAGACACAGTGTTTGTGGCCTTGGGCCAGAGCACATCCCAATAATCACCAGCGGTTCCAGTCAGCGTGCCTCCCAGCACATATTGTGGCTCGGACAGGCCGAACGCCTGACTAACCCCCGCGTAGTAAACATTTGTGATGGTCAGTGACCATGGTGTCGGCACCGCCACCGGGCCGATGTTGGAAGCCGTCACCATGACACTGCCCAGGTACAGCCCTGCCACATCAGCACCTTGTCAGCGCTAGGTCATCAGTGCTGCTGTACGAGCTTGTGCCCTTTCCTGCCCTTTTGTGCATGACATCTTGCAGCACTGTAACTAAACTTCTGCAAAGATCCAGGCAAGGACCCAGCTCAAGACAGATATGAGAAAGGCACCTGCACCCACATTTGTCCATTGCTGCAATTGAGTCAAAGTCCCTTGTGCTGTGCTGAAATATGCGCTCAGATGCGTGAAAAGGAACATGGCTCGCCTGTGGTGTTATCGATGCCGGATGTTGTCACTGTGACCTGAGCCGAGCAGAAATTCTTGTTGGCTGTGATCGTGGGCGGCAGTCCTGTCGCCTGCTTGGGTTTCACCCTGCACCAACAAAGCCATCTCCATCAATGAATGATGACCAGATTTAGATGTGAGCCCTTCTTACACTGTGCAGAGTTCGGATGGACACTTTAAAATGGGCTAATAGAGGGCGCCACTCACTTCTGTGCGCTTGGTGGCAAGTACCAGGGATTGAGCCCCAGGCCAATGAGGTAGTCCAGCGGTGCCTTCAGCACTTTCAATCCATCCGTGCTGGTGATGCTGCCTGCAAAGTGCAGAAGTTCATCTTTACCCTGTCTCCATCATTGCAGTACTGATCCTGTCATTGCATTTGGTGTTCCTGTGCCCACTGCAAACTGGCGCTTCCCGGGGTCGTCCATCATCGTCATTACCCTCTGTATGACCTCCGGGCTGGATCATGCAAATCTGACAGGAATGGATGCTGCAATCACATCGCAGCGTGGAGCATGCAGGGAGAAATCACAGTCGCACCATCAAAACCGGGCGTCCAGCCATTCCACATCCAGCTGGAGATTGGGCCGTGCGCCCCGTCAGCAGCCAGGCAAGCAGGCAGGCCACAGAGCGGCTGCATGTAGGCCGCCAGGTCATCCAGCGCTGCCTCGTCAACCGCTGACATCAGCCCAGAGCCAAAACTGGCCAGCACCACCGCAAACGTCCTGCAGCTCTTGGAACTCGTGCAGTAGCCCTGCAGCAGTAATGTTTTGAATCCCTCCTCAGGATTTATGATTTTATTAGCAGATTTACCTGTACGGTAAAAGCTAGTGAAATCCACAAACCTCGTTTGATGTCTTTTGCTGACCAAACAGTATGAGGCCATCTACATCCAATGCTCAGAGATTCAGAATACAGTTGCAAGGCAAGTCTTCAGTAAACACTCCTGTAGTGCTGCTTCAACAATGATAGCATACTGCACTGCTTATGCGCTGTTAAATCCAGCAAATCCTATGTGATCCGTGAGAAGCTAGCACAGTGACTCGATTTGATGCCGCAGATGACCTTCATTTTCACGCTGACGACAATAATTGCCGTTTGGAAGGAGATGAGCACCTCTTTGTTGAGATAGCCAAAGGAGGATGTAAGCCGCTGCCACAGCGCAGCTCCTGTGCTGCTGTCAAGAGAGCCGTTGTACACTGAAGGCGCTGTGTACGCTGGAGTGATGACCACCTTGCGTTGCGCCACCAAACAATCCCTCAATTCACAAATCCTCACTTTAGTCGGGAATTACTGACGTTCTAGCTCCTTTGCAGATACAGGAAGGACCAAATCTGGCGCAATGCACAGGACATCCATACAAATATGCTGGAAGTCGTCCCTCTGACAACTCCTCAAGTGACTTGCATCAGTCAGCACCATGGCACTTGATCATACCGAGGGCCATCGGCAAAGCCGGCTCAAAAGGTTGGAGAAAAATGACGCCTTTCTGGAAGGCAGATAGAGTATGGAGACGATGAGGGCCTCTAAATTTAGTAGATTGGTTTAGACTCCCTAGAGAATCGCATGAAGAGGCGTCTTGCTTCTACCTGGTTGACGTAGGGGCGGATGAGAAGAGTCTTGAAGAAGGCATTCGGGTCAGACAGGTTGTATTTCTGAATGAGGTTCATGTCCGTGGCAAAACCATCGCCTGGACTCCGTGTTAGCGCTGTCTGCCCCGTCCCTGCACATCAGCCACTTTTCACAGTTAATTACCATTATTATTGCATTTTAGAGACCCTTGGGAGCCACCTGAGGCTCGTTGGTTAATATGGCACTTCTTGACTTCTGAAGTACATCTGAGCTACACTCTCTGACAAGTTACTGTGTCGCGCGCAGTCTGCCTGGTTCCTGCATGGGAGCAATGTTTTATCCTGTCAACTGTTCTTGTGCAAGACTGTGTGAAAAGTTCTAGGCGTCTGGTTTTCGTGATGAAATGGATGGAGTGAAGGGGAAAAAAGTCCTGTGAGTGACTCGTTCTCACAACTGTAGTAGTGCCGGGGCTGAAACTCTTCCTGGAATAGATGAAACTGAGGGTACATTATTGTCAACTCCAACACAATGTCAGGATCATTGTTGGATCAGCCATTATGGAGGGGTCAACAGTACTAATGGAGACATTGTCTGTTGTATCAACAGAGCTGCAATGGTGCGACACTCAGACTCACTGAGCAGTTGATTACTTGGAACAACTGTAGAGGGGCGTACCTTGCAGGAAGAAGAGCGTCTGGGGGTTAATGGGATTCAGTGCATCCATCGCCGCCATGTAGATGTTTGCCAAGCCAGGCGTGCCGTTTATTGCCTGCCATCTGTACATGCCACAAAACCCAAGTGCATCATCAACCAACATTCACAGCACATCCATGCATTCCTCCTGATATGCACGACGGCACTTGCTTTGTGTGCACCGCAAAAAATATGCTGGAGAAGCTCGTAAGAAGAAAATGCGCTCTAAGAATTGGGCCGGGGCCATCTGATGGGACCGGCTCGATTAATTACCTTGCAAGAGCCCATACAAACAAGTGCACCACTAGTCATGGCCGGTGCACTTTGGTGTCAAGGACTACAAATTTCAAATAATGCACAGCCTGGAAGCTGTCATGCATTTTGCACGCACTGTACCCCGCTCAACTCCTCCTGAACTTCCTTGAAATAGATCTGAACTCAGGTCAACTGGAGGGCGATTGAAGGGCACAGGAATTTCCAAGAGTGCAGCACTTCTTCCAAGATCCTTCTAAGCCTCATTATTTTTAATATATACATAATTATTTAGGGTTTAGGGTTCGAAACCTCAAACCCTAAATATGGGATCCTCTGAGCCTCTCGGAGAAGGTAGGGCCGCACTTGAGGCCACGGGCATCGGGGTTGCCGAGGGGGCTGATAATAATGCGAGGCGCTGCGACAGAGTTTGTGGTGATTGCAGTGACCACTGTTGTCCAGCTCTGCACCCAGGTTTGAGGGTTCGACAGAGCGGTCGGGTCCACAGCAAAGCTGTTCTCAAGCACCTGGGATCCAGCAGAAGAAACCTCTCGGATCAACATGCAGCATGAGTTGCAAACTGTATGTAGCATGTGGATGCAGCATGCCCTGGGATTTTGGCTGACTCGAAAAACAAGTAAAGATTCTACAAGCTGCCAGAAATCGTTCCATCACTAAAACTCAACGCTGAAATTCTTCCTAAATGCTTATTTTCATATGGCACGGTTCAAGCTGGCCGCAATGAACTGCACGACAGCCTTCATGTCCAACATTTCTGTCCTGATTACTGCCCCATGCATGCCACATTAAGAATTCCCCGATGGTTAATCCCCAACCACCCTGAAAAGTGCGACCCTGAGAATCCACAGAGAATCCCCTACAACCTGAATTGTGTGACTGCAGACAGTAATTTGGTATCAGCAGTTGTAAACAACCCTGCACAGAGATACTCCATCAAATCAGATACGGGTGAAATCCACTATCGGACGCACCACATAGAAGCCATTGCTTGCGAGGAAGCCGACGATGTACTGGTAGCGCTCCAGGGGCGTGCCCGTAGCGGCAAAGTCGGTGTTGCATTGGCCAACCCCGTTGGATGGCTGTGAAAGCAGGTCCTGCACTTTGGCAGATGCAGGTAGCATGGTCCCATTGGGCATCACAGAGGCCTGCAACACGGTCAAGAAAGATCTTCTCTGCCAAGCACTACATACCTCGCCCATAAGAACTGGAAAACGTGCAATAATAACTATTTTCCAACAGATCATGAGCAAGCTTTCGACAACTTGCAGGTCTGGGAAATTGCAAACTGCATGACATTTGAGACTGCCATGTGTTGAGCTCTTGGAACTGGGTAGAGCAGATCTGCAACCCAATCTCACTTTTGGATTCCTGCGTTTTTATGAACTTAAAAATGGTGCAGTGCTTTAAATATGGTGCAGTGGTCCAATTGGCACGCACCAAAGCAGCATCCATTTTCACATATTCTGAAGGCTTTGCAGCGCAAGCACTCTTTGCAGCGCGGCCACATGTTTTCGTGTGACCGTGAAAAGGGAGCAAGTGCATTTGAAGCCTATATTTAGGGTTTATGGTTATATTTAGGGATAATAAATAGGGTAAATATAAAATATAAAACCCTGAAATAAAAATAAAAGTATATAAAGCAGGTCGGAGAGGATGAGGCACCTGGAGTTGAGCAACAGTTGCTGTGGAGCAATTGAAGGGCACTTTTGGAGTGTCGGCGCCGCCGAGCAGTGTGGTGAAGCTGAAGGGAAGCTTCACAGCATTGAAGCCCAGCGCCTTCATGCGCTGCACCTGTGTGCTGAAATCCGCGCTGACACTGCTGCTTCCCTGCACAGCAACCACTGGCATTATATTTATTTTATTACTTTAGGGATTAGGGTGTAGGAACCCTAAGCTCTGGATATCGCAATCAATTACAGGATCTGTTCCTAGCAGTGCCGCTGGATCAGCACTGTAGTACAGTACTGTTTACAGAAATTGCTGATAATCATCAGGTGTTGAGTCTTTGGGCGGTTTATAAGCCCATGCAGAAGGGTAATAGGGTTGGCATATGCTCAGAATCTCCACGCTGAGGTCTGCTGACTTTTGAAGGCTGACATTGCTTACGCTGAGAATTTCACACCATGGCTCAATCGTTGTGCATGACAAGCAATGTTCAAAAGGAGACTCCTTCCTGTTAAATGTTCGACTACAGAGCAAAGTGATGAGCAAAAAGGTGGAGAATGGGCCTTTCTGAGAAGTAATTGCACCTGTATGTTGGTGAGCATGGTGCCGGTGTCAAAGCCAGGCCATGTGATGCCGCGCAGGAGAACAGGCAGACCATCCGACCCCACAATGATACCTGCAACAACAAACCCCCGGCCTCATCAGTTGAGTTCGAAATCTTTCCACCAAGAACTCCCACCATCCAAGTTGATACATTTTTCCATCTGCCTGATCAATGGGCCACCTCTCCTGAAAAGGAGAGAAGGCATTGCAGGAAGTGGCAGCTGGCACATCAGCTGACCATTAATGAGCTGCACGTGTTTCACCTCTACTGCTAGGCACCTGCCTGGCCAGTTTCGATGAAGCTTCCATTCTATGATTTAAGCAAGACCAGTGCCTAGGAACTCAAATATGTTATCTCTATGAGCCCTATGGGTCCAACTCCCTCGTGAGGTGAAGAGCTGATAAGACTGAACATGTGAACGCGGTCCAAGCTTTGCATCAAAACAAGGTACTTTTCATCTATTCCCTGCAGCATTCAATATTTTATTTGGATGGAGCATGTTGCACCATTGTTGGTGGTGAGTGGGGTAGTGGTCGGCCTGACGCCGCCGGCCGACTCGATGCTGCCGCCGGTGCTCGGCTTGTAGGTGAACACGTCACCGATGCTGCTCGAGAACGCGCCACCGGAACTCGATCCGCCGCCGTTGCTGTTGGACGCAAAGGTGACCGGTGGGGGCGGCGGCGGCGCCAAGACCGATGCGGCCGGTGCGGCCGCGCTCTGCGCATCCCGCGAAAGACATCGGTCAATTAGTGGGATAAGTTCGTTCAGAATATGGGAAGCAAGACACCTGGCTTGTCTTGTTCTCCTGATTATGGTCTCGGGACAGCGCACAGCATGACACATGAAATCCACAGAGGAATTAAGACAGTCTAACAAGATGATCATCCCACCGGAGAAATTGTGTCTCAGTTGGACATCTTGGACAATTTGAAGGTACTTGTCAGTGAGCTCAGTCAGATCTTTATACAAGCTCTGATCCCTGTTGTGCTTCTGTATCAGAAGATGGAAATATTTTTTGTTGAGCGCCAGGTCATCTTCTACAGGATAGCTGTGTGTGGCCTGGCACCATGGCATCGACACTGGTGATTACCACTGAGGCATGCATTTTCTGGCAAGGGTGAACTACCGGGGGCAGCACAGGGGTGGGTGGAGGGGGCGGCGGAGGAGGGAACGCCTGCGGTGGGGGTGGGGATGACGGGGGTGGATAAGCATCGGGAGGAGGGGACGAATCCGGGGGCGGCGGCGGCGGTGGAGAAGCGTCCGGCGGTGGCGGAGGGAACATCACCTGTGGAGGCGCAACACTCTTCACAGTTGTAGGCAGAGACATGCTTATCAAGCCTGCAAGCAACAAACCTGAGCGGCTTATTCCTGGCAGAAAGACATGGAGAAAGCTGCAAAAGTTACCTGGGGTCTTCTTCAAATAACACATAAGAGAAAATTGACAGGGTAGCTCTGTCCAGTGCAATCAACATTGCAACAAGCAAAGTATCCAGGTTGGGATATTCAAACTGGAAGGGGTCTTGGGTGGCCAAGGATGCATTGCTGTACAGGATTTCTTAGCTCAACCAAAGCCGGATGAGATGTGCTAATTTACCTCTGAGGGAGAAGGCGATGCGGCAGGGGACTGATACGATGGAGATGGTGACGCAGCAGGGGATTGATATGAAGGAGAGGGGGATGCAGCGGGTGATTGATATAATGGAGAGGGTGATGCGGCAGGGGATTGATACGATTGAGAAGGGGATGCGGCGGGGGATTGGTAGGATGGAGAGGGGGATGCGGCGCTGTGCTGAGGCGTTGGAGAGGACTGGTCCGATTGTGATGGAGAGTTTGGCGCTGCAGACACAGCAAGTGCAGAACCCTCAGCCAAAAAGACACATCAGCTTTCCATGCATCACTCCCGTCTTGTTTTCACAGGGCTTGGGCTTAGAACTTCATCATTGGGTGCATTTATCCAGCGGTACAAACTGCCAATGCCCCTTCTGCTACTAAAGCATACACATGCATGACGACAGAGTTTGACAGCAAGGACTGTTTTTTTTGCAAGCACAGAGGTTACCTGAAATTGTGGATGCAGAAGGGGTCGGCTGCAGCCACCAGGGAGTGTATCCCAGGGCAATCAGGTACTGGACTTTGTTCCAGTCAATCTGTGACCAGTTCTCCACCAGACCCAGGCTCTGCCCTGGACAATGCAACCACAGCAACTGAGTTTCAATAAACTTCTCATCTGGATGCCATATTCTGAGGAGTGCTAGGCAAGTCAATGCCTTCAGCTCATCCAGATGACCACACGAGGGGGTGCTGGTCTTGCGCAACCTTGGGATCCCACAAGCGTGTGCCACGTGCCCCTTCAAAAAACTCTCCACCACACATTTGTTTGGCATTTTCAAATCAAGCGGTATAACATATGATAGGTAATACGACCTGCCACCAAGTTTAAGAGGACAGCTGTCCCCAAGGCCTGTCAAGCATTGTGCATGGAGGTGTGCCTGCATGGGAGTCTCTGGCCCATCCGGAGACATCTTGCAGCAGTGCAGGACTTGACAGCAAGAGAAGCATGTCAGGTGCTACAGCGGTTCTGCAAGGGCTCAGCAGCGCGCCTGCATTGGAGTTCCAAGCCCACCAGAAGACGCCGGACAGCTTGTTGTGCAGGCCATCTGCTGCTGCGCCATTGTTCCAGAAGTAGGGAATCAGGTCCTGCATTGGTTGCGCATCGTTCGAGTCCTGTGGATGGCAAAAGCACTGATTTTCAGCTCCTTTTCCTGAGTATCTGGCGCCAAACAACAGGGCATCGTTCTTTCCTTTCGGGCAGCCTTTGCATGGCCGCAAGCACCATATGAAGTAGACTGAGAAGCTCTTGCGTGCTGTGAGCTACTAAAACATCAGTCCATGCATGCCCACCTGCCGACTGTACCCATGCCTAAGCAGAAGAAGCATTGCTGCATAGCATGGGCAAATCAGCCACTGTTGAAGGTGTCAATGCGCAGCATATTCAATGCATGCAGCTCTCTGTCAGCTATATACAAGACTGCCAGAAGACCAATGAGCTGCAGGTAGCTCCCAAAAGTCTCTAAAATGTAATAATAAATCATATATAAAATTATAGGGGAGCAAATGTCGACTGCTCGAAAGCCATCGACCCTCAGGTGGCTTCCAACACATCTTGGAAATGAACAGCATGCAGAGTAATGGAAACACAGTGAAGGAGCGTGCCGTGAAGCCTGTGCCGGTCTCGCCAAGGATGACAGGGAACAAGTGGCAGTCGCCGGAGGGGCTGCCCAGCACGTTGGAGCCTGTGCAGTAGCCCTGCTTGTTCAAGTAGCCCCAGGATGCCGAAAAGCGCGCCCACAGCGCAGTTCCCTGCCGGCCACACTCTCGGCCTCGTAATGTACTTTTTTTGTTGCATTTCTGAGTTGAATGCTTCGAAATCACAATGTTTTAAGAGGCAATGTTGCCCCTCAGCAGCCTTTGATTCAAATTTGAGAAATTGGTGGAGCAAGTACGTATCAAGTGCAGCCTCACACCTCTGCCAGCCAGACAGGCAGGTTGCACGCGTGGCCTCACCTGGGTTTCGTCCTGGGCCATCGAGATGGACGGGGGGTACACATGGGGCCCAATGATGACCTGCGAGAGGTACGGCTTCTGCAGGAGGGCAGTGAAGAATGGGTTGGGGTCGGACAGGCCCCTTGCGGAGATTATAGTGGGGTCGGTAGCAGTGCCGTCACCCCAGTTCTTTCCAAGAGCTCCCTGCCCCGCTCCCTCTACCAGGAAGAGCACATCTGCAGCAGATACGATTGCTTTAGATACGATGGCAGGATAGAATCTGCACTTGGCTGCATTGTAAGCAGTGCATATACGAAACGACAAGAGTGACAAATCAGCCGAAGTCATGCTCAGAGGCTGCCGTGTTTGCATTGGGAGGAGTTTGTCGCACCAGCATCAACGTCTTGAGTCAACAAAGCAATCTTTTCGGATTTGATGGAAACATCGGACTATGGGGGCAGACGAAAACGCACTGGAGGCGACGGGATAAATGAGGTCCATGACGTTCAGGTACAAGTCCTTCATCCCAGGAAGGCCAGCGTCCGGCTGAGCCTCCCATAGCAGGTTACCGAAATCCGGCTCATTCAAAACGTCGCAAATGACTCGTGACGTCGCGTCTGGATATTTCGTACTCAGCTGCGTCATCAGGTCCAGCCACTGCATGCGTCCAATGACTTTTCGAAATCGTGTGACAGATTCCTGCAACTCGTTGCGTCACTGCCACAAAAGCCAAAAAGGTGATCTACACAGCCTGACAATGGGGTGCAAAACTCTGAAGAAAGAGAACACCGTGGGGGACTATGCCTGGTGCAATTTTTTTATTCTCCTTTAAAGGTGGTACTGAAAGTCCCCCTAAAGTCCCAACCACCACCGACACACTTCCATTCTTTCAGGGCTGGCGCACCCTGTTGAGCCATTTCTGGGTGTCCTGTGTGGCGGTCTGGTCCAGGTTGAACTGGTTGTCCAGAATGATATAGAAGCCCTGGCTGGTGAAGTAATCTACCGTCCACATGAAGCGATTCAATGTACTGTCCTCTGGCAGGTATGCATTGCATGCGCCAGGTACACTGCACACGTTCACTCCGGTCAGAAGTGATCTCGTAGACTTAAACAACATTTCTTTGGATTCCACCGCATATAATCATTTCTATCCACTACATAACAACAAGCTGTTTTTCTTCTCTATCCAACAGGTAGAAGTACTTCTTGTTGCACACTGTTTTCTCCTTGCCGGATGAAGGTCTGCAAGGCCACTTTCTAAGTGCATAGCGGCCAGGTGATTTCACCTGGCAGGTGGGGTGGTCCACTGGGGCAGCGATCGGCTGGGTGTAGTGCCAGGTGGCGTTGTATCTGCCACCACAACATCGCTGGAGACCTGTATCAGGGCAACAGGCACTGTCAGGCTGTGATTCCTCCTCACAGCCAAGACAAGGATTGAAGCAGCAGGATTTGGCTCTTCTATACATTTGCCCATTTATGTTTCGATGAGACTGTACCAACAGCGCAGTGCATATCTTCATGGTGGACAATTGTGGCAAGGGGTTAGCCTTGGCTGAGCAGGAAAACAGCCCAATTTAACGCTAAGTAAAGTGTGTACATACCTGAGCACAGTTCCTGACTTGGCTCTCAGGCACTTTGTCATATAGGTCGGAGAAGCTGAAGGGCAGGCGCACAGCGTTGAAGCCCAGCAGCTGCAACCGGTACACGACCGTGGCAAAGTCCATGGTCAGGCTGTCAGAGCCTGCACCATTGCAATGGCAATCTTGAGGCTGAACAATTGCATGCAACAGATCACAATGGCACCTGTGAAGATTTTGGCCTTCTGCCAATCAACAGCTGCCTTTCATGGTTTCACAGGACGTTTTGGGAAAGCGCTCGGCCTGCCCAGAGCATGCTCAGAATGTAGACAACTTCATGGAAAGGCTCTTGCAATTTTGTTGAGCGGCTGGGAGGTGCAATAGATGTAGACCCAACATCTTCTCGAGACACAGTAATCATTGCCTAACCAGCTGTGCCGTGTCAAGTCCTGGCGCCAAGATGGGCTGCATTCTGATATCAGGAGGATGTGGTTGCAGAACTGATTGATGCAGCAACCTTAAGTCAATGGACGTATGCGTAGCAGAAGTGAGTCTTCACAGGGCGCCCCAGAGTTGCATCAACTCAACCCGAAACTGGGTGACCTAGCCATGTCATGAGTTTATGGTTCGGGGGTTAGGTTTAGGTTTAGGGTTAGGGATATAGGCCATGCCATGAGCTAACTGACTGATGCATACCAGCCCACAGGCCGTCAAGGAAGGTGGTGCCGGTCTCAAAGCCGAACCAGTTGATGCCCCAGAGCTGCAGCGGCTGCCCGTCAACGCCAATGATCTCGCCGTTCAGCGTGGTTAACGACGACGCTGACTCAGCTCTTGACTTTGTCGGCGGCGGCGGCGGAGGCAACGCCGCCAGCTGAACTGTGCAGGGTTGATTGTTGACTGCCACCACATCCGGCGCCCCGGTTCCACTCAACACCTGGCAAGCAGCAGCTGGGTCAGAGCATTGCTGATGTCCATGGCGAGCCATGAACCTTGTGGCAACCCATGAACCGAAGACAGCTATACACTGCATAAGTACTCGGACACTGTCAATGCAAGGCTCAGAGAGACATGATTTCCTTTTGTGACGGGGCTGTTTTCAATTTGATTCAAATTCAACTGTACAGACAACCCAGTCGTTCTGTGCAGACGGCCTGCCTAATGTCTTGCAATCCTGTGTCATGTTGACTGAAGTTTTCTGATCATCATGGTGTTGGCATATCGTAGAGATTATCAGGGCAATCGTCAAGGAACAGTCCCTAATAGGGTCAGGAGAGAGTGAAGTTACGAAGCTGTACCTCTACGATGAGGCCGACTGCAATGCCTCCACCATTTGGCGCCAGTGTCTGCCAGTAGCTCACTGCTTGCGACACAATGGTGCCATTGGCATTGCTCACCACCTCCAGATTAAATGTCTGCACGCAGCACATATACAGCTAAACTCTTCCCAGATCTGCAGAACAGGGCCAGAGTGTGTTATCTGCTTTGTTCCTCCCATGTGTGTCATACAAGTAACCCCATCAGATTGATTTGTGTACCATTTGAGTTGCAGGAGACCACAGATAGCTGGAGGGATGACCAATATGCCCGTCAGGGAGAAAGGGCGGACCTGCTTGATGTTGCCATATGAGGGGCTTTTCAATGTGAGCGTCCATGGCACAGATAAGATCTGAGGAGAGCTGTTGACTATGTTCAGATTGATGCTGTTGTAACTGCTGTTGGACTCATTTGCCACCCAGGCATTGCTGACAGTCACCACTGCTTGGCAGGTCACTGCGGGCTTCTGAGCTGATATGTGTGCTGCCAATGTGGTCAGCAGTAACAGGACCAGAATTGGTACGTTAAAGATAAAGTACTTCAACATCGGCCACTATCAAAATGCGAAGTGGCTGCCTGCACTAGTGCGCTCTGCTACGAGCTTGACGCTTGGGTGCGTCCAGCTTTGGTCCCAGGACCTCCAGTTTGCAATCGTCTTGATCAGTGTGCCCTGAACACAGTAACATCGCTTTATACTCCTCGAATGATCAGGAATATTCCAGGGATATTATATTATCATGTACGGCAGCAAGACGCTCGATCGCCCGAGTGCATGCCGTCCTCGATATTGCGACCTTGCTCCAGCATCTTAGACAGTTGGTTTGCCACAAGGATATGAATTTCTCGTACTCTTATCATACCTGGGAGATTCGGTCTTGCTAGGCCTTTCTTATTGAGGGCAGCTGTCGAGGCCTGTAACTCCTAAACGCCACGACCTTATAGCTAGGACCTGGCGAGCGAAAAACGCTTTCCCTCTTGCTACATTGAGACTAAAAGTGAAATTACACGAGTTTTTTGGACGCAATGGTATCCATACCGTGCTTCATCGATAGCTTTGACCGGCGACTTCGTTTTTACTAATTACTAATTATCACGTGGCAGTGTAACCGTAGATCTCTTGTGGAGAAAGCATTTGTCCGAATGCAATGGTTCAAATCTTCAATAATAAGGAGTAAGAGACAATGTAAGGCTGAAAAGCGCTGTCTTCTTTGACCGGAATATCCTGTAGTGTCGCTTGAAGTGTTGCCCTGGCATATTCAAGTTCGCAGATAGCCCCTTCGTTTTTTTACGCAAACTGCTGGAAACTTCAGTAACTAGAATGAGGGAATAGATGCAAACACACGAGCTCCGCAAGTTCTGGCTATGAGTACAATGACGATGTCCATGTGTATGGAGAGACGTTCGTGAAGTGTGCATAGGTCTTGTAGTGTCGATTTGTGCAGCATCGACATGAAGAGTACTAGTAATCCAGAACTTCTTATGCCAGTCGATGAAGACGCCGAGTCACATGGACTGTTGCGCCACAAGACTCTCAGAACGTTCGACATGGAAACGTGCAACAGCTGCTGCACACGTTCCGTCAGTGGAGCAGGCAAGCTTTTTAGTATTTGGGTTGTTGATTCTAACGGCATACAGGCCTACTGAGGCCTTCTCATGCACTGTGCTAAACAATCACTAGTCGGAGTATATTCCAGCCAAATTGACGCTGCTTTGTCTTGAAGCTGACAAACGTTTACTGGGCATTATGCATCTCTTCCTGCGCCAATCCTGTATTGTATTGTACTTCATCAAACATGGGTCCAATATGTGGCAGGGACCAGGGGAGTGATTACAGGATCCATTGGGATCAGCGTTCTGCTCCTCATTGGCGTCCTCATGCTTGGGATGGATGACAGGCGTAGCCAGTATCCTGTCAAATTCCTTGTGGTACGGCAATGGCCTCATGTCTCTGCCATGTCAGCTTCAGGTCCTGCTGTGTTGAGGGAAATGTTGGACTCTGCAGCATGCTTTTGCGGTTATCAGGCAGAGGAACTCCCTGCTGCAGGTGGGAGACTGGGGTCGTAGGGGACAGTATAACCAGTCCCACGTGGCAGCTATGATGGGGCAGAAGGCCTCCCTGGTGGGGCCTGACTTCATCATCAGCGTGGGCGACAACTTTTATCCCAGTAAGGCCCAGCGCGCCAGCTGCTTGGCTATTCCAGATTGTGTTGATGCGATCCTGTGATTGGAGCATGAATGGTGAGCTGGGAGTGCAGCCTGGAACAGCTGAAAGAGCGATATGTTGCAGGTGGCCTGACGAGCCCATCCGACAAGCACTTCAGCCAATCCTTCTCGGATGCGTACAGTGCCAAATCCCTGCAGGTATGTTGCTGCTGCTCACAATCACTGGGCTGTCTCCCTGTCTGCTGAAATTGAGCATATGAGACTGGCATCACACTTGGGTCACGGAGTGGTCCAGTGCAAAATTCATGACCACTGGAGTCGTGACCGACTGAGTGACTAAGTGACTGACTGACGACTCAAAGCATATTTGGCTTCTGGATCCAGGTGCCTTGGTATGCCATATTGGGGAATCATGACTACGGTGACAAGTGCTATGACGAAGAGCCCGGCTGCTACCCCACTGGAGACCTCTTCTACAGCCCAAATCATCAGGTGGGCATGCGCCTCTGTCATTACCACCTAGCTGTGGTGCTGAGTCAAGAGGGCCCATCGCATTGCTGAGTTTACATTCAGCAATGAGATGCCTGAGCGTTTTGGCACGTTGGGATGGAATGAGCGTCACTCTCAGTTTTTCGGCAGACTATGCAATCACGGCCCTCATGCACATCTCCTAGCAATCTGGCTCCGCACCTTCTCTGATTGTGTTTGAGTCAGTCTGTGAAAGCGAAGGTCTGTTTGTCTTCTGTATCATTGATCTCTTTTTTGTGAGTGCTCCCCTCTTGCAGTCTGAGCCATGATGGAGTCCGGCTCTGATATCTGCAACGGCAATGCTGCCAAGATCTCATACTGCCAAGATCTCATCGGTATTTGGGGCCAAAATTGAACGTCATGAAGAGCTTGCACATGATCAGGACAGCTGCTGACTCATGCAGATGCACAGCGACCTGGGCGCCAGGGACTGGCGGTGGAACTGCAACAGGACTTTCCAGATGCAGCTGGCGGGCGGCCAGGTCGACTTCTTCTTCATCGACACCAGCCCTTTTGTGCAAAAGTACTACAGCAAACCCTGGGCCAACTTCACCGGTGTGCACCTCGTCCTGGCCCCAGCTGCTCACACCAGAAGAACATGTTCTGTCCGCTCCACCACGCCTTGCGCGAGTTTGTGGAACATGCTAGTATCTTGCAGGGCGACTTTGAGAAGTGTTTTGCGCCTTGCCCTCCCCTGCAAGCTGGGCACCTGCTCTGTGCCCAACTCTGTGAACTCACCAATGAAGCACAAGGAGTAAATGGTGCAACGATCGGCAGAGCTCGAGTCAAACGGTGCTGTTGCCTGATCAGGCGGGTTGATGGAGCAAGATTGGCAGCGCCAGCTGGCAGACTTTGAGGAGAAGCTCATGGCATCACGGGCAAAATGGAAGATCGTGTTTGGGCACCACCCGCCGCGTTCCAATGGACACCACAACAACACCGTGGAACTGATGCAGCATGTGGAGCCGCTGCTGCAGGTCTGCCTCGCTCTCCTTTCACACCTTTGAAGATAGGTTTGGGGGTATTGAAGATTAGATGGACGGTGATCTGAGCACGTGTATGTCTGGCCTGATGGGATTGAGAAGAGAATGCTGCAGCGCTCGCCACCTGGAAAGTAATAGTGCTCCGGAAGTGATGCGGCATGTGGAGCTATGAGTTGCAGTGTTAGCCACATGCGCCTGTGTCATTCAGCACTGGAATCGCACTCTCTGCCAATGTGGAGTTTGACCGACTCAGAGCAGCGATTATTGCCTATACTTTTTGTGTCCAGATGGGGAGTAGTCTACTTGCAGGAACATGAACACTCTTAGAGGTGCTGGTCGCTTGCCCGACATGCATGACTGGTGTGAGAAAGAGACTAGTGAGTGACTACTGTTCCTTTACTTTCTACTGGGCCTGCTGCCACACCTCCTTCCTGAATTTATTGGATTCCTTACGTGTTTAGGACGTGTGGCTTATATTTTTCTAGTTAAAACCCTAAACCCTTAACCCTAAGGAATATACTCAAACACAGACGCATCTTTCTTGCAGGCTGCGGGAGTGCAGGCATACTTTGCCGGCCACGATCACAACCTGGAGCACATCTATGTCCCGGGGAGCACCCCCCACTACATCATCAGCGGCGGGGGATCCAAAACCGAGCGCCCTTTCATCGGCCAGGCCGGGTCGCGCTTCCAGTGGCCCAGCAGCGGCTTTGTGTCGGTGGAGCTGGCCAACCAGGAGATGGCGGTGGAGTTTCTGGGTTATGGGACCGGCACGGATGACAACGCCCCAATGTACGTGGCCCGGGTCCCCCGCGAGGCCCCCCGCCTGCACCGCAAGGAGCTGCGCCGAGATTAATGTCGAAGATTCAGTCATGGCGCACAAGCCCAGCTCAGATTCATTTGTAAAGGAAGGACCTCATCCCTTCTAACCTAGACGGCAGCTTTGTTTCTTGATGGTGGGATTGGTCCGGATTAGAGAGCCCCAATGTGTCATATGGGGAGGTTTCCTCTGCGCAGATGTTGCGCTGTGCTGAGCTGGTGTTTCAGTCACCAGAGCTGAGTTCATTCCAGATTCGTGAGTCAAGGCAGTAAAGTCTTTAGATCCCCAGCCAGGCAATCCGGCCTGCGCCGCTAAGAGTTGAGGTGAGAGCCTGAAGATCTCCATGGGACCAAGTTGTATTCATCCATAGATAGGGGTTGGGCGTCATAGATATAGACTAGGGATTAGGTTCGGAGGTATTTCTACATGAGTTTTTACAAGGCTCTGTGCAGATCTGTGGTGCCGGCTGGTCTCCTTTTATCCTTGCCAGTATTTGGCGCCCTGAGCTTGTTTGGCCAACGTGTGGCATTGGAAACTTGAGAATGGTGTGATCTTACAATCATCTTTTGTCCGAACCAGATCTCGCATGTACAGAAGTCATCATTGGCAGCATTGAAATAGAACATTTTTAGCAACAATATCTACCTCTCACCCAGTGTATCTACGCGTGTTCGCTGCCTTGAGTTGCTGCATCAACCTTACTGTAGGCAGTGTTGGTCAGTTGTCATCTGTAATGCCCAGTGGGTGGGCCTGATTTTGTCACAGTTCTTATTCATGTATCAAAAGTGGTAGATACACGCGTTGCAGTGTTCGCTGCTGATGTGCTGCCAGTCCATTGCATGTGCTCAGGAAGTCAGCGCTTGCAATGGACTGCACTCCAAGACAGCTCTGCAGGATCCTGGATAACCTTTTAGCAGTCTTGAGCATGGTGCTCTTAGTCATGTCTTCATTGCTGAACAGCAAGTGGAGCGCGTTTGAGCTTAGCAGCTGTCCCATACTGTAGTGTCATTTTACACCATAGATATTCATTAGCACTGGCAGCAACGTGTTCAGTTGCGTGGCATTGCAAAGTCATGCAGCATGAATTCTAGATTGCAGCATGCAACCACACGTTGTAGGAGAGGAGTCGTTGTGCGAACAAGAACTTCCGGAATTCCAAGCCCAGATGCATTGTTCTTGTTGGTCAGTATCATGTGCATGGGTGTCCTGCTGACATACTTGCAGCGTGTATTATAATTGTATTTA
Source organism: Coccomyxa sp. Obi (assembly GCA_020887355.1). NCBI lineage: Eukaryota > Viridiplantae > Chlorophyta > Trebouxiophyceae > Coccomyxaceae > Coccomyxa > Coccomyxa sp. Obi. The sequence goes on from AP025000.1 coordinate 388,501, forward strand.
CCAGAAATATCACAACACAGTCCTCTGTTGAGCTGCAGGCGCATATGGCCGCCAGGTCATCATGCACAAGGCACACGATGTACAATCATGCATAGCTCAATCCTTCCCAGAGATCATACTTAAACACAAAGAAGTCGTGTGACAGAAAATTCAGGGCCCGCCAGATCACAGCTCTGTAACAAATCCTGCAATCAGGCCAGGGCCATGTTGCACTCACGCCCACTTGAGCTGCTTTCTACTGCACTGCATCAAAACCTTCATCCAAACCGTTTTCTCTCAGACATCTCATGCTCTTTCTGCCATGCATCAAGGATTCAGAAGTAGACAGGCTCTGCCAGTATCAACTCTGCAGGATAGTCGTTCATGAAGTGCACATGTCCAGCTTATGTAACTTTCACGGTCTACATTGGAATGAAAACGCTGTGGTGTTTCGAGGTTCCTTATTTTATATCTGCCCAGGATACCACCGTTGTTTGTGATCCGTCAAATGTGGCTGTTCCTTTCACAGCCACAATCGACTCTGCATTGTGTGCATTGCCATCACACATGCCCCAGGGCCTAGGGAAATATCTGTTTATTCAAACAATCTTCATCAAAGGTGCACTCATATAGAAGGCAAGGCAGTTCTTGCTCTCAGTCCTGGTGCTCAAAAAGGGGGTTTATGTGCTGCAAGCAGACTTCAAGGCACATATGTGGTGGCTGCATCTGAGGTGCACACCACCACATTAGTGAGGAAGGTGAAGTAAGGGTTATTGAGGCCCCCAAAAGAGATGGTCGTACTGCTGTCCGTCGCATCAAAGGTGAGGCTGAAGAACTGGTAGTAGCCGAGCGAGATGCAGTCCACGCAGGGCACAGCAAAGTAGCTCGTTGGGGGGAAGATCTGGGTCAGTGGAGGGCCACCCACAGAGGGGTTGAAGTCATTTGGCGTTGTACCACCTTCATTGGTCGCCACCGACAGCTGGAAATTCACTGTGTAGCTGACGCCTGCAGTCGTGGCAAAGCTCTGAGAGATGGTGTCGTCCTCGGTGCCTCGCGCCGCATACGTGGCGGCGTTGCCTACGCACAAGAATCACATGTAATGCATCTGTGAAATACGAGTGAGTAACCTGCTGACCAGTCGGAGAACCTGGACAAATAACACAATCTAGAAGAGTTACCTGTCATCTGTCCTTTGCCAGTGCTTGGTGGCTTGAATGACGGGAAGCAACAACATATGAGAGCCTGTCTTGGTAGTGCCTTTCTGAAAGCAAGTTCAACTGTTGCGCTTCCATTGAAACCCATCCGCTCATATGCTTGTAAGCATTTTCTCTATGACCACACAACATGCAGTAGATGAAGATCAATGTCAGGGATTTGATTGCTGACAGTGCACCATTCTATATTTAGGGGTTTTGGGTTTTTAGGGTGATATACAAAAAAGATATCAACCCGTAAATAAAAATTTCAGGCTGACAGCGCACCGTCCTGCGGGGGGCTGCCCACAGGAGACAGGGCACCGCCCAGGGAAGCAGCAAAGTAAGCGAACTCGGTCAATCCATCAGTTGCCTCGGTAATCGTCCAAGGAGGATCAGAGCCGCTTTCGTTCAGAAAGTTGCCGTCCACGATGAGATTTGCACTCTGCGGGCAGACGCTCGGCACCGAGCCGCACACCGGGGGCGCGACCAGCCCGCATGTGTTTGTGCCGTTGATGACTAGGCATGCGTAGTCAGCGCCGGCACCTGCCGGCAGCATGGGTCCTGTCATTGTTCTCAGCATGCATGGTAGTTATGGTGATCACACTTTGGGTTTCTGTGTTGGATTCTGGCCATGCTGTGTTGGCCGGACATCTAATCAGCCCTGTTCGGCTGGAAGAGATGTAAATAACTGTCACTGGCACTGGAAGTTTCTGAAGCCGCTTTGGGAGGAGCCATCGGAGGCCCAGTGGTCTGGACAGCGCCCACCCACACTCTCCAGTGACAAGTCGGGCAGCTGCACACCTGGATTGCCACCAAACCCAGACCACGCTCCAATTGATATGAAGAGAGTTGAATGCGTATGTGTCATGTACATGCGCTGAGTGAGGAGTATGTGAGCACGTGCATGGTGCTGGTCGTAGCCGACTCTGACAATCTGATCAGCCCTAGGTGGCTGGCAAAATACTCTAGGATTCCATGCGGATGCTTGGATGTGGTGCCTGTTGCTGATTGTGACGATGAGAGTGAGGCAACTGATCAGCATGAGGTGACTGGCTGACTGACCTGCCACATTGACACAGTCTGCATCGCTGCTGCATGTGCCAGTGGTTGTGGTGGCGTAGAAGGTGAGGCCGGGCGCGTTGTACATTACAGGGCTCGGATCAGGGTCGCAAGACAGCGGCGTTGACGCGCCGTCCAAGTCACACTCGGCCGGTTGCTGGTCCCGCCCGGGGTTGATGCAGGTGTAGCCTGCACGAAGACCAACAATTCTCAGCACTATACCCCAAACCATAAACACACATATATATAATGCATATTACCGACATCAAATATAGCCCTGAACCCTGAAAATATAAGGCATCGTTACTAACATGATTACTGCACCAAGAGATTAATTCTCAAACACTTACGTTAGGGTAGCGCAGTTTAGGGATTAGGGTTAGGGTAAAGGGGCCTTTGCAGTAATATTTTTCTTCCTGAGTGCAATAGTGGATTTAGGGTTTTATATAAAAATTCCTAGTTGAGGGTATAAAGCAAATTGTTTGAGAAATATTTTCTGCCACTACTGCACGATTTACAGACATGTAGGCTAGGCGCTAGTCCGCAGTACTGCAAGAAAAGCAGGAGACTTATGAGCTCTGCATGGGCATTCTTTATTCCTGGAGCGCCGCATTCAGATGCCTGATAAACTCGAAACGCGCCGCTCACCAGGTATAGAATTAGGCTACTTCCCAGCAGTGACATGAAAGCAGGACAGCAAAGAGGAAAGCCTGGTTCATTGGCCAGGGTGTCAAAAACCTGAATGGCAGTATTGTCTTGTGATAGTAAGTGCTGCACAATACTGGTCCCTCAGGGTTTCCCAGGGGGAAATGGTGTGAGTTGCCAACTGCGGCACAAAACTTGGAGGCCTTGTTCTAAGAACAGGCAGTGCATACGGATGGAGGGATAGTCACCAGGTGTGCCCATTGTGGCGTTGCACTGGCCGTAACCAGTGCACATGGAGTTGATCTGGGCTTCCACGTTGTTGTTGGTCAGAATGGAGCAGTAGGTACTTGATGTGGGGCACGGCTGGTTGACGACAGTAGAGGTCGGCGCACAAACACTCCCATCGGTTGCGATGCACGTCCCGTCCACAGCCACGCAGTAGCCCACGCTGCAGAAGACTGCAGCTGGACAATGACTCTTTTCAGGGCTCACAAGCGCACACCAAATTGCATGCTTCTTCAGATGTGTGCGGAGAGGTGGATTGGTCATGCTTTGCTGCTGTGCCAAAAGGTACAGAGTGTGGTCACCAAGCATTGTTAAAGGCTGCAGTCAACAGTAAACCTCGCAAACATGCACACTCATTGGTATATGCAGCTATATCAGATAACTATGAGCATGGGAACAGACTCACTTGTGGGTCCTGGGGCGCCGTTTGTTCCATTGACTCCATCGGTGCCATTCACTCCAGGAGCACCTGTAAGGGCCATTCCATACAAGTCAGCTGTGCACTTCCTGAAGTCCTGCAATAAGCTCAATTGACGGCTGCCAGAGTGCAATTCCTTTGAAGGATAGAACTGATCAGTTTCTGAAGTTCTTGCCCAGGCCCGCCCATTGTGTGAAGGGCACCAAACCTTTCACTGTTGTATGTAAACTGACAACGAAAAATGACTGACCAGGGGAGCCGGGGCCACCGGGAGCGCCGCCCCTGCCGGGGGTGCACAGTATATTTCCCCTTGAGTACCCTACCCAGGGGACTCTAGATACACAGGGTGTATTTAGAGCCCCCTGCCTACCCCTACACTACCCTACCTCATGTTCGTACATGTGCTGGAGAATGACTGACCTGGGGAGCCGGGGGCACCGGGCGCGCCGTTGCTGCCGGGGGCCCCAGGGGCGCCCGGTTCGCCAGGCTGTCCGGCCGTGCCGGGCGCGCCACGAGCACCTGTGTACACAGAGGTGGGATTTGTACTAACGATCAGTCTGCACCCTGACAGACCTGGGATCCTGCCATCACTGGCCTTGATTCCACAGTCCCACTCCCCCTTCCTCTCTTCCTCCCCTGTCTCTTCCAATGGCTTTCTCGGGTGTTGTTGGGTATCCCCTTATATCGGACACACCGCGAACAACTTGAGGTCCTTTCTCTGGACAGCCTTGTGACCTTCCCCTTTGGGCGGAAGCGGCTGCTGGGAGCAAATAAAGGCCTCTCAGCCATTAAACAAGCCATGCAGATTCTGTTGTGAGCAGGCCGAGGCTGGCTCGGCAGTACTGAGGTGCCCGAGAGGAGCACTTTTAATGCTTCCTCTGTTCCTAACACACACTCACAGCTGATGGCACATGTCTGCCAGGCCTGACCTGCTCAAACACCAACACATTGGGGGAAAAAGCTTCCTGGCCGCGAGCACAGCAGGTTTCAGGACAGAGTCTCGATGTGGCAGGTAACAATTCAGCATGAAACTGCTGACTGTCTGCCTGCGGCTGAATGCATAATCGTCTTCGTCCACTGAGCTGCAGGTGAATAACTGGGAGATCAAGTGCATACCAGGGGATCCAGCAGCTCCAGGAGTGCCAGGAACACCGGGAGTCCCAGGGGCGCCTGCACATTTCATTACTCACTCAATAGAATGCCAGAGAGCGAGGCTTGCACTATTAGATGCTGTCCCATTGCAGCAGGGATTTGCCTGTGCAGGAGTTTCTCGACACTGTCAAGACGGTAGCCAGAGTGACTTGCATAAAGGAGATATAGCAGGTAGCTTCACCAGATCAGGCATTGGAATCACCTGGTGCGCCAGGAGTGCCCGGTGAGCCAGGAGCGCCTGTGTGAATCCTTCAAACTTCAGACTTGCCAAGTCATTCTTCACCACACTGCCGCTGTCTGATGCATTGAGTGGTGATTGAGTAGCAGGCATTACTGGCCAAACAAAGCCATAAAATTATTCACCAAGCTTCCCAAAAGCAGATTGGCTGCCTACCTGTCCTGTTGTTAGCCGCTATGTAAGCCTGCAAAGCACCAAGCCGCTGCTTGATACTATGTTGACGAATGGGTCACTAAAAGAAGTCACTGGACATTGTCACTTTGAGGCATGTAGCACAGAGCTAGTGGCTTTGTCCTTACCTTCAGGTCCTCTACCTCCTTACGCAAGGATTCAACCTCAGCCTTGTCCGCTGGTACAAAGAGTGATGCAAGTTCATGAGTGCCTTGGACAAGGCCGTTCAGCAAGGATGGCTTGTCTTGATTGCTCTTGAGTATTGAAGGGGCTGCACAGCATAGCAAGGTTGTCTCCCACTGGAACAAACAGGCAGCATAGCTTCATGTTGAACAGGGCGAGAAGCATACAACGACCGATCTTCAAGGACTCACCACTGACAGGTTGCTGTGACCTCACGAGGACGAGGAGAGTGAGGAAGAAGAAGACTGGACCAACTGCAATGCACGTAGACAGCTCACACCCAACCAAAGTAGTGGTAAATACTGTATAAGAGGCAAAGAAATTGGAGGTTCATTTCAGAATTTTATTCCCATGTACCTGTGTGCTTCGGTATCAATTTCCTGCAGAGAAAAGGAAAGTGGTTTGGCTAAGAACGTTTGGCCAACCTTGTCGTTGCGAACTGACATTTTAACAAAGGGCACAATTTGCCACAGAACCGGTTCGTAAACAATGCGACATGTTGTAAGTTTGAACGCTTGCACACACTAGAATGTGTTCTGTGACAAGCAAGGACTACTCACCTGAACAGCGTCTCCTTGGCCCAACCAACGCATATCAAAGGCATGGCTGTGCCTCGCCACTCTTCATGTTGTAGTCTCTGAGACTACATGAGTGCCTCGAACCGAGACTATTGTGGTCTCGGAGCTGTTGCACCTCAGTTTGTCGTCGTCGAGTCAACTGTCGATATCTTATTGACTGCATGAGTCATGCGGGATAACCTTTATAATTAAGGGGGCGTTGGTCAAACATGTTTTCCTTGAAACTGGGCCATTATTCAACATTAATTTCTTGCCGTACTTGTAAGGCAACAGTGGCGAGCTCGTGGCAGACGGGCGTGGGAATCCCCAGCTCTCTGTAATCTTGGTGCCGATCATGAACATGACGCCCAGGTGGTGGTTTGACCGAAGATCTGTTGATTCAACAGCAAATAGGAGACGCATAAAGTTTATATGATAGCGTAGCAATATATGCAGTCACCTTTCTGTAGCCACTTTTCTGTGTCCAAGAGAAACATGTGCTTCCTCTCCGACGGACCCTACTTCTGCTGGTGGTGCTTTTGAAACTCTAATTTGTATCCACCTGAATGAATTTTGCCACAAGAATGGCTCATCACGGGCGCTGCAGGCACCGCGACATTACGAAAAGGATTGGAAGCTCTTACGTGTCTCTGCCTTCCAACTCTTGAGGCAACTCCTTCAACCAGTCCAATTGCGTAACGGAACATTATAAGCAACGTGAATCCCAACGCGTAATAATCTTTCATGATCTATTTAAGCTAAAACAGGAGCAAGCAGCGGTAAATGCGTTCAGTCTTGCTCGACAATCTGCACATGCTCTTCTTCACACAGCACTGCCGCATTCTCCAACACTCACCAGCGTTTGGGTTGGCTCCAGCACGTTAAAGTGCCCAGACAGGCAATCCACTCAATAGCTGAGTGCAAAGTGCATCGTTGTACAGTGGATGCTGGCGCGCACAAGGCCCCAGCGTACGCCATACAACAAAATCTCGGATTTGACATGGTGGTGTCCAACTTGCGAAGCACGTCATCTAATATGTAATGTCTGAAGCACCACAAAGCAATTAAGCAGACCCTCCAACCTTGGCGGAGTGCCTGCCCTGAAACTGACCACTCTGTCATCGACCAACACCATCCACTGTCGATGTCACTGCACAGTGGCTGCAGCGGCTGCATGCGCCTCGCGGCGCTGGCGGGCTGACAGAGGTGGGGCCGAGCGCTGGCGGCGCTGCACCTCCAGGTGGATCAGCAGGTTGTCTATGTCCGCTGGATTCACTCCCCCCATGCGCGCTGCCTGCCCAATGTCCCTCGGCCGGATCTGCAGAGAAATCAAGAACCTCATTGAGTGCAGGACAGAAATATATCCAGGATTCCATCTCCTACACCACCTCTCAAATGAAGCAGTTTCCTGAAGAAGCACAACCACATGCGGATGCTGTTGCCTAAAAAGGTCGAGAGATGGGCTAGCCACTTGCCATGCTCTTGAGTGTTTTACCAAACATGATACGACGCTCTACTTCAACTCTCACATCGCACCAAAACAAAACTTTTGCAGGCCCCGCAAGCACAATGCACTGAGGGCATGGTTCAGTTCCTGGCCTCGCAAGCTCCAGCTTTTCACTGCCAAGTTATGGGGCTGTAGAGGACAGCAAGCAGAGCACACTTTGGCAAGCATCTCGCGGAATATCAGCATTACCCAGTTCCATCAATTGAGCATGTATCAGACAAGCAGGATGCACCTTGGTGAGCTTTTCGCGGGCTTCCATGCGCAGCGTGCTGATGGCCGCATAGTCTAAATCGGCCGGCAGAATGACCGACTGCCGCGCGTCGGCCTGCGCGAGCTGCCGCTCCTGCCGCCGCACGAATCCAGCGTACTTTATGTCTATCTCCGCCGCCTCCTTCTCGGCTGCCGTCAGCCCCTCCGCGCCGCCGTGCCCGTGCCGCTCCAACAACCTGCACAGAAGCGCAGTGCTTTCCTTTCGAGTCCTCGATCTGTCTCGCAATGCTACTGGTGTGCACGTGTCTGTAGCGCTAAGTAGTTGTGGTCGGCACTGTCCCGTTTCGGCACATGCCTGGCAGCAAGCCCTGTCCTTAGTAATCTTCAATACAAGCAAGCACACGGTAAATGCCGTCCTATACAAATCTCCCAGCCTGTGCCTGACTGCAATCCCAGCATCTACCACTTCATTGCATAGAGAGCAAAACAGCAGTGATGAAAGAATCAATTAGGAAGAATGAAAGACTCATTCAGCCACATAGGCTAGGTGAGAACAGTTGTGCATCCCATAAGCAGGGAACAGGTGCGGCTGTGTGATCACCTGTGGTGCACACTAGGGCCGGCGTAGCAGCCCACATTTCCTTAAATTCTTACTTCAGGGTTTTTATGAAACCCGACCCTAAGAATGTGCGGCTATGTGGTCACCTGTAGTGCACGTGCGGCCGGCGCAGCAGCTCCTCCAGAGAGGCGATGCCCGGCACCTGCTGCCCGGAGATCTGCGCCGCCTCCTGTGCTAGTGTGCTGTCCTCCCGCACGCGCACGCTGGCCAGCCGCTCCTTCTCAGCATTGATCGCCGCCTGCTTCACCAGGACACTAACTGAGGGGACTACAACCCAGACACACATACAGCAAAAGCATGTGAAGGTAAAATCACAGGCACCCTGTCAGTATTAACCTGATTGTCACCTGCTTCAACAGACAAGGACTGACCGAACAAACACCCAGTGGGCCCACAAGGTGAGTGCCCATGAGAATGCATCACGTGTGCCTTCTTACTGCAAGTGATGCTCTGGGTCTTCAACAGGCGCTGCAAACATATGAACCTAATTGCAATGGAGGTGTTAGCCCCTGGCAAGCCAAGCGTGTACCCCAGACATCTCTGAAAAGCAGCTCCACTAAAACTCGATGGGCAACATTCCAGAGGCCAAGGCCTCCGTCCAATTCACCATGGTCCAAAACAACACATTCCTCCCATTAGATAGATGCCAGAGGGGGCATAGGTTGCCAGGTGCCAGCCAGACTAGGCAATCACACCTGCTTGTCCTGGAACATGCGCCACCTGGCGTCGTCCACGAGGCCCAACTCGCGGCCGAGCGGCGTGAGGCGGCGGTCGGCGTTGTCGGATCGCAGCAGCAGTCGGTACTCTGACCGGCTCGTCAGCATCCGGTACGGCTCCCTCAAGTCCTGTGAGGATTTTGCTTTCATTCTTTAATCATTTTTTTATAATTTCTTTAGGGTTTAGGGTTACCCTAGAGATACCCTTAACCCTAATCCACAGAAAAAAACCAACCTCAAGGCTTGTTTATCAGCAGTATAGATGGTTCCCATAGTGCCATCTCACCTCACCCCTGAGACAACTCTTAATAGTACCAGATCTTAGGCGTACATAGAGTTCCCAGCCCAGCTGTGCTCATTACCAGCGCTGACAACTGAACACATAGGGGGTTTGATCAATCTCAAGATGTCCTGAACCGCGAAGTAGCGCACTTTGGTGACGAGGTCATCCACGAGAGTGCCGATGTAGCTGCTGTTGCGCGGCAGCGTCACGGGCTCCATGCCCTGTGCGCGCCTGGCCGCATTCATCCCAGCCACCAAGCCCTGCAACAATGACCAGCTCATGAGTCAGTTTACCATCAAATTAACAACACAACGTGCACGGTCTCTGGCCAGGGCTTGGGTCCCCGTCTTGTGGGCGTATCTCCGGCCACAGAAACCCATATATTGCCATCCTCATGCTCCAGCACCTCCCAAAATTACACCCAGCCATCAATTGCAAAGTGCTCACCATTCTGCTGGCAGCATTCTACACAGTTGGCGTGCATAAGGCCGCAAGAAGTGTGGAAAGCTGAACAGATTTGTGGGGCGCAAGATAACAAGGTGCCAACCTGCGCAGCAGCCTCTTCATAGCCGGTGGTGCCATTGAGCTGGCCTGAGAAGAACAGGCCGGAGAAACGCTTGGTCTCCAGGGAAGCATGGCACTGGTGGGCTGGCAGGTAGTCATATTCCACCGCATACGCTGGCCGCAACATCCGACACCGCTCCAGGCCTGAGCAACAACCTCTCAGGCTCAACATGCAATATCATGCTAGCTCATCGAGCAATGGTCCCAACAACAGGCTGGCGCCACGATTGCACCATGCACAACTTGCAATTTTGCACAACATATGAAGAGTAGAGAGCTCATTGCATGGCAGCCGAGCTCCCATATCCGTGTTGGCCTCTGGACAGTCCTAGCCTAGGGGTAGGATAGGAACAAGAGGATCATGTGGCCTCAGAGGTCATGCATGGAATGGCAACGAGGAGTACGCTAATATGCTGTGTTCGCACTCACCAGGCAAGGTACGCAAGAGTGCCAGCTGCAGCCGCTCTGGCAAGCCAGTAGAGAAGCCCTGCACATAGAGCTCCGGAGTATCCCGCCCCTCCGGCTCCAAGAACACCTGCAAACGCCCGAAACTTACTGCTCATTTCCATCCTTTCACCCCCTTTCTTTTTGCTGCATCTCCACTGTACAAACCTGTGGATTGGCCCCATGACACAAGATTAACTACCAAGTGCTGCCCGGCTGATTCAGGTGCATGCAGCCACACCTTCATATTTTTCAGGTTTTGGGGTCCATTTTCCATGATTTAGAATTTTTGGGGTTTACAGGGTTTATATGATGTAAATTTTTGTGATAAACCCTAATTCTAAACTTGCCGCAAGGCAAGACAAGACAAATTGACTCAATGCTTGTGTGTCTGTGGCCGTTTGAGCAAGAAGGATCGCCGCAGACCTGGTGGGAGTCCTTGTCGGCGAAGCGCACGATCTTGTCTTCGATGGAGGGGCAGTAGCGGGGGCCCTTGCTGTCCACCCAGCCCCCGTATACGGGCGTCTCCGCCAGGTTGTCCCGTATGATGGTGTGGGTCTCCGCGGTTGTGCGTGTCAAATAGCAGTTCATCTGCTCCCGTTCAACATGCACCTGTCATCATGACACCAGCAAAAATCTGAACCTTCTTGCCCACATGTCCGTCACACAGTGCATTCTCGATTTCGCACATTGACAGAGTAATTCAGTAGGCCTGAAGATGCCCAACAGATACACGATGAGGGCCAAAACTAACTATGTGCCCTTCCGTTGGTAGACTACTTGCATGCTACAGAGCGCTTCACCAGGGGCGCTTAGCAATGGACAGTGAATGTGCAATCAATCCTAGCGAATGAACCGGGCTAGACAATGCAGCACGCCAGTAAAATCTCAGCACCCCAATGTTAGGGTTTTACTGCCATTTTAGGGCTTGGGGTGGAAAATTAAATAGAAAGTTCCAGGGTATATACGGTTTATATAAATATAGGGTTGAATACAGGATGGTAAAAATAGAACAAGCCAGTGGGGGTGCACACCGAGGAGTCAAAGCTGAACCATCGGACATCGGGGTCGCCCGGCTGCGCCTCGAGGCCGGAGAAGTCGACAGTGCGCGAGTCCACTCGCGCAGGCGTCCCTGTCAGTCAGTCATTTAATTACACCTTTTCCAGCCACCTAGCGCTGATCAGATGTCTGACTCTGATCGTCACAGTCAGCACCCACATCCAGACATTTACAGAGGAACCTGGAGACGTTCACAGAACCTGTCTTGAGCCGATCCGTCTCGAATCCCAGGCTCACCAGCGCCTCTGTCAGCCCAGTCGACGGCGCCTCTCCTGCCCTGCACATGCATGCAACACTGTCACAGCTTGTGAACTCTGTAGATCGCTATGTGATCCCACACGGACGTGCCACCCTGTTCTTCACTCTACGATAGCTATGCTGCAGCGGGAGGCCCCCACTGCATGAATCAAAACACATTCTGCAACATCGCTGGGCCTCCCGCTGACGGCTAATGTTCAAGAATACCGTATGAACATATGATCCGAGAAGAGCAGTGACGACTGTCCTTGGAACACACCTATCCTGGGACTTCAGTGTTAAGATACATCCCGTGCTTTCAATCGCAGAGAAGGGATATGGTATGGCCTGCATCGGCTGGACGGCGAGCAGGTCAACCTGAACTGATGATCCACATCAAACATGCAGTCTAATGGAAGCCCACCTGCCGGCAGGCATGGATGTGCGGCCGACCCAGATGCGCCCATTCATGAAGGTGCCTGTCGTGATCACCGCCGCGCGGCACTTGAAGGTGATGCCAAAGAACGTCCTCACTCCCGTGACCTGCCATGTCAACGATCTGGCTTGGTCTAAAAACCCCAATAATAGAAAGGACACATGTTGACGGATACTGCTGCTCATACCTTGGAAATGGCTTTAAAACTTCCCGGCAATCCATCCACTTGCGCAGGTGTACAGACACCCTCAGTGTCTGAGCAATGCTGGGCAATAGTGAAGGGGACACAAAGGCCTGAAGGTCCTGGTCAGATGTTATTTTTTGACCAAGGCGGGCCAGTGGGCATGTGCTGACAGGTGCCGGTGGTGCTCGAGCACACCTCATCATTGGGGCCCAGCTCGATGTCGACGGCCATGCCCTCCCGGATGTCCAGGTTTGGGGTGCGCTCCAGCAGCCGCCTCATCTCCCTCGCGTACTCCAGCTTGTCTGTCTGCGCACGCAGCGCCCACACCGCCGGACCCTGCAGAGACACATGTGAACAGTCTCATCACACTAGTCATTTAGAAGATCAGGCAATGAAGAAGCATTTGCTGTGGCAGTCCTTCATCAGCTTGAAGTGTCCAGGGGAGTGACCCTTCCTGCTACAAAAGGCCGCCAACGGCAACATGCATGTCTTACACCACCAGTACTATTTGTCTGACACTGCCTGAGCTCTGGTAATTTAGGCTGTTTGCCCTCTTGAGGCAAGCATATGGGCTCTTTTCTGCATATGACAACATTGATTGAGCAGTAGCATGCCCTGATTCAGTCCACCTCAGCTGCTGCGGATCACAACCCGATCGACACTTGGGAGATTGCTCGACTGCAGGAAGGCAGGATGGATGCATGCCTTGGAGCGGTTGAGTATGCGCTTCTGTAGGTATGTACGGTCGGCCATCTTCCCCATCTCCCCACCCAGAGCATCCACCTCATGCACCAGCTGCGACTTGGCTGGGCCCCCGACTGCTGGATTGCATGGCTGCAACATGCACAAAGGTTCCTAGTCACCAAACGATTTTGACTGGTATGATCACCATGTCATGCTGCAAATACAATAGAAGGCGAGCAGAACAAAGGAGGGACACGGTGATCGGCTGCCAAGGCCTGAAGGGCTGCTGTAGTACCTGCCAGGCGATCCTGTCCAAGTTGAGGGTGAGCAGGAGTGTCTTGCATTCTAGCCGTGCGCTCGCTAAAGCTGCTTCGCACCCAGCATGCCCCGCACCCACAATCACGACGTCATATTCGTCCTCAGCGTCCAGCAACGTTGCCTGGCAAGATGTCTGGCACGTCCTCTGCTGGCAGCGTCGTCTTTGCCTCTTCGAGGCTCTCTTCAGCTGCAAAGAACATTTTTTTTCTAAATTAGTTGACTAGTGATTGCATAGTAAATGACTGATAGTTCTTAGATTTTCTGAACTGCAGAATGAGGGCCATGTATAATTTGTAAACGTGAACGGCTACGACAGCTTCCTGCAGGTCAAAAGCCCAAAGTTGTGGACCACGACCCAGATGGGCTCAGTAAACCCCTTCCTGCAGGCGGTCGAATAGAACTCGAAACGAGGAAAGGAGGAGTTCTGCACCTGTCTGTCGGTACATGATAAGAAGCCAGCGTCACTGGTATTTCTTATGAACTTCAATGAGGCTGATACAGGAACTGGAGACCGACAGCTTGCGAGGGAATGGCTCTGAAGCCGACTATGACTGCTGCATCGAGGAATTTTACAGTTGCAAGAGTGAGAAAGAGCCATCCTTGCCCTTCCAGAGCATCGAAGTAATATTTTTAACCTGATGCAATGAAAATATCAGACGCAGCCAAATTTCCAAGAATCAGGACACGCCCAGGCCCTGAGGGTGTGACACCTCTGTGCGATCTGGTTATGTAAGAGTTACTACAAAAGTGAGACAGCGGTGTTCAGGGCCCTCATAACTCCCTGGTATACACACTGTCAGGGGTCTAAGTATTATGAATTATGAATGTTGCCACGCGTCAATACCGCCTATTCTGGCAAACACCTCCAGGTGACACTTTTCGGGAAGAATATTTTTGTCGGTTGTTCTTTGGCAGTCCGATATTCAGCTATCTCCAGCAGCTTTGGCGGTTGACGCGAGGGAGGACGAAACCGCGCCATCCATACCATCTTATCTTGTCTAACAACTCAAGGATGAGCTATCCTCCTCCTCAAGGTAGGCACACGCGTCTGTGAACCAGAAAAGCGTGGGATTCTATCTGCACTCTCACCTGGTGGTTCCCATACATGGACACCGTTGGTGAGCAGTCGTCAATTCAAGAATTGGCACGGTGCAGGCGTGTATTCCCGCCTGGTATGTAATTTCTGATCGTTAACCCCGTCAGTGATATCACTGCTGTGACTCGCAGATTTCCCAACTCTGCATTACAGATGACACACTTAAAAAAAAACTTATGGGCTTTCTGCACTAGGGATTGTCGGATTTGTTGTTTCAGGGTTCTCAAGACGTTGCTTCCGTTGCAGCTTCCTTTTATCTTCTGATTGCCTGACGTCGTGTATGCATGCAGGCTACCCAGGCGGCCCGCCAGGCGGATATCCTCAGCAGGGATACCCGCCGCAGCAAGGGTACCCACAGCAGGGATACCCTCCTCAGGTGAGCATCCTCTGATGAAAGCGTTCAAAGTTGGGCAGCTTCCGTTAGTTCCAAATTCACTTCACAGGTAAAAACTTGTGCAATACCTGGTCTCTTATCAATTCAAGAGGTATTGCAAAAGGTTCACGGTTGGGAGGAGTGCAGATGTGACTGGGGTTTTTATTTTGACAGGGTGGCTACCCACAGCAGCAGCCTGTCCAGCCCCAGAAGGGAGGTGGCCGTGGCTGCCTTGAGGCCTGGTAAGCTCTAGTATCGTTGTTGAGTAAGAAACTGCTGAGTCACGCCCTCGCAGAAGCTGTTTCTGAGTGTGCCCGGGCACCTAAAGCTTGTAGTTTTGTGGCACTATCACCGTGCTGCACAAGCACTGTTGAGCTTGTCCTGCAGGCACTGGCAGAGAGCATCAGCCTGTCTTTCCCGTTGGTTTCATAGTTCAGCTTGCAATGGTGGTATTAGTGATAGTAAGCTATATGTGTGCAGCAATGCCAATGTCTTGATTCCTGTGCACTGGCTGCAGCCTGGCGTGCGCATGCTGCTGCCTCATCTGCGAGGCCTGCTTCTGATTTCTGTGCGTTGGCTGCAGCCTGGCGTGCGCCTGCTGCTGCCTCATTTGCGAGGCCTGCTTCGGAGACTAAGGCCACAATCTGGGTTGGCGCCAGCCGCGCTGGGAGCATGGACTTATGTGTGGCAGTGCATGTGTGACCTGGCCCACAGAGGCTGCACAGCATTTTGCTGCTTGTGCCACATGGCGCCTGTTGCTGCTTGGCTTTCACCAAACTCTATCGAGGCCCAAACGCATTCTAAGGTTTGCATGTTTCATTCTGGGTCATTGCTTCATTGATTAGCGTGACAATTCATGCAGTTTAAACTTAACCTTTTAATATTTGAATTCATCCAGGGAGCACCTGCATGATAAAGTCCGTTCTCAATTGGCCTGACCTCCCAAAGATCAGCAGACTGCGCATTTGCCTGGCTCATTCAATGGGCCGGCTAATTGGTATCATGCAATGTCACGGACATTCCAGTGCACTTACTATGGGCACTTCAAACTTCTTTCTGCATGCATAAGATCAAGTGATGCAGGGCAATCGTGGAGTTCATGCAAGTGTCAAGCCTGACAGTCAAGGAGGAAACATATCTTTATTACAAGAGATGCCCATGACAAACGAAAGTTGAACAATGTCCTAATGGCAATTGCAATGGGAACTCAGTGATTTTCCCTTCAACACACACACTAGAGCCTCTGCTTTTTTCTGCACAGGACAGTTGCTCCATTGGAAATTTATAAGATGGCTCAATTGCAATGCACCTGTGCAGAGCCCAACCCATGCATGCATGCAACCAAACCATATGCTCTGATATCATAATCCCGGAAAGCTTCAAACGTAAACAGAAACTAGGTCCAAGTGTTAGTCTACCCGCATGAGAAAAAACTGCAAGCGAGTGGAACCAAAGGTGATGTCAAACTCCTGAACAGGTAAGTGTCACATTACGCAGTGTCTGTCTGGTCATAGCCACAATGCAGGCTCCCAAACAATGCCGCTGGACGCACAAAAGTATTGCAACTTGCAAGACAAGTTCTAAATAGTCGCGCCGCGCCTTGGGAACAAGAGAAGGCACCCATACCCTGAAGCAATCTGGCGGCCAAACTTGTGCTTCAGCCCTGACGAGGAGAGCAATGGTAGGCATGGCAGCAATGCCTGCCCTTTCAACCTCCCTAACATATTCTCGAGTGAAACTCATGAGCTGCCTCTTTGAAAGGCTCTTTCCATGTGACGACTGGCATCATCTACCATTATATACAGTTCGACACAGTGTGCAGTTGCCCCACAACTGGCATAAATGAGATCATATACGATCACGTCATATGCAACCCCTGGCCCGGACAGGGCATCCTTGAAAATACACAACAGCATGTTCACAAAAAAGACGCCTGATTAGGCATCCACGAGGGAGACAGACCCCATGCCTGGCAATGTCAGAGCATGGCAGCATCGCACCTCCTGCAATTGAGGTACGTTTCCTCTCACGATGAGACATGAGCGGACATGCCCGCGAACGGCCGAAAAGTATGCTTTGCGCTGTGTGGCCGCAAACAAATGTGTTGCGGTGTGCCACTTGTGGATACAACCACAAACATCTGCCTTTCGGATATGGCGACAAATGTGTCTTGCCAATCCAGGCAGCTGACTGGGCATTGCATACAATGTCTCCACATGTAGTGCACCCAGGCTGCGGTAGGCTTTGCTGTATCAAGGGTGGGCCCGGCATAGGGGTCAGGCAGCAAAGCAGCTTTTGGGGACGTCTGGGAGGGGGCCTGATCTGGCATGAGCGCCAGCTGGCAGCGCGCAGGTATCCAACGCCTTGCTGGCGAGCTTTGCTGGCAGGCTGCTCCTGCCCAGTGCCGCCGCCACCTGTCGGCTCGGCCTGCCCCACAGCAGCAGAACGGATCACACGCTGCACAGAAAGCAAAAGTCTTCTTGTGATGCGAGGCTTTGTTCTTCACGAGGATCTGGATCTGTAGCAGCAAGGCCGGTAAGAAGCTGCTGTGAACATGACAGCCTCTGTGTAGTGCAAGGGCTTCGTGTTCACCGCAAACTTCCAGCCAAGCCAAGCCAACACGATCAGAACCGTCAAGTTGACCTCAATTCATTCGATATGAGGCCGACAAATACGGGACTTTTAAAAGTATGTCATGTGGGCCTTGTGCATTCTTGTTGATTGTATGTGCAAGGCTGGCAGTGAGCACTCTTCAGACACATCGCCCAGGTCAGCAACAAGCATTACTCATGTGCAGCATGAAATCAGCACCTGGGAGAGGCCAGGAGCCCATGAGCGGGTTGCTTGGTGGCAGTGTCTCCAACCAGGAGCAGCTTGAGGGAGTGCAGCTCATCCAAGAGCGGAGTCTTCAGAAAAGTCCCCAAGCTATTCTCGGGCGACCAGCACTCCTGCCAACCAGCCCACACACTCGGGAGACATGCAGCGTATATGAGCGATGTGAGTAGCTTCAGTGCTTTCTACACAGAAGACTATGCATGCAATCCGGTAAAAATTTCATGCAATTGAAGTGTGCACGACCTGTTGAAACACAAGCGCAGACGCAATATCGACATGCCCATATACTAACGACTGCCCAATGGACAAAAATTGCGAGCAATAGATCTTGAATGAAATGTGAAGGGGTCGAAAAGAAAATGCACCTGCAGGAATCGAGCTCCAGCGCTACTGTTGGAGCAGCGGTCGTACTGCTCCATGAGGCGCTGCAGCGCGATGCGATTGATGGCCGCGTACTGCTGGCACCAGTGGATCTCCTCTGCCAGCTTGGCACGCTGCAGACCAGACCCCACTCACACGCAGGGAGAAACAACACATGCAATGAATTGGGAACATGTATCCTCGACACACTGGCGGCCTGTGTGTTCACAAGCACCAGGATGCGGCTAACGAGCCACCTCATCGGTGTACTTGGCACCAGTCGTGCCTTCCACTGCAATTCTTTGAGCGCAGCAGGGTACTCCCCCACTCAAGTCCCATCAGAACACAGCGCTTTCCCTCTTGCGCAAAACATCATTTTAAATATCTGATCGATACCCGAAGCAATATGCCAACTGGGTGACCTGCCATGATGCCCTGTTCTTGCAGCCATTTGGTACAGGATCATGCTTGGGGACAGTGCTTTGCAGCATAGAACTCTGTTCTGATCCTGCTCCATGGCATGACATCAGGTGCTGTCAACACGTGACTCACCTCTCTTTCTTGCGCGGAACGGCACTGCATCACGCGCAGTGCGCCCAGGCGCAGCCTCGAGGTCCAGCCATTCAGATTGAGGATCCGCAGAGCCGTGCGTTCAAGATGCCTGAAGCCAGCCTTGAATGTCTTAGTAGCTCAACAAAGTCAGGATATTGTAGATGAAGGTAGATCGTGGAGCTGCTGTGGGTTGGCTGGGGGTGCTGGTGTTGGTTCAGGCATCTCTTTCTTGGGCATCCAGGTTTCTGCAAGCAGTGGCTCAGTGTGGCACCAGGAGCAATGCAGGCATGATAATGTGCAGGGCTAGGAGCGCACCCATCAACACGTTTTATCTCCTCAATGAGGGAGTTGAAGAAGGGCTGGGTCCTACACAGCTCGGCGCCTTTGCTGGCAGGATCCATCTTGCTTTGTCCAGCTCCCTCAGCACACCAGTCCTCCATGGCGCACTGCAGCTTGCCATAGGGCAGGCTCTTACCCTTAAGAGGCCACTTTTCTGGTGCGTCAGAGTCGAACCCCTCGAGCACTGCGTCAAAACTGGTCCTCTTGAGAAGCATCACGCTTGCCTGCAACGGGCACAACACAGGACCGTGTTTGCCATCACTACTTGAAGCTTTTGGCAGCGAAAATTTCGTCAAGTTGCAAGGATACTCTCAACCATTTTTTTTGGCTTAATTCTTGTGAAGTGATCACTGTCATCCAGTTGCATGGCACAGAGGTTGCCCAAGACTTTGACCAGGATGGACACTACAGGGGCCGCACCCGCCCGCTGAGAGCGTAAAATGCTCCACATTCATAGTATCGGATGAACTAGTCTGGTGGCTGTTAACAAGCAGACCGCTTCCGCTCAATGGTCTTCCGCAGAGAAGTGCGCGGGAATGATCACTTCTTTCTGCAGTTGCTGCTCGCTTCAACTTTTTTAGCTAGCATGGGAAGCTCTGAGTGCGATTCTTTTCATCTCGAGCCGCACACTAGCAGCTCTCTGCCTGGGCGTTCGAAGCCAACGTAGCTTCTGCCGAACCGAGCCCAGCTGCCGATGTCAAATCAGGCAATATATATCACTGATCTTCCGATGATGTTGTAATTCAGGGGATTTGTGGCTGGAAACCTAGAGAGCTGATGAGGGGTGACTGATCCAGTACTTTAGGCGTGAAGATCGAGCTTTGAACTTCGCATCGGACATCAGTGCGCGGGGTAACCCAGCTTCTGATCACACACTTTTCTCCATTCTGCGCTCAGTTCCTCACCGCAAGACAGTGCAAACGAGCCGAGGAAATACTGCTAGCGTCAGAGGGTACCGGAGATACAGCCAGCAGGCACCCAGGCGGTCAGATCACAGCGGTGAGGCACCCCACGAAGTTAGGGCGTATCGCGGTGTCTGGCAGAATTAGCGTGTCTGGGCACACATGGATGCGCTTGTGTGCATCCTTTGTGTTGCAATAGGCTGTCCATCGTTCGAAATCGCCTGAACTAGCGTTTTTTCAGCGGGGTTAGGCTGCAGTTTCCTCAGCTGAAGCAGTTGCCCAGCGCAGTCGGGTAACACCTCTCAAGCGTGTAGTCTTGCCATTTGTCAGAGAGTGTTAGGTGCCTCCATCTTCCTCATATTTTCGGGGAGGCCGTCGGAGGAAGACAAACTTTGTTCGACTCGTGACGATCGGACTTTGCTGACGTTGCTGCGTGTTTTTAGTCTCTGCAGGCAGTTCTAGAAGACCGCACTCGGTTTTGTGCGTACGCGACGCGAGGCGAGGGCGGCACAGTGGGGCACCAGGCCCAGCAGCATCTTATACTCACACAGGTGGACCAGACACCAGGTGCACCCCCGACAAAAATCCCAGCCAGAGACGGAGTGTTGCAGCCTTAGCTTACTCGCTTGACCGGTGGCGCAGAGCTCGTGACAGCTCGATTGACGTCCCTGCTACTGTACGCAGGACGCAAGATTGGGAAGCTAGCAGACAGAGTGGGTGCCACAAATAGCATGTGGGCAATGGGCTCGCCATTTGACGCCCCTCACCCACGCTTCCAGTCGGCAGCGGCCCACCTTAGCAGCAGCATTGGCAACAACTGCAAGAAGCCACCCCTCAGTACGCCCTCTTACCCTCCATGTTCCCCTCTCAAATCACCCCTGACAGCCTCCTCTGTCGTAGTTGCAGCTGTTTCTATGAGTACTGATCCTCACTGTTGCCATTGCGCAGGCCCAAGCTTGCCCATTGATGGGGAGAAGTCACTGCCAAAGAGCATAGGTGACTTCGGGCCGGCGCAGTCCCTCGAGCACAGCGCCAGCCTTAGCAACATCTCACGCCGCAGGACCAGCTCCTTGCGCGGGAGTGACTTTCCCACCTCGTATTCCCTTCAGTCCTGCCAAGTGCGTGCCCTGGCTGAAAAATGCATGCCTTCTGCCGCCACAAACTTTTTATTGTCATGCCTGCCCTTTCTGTCAGTCCAAGGGCTCGGCAAAATGCAGCAGCACAGCATGTCAGGTTACCGCTTGCCATTCGGCGGTGTCAGGACACTGATGTTGCCATGCCTGTCTTGATAATACCCTGGAAGCCATGCAACATGCAGCGATAATGTGTCTCAGTGTGCTGCTCGGGGGCCGTTGGTATACAGGCTACTGAGCAGCTTGCTGGAGCAATGCAGAGGTGGGACGCTGATTGGTGGTGCACATGGATGTCTGCAGGAACCATCACCGCGGAAGGATGCGTCAGCGAGCGAGTCAGCGCTGCTGATGCCTTCCAGCAGCTCCAGCGAGTCAGCTCTCCAGTCGCAGTCCTCCATGCAGCCGCAGCTGCCCGCAGCTTCCTCGCTGCTGCAGCCGCTGCCGGGGACAGCTTCGTACTGGTTCCTCCCGCGCAGCCTGTCCGGCATCCTGGCAGCTACGGGGATGCTGGCGCTGCTGGTCATGTCGGTGGTCATACTGTGGCCCCCCTCCGGCAACTCATCCACCCCCCTCGAGCACCTGCAGCAGCCGCCATCTCTGAACCTGCCTCGCAAGTTCCTCGACAAGTGGGTCCTCTGCTTCTCAGCCTGTGGTTGCAATCCCTGCTGTCATGTCCTGGGAGTGAATGCAATTAAAGGATGCACGGCAAGGCAGGATATGTCTGGTTTGCTCTGGACATGACGATGTTGTGCTGTTGTGGTTGTTGTCCAACCATCATTATCCCACCGAATGTTTAACAAGCGAGGGTTGGGAGCGCCAAAAGCAGTAAGTGATGTTGAGGGATGTATGTACAGTGCATGCCCCTGGTGCTGACATAATGTGCTGAGGGAGTTTGGCGGGTGTGTGACACAGGATCTTTGGCGCATCTCAGCCGCAGCAGATGGAGCACTTCACAGCAGCGCAGGGTGCGGGCTGGGGCACCGGCTTTGGCCTGGAGGACGCCTCCTCACAGCCGGGCCTGGAGGTCATCCCCTCGGAAGACTTTACCAAGTTTGTCAGCGCACACCTCGGCTGGGAGGAGTTCGAGGACGAGCCCGTGTCGGACGAAGTGGCCAAAGCGCGCTTCGAGGCGGCCGAGATCGCCAACGATCACCCGGCGCACGCTGGCGGTTTTGGCGAGGGCTTGGTCACCGTCAGCGCCAAGGGCGTCGAGCACATGGCGGCCGCCACGTCGGCCGCCGTGGCCGCGGCCGAAGCCGCCGCGAAGATCGAGGGCCGCAAGGAGCTCGAGACCGCCCCGCTGACACCCGCTACGCCCACGAAAAAGTCGGTCGGCGTAATTCCCACCGAGACCATCAACACCGGCAACCCCCTCTCCAACAGCATCGGCGTGGTTGACCCGGTCAACCTTCTGGACAGCGACAAGACCACCCCCTCGTGAGTCACCCCCTCTAGCCACTCTGCATTGCCACAAACTTGACAGAGCGGCATGCATGCCACAGCCTGTTTTGTACCGGTCTCTTCTCCTGCTGCTGCCCCTTCAGCGTCCATCAACCCTGTAGTTGTTCTTGCCAGCGCAGCAAAGCAGCTCAAAGAAAAGAGTCCTGTGTTGTGCAGGAGCACGATCAAGCCGCGCATCGCCGTGCAGCCGATGACGACTGGGGGCGTGAACAGCGGCACGACCACAAGCAGCGGTACCACCACCACAAGCAGCGCCACGACCATGGGCGCGACCCAGGTGGTGCCAACCAGGACAAGCTCGACAACAACCTCCACAACCACCGGTGCAAATGGCGGCGTAAACACCGCAAGCCAGCTTCGTGCCGGCCGCACCAGCAGCAGCGGGACCTCCCACTCAGGTGAGGCCCCTACGATTATTCAGGGTTAGGGTCATATAAGGGTAACATTGGGATATATTGCTGCACGCAGTGTGCAGCGGGCAGTTCTGGTACATGGTGCAATGCCTCTTGCGCCTCCCTGGACTGCTTTTCTTTTGGGCTTTGGTGTGGAGTGCCACGATTGACCTTTGCTGCACCTTCTATCTTTCTCTTCGCTAGGCGTGGCTTGCCGCAGTCATTTTTCCCTGCAGTTTCCTAGCGGCCATACTTGCCCATCAGCAGGCAGCCTGTCAAGGGGCATGCCCTGCCTTTCCTCCTTCTACTCCTAGTAATGGAGCGCCTGTTTAAATTGCTCGTTCGTGTCATTGCCAGATCAGCGAAATCTTCTCTATAGGGCAGCATTGGGGTACCATTTGGACCTGTACTGATTTTCTCTTCATTTGCTGCAGTGGGCACGGGCACAGGCACAAGCAGTGTGGGCAGCAACCAGCCACTGGAGACCATGTCTTCTGGGCAAGTCTCAGGAGTGACACAGACCGGCAGCATGGGTGGGATGTTCCAGCCCCTAGCTGGATGAAGCGCCACATCAGCAGTGGCCAAGACGGGTCTCTGCAGCCAAGATAAAGGGCCCAGTTGGTACCGGCGTGCCTGCGATGCTATAGCGCACGAAGCAAGACCGGCCTGCCCAGTGAGAGGCTTCAGGGCGTCAGGCAGTAATAAGTTGGGTGGGCAGGTGTGGTATGGTACGGCTGCCACATAGCGCTGCCAAGTTTCAGAGGTGCTTCGGGTGCCCGGGCAGTTGTGAGGGATATAGTTGTGGGGGATATATGCGATAGGTGCGGCCTATTTTGGCTGCAATGGAGCGCTGTGCTGTGCTGGGAGCCGCCTGAGACGCCAGGTGTACGCGTTACCTGATCAGGCGTGAAGGATAGAGCTCCAAATTTGGCAGGCCAACGGCGAAAAATTGCAGTGCCAAAGTAGGCCAGCAGAATGCTGAACAGGAGGAAGAAGATTCGCTCTTCTGCATCCCAGAGAGAACAAACAAGAGAGGCTGATGTATGCTCCATTTGAGACGATGTGTTTTATCCGGAGATACATGCAGCTGGGGATGGGGTTAAACTTCCTAAAATTTTCTGGGCGTCTGCGGGTTGTATCTCTGAAGTATGTTGTTGTTAGTAGGCAGCTTGTAAAAAGCCACCGTGCAAAATTGGAAAGATCCTCATGGAATTTCCAGGCCATTGACTGCAATGGCCTGTCAGACGCCTTCCTGCAAACAGCAAATTTCGACAATGAGAAAGCCAGCTTTGCGCTGCACTGCGGCTATGGCTGGCTTTGCTCATCTTAGGGATCGATAGTTTTACCTTCATGAGGAGCATACACTTGAGACCATTTTTGGGGTCCTTTTTCTTTTCTCTTTGTTTTGTTGCCAGCTGAGTGAAGGCTGACATTCTATGCTGGCCATACATGGTGGGTTACTGTTCAAAGCAAAAAAGCACTTGAGGGGCATAGGTCACCAAGGAGGGAAAGTAAGGGGTAGCAAACTTATTTTCCTGCGAGCTCTGTAGCAAGACCCCTATATGCCGGAGCCCTGTGTGTATACCCCAACTGTTGAGCTGTATCACAAGGTAGAACTTGGCACATACGTAGCATCACTTACGTTCCTTCAAGCAACTCAAGCAACCCGACGTACAACAGGACCATATTGTCCAAGTGGTTAGAGCTCCTGCAGTTGCTGCAGAAGGTTGATGGTAATCCCTTTTTTATGTTACTGGCCATGGCAATATTTGGTAAGCCAAGTGCATATATCATCCTTGAGAGGGCTTTCTGCCTTACAAAACTTTCTGAATTGCATGCATGTTTCCGGCTTGGGGAAATATATGTCTGATCAGGCCTGCGAGCATCCACAAGCACCCTTTGGGTTGAGATGTGTTGAGCATGCAGGCACTGTGCCAGCTTGTAATTCTACATTTTATGACAGATTCTCATTGTGATTCGTGATCATCTTGCAGTCTTTCGGCTGCACTGCTGCATGCTGACTGACAATTGCATGCATCGCCGGCAGGCGCACTGCTGCGGCAACTTGGTGACACCAAATGACTAAAACTAATAATGCCATCAAAGGCTTGAAGCCCCAGATACATGCCAGTATGACATGCCAACATCATGCCAAGTGTCACCAGTGAGTGGTTCAACATAATGATATCATCGATGATCGTCATGACAAATGCTTGGCGAGCATTTCTCCGGAGGCTCCATATGGTACTTTCCACTGGATGTAAGTTGAAAAATACTTACAATTGGCAACTTGCCAATGGCAACCATTTTCTGGATCCATGGCAATCCAGATATTGCTTGTGAATGCTGCTGTCTGCCAACCGAATGCCCAGTCAAAAAAGTGCGCTGGGCTTTGGGGCCCCGGCCGGGCTGCATCATGCTGTGCACATGCTGTGCACAAAGGAATATTCCAAAACTCTGCCAATTGGGGAGGGGCCGAGTTGCAATTTGAAGTCAACATTAGGCATGCTGGCCTAACACAAGGCGGATTGGGTGCCAGCCCTTGCAATTCAAATTGAATTATTTAATTCATTCATTGTTTTGAATGAAATCATTATATAATCATTACATTGAGAGCTCTCCCCGAGGAACATCAATGCAATCTTTAGCGGTCCATCGATGCCATGCGCATGGCATGCCACCTGGACACTCGCGCAGATGCAAGGACCCTTGTTTCGGAACCTCTCCTGTTGCACAGTTGCATGTGCATTCAGTGAAATCATTCACTCAAAACGTGCGGCACTGGGGACGTCAGCGTAACGTCAGTCACATTCAGCTGTAGTCATTGGACAGCCTGGCAGCAGGGTGTGTCATCCACGAGCAGTGCGTTGGAACTTACTACGGTACGATTGAATTCGCGAGCAGATGATCGCAAGGAAATTTGATTTGCTTTGAGACCTCTCGTTAAAAATCACAATCTTTCAAAAATCTTTCATCACATAGTTTGGGAACCGTGCTGCTGTGTGTTAAACTTGCTAAACGATAGTTCTACATTGCAAACGGAGCCCCGTTGCAGGTGAGCGTTGCACTGTACAGAAATTGTTTCCGACGCCGGAACGACTTTGATAGATGTACTACTGGTTTGCACGTCTAGTCTACAAGTGGGGACCCATTCTTTCTCTCAAGCATATGCGAGAGCCACGGGATCAGTTTGAAGTGCTCCCGGAGCAGGTTGATATGTTGAGCGTTGGGCCGCGATTTTCGGGATGATGACGTCTCTTTTTTTTCCAGACGTCACAATATATCAATGTTGTCTGGCTCCTTTCCTACAATGAGAATAGGATTGGCCTCTGGGTTTTGTTGGTTATCGGAGCCTCGATGGGATTGAGGCGTACTACGATCGGCTTCCAGAACGCTCAATTCAGGACCTGTTGCCTTTCACCGAACCATAGGTCGCGTAGGATTCCGTAGAACTCCCTAGCAATTTTATTGGGGTATGTCTGAACTCTGAGCTCCTTAGCGCACTTAGCTGTCAAGGTCTGGTGACGTCGTCGCAATTTCCACGGCTACTGTGGCACCGTGCGGTCTGTGAACGGAATCTGATAAGGGTTCTAGAGGATAATTTCCTTTGATGAAGTCTCTTATGTGTGCGTCAATCATCCACGAGCGAGAATCGACGGGACGATGTTCTTGGTTCAAGTTCAACAAAAATAAGTATTCCTCGTATTTTTCGCTGCCTGACGTGGTGATGTTCCTTGTCGCAGGTCTTCATACCTGAAGAAGTCGCACGCAGCCTTTATCGGCCCAGCCTGATCGACGCATCCTGGCAAACGGCGAAAAACGGCTACTAGGATACCTAGGCAGCACAACTGCAGACAAAGGTGAGCACCCAGTCTTGAAATTCCTCTTCAAGATCTATATCAGCTCAATCAATGTGACAACCCAGTCCTGCTGTGTGCGTGATGCTGTGGCATTCAGTGCTTCTTCTTGGCGTCTTGCAAGGCAGCACAATTTCCCAACTCTGATGTGCTTACAGTCTGTTCCCTCTTTGCAGGAGAATCAACCACAACCCCACTCAACCACAATGGCCGGCACAAGCTTGCAAGAGCAGGACAGGAGGCGCAGCTCCTGTTGCTGCCTGATGTTGCTACTCACCCTCTTGGCAGTCCAGCAGCAGATGCAGCAATGCGCAGCTCAAGTTCCCGACAGAATCAGACAGTGAGTGCCTCTCAGCTCCTCTGTCTCACTCGCCAGTCCATGGCCTTCGCGATGATTGCAACAACACATCATGCGTGTCTCCTGTCAGATTGACCTCCTGTTAATGGCTCCCCCACTGCCTCAAGCCGTCTACTTACATGGTTAAATCAACGACCTGTGCACCATGGCCGGATCTCTTGCTGTCAGATATGGTTGCGACAGCCAGTTTTTGAGCATCCAGTGTACGCTGTTGCAGGCCAGGGAAGATCGCTGTGGACCCCACAGGTGGGGCAGAGAACGAGATGAACACTGTGGGGCAGCTGCAGGCCAACGGCGCAACCTTGAAAACACCCGCCGGACCAGCCATGCTCAACGGCGTCAAGGTCACATCCGCGAACTTCAACAAGCTCGCGCAGCAGACGCCAGTCACGCCCAGCCCCAAGAAGGGCTCATCCACGCCCCCAGCGACCATCGCATCAAACACCCCCGCAGCGGCCACAGCAACATCCACCTCTGGGCTGGTGACGGTGAAGACCTCGGGCGCAGCTCTGGTGAACAGCGCAATGTCGAATCAGGTGCTGGGCTCCGGGGGGTCAGGGACCTTCACTAGCGTGCAGGGCGGCCAGGCAACATCCACTGCCGGCCAATTTGTGCAGCAGGCGCCGGCGGCCGGCACGCGCTCGGCCGGAACAACCGGCGCTGCCGGGGCATCTGGCGGTGCGCAGATGGTCGGCTCGGTGACCTCTGTGGCGCGCGGCAGGAAACTGCTCGTGAAGCCCCTGCACGTCATTGTGTCCTAGGACCCGTGCAGGCTGCCGTGCTCAGGAAGAGTCGATGGATTTTCCATTAGCCATCGGTCTCTAGCGGCAGGGATCTACGTGGACCAGTCAGCTGCGAGCTGCAGACGTCTGAGGCTCCACTTTTTTTTGCAATGCAGAATGCCTCCAGCAGGGGCTCCTGCTACAGGCAAGGCAGCGAGACACGCTGGGGCATATCAAGACTTGTATACTGTAGACAGACTGGACTGTGCGCGAGCAAGGGCTCCTTTGCACACTGTAATTCATTGGAACCTCCACGGAACTGAAGAATAGTACAAGCTAGATGAGGGTGAGAGTGAGGGACTCGGCGACAACAGCGCACACAGGCGGTTTGTCTGCCCCAACAAATGTCCAACACTGAAATGCATGCAATCCCAGTTGGCGGTTGCACCTTTAGAAGGACTGGTTCCCCTGTGATTGCTGAACGGGGGGTTCACCAGGAGATCTCCTCCCATCCCAGCATGGCTTTTGCTGAAATGTCCCACAATGTTGCTGTGCCTTAGAAGAAGGGCACCTGATGGTGAGGGACCTGCATGAAGCGCATTTGCCTGCTGGGGGTGAATAGTAAATATGGCAGCATGTGTGCCTGGAAAACTGTGTAGGACTCCTGTACAGATCACTTGAATCTCTTCCACATTTGATTTATAGTCGTTAGAGTGCCTTTTCATTGCCAGATTTTGTGTGACTGAGGACTGGTCCAGCTTATTTCCTGGAACTGATAATATGCTTTGTCTACTGGTTAGAACTGTGGCTCAGAGACTGCAACTTCATCCAGATTCTGCCAGTGCTGTCTGCAAGACTTGCCAAGCTGATGTCATCAGGTTGTCAATGTCTGATACTTGTGAATTGAGCAACAAGTGTGCGTGGCATGTGGTTAGCGCTTTCAGTGAATGTCCACTTGAAAGAAGGGCTCTCACTCGACGCTTCCATGTCTGATCTGCCCTTACAAAGGTTTCTGTAAGAGCATGCTTGGACAGCAGAAGAATTGCCATGCCTTGCACTGCACAGCAAATGGTGTCGCAGCACACCATAATACCGGTAGTTGCCTGTGGGCATGCCGAGTCGTCATGATATATGATACTGTCAGGTAGTGAGACTCACTATCTGAATGCATTAATATTCTTAAAAAAATATTTGGCAATGATGCCTGGCATCAGGCATGATGTAGTGTACCCATCCCTGTTCAGCATACGTAACATGCATGAGACCTGAGAAGCTGCCAGCACTACTCCATGGCTGAGTATGTCCTGTACTAGTATTTTCTCACTGCCACTAACCAGTGGTCGATATCTGACCACTGGTGGCATATACGTGTGCAGCCAACAAGTTCGACCCCAACGAACTGCTTTCTAACCACAACAGGATCTTCTCACTCAGATTTCTGCAACGGACAACTTCCTCGAAAAAGCGCTCTGGGCCACGAGCTCGAGATTCCAGATCTGAATTCAAAACGGTGCCTAAAAAGTCACGTACACGCGTTGCGCTTTGTCACTCCGCGTCAGTGATCTCCGTGCAAGTCATTGTTCTGATCAATCTATCACACCGTGTTGAATTTTTTTCGGTACTGTTGAAAGCCAGATGCATTGGAACAGGAGCGTCCAGTGCAGGCTGGTATCATAAGAAAGCCGGACGCCGTTGAAAGTGTTGGTTGCTGTGCGTTCGCGACTTATCCGGAACTTTGACTTCTACTGTGCGCCTGAAAGATAGACACTCGTTAGCAGCAGAGGTACGGGGGACAGCCGGCGAGATCAGTGAAGGTGTGTCTGCGGTCCGCAGCGACTGCCCGTTGCGTATCGAGGAAGCTCAGCTCAGCCAGGCTTGTCTTGGTGTAGAATCAGCACCCGTGTAGGGTGCACTAGTACCTGATCCCAAAACTGCGACTGAAAGTTGCTGCAATGGCAGCAGGTGACGGTATTGTGCCAGCATAATCTTCTAGTCATGTCGCTGGAGTCTCTTGGCTCCATGGCCAGGACCATAAACGACAGGTTTTTGAGGGAGAACTTGAGGCGCATGATCACAGGCACCAATACTTCAATATCATCCGTCCTAGAGGGTGAGATTCTTCCGCCATTGTGCAGAACGCGTTCTAGCTCTGGAAATAGGCAGACACGATCTGGCAGAACCACTTGCCATGGGATCAAGGTCGTCCAGCTAGAAAGATATAAATGTGCATTCCACACATCTGATATCAATCGGTAGTATAAGTATCACCAGTAAGCACCATCAGTAATGTATCTCAGCAACAGTCCCAGCAGCGTTGCTGACCTGATCAGTGAGTACACACTCACCTTCAGCAAAAGTTGGATCATCAACCCAGAATGAGGGCTCGACAATGCAATCCGCCAGCACACCTGATCAGTCAGCAAATTCCGGAATTCGAAGGCACATCATGCTCACCACTACCATACACATGCAAAATTAAATGGGTGGGACTCTCATGCAGGGTTCCGCGGGCAGGGGAGCGAGGTAGATGGCCCGGACACCTCGGGGGAGCCGCTCCAGCATGACGAGCCGCAGCCGGGGCCGAGCGCGTTCGAGGACTTCGCTCGGGGCGGCAGCTATGCGCGCCAGAGCAGCGACACCACGCTCAAACGGCGCAACTCCTCCTTCGGCCGCCGCGCCCCCGGCCAGCAGCCGCAACAGCGCGGCCGCTCCGAACTGCACACCATCCACTCTGCCACCTCGCTACGTGCGCACTCTCTCGTTTCACATCTTCTAGGGGCAGGCCTCTTCGTTGTTGTGTACATGCGCACGCTCTTAACTCGCTTCTTCTAGCCGCAGGCCTCTCCATTTTACGATATAGACTCAAACATGCAATGTACAAAATTTGTGCGCCTTGGTCTAGTGTACATCGACGCGAGAAATACTTTACAGCTGCATTTGCATTTGCATTTGCATTTGCAGAACGCAATCATTCACACCTCTGCAGCTCAATCAGTTGGGCTGCCCATGCATCCTGAGTCCTTGTGTCACAAGGCTAAGTCATCTCAGGCGAAATCATGAGCCGGTCTGGGCGATCCGCAGAGTATCCAGTCAGCCCCCGAGCGCAGAAGAAGCCGACACACAGGCAGCAGTCGCAGGCGCAGCAAAGCAATTGGAAGTGGTCGAGAGTTCTGACGGTAGCCATCTTCACCGCATGGGCGATTCTGGGCGTCTGCTTTCTGATGGGCACCTGGCTGCCGCACCACAGCGCTGACCTGGCACAGGGCGTCCAGTCACCGGCCGCCAGCTGGCGCCTGCTCAGCATGCTCCGAACCAGCACCCCCCGGCACCTACTAGAGGTACTGCATAGTGTCTACCTCAGCCCCGAATAACACCGTGCCCTGTGTCATGTCCGTGTCCTCCCTACAGTTTCTTGCAGTAAGTTTTATTACGTGGTGACTGCGAGAGCACCAGGAAGGTTATTATCATTATTATTACAGGGTCGGTAAAGCCGAAGCCAAAAGGCCACAGGGCATACACACAGCGTATCTGCAGCCACACCGTGGGGCCTCTAACATAGTCTGGAGGGCGTCCATTCTCATGCTGGTGTACATGTGGGCGGCGGGCCTATGTGGGATTAAAGCCCAGCTGAAACATTTCTTAGGAAGCGAGCTGATTGGGGACCGGTGATTGGCAGACTAGTGGTTGCTGATTGGGGACCGGTGCGGCACTCGTGCACAGGAGGGCTTAGGGGCGCCGCTGCACCATGGAACTGCACGCCACAGGCACGGAGAGGATGCATTTTCAGCTGCGGCGAAACGCTTGAAGCATCAGGAGCATGCCAGCCGCTGGGGGCAGCACATGGCCGGCCGCATGAGCCGCTCCCTTGCTGAAGGCGACACCACAGGTCTGCTGCCAAGAATGATATTTTTTCGTTCAAGTTTTAGGGTTCTGGCTGGGTTAACCCCAAACCCTGAAAACCTCTAAAGAATATAGACACACTGATTGCTGAAAGGGCTGGTAAGAACTGGTTGTGGTGGAGCAAAAGTTGGTATTGCAACCACTGTGGGATTCCAGTTGCCTGGTTCCATAGGACTTGCTGGCTTAATGCAGTGGTCAAGCTGTCGGTGACTCGCGCTGCAGAGTCTGCAAGGTGCATGCTCGCTCCTTTGAGAAGTACTGAAGTTTCATTCGCTGACATTCAGTGGTCGAGTTACCATTCACTTGCGCTGCAGCGCGTGCAAGGTGCTCAAGTTCAGCCACTGACATGGAATGCTTGCTTTTCCCAGCTATATTCATTTAGGGTTTACATTTTAATACTTATGTAGGGTTATATCTTATTATATGGATTATGGATTTAGGGTTTAGGGTTATTAGGGTTAATTAGGTAAACCCCTGAACCCCGAGATTTAAGTGCTCTCCCTTGTACAGGTAATAATGGCGCAGCAGCGACAGCCGAGGCGCCAGACATTGCAGCAACGACAGTCACCTCTGCGCGTCAGGCGGCGGCTGCACGCTTTAGCGCAACAGGGCAGTCCAGCAGCAGCAGCAATGCGGGCAGCGGGCAGAGCGCGGCCGAGCGCGCGGCCGCGGCCGGGGCCAGCTCCGGGGGCGGCAGCGGCGCGTCGGTGGGCGGCGCGGCGTTCGGTGGTGTCAGCCTGCTTCAGCAGGATGGTTCGGTCGACAACACCGCGCAGAGCAGTACTACCGCCGGTGAGGCAAATCATCCTGCTTGCAGCTTCAGTTTATATTTTATGAAATTTTATGATTTTTTTTTGGCAGTCCGGCGCAAGGGGAAAGATGAGGCAGGAGCTCAAGCTTGCACACATGGGAGCGGTTTCAAAACAGGAGAGCTTCGCAACTGTCCACCCGGGCCGAAAAGTTTGCCAAGAATGCAATTTCTTCTTGTCGGGGCTGCATGTTGTAATCCTGTTACATCCTCCATCCTTTCTCTTGACGACAGTGTTAAACAAGTATTTAGCTTTAAGTTTTGGTGGGCACATCGCTGCGGATAGTACAAATCCAGAATTCTGACGGCTGCCTTCATCTACTGCAGCAGGTGCCAGCGCGAACACATTGCAGTACAGCAACGGCTATGTGAATGTGACGGGGCCGTACTACCGCATGGTGCAGCACACGCAGAACCACGGCGTCTGTGCGGCGGCGTGCGCGGCCGACGCGCCGTGCACAGCGTGGACGCGCGTCGCGGCCGGCCGGCCCGATGTGCAGGCGTGCTACCTGCGGAGCAGCAGCCCCGGTGACACCAACACATTTTTCACTACGGTGCGCAGCCTGTTGCCCAGACTCACGCATCATGGCAGTTTGAAAATCAGCGAAATTTGGTCTGTCATGGGGTCTGGAAGGATTGGAAGGATTCGGCTCTGGTGCAGGTGCCAGGCCTGACTCTGCATAGCCTGTTGCCCAGACTCACGCATCATGGCAATTTGAAAATCAGCAAAATTTGGTCTGACATGGGGTCTGGAAGGATTAGGCTCTGGTGCAGGTGCCAGGCCTGAGTCTGCATTTGTCATGTCTTTGCAACGGTGAATTTGATCGGGCTAGTACATGTGTTGTGTACTAGTTGTGTCGGTTGCTGGCCATAGCGGTGCGGTGCGGCGGCCAGACATCTAAGCGGCTGGATGTTATTGACGGGCTGACTGACTGGAGTTGAAAATGAAAAGATGAAGATGATGTAATTGAGACTGTTGCTGCAATGTGCAGGCGGTGCAATATGTGGCACCCAGCCAGGCATCCCAGGTGGTGCTGGAGAGCGGCACGAAATCACCCGATGCGCTGCCGGCCGCTCTGTATGGGTGCCCCTATCCACCAAGCAGAAATGGTGGCTGCCAGCCGCCACCCTCCTGCAATTGCTACCAGGTAGCATTTTTTTTCAGCATCTCGTTGGGGCACATCTGGGGGTTTCAGCATGTTTCAGCCTCTCTTCAGGGCACGTCTGGGGGCTTCAATAGGCTTCACGGTTCCGATTTGGTATGTTTCAAAATTTAGGCGCCATGAAAGTTTTCCAGTTTTGTTTGAACCTCGGTGAATTTTCAGTGGGAGTGCTCCTTGGCCAAGTAAAAAGTGCCCGTGTTTGTGTCTCTGATCATCACCTCAAGCACACTGCACTTACTTACATGCCATCGGTCACATTCTGGTGGTCATTAACTGGTCATGGGAGGTCTAGAGAGTGGGAGGCCTAACCTTGCTGTGCTTCTGTGCAGGGCGTCTGCTATGGAGATTGCTGATGGACCGCGTTGAAGTCACAACATGGTGATTATTTGCTATGTGCTTGATTCTTTGGAGACTTCAGTATTCTTTAGACTTTGAGGGAGGGGGAGGGAGTGGGGAGATCAAGTTGTGCATTTTTTTGCGTTCCGGTATTCAGATGGGCCACTTTGCAGCCAGGGGGTACTAAATACAACCTGTTGTATTTAGTACCCCCTGTTGCAGCGTAGATTAGGGGTTTTATATTAGCTAGCTAGCTATAGTTAGCTATAGCTTAGCTGATTTCTTTTTGCAAATTCTTCGTCTTCTTTCATATTCTGAGCATCTATTATTGTGCCTTGACAGGGCACCATGCTCTATCATCTGTCCTGTACCTGCTTTGTCCTTGTTGAAAATGACATTGAAGCTTGCTATGTTGAATCATCCCAAACATGAGATGAGGCATTGCCCGAGAAAGCAATATGCTATTATCCAATTTATTGGGGTGTATACATGTAAGGTGGAATATTCCACCATACACCCCAAACCAGTGCTGTTCGGATTGTAATCTTGAGCCGTAAATGATGGACAAAGCATTGCATTGAACAGGTGCGCTATTTGGCCATTGAATCACTCAGCCTTACGAATTGGCAAGTGTCAGGGGAGGGCACCCGGTGCCCTGCTGGGCCAGCCATGAGACTATTCACAATCCAAAACACGGGGCCCAACGACTTCAGCAGAAGCACATAGAGACAGTCTGAGGTTCAATGGGATCAGCGTCCTGCAAGCACAAAGCTTCCTGCCAGCTCAATCAATATGACGTAATCGCTTTCTTCTTCCTCTTCAATACATTGTAGACCTGGCCCCACCATCTCTTCCAGCATCCAGCATTAGGAATTGAAAGGGTTTGCACACTCGCTCTATTGGTACAGGACTTGCAACCTAAATCTTCCTGGGCATGCATTCCCCTGTAACTCAGCACTCATCATTGCCGCCCGCAGTGTAGCAAGGATCCTGCTCCAAGGAAAAGCCCGAACACCTGGAGAGGAAGCACATAGGCTTTCAGCTAATGCCTTTCGCTAATGATTGAGGTTCCAACTGTGGGCGTCTGATCAACAATAAGGATGCATGCTTACCGCAGCACTGCTGAGCGTTGTCTGCCCGATGTATCTGATCTTGTAAAGTCCAGGCACCTGCATTGAGGGGACAATTAATGAGAATTTGAGGAGGGTGCGGTTGGACTGCAATGGCACGAAATGTCACAAGAAACTGGGGAGCAGGGGTGACCCCACCTTGAATCGAAAGGCCTCATATGTGCCATACAGTGCACCTGCGAACACCTAGCCTCCTTTAGGAATTTCAGTGACTGCCCCTCTTGAAGTGTTCCGTGAATATCTTTAATCGTAAGATATGAAGAAATTTTAAGAACAAATTTTACAATAAGAGGAACTGCAGGGCCACTAATACGACAGAGGCCAGATCAAAAGATCAAATTCTGCCTCCTTCAACTGGTGGAGATACTTTGACAGGATTCGAGTTTAGCATAGAATTCAACAAAAATTACACGGGAATATAATTCACCTATCGAGGCTCCCAGTGCCGCTCCAACACTCGCACCGTTCACCACTCTGTTTACGCATCTATTGTCCAGCGCACCCATAGCGCCTTTATCTCCCCAGGGGAATGTCGATGGGTTTAAATCTTACAAAGCAAAGAGATGAAGCACCTGTCAGCTACGCGAGTGTTTCTTCCGAAAGGTTTTGTTTCTTTTGTGTCCTGCTAGTCGTGACGTCACAATCATGGCATGCATGGGCACGTGAGGTCATGTCCTCCTCATTCTTAGTTTGGGAGATCTCCATATTTTTACAAGACAGCTTTAATGTGCAAGTCTCTCTGTGTCATCTAGGCGACAGCTGGGTCGATGTCTCGGCCATCAAGCAAGGTGCCGGGCTTCCTTGCCCTCATTCCCGCTATGCGACACTAGCAGCTAAGCTCATGAATGGTAAATCATATTCTGACGGAAACTTATTTGCGAGCAGAAGCTTGAGAAGGCTCTGGTGGCGGAACTGCAAGGCTTGCAGCGGATCCATATAGCTGTTGCTAACCAGATCACTCGTCTCAAGGTATCTCAAAATATATGTCATGCGTTTTGTGAGTGCGTGCGATTACAATCTTGTGACCTTTAACTGTACATAAAGTAATTTTCCCTCTGCAGTGTGAGGAGACTGTGCTCCAGCAACTGCTGGAAAAGGCTGAGCAAGCTGAAGCAGGTGAAGCCCACAGTGTTGTTCAGCCAGCTAGCATTCCAGCTGCAGGATGTTGTGATTGACGGTACTCATTTCCCTATATCTGACTGAACCCACACTGAACAAAACATCTATTTGCAAGAACAAGTCACCCAGATGGATTGGTGCCTCGTGCCTCCCAAAGCGCTTTGCTGTGGTTGAAGTGTTTTTAAGGTTCCCCTCATTAGTCTGTTGTACTATATTTGGCGCTCGGAAGCAGCAATGAACACAAAGAAGTGCATTATGGTGACAAGGGAGGACCTAACGTCCTGATCAGCTGCCTCTAAGGATTAGACAGCAACACGCGGCTGGGGCATTCTTTTTCTTTACAAGTTATCTTGGAACAACCCCACTCAAGTTGACAGTGCTGAGACGGTTGAGGCCCGCAGAAGTCAGGATCGGCCCCTTTGTCGTTTTTTTGCCCTGATCATCCAAGGACAGGACACGAGGTAACCTCGTGACCTGGAACCTCGTTGGGTTCCTGGACGGCCATACAGCTCAGAACGGGCAAAGCCATTAGCCACAAGCACTCGGATGTGCTTTACGTGAGCATATGTGGTATCACTGGCATTGGAATGGTGTGAAATGTGAGAAGGTGCAGCGCCTATGCCAGCGCATGCCCAGCTGCCAGACTGAAGAGCTTTTCGATATCACACTCCTGGCAGTGCTTGCCTAGGACGCACTCATTCTATGAGTCTCATATATATGGGTGGAAAGTGGGAGGGTTGGTGTGTATGTAAGATCAAAAGATGTAAGCAAACAATCAAGGACGTGCGAGCGCCAAGTATGGTTCCGGGGTGCTAACTAGTATTTATTTGTATATTTACCGTTTTTATACATAAACCCGGTGTTGCTCATGATCATGCCTTGCGGCAAACTCCGAGTCAGTTTGCCGCCACACAGTGCGACTCGCATTTGCTGCGCCCTCGATGACATTCTATGCAGTGTCTGTGGAGTACACAAAGGCATCCGATGAGTCATTAGCCAGTGAGATGTGCTGTTTAGGAAGGAATGCATGCATGTGTGCATTATTCACGTGGCTGGTTGCGGTTGTGTAACACGTGGCACAGCGTAATTTGCTGGGGTGCATCACCTTATGTAAACACGCTGGCATCCTAAACACATGGGAGATACTCCACCTATTAATATAATAATGATAATCATGATAACTTATATTAAAGTTCTAAAAAATATAGATTCTCTTTCGATCATTAAGGTTCAGCCTAGTTTTATTCTGGCGTTATACCCCTACTAGAACAAGGTTGCAACTTGCTCGCTGTAAGAAACAACAAGTGCCTTGCTCTTTGATCTTACGGGAAGAGCAAATATTTGAAAGTTGATTGGAAATGGTCTTGAAAGGTGGAGGTTCCCCTGCCATCAATGGAAACAAGTGGTTTAATCTTGCTCTCCTTACAACCGGCCATTTTGCTTTTGCCGTAGTAGCAACGTTTATTCAGGAGAAGTTTTTCTCAACCACTCCTTATAAAAAGAAACCTACCTTCGCTACTGCTGTCCCACCCAAAATGGGGCCATCAAAGCTAGCTGGTGCTCGAGCTCAGCTGGTGTGGGGACACCCTCCTTGCTCTCTCTGTTGTGATCTACATGACTGTCTTTACAACTCTCATCACCTTGCTCATAGGAAAGCTCATGTTGGTTTACACAAGTGTCTCAGCATCTCTTATTCAAATGTGTGAAGCTTTGTATGTTGCTCCCACTGCAACCTGGATTCCACTTTGGCGCAGGCGGTGGCCAAGCAATATTTTGCGTTGCTCAATAGCATGCTGTCATTGGCAGATCAGCTGCTGAGCGTGGAACGGGAGCAGCTGCTGGAGCAGTCCCGGAGCCTGCAGGAGCAGCTCAAGGCCATGCGGGCCGCCCTGAACCATGAGGAAGCGGTGCCCTCCCCTGGCCCATCTGACATGGGCCATCTCCCCCATTCTCATACGTTTGCTGCATGCGTCTGGTGCATAGCCCATGCACGTGCTCAATGTTCTCCTAACGATCTGCACGGCTGCCTGGTGTGGGATTTACTGGTTCTGGTGAGGTGACGTGCCTGTCCTACTACTGTTGGTGGTGGATTATAGGTGGCAGAGAGCGCCAGGAAAGAGGCGGAGGCAACGCGAGAGGCATGGCAGTGCCGCATCTGCCTCACTGCTGATATTGATGCTGTCCTGGTGAGTCACTTCTCCCCCGTCATGCTTCACCAGCCAGGTTGTCCTGCCTTTCTTGCGATTGAGCAATACGGTAGCCGTTTACTGGACTTGCTGCTGGAGGTGCATCACCGTTGCTGTGCAGACACTGTGTGGGCATGCGTTCTGCTTAAAATGCGTCACAGAATGCCACCAGCGCTGCCCCTTGTGCCGGGCATATTCTCCCGTCAAACGCCTTTACAAGTGATTCTTTAGTTGGGCGGTTTCAATGGGCTGTCTGGCTCACACTGCTCTCTGCCGGCGTGCTCAGCTGCCATTGTGTATATGTCTGTGGGATAGAGTTTTGCATGTACATGTATGTTTCTGTTTTTGATGATCTTCTGTATGTGTTTGGGAAACTCTGAAGGGTCGGATGTACTTGGAACCTTCGTTGGGAACATCCTTTTATTTAAGGGTTTGAAATTTTTTGTGAGGGATTTCTCTGAAGCATTAGCCAGATCCCTGAAGAGCCTGACAGGAGGTGGCAGGTTTGGACTCGAGACCGGAGTGTGAGTTGGAATCAGATGAGCTCAGCACAGAAGGAACGCATGATCTCGTCTGCTATACACTGCAGTGGCACTAGTATATTTAGTAAGTACTACTTACTGATACAAACAGCACCTGTATCCACCTAGGCCCATCCCATACATGGCATAGTACAGTTTTACCTTTCATTATGATACCACAGCAGCACCAAGGGTGCACCCTTGTGGCCATGGCTGCGATGAGCTCTATACAGTGTTTGTACAAGAGACGACACATGGTGTAATTTTTGGAGAACTAAAACTCGGTGGGTTTAGATCAGAGGCAGTCAAAAACCACTGTGGACAGGCCTGCACATGAAGCAAGCATGAAACACACCCTTGATTGTCCTGTCTCTCTTGATATTGTGAAGCACCTTCCATGCAACACCAAAGTAGGCTCTAGCCACCTGGCCGCCACCTCAGCACGCATGGGTGTCCTTCATAAGTAGGAAAGGAGATTAGATGTTCGAGCGGTGACCCGTAAACAGGACATATCTGTGCATGTCTACACAGGTTGTTTGTTGAGGCGCATATCGGTGGTAGTAAATGCCATAGAACAAGCTGCCGTTCCCATGGAAGTGGCAAATGCCCCAAGATTTGACTGTCCAGCACAGGCCACTTAGGTCTGGGCAAGACTGAGAGACTATAGGGGAAGTCTCTCGTTGATATCAAGTTCATTACTTGCAAGGATCTGCTGACGGCTGGGCCTGGCAACCTAGGGAGTCAAATATCCACCCGTAACGAAGCACAGCGAAATTTATAGATGGCGATGAAGGTGGGGCTGGAAAATATTGGAACTCAAAGTAATTTATTGCTTTATTGGAAGGGAAAGATGACCTGGCGACATCCTGGTGTATCTGTGGTACCACAAAGCAGCAGTTTGGTGTGAGAACATCGCATAGCCCTGTCGATGATGTCTTGCAATGGCATCAACGACGAAATTACTCAAGGAGAGGGTGTCTGCGTGTGGGGTGTCCTTTGTGAGGAGTGTGAGCTGCTCACACTCCTCACTAAGAAGACTTGGCAGTCTGGGAGGAGGATTACGACACTACTGCTGTTTGCTTGCACCATGGGCAGATGTATGATGTGTTATTAGACTAAAGAGATTAATATTGTTGGGATTGGATTATGGCCAGTTCTACTCAGTTTTGCGCTGGAGTCAGGGCCAGAAGCCTTATGTCAGAGTGCAGCCTCCCGTCCATTAACAAAATCATTGCAGCAGCGCTGACATCCCTGTCTGTGCTGCAGGACTTTGATGTGGAGATGATGTCCATGGAGAGATTGAAAGAGCGGCGAGCGGAACTCATAAGAACAAAAGAAACTGCCAGAAGGGTGCGTTCCAGACGCCATTGTGTCAATCTGCGCCTGTTTTGCCATCTTCTCACTGGCTTTACAGCGATGGCGTGTCATGCATGCCACTGTGTTGTCAGGACTTGGCAATGTAGTGGCGTAAACAGGCCAACACGGATGTTGTGCATCTCGAGCAAAGTTACCTTGAGCAATTCCTGAGTGGCTCCAGCAATAATCCAGCAACAAGTGTCCACTGTTGCATGCGGTCGCCAACATGCAACGTGTGCTGGCAGGAACATGAGGAGCAGGTCAGGAGGCACCTCAGGAAGCTAGAAGACTACGACAGGAAATTGGAGTTGCTGGAGTCTTTGATTCGGCGCAAGGTGAGTGTGATGGGCTCCAAGCACCCTGTGTCCTGTTGTTGCCCCAAAACCGTTCTACCTCTTCGCGATTTGGCGCAGCACAAGCACAACTCCGAGCTGTGCTTTTGAGGGACCTGTGCTCTGATTCTTCGCCTATGTGTGGCTCTTGATTCTGACAGCGCCCTTGACAACCCTAAATATATTCTAAAGTATAAATATAAAATATCTAAAAAAATGCTGAGACTAGAAAAATAAAACATGAAATTAAAACAAATAATATAAAACTTATGAAATCTCTAACCCCTAAAATAAAAACAAAGGAAGAATTATTGACATGTTCCACAGGAGAATGGAGGTGGACGCAGTGCGATGCTCAATGGTCACGCCAATGGATTTGAGACTCCAGATCCTGAGTCGGACGGTGCAGTCACGTTCTTTAGTCCTCTGTATGGATGCTCAACCTCTTGCACTTCTTGTGGTTAGAGCGATAGTTTGCCAGTTCGAGCTGTGTAGAGGTTTATGAGAGGCAACCGCAACTTCAGACTTTGTATTTGTGTAGCGCTAGGCAGGAGCTTGTCTGCTTGTTCTGGCAGCAATGGGTTCCTGGCATTCTTGCAGATCTCTGTTCCTGGCACTCTTGCAGATCTGTTTCCAGCTCAGTAACGACAGCTCATCTGAGGATGCTTACTTGGATCGTGTGAAAATGCAGACGAGGATGTGTTCTCAACTCCTCAGCCCCTCCGTCAAAGGCGCAACCACCAGTACTATGAGGATCAGGACGGGGAAGAGGATGAGGATGAGTATAAGGATGGCTACTCCGATGCGGATGAAGAGGATTATGGGAACGGAGGCCGCCATGGTAGACTGCATCAAGACCAGGTGCGAGAGGTGACAACTTATGTCTTGCTGCTATCCATGCATCTCATGCATGCATTCCATTGCATGTTTGTGAGCTGTGAAGCCTGCCATGACTTTCGTTTGCAGTATGAAGCAAATTTTTTAAAGGAAGGAATGCAAAGCATGCTGACCTCCACTGCAATTGCTCTCGGTGCTGAATGCCAAATGAGCAGCAAAGCGGTCATGCATGCCCAGGAAGAGGATGAGGAAGATGAGGATCCAGGCGACAACTGGAGAGCGGGAAGTACCAGACGTGCTGACAGAGCCCTGGTTCCAAGAGAGGTGAGGTCTCATCCTACGTATCCAGCAATTTTCTGGCACTGATCAAAAATGTGCATTGAGGGTGATGCTTGTGTTCCAGGTCATACTCTGAACGGAATGTCAAGGTTTTTGCTCCCTCATCAAATGCTCTGTCGTGTCTTGAGTTGTTAATCAACAAATTCAGGGCCAAAGTAGGTTGGCTGGGTGCACTCACTGGCTGCAGCGTCAATGGTGTCTGATCGAGAGAATGATGGCAGAGGTAATTTGGCTGGGTGCATTCACTAGCTGCAGCGCCAAGGGTGTGCTTCATGGCAGGTGGCGGTGCGGCAGCAGAGGGCAGCTGCCACTGTGTCAGCTCCCCCGGGCTTTGAATCGCCTGCCGACACCAGTGAATCTACCCGGCTCGCCGACAAGTCCGCGGTGGCCCCACCCCCGGGCTTTGAGAAGCGCAGCCCCCCAGGCTTCTCCCGCACCCGGCCGGCCAATGGCGTGAAGGTAGCGAATCCTGCTGTTGTTTTTCCCCTGAACTACTTAGGGTTTAGGGTTTTAGGGTTATTCTAACCCCCTTCAAAATCCTGATCAATCCCTCTACCCTAAAGATTATATCATCAGCCAGCTATCTTAGTCTGTCCTTTCCGGCTTGCATGCCTCCCACTGTCACCTGCCTCTTGATGGCAGTTGAGTATACACTATTATTAATAGTATTACACGGATTCCAGTCCTTGCGGACTAGGTATGTCCAGCAACATTTTTTCTGTTTTTCTCCAGAGTATACACTACAGCTAAACATATACACTACAGCTATACACTACAGCTAAAAATGCTGCATGGTTATCATATGAGCGCGTGTCAGGTTGGGCCTCTCTCGAAAGAGCAGCAGCATCTATGTCCGGATGTGCAGTTCCTGCTTCTATTAAATATTTGCTCTGTACTTTCGCAGGAAGACAGAGGCCTTGCGCAGCTGCCGCACACCGATCTGCGAAACCTGTTGTCCAGAAACAGATCCGCTGCGTCTCCAAGACCTCTTCTGGACAGGTCAGCACCACCATCACAACCATTGAGCACCTGATTTTGGCAGTTTCAGATTTCTTGCACCGCATCAATGTGCTTGATGCTGTGCGCAACACCCTGCCCAGCAGAACCTCACAAATGATGAGGCAATGAGAGATCCTGCAGTTTGTCAGGCACCTGCACCCCCTCATCCTGTGTTCTTGCATGCACAGCATTCATCCGTTGACAACACAGTAGCCCTATAATCAAGGGCACCAAGGTGCTTACAAACCATGACCTGACTGTTCTCGTCTCTGTCCGTGCACTGTGCAGTGACGGTGAAGCAAGGGGTGACGAAGCCGAGCAACCCAGGCGGCTGCAGACTCCAGCAGGTGCCCCTCAGCCGACGGACCTGCGAGAGCAGCTGAACCGGAGGCGCATGGGATCCCAGGCCCCTACCCAGAACGGGCACGCCTCGGAGAATGGCGGGGCGCACTTTGGCGCGCTCTTCCCAGCCCCCACAAAAGCCGCTGAGGAGCAGCCTCCCATGCCACCACGTGAGCCATAGCACCTCCTCGCTGACATGTTTGAAAACGTCAGGACATGCACTCGATTCGGAAGATTCACTGTGACATCATGAAAGGCCAACCATACTGGGAATCTGCTGGAAGTGCAGTAGATAGCTGTTGCGGTGCTCATGATTTCTGTCGTATCCCACCATAAGCCGCTGAGGAGCAGCCTCCCATGCCACCACGTGAGCCATAGCACCCCTCGCTGACATTTTTGAAAACGTCTGGTTGTGCACTCCAGTCAAAAGGTTCACTGCGACATCGTGAAAGTGAAAGGCACAAGAAGCTGAGCTTCTCAAGCACGTGCACATCCCTCTGCTCAGCAAACCGCTCAAGCTTTTGGTCTGAGCTGTCACCGCAGCGTTGCAATGCTCGACCGATGTGATGTATGGGAAAGATTTGGAGCCTGACGAATGTCTCTCATCGTGAATGTTTGCTAACATGCAGCAAGGCCAAAGGGGCAGAGGGAGTGGGACGCGGGGAAGCGCGAGTTCGGGGCCGAGCTGTCGCCACCGCTGCCGCCGCCGGAGCGCGCGCAGCGCAGCGGCCGCCAAGAGATGAGCGTGTACCAGGCGCCGCGCAGGGAAAGGTGTGCCTCTGTGATGCCCCCAAGTTTCTCTGTGATTGGTTGGATGTGGTGCTGGGTGCTGATGATCGGAGTCATCTGGTCAGCCCTAGCTGGCTGAAAAGGTGTAACTGACTGACTGACTGGCTGCGCCTGGCACCTCCCTGGTGCCCTGTGCAACATGCGCATGCACTAAATTTGTAGTATTCTTCGAGACAATCTTTCATCCCTCTAGTGCTGAGAGTTGTGCCTGTGTCCTGAAACAGGTTTGCTGATGAGGGCATGCGTGGAGACAGCCCTGAACAGGGAGCTAGCCGAAGGTAAGCCTCTCGGACATGAGCTACTCGTTCTGGCATGTCTGTTTGCATTACTATGTCTCATGCTCAAATCTCACATATTGACTGCCTCACTTTGGCATCTATCAGCAGATGGGCTGTGATGTGATGGGTCCTGGTCATGTTATTCCTGCAGGACATCTCAGGGTCTGGACATTGGGCGGGATGATTCAGAGTACACGGCCCCGGACCCGACAGAGGACAGCGTAGTCAGATTTGATGAGTTCCCGGGCCTCTCCATTGCCAACAAGGTGGGTGTCTGGGAATGGCACCAGTGTTACATTGCCCATCCATGGCCGTGTCAACACTTGCAAAGCTTGTCCTCGTGTGTTCGGATCCATAACCAGTATTGGACGGACCAGTGGTAGCATGCATTCTGTGCAGTAGCCAGATCGAAAAAGGAACGCAGTTGAGCTACCATGAGCATGGAAACAGACATTGTGCTATTCAAACTATGTGAGGCAATTGATCAAAGGGTGCTTTGTTTGTGCATTGCTGCAGAGGCCGGAGTGGGCTGGAGATGCGTCCAAGATGGAGGAGAGCTTTCCAGCGCTGGGCGCG
The DNA here is from genome assembly GCA_020887355.1 of Coccomyxa sp. Obi. Classification (NCBI taxonomy): domain Eukaryota; kingdom Viridiplantae; phylum Chlorophyta; class Trebouxiophyceae; family Coccomyxaceae; genus Coccomyxa; species Coccomyxa sp. Obi. The sequence continues at coordinate 433,036 of AP025000.1, forward strand.
GGTCCAGCGTCTGCGCCAAAGGGCGCCTGGGGCTCTGGGGACGCTGTATCCAGGCTCAACAAGATTGCTGTGCAGGGTAAGTACCCGAATGCAGAAGCTGCTGTTAGAAGCTGCAACTGGGCCAGGCCATTCTTGTAGGGACCATGTCCTGTTGAATGCCAAGTGCTGAGAGGCTGACAGACAGGTGTCATGCAAAATGCTCCCACACCCTTGGAGGTGTCTCAGGCAAGTGCTGAACGTTCCCATAGGAATGCACTAAGCAGTGTATCCGTGTGTTCTTGCTGACCTTTGTGTTGTGCAGCTGGCATGAAGCCCGAGCCTCCCAAGTTCGATGCGGTCGCCTTCGAGCAGTCGGCCGGACTGAGACCCCCGAGCGACAACTTGACCGACGTGGAGAGGCGCCAACAGGTGCTGCCTGACTCCAATCCAGTCCACACTGTTGTGAAGATGTATTTTATAGTGGCATTTTTGGGTTTGGGAAGAGTGTTTCTGATGTGGGGTGGCATGTCTGTGCATGGGTTTGGTGCAAGGCCACAGGGCCGGGAAGGCTTTGCTCTTTTTGGGGACCAGAATTGGACATGTGAGCTTTGTATTGCTTGTCTCAGAGGGCACCCCTTTGGTTTCAGTGGATAACCAGCAAACTCTGAAAGAACAACCATTGATAGGACTTTATGCGATAGGAATATCTGTGAAGGCTGCATGACTGAAGAGAGCATCCTCAAATCTTCACCCGGTCCAGGCAGGAGCCTCACTTGACCTGAAATCACCAAGGTCATTGGTGATTTCGGCCTTGAGTATCTGATTGGCATGCATTATTGGTGCATGCCAAATCTGCATGCACCAATAGTGCATGGTTTCTACATCCTCTTCCTCAGAATCACCTAAGAAGAAAGACCTGGCTGCTGCACAGATGCGGAGCAAGAAGGACTTCTTCTTCGAGGACACCGTGAAAATGAGGGGCGGGTCCCAGATGGTGAACGTGGTCCAGGGCCTGGAGCTGCACAAGGGGCTGCTCAACGAGAGAGAGCAGGCGCACATCGTTGCCGCCATCGAAGCTTGGGCCGAGGCAGGCCGAGCGGTGCGCCACGGCTGTCGCCTCTTCTCTGTCCTGCATGATGTGATGCATGATATAATACTTCCTATATTTATCCAATTTCATATATGTCAGACATGCATTTTACAACCTAAACATACATACTCCTTCCCAGTTTGACCAAGGGAAACTGCACATAGCATCGGTGCCATACCGTGGCGGACTTCTTGTCAATCCACAGACACTCCTACACTTGTCCCTTCATCCCGTATGTGGTGCCTCTCAGTGTCCACAGCTGTCTGCTGTGTCAGAGTCTCCTCGGAGAGCCCTGTGTGCGCCAGAGCTGTCATGCCTGGGGGCGGTGGAGCCTGCTGAAACTTGTGACACTCTGCGTTCTGCTAGCAAGCTGTCATCTACCTTTGTCATTCCTTCCTGTGCTTTGCTTCACTCGCAAGTTGCATGTGATGAGATGCATGGCGCATGATCACGATGGTACCCCTGGAAAGGGGAGATGTGCCAACAACGTTTTATTCAGTACAACACACACCATTGGTGGTCCCTTCAATTTACTGGTCCTCTGTCGCTCCTACGGCCATTTCTAGTTTTCTGCCTGCATTGCTTCCCATGGTCCCATGTCTGCAGTGGATTTCCTTGCCACTCTGCTGCTCAAGTGCAGGCATGCACTGAGTTCTTGTGCAGCAGTGAATCTTCCTCCAGATCCTCATCAGTTCAGTACCAGTCAGTGCACAAAGCATCAGCAGGCGGCTAACATCCTCCAATTTCCCTCCGTCTCAGATGTTGCATCAAGTGATGAAGGTAAAGTGTGTGTTTGTACAGGGCGAGCTGCGCGGACGGACATTCTCGGCTCCACGCAAGAGCAAGAGGGGCAAGGGGCGCCAGACAATACAGTTCGGCTGCTGCTACAACTACGCAACTGACAGCAATCAGCGGCCGCCTGGTGCGCTCTTCCCAGCTCCACATTCACTCCTTTACACGCAGGCTTTGACACAGGCCAGACATAAAAAACACCCGGACATATCATGCCAGTAAAAAAAGGACCGAACTCTGGCGTAGGCATCCATGCCGGAGGTGCATGATAATCACCAAGACCAGTTTTAAGCTTTCTCGTAGACCGGCCCTTGGGTTACCAGTACTAATGTCAGGCCAGAAGTTGCCTGGATGTTGCCAAGACTAGGGCACAGTTGCCTGCTCTTTGTAGTCAGTCATGGGAAATAAGCCAAGGGTTGTTAGCCAGCACTGACAGCAGATGCTCTTCTTCACTGAGTCGAGGTCCTGGCCTCATTTGCAAAGCAAGAAGCCGTCTCTTGCTGCCTGTCATCACAGCTTGTACACAATGCTCTTCCACCATAACCTCTTTAGCATACGCACGAGATTATCAGCTGGGGATGACTGATGAGGAAGCTGGGAAGCTGAGGGGGTGGTGGAGCCGCCGCCACTGCCGCATATATATAGGGTTTATATTCAGGGTTGATATTTTATTTTAGGGTTTTGGCTGTGTTGTTGGGGCAGGCATCATAGCTGAGGAGGTGGTGGAGCCGATGCCGCCGCTGCTGATGGCACTGGTGCACCGCCTGGTGCGCTGGGGGGTCCTCCCCCGGGCCAAGGCGCCCGACACAGCCATCATCAACATCTACGACGTGGTGCGTGCACGGTCTGAAGACTTGATGGTGCTTGTATAGTTCAGGATTTAGCACAGAGAAGGATGCTGTGGGCAATGGCGTACCCTCACACCCTGTCAATCTGGTAATGTGAGGATTATGACAATATGAATGAAAAGCTCAGGATTTAGGGAAACTTGACAGATCTTCATTCCCTGTCAGGGTTTAGGATCAGAAATAAAACCTGAACAGTAATTTTAATCCCTGTAGCAAGAAGTGGGGCTCCCTGGGTTTCAGTCGTCGAATTCCTCCTAGCTGCATCTGTGCGTCTTTGACTGGTGCTGCTTGCTCTTGTACAAGGGCTGCAGGGATGCTGCAGGAATGATACTGGGCAAGTTTTCATGGGTGCATCTTGTGGACTGCTTGTTGGTGCTGTCAGTAAAACCATCAATCCCACTGCTTGGAGCGCTTTCTTCTGTCAAAATCATATGTCCTTGATCGTGGTCTCAGGATGACTGCATCCCGCCGCACATCGACCACCACGATTTCACGCGACCCTTCTGCACTATCTCACTGCTGTCCGAACAGCCCATCATGTTTGGCGGACGGCTCTTCCCGGTCGACCCCGACAACCAGCCGGGCGTCTTCGGCGGCCGCCACTGCAAAATCAGCCTGCCCACTGGTGCGCATCCTATGCTTTATTTCTGTCATTTGTATTTAGAGTTCTCTATCTACCCTAAGCCCTAAATGCTCCGCCATTGCAAAAGTCAGCCCGCCCACTGGTGGGTATCCTCTGCATTACCTTTGTTATTCTTCTTAGGGTCTTATATCAACCCCAAGCCCTAAATATTCCACCACTGCGAAATCAGCCTGCCCACCGGTGTGCCCGCTTACCGCCCCTCACTCCCTAATCCATATTTTTAGTTGTGTTACTTCCTGGATGTTTCCTAGACCGTAACCGTGTGTTTCAAGGATGCCCACCCAATCGCTGCAATCCTGCATCAAGCCTTGTGTCGCAGGCACCCTCTGGGTGGCGCAGGCACATTTCTGGGCTACGTTTTGTGCAGGATCTTGCGCACTATTGAATGATACTCTGGAGAACACCTTGGCAGTATTGATACATGCTGATTGAGGGCGTTTCTGGGACATCTGAATCAGACCTAGATGGCTGGAATGATGTGATCGCTTCTTCTTCTTCTTCTGGGTGGCGCGAGCATAAGCAGGACCTTGTAAGCAAAGCCAGCCAAGTTAGGTGTTGTAATTGAAGCTGGATCTGATGCCATCAATTCATGGGGTTGCAGGATCATGCCTGGTGCTGAAGGGGAATGGCGCTGACGTGGCAATGCACTGCGTCCCCTGTGTCAGCCAGCGCCGCATGTCCATCACCCTCCGCAAGTGCGCTTTTGCTTCTTACCTGTCCCGTAATCATTCTGGTGTTGGCTTCTCCATCACATGTCAGCTAATGTGATCACTTCATTCCGAGTTCGCTTGGAGACACATTGCTGGAAGCTGCCGGGCAACTACATGCACCCTCAAAATGTGTGTCCTTTCGCATCTGGTATCTGTGCACTGACAAACTGTCCGGCGCTTGTTACTGTGCATAGTTTGGTGATGGCAGCTTACATTACATATATTTAGGCATTAATTTTTAATTTAGGGATTAAACCCTAAACCCTAAAGTGAAAAATAAAAAATAATGGAAAAAAACATTAATAATATAACGGGGGATGTAGGATGGGGGACGAGCATGCGGTCAGGGTGAAGGCGGAGGCTGAGCGCACAGCCAAGAAGCCCAGCAACAGGTGCTCTTCTCCTGACTTTGTGTGTTCATCTCCTGTCCCCATCTGAGTCTGGCCGGCCCTGACGGTGTCAATGGCACTGACATGCAATCAAGACCATCAATGGCATTGTTGTTGTTCCCCCGATCAGAATCCGAGGTGGTTCTACTATTCCGGTGGTGCTGTCTGCATTGTGTATGGGGGCCATTTGCTCATTACAACTTCTGTTTAAGGGGCTCGCTTTATTTAAGATTTTAGTGTTCAGTAACAGGTCACATATATAAACCCTAAAATAAACGAAATGTAATTCCTGCTTGACTCCAACTCCTGCTCACTGAAGGTGGGCGGACGATTATGAGTGAGCGCAGCGTGCGGCTTCAAGTGCAAAATGTAAATGACAACAGGGAGACGTGGGCCAAGAGTGCAGGGATGCAGCAATTGCACTTGTGCAGACAAACTGATAGCAAGACAGTGCTGCAGACGGAGAGTGCAGAGGTGCAGCAATTGCACTCTTGCAGGAGAAAGTAATAGTAAGACAGTTCTGCATGCATGCATGCATGCTGCTGTGTGCCTGCACCTGCCTGCACCTGCGTTCTCTGCCAAGCGCCAAGATTGTGGATGTGCACTCCCCAAGCAGCCCCAAGTATCAGCTTGCGTAGATGAACCGCCAGTGTCTGCGGCTTGGGAGGGTGCAGCTTGGAAGGGTGTGTGCCAACCTGGTTTGCATCATCCCATGCGCTGCATCAAGCAGGGCCAGTAAGGAAGAAGGGCTCGAGGGGAAAAGTTAGTGAGTGAAAAACGAGTGAGTAACCTGCTGACTAGACGGAGTCCATATGATCCAAAAAGTACACCTGTCTACGTATGAGGGGATTTCCTGATGTTGTTGGGGGGTGTTGCCCTGGTGCATATTGCAACACCTTCGCGACCGGGGCAGCTCATCTGTTGAAAGCGTGAGTTCATGTACTGGTGTCATCGAATGACTTCACAAGTGTCCGGAAGTCTTCAAAATGTCTTTTTCCGGAAGCTGACATGCAGATTGAGCAGCTGACTTTGCAGATTTGGGCAACCAACCATGTGCCATCCTGCTGGCAGTAGTGTGCTTTAGTCGAAAAAGGAGAGACTTCACACAGAGATGATGGTCGGGTATGTGTGAAACACAGATTTCTTGTTGTGCTCTGAGACAGAAAAAACCACCTTACTATCATGGTGCAGAGTCATGACCGAGCCATATTGACATTTTTATTTGGCCCAGAAATGAGGGGCCTGAGGGTGCCAAGCTCGGAGCCTAGATATTTGGTGGGGCGATTCTTTTGTTCCAGGAGGGGAGCAGCACAGCCTTTCAGCTGCAGCCGGGGGATATCTTTTCTGGGTGTACACCCTGCGGATGCTGGTCCTTTGGAAAGCCACCTACCAGTGACTGACGTCTGTTTGAAGACAGCTATTAATGGGGCGTGTCTCTCATGTGGAATGACTTTGAATTGGTGCATGCATTGTGCCATCTTTTCAATCCATAGTTCTCTGTTCATCTTGTGTCAAGACATTCAGCAGCTCCTTTTCTGTTGTGACCTAGCCTACCATCGATCTTCTTACCGGATCCGCCAACTGGAGCGGATGTTCTATGTTTATGTACAGCTTCCAGTGTTATGTGAGGATTTGTTTGTAGCATACTTCCACATTGACGTGACCTTCACAGTGTTGTTATATGCATATGCAGATGCTTCTAGGCCGTGCATGTCATGTTGTAACCTGTCCTGAACTCCATGCTTACAGGAAGTTCTGCATGCACTGCACACATGCACAATTCCAACGCTCACAAGCGAGGAGGTCTAGATTCATCAATTGTGTTGCATGCAGAGCTGGAGTATTCCAAGCTCTTCAAGACCTGTCCCTCAACACCATTGGCCATGCCAACGCATCACTTCTTGTCAGCAAAGTAGATGGAAGGGTCCTCAATTTCTAATTGTACCTGCAGCAGAAGCATCCAAACTTCAGCTCTATGAGATGACCTCAACAAATCACATCAAACTCGGCATCGAGCTCCATCACTTTTAAAGCTACAAATTTTGTGAGAGCAAACACTTTCAATACAGTTCCCATTGGCAGCAAAACAATAAGCAAGTAATGTCGGCATGCCAGGCCCTGATACACTACAAACACAACAGGACACATGGGTAGCACTCAAGTGCCAGAAAACCGACTGCAGCACTAGGTCTAGAAGCCACTCAGTCAGTCACTATCATGACTAAGAGAATGAGGCATGCAGGCATGTGCCGGCACCTGCGCGGCGCCAGCGATGGGGATGTGCACGCCGCTGATGAAGCTGGCGGCGTCGGATGCCAGGAACAGGATGGGCCCCGCGATCTCCTCTGCGGTGCAGATTTCGTGCAGCTCGTTCTCGCTCTTGGCCCAGTCGTGCAGCTCCGCCTTGGTGCGCCCTGTCGCCTCCACCAGCACATCAAACACCTCCGTGTCCACCTGCAACAAATCAGTCATTCATAGTCAGTGCTGCAATAAGGGATTGCTGTATGAGGTGCTCCCTGTTGCCTCCACCAGCACATAACACCTCCATGTCCACCTGCACCATTGCAGTCATTCACAGTCAGTGCTGCAATGACAGACTGCTTCATGACGAGCCTGAGGGAAGACAATAACCACTTTGTGCTCAAAGTACCGGTCAGGATAGCAATAGTGTCAGGTCACTTGGCATAAATCTAGCAGAGGTAAGACTATGTTTTTGTAATTACGAGCAGAGGCCGCAGATCAATGAGATGCAAGACTGATAACCCGGGCAATCTGTAAGTCCACCACATGTCCCAGGCATGCTAGTGGACATGCCCGATCCGCCTGAGATTTCTAGCTTTTGCAGGATTGCAGCAGAAGATCAGCGCAGTTCCTGCCGCTCTAGGAGTGGACTGCGCACTCTGAATGCCACCCTTATGGGTGGGTCCTGAGAGGTGCAAGGGAGCAACTGGGAGGAGAAGGGTGGGCGAGGCGCACAAAGCCGGGGTTGACGGAGTTGATGCGCACGCCCAGCTTGGTGTACTTGCGCGCGAGCGTTTTCGTCAGGTGGTCCTGGGCGGCTTTGCTCACGTTGTAGGCGGCCGAGTCCGGGTTGACCTGGATCGCGCTGAGGCTGCTCAAGTTCACCACCGCCCCATTCTGCATGCGCGCCACACATCAGCTTTTCTGACGACTACCCTGGATCAAGGTGTGACAGTACTGACAGCAGCAACCTGACTTTGACCCACCAGCTCACAGAAATTTCCTCCTCACTTGTCCCATAGCAACACTGGTGATAGCAAGGAAAATAAAAAGCCTCCCAATTGCACTACAGTGATCTGAGGGCGGGCTCTGGAACTGTCCTTCCAGAACACAGCAGCCAAACTCTTCAGTTGCCTGAGACCGAGCAAAGCAAGACAAGCAGCATTCGTGCCAGGCGAGTGCACATATTCAACTGTGGATCGAAACACCTTATTTTTTGAAAGGTGGGGGATGGCCTCCTCGATAAGCCGCGCAACAGTGATGACGTGCATTGTCAGGCCGTCCAGAAACGCCTTCTCTCCAAGCGGCTCGCTCAGCATCGCATCAGTCCACACACCTCCACTATTCACCTGATCACACCACCGTGCAGCGATATTTTTTAGGCTTTAGGGTTTTTCAATAATACATACCCTAAACCCTAAATATAAACCAAGTAAAGTATAAACTAAGTATATATATGGGGTGCACCAGTTCTGCAGACAGCAGTTCCCTCCACCATAAAGCACTTTCTTGAAGGGACGAGAGAGTAGGCATCTCGCTTACATTCAGTGCCTTGGCAAAAAGGACATCAGTTGGTGTTCGGGTTGTGTGGAAGGCCAAAGATGTGAAATTGTTGGTCTCACCAAGATGTCAAGACCGCCCATCTTGGCAACTGCCTCCTCTATCGTGCGTGTGCAGTCGCTCACTTTAAGCAGGTCCGCCACTACTGAGTGTCCCTGCAAGAAAATTTGCACTTGTAAGGGTGTGTGCAGACCCATCAAGTAAATGATAGTATTCAACCACTATTCATGCACTGATAGTGATTTCCTGTAGCACTTTCCAGCTCTTTTCACGGAACCAATTGGAAGTATCATAATATCTTATGAGATCTTTTAGAAGGCAGTGTTCTTAACAGGGTGTCACATTCTATGTGGACCGTGGCATGCAGATTCCAACTCTCAGATCTCCAAGTTTACAAAGTTGGATCAGTGCAGGCAGACAAAGGTGTCCCCCCTAGGAAGATGTGATCAGAGATGGGGGCTTCGTTGAAGGACCTGTTTCAATTGGGAGACCACTGCATCCAGGCGCTCCTGCCTGCGCCCTGTGATGGTCACTATGGCACCATTGTTGCTGAAAGCAATGGCGGCTGCCTTCCCAATCCCAGCTGAGCCTCCTGAGCAGCGCTCATGATGTGTGAACAATTGCTTCCGGTGCTGAATCATAATTAAAGAGGGCAGTTCTGGTGGGGGATGAGACTGGTTCATATGGTTCAAGCCCACCAGACAGGGACGGTGTGCGCGTAGCCACGCACCTGTGATCAGTACCTTCTTTCCTTCCAGGCTTTTGTAGTGGGAGTCAGCTGAACCTCGCGTGCGCGCCATCCTGGATCAGCTCCCCTGTCATATTATGTCAAGTATGGTGATCTTTGATCTAGGTCTTTTTTTGCCAAAATGAGTGCCTAGTTTATGCAAATTACATTATCACACATCATAAAGATGCTCCAGCACACTGATGCTGATCGTAAACTGTTCTTATTCATTCTTGGACCGTGGCATTGGGATGTGATCTGAGATACAGGTTCAAGGCCTGCAGACGAACACTTCAGCCTTGACTTACCGTTAAATTCAAAGCACTCAATATTCAAGCAGACATACGCTGAGGTAACAAGGACCAAGAGATTTCGGGTCAAACACCTGCCCTAGGTGCAGTCCAGGAAGGTTGCGCAGGGTAACTTGCTTGTCAGGGGAATCTGCTGCTCTAGGGGTACGATGGATTCAGTAGGAACACAGAAGACCCTGTCACGGTCGTCAACAGTCGAAATCGAGGAGCGATTACGACGCGCAATTGCTTTTCCAAATTTGGGATTTTGGTGTCGACCCTTGAGCTGTGATAGGGTTTGGGGTATCAGCTCTTATATGGAGGGCTTCCACTGCTGGGTATCTGCCCTGTTCTTTGATTCCTCTTGGTTTTTAAGTTCAAACGATCTGTCGTCATGATTATCAATGCCAACTCCAGATATTGTACTCACTACGCACACCACGACGGGACAGCATCCCACATACCGCAAAAATTCCATTTATCGCAAGCCATCTCATGTTGGCAACGAGGTTTGCTGGCCAGTTCTTCGAAGCCCAGGTAATTCAACCCCTGATCGTGCTTACCAGTCTGGCATACGGAAAATCTTTAGACTGCCTTTCTAAACATCGAAATAGAGCATTTAGCTCTATCGTAAGATATGGTTGGATAGAAGGGAAGGTGGTCGAGATCACTATTGGAACCTTTCATACTGAATGTGGGATGTCAATCCACAGATGTGCCATGTATTTAGTTTAAATAGACTAGCCGTCAAGTGCTTGCCTACATGTAAGCGTGGATATTGTGACACTCACTAGCCCGATTGATGGTGCAGGCCTGATGGATCTAAACTGAGGGCAGGACGGAGTCATCTATGTAGAGGTATGCTGCAGTTGCATCATATCTTACCGCACGGAACAGCTAGTGGACATTAGTTGTTACAATTTTCACTGTTCAAGCAACCTTCTCTGCAGGTTCCCGTTGAGTACATTGCCCAAAGGCTCCTAGTAGTGTCCATCACACACTTCAAGTCACTGAGACTGTATAAGGCTGCAAATAGCTTTGATCTGTCACCAGGGAGGAGCTCTATAAGGTGCACAGCAGCAGCCCAGCTTGTTGACAGAGCACCGGCAGCGGCTCAGTCAAAACAGGTCCTGTCATCTCAGAAGTGAGCACGGCTTTGCTGTTTCCCTCCTTCTTACCTTTTTCCATGCAGTAGCAGTCCTGGTCATACAATGCAATGGCAGAATATGCCGTTTAGAAGTGTTGCATTTGGGAATTGGATATTTTGCTAGCATCGTCAGGCGCTGTGTCATGCAGGTATGATGCTGGGGTGGAGATCGAAGTCAGCAAAACGAGCAGCAGCTATGATGTGGTTGTCAGAGCAGACCCAGTGCGTCCTATGATGCTGCACTGGGCTGTCAATGAGTGGCAGCTACCTCCAAATGCCTCCTGGCCCCCAGGCACCAATCAGGTCTGCTCTGTTCACTTCTGCTGCCCTTATGTCACCCTCCTGTACACCTTGACACTTGCCAAGGGATCTATTACTTGTAAAAGGCATCCTTTGACGGGACATTGGTGAAAGTTGACGCGTGCCTTGCAGATTGATGAAAAGGCGGTGCAGACCCGCTTCTCAGACAGCGGCGTTGTGCACATCAGTTTCCCTGCTGACAAGTGCCCCGGCAGGTGTGACATCCCTGAGTGGCATCTTGATGGCTCATGCATGACATTTACTTTAAACAGAGCACGGGGATTTTCTTGGGCTGCTAGGTCAGAGGCCCCACGGTGTGGGTGCAGGCACGCTGTGTGTATGCCCTATGGCCATTTGGCTTTGGGTTTGCCGACCCTGTGACAATAATGTTAACTAGGTATTGCCACTGAGTGGTACTCAGTGTCAAGGGAGATGAGGATATTCCTGATTGGATGCTTGGGTGCATGCACAGGGTGGTATTTGTGTTGAAAGAGACGCAACCGGAGAACTGGCTGAACAGCGGAGCAGGGGACTTTGTCGCACAGCTCAAGCCGCCGGATCTGTCAGACATTGTGGAAAAAGTGGTCGACATGGAGGCCAACGCCTCTCACTGGTCGCTCTTCAACCGCTTCTGCATGGCTAATGATGTCCTGGACGCGGCTGACGCTGCAGGTGCCTGTGTGATACGCTCCTGTCTTATTGTCATGTTGCCTCAATGGGAATTGGGAACAAAGAAACTTCGAGAGTGCTTGCTCCCCGGGAAGTCCTTTGTCCACGATGGATGTGGCAAAGGACTTCCCATTGCGAGTTCTTCTTGCGAATCAACTTCTATCGAGGAATTGTTTGCAGTGCTTGTTCACCATCAAGGGAGACTTGTGCTTGGACCCGTTCACAACAAGTTACACCAGATGGTTACACTGCAAGTTGTAGAACCATGAGTCGCTCAATGCACGTCTTCGATAGGTGTTGCAAACCATGCCGGTAGGAGTTGTAGCATTCATATTGTCTGTAGTGCTGAGGCAGCCGTACCTATCTCTGTCACATGCACACCTTTGATGTTTGTCCTGTATCGATGCACACCTTTGATGTTTGTCCTGTCTTGCCCTGATCTCACACAGGTGCGCGAGGAATGGCGCTGATATACGTGTGGCTGCGACTGAGCACGATGAAGCAACTGGACTGGCACCGCGGCTCCAGCTACCAGAGCAAGGACATCGCGCACGCGCAGAAGACGATCGCGCAGCGCATGGCCGACAAGGCGCGCGCCGGGGCCGACCCGCTCGGCCGCCAGTTTGCGCGCATGGCCCTGGCCGGCCTCCCGCGCGGCGGTGGCGACGGCGACGCCATCCGCCTCGGCATCCTCAATGTCATGCGCGAAAACGGCATCCGTGAGGGCCACCGCCCGGTGCGCACTCTAGGTTGAAAGCCGTAAGGCGGCCTGAGCTTCAAAGCCGAATGTCATCTTCAGAGGTTCTTCATGGGATTAGGGACACTGGACAAAGTGCCCTGCACGCAAATGTCTCTACAAGCCCTGCAAAACGATGGTGACACACTCTCTTCGCCCTGCGCAATCGCCCTTCCAGTGTATTATCTGAGAAGGAGAAGTGAGCTGTTCAGCGCCACTCAGGGCGTCCTGTGCGCCCTGTTGCTCTCTGCGTTACTTGATGATGGACATGGATAGGGTGGCTTTTGAGCACTGCTGGGCCTGTTCGTCAGTGTTGTTGGAATTGTCCCTGTCCCTGAGGTTGTTTGGAGCGTGTGAGGAACACCAATGCCATTGGTAACCATAGCGCTTGTTCCTGTAGATGGATGGCATCCCATAGCGGAGCTACTAAGTGCATGTGCACATTTGCTCTGCATTCCACATGACTCCCACCGCCTCAACCTTTTCGATGCGATTGTTATATGTTAAGATATGACCAAGGGTTCCAGTTGTTGCTCATGCCATGGTGCCGTCAATGTCTGCATGCGATATATCTGGAGTCCATTGCTGAAGTCATCTCACAGTTGTGGCGCTGTGCAGGGAATAGAGGACCACTTCCTGGAGCAGTGGCATCAGAAGCTGCACACAAACACAACGCCGGCTGATATCACCATCTGCGAGTCCTACATCGACTTTCTGCACTCCGGGGATGGCGGCCAATTTTGGCACTCGCTGTGGGAGCGCGGCGGCCTCACGCGCGAAGCGCTCGCCAGCATGGATCACCCCATCACAGGTGAGGGTTTAAGGGGTTTTAAGGTTTAGGGTTTAGGGTTTGCACCTGTTGTGGCAGGTCACCACGTGCAAGTGTGCAGGTGCAACAGCAACGGCCGGTGCTTAGGATGGCATTATTGGGAAAACACTTTCAATTGGTACCTCCAGACAGTTGTGGGACTCTTCATGTAGAGGCTCCTGCATGCTTGTGTTCGGCTATCCAGATGTCTGTTTTCATCCGGTGATGTTTTCTGCAGTCTCGCCTTTCACGCCGAGCGTGTAATTCACGTGGCTCCCTGCATTTGCCATGCTCAACATGTACACCACCACCAGTGCAGCACCAATGATGAATCCTGAAACCCATGTGAATTTCATCTGCCTCTGCACTGCAGCGACGCCGATGCATCTGCCGCACCTGATCGGCCCCATGCAGCACTACCTGTGGATCCTGAAGACGACTCATTCTGGCGCTGACCTGGACACCAGCCTGGAAATGGCCAAGGGCAGCCTGGATGGCGGCCTGCAGTGGACCCTCTATGACATCCTCAACAACAGGTGTTCACTATCCCGATGCGCATATATTTGAACGGTGCTAGTCCATCTTGCACTAGGAAACAGTGGACTGGGTTGCTGATGTTGGGGTTTTGATGGCCTTGCATTGCTGTGCTCTGCAATGCAAGGCCCCTTTACCAAAATTGCATTTTTGATGCACAACTAACTGCAGACCCCAACCCCATTGATCACCTGGCCTTGTAGGGGTGAGGCCCTGTACCAATGTGAGCATGCAGTGCCTTGCACAACATTCTGTGGTCTGTATCTGCACAAAAGCAATAGCAAGCCTGGCCGTCACCAGTACTGGGGCCTTGCATCTGCCAGTCATGGGCGCATCATGTGATATCTGATGTGTGTTTGGTGCAGAAACGAGTGGTGGGTGCCTGGGAAGATTGTGGAAGCTCGCGAGCAGGTGCAGTGGGTCTGGAAGGTGCTCAACTTCCTATGGCCTCACAAAATGATGTTGAACATGGAATGATGGTACACGATTATAACCGTGAATCATGTTGGACATCTGGGTAGTTGTGCGGATTTTAGTTTCTGAAATCTACTTAAATAGCAAACCAAGCTAAAATTGCCTGACTCTCCGAAGGTATCAGGTGAGGTGACCTTGTTTTCCTTGTCTTAACAGCTCTTTTGACAGGCGAGGGACTCTTGGGCACTGCCATGAAGCTCATGTGTGGGGCGTTGATCCGGTGCAGGCGCCATGCTCAAGGGATGTGCTGTTGCTGGACATTGCGCTGGACAACTACCTGCGCACCCTGCTGGAGCGCCAGGACAAGGGTTCCCTCGGGGGCGATGATTTATGCGAGCTCATCGCGCTGTCCCTGCGCAATGCCATCATCGCCATTGACAGCGAGGACCTGCGCCAGGTGTTAGGCACTGCATCTCTCCCTTACTCTCTCTTCACACCTGTGCACACATTGAAATATGCCACCCTGAATGTGACTTGTACCCGGTATGGTTGTTGGCGAGCATCCCGATGCCTACATCATGTCATCTTGGTTGCGGAAACTCACAAGACCCCACACCGTCACATGCAATGCACACTCTTGCCTATGATGGAACAGACGTGTTGATAGCAGAGCTGGCTGCACTGCATGACCAATGAAGGCAGCGTGGACAGCAGAACGGGACAAGTGATGATTTTGCACTCACTCTTTCCTGGGAACCATCTGCATCGTTTGTATTTTTATTCTATGTGATATGTAGGGTAATAAGGATTAAATATGTAGGGTTTAGGGTTTGAATCCTGAAATATAAGATAAAAGTTTAGGTAGATAGGAATTATGTGCTTGTGCAGTGCCGGGAACTGTGGGAGGGAGTCAAGGGCGGTGAGCGCTGGTCCAAGGCATGGGCCATGCGCGCACATGCAGCCGCTCAGCGCCTGGAGCTCTCCCTGGGAGCCTATGCTGACTCCTTGTACAGCCTCACCCAGGTGATTCCTCCGCACCTGCACCCTAATTCATTCTTAGCATTACCCAAAAGTGGACGTCCTAGATGTAAGTCTTTATGGTGTGGTCTATGCAATGGTCGGTGCTATGGGAAACCTTGGTTGGGAGCTATCAGCATGCCTACAAAGGCTTCTGGTGCCTGTGAATGATGTGCTTGAAGGGGGCGAGGTGGGGGGAGTCGTGTGCACGCAGAGCCAATGTGTACACTCGTACAGCTATCCTATGGATGGATGGATGGATGGGTGGATGAATCATTCGTTTCAAGACGAGAAGATAAGTGCATTACACAATCCTATGAGGGGTTGATGATGAGCTGTGTGGCTGGCAGCCCCTGGCGGAGAGGTTTGGCGCGGCATGTGGCATAGACCCCGCCTACATCACCAATTTTGGCGAGGAGGTGGTGCGCGGGCAGCCCATCTTCGTGCTCAGCCAGCTGCTCAAGTTCCTGGAGCCCATGCTGCGCACCGCTGCTGACATGGCGCCCTGGCAGGTGCGCCCACCTGCCGCCGCTTGACACCATCTACTTCCCTTTTTGTCTGCAGCACTGCCAGCACAGCCTTAGTGCTGGCAGCGCATAAACAGCCTCAAGTCGGTTTTTTATGTACTTGGTGTCCGTACACAGCAGTCATGTAGAGTTGGCAAACCCACATTTAAAGGGGTTGAGAGCATGTGCATTGGGTGTCTTCAGCCACACCATGGGTCTGATTTTCATCCAGCAATATCAGCATGTATTCAATCAATCAGCAAGCCTTCTCAGGCTTGTGTTCAAAGACGGGCAGCCAAAGTGGCGCTGATCACTCACCAAGCTCAGCTTCTGGAAACAGGTGGTAAGCCAGGCGGAAGCAAGTGGGCGCGTGTTGGTGCTGCCCGACCTGGCGGAGGTGCAGGGCAAGCGCTTTGATGAAGCCACGGTCATCATCGCCAGCCATGTGGGCGGCATGGAAGACATCCCGGTCAGCCACCCTCATTTTCATTTCTGCTATCGATGCAATGTTTGCATGCGCCCCCTTCCTTCTGACAACCCCCTTTCTTTTCTGCAACATGGAAGTTGATGGCCTAACAACAGCAGCCATTATATTTTTTATTGGTTGCCTGTAAGTCAGCTCAGTTGGGGTTACAAGTAGCATCTCATGTACCTCATGTGTTAGTGCTGCAACTGTCAAACACGTGCTTGTGGTTAGCATGCGCACAGACTTTCCTGAATCGAAGTGTGCCTCAGACAGTGCAAGCAGCATTTCCCGCACCTCAAGTATTGAGGGGGCACCTGTCAAAGCGACTGCTTGTGGTTGGCATGCGCACGGACTTGCTTGAACGGAAGTCTGAGAAGAACGAAGACTGAGGCACAGAAGCAATTGCCATGGTTGTATCCAATTGGAATGTGTTCCTCTCGCATGTGCAGGAGAATGTGACAGCTGTGCTGACCGCCTCCACCACAGATGTCCTGTCTCACGTGGCGATTCGCGCCCGGTCACAGAAGGTGAACCTGACACGCTGTACCTGCTGCGAAACTGAACACACTGCACACTTGATCCCCACATTTGTTTCATCATTTCTTGCAGCACCTTATCTGCAACACCTTCTTTACATGGAAGTATATGCAGGTGCTGCTTGCGACCTGCTTTGATGAGGCGGCTCTGGAAGAGCTCAGAGCCATGGCTGACCAGACAGTCAGCCTGACCACAGACCCATCTGGATCCATTGCTGCATCTCCTCTTGACCCCGCTGCAGGTGATGTGCTCTCCTTGACATGGTCCACTGCCTCATAAATGACCCCCTCAAACTGGAGATCATGGGAACCTTTCACAAACTTTAAGTGGTTCAAGCACTGTTTTCCACCAACTGGAATCTCGAGTATTAGTATCTTGAATCAAAGTATAGAGACCTGCTCGGAGTTACCTGAGGCTCATGGGTCTTCTGGCAGTCTGTCTTTGCCCAAGATCGACTCATCAGTCCTCATGTTCTTGCATGTATGCAAATCCTTGCCGCCTCGATGACTAATGGGTATCTAACATCATGCTTTTGCCAGGTATGCTGAGTCATGTCCTGGTCATGTCATGATCAACTTGTGCTCGTCATGTTTTCGCATGCATCCAAAATCTTGCCGCCTCATTGTCCTTCGGTATCTCACATCATGTCATTGCCAGGTGCGCTGAGTGCAAATGGCAGCAGTGCCGCAGCAGCTCTGCCGCCTCTGGCAGTCCCCAAACCCAAGGAGACGTCCAAATGGGCTCTGCAAGAGGCTGACTTTGGGCCAGGCCTTGTGGGAGGCAAGAGCGCCAACCTGGCCAAGCTGCGCGGAAAGGTGCGCGCAGCAGACACATCTTCTTCTCGCCATGCTGTACAACAGGTTTCCTTGGTGTGCCTGTCGCATCCTTGCAGATGGGCCGTTTGACTCTGTGCGTTCCTGCATGTTGCTTTTGGTCACTGATGCTTACTACGTTTAGGGTTTTCTGTCCTGAGGGATTTATTTTTAGGGTTTAGGGTTCAAGGTAAATATCACAGGGGGACCTAAGAAGAAAAAATCACCAACTAAATTGTAGAAATTTCATCTAGGTTCTCTTCTTCGACCCTGCTGGGGAAGGCAGATTGGGTCTCAAGCTATTTGCTTGTTTGTCTGTAATTTCAGGTTGCAGATGGCGTGGCGGTGCCAGCTTCAGTGGCGCTACCATTCGGTGCATTCGAGAGGACCCTTCAGGACCCCAGCAATGCAGCCTATGCAGATACCATCCAAGGCCTCCAGAAGGACTTGGTGGGCATTTTCTCTTGGGTTCTCTGTACATCGATGTCCCCTTCGCATTTTAAATTTGTAAAGACAGTGAACATCTCATAACACAACGCTTGCTCATTCCACACGAAGTCTCTACATGTCCTGACAGAATAACATAATGCTTGGGTCAATGCCATGGCAAAGCGCTTAAGGATAATTGTCTTTCGTTGCGCAGGAGAAAGCGGACCACGGCATTCCAAGCGCACTGGCACAGCTCAGGCAGCTGGTGGCAACCAGCCTGACAGCGCCAGCTGCCCTGGTGGAGGAAGCTGCTGCGGCGGCGGAAGCTGCCGGACTGGTGGAAGCCGGCCAGTGGACGCCTGAATCTGCAGCCTGGAGTGATGCCTGGTCAGCCATCTGCCAGGCAAGCGCCTCATCCTTTGTAGTGCTCAAGACACCCAGCTTCTGGGCGTCAGCACAAATTGAGATCTGAATACTCTGCTGAGTTCCACTCCGCAGACAGTGCACATGCTAACCTGGAAAGTTTGTCTCTCCAACACTCCAATCAGGATTGTAGAATTTGGGGTTAGGGTTTAGGGTTAGGGTAAAGGACCCTTTGCAAACCTTGTTTCTATTTCTGGTTACAATCGTGAATTCAGGGTTACCGTATTTTCAAACTTCCTTAGTTGAGGGGTAAAGATCAAAGTGTTTGAGAAATTATAATTGCCAATGAGAATCAAGGGAGACTGCTGTACAGGTTTGGGCAAGCAAATGGAGCGAGCGAGCCTGGCTGAGCAGGCGTGCTAGGGGCGTTAAGGAGGGCGACTTGTACATGGCTGTGCTGCTGCAACAGGTATGTTATTTAGAGAACCCCAAGGACGTTCCATGATATTTCCATGTCTTCTGTTGATCAGGACAGGTCCCAAGTGCCATGAAGCGGTGATGTCACCATGGTACAATTCTCTTCGCAGGATGATCTTCTGACTGTTTCCAAAATTCTCTGTTGACGTTTGGATGTGATGCTGGGTGCTGTCTCTGACAATGAGGGTCAGACATCTGGTCAGCCCTAGGTGGCCGCAAAAGGTGTATCCCTAAACCCTAAACCTTAAACCCTAAATATATAAAATATTGTCTGTCTAACTGACCTGGTTCATGACAGGTGGTGCCAGCAGAATATGCGTTTGTGCTGCACACGGCCAACCCAGTGACAGGGAAGCTGGGAGAGGTGTTTGGGGAGGTGGTGGTGGGCATGGGCGAGGCCCTCGTGGGCAACCACCCCGGCAGGGCGCTCAGCTTCAGGGCCGGGCCCGGCCAGCAACCAGAAGTGAGCGAGACAGAGGCCCTCTGACTTGAATCTACAAACATTTAACTTACTGCTCATTGGAAGTGTACATGTGAAGTACATGGGAAGCTGCACATTTGAACTTCCCTTATTGGAAGTCTACATGGACCCAAGAGTATGTTTTAAACTCTTGTTGTTGGAAGTGTACATGTTTCTATGCGACAATCGAGTGATCTGTACAGCGAGCTGGGCCCAAAGGTCCAAGCTTGTGTGGGTCTAGGCAAATCTATCAAAACCTCATGAGAATGTTGCAAGATCGCATTGCCTATATTGATGAGGTGAGATGGACAACTAAAATTGTGCAGGTGCTGTCGCTGCCATCAAAACGGCTGGGCTTTTTTGCTCCCGCCGGCGGAGCACTTATCGCACGGTCCGATTCCAATGGAGAGGACCTGGAGGCGTTTGCAGGCGCAGGTGACCCTAAACCCTACATCGAAAACCCTAAAATAACCCTAAACCCTAAAATATGGAGGCATTTGCAGGCGCAGGTGAGTAATCCCATGCGTCTTGTTGCACTCCGGTGACTCGCCCTGGCACCTGGAGAGTGGCCGATGCACGCCCTTGTTGCCCAGACTATTAACAGCATATTACCATTTGTGGGTAATTGGTCTTTGTCTTCAACACATGTAGGCTTTGTCATTGGCATACCAGACCAGATACTTGCCCACCGTGTCCAGCTGTTATTATTATTATTACAGGTCGGCAGACCCAAAGCCAACTGGCCATAGGGCATACACACAGCAAGTCTGCAGCCACACTGTGGGGCCACACACCGTGTTACATTGTGGATTAGGAGCAGAGTGGAAGTGCCCATTTCCTGTGCTTGAAGCAATGGCTTTCACTCAGACAGGCATTCTGAAAGATGGACACAACTTTTGCAGGCCTCTATGACAGCGTGCCTCTGCCGCCACTGAGAGAGAGCACGGTGGACTATGCCAGCAGCGGCCTGTTTTGGGAGGGAGAGGGGCTGCAGAGCATGCTGCAGGAGCTCACCCAAGTTGGGCGCTCCATAGAGGTGGCATTTGATGGGGCGCCTCAGGACATAGAGGGCGTCTGGGTCGATGGGAAGATCACTGTTGTGCAGTCCAGGGCGCAGGTTCTGTGAGCGAAGCTGAGTGTGTGAGAGCATGTGAGACAGCCTTCTGTTGTGATTCTTGACACGAGCACCTCTTTTGTTTTTTATTTGCTAATTCTTGACGGGAGCTTGGAACTTAAAAGCCCTGCTTCTAAGCTTGTATTTCATGTGTGTGCTTGGTGCCCTTTGGGGGATACGGAAGTTTTCAGAAAGTTTTTAAACGCTTGTTCGGAAAAATCAAGCGTGAACTACTGTCATTGTAGACGACCTGGCCGGGCCATATGCATGCGCAGTTTTCTTCGAAGACACAGCAGCCTTCATGTGGTTCTCATCTTTCCGAGTCCAGGTGTCAAAGAAGGGAGGCCTCGTCTGTGGGACGGGCGGTACGCATCACAGAGCCGCTGCACTCAGTCTCAGTGGGCTCACAAAGTCGCGTTTTAATTGTCAAAAGTGTCGATAAACTTCAGCGTGACGCCAGTCCGTTAAGCTTGATGGCCAGCATGTGTTCGTTCGACAAGGAACAAGGTCGGCGAGTGCCGGTCGACGACAAAGACCAGAAAGTGAGCCCTCGTGTCTTCCGTTGCTTCAAAAGACGTCCGTCATGCCGACTGGTTGAAGGGTCACCGATAGACTGCAGAGCGACTTTGAAGTTCTTCCAATTCCATCTCTTGTTCTGATTGGTTGTGAGCTCTGCCAAAACAGGACTTCCATCTGTCACCCGCCAATTTGTATCCTGCGATGAAGCTTGCACAGACCTGTCTCCAAGCCAGATCGCAGTCTATTCATCTCATGTCTACGGCGAAAGATAGCTGGCACCCTGGATGCACGATGCATCAAGCTGCCTAAATTGAGATGATCGAGGAACTTCGTTTTTATTGTCAACAATCAAGCCTGCATCAGAGATTGGAAAGTTGGGCGTTTTCTTGATTGCCAGATCTACTGAGTACGGTCATCTGTGTCAGACTTAAATCCTCAATCTTGAGTATAAAGGCTCGAGGAATCGAATCCACAGGTGAGCCTCGTCAAATCAGACATCCCAATCAGAGGCACAACCGTTAGCCAAAGCATCAATTTACAATTGCCCATCCACATAGATCACCTTTGCATTCTACATCGGTAATGCGGGACAAATTGGACCACTTCGAATGACACCTAATTTCTGGGTGTTCCTCACCAGGGACCCACGGTCGATTGAGTTGTGCTGGCATGCTTCCCACCTGGTCTCCTCATGCATTCCAGAGGGCTGTTGGTAGCCCACCATTTCAGAGCACATTCTTGGGCAGTGCTCCGACACTGCTAAAATGCTTGAACAGAATTCCCCTGGCTGACCAGGAGCAGCAGGCAATGCCCTTCTCTTCTGGCTTTCTCTGTGGTGTTCCCATTTGTCTGTTGACAGCTTGTGATCAAGAGAGGGATTAAAAGATAAGATGCTCATATGAGTGGAAACTTCTGCTGCAGGGTCCCTTCTCACCCGTATATTGTCAAACCCTGCGCTCAGAGACCATTCAGGTGGCTAAAAGCGCTGCACTTGCGCGAACCAGCAGCGGCGCAGGGCCTGTGCAGGAGTATACAGTTCACGTGATTCCCTTGTCCCCCTGGGTTCACGTCCTCTTCATCTCACATGTTGCAATCCACCATTCTTTGGTGCAATAAGTGAAAGTGCTCTTCAAATGATGATCAGCTGTATTGTCTCATAATCGCATCCTCTTCTGACACTGACAACCCTTCCTTTGCATACCTTCACAGGTTGCAACAGATAATGCATCAAGCTCCAGGGATGCAGACAGACCATTTCCAGGCAGGGGGCAGCAGGGCAGCGGTCTGTGTACGCCACCAGGGGCACTGGCAGATCGGGCAGCACAATCCCATTTTCCAGGCCCTGGTGAGGCAGAATCGAGGCAGCGGAGCAATTCACAGCAGGGAGGGAGAGTCCGGGAGGACCATGCAGTGGTGGCATCTGCTGTTCTCCCAGACGGCTGTGCGCCAGTCTCGCTACCACAGGCAGTGGCGGAGCTCTTCCCGCAGCATTTCCCCACGGCTACCAGCGCCAAGAGGGCCTGCCGCAGAGGCGAAATCCTGGTTGACGGCATCGTCAGCAAGCTGAAATACCAGAGGTACACCCTCGTCGTATACTGCATGTTGTCAAGGCTGCATGCATGCGCACCTGCCACCTGTGATGGGGCTGTTAAGAGCTGCTGTGGGACCAGCATTTACAGCATGGCGGCACATGCACACGGCCGCTCAGCACATGCCCACAGCTCCCACAGCTGTGGCCCTTGTGCTGTTTCTCCTGGTGCCAAGCTTGAACCAGTTCCCACAATACAGCACTGACCACATGTCTCTTTTTGTGCTTACCCGGCATGTCCAGGGGTTACGCAAAAGTGACAAGGCAGCAGTAATGGCAGGTTGGCTCTCTGCAGATGACAGCTTGATCATGGTAAGGAAAGTTCCTCTCTCACACTGTTACTTTGTGCACAGGTTGGTATATGGCGGGCAGCTGATCGAGTGGCAGCAGCGGATGCAGGGAGGAGCGCAGCTGCAGCCCGACTGCGCGCCGGCCATGCTGCAGGTAAACCCTAAACCCAAACTCTTAACCCTGACCCCTGAACCCTATTGTAACAAATAAATATAAGTGTAATCTCTAAGACCAAAACAGGCTTGAGATCAGTGCAACAGGCTCCACCATGCATGTCCTGATGATCTACCTAACCTGTCCCCATCCAATCTCATTTCACAGCTATGGAAGGCTCCATCAAATTCTTATGGATGGGCATTGGAATTTTGTGTGGCCCTCTTGACTGTCACTGCCTGCTGCAGGTGGTCTATGAAGATGAGGACATTGCATGCGTGGTGAAGCCACCAGGCATGCCCACTCAGGTGTGCACCACATGCTGGCACATGTTTTGTGACTCTGCATGCTACTCAGCTGTTGCCATACATGTCCCTTCAAATCAACATGGTCACATCACTGCAGTGTCTTCCGGCATGGGCGAAGCACTTGCTGCCAAGATGGCGTCAGGAAGAAAGATGTTGAATGTGGGGCCATCATGCTTGCTGCAGGGCATGGGCGGCGTCAAGGATGTGGTGGGATCATTGGGGTACCTGCTCACACCCTCCTCCAAAGTTGGATCCCTGTGGCGCCCGCAGCATGTGAGCACCCTCTCTTGTTAATAGCCAATCATCTCTGTTCATGCCCAAGCAGTATGGAGACCAAATGTTTTGATGCGAGATTAACAGTATGGAGAGCCATCGATCTGGTGATGGCCATGCCTCATGAGGTTGTGAAGCCAAACGCTTAGTGCATGATGTGCATGCGCGTGGTTGTGCACATCAATCATGCATGCGATGGAAGCTTTTCTTGCTGGCAGGTGCACAGACTGGATGCGCCGACAGGGGGACTGCTCATGGTGGCCAAGACCAGGGCAGCCATCAAAAGCCTGAGCGCAGCGTTTGCACAGCGCGAGGTGAAGAAGACCTACATGGCCATTGTCGGCGGCCGCCTGGACGGCCGCGGCAGCATTGAGGTGATGTTCATCAATTTTGCATGCATTCGACTCATTGTGCATGCATGCGACTCATTCTGCATGCATGTAGCTGGGCTTGCAATCGTTCAAATGCAGCTCTATTGGATGAGTCAGCATCCCTCCCTTTTGGGAGAACTTCCTAATGCCTCCTAACCCATTCACTGGTCCTGAATCCATGCAGTAAACACAGCTCCTTGTGCTAGAGTTGAGGGATGTTGTATTTGGTTTGAATGCTTCTTGGACTGCTTCTGAAGATTGACGAGTGAATACACATTCATGCAGTATCCTTTGGATGGCAAGGCTTCCCTGACAGAGTGGGTGGCGTTGGGCCACACACGCTCAGCTAAGCATGGCTGGATCACCACTGTCCACCTCCACCCTCACACCGGTGTGCACCCCTTCACCATCTACCTCCCACTGCTTTGATCCAGCTTTCAACACATTTGCAACTTGCTGCCTTGCCTTCTGCTGGTGTCAATGGCCGGCATGTCAGGGACACCTCCTCCCCTGCAGCTTTCCGGGGATATTTACGGGGATATTTACTAATGGCTGGCAGCAGTTTATGTGAATTTTTTCTCATCGATGCTTACATCTTTTCGCCTGCCGCCTTCGAGACTGAGGCTGTTGAAAGGAGCCGGCGTCAAATTTCCCAGATGTACTATACTTGATGGATGCCTGAAAATAGAAATCTAAAACAATCCTAAACCTATTTGTAAATAAAGTATAAAACCTTAAACCCTAAGCCCTGATAATGGGTTGCCTGAACAGGCCGGCGGCACCAGCTGCGGCGCCACATGGCGATGATCGGGCACCCCATCCACAACGACCACCGCTACACCTACGGCCATGCCGCGCAGGTCGGGTTGTGCCGCAGCAGGAAGAAACAAGGGGGCCGCGCAACAAGAGAGGGTCCTTGCGAGGTGTATGATGAGTCAGCCTGCTTGACCGAGGCCGAGGCCGAGGAGTGCGTCGCTGAGAAGCTGGACACCATCGAGGCAGAGGTGCGGCCTGGTCAGGCTCACTATTTCAACCTGTGTGCTAGGGTCTGAACCCTAAACTCTCGGTTCTTAAAAAATGGGGTAGACTCTTCCATGTGGCTGTGTCTGCTTGCCATGCCCTTCAGACTTTGCCAAGGCCACTGCCTCTTTACAGTGAGCCAGTGACATCATTTCAGGGCTGTGGGAGCTGTGTCTGTTGTCGACATGCATGGTTCTGTTGCCTGCGATGCCTGCGGAACATGAAAAACAAACCATGCATGCTAGCATATTGGAGTGTTGCATTCTCCAGGGGCACCCGTTAGATTGCTGGAAGCGGTCATCTTCCTGCGAGTCATCATCCACATCATGGTTGCATCAGTTTTGGTGAAAAGCCATGTGACTGGTGCTCTCCTTGACAACTCACACTCTTGAGGTCAACTCAAAACTGGGTTTAGGGTTTAGGGCGTAGGGTTGGATTGGGGTCAACCCAAAACTGAGGTCGACTTGATATGTTGTTGACTGCAGACGGATGAGAAGGTGGAGGGCAACAGTGCTGCTGTGGCGCTGGAGCGCTTCGGCAGGGCGCCGGCTTCAGGCAGGAATCACTTCTCAAACACTGTGCTCTATACCCCTCCCACTAGGGAAATTTTGTACAAAAAAACCTATATCCACCACTGCAGTCAGAAAGAAAATTTATTACTATGAAGACCCATTCATCCTAACTCTAAACCCTAGCCCCCAAACTCTACAACCCCGACTGGAAGTGTTTGACATATATTTTCCGGGACGGCTTAGGGGTATCAGCGAGCAGGGACGCGGATGAGCTGAGTGCAGCCACAGCGGTGCAGCGGCTCAAGCACGACAAGAGCGCTGGGCCCGCGAATGGCAGAGGCAACGCCACTGTACGGGCGGCCCTGCTGCCCCGGCCGACACCTCCCCAAGTGCTCACAGGTAAGCCTATATTGGGTTTTAGGGTTTCACTGTTCAGGGTTTATTCTTCAAAGTTTATGGGGTTTTACTGCTCTGCTGCCATACCAAAGGCTCCTGTCAATTTCCTTTGTCTGGCCTGTCACCCTAGCTGTGCGTGATTACAATCCAGAATTACAATCCAGAGTGCAAAGAGAAGAACGGATCTACCTTGAGATTCACCTGCTGCACTCGTTTTACCAAGGTCATTTGAGATGTCCAAGACATTTAGCCGAAATAGAGATGACAAGGAGTATCTGTCCTATATCCATGAGGGTTCACAAGGCCTCATGCAATGTCCAAGTCAAGATACCGCATTCTGGACAGCCAGGAAATCTGTGCGGCCGATAAAATGCATGTTGCAATTGCAGGGGTGCAGAGGAGCACTGGCGACCTGGCATTGGACAGCAGTGGGGGAGTTGTGGACACCTCCGACCTGTGCTTGTGGGCGGTGGGCATTTCACTCACCCACCCCAGCACTGGCGAGCTGTTGAACCTCGGCATCGAGGAGCCTCCACTCTTTGAGGCTGTCAGGGCGTCAGAGTTCGAGGCCTGGCGCTGCAAATAGATGTGTCTGTGCGATGAGCACTCTTTGCAACTCGCATTCGTTGTGAGAATGTGCTGTGCTTTTGTTAGTCCAGTTGTGAGAGGCGCCGCCTGCGTTTCAGCTGTTGTTTGCCATATCCTAAATAAAGGCTGAGCTGACTGGCACTGCCCTGCACTTGAAAGTTTGCTTTGAGATTTGTATCATTAGAACTGCCAGACCAGCGCTGAGGCTGGTCACAATGTGCGGAAATTAGTGTGTAATGTCATCGGGGTTAACGTTGTTGTTGTAAAATACCACTTGTCTCTGGGCAAACATATTTCATTGCTTGTGAGTATAATCATCGGTAATTACAGAGCCTTATGACACAGAGTTTCAAAAACAATCCAGTGAATGTTTTACATTGCTGGACATTATGTAAAGTGTTCCTCAAATTACAAAGACATGTCTGGGTAATTACTAAAAGAATGAGACCCACTAGGCGCACATTGAGACTCCCATCATGGCATGTGTTTGCTGGATGCACACCTCCACTTCAGTGCATACTTCAAATTTGTGTGTTCTTTAAAGTGTGTTGCCAGGGCAGATAACAAGGCTGCCGACTGCGCGGCATGCTGACATCCAAAACTTGAACTATTTGCGATTGTAACTGCTACAGATGACCCCAATAAATTTGCATTCTGGTGCACCATACACATGACACAACCATCCTAGCAGCAAAATCTCATCTCTTCGTGCTCGGACAAAGCCTGGATGCTTGGCAATGAGATCAGCGGCACATGCCATACTTGATTTTCTTGATAAATAACTTTTTAAGGAATTACCAATACCCTGTACCCTGTCTTGAGCCTGAACGCCTTGCTGACAAACAGCTCACTGCATTCTAATTAGGCCGTGTTTGGCACGGCATCCATGCAAGCATGCAATCTCGCAGGAGCCTTCATGCATCTGCAGTGGCCTTGAAAGCACTTGCTGCTAATCAACACTAACTGCAGGTTGCTAACGGCAGCTTGACAGTCAATAACATATTTGCTGAAGAGCCAAAGGCGCGAGCTGGTATTCAAAGCTCTATCAACTGATGCATGTCATTGCTCCAGGCCAGAGCTGCCTCATGAGCACATGGCGCACCCACTCCTCCAGACTATGTCTTTTGAAATCAACACTCCGGAGATCCAGGGGTCAGGACTTGCCAGCAGGGCCAGGCAGTACCTCCATATTTTTCCTATCAATAACAGGACTGTGTCGTCCGGCTCTGTCCATTATCAGCACGTGGCAAAAGACACCGTGGCCAACTCAGAGAGCGGTGTGGAAACTCCCCTTGAAGATTCGTCGGATGTTGAGGCCCGAAGAAAGCCCCGGCCATCGCACCAACAAATCAATCCTCCAGTATCGCTGCACATGAACGCACTCCATGTCATCGCTCCAGACCGATGCTGTCCATCATACTTGCCAATCCACGAATCTTCCAGATTCATTGCACATGAAACGCATGTCATCACTGCGCCAGGCCCGCGCTGTCCATCATGAACGTGTGGCGCAAGAACTGTTGCCAACAGAGTGGTCCAAGAGCCCTTCTCGGAGAGTCATTGGATGTTCATGCCCAGACTTGCCATTGCGTCAACAAGTCAATATGGCCAGTCATGTTGGACATGGAACACGTGTGTCATCGCTCCAAGCCCGCGCTGTCCATCATGAGCGCATGCCGCATGTACTCCTGCTTCAGAGTCTGCGAGTGTGACGCCGCGCTAGGTTGAGCGGCAGATGCGCGCAGCGTGTATGATGGCGTCAGCCTTGGATAGCTCACCTGTTGCTGTGCACCTGACAGGGTCAATATTTAACTTTCAATGCATGGTTTAGGGGTTTAGAGTTGCCCTATATTTATATAATACCCTACATAGTATTAGTATACTTCTACCCTGAACCCTAAAAATAGGACCGCTGGATGCAGTCCATCGCATGGAAAGACATGTGCATTGCCCGAGCTTGCTCCTGGCTGATTCGCATGTCTTCATGCATGCAACTATCTGTTCACTTGCTTATATCTATTTATATCTATTTATTATTTACAGATTTATTATACCTATTTAATAAATTTATAACTATTCCACGCATGCAACTCCACCGTCAGATGCATCTCAATCTGTGCCGCATGCCATTGGGGGAATTGATGGGAGTGAGATTTGCTCCACCGTCTACACATTCTAATAAATTTTGCCTGCATGATTTAAACATTGCTGCCTGTGCAGTGAGCAAAGCACCATGGCAGAACAATTTCTCGTTACAGTGAGCAGGCGTGCAGACCTTTTTTGGAGAGTTTGGTGCTAGGAGGCTTGAACTGCTCTCTATCTGCTGATGCAGCGGGGGGGCACTAGCATCCACATGAGTCGGTTCACCCCTGTATGCATGCCACACTCCCGTTGTGAGGAACACACTATTGCTGCTTCTTGACAGGCCAGGTGGGACGCAAATGAGCTTTCTCTTCTTGTGGCACCCATCTTGGGACATCTTTTGAAGAGTGCAATACCCCTGCAACAATTGGTAGAAACCCCAACAACTCAGGTGGACGCTGCGCATGAGCAGGCGGGCTGAAACTGGATGCAAGGTGTTGATCACACCTCTGGGATTCTTTGTAGTCAAGCGGAGGGAACTCCTTCTTTGAGCGCATTGTGCACCCACAGCACCTGCATGCACATGCGAATATCAGTCAACCTCAAATTAGAGGACGGGTTTTGCTTCTTACAAGAATAGCACCATAACTGCCAAGCCATGCAGCATGCATCCACAACAGTCACAGTCTTGTTTGGCTCCTTGACAGTCAACCAGAATGTCAGTCACATGCTTCCTCAGACAGCAGCAATCAACATGTGTTAGAAAAGCAATTGCCATTACATTGCTGGCTCCGAAAGCATTCAGCACGTGCATGCTTGTCGACAGAAGGAACGCACGCTCGGGGCGGCAGCTTGTCAAGGTTGCTGATGTACACAAACATGAAGATGAGGAGGATGACGGAGATGGAGCCGGATGCAAACATGCTGACCCACAGGTCCCCCATCATGTTCACCCCGCTGCAGCAGAGAAAAGTCTTGGCCTGCAAGCCCGACAGTACCACCATCTCAGGACTGCACCCAAGAGACTCTGAGAGTGTCACCGAGGCACAGCAGAATGTACTTTGGAATGCCTTCCCATGTTCATACCTCAGCTTGTGCAGCTTGCAATGGTGAAATGCTAAGATGTTTAGGAACGTGGTGTCTGCTGATGCAGGCACGGCAGATCTGGACCCTTTCAGGAGAGTTACCTGAATGTACAAAGGGTGGATGGTGTCGTACGAGGCCAGGCTCTCTGTGTCCTGCAAGCGCTGGGTGACTTCATTGGAGATGTCCGATACACCGTCCACCACCGACAGCAGCTTGCTCTGCAGAGTGTACGCGCCCTCGATGGCCTGCAAGCAAGACGTGCCTTCTTTAAGGGGTCACCCATCCCAAGATTTCAATTTCAAGTCTTCAACAGTGTAATGCAGTGTACACCTCGTGTCCCATGAAGATTTTCAAAACCTTGAAGAAGGTTCCCCAAGCTCTGTAATCAATTATTCCATTTGGAGAGCCAGGCGCACGAGGTGGAGCCGAGAGCATCGGAGCTCGATGTTACATTCGGAAGGAATTCGGCCAGGAAAGCTGCTGGAAAGGTGTGGACAAACTTTGGAAAGATAGCATGGGAACAGGGATGGCAGCACCAGGACTTCACTCCTGAGAACTGATTTTAGCTTTGCAAGGATCTGACAGGCACTCCCTCAATCCTGGTTAGAGAATTTTGAGTGATGCTGAAGGGCACAATCCACCACATAAATCAGTTCGAATGCTTGCCTCCAGTCCTCAAGGATACATATATCCATGAGCACTGGAGCAAGAATGCCAACTGATATAGTGGACCTCAATGATGAGATGAGTAGAAACTCTCAAGGCTCTTCAGAAGGTGGATCACCTGGATTGCTTGATCGCGGGTGGAGTTCACAGTCGCATACACATCATTAAGGTCCACATTCGCCACATTCTTGAGGATCTCCTTCACGCCTCCACCCTCATCATACAGGTAGTACTCAGCGATGGCGAGAGTGTTGTTCAGCATGGCTGGGTCACTGACGAAAGTTGGCAGCTTCTCAATGATGTACGGCTCAAGATTGGCACACCTGCACAACAACACCTCACAAAGTCAGATATCCTGTATGCCACGCAACATCACAAGTCAGTGCCTTTGGATATTTAATTTCGTAAACTGTGCAATATATCACACAGGCAATTGCCCTTTTCATGGTGGTGGCATGTCAGGGCGGAGCAGAATGCATCCACATGCAAAATGCTACGGCATGTACAGGCAAGAAGCACTATGAACAACCACATTTGGTCAAATTCCTCCTGCCTCCGAGAAACTCCCACAAGCAACAGCAGACACATTACAGAACAAGCTCTAATCAACATGCAGTTTCAGGACACGCTTTGTCAGAGATTGAGACAGGTTGCATAGCTGGGGCACGCACGCATCATTTCCCACAGAGGCAACGAGGAAGAAGATGATGGCGATGATGCTGTACACCACAGTGAGGATCAGCAGCGCGAGCGTGAAGAAGCCCGCAGCAAACTGGCAGTTTGTCAGCACCGCAAATATGATGCCCAGAACCACAGCGATGGCCAGCGCAAAGTATGTGTACTCTGCCGCCTGTCGACTGCCCGCACACAAAGTACCGGTGAGGCGAAGCTTTGCCAAGTCGCATGCATGCATGGTCTCTAAAGCTTTGCCAAGTCGCATGCATGCATGAATGGTCTCTGTAGCTCTGCCCAGTCAAATGCATGCTTGGCAAGCATGCTCTCTGTGTCTTCACGCTGCAAGCATTAGTCCTAAGTGCATTTGAAAAATGTCTTCTACAGCTGCAATGTAACATGAAGCGGCCATGCGAAGGCGCCCTCATTGCAGGTTGTGCACATGTAGAATGCAAGGAAGGTAGCGCACTATTTGTCATACTGCCGCACTGTCGGCATGTACTGCGCCTCATAACTGGTGATCTTGTCCACTGTGCTGTTGTGGATGTCATCCGTTTTGGATGTGAAGTTGTCCACATTTGAGTTCACTGTTGTTCTTGCATCTCCAATTGCCTGCAGTCAGAGCAGCCCATGGAGCTCTATGTCAGTAGCACGCATGCACCATTATAAGAGCAGCCAGTTCTGGCCTTGAATACCTTTCCTCTAGTTTGCTTATCAACCACACTATAGATATATTGAGCCAAACATAATTCTGCATTCCTTCGAGGTGTAATTCTTGCTACGCTCTGTGCTTGACACAGCTCACAGCTCGCTCTTAGATGTCCAACCACACTGATCTGAGGGAGCTGGACAGCGCATTGGAGCAGCTGCCCACAAGCGGCGCATATGCAACTGGCCGCATTACAGAGAATTTGCAGCCATATGTGTGATAAGCACACCTGGGTTATGTCAGTGCTGATGTTTGTAATGCTGTTCTGCATGTCCGTGAATATGTTTGCTGGCAGCGAGTTGTAGGCGGCCACAGCGGGCGTGAGAGCGCTGATAAAAGTGCTGACGTCCGGCACTGAGCTCACACTGTCGCTGACGCTGCTCAGCGAGGCTTGCAGTGTCTGCACACATGAATCACAACGATAAGCAGCCATGCACATCACAGCCGGCTGGACTCATCCCATAAGAGGAGGGACCTAAATGTTGTTCAATTGACATCTATGGAAAATCCTTGGACGCCGGGAGACTTTGTGAGGCCGGCAAGCTATGTCAGCCACGTCGCAGTCAGGGATGCATGCATGCATGCTAACACGAGGGAACGAAGTTGAGACTTTCAACTACACACAAGCTTGGGTTGTGGATGATATGAAGGACAGGGCTGAGAGCGCACCGCATTGCTGGGGAGGGCATCAAGCGCAGTGGCCGTCGCTTGCAAGGAGCTGACTGTGGTGCCAAATGCGGAGCTGGGACTTGTGTCAAAAGATGAGAAGCCAGTCTGCACGGCGGCCATGTCAGACCTAGCTGCGTTGCATGCGCTTTGCATGCTTGTGTAGTCTGTCGGGTCTCCAGAGGTGCTGAAGTGCTGGTATGCGGCGTTGCAGGAGTCCATGTCAGCTACGCATCATTCAAAAGCCACAACTCAATTCGATTAACCCAGATTGAAAGGTGCTGTGTTTGGTGCCACTTCAATTTGAGAAAAAAATCTGCAAGAGATAGGAAAATGCATTGCACTTACCGCTTGCACTGATAGTGACGCTGCTCAGTCCATTGAGGGCAGTGTTTGGCCCCCCTGCCCCATCAGGGTCGCTGAAATTGCTCAATTGAGCCTGCACAAGAACACAGGTTACTTTGGCAGTGCCTTTGAGCAGCCATGCAGCTTCAACTTTTTCCCCCTCCTGCTAGTACAAGGAAGTACTTTCTGTTACTTTGAAAGGATGTTGGAGGTTCCATGCCTGGGAATCTGACAGGGAGGAAAGAACTGAGTCTGAAAAGGGCTGGCTGTTGATCTGAGCTGCGGCTGTTGTTAGATCGGCCGCGAGCAGCACAGGACTTGTGGTGCTATTCAAGAGGACGCCATCAAGTGTATCCTGTGCATCTTGCAGCTGGCCATAAGCAGCCTGCATTCACACACCATTCCTGAAAAGCCCCCCATATATATACTGGTAAGCTAATGATATTACCAACAAATTAAATGTTTGCAGTCATTTAGAAAAAGATGTGTATCCATTCCTTAAGATATCCAGTTGAACTGGTGTATGGTGCACACATGATAGGAATCGGCACATGCATGCAGCTCCTATTGATGCCATATAGACTCTCGAGTATGGTAGGCAAGGGCTTCATGGCTGCTTACATTGATGTCCGAAGGAAGCACAACCACAGTGCTGTTGATGGACTGCAGGCGAGTCAGCAGGTTAGTCATGCAGGGCCTGGCAGCAGTGTAGTTGTCATAGGCACCGATCAGGATCGCGCTCAAGGCCGGCAGTGTTGTGCTCAGATTGCTGCCAACGTCTGAAAGCCTGCAAGACATGTGACTCTACTCACAAATGACGTAAAGCAACAAGTGAATAATTTAGAATTTAATTTAAAATTCCTTTTCATGACAAGTCAACAATGGTAGTCAAGTGGGATTAGATGGCCAGCACCAGGATTGCCATCCCCGACTGCAAAAAAGGTAGTGCTATGTTCATTAGTAAGTGTGACTGAGGCCAAGCACTCTGCTCAGTATTACAGAGAGGGGACGCACGTTGAGATGCCAGATGATATGGCGTTCAACGTGTCCAGATCTGATGGTTTCGCTGCATATAAACTGGTCAGGGCAGTAGTGAGGGCCCCAATGCGCCCTGCCTTTGATGATGCGCCTCCATTCAAGGGCAGACTCAGGGCTGTCAGAGCAGAGCCTGCATGGAACTCTCACGCTGAGTGCTCACTATGCATGGCTGGAACAGATGACTGGCTCTTTGATACAACACCAGAACAGGATGCTTTGTAGCACATGATGAAGAGTGTGGATTGCTCAAACAAGAATGACTGCCCTATGGCTGCAGATGGGGCAAAGCACATATTTGATCTCCCCTGGGAGAAAGCTCTCAGAACCTCCCACGTAGGCTGAGCAAAAGGGGGCCCAATCCCAATGCCAGCTAACCGTGAAGCTTCATAGGGTCATTGTCCAGGTGTAGGAAGTCCTTGAGTTTGTGTGAGGGAGGACTTACCCAGGGCTAGGACATCGGAGTTGGTGCTGCCGCCTGTGGGAAAGGAGGCAGGCAGGTTGTTCACGGCTGTTATGAAATCATCCGTCTGTGAAGAGTAGTTTGAAAGAAATGGCGGAGACGCAGTCACCACCGTGGCATCGCCCTGAAACGCTGGAACCTCTGACCCCTGTGAAACCAGCCGAGGTGAGGTGAGGTGAGGTGAGTTGAGTTCAGGTGAGGTGAGGTGAGGTGAGGTGAGGTGAGGTGAGGTGATAATAGTAAGGCCACAGCTGACTTGCTTTCTCAGCTGCCAGACTTAATTTGATTCAGGGCAAACATCTCAATGAGAATGGGACTTATAATTTGGCTGTGCAGCTCACCAGCAGAGTGTTGAGATCGCTGGACAAAGCAGCAATGCTGGGCTGCAGGACTCCGTCCACTTCATTCTGGATCGAGTTCAAGTAGCCCAATGCCGGGCTAGGATTCAGGCTCCCAATAGATCGTGCAACACACTGCAAAGCAGGCCAGTGCTTTAGGACTCGCCCTTCACACATGTTCTGGTGAGACCAAATGCGCTGCATTCCATAGCATTTGGGAATCCTTGCTGCATGTTGGCAAAGAGTGAGAAGAACATGTATGGGGGAGGTTGGCAGATGTTACTGTTATATTTGCGCTGATGCTTGGAACATCAACGTCCACATCCAAAACTGTCTGTACTTGATCCAGCAAGCCATTCACAGAGCTGATGTCCCCAAGGACCCCGTATGCCTGATCAAAAACACTGTTCATGTATGCCTGCGCAGAGCAAGTAGTTGATCAGAATAATGATCGGGCATCTTGGTGTATACTCATCCTCGTAAATATTTAAGAGCTACGCCATGAAGTGCTGCTGCTGGTGCTGCTGCAACAAGTTCTGTGAAGTGCTTGAGTGACAAGCCCCTAAGCATGTCACAGTACTTGCAGCAAGTGCTCAAAGACACCTCTCTGGGCCTACACTGCTGGTCAGATCAGCACAAGGATCTGCTCTCGCTTCACAAGGTGCTGCATGAATACCAATGTTTCCCTGGAAGAAGGTGGTAAGTTTGCCCGACCTTTGTGGAGTCAATGACGCCGAGGCCGCTGTCCACGAGTTTTGGGTCCACTTTGCTCATGCCATAAGCGCACGAGGCAGCAACCCCCAGGCTGAGCAGGGTGATTATTAATTTGAGCACGGTCAGCCGCGCGCTGCCCAGGATCTCATCTGGGAATGGGGAGGGTGTCACGCAGCACCATCGGCAGCAGCACACACAGCACAGCCTCACTATCCGCCTGCAAAATACAAATCAACTGCCCTTACCGATGGCTTCTGCAATTTTTCTAGTATGCAGATGATCTGTAATTCCCCTGGCTCCTTGGGGTCAGATCAGTTGGTCGCACAGCTGAACCTGTAAGATCCCACTCATCAGGTAGAGACTGCAGGAATGGCTCATCGGAACAAGCCAGCTGCAGGCTGGCACACCCTGGAGTCTGCAGAGAAAATGGGCCTGAACCCACATGCCATAGTGAAAGGGATGAGTTCTTGGTGGTGGCTGAAATCATGGCATAGGTGCATCGGACGTACCACACAAGGAAGATGAGGAGCAGGACAATGGCGAGCGCCGCCAGCACTCCTGTGGGAAGGGCTCTCTGCTGCACAGGTCCCCTGTAGTAGCTGCTGTGCACATTGAGATCCTCCGGTTTGAATTGAGCGAGGCTGACAGGCGTACCAAAGAAGGCAACTGCCTGTGTACAACAACCAAAGCATGCTGTCAAGGTAAAGCACTGCAACTGCTAGAAGCTGCCAGCAGCAACCTTTTTGACCATGCTGTAGCCTAATGACATGGCAAGCACCTCTAGAGACCTTCACGCTCAGCCAAGGCGATATGTCTGTCATCTCACAGGCTGCCTGTCGCACTTTCAGATGTCTTTGCAACAACTACACCTCCAACTGATCTATTTTAAGAACAGGTCGGAGAGCTTATGCTACGATGTGACACATGCCTTTGAATCCTCCCAAACCATTCTTAGGTGCTATTCCGCTCACCAACCCATCTTTTATAGGCCAGCGGGCCTTTTTTTCGGGCCCATCTTGTAAAGTTTTGTGGGCTTCGATATGGTTGTCTGACAGTTGCGTCACTGATTTGATAGAGGATTTCAACTTATCAAGATCATGGGGATACGTAAATGTTTCGGCTCAAATATTTCACCTTCCAGTCAGCTTTGATGCAGACCGAGTTATTGGCATCGGTTGACTGACCATGTGCAAGCGGAATCAGTCCCGGGGCCAGAACCAGGACAAACATCAGAGAAGAGAATATGCATTTGCATTCCGGCATTCTTGCAGTCCAATGGGACGGCTTCCACCAGTTGCCTTGGCGTTTTGTAAACCCACTTGAAGGCCTCAGTCATGCTACCTACTTAAATTGTGGAGCCTGATCTGCCATTTGGCACCTAGATATGAAGCTGATGACATTCCGTTCACATGATGTGTCTCCTTCCGGGAACGTGCATTCGACCAGACGACATTGACTCAATGACCAGACCAAGAAAGAAAGCCAGTTGGTGTCGTGGCATCCCGATGTCATAATCCCCAGAGAGGGCTCCAATCAGGGGGCTATAAATTCACCTGTGTTGTTTCAACCCGAAGCCCTGCTCCAATCTCGGGGTGCTGTTTGAGAGACAGCAACTTCAGAACGAAACGAGTACACATTGTTGATGAACAGTGAGACCATTCGACAGCAAAAACTGTGATCACATGAGGGCGCACTACTGGTAAAAAGGCACGTATATGACAACCTGGTTCCATTGCTAATCAACCCTGGAGAGCAACAACCAGGGGGCTCGAATCCCCTGCAACGATGCGCCAAAGCATGCCCACTGAGTGCGGCCATGCAGCGAATGGGTGTAACCACATCCTGAGGCCAGCGCTGATCATGTGATTTCTCTAAGCCTCAAGCCTCGGTGGCCTCAAGAAAGTCAGCCTTGATCGCCATCAATGGTCCTGATATGCCCCTTCCAAACCTTCTGTCCAAACTTCGGCTCCAAAGCTGTCACCCATGCTCCACAGTTGAAGCTCGCTTGAAGTTCTAGCATAGATCTGCTTCTGCTGTCCAATTAGGGGAGATTATGCAGTGTGCTGCATCACCCTCCTCAGTTTCCCTGCTCATACCAAGTTGCACATCAGTGGTAAAGCATACAAGTGTCAAGCACGACAGGAAGGCAAGTAAGCAGCACAGGGAATATTTGAATGCAGTCATGTATGTGGGTCTCAGTCTGTCCTGAAATACTGGCCACTGGCATTCGTCGGAATTCACCTTTGCGTCATGCACCAAATGAGGGTGCCTAAAACCGGTGCCTGTGTCCTGAGGCAAACACTCCACCTGCGGCATGCGATTGAAAGAATTCACAAAGTTGAACACCCATAGCGCATTCGGTTATGACGGTGCAAGGAAGATGATGAAGCCTAAGAAGAATCCACTGGCGGCTCAGTTCGGTGTGTCAACAGGCAATTCCGTCCCATGCGCAAGGCGCTGGCAAAACTGCTGTCAGATAAGATCAAGTAAACCATCATAGCCGCCAAGAAGATTAGAAATTGGTGGAACCTGTGCTTGCAGCACTCAGCCTAGCACACAAGGAGTAAGATCTTCTTCTCAATGCTCACCTCCTAGCAAACAGAATTACTCCTGCCTTATCATCAAATGGGCTGCAGTCATGTATGCGTGGCCACCCGCTGCGTCAGCTATTGCCTTGGATCACGCAGGTCGACATAGATCCAAGACAGGAGACACAGGCACCATGAAGCAGCACCAAGTCTCAGCTCCCTGTGCTACTTTGTAGAAAAATGTACATCCTCAGCTACAAATGTAAAAATACAACCTGAGGCAAGTCGTGCAGATTAACATGCCCTTCTGGCATGGAGGGCATCGTCAACGCGTTCTCAGCGTTCTCAGCTGATGAAGACATCTCAAAGCCTTATAACGTTTATCTCAGACTTTGCGACATGGTCATAAATGTTGAACTGCACGATTCTTTCGAGACAAGGACGAGATGGCCATCCTTCTTGATTTCTTGTGTCCAAGGCTACGCTGGTTCTCGCACGTTCCGAGGCGCAGCCAGCCAGCAATGCCTCGCAGGAGTGGCAATGCTTGCAAATGTCCCGAGGATCGGCGGTCATTCTTGTACATTTTAAACTGCTAAAGTATCTTGTAATATCAGCCTCTCACAGTAGCATTTGCGCGGGCCGGCAGGTATACCTTGGTCTACAGTGCATTTGGTGAAGATCTGCTGGGGAGTCTGCGCCTACATAGGGACGTGCTATAATGATCAAACTCTTCTCCGTGAAGGTGGGGTTGTCTTATGATTTGTGACGATCTGATGGCATCAGGTGCTTGAATCTTGAAGCGTTGTATGTCTCGCTGCTCATCTGGACTGGGGTCTCCTTTGTGGGAGATTGCTGAGGTATTGTGTGATTTCATGCTCAAGAAATGTTGTGATACAGTCCATCGAGAGTTGTGCTTGACAGATTGGAGGCTGGTGTTTGTGTTTTGTACGTTGGAACTGGCCCTGTGAAATACTGAGTCAGTTTGCTTAGACAATGAGGGGTGCAGGTTTTGTGATGCCCTGCTGATATTTTGATTAGAACAGGAGATCTGTCTTTTACTTTGAAGATGCGTGGTTGTTGTTGTGAGATTGCCTTTGTTCCTGCAGGAGAAGCAAAAGAAGGAAGCAGCCGCAGCGAATGGCAAGGGTGTCAAACAAAGCGCAGGGGAGCTCAGATTACAGAAAGGTGGAATCCGATGCCAGCTGTTGATGCAGCTGCAAAGCTACTGCAAAGCTTCTTGGAAGCTGGCATTTTTGCTGTGCATTAACCTTTTCATTACGATGGTGCAGATATCTCAGAGCTCAATCTGCAGAAGGGCATGAGCATTAGATTTCCAGAGGGAAAGGATAAGCTGCTGCACTTTGAGATCACCATGAAGCCAGACGAGGGCATCTACAAGTAGGGACTGCTGCGTCCTGCATGCTTGACTGGCGTCATGTCCTATCTTTACAGTAATGCTCGGCTATGAATTCCTGAAAACCTCATTGGCTGAGTTCCTACTTGCTATGCAGGGGGGGCACGTTCACATTTGACTTTGTCATTGCAACCTCATATCCCCACGATGCTCCCAAAGTGAAGTGCAAAACAAAGGTGAGCGGGAAAGCCAGAAATTTGCCCTGCTTTGTGACTGAAGCAACAGGTATGCCTGGGAATGGTGTTTCAGTGCCATGATGCAGGCGCTGAACAGGCATTGGCTGTATGCAGGTGTTCCACCCAAACATCGACCTGGAAGGGAATGT
This sequence comes from Coccomyxa sp. Obi, assembly GCA_020887355.1. NCBI lineage: Eukaryota > Viridiplantae > Chlorophyta > Trebouxiophyceae > Coccomyxaceae > Coccomyxa > Coccomyxa sp. Obi. Next base: position 472,156 of record AP025000.1, read on the forward strand.
GTGCTTGAACATCTTGCGAGAAGACTGGAAGCCAGTTCTGTCGATCAATTCAGTCATCTACGGCCTGCAGTTTCTCTTCTTGGTAATTTTTTTCTTTCGTTGCTGAAAGCATAAGTCTTAGCATCCCTGCGCTGATGTGGCCAAAGCAGAGTCACTGTCTCCCCTGCCCAGCGTGAAGAGTTGCATGCGCGATTGACTCTCAGTGGATCTTATGATGCCCATCTGTGTAAACCCCCTGGGCTCAAAACTATGCAACGGCGTGTCACACAGGATCCAAACCCGGAGGACCCCCTGAACAAAGAGGCAGCAGAGATGCAGAAGAACAACCCGCGGCAGTTCGAGTCGAACGTGCAGGCCTCCATCATGCGTGGGCACCACATCAATGGCCACTACTTCCCTCCTTGCAAGTGACCGGCAAGCGACATGGGAGAAGAGACGCCCACTTCTGCCTTTAGCTACCATAGTGTGGTGCTGAAGTGTACTGGCGGCCGTCGGCTGTGGCCTTTGAATCGCTCTTGGGCGTTTTGGCAAAGTACAACCCATGAGCGGCCTCAGTGTGCTGGCATGCAGGTCGCGGGCTGTTTTTGTCTTGTGGCATGCCCTTTCAGCAGAACCAGAATTTTGCTGTGGGTGCAGAATTTAGCTTGTGTGTGCTGGCATCTGTGAGAGAGTAGTCAACGGCCTGTCTCTGGCAGGGATTGTCCAGAGGCAAGTGCTGTATTCTTTTGTGTGCTGGGTCTTTTAGTTGGTGCTCATCAAGTGCATCACTGAATGGTTTTGGTGCATCTAAGATATGTCTCTGCAGTGTCGGCTACTGGGCGGTCTGGTGTACACAAGTGTATTATATATGCCAGCACTTTGCAGCGGCGCTTGGCTGGGAAGACTGGGAAGAATGTAGAAGCTTGCATGTAATTGCTCGTCTATCAGCATCCTTTTTTGGGAGCGCAGTGATTTGCCGTTCCCTGGACCCCGGTGCGGACCAGGGGAAGAGCAGTTCTGCTAATGCCATGGCTCTTTGTAAGAGAGGCACATGACACACCACAATCACTGTACACGGCATGCTGTATAAGGGGCTGTGCCCGGTGGTTAACCTGATCGCATCATATCCCATTATCATATTACAACCTCAGAGTCTGTCCGACATATCATGGAGTCCATCATCACATACCGTACTGGTCACTGAATACCCCGCAGGAAATAATTATTTTTAGAGGTTGCGCGGTCGTTTTTATTATTTTCTGGAGTGCGCGAACCGTCCTGCGCGGAGGTTTATTAATACATATCGTCGCTGCGCGGCCGAAAAATATTATTTCGACGGCTGCGCGGACACCTGCGCGAACCTGTTTAATAATCCGAATTTGCACGGCTGCGGGGTATTTAGTGACCAGTACGGTAATACAGATCTTTATACTTTGATGCTAGAATCCTCATTTTGGGTAAATCTGTAGCCACATTGGAGGTTACAGGAGCATCCATACATCTACTAATACACTGGCCACCAGTTGCTCCAGAATGAATTTTGACCTGCTGAATGTGAAGGTCAGCGCTGCTCACTGGGGGCTGCAAAACAAAGAAGCTGCCTCCCAAAGAGCTACTGCGCGCATTACCACCCATCTCCACAGACTCAGTCAGATGATAACCCAGCATGCTGAGGCTACTTCAGTGCAGCAAGGCGGGCAGTGAGATTGTCCTCCTCGTCCTGTGCTGCTGCAGACACCTTCTGCGGTGCCGCGACCTTCTTAGCGGGCGCAGAGCCCATCTGGGCTGTTATGTCAACGCCGATCTCATCCAGCACCTGCGATTTACACATCACGTATCACACACCATCCCACATCCATCTCATTTGAAATTGCAACGGACTTGTAAATCGCATGGCATGCATGGCGCTACCGTTCAAAATCTCCTGCAGCATCTGCGCACTTGGCGCCAAAAAACCACTTTTCAAATCGACAGACCTTGACTGCCTTCAAACAGCTCTAACGTACAGATCGAGAGGGAAATATTTACTGCGCTCAATGCGATTATGAGGAGGAGCACTGACCTGGTTCATTAGGTCAGAGGTCTCCGCCTCTGTGTCATCATCATCGAAGATGCCATCCAGATTGTCATCCATCATCTCCTGGCCCATCTCCATTTTGGCGTTCTCCTTCTGGAACTGCTGCATCGTCTGCGCGATCTTTGCAGGGTCATTGGTCTGGCCCATGGCCGCCATCGCCTCACTCGCCTTGGCCATGGACTCGCCCATCTTGGCCGTCACAGCAGCAGTCTGCGCAGCAACAAACACCTTAATGATCTGCTGAGCTAACCACATTCCTGAAGTCATGCAGCCCTAAACCTCTGTCCTCTACATATTTATGCAGCACAATGAGCACTTGGGAGCTGCCCGAGCATGAACAAGAACATCTCAGCAGTGGATCATGAGCAAATTCGCACTGAAAATCTGCATCGCTGCTATACACAGCGATCTTTACTGAGACTTTCATAAAGCATGCGCGGTGGTGTTGACAACTGAAAGCATTCGATGACATGCTATCTGGATGCTGTAGTGCTTCCAGCAGCCATCTGTCATGATGAAGTGCACACAGGACTTGCAGCTCACCCCGATAGAAGCTCTGACGCCCCTCAGCTGTGCTGAGCTGGCCAGCACTTTTGTGCGCTGCCCTCGGAGCCTGACCAGGGATTTGGCCAGCAGCCGCGCCCCCTTCTCGTTGCCAGTCCTCGCCGCATCCTTTATTTCCTTGATCAGCTTCTTCTCTTCCCGGTCAATGGACAGGAGCTCGCGTTCCAAGTCTGTGGCAGGATGCAGGTGTTCGCGGTGTGTGCCAATCACAGGGCCATCAACAAAGAAAAGTGTTGCAAGGCTTAGAAAATGGAATGTTGCAGCGATGTTACTACTGTCCAACTCTGAGAAACCTACCTCGAACACCCCCAGTGATCTCCCGCTGTGATATCCTCACTTGCTCTACGAGACCAATATGTAGTGAGATATGGCACATTCATTTCTGATGTAACTCTTAGCAAAGCAGCAATTGGACGCGTGGAAACAAGTGTGCTTCTGCACGCTTCTGCACCAGCTGAACAGAAGAGGCAAGAGTGCAGGAGTACGTTGCGTACCCTTGACCGTGGGTTTCTTCTGGAAGTACTGCATAGTGGCGATCTTCCTAAGCAAAGTATTGATCGATTGACGCTATTCAGGAATAAAATTCAGTACAAGGTACAGGCTAAGCGGCATGGTGAGCTGTGCTCAAGGCCCGAACTAAGAACACACGCCCTGAATATCTTCAAAGACCAGTGTACAACAGTCTGTATGTGCACAGGATATTCAGTATTGTGCAGATAAAACACCTTCCTCCAGCTGCTTCCTCATAGGACCAAAAACCCTAGCTCGAAGGCACGTGCACGGCTGAGTTGGATTACCGAACCCTAGTGCAAGCCGAATTTTTCTGCAGCTTCTGGTGGTCGGAATGGCTCCCGGAAGGCTTCACTTGTGTATTTGGGGGCTTTTCTAAGTTTATTATTGGGCTTTGGGAAATTTCAAACTGCTGTATCATAGAACGCGACGACTTTGCTGCGGTTGAGATCTGCCAGTACTAGAGAAGTCTTTTTATACAGGTTCTGCAAATAATGCCGTGCATCTGGTTACTTCAATTCCATTGGCGTCTTCTGGGAAATGATGCAGTTTGAACTCCGCTAAGTCTTATTTGTAGCGGGTCGCCACATCTATCCTAGCCACAAGCTCATTTACAGAGAGTCCTGGTCTTGAAGGGATCCCCAGCTTTACTGAAGTGTTCAGTTCCATAGTATCCCTGTACTAGACGGTCAGGAATGAATATATTGCACAGCCACACCTTCGCACACCAGATAGTGCCGCGGTACAGGACTGGCAGCCTCCAACGCCTTGCCCTGCTGCAATCTCGACGGCAACACGGCAGTAGGCGAGTCTTACAGCAAACATGCAGAGCTTCTTCATCTTCCGCAGATGTCACATCCCGAGGCAGAAGAAGAACAGGAGAGCAGGACAAGGAACTACCGTCTTGGATTCCTTGGGACCAGGATGCCCTCAAGCAGCAGGCTGCTAGCCTCATTGAGCTTCAGGTCAGTGCAATAGGAATGAGTCCTCGGTTCTATCTCCTTGATAAAGTCCCAATCTCCCTTGTAAGTCTCCAAGGATAAGGGTTGCATGCATACTGGCCGTCGGAAGCCTGACTGAAAATGCATGTCTTGGGTGCAGATGGACAGGCCGCAACTGGAAGTTCAGGACAGGCGGCGGAGCAAGCGCACATTCAGGAAAACCTTTCAGCCAACATATGAGGAGGCAGTGAATCCTGCCGAGTTTGAAGCACTGAAGACAGAGGAGGGGTGAGATGTGCTGCAGGCTTGAACTGTTCTTATAGCGTCACACATGCTTTGACTGCTAGGCAGCATTGGATGGAGTTATGCATGCATGCATGCTGAGGTAATGGCTGCTGTGTGCCACTGCAGGATTGACTATGCCGCTTTCTGCAATGGGGAGATGCAATGGTTCGCTGTCAAGGCAGGCTTCTGTGGATGCCCAATCTCACTTTTCTGCTTCCCACAAGCCTACGACAAGCACACTGTCTTCTGTCATATACAATCTTTTTGTACAGCCTTCAAGCATGCCATGTCGCTCACAATTCTGTACACGTGGGATGTCAGGGATGTGACAAGGACATGCTCATGCAGGTGGCAGATCCAGACATCAAGAAGGCAGGATTTGTCACCAAGTGGTTGGGATATGGAGCTCAGACGCTTGGCCCTGTGAAGAAGAAGGACGGCACTACTGTCGACCGAGAGATCCAGACCTGGCTGCCCAAGAAGAAGGTCAAGGCTTACAGCCTCAGGTGTGAAACCTCCCAACTCAGAAGTCTGACAGACACATCTCTAACTCACATTCTGTCAGGCGCTGTGGCGCTCAGCATCCTTGCTTGCTGCTGATAATCCGTACGTACTTTTGCACGCAATGTGTTTGATATCAGACTGGTGCTCACAGAAGACAGCAGCGCTGATCTGATTACTGCGTCACTCTGGGCTGTTTGTGAGTGACAGTTGGTTGGTCACAGCGCCCTCTTCAGCCACCTTGTGCTGTGTGCAGGACTGGCAAAATGGGCACACGCACAGTGGCATACCTGGATGGCCAGGTGGTCCTTTTCAGGGCCATCATGGATAATGCTCTTGGGGAGTACCTGAAGGCAGGCCTGCCCGACACATCCGGGGTCTATAATGACAGGGTGGTGCGAAACGAGGGCAGGATCACAGGGTTTGTGGAGGAAGAAGTCGGCAAGCGGCTTTTTGTCGAGACAAAGACCAAGAAAATCGTTGAGAGGGTGAGTCATTCACACAACTGCTAGATTGTCAGTTTTCTGCGATTGGCAGCTGCGGTGTATGGTATGCTAGGGGTGTTCTTTTCATGCTGCCTGCATTCAGTCATAGAGGCATCTTCCTCCCCATTGCTTCAAAGAACGACAGCTTCTCCATAACTGCCACCGAGAAATGAAGAATGTTGTTGTGCAGGAACACGTACCCAAGCCATGCGATGACTCTTACATTGAGGCAGTCAAAGTGGTGGGTGCAGCACCTCTTGACCCTTGGAATAACTGACACTTGAGTTGCCCCGAATGGTTAGTTGCTTGTGTAGTGAAAAGTAATCCATTCTATCTGCTGCTGTGTGTGCAGTGGCTCGAGACAAAGGAGGTCTGGGACAAAGAGAAGGTGTGCATGGCAGAGATGGGCTACATACCAGATGAAGCCACAGGGGTAAGCACTGGGGACATTTGGCCCTTGATCTGAGAACATCATTTTGCACCTCAGTATGGGGTCAAAAGACACCATACTCTCCATTGTGTAGTGCTGCAGAGTAGAGATTTTTGTCATGTCATAAGATGCCATGGGAATGCAGTGGACTGAGGAGCCGGAGGAGGGAGCCGAGGAAGAAGCTGAGGAGGAAGGCAAGCAGACCCCTGGGCGGAAAAGCAAGCAGCTTGATCCTGCAATCAGGCAAGCTCACATGTTCTTCTGAACTGATGTGACCATTGCAAAACACACAGACATACTGCAGTCCTCTTGTGCAAGCAGCCACTACAGGGGGATCAATCCAGTGAAAAGCCGATACGATTGGGGTTGAGGATGCATCTTCGTCTGGCAGGGACTTTGCGGAGGCGATTTTTGAGAAGCAGAAGCGCGAGGTGGCCGCCCTGGACGATGGTGGCTGGAATGTGGGCAATGTCGTGGAGCCGCGCCGCAGGTGAGCCATGCCTCCTTCAGAAGATACACTCTTGCATGGGACAGTCCCCTAAATGCATACATCCAGCATCTCCAACGCAGTTATCTGTGTTACAATCAGCAAGGGCGTTTTTAAAAATGTTGTTGGGGTGGAGGTGCACTTTCTTTGCGAGGTTTCATTCCATCTTATGGGAAGGGCAGTTTTGGTAGGTTGCAAGGAATGGTCCATTGATCTGCTGGTCCTGCATGAGCACATATGAGGTGCAACACCTTATGGTACAAGCACTGCACCTGAAAGATTGCAGTGACAAGGAGCACACGTTAAAACTTCCTAGTGGCAGAAAGAGGACGTCAAAGATGTGGTGACATGCCAGTGAAATGAAGCATGTGAAGGAGGTTGCTCTACAGGGACTCCAGGGGTTCTTTTCAAAAAGGGGTTTGATAGGGTGAAACTTGCCTAAATTTTGAGCAGCTGACAAGCTGCACGTGTGTGAAGCAGGCGCGGCTTATTTTCTAGGGTTTATGATTAGGGTTTTGGTGTAGGATGTAGGATTTCATGAAAGTAGTACCAGAAGCCTTAACCCTACATATAAAAAAAGAAAAACATACGAGCTGCGGGGGTGTGCGGCAGGCGCGGCATGGCACCAAGCCGCGGCCGCGGCGTGGGGACCAGGAGGGCGCCGGGCAGGCCACAAACCAACTTCAGACCGGAGCCCTACTACAGGGGGGACCAAGGGGACAGCCGGCAGTCGTCCTCTGGGTGGAGCACCTCCACGCCCCAGTGGGCCTCTGCCGATGATGCGCGCTACAGGTGTCAGCCACTTCCCCCTTGCATTTCTTGCTGCATGCACGCGCCCCATCCTCTGACATCTGTGTCTTGGAGCCCCATCTCCAAGACAGAGGCATCTGAGGATTTGGACTGTTTGATCGTGCCGCAAGAAATGCAAGGATCACAGCCTTGAAGCCGAAACGACTGAAGAAAATGAGGTGCCTTTTGCTTCATGATGAAGCCCTCGTAATGCAGAACGCACCGTCAGGTGTGATGGGAAAAGTAATATTATATTTGCACGATTTTTGTGCATGTCAAGGCCGGCACTCCTGCTGAGATGCCTGTGTGCCTGTGCCAGTGGAACCAGCGGTGGGCGCAGCGGTGAGTGGGCGGCTGGGCTGAGCGACTTCTCTTCACTGGAAGACTTCGCTGATGTCGCTGCTGCGACAAGCGATGATGGCACTGCAGCCTGGGGAGAGAGCGGCTACCACCTAAGCGATGCACCAGACAGGTGCGTCCTCTGCACCCCTCATTTTTGCAGGTGAAGGAAATTGTTAACAACATGCTCCTTGTAGGCCTCATTGTGAGCTTGACAGTATGCAGCAAGGGTATCCATCGGTGACTGTGAGACAGTGGCCTCTCTGTGATAGGCTGCCTTGGTCGTGTCTGCTGCGAAGCATTCCAAGGCCGTGCATTGTTTCCTCTTGACCTTCCGACGCACGCCAACCGTGACGGGCTAGATTGCTTGACCTTGGCTGTTCTTCACATGCATGGCTCGACCAATATAAGCAGGTTGCTGTTGTTGTGGTTGTTAGGGCGGTGGTTGCAACTCCACTGAGGTCAAGAGGGGGAGAAAACTAGAATGTTGAAGGTCATTGGTTATTCTCCACAGAATGGCGGATGGCGATGTGGGAGGATGGGCCGAGCCTGAAGGAGCGCAGCCTGCAGTGGGGCCAAGCAAGCCAGCGTTTGTTGAAGCGCTCGGAAGTGAAGACCTGTCACCCAGCCACCCTGAAGACTGGGCCGCCGCAGACGTCAGCCAAGGTGAACCACAGTCACAATGCCAGTATATTTATGTGATTTTCTAGGTATTCTTATTGCAAGGGACACTTGCGACTGTCTTTGGCGGCTGCATCTGATGTACCCAGGGTCGCTCGGATGGTTGAAGCTGTACTGCTTCTAGAGCCTTGTGCACTGCTTTTGAGGTAGGATTTCCTATCAGCTGGCAGCATTCAAGACTCAACAAAATGTCAACTTGAAGTGGATTCATTGATGCCAATGAATAAGCTGCATGCAGGATGGGGAGCGCTTATGTTCTATGGAGGCTGTTCCTGTGTTCATGTGTGGCATATCTGGTGTGCGCACTGGACGTTCAAGGATATTCCTGTGTTCACATGTGGCACGTGTGGTGTGCAGACTGGACGTTCAGCCCAGAGGAGGAAGCAGCAGTGGCGCCCAAGGGGTGGGCCACGTCCTCGTCTGGCGCCTGGGTCGATGACTCAGCGGCAGCTGCCGGCAGCTTCTTCGAGCGCGCGCCGCGCACCCACAAGCAGGCCGGCGGCTCCGGCTGGTCCGAGAGCGGCCCTGCACCCGATAACAGGTGTGGGACAATTCCATTGAATCCCACTTTCCCTACTGCAGTCAAACAGGTGCTATGCCAGTGAGTCCCTCCAGCTTTCCCAAGAGATGCATGTATCTTTGCAGTACCTCAACCTGTGTCTGCAACTGTAACGACACAGCTGGAAGGACCCGGTTCGCCCTAGATAGCAGCTATCAGTGCAGGTGAGATGTGGGAGCATGGCCTGTCGGTTGTACTTGACCTGCTGAGTCAGTCAGTCAGTCAGTCAGTCAGTCAGTCGAGTACACCTTTTCCAGCCACCTAGGGCTGATCAGATGTCTGACTCTGATCGTCAGAGTCAGCACCCAGCATGACATCCATACATGCAGTTCTCTTCAGACTGGAGGACTGAAGTTCTCCAATTCACACTAGAGAGGCTGAAGCAGTCCTCCCTGTCGTCCTCCAGCAGGGGGGCACCAAGCGGGGAATGGAGCGGCAGCAGCAGTGCGCAGCCGGCGCAGGCGCCGCGGCTGTCGCACTGGAGCAAGTATGACACGGTCGGCAGCACCGAGCCGGTGCGCGGCGATGCCTCCGTCCGCGGCCGCCGCCGCAACCGCGACGCCGGCCGCACAGATGATTACTCCGAGGAGCCTGCCTCACCGGTTGATGCACTCCCTGCCCCCGCCAAAGGTACTATATTTCAGGGTTTAGGGCTTTTTGACACCCTACTTTTAGGGTTTAAGGCTTACCCTAAACCCTAAATTGATCTCCATTCTTTCTTATCTTCACATGCCGCATGATAGCATGACTCTTCTAAGCTTGCATGTGGGCGTCTGAATGTGAACTTCATTGTTCTTTGTTTTATCCAACCTGACCAGCCTTATGCACTTCCGCAGCATCATCTGTGAGCCTGTGCCCTCTTATCCAGTGACACAGGATCTGGTATCTGGTGACATCTGGTATCTCTACCCGTCCGTGATTGCACAACGCAATTGCTCTCGATGTGATGTGGGTCATTGTATTGCCGGCCTGTCCCTTCAGTGCTAATGCCAGGGCAATGTCTCAACGCTCAATGTCTTGATGTATAGGTAATGTTTGCCGTCTTACTTAATGACACAGGATCTCTGGCAGACTCCTACTATATACCCGTCACCGCCCTTGTCGTGCACTAACAAGACCTGCCACACAAGCGCAGCAGCACTGATGAACAGCATGTCACTCCGCCCATTGTGCTCACGTGCTCTCAGCCAAGAGATTATTTCTCAAACACCCAAGTTAGGGTAGCGCAGTTTAGGGTTTAGGGTTTAAGGGCCTTTATAGTAATATTTTGCCTTTCTGAATGCAATGGTGGATTTTAGGTTTTATACAAAAAATCCCTTGTTGAGGGGTATTGAGCAAAGTGTTTGAGAAATATTTTCTGCCTGCTCTCAGCAGGTGAGACAGGATGGGTGGACAAGGACGCAGCTGCCTGGATCGACAGCATTCCCTCTCCAAGCTACGAGTGGGACGCCGCCGGAGACGCTGCGCTGCCCACCACAGGGAACTGGGGCGAGTGGAACAGCTACATCTCTTCCGACCCCGAATTTGTCACGGGCCGCGAGGGCGTTCCCTTCCACATGGACGACGATGACCTTTTCGCTGCTGTCGCCGACGAGAACGAGGAGGTACTCACGCCTATGTGCCCCTCAAGATTATGCATTTGCCCCTACCAGCTGCATCTTGATTTTCAGTCATTCTTATTTCCTGCGGGGGACAGCTGTTCCTAGGGTATCTAAATACTAGTAAGGGGTAATTAAATACTGGTATATAGTAGTATTTAGTTGCCCCTAGGAACAGCTGGATATACTTAGTATTTGATTACCCCTACTGTTCCTTGTTGGCACAAACCTTAATGAGGGCCCTGTGCTGTTGGTCTTGCGCTCTCGTGCACTTGTGTGTGCATTCATCCACCCACTGCGTTGAGTTCTACGGATGGTGTTGGCAATAACATTGTTGACTCAGGCAGTGCGTCATCATCAAAGTAAGGAGCTCGTGATGTTCATCGCAGGTTGTTAGTGAGGAAGCTCCGCTTCCAGCGGCTTCTGTTCCGGATGATCGCTCACAGAGGCGAGCGCCAGCCAACAAGGAGAAGCAGCAGCGCAAGAATAATGGCCGAGGCGGTAGCAGAGGCTCTCGTGGTGAAGACCTGTTTGGCGATTCTGTGAAGGTCAACCCTTCTGATGGGTTTGTTGAAGATGGCCTTGGATGGGATGAGATGGTGTGAACGCTGTGGACAGCTTCTAACAATGTTTGTCAGGTACTGCTGATTTGGGTCAAGAAGTTTTGGACTTCTGAACAATTAGTGACAGTATTAGATTCCCCTATACTTTGCACAGGAGCGGCTGTCTGTTCCGCAGTGGGCCGGGTATCCTAGCCTTATCTCATTTGTACCTTTGGAATAACTTGATCCGATTTAAGGTTCTCTCTTCAAAACGCGGTGTTTTCTTCACTGTCACGTCAGGATGGGATCAACTTTGAGCTACAGCATGATGATTGTAAGAGACTTCGTTGACCTCTACAGCCACCTTATTGCAAGAGACTTTGTTCGCCTCTACAGCCAGCTCAAAATCACACACACACTCATGAAGTTGGCCGAACAGACTGGACTGCTGGGCTGTGCATGTGCATCGCATGATTACACACATGTGCCTTTGACACGCACTACGATGATTTCCAAGAATGTCTCAACACTGACAATTTATGTTGACATTTTACTTGCTGCAATTTTGAAGGGCAGGCAGCCTATGTCCTTTACCTCTGGAAGGTAAGCCACCGGGACTCTGCAACTGCAGCTTTGACATCATGCTCTAGGCAAGCAAACAGCTGATTGGCCCTCTTCGGCTGCCATCCCAAGCTTCTGGCTCGATCTGCCCTGCAGCGACAATTGCTTCCCCACGTACTGTAGCTTTCTTGGTGGCCAAACAGGTACTCATCCAGTTGTGCATCTGTGAAAATAATAGTCTCTGCTGACTCAATCTTGCCCATGCGGTGCAGAATATCACCTGCAAGCATTGCACGATGCATTTTTCAGGAAGAAGTAAAGAAGTGTTCCAATCTGCACGCAGGTCACAATCCTATCTGTAGGCCAGTTGACTATGCTCCGATGGAATTATGCCAACTCATGCACTAAGCGGTCAAGCGCTCATGATTGCCTGAACACTAGAGTAGATCGTCCATACAGAAACTTCGATTGAACATCTATCCTAGAGAAAGCACATGCATTGCCACCATAATGCAGGCCCATGCAAGACATTCCTGGCACTGACCACACAAGCCGGCTCCTGACACTGACCATCAAAGCAGCAAAGCAGACTCGCTAGTCACTAGCAGCACGGCAATGATGCAGCTCCAGGATTCGCACCGATCTGTGCAACCAGTGCCCCAAACTGGTGCTCGCCGGATTCCACAAAATAATACCCAGTGTCCGGCCCGGAATGTGCCTCGCCCTTCAGCACTTTATCCAGCAGGAGCACGTAGAATTCTGCCAGATCCTGTACGTGTACATTGCTCCAGATGTTGTGGCCTTTCCCAACAGTCGCTGCCCTGCCAAGCCTGCGCACATGCTGCACAGCAGCAATCACAGACATGACCATTGCTGCGCTGAAGTCAGAGGAGACACCTCATTCCTGTTGGGTGATAGTGTCCAAGTGTGAGATTGAACATTGACCAGAACCAGTCTGACTTGCCAAGGTCCAGTAATTCCCAAACATTTGAATCTGGCAAGCATGATGTATGGTCCCGCCCAACAGCAAATTTGGTGCACCCGGGAAATGCAGCATGTTCTCTGTGCACAAATGGGCTTTGAGCAGTCGTGTAAGAGAGCTGCATCACCTGAGGTACGCATCCACCAAGAATGGGATCTGGTAGGACTGGCGCTTCAGGAGTCCTGTTGATGTGGGTGTTGATGATTCCCCATAGATCAATGGGGGGCAAACGATGACCACCTTTATGTCTGGAGTGTTGTCGAGGATCCAGTCATCCACACGTTTGTGAGTGTCCTGCACATTGCCAGGAAGATGTGACCTTTACAACAAGTTTAATAGACAAGCTTTTGAAATCTATATTACAAACACTCAGATGGGGACAGGTGTGATGAGCAAGGTGGAAGTGTCCCCACCCCAGCGGGGAAGGCACGGATTGCAGAGATATCGAGGTCGCTGTAGACCTTTTCACAGGTGAATTCCCCTTTTGAGTCATCAGATACTATGGCCGTGCCAGAAGTATGGATGAGGATCCCCTTCTCCTCTTTTGCTTGGAGTCCCTTTACAAGGGCTTGAGCCGCTCCAAGGTGAGAGCAGTCGGCAATGTTCAACACTATATCCGACTCTAGAGCAGCTTGCTGCAGTGTGTCACTGTCGTCCAACGTTCCAGGAACAGGGGTGACACCCAGATCTCTCAACGCATGCGCGGCAGCATCCGAGCGCACAAGGGCTGTAATGCTGTACTTTTCTCCTTGCTGCAGCAAAAGGGACATTACTGCGCTTCCTATATATCCTGTCACGCCTGTGATGAAGAGTCTGATTGCCATTTGTCATATCATGACTGTCATTGACCTGCATGTGCGCTGAAACGGTGGAAACACCCATCATAGGCGAAAGAACAGACCGTTCAGTTGAGGGATAATAAAGCAGTGCAGATCCTCGATGCAATCCACAGATAAGATGACACACCGTATTTAAGACTGATATAAACCGCGCTAGATGTCCAGCCCGTTCCGTTATCACCAGTCACACTTGCCGATGCTATTCAGTGATGCCGGAAGCTACCGGTTATACTTCCGGCAATGCTGACCAACTATGAAGTGCGATAGATGACTTATTCCGTTGGTTTTGCTGAGCACACGAAATACTGAAAGATCTACAGGCACCGATCCTTTATACTAGTTCCGAAAAAAGTGACTCATATGCACGTGCCAGCAAAAGCCTCGGGATCTCCTACTTCGTCGTTCAGAGTCTGTACCGGAGCAGTGCTCCCACAAGAACGCAATCTGCATCATGGATTTTGTAAAGCGCATCGTCTCACATGGCCGATGGCTACAAAGAGGTCTGACAGCGTAAAGGGCATCGTTACATGCCACTCACGTTCGGAGAGGATCTGATAGATTTGCCCTCATATTCCCACAGACCCTTGCAGAGAAATATATCATGTCCTGTTGGAGATGCCACATGAGCTTGCCTGTCGTGTTACTTTCACTGTTTGTCCTAGCTACTAGGTGCCGTGTCCAAGGATACCCAACCAGTCCTACGTTTGAAGTGTCACATCCTGCTGATGTTGAAGTTCAGAAGACGCGTGGAGCAGGTAATGACAATGCCTGGCTTTCCTGCAAGAAAACAACATTTGCTCTACACCTCAAACGTGATTACTAGTGAAGTACTAGGTTTGAGGAGGGCACAAAAGTGACGCGTTCTGGTCTGATGCAGAGTCACTGGCAAGGCTGCACACATTGGCAGCCCAGGAGGGGACCATAGACCGGCTGTGGGGCAGGAACTGCTTCACCAGAGCACTGGACTCGCTGGGGGTCTCACACTGCCGCCACATGACGCCAGAGACTGCTTCCAGACTGGCATTGGCCCTGGCTAACTGCCACCTGGCCATGCTGGGCCAGCAGCAGCACACCTGCTCACAGGAGACCTCCCTGCAGGAGTGCACAAACTCCTTCCCCAATGACCGCTCCTTCGAGACTTACATCGCTCAGCTCAGCCACATTGACAGGCAAGCACTGTTCGCCTTCACACTCTGCTTCCTCATATTCAGGCGCAATCACCAATTTGCGCAACTGTGCAAGACACCCAATCAGACCTGTCTTGCTTTTTCTGCACCGCATGCTGATATAGTCTGTCATGTTGTGCAGCATTTGCTTGTACCACATGCACGACAATTTTGGCGTAAGGACAGAAGAGTTGATGCACCAGCTGTTTGAGACATCCGCTGAGGCTCTGAGGGGCTCAGCAGCCATCAGCTCAGCGCTCTCTGGCGTGGACAAGCAGTTGAGCAGCATGGACAGAGTGCTGTCAAGTGTGCACCAGCAGCAGGAGAAGCTGGGTTCTCTGACCAGAGACAACCTGGCGCAGTCTCAGCTGATCAGCAACAAGGTGGCAACCATCCAAGGGGGCCTCCAAGCTGTGCAAGAAGCAGGGGTGCGCAACATTTGGAGATCCCCATTCTTCTATTGCCCTTTTTTCCCATGAAAGGGGGTTGTCACTGAAATGGCAGAGGCCTGTTGTAAGGCCAGCGGAAGGTGTCAGTCAAGGGTGGTAAAAAAACAGACATCCTGTGCTTGTGCTGCAGGATCTGCTTCTTGAGAGGTCCAGCAACACACTGAAGTCCATCACGGAGCTTGATGCCAAGGAGTTGCAGCGCCACAGAGAGAACAGTCTCCTGTGGCAGGCAAGGTTGCAGCATCACTGCGTTTGGGTGCACAAGGAGTTGCAGTGGTAGCAAGTCAGTTAAATTGATGTGTTTCTGGATTTTAATAGAAGCAATGTGCAGGAGGCTAGAAATGATGCGCTGGCATTCCACAGCGCTCTGGAAGCCATGAGAAGAAGGGAGCAGGAAACAAGTGAGCAGCTATCCAGTGGCCTCAGGTACAGCTCTCTGTGACTTGCTTTCCAAACATATGGATCCTCTTCAGTGAAGCTTGTTATGCAGTGCTGCAGCATATCACTCTCCTGTTGCACAACATGCGGCACTCAATCGGGGGTGTCTGCATGCTCAGTGAACTGACGGCCAAGTCTGAGGGCTTACTGGAGCGAGTGAATGTGGCAGTGGAGCTGCAACAGAAGGCCAACAGAGTCCTGGTCCACATCCTGGGCACACAGTACACCCTAGGTAACGCTTTGCCACTCGTTCCCTGAATATATTATTCTGAGGATCCAGGGTTCAGGGAAGTATGGCCATACATATGAAGCAAAGCTAAATGTACAGAAGATCCCCTGGCAATCTGTTCATCTGTTTCTCGCGGTTTGTCCAGAGTCCCATTGCCATTGGCTGGACATTTGTAGTGATCCGTGCACCCCTGAATGATATAAGACCTCCCCTGCAAAACAATCAATTGTAGAGTGTCACAGGTGCAGCAATGTTGTACCATCAAGGATTGTCTGTGGGCGGTGCAGATGATGTGCTATACTATGGGAGCGGTTTGGGCACTGCTTTGCTGATGAGCACGCAGCCGGCCACAAGGGCAGCAAGGTTGCCTGTTGTGGTGCTATTCCTGGCAAACTGGGGGACCGAGCAATGGCTGCTGGGGAAACTGCAGCGCTTCTTGGAAGTGGATGCCACAGGAGTAGTCTATGCGGTCATGCCAAGGCCGAGGATTTTGTCTCGCGTCCTCTTTTGGCTGCATAGTGCAGGCCGCCATGCAGCTCCAATTGGCGAGCATCAGGTCAGGGACAGAGTACTTCTCCAGAACTCCAAATGTCTTTCAAACAAATTTGCACGCTATGTGCCATTGCATCGAGTCTCGCTGTACATCTCTTTTAGACCCCATATATTTTCATTAGTATAAAAGTTACAAAAATACGAATATAGACCCTTAAAACACCCTAACCTAATACAGATCTTTTAGAGATGTACAGCGAGACAGCTGGGGGTGTTCTTAGCAGTTATCATGACTTCGCGGCAAGTGAAGAGATTAATGACTCAACTGTGATGCTGGTACCAGGCTGTAGGTGGGGTGGTCGACATGGACATCAAGTCTCAGGAGAGCGAGCTGAGGTTTCGTGTGAAGACGCTTGTGCGAAAGGCATGCATTGGCTTCGCCCTGTTGGCCAGCGCATGGGCACTGTTGCTGCACAGGCGAGAAGTGCGGCGCAGCAGGCTGAGGGAAGCTCAGCGTGACAGGTGTGCACACCCATCACACCTCTTCTCTTTTCTCTTAATGTGGCCTACATTGCTGCATGTATGGTTTGTGAATACCCATCCATTGCCATTCCAAAGCATATCACTGACTACGGAATATGTCCTCATGAGTGGGTATTTTCTTGCAGTAAGAATATGTCAATGATTACTACTCTGACAGTGGAGTAATTGTCTTGAAACAAGGGAGGTGGCGGAGATTTTGCGGAGGATGCAGCGGGCCGAGAGGCATGAGCGGCTGATGAGGACGAAACTGAACAAGGTCTTGGCTGAGCTGAGGGGCGGCCGTCCGGCGACATCCCAGCTGGTGCTGCATGCGCCGAGCGCGCAGGAAGGCAGAGCAGCAGCGCACATGAAAGAAGGGTCAGACAAGCATAAAGGTACTGGAGTGTCTGTCACTACCTTCATCATACTTCTCCATGCATGCAACCTTTCCCATTTACTTGAGGACTTGGACTGTTTGGCCAAGGGGTTTTGTACGGGATCAGTAGAGTGTATGATGCAGGCAGGTGCTGTCAGATTTTTGGCAGATGCAATCTTCCATGGAGTGAATGGCAATGATGCGACTGAGGACTAGTAACTGGCATCAACTCACTTTTGCACGCATCATGCACATTGCGGGCTTTTCTGTCGCAAGAAATGCATTCGGTTTCCTTGATCAGTGTGCTGGCACTTTGCAGGTGTACTCTCATCTGAGGACCAGAGTCCAGCATCTGAATCTCCTGGGGACAGTATGGCTATGGCAGATGCACCAGAACTGGGGTCTCCCATATTGAGGCGGCCCACACAGGCCGCTTCTCTGCCCTTACTGACAGATGTACAGAGTGCGGAGCCCCGCCATCTGCCAGACGGCTCTTTCGATGGAGTCGCTAAAGGAGTAGGAGGAGCATTGGGGCAAGAGGAGCTCAATGGAGGAGCGGGTGCAGCAGAAGGAGCCGATGCAGGTCCACTGAGCGGATGGACAATGTCAGCGCGGCGCAGATTGGAATTTCAGGCCCCAGCAGATGAAGCAGCTTTGCTTTTTGGAAAAGATGCCGCAGTGGAGGACCCTGCGCCAGGTAATGGTGCAGGGGAACTGGAGGTGGATGTTGAGGAGTTGCCGGAGATCAATGATGAGGACGGCATCGGTGGAGTTGTCAAAGCAGCTGACATTCCTGCAGCGGCAGCAGGTCCGTTCATAATTAAGTGATGCAAAGTTTTGCATTGCATGTGACTGTTTCTCTTGCCCTTCCAATTATCAAGCATGGGGATCAATGCTTGGCAGTGTATTTCATCTGAAAAGGCTGCTTTTTGCACTGCAGGGAAAGGCAGAACAAAGAGGCCAAAGCGCGGGAGAGAGGACTCGGAGGCGAGCAAAGTTACAGTAGGTTCAGCAGCAAAGGCATCCAAGAAAGGGCGGGTCCAGGGATCAATACCTTGACGAATTCTTTGGGTTCCCATGCAGATCTGGTCTAGACAAACCAAAGTAGCGCACGTACATGTTTACAAACGGCTAGAGGAAACTGGTGTGCCTGGGAAGTCCGTGTGTGGACCGCTTAAATGGTACTCCCTATGTATATATGCCCACGCTCTTCCCAAAAAACCACTGAGTGCACACCTTTGAAAGCTTGGTATGTGACTTCGAGTGAGGTCCCCTTCAGAATAGTTTGATTAGGCGGCCGCCTCTCCTGTCCCGTAACAGTCTCACGTACATCCTTCGTGCTTGTATATCCCGACCTCTATTTAGGTTGCCCTGAGTATGAATAGGCACTCACCGAGATGTCAAATGTGGGCTTATTATAGTATGCGAGTAAGCATTATCCCGTTACCTTGGACGGTGCTCCTTGGCACGGTAACTGCAAGGGAAGCCGGTCACCAGGATGTTTCACTTCAGCAAATGCATAGATGGTAAATCACCTGGCATCGTTCTACTTAACAAGAGGCAACACACTTGTCGTCGTCGCAAGGATCTACTGCCTTGTCGTCTGCTGAAGGAGCCCCATCGGCGTGTACGGATTTTCGAATGCAAGTCTCAAGGGAATAGGTCGCGACGATCGTGTTGTTATATGCTGGCAAGCAACAATCGTAATTCACCAAAGAATGGCCAGCTGCGCACGCTTGTTTTCACATTCTGCGGAAGGGCGATGACCGGCTTCCGCCTTCCACGCAGCCGGAAGCCACAGCGGCAGCGCAACAGCGCACAGCCCAGTCACCTCTGCGTCACACGCGCTCTCGGATACAAGAGAAGATCCCACTGTACATTTCCTCTGGCACAACATCCTCACGCGACAGGAGCTGCTCACGTATACGCAGAGAATCTAGATTGTGGTACGTATCGAATTATTCACAATGCCCTTCTTTGCGGTGCTGTACTGCACTCGATCTGCATGCTGAGAGGATATCTTGCGGAATAGAGACCTGGGTATTGGATTTTTCGGGTCTTTCACATGTAGCGCATCACTGTTTCTCAGATGCATATTATTACAGGATTGTCCTATCCAACTTTAGAAAGCTTTTGTGTGTTTTTCGGGTTTCCTAGATTTGCAACCCATAGCCTCTTCAGGGGCCAGGGCATTGTCAGGGTTGCGCATCACCTTTGAAAGCCAGTAAATTCTCAACAGCCGTTAACGGAGGATTCTCGCACTCCCTGCATCGTGCAAAGCCAGGGTTGGACAGTTGATGGCCCGGTATCGGCACTTTACGGGGGACGGGGTGCTTTTCCCTATCATTATTCGAAGGACACCAATTTTCTGAGGTGTCTGAGTTGCATGTAATGCAGCTTGTTTGGCCGCAGCTGTATGATAACGTTCCGTCTGATCCTGATGCACATCCCGTGCATCTCCTTCGAATGAGGTGTATGAGGTGGCTCGGAAATACCGTCAACACCTGCAGTATTGTACAAGCTCCCTTGTAATCCCAGTGACGCACATAAGGCGCTGAAAGGCCAGGCTTTCCTTCCTCCAACAGCAGGCCCTTGCACTGGGTCAGACCACCTCAGGAACATTCACCCACTGAACCCAGTAGTTCTGAATTGATTTGTTCTAGTGTGTTTGCAGTGTGCCAGCAACCTTTTCAACCATGTCTTACGGCGACTACAACCCCGATGAGGTCAGCGAAAGGTTCCAGGACCAAGTGAACCTGGACAGCCAGGGTGGTGGTGGATATGGTGGCGACGACTACGATGGTACAGATCCCTATCACTATTTGATGTGTCATTGCAGTGCACTGAGTTCTTTTGCAGTTTTGGATTGCGCCGCAAACTGCAGCGCCGCTCTGCAGATGGTGTAGTGGGGTACTTTCAAGCAAAGTGCATTTTAATGTCATCCAAGTTGTATTCGCAGCCTGACGACAGACTCCCCTGCTTGAAGCGGTGCGGTCTGCACACATGCATGCTGATCACTTTGGTCTCTCGGCAGCTCAGCTGACCTGTACCCGGCAACATGTCTGTGCAGGCGAGAAGCCCAAGAAGCACCACCACAAGAAGAAGGATGACGAAAGTGAGGGCGGCGGAGACGGGGGTTACGGCGGAGGCGACAGCGGCTATGGCGGCGGTCAGGACCAGTCCAACTATGGTGGTGACCAGGTGTCAGTCTACAGCAAAGTACTGAAACTAGAAGCGCATGAGGCAGGCACATTGTCTATTCAACGAAACAAACGCCCGACCTCTGGTGATGAGAGGTCACCCTTTCTTGTAGATGGGATAGTTTTAGAGCCCAAAACAGGGTCGCATTGTCTGGCGTTTGCAAACGTCTGTGCTCCCTATGGCACATTCTTCCTGCTAATCTGGCCCCTGCACATGCACCCTTTATTGCAATGCACAACCAGGTGGTGGAAATTTCATCTTTGCTGAATTCTCCAGCAGCTTCAAGGATTACAGATTAATCCCTCTGAAAGGATGGTTGAATTAATAGCAGAGAACCTGAAAGTTGTGTGACGTGGCCAGGTTGGCTACGGGGGTGGCGACGACCAGGGCTACGGCTCCAAGAAGGCCTACGGGGGTGATGACTCTGAGGGCTACGGCGCCCAGAAGACTTACGGCGACGATGATGGTGAGGGCTACGGCTCAAAGAAGAAGACCTACGGCGACGACGATGGTGAGGGCTACGGATCAAAGAAAAAGACATACGGCGATGATGGCGAAGAGGGCTACGGCTCCAAGAAGAAGACATACGGCGATGGCGGCGATGAGGGCTATGGTGCCCAGAAGACCACATATGGAGAGGATGACCAGGGCTATGGCTCCAAGGCAACAGGCTATGGCGATGACAGCGCCCCCCAGGTGAGCTTCTGCTCAGGTTCTGTTCTGTTCTTTCCAGTCTGCGCTCATCTCGCGTGACTGCACACATGCCATACTTGTGAGAGAGGGCACTGTGTGGAGCGCTCATGCTGTATGAGGCTTAAGACAGGAGAGGCAGATCTATCTCGGGGTGTCCAGCTGAAGCTCAAGCATCAAGCGGAACGTTCTGTGCTAGAAGCTACTTGTTGCGGTGGTTAAGAGGAATTTGTTGATTCCCAGGACCAGGACCAGTACCAGGGCACATCTGGAGGCCTGTCCAGCGGCGCTGCTCCCACTCGCGGCGAGGCGGTACCCACTGATGTCGCTCCGGTGTGCCCCACACTGTTTTGAGGACCTCACTGCTTGCTTTCCCAGACACTCAAGAGGGCCTTGCCACCCATCTTTATCGAGGCTGTCTCTTGTTTACATTCTTTCTCACAGGCTCTGCATCGGGGTGCCTTCAAGCCCAAAATGCTCACTGCCATGCGTGCTGTTCTGCACATGGCTAAGTTGTCATCCACGCGCGCAGCGTTTGTCTGATCCTCGCCCCTGAGTTGCATTGCAGGAGCTGACGGAGATGTCTGCCGGTGGGACCATGCATGTGGGCCAGACTCTCAAGTCGCCCAGTGGCCAGGCCAAGCTGGTGCTGCAAGGCGACGGCAACCTTGTGGTGCGCGTTCCCTCCGCCCCATATGTACCTTGTTGCAACCCTCACCACCCCAGTGAAGAGTCAAGATCAGGGTGTAGACCCAGTTGGCTGTACTTTATATTACAGTGGGTAACTTGCAAGCATGCTCTCTTACTGTGCCCACATCGGAGCCGAGTAGTTTGAAAGAGTGAAAATGATGTACAGCAGTCCAATATGGTTGGTGCCATTTTTGTCTTTGGCATGATAAACTTGCAGAGGCTGCATGCATCGAGTTCAGCAATGAAACTGCTGCTGGCAGTCTTAGCAAGTTTGCCTGCCAGGTGCATGTTTCCACAGAAAGCCTTTACTGGAGGCAATGTACTTTCTTAGGGCAGCCTGCCAACCTGTGGCAGAGATGCTCGGCACTGTTTATGTCCAGCCATTCTGTTGCAGAAGGCAATTGCAAAGCATGTGTTTTAATTGTAACTTCTGCGGTGCAGCTGTACAAGGACGACCAGGCCGTTTGGGCGTCCGGCACCGACAGCGCCCAGGAGAAGCCCGCCATGCTGGCAGTCCAGGTCAGCTACAGTGACCCCAAGCCAACAGCAGAGACAACGTCTTTCATATGATGTGCATGAAGGATGCTGCACAATTTGCCTGGAAGTGGCTCTGCTTTCATCAGACACTACAGACATGGCTGTACTGCAGACAGTAGGCAGACTAATCATGTTGCATGTGCCAGTCTGTTGATGGAGGGGGGCATAGATCTTTTCTGAGTCCCTGGCACTGCAATGTCCATGTTGAACAGGCTGCTGCATGTCCATTTAGGCACCATGCATGCATTACAACTTCCCTTGTCCTGCATCATGACACGATCAAAAAGTTTTGCTGCAGAATGACGGCAACATGTGCCTGTACACTGGCAACTTCCCTTTTACTGCATCATATGAGTTCTGGGTTTTGCTGCAGGACGACGGCAATGTGTGCCTGTACGCGGCCGGCGGCCAGTTCTGCGGCTGGGCCACTGACACTGGCGGCAGCAGCAATGTCAAGCTGATCGTCAGCGACACCGGAGTGCTGGTGGTGCTCAGCGGAGAGCAGGTGAATCTCTTTTTCTTGCAGGCTGCATTGCTCCTGCAAAGACCACAGGTCCTTTGACGGTTTTAAATCACCAAATTGTTGTGTTACTTGAATAGAGGCCCTGCAGGCTGCATTGCTCCTGCAAGATTACCGGTCCTTTTATGGTTCTGATCACACCCGTTTGCTGAGTAATATTCTTGAATGCAGGCTCTGTGGAGCTCCCAGCCCATTGGTGAGGAAGATGCGCGCCAGTTTGCGTCAGCCGCCGTCTCCTCCTACTAAGGCGCCCACAAAACCTGGCGCATCTGTATCGACTGCCGCCAGTTCATGCGGTCTATGAATCATGGGCGGTGGAGGTCTGCAACCAATTGTGTCTTATGCGCGGCAGCCTGTATGTTTCTTGCTGAGGCGCCTGCGACTTCAGTGCACTTCTGCACGTGTGATGGGGCACAGCCTGTGGCGGTCTGCACTTTTGCCTGTATCTTGGAACGCGCTAGCTGTGTGCTTCAACCGAGGCGCCTGCCAAGGGCACTGTTCTGCTGAATGAATTTCACGGCTGAGGAGCGGGGGAGGGGTGGCGCCAAACCAGGCAGGATTTTGTTGGAGAACGAAGTCGAGGTCGCCAAATGTATGCAGCATGTAGCAGGACTTTTAATTAAACCGAATTATGTGCCACTTAGTGGTGCATGTCTTGATGCATGGTGCATTGATCATGCCGTGTCTAAATAAGTGTGTCTCGGTGACGGATGAAAAGTCACACAACATGCCGTTAATGATGGCCTGCGCGATGTCTCCATGCCAAGACTTGGGCTGGTGCTGTGCTCCTTTCTGCTGGCGAGTTCAAATTAGGGAGGGCTTCTGGAGGCAGCTTCACACTACTTTGTTGGAGAGTTCCTGTCGTAGATTGGGCATCACTTCTTTAATCCTCTGCTGCTTTCTTTTATGATTTTTGGGGTGTTTCGGGTGCGGGGTGCTTTTCAATTGCTTTTCATATAGCTGCTAATATATGCGTTCTGGGCCTTGTTCCATGGCTGGTTTGCGTTACAACATCTACCTGGGGGTTCCAAAATTGGATGGGATCATCAGCTTTGGTGTCAATTGCGCCAATTTCTTCTTTTTCTAATCTTTTGCAGCTAATGGAGCATGAACGTGGCTGGTGGATGGACACCACACGTTTGCACATCACTTTTAAATATTCACAGGGCACAGCATACCCGGAAAACATGTTGAATGTCTTGAGCAATTAAATATGAAGATTGCATGGATGACCTGAAAACACTGCTCTCATGATCCCTGATAAGGGTACATCCATCACTGCACTCTCACACAAAAACACACAGGCAGAAGGCAAGCAGGATGTGCTTTATTCCACCCCCACCCCCCTTATGAGCTGCATCACAAAGATCAAAGCCTACTCCACATTGCTTGGCACTCTTAACATCAACAGAGACACTCATGACATGACACTATAGCTTATGACAGCCCTCCTCTCAGGGCAGCGATCTTGTCTGCACAGATCCGGAGGGAGCCGCCGCGGCGGAGTGGTTGTAGAACTTGAGGCTCCAGATGTGGCGGTACAGCTGGCCAGGCTGCAGGACGCTCTGGGGGAAGTTGGGGTGGTGCAGGAAGTCTGGCCACACCTGCATTTGTGTCCCACTGTTTTGCATGGCGCTACTTCTCTCACTCTCAGTCTGCCCCTAACAGATTCGTGCAGGGAGCTGAGGATCACCCCTACTGCATCATGAAGCCTGCACGAATCAGCCCTTCACCTCTTCCACTGCTGATCTGGTACTGCAGAGAGGGCCTAGCAAAGCTAAGCACAGCAGAGGTGCATGGCTTTTGACATGCCCTTCGGAACACCCTCTGCTGCCACTGCTGCCTCACCTGGTGCCAGCTCATGCACCGCCTAAAGGATTGGTTTACTTGAGAGACAGGTGCATGGGTTTATACATGCACTTCACACAGGATCTGCGTGGTAATAAGAGGGGCGCGCACCTGGGATTCCATGGCGAAGCCGCCATGCTGGGGGTACAGGTAGGCGCCCTTGCCAGCCAGAGAGCCGTTGAGGTTGTTGCCGGCGTAGAACTGCAGGCCGGGCGCATTGGTGGACAGGTCCATGGCGCGGCCGCTCAGCGGCGAGAACACGCTGGCCGCCAGCTGGGGCCTGAGCTCAGCACAGCATGGCAGCCAGGTCAGCACAGCGCCACATCAGGATGCATGACATGGCGGGCACTCGGACAGGCTGATGCCAATCTTTTTGAGCGCGATGAAGGTGGGAATGTGCCGAGATAGCTTTGGCCCCATCGCAAGCTGGCACATGTTTGCCAAGGTCTTGTGCAGGACGAGGACGCCACTGCAGACCTCACAAGCACAGATCCAACCTTCATAACCTTTCTGCCACTGCCTTGTTCAGCCATGGCTTGAGGGTCTCAGTGGAGTGCATTGAGCAGGGCACGGCAGGTGAGCTTACTCCTCAGAGACAACGCCGTTGAATGTCTTGGCGGCCGCGTCGGTGCCCAGGCCAAAAAGAGCCCAATTGTGGTCGTAGCCGCCGTATGGCGGAGGGAAGTTGACCTGCACGGTCACGGCCCCCATGTCATTTGGTGGCATCGGCCGCGGCATACACCGAGAATCGAAGCAGCGTGAGCTCCATTAGGGGCCATAGAAAGTGAGCACAGCCAATGGCACCTCCCAGGCTATGCCCACATAACACAGGGCTGGCACCGTGACATATAGATGAGGTTGATGCCTGCTCTATATGGGACATTAGCAGTTCATAACTGAATGGATTTTGAGTTGAACAGCAGCAGGAAGGTGTGGGGGGTCTCACCGCGCCGA
Source organism: Coccomyxa sp. Obi (assembly GCA_020887355.1). Taxonomy (NCBI): domain Eukaryota; kingdom Viridiplantae; phylum Chlorophyta; class Trebouxiophyceae; family Coccomyxaceae; genus Coccomyxa; species Coccomyxa sp. Obi. Next base: position 497,417 of record AP025000.1, read on the forward strand.
TGCGCTCTCCAATGGGGCGGGGGGTGGTGAAGTCGAAGGGAGACCCCTGCACAGCCGCCAGCTCGCCGTTCGGGATCTGGTTCACATCCGTCGGCGTCACATACAGCCTGCAGCACATCACACTTTTGTCATTTCTGAACTGTAGTTGGCATCAATCCACTGGACAGATGCATTTGCCTGGAGAGCTTTCCAGGACAGCATCGTTAGTTATCGACACACCCCCAGCTCAGCGACACACATCAGGCACACCACATGACTGCCATGATGCAACACCTGGCAAACTTCTATGAATCAGCAGAGCATTGCATGTGCACTGTTGGTTCTGCGTTGGACCGCGAGAGAGCATGAGCAACATGCCGCTTAAGAAATGGCACTGCTCCAGTGGTTTTACATTCAATCTTGTGGTGACAAGGCAAAGAGTGTCACACCCGTTGATGTAGAGGACATGGTTGAGGATGGTGTCCCTGCTGTTGCCGTTGAGGTTGAAGTAGGAGTGCTGCGCCAGGTTGACCGGAGTGGTCTTATCGGTGGTGGCCTCAATCACCAGCTGCAGAGTGTTGTCGTCCGAGAGGGTGTAGGTGGCCGTGACATTCAGGTTGCCGGGGAATCCCTGCCATGACAGCCACGAAAAAGGATCTCAGCCACATGATAGATCAACAGTATTCCTGGGCTCTGCTCCTCACGTTAGCATGCGCATTTGCAGTCTCTTGCTGTGCTTGCATTTGCAGTGATCCGCAGATGCTTCAGGCTCCAATGTTGGGTGAGCATCGCCTTGGACAAGTGGCACATGACATCATGACAGGCATGCAGCATCCAGCACAAAGCACATATCGCATAAGTAAATGATTCTATGGCCCAGAGCCTGTGGGTCAAGTACACCACCAGGAACATGACGGCGAGAGAAGCAATGCTTGCACGGAGATGGAGAATACCTGCATGCCATCGGGGCTCAGCAGGGTGAGGGTGACCTCGTTGTCTGAGGCGTCCTGGATGGTCCAGGTATTGTTCTCGAAGAAGGGGTTGAACCCGCCGTGCAGCGTGTTGCCGCGGTCGTTCTTGTCGGTGGTGTACGACTGGCCGTCCAGGGTGAATGTGCCGTTGGCGATGCGATTCGCCACGCGGCCCACAATGCCGCCAAAGTAGGGTGAGTTGCCCAGCTGCACAGCAGAAGGCATGTATCAGTGTCCATCTGTGTATCTAGAGGGAGGGCTGAGAGACAGGACCTGAAGAGCCCCCATCCTGAAGCGAGCTCATTGGACAGGCACGCTGGCACAGAAAGTGGGCGGTGAGCAGGAGCTGGTTTTGGGTAGAGCGAAATGGTGCAAATGAATGGCCAGGGCTGCTTTGCACTGCTAAGTCGGCAGACATATTTGACAGGAAGATCAGGAGGAAAGATCAGTCCTGACATTGACATATAGGGAAGCAGGGGGCCTGAGAACTGGTGTACCTGGTATGTCTTTGGATCGTCAAAGCCCAGCACGATGTCGTCGGCTTGGCCATTCTTGTCAGGCACCAAGAGGCGGTGGATGATTGCCCCGATGGGCAGGATGTCTGCCTGCACGCCGTTCTTATTGCGAAGCACCACGGGCGTGTAGGGATCTTCCTGCTGTGCCTGCGAGATAGCAATATGAAGAAGACTAAAAGGGGACGATCTATCGATGCATAGGAGGACATTTGCACGCCTATAATGCGTTAATGAATGGTATGAGCTTCAAAACAATAGTACGGACCTCTGCGGTAATAAATAGATTGGAGGAAGGCTCACCAATGCGCAGGTCGCATAGCAAACCGCCGCCACTGCAATGGCAACAGCCGCTCCCTGTAGCCGACCTGCAATTATCCAGGTAATTTGAGCAGGGTGGCCGTTGAGGCCTCCATCGACAGCTAAATATGACACGCCAGCGATCATAATCACGGCGCCATCAGTACGCACACGCCAGGCAGCAGGACAGCCGACTAATACTAACACATTAAAAGTGACGTAAACCTTACAAAACAAAGAAATAAAACAGATTGTAACACAACGAGAGTTAAATAAGGGACCTTGTACTGTACTATGTTGCTGTGATTGCTACGTGCTATGATCTTCAGGACGGCCAGCCGGCTTGTCTGGCTAACAGATATAAAGATATGAAAGATGGATCTGTTCTTCACTAAAGCACAATGTGTGAAGATTGCTAATGGACAAGAACCTTGAAACCCAGCAGATCACAGCATCTCACCTCCGGTCATGTCCGCGTGTGTCTTCGAGGGAAGGCGACTGCTGACTTCGATGATGGTAGAAGACTTACACCCAAGCTCAGATGAAATTCCGAGGCAGTGCAGGACGATCAGAAGACACTATCTCGATTGTGCAGACAGCTGGATGCTGCTCATTCATATATGCTGCGGCTCTGCCTAAGTTCCTTCCCTTTGTCTTTTCTGTTCACTCCCTAGCTTCTAGAAGGCATCTCTGGGAGCCAGGGAGAAGTCACATACCCTTGCAACATGCCTGCACACTCGGTGCTTCATGACGTACATGAGAGCTTCTGCTCCTCAACAGGTCAACAGCCACAGTATTCAAAGTGGAATATGGAATGTGAAACTGCAGCTGCCAAGTGATCACTTAGCATGACACATACAATTGATAATTGCTTTGGTAAATACGTATACCTGCACTAATGTGGTTCACGCGTTCTGCACATGGCTCTTTAAAGACACATGCTAAATTTAGCAGCGACAGCTGGCTCACCACTACCATTGCCATTCGCATATGCATGGGGATGCATGCACGCAGAGGAAGACACCTTTGAATAACCGCCTGCCTAAGCAAAAATCGACATTGCCCGAAAAATTTTCCCTCAAGACACATGCATTTCATACGACACAAATGTTCCTTTCAGCTGCAGCATCTTATGGATAATTTTGCACCACAGTTGCTTCCACAGTATTGTCAAAGGCAACATAGACAAATGAGAAAGTAAGCCCATGCATGCCATGTAATTTTGGCGCAAAGCTGCAGTCAATCAGCATCCCATTTCAAACACTGTGGATAGCCATCAATGAGACAGGTCTGGGCACCACAATCAAGCATCCCAGAATGTCAAAGCGCACATCCAAAATCAAGGAAAAGAGAAGATGCAGTGTCGGGCGCACAGGCCTCCTCTAGAAAGCAAAAAAACACATGGAACATGAGCACCATATGGCCATGCTGGACAGTACCAATGCTTCCAGCCAATGCTGCCCAAAACTGACACGGAAGATCTCGGGTGGAACATCATCACAACATCATCAGCGCGCGCCATCTGGCAGAAGAGACATTCATTTCGGGTTGCTCAGATACACTGTGTGCACCTTCTGGCTGGATCTCCTTCCTTAGCAACGCATCTTTAGATGCAGAAAGGCTCCCAGCATTGGTACAAAGACCATATTGTGGGACCTGATTCTCATCGATCCATTCAGTAGCATCCAAGTTCTTCCCTGCAAATGATCGTGGTTACAGAGTAGTGCTGCTGTAGTAAACAGCAGGTGATGTCTGCTCTATGCTGCTGCATGGGGCAGACGCAGGCAAGAGTCCCTGTCTCCCCCAGTGTGGATCCAAATTGTCCGTGGCCCCTTGTAATCGATGTGGAAGTGCTTGGCGTCTGCTCCTGAAATGGCCAGGCGCACCCTATGATCCTATCAAGCCAGCCCCACACACACAGTCAAGGAATACTGTTGCCTCTTGATTCAGGAAGTGAGCACGTATGGAGACTGTGGGACCGCAAGTCGAGCAGGCTCTGAGCCTGGCAGGAAATATCCAGCCGATCAGCACAAGCAGCCAGAGTTAACGCTGCTAAAACGCTTCTCTGTCCTTCCAATGCATATTGCAATCAGCTCTTCAAACTTACAGGCAAGACGACAACAGCATAGGCCCACCCAGAGACAACTTCTGCAAGTACCTGGGTTGCACCTCATCCTGAACCTCTGCATTGAATGGGGATGGGCACCTTGGCAAAGCGGTAGGCGGTGGGCATTAGCTGGAAGCGGACGCGTGCAGCTTCCCCGGGTGTCAGCGGTTGAGCCGCAGCTTCCAGGAAGCTGTGGAAGGGCGCCCCCTCGATGTGAGCGGCCTCCCGCGGCGTTCCCTCTGCGCTGCACTCCGCCCTGTGGCTCGCCCTGAACATGCCCTCGGTCACATACCTGCAAAACAATCACGTGCTCTCAACTGCTCTGAAGGTGCATATTTGCACCTGCAGCAGCAACCCTTATGGCACCATCAAAAAGACGAAGAACACCCATGCAGAATGGTGGCACCCACACCCTGTACAGTTGCCTTGCCATTTACTACAATGCACACGCATACTAAGCAACAGCGACTAAGGCTGACAGCTCTGGTGAAGCGTCAAAATTATACAGGAGTTGGCATTTGGATGCCTGCTGACCTGGCCTTGCCGGTGACAGGGTCCTCATCTTCCAGGTACACAAAGATGTCTGCGTCGCTGTCACTGGACTCTACCCAGAGGGTGACTTCGGGGGCACCGATCACCACCGTGTCCACTGCCAAGGGGTCCCCCACAAATGTGAGGTGGCCGCAGGAGCGCAGGTGTGTGTAGCGGATTGGCCGCGTCAGCCGAATCATTGCATCGTACCGCGTGAAGCCCTGCACAGATGAAACAATGGTGATATAGAGGCGAGCCATTTGCCAGGCAGGCAAATGTGGGCCCATCCTTGAGTTCATCAATTGCGGCACTGCTCTAATAATGCTGCTGGAACGATACATTCTCAGCAAGCCTCAGACATTACCAGTGGAAGTGCCGATTTGCAGCAGAAGCCATGAGCAGAACAGGGATACCTCAAGGGAGATGCACTGATGCCAGTCACTCGTTCACACCATCAGCAGGTGGAGAGTTGATCAAGCAGTTGAGTATGTCTCACAACATCTGCTGGATGATGTGGTCTACCAGCAGAGGGGCAGACCTTGGGGTGTTTCCACAGCTCGACATTGTGCCGCCAGCGGCGGGCTGCAGGGTCTGGCGTTCCCTCCCGGAGCATCCCCTTCACACCTTCAGCCACCTCCACTGGCGCCCCACCATTGCTTGTGCCAGCCGCAGTGCACCTGAGGGACCCAAATGAACGTCAGATGCAACAAAATGTGGAAAGCTCAGCACACACAGAATGGCTGTGGGTTGGGGAGGAGTCGCGAGGAACCAGCAGACTGCATTTCCCCAGGAGCGAATGTTAAGGAGACAAGCACAGACCTGTCATCGGCGCCGAGTGACAGTGTCAGTGGCTCAGACGCCAGATTTGGCGGAGGCCAGGAAGGGGCGCTCTCCCACCGCGGCTGGGGTCCCATCACGTAGTAATGCACCGGGGATGAGTCATTTGCAGCAGCATCACTTGATGCGCTGGTGGCCTCATCAGAGATCACTGCTTGCTGTGCCCCGCTACTGGCGCCAGAGCTGCTGCTGCTGTTGTCCTCTCCGCTTGCCTCTCTTCCATTTGCACCTGCAAAAGCACATGGTAGATTCAGGTCCTCTATTCACTCAAGTACTAATGTCCATGTAATTGCCAGCAGCAGCAAGGCTTGTGGCGTTGCCAGCTCCTCGGAGGATGCACGACCCCAGCTCGATAGTCCTCTGCTGCCTGGATGGCCCTGTACGAGGATAAAATGGCAGCAGCATGCAAGCAAGCATCGCAGTATAAGTGTGATGTTCACACACCTGCTGCTCCAGACAGAGCGGCCGCAGTGCTCAGCATGGCCTTCGCGGCTGCTGTGGTGCCAGCACTGGCATGCGCCTCGCCGTTCGCTTCTCCACCAACCAACGCAGATGCCGCTGCAACAACCCCAGGCTCCCCTGCACACAAGATCACAACCATGCACTTGAAGCCAGCCTGGCTGCCCAGCTGTTGCAGTACATCTGCATGTCAGTCACAGTCAGCCTGAAAGGTACGCCACGATCTGCAGCCAAAGGACGGCCACGGACACGACTTCACTGGCTGTGTGTGCAGGACTTGCCAAACAGTGATGTGCAGTGATAGGAGTCCAAGAACCACCATGTCTAAGCAAGGGGAGCTTGATGTGGGCTATATCAGAGAAGAGAAGATAAGCAAAGATGCGAGGGGCGCACCTGTGCCATCAGAGCTCTCTTGCGAGACATCTGCATTGGCGAGGGCGGCCACGGTCTCCGGCGGCGAGGTGCGGCCGCAGCAGCGGTCGAAAAAGGCAAGGATGTGGGTGAGGTGGTTGAACTTGGAGCGGCGGCCGGCCACGCCATGGCCCACTCGGTTGTCCAGGAAGCCGCTGTGTGACCAGGGGCCGATCACCAATTCGCTGCCTGCTCCCAATGGAAAAAACAAATTTCAAGCTGCTGTGTACCACTTGCTGCAGTGCATGCTGCCACTGTCATCCTGTAAGGCTTGCGTAGGAAAACGTAACCTTGGTTGAGTGAGCGCAGCAGTCCCCCTGTCCTCAGCTCAACTATTGAGTGGTGCTGAGGTGAGAAAGAATAGAGGTTCGAGTGCCAATTCCAAGCATGCCCGCAGCGAGGGCACATTCTGATCATAGACATTTCAACAGCAACGGTATCATAAAACTGGTAGGTAGTTTCTACTCTGATGATCAAGCATTGTCATCCAAGGCAAGCCTGCTTCAATGCAGTTGCATTATCAGAGACGGAGTGGGGCCAGAAGTACTAGTTGGCTCCACAAGAGAAAAAGGGAAATTAGGGAGTGCACCTGGTGCCTTTGCCGCATGGTAGAAGGCATGGATGCTGGAGAAGGCAGTCTGGTCGAGCCAGCCAGACATGAGCGCGAGGGGCACCCCAGAAGACGCGATCTTGTCTGCCACAGAGCAGGCGCTGATCTGGAGGAGCAGCTCAAATTTCAGACGGATGCCATGTCAAAGGCGCTCAAAAAGAGAGCAGCAGGAGCACATTAGTCTGAGCTGATATGAGGTGCACCTGCGTGGCGGACACGCCAGAGAAGGGGTCCAACTGGTCAGTGAAGCGAATGACGCGTCCGGCTTCAGCAGGCTGCCAGCTGACATGCTCTTTCAGAGCCTCCCTCAGCTTCGCCTTGGCCGCTGCTTTCTGGGAGCGCTGCTGCCTATAGGAGGGCTTCTACACCCAGCAAACAAGGTGTGCTATTCATCATCAAAACACTGCATGACTAATGTGCATATTTCCTGGAGTATTTGTCAGAGCAGGGACTGTCAATGTGAGCCCTTCAACAGTATAAACAGATTTGGAGCATGATGGATCCACTTGTCCGCTTCACTGAGGCGCACTCACCGCTGTTACTGCAGAAGGAAGCTCTTTTGCGCCATCGACGCCTTCTGAGCTGCCATCCTTTCCATGGTCTGACCAGCCATTCTCAACCACGGGTGCGCATCCCCTACAGCAGGGACAAGCACAAAACTCGAGAGTTACAGCACGGGTGGGGAGTGTACTTGAGCCTTGAGCTAATCCCTGTGCACAGCTGTGAAAGGTACTCTTCTTGCCATGCAGTGATGGCATGACAAGGATGAGCCATACTTGGACAGCATCTTGAGAGGCAGGGCGGAGTGCCCCGGCAGCTTCATGAAGTCATTGCTGTCCATGGCCTTGCAAAAGCAATCCCACTCACGTACAAAGCTGCGGTTTGCTATGCCCCCAGGCATTGCAATGTCATTGAAAAGATCCCTGCCACATTTATAAAATCTGAGACTGCATTGGTTTTTTTTCTTGTTCTGAGCAGCCAATGATGAGGAGCCAACCACGATTTTGTATCATATGGAGCATTGAGAAAAGCATGGGAGCACACCAGAAGGGATACTGAGCCAGGCAGCCTTTTATTGCCGGATGATGCATGCTCAGACTGAACAGAGCTGCTGTAGCCTCGTATGATACCCCAGAGAGGATGACCTGTGTGGAAAATTGCACATTGTGAGATCGTCCAAAGACAGGGGAGGATAGATACTTTTTTGTGGGTAAGTTCACTGAGTGTTGGCAGCCAAGCGCACCTGTCCATTGCTCCAGCTCTGCTTTGTGATCCAGTCGATGACCTCAATGGAATCCTCTCGCTCAGCAGGCGCCCATGGCATGCGCCACTGGCCATAAGAAGCGCCTGCCAAAACATGCCACTAGTCACTCACATGCCCCACCAGTCTGTCTACCTTGAAACCAACGGGCGATAGACATGTGGACTGCTTCTTGCAGGCAGAGGATGCGTGTGCTTTGCTGACCTGTGCCGCGCACATCACTGGTGACAACAGCATAGCCCGCTGCCAGGAGCGCGGCCTTGAGCTCAAAATTGATGGGGTCAATGGGCCGGCCATTGGTGAATTTTCTCAAAGGCCAGCGCAGCCGCATGCCTCTCATATACCTGAGCCAGCACCAGTGATGATCCTCGCAGAGGGATACGAAATCCTGAATGTACCAGGTTGCTCACTGTGCAGGTCTGCTCCAACAGGTGCACCAGTGGACCTGCTTGTTTTATAATTCCATCCCCGTTGTCAAAAAGACTGTTAAGGCAGCACCAAGGACCTAGAAAGATGCAACTCACCTTGTCTGGAAGAAGACAGCTGGCACAGACATGCCAGCAGCCTTTTTACTTGGGAGCATGCAGTCTGCAGCAATATTGACGCCATCCCTCATGGTAATGTAGTATGACTGTAAACAATACACTGTTCTTAGTTCCTCATTGAAAGCTCGCTTGGCACACGGAAATCGGTGGACAGTCCGCGCGTGAGCCGTTAGACGAAGACACGCACGACTATCTGGCCTACAAATTCCCTTGGAACGACATAACTGGGCTTTGAGAACGACACAAACACAAATAACGCCTGCTTACCATGTAAGCAGCAGCTTTCAGGTGGTCCAAGACTTTACGAGGAACAGCAAACGGCTTATCCGAGATGCTGCTGTCCCAGTGAGCATCAGAATGCATCTTGTGAAGATTCTTTGATGTTTTTGAGGTGTCGGTTGTCTTCAAGAGCCCCATCACTGGAAACTGTATGTACAAAAGTGTTGATTGCGAGAATGTCAACCGAGGGTGAACATGAATTCACGAAAGACGACTTCACAGGTCAATTAGAAGTGTTTCAAGAACATTGTACACCTCAGCCATGATAAACACTTGAAAGGGCGCGCTGCAAATCTTCTGGAACCAGGGCCCACAAATGCTCTCGTCATGGGACGTCGACGTGACTCATCGACAATGCGGCAAGAATTTGCACGTGGGTTACAAGCAGCTTTGCAAAAGAAGAACAGATTGATGCACCTACACTCACCATCTAAGAATTTTGTGGACGAATGTAGAGTGTCGAGCACATCAGGGGTTTTTTGGGGGTGTCGTCTTTCCAAGGGGGTTTTGACTTTGTTGTGGACATCTCTGTCTTGGCAGCTTCGGCCCCTGAACATCTCCTATTGAAAAGTTTCTCACTGTTTAGTTCGTCTCAGCTGTTGTGCAGTTGTTATGCGGATCCTCCAGCCTCTTAGCTCAACCAGCTAAGGGTGCAAAGGGCACACAAATAGGCAGCAACACCTGTAATCGTGGATAGCGTGACAAGAATCTGCTCCGAGCGGTCAACAGATAGCCACAGTTGATGTCGACAGTTGCATCAGGGTCCGCCCGCCCTTTCAACCTTTCCCTGGCTGCTTTGCCCTTGCACCTTTCCATCCACCATGGGTTGCTCCGATTTGGGTGCAACGACACTAATAATTCCTCTTTGCTAACATCCTGGCAATCTCGTACCACCCCTACGATTTAGGGCAGCATGCATGCCCTGACTTACTTTTCTCATGCCATGTGTCAGGCCACTGCTGCCCTGCGCAACAGCTGGTCGGGGGGCCCATGGAATCTTCCCCTGCAGACATAGACACTCTTCAAGAAGGCTGAGGCGACAGCACAAAAGATCACATGGTAGCAACATCGCGCCAGGCCTTGTGGTGCACTGCCTGCTCCGAGCAGACTACGCAGCAACTGCCAGCGATTCCAGCGTTCTGCAGCGGCCTCTAAAGGATGAGCTAACTCCTGAGGAAGTGCGCAACGTCTTTGACTACCCGCGCAACCTCAATGAAAAGTGCGCTGCTGCCCCATTATCAAGCCCTCTTATTTCCTGACACTATCTCGCACCAGCATGTGCAGACGTGTTAAAACACATGTGCGGACATGCCTCGACACTGTGTGACATTTGATACTCTGCAACGTGAAGGCATTTGCTAAGCTTCATCTGGTTTGCAGCTCCTCGAAATTCTGGAGTGAAAGCTAAAGAGGAAGCTGCGGGTTACCAAAATTTCATTGTTGTTACTCAGGTATGAGTTGGGCAAGGTGCTGGGCGCTGGCAGCTTTGGCATAGTTCGGGAAGCGGTAGGCAAGCGCACAGGAATGCACTACGCATGCAAGACCATCCCTAAGGTGCCCAAGAGGGGCAAGGGGACGCCGCGCTACCTGCTCAAACTCCAGACAGAAGTGGACGCAATGGTGCAGCTGGGCCCCTCCCTCGATGCAGTCTACCTCAAGGTAAGTCTTTTCTTAGCTGGCTCGCATATTGCCATATCTCCCAGCGTTGGAGAGGCTGCTATAACCCGCTGATCTGCATGCAAGCTTGCTACATAAAGCTGTCAGAGGGTTGATGAGGGCCTTCCAGTCTTCCTAGGCAGGGACATCTGGGTCTGGTGTCTCTATGTTCTTCTGCTTCGCATCCCTGCTATATATTTGCCATAATACCCTGCTTTCTCAACGCTGACTCTGTCAGGTCAGGTGCAAGGCATCAGAAGAGAGATTGGGAGTCTGATAGACTTTAAAGGATATGGGGAGCGGGGCATGCCAAAGAACGTTGAGCTGTTCAGGCTGCAGATCAATTCAAGAAAACCTTCTGGTGTCAGAGCTGTCAACATAGAGTACGGTAGTCTGGCGGCACAAAGGAAGGCAAGGGGCACCTTGTGACAAGCCAGGAAAGCCAGTTATAATGAAGTGTATGCGTGCACATGCAGGGTGCATTTGAGGACGACGCAAACATCCACCTGGTGATGGAGCTGTGCAGCGGCGGGGGGATCCTGGACCGCATGAAGGAGGGAACGCTGACGGAGGCGCGCATTGCAGTCATCATCCGCTCGGTGCTGCGCTTCATCGCGCAGTGCCATGCCAAGGGCATCATCTACCGCGACGTCAAGCCGGACAACTTCCTGTTCCTGACCAAGGATGAGGACTCGCCCATCCGCGCCACCGACTTTGGGCTCTCCATCAGGTCAGCTCCTGCCTGGAAGCAACTGATATTCACGCCGGTTTGTCCACAGGATTGTTGTGCGGCTTGCTCGTACGGCAGGCACAAGACGCCAGTCCAGAGCTTGGCCTGTCCAGTAGGTCAGCTTCTTATTCAAGCATTGTCAGCAGCTCTTTTGCTTGCTTTGGTGGGCTTGCTTGCAGGACTCTCTTTCAGCTGGCATGCATGCATGGCAAGGCACACTGCGCTCCGCATACGTTGTGTGCTGGATAAACTTTAAGATTGATCAGCTGAGACGTGGCTGATAGTCAGACAATGTTGCATGTCGCGGAATTGAGTAAACCCAGGAATCATGCTCATTAGACACCTGTGCATTCCTGGGTCGCATGACGGCCTGTCAACACACAAAATGGAGTGCGCTGCCCTTCTGAGAGTTCCAGACGAAAGCTTCTCAACCTGGGGTGCCTGCAGGCATTGGCCGGCGGACGGCAAGCTGAAGTCGCGCAGCGGCACGCCAGTGTACATGGCGCCGGAAGTCATCATGCAGGAGTATGGGCCCGAGGCGGACCTGTGGAGTGTGGGCATGCTGCTGTACCAGCTCCTCACCGGCACCTTCCCCTTCTGGGACTCCGTGCAGAACATCTCCCTTCAGCAGGCACGCCCCCATGCCGTCAAAGAGTTGTCTGATGCTACACTCTCCTGTGCTTGCTATGGTGGTAGCAGTATTAAGTGAGGGACAGGTGTCTTGTGGGCATGCTACTTCTAACGAGGTGGTATCGGCTGTGAGCAGGTGTGGCAGGCGATCCTGACAAAGAAGGTCGACCTGAATTCCTGGAAGATGAAGCGCTCGGTGTCCAGCGGCGCTCGAGACCTCTTGAAGGTGAGTCACGTGTGATGTTGTACACCTCATGGAATCTATAAGACATACATGCGTCACGTGCCGAAGGACCTTCCACCACGCTCCATTGTTCTGCCTCGTTTTGCTACGAGGGACCCTTAAGTGTTGCAAATCTTTCATCTGCAGCCCACCCTCCCCAATACCTCATTTCTGCGTCAACTGATCGAGCCAAGTGGACGGTGCTGCACATCTGGACCTGGGGTCTTTTGTATCTCCTTCCCCTGAAAGGGGCTTTATTGCCACATTCGGGGAATTGCTGGAGGGCAACCCAACCAAGTGGCCATGAGCGGCAGCCCTAAACTCATTTTGTCGGCAAGGTTAGTGTAATCGGGTGATTCACTGAATGCAGGGGTTGCTGGAATGCGAACTACATCTAATCTCGGTGGCATACACAACCCTTTGCCTTGAAGGGGTCATACACCGAACTCAGGGGTTGCTGCCCTCAAAGGGTAAATGCACCGCATGCAGGGGTTGCTGGAGCGCGACCCGGCCAAGCGGCTGACGGCAGCGCAGGCGCTGGAGTATGCCTGGGTCAAGGAGGGCGGCTGTGCGCCCACCACGCCCCTGGAGGGCACAGTGGTGCAGCGCCTCCAGCGTCACGCCACCTACGGCCACCTCAAACAGGCGCGCTCTCCTTTATGTCAGGAAGATTTCCAGATCCCTCATCCTTCACTGGCCTGTAGCACAAAACTGGCCTGTAGCACAAAACCAGCCAGCAGGCATTGCTGGACAGGTTCCAACTTGAGACATTCCTGCACTAGTGCGACTTCAATGGGGTTGCATTAGATTGTTTGTGTTCTGTTCCTGGAGGATCGCCAGCCAAACATGAGTCAGCATGTACTGCCGCCCTCAGAAGAGATGTACTGCACTCGATGGCTCTGGCAACATTGCTCTGTGGCTTTCCAAGTATGAAGGACATGGGCATTGTGTGCGTTGTTCCATTAGCTCTGCATTCTTCAGGAGACAATTGCATTGAGCTGGTTTGAGACTGCTGCCAGAGCAGATACCAGCTCAATTCTGTTCTGTTGGGTCCCCAGAGTTAGCTTCCTCTTAGGAAACACAGTGCCTCCTGCCCTACTTCAAGTCATGAGCATCATACAAGGTTCTCATGGTGACATGATATCATTTTGGCCACTGGTGCAGATGGTGCTGCACATGATTGCGGAGGATGTCATTTCCGACACCGACCACAAGGCTGTGCGCATAATCGCCGCTCTCAAGTGAGACTTCCTTCCTCTTCCAACTCTACCATTGTGCCATGTGTTGTCAATTGCAACACATGTTGAACAGTGCTCCATGCCACCCTCTCTGGCCATCACAAGCGCAGATCATGTGTTTTTAGCAGTGCAGATTATCATGGGCCTGTGGTGTTCTAATGTGGTGTGTGGTAAAAGTCAAGCTGGAATGCGCCCTTGCAGTGACAAATGTGGGTGCTTTTGGGCATCTGAAGCGTTAAGACTGCATGTCAGACTGATTCTGAGTTCGTTTGGCATGAGCAGAAGTGTCACAAAACGGCACAGAGGCAGGATACCCTTGGAAGGTTCAAAGGATGTTCTTCTTGTGCTCCTGCAGGGAGCTGTTTGAGGAGATAGACACAGACAGGTCGGGGGGCATCGACGCAGATGAGCTGGCGGCTGGCCTGCACAAGCGCGGCTACAGCGTGACGCGGCAGGAAGTGGACCAGCTCATCGACCGCATGGACCTCAACCAGGACGGCACCGTCGCCTTTGACGAGTTCTCCTCCGCCCTCGTCGACTGGAAGAAGGTGCGGGAATGCCGCCCCAGAAGAACTCTGCAGATTGCATGATCGCAGCGGTCACGCGCTTGCGCTGCCTGCACTGATGTCCCTTATCATACGATTGCCCACAGTCGTGTCCGCACAGAAGTGCACCAAGAGTCACTCATGCTAAGGGATGATGCGGACTTGGAAAGCTTGAGATCTGCCGCATGCAAGCATCACATTGCAGGGACAGTGACCTTGATGTCCAGTGAGGCGTTGAGATCATTTTGATGGAGGGAGGTGGCTCAATGTGGGAGCGTTAGATGCAGCAACTTCATCTGGGCAGGGGAGGATGTCGGAGGAGTGCGAAGGCTGACTGGCCATTTGTTGTGCATATGCAGCTGCAGCAGGACGAGCTGTGGGAGCAGTGGGTGGGCCAGGCCTTCTCCAAGCTCGACCTCAATGGCGATGGGTACATCAGCCTGGAGGAAATCATGCACAAGCTGCCCCTCATGACTACCGACCCAGACGATGACGTGGAGAGCGAGCGCCTGCTTGAGGTGCGCATGCAGCTTGCTCTGTCTTATGTGACCAACAACCCGGGGAGTCTTTTTGGATGTTTGTGAGGGCTCGCTCTGCAGTGCACCTCAGCCCAAGCCCCAACGAGAGCACTCTCACGACGTTCCTGGTTCATCCCCTTACAATGCCCTTGCAAACTGGCCCTGTTTTCATCCCTGTGTCTCTGGAAGGAAAGCAGAAAGAGATGGGATCAAGAAGAGCTTTGGCACAGATCGAGTGCTTGGGAGTCGCTATGCTGCTGTAAAGAAATGATTTGCTAATGTGAGTGATCATCACGGAGCGCAGTTGCTTATTAGTGCGGTTGCTGAGCAGTGCATTTAAGTGCGTATGGTCCTGCTGCAGGCACGCAGGATGCTGAGGGAGGCTGATGAGGATGGGGATGGACTGGTGTCAAAAGAGGAGTTCCACGACCTCTTCACCAAGCAGTCCATGCCCGATGTGCTGGAAGGCTATGATGCCAGATGGCAGCCAGTCAGCAATGGCACCAATGGCATATCTTAAAACACAAGTGGCTGTTTGAGCTTGGTACTGTATTAGGATCCCAACCTTAAGGTGCAAGCTTGCAGATGGGACGCTGAGGCTCTGCATTGCCATGCGCAATGCAGCCTACATTGGCAAGATTTCCACATGTCCAATTCCTTTGCTGAATATGGAGTCATTCGGCACGGTGCACTCAAGAGGTGCCGTCAGAGATACAGTTCCGTCAACTGGTGCATGTCGTCATGTTGGTGCTTCTGTCTGGAGAAGAAGAGATTTCTGTTGAGCTCCCAGAGCAAGACTGACCATGGCCTAATCTCCCTGGCGGTGTGGAGAAGATACATATCTGCGAATCATTGTGTTGGAATTTCTTTTGAATGCATTTTTCCTGTGTACTCTCGTGTCATGGCAGCAATGGACATGTGTCACGCCTTGGCCTGCTGTCTGATACACCAATTTTGGAAGATTCGTGCTCTCTTTCTCCGCTATTGAATAAAAGTTTGGTACTGTAAACCGCTATTTTGAGATGCCAGCTGATCAGTGTTGGGAAGTGTTGGTATCTTGATGATGGAGTGGAGTCTGTATATCAAGGGTTTTACTGTCTGCCTATTGTAAAGGAAGTCTGCGGTCTATTTCCATTCGAGTGTACAGAAGAACATTAAGCCTGCGTCTTCCACTTGCCAGCCACTACATGGGAGAAAAAAGCTCATGCATGTTCAATTCGATTGATTATCATGATGTTGGTGGAATGTTCTTGAGCAACTCTTTGGCGCTATTTGAGAGGAAGACATACCTACACTCCAGTAAGAATTTGGCATGGATAGAAGGAATCATGCAGCAAAAGGTTGCGGTTCCACAGGCCAACCACCAGCCGAGATTCCACGCTCTGCCCTCTGGCACGTTCTCCCTTCACCGACTAGGGCGCAGACTGAGCTTGCTGCGTTTCCGCCCTGGGCCGGTTCGCCTGCCTTTAACTGCCTCGACTGCCAATCCTCCGATCGGCAACCGGCACAGACCCCAGCCTTGAATGGGACGCAGCCGTCAACAGACATGCGTGGGCGGCTTGCGATAGGCTGCCGTTCTCGCGAACCAGCTCCCACTCGGGTGACAACGATGCGCTACCATCGCCAGCTGGCGTTTTACCCATTCTCACCCATATATGACCCTTCTCATGTACGAAAAAAACAAGTACGGGACGGATCAACCGACTCCCAAATGAAACACAGCAGCTCCTTCCAAGGTTCATTGTAAATGAAAAACTAGCAAAGAGTCAAGTGGTGCTTTTGCTTCATAGGATGCAAGCAATCAAGACACGACCAGCCCAGAGATCCCGGTGTTCATGGGTGGCAGTAATCCTTGAAGAGGTGTTGCTCAGAAAGTAGATCATAGAGCCAGCGGCGCTAAATTCACTTAAGGATGAATAAAGAAGTCCCATCGATTCCATATTTTGTAGCAGACAGACCGAAAGAAGTGCTCAAAGGCAACACTCGCCTAGACGGCAGAGGCTATGAAGTCTTTAGAAATGTCTGTAAGTTTCCTGGCAACTTGTACTTCCTATAGGCACTAATATCTGCAGCATCATTGAATGGACATCGAGAAGTAGCCTCAGACAACGATTCAACACCTGCAGTCTACACACTGTGCCTGTGAGCTAGGTGTTATAAGAAATTACATATTGACGAATGCGACCAGCCCAATCATTCTATGCTCTACCTCATCCTTTGGGTGCCACTGAAGATAGATGGGGCTTCTTTGATCGCAGTCATGAAGCCCGGGACTCTGAGCCAAGCGGCTGGTTCAGCATATGCAGAATTCGGCAACACGAAGGTCATGGTTGGAGTGTGAGTTGCACCTCCAGATCCTGATTGCATGCTTGCCTACAGCCTGCAGTAGTAACGTGACTGACAGAGGAACGTATTTTGCAAAAAATAGCCATCATCCATGGCAGTTTGTGCTGGCAGGTATGGCCCGAGGGAGAGCGAAAGAAGAGAAGCTTTCAGCACAGAGGGAAGGCTGCAATGCGATGTTAAGATTGCCAGCTATGCCCGCCGTGAACGGAAGGGCTTTGGACAGGCAGGCACAACCAAGCTCCATATGTCCATATGTTCACTAGTGAAGCGATGGAATTACTCTGACAATTGCATCATTGCTTGCTGTCAGATTGCTACAACATGCATCTCAACGTGTCGATATTGCTGCTATGCTCGACCGCCATGCACACGCCGCCCCATACAGCAGCTTCATCCACTTGAAAATGTTTACTACATGCGTAGAACGATGAGGAACGGGAGCTCTCAGCACAGATGCAGATAGCACTGGAGGCAGCGGTGCGGCTGCAGACCTTCCCCAAGGCCAATGTGGACATCTACGCCCTCATCCTGGAGTCTGGCGGAGCAGACCTTGCAGTCTGCATCTGCGCCGCTGGCATGGCACTGGCAGATGCAGGCATTGAGATGGAGGACATGGTGTCAGCCTGCAGCGTGGTGAGCGCTGGCCACCACATGTCATTACATCGAGGCAACGCTTATCACTCGGGGAGCACAAAAGGGAGGAAGACATTGCCTGGAAGGAACAGCATGTTGCCTGCTGATTTCATCTCTGAGCTCATAAAATGAAGAGGCCAACATGCACGAGGGTGGTAGCTTGCCTGCCAATTGCTCAAGTCATTACAATCAGCACGTGAGAAGTGTCATCAGATGACATGGTCTTGCAAGCTCGGATGAGAAGCGTTGAAGCGATGCAGTGCTGTGCAGAGTCGAGTGGATGGACATCTTCTGCTGGACCCAACCATGGATGAGGCGTACCGGGAAGATGGCAGCGCTTTGCTGGCCATGATGCCCTCAGCCAATGCTGTGAGCCTCATCAAATGTCCTTCATAATTGTGCTTGACTTTGACTGCTGGCAGCACATCAGACTTGCTTTCCGCAACATGAGCTGCATATCTGGCACATAAAATCCTGAAGGTATCAGGATTCTTAGAAATTGAAATGTGTACTTCCCTCACGTGGGTGTGTTTGCACTGCACCATGATAAGGGTGGTGTTCTAACAAGCTGCCTGTCGTTCCCATGGCAGGTGGCCCAAGTGGTACTCATAGGACAATGGAGCAGTGCGCAGGCCAGCGAGGTGCTGCAGCTGTGCATGGGCGGCTGTTCGCAGATAGATGCCTACATGCGGCAGTGCTTGCGTGATGCTGTTTCATGACAGCAGATGTGATTTCTAGTATTTGGTGTAGCATGCAGTTGAGGGCCTCGCACAGTGACCTGCAGGCGAATTGCTCGTCCAATGAAGTCTGCAATGATGTTCTCTATGCAACCAGTACAAAGGCATGCTGCTATGTTGAACTTGCAGAAACGTGCACCTGTAATGACTCCTGTCATTTGATGGCAAAGGCATTGGCGAACAGGTTCCCCGGGTGGGAAATAAGAAAGGCTAGAGCCTGCAGGGGCTCGAGCTCGTCATTTACAGTTGTGGGATACTGTTAAGATTTCTAGGCCTTTTGCAGTAGATCCTAAAGACTCGTGAGTGATCACACGAAGCACTGAGGCAGGGAGCAACTGCCCCCTCTCGCCTCTACGCCCATCATGACAGCAATCACCGCAGCTAATGAGATGGCAAAACAGCTAGCATTGTCCAGCAAAACAGCAAACTAAAGTCACTTGTACACGCCCAAAAATTAACCCTGCATCTTGACATGTTGCAAGTCATCGTTCAGGAAGTTCTGAATAAGAAGAGAAGACAACCCCTTACCAAGGGAGTATCCACGCGCATTTACATCAAGAAAGCATTTAAGACGACCACAGCTTAGCACATTTCAGACAAACCACTCACCATCCGGACCATTGGGATCCCACGTCAGGCCTGTCCAGATCTTGCAATCCATCCGCATCATCTGTACGCCTCACCAATGCAACCAGACACCATGGGATTGCACATATCCGGGACACCCAGGAATCCAATATGTGACCAGCATGCCCAATACTACCTCTTTGGGCAGCTCTTAGATTGATAAGTCCATTCTTGCGGATAGTCGCATGTCAGAG
This sequence comes from Coccomyxa sp. Obi, assembly GCA_020887355.1. Classification (NCBI taxonomy): domain Eukaryota; kingdom Viridiplantae; phylum Chlorophyta; class Trebouxiophyceae; family Coccomyxaceae; genus Coccomyxa; species Coccomyxa sp. Obi. The sequence goes on from AP025000.1 coordinate 516,296, forward strand.
TGCACCGATCTTTCTCATAAGCAGTTTGGAGGCCAGTTGCCATGCCCAAAACGCTCCATGCATTCAATCAACTTTGCTGTCTGATAGCTAGTTAGTCTGCGCAGACTATAGGCAGACCACCACGTGCTGCACACTGTTTCACTGGCCGATAGACGCACAATAGAATGACTGCTTCCAGCCATGCCCTGTCTGCTGAAGAGAGGTGCATACAATCAGAAGCTATGGTTGCTGAAAACTTTGTGTTGGCACGCAAAAGCGGATGAGAGTACACTGCATCGAGGAAACCTCAGAGTGCAGAACCAGCCCCGCTATCATGGACCCCAAGATGACAAGTAATGTTGCTCCGCGATCACACTTCCCCATCCTCTGCATCATCGTCATCATCGTCAAAGTCCGCATCATCGTCGTCATCTCCCTTGAGCTCCAGCCCAAACACATCTCCAAGTGCGTTGTTGCCGCCATCCACAAACAGCTCCTGCTGGTCTCGCAGGTCGGATGGCTTCTCCACATTCTGTGCAGACAGAACCCATACATGAGCAAGAGCGAGATAATGAAGGCCTTATATAAGCACACGCTTATGTTTAGCCTTCATCCGATCTCCGCCTGTTTTCCAACTTCCGACAAGCAAACAAAAGAGGCAGCTCAAGCAAATGTGAATAAATGTCACCCTGTCTTGTCCTGTCGTCAATGGCAACGTAAAACCTCAAAGCTGCCATTTTTGCTCGCCTCAAAGCACAACATCAGTTTTCATATCCTTGACCGCCAATGCAATTGATCAAACAGTCGTTGTCTCAATGCATATCCTGAGGCACTGCTTCAGCAACCCACATCCTTGGTGACGAGACCTTTACTGCACTTCATGGCTGATACTACACCGAACAAAACAGTCCTACACAGGAACCTCTGGAGGCTGCGCGCACCTGCAGCTGGGCGATCTCGCGCTCGCGCTGCTCCTCGATAGCACGCCGCTGCTGCTCTGCCCGGGCGCGCTCGGCCGCGCGCGCCGCCTCGGCCTCGGCCTCGGCCGCCGCGCGGCGCTCCTCGGCTTCCCGAGCGGCTGCCTCCTCCGCAGCTTCCCTCTCCTTCCGTTTCCGCTCCTCCTCTGCCTTCTTGTCCTCCTCCTGAACAAGAGGATAGGCTGGCTGTCAGCAGCTTCACTGCAACGCATGTTGCTTCGGGAGCTAAAAAATTGTCAGTCGGAGCCAAGTAGGAATGCAGGAATGCTGCAATTCATGCTACTTGAAAGCATGAGTTGCAGCATCAGCATTCACTGGCGGTGAAGGCAAAAGCGACGGACATGTTACCCTCAGCTAGCTCAAGAGCATGCACCAGGTGCACATGTGCAGCTGCAGGGCAATCAGGTGCGCGCACCTGCTGCTGCTGGTGCTCCTCGAGGGTCTTGAACTGGTCCCACAGGTTGTCATCTTCGCCGCCCTCTTCGCCCTCATCGGCTTCGCCGTCTCCCTCGGCGCCACCGCCCTCATCGTCCGGCTTCTCTGTCAGCGTCGCCCATGCGTTGGCGTTCTGCAATGTCACCTCCTGCAGTCATCACAGTTACTAAGCGTTCTGCAGTGTCACCTAGTGCTCTGCACTGTCACCTCCCGCAGGCAGCACGATCACTGAAGATGAAGAGCCTCACTAAGGTGTACCACACAGGCACTAACACTCTGCGGTACACCACCTTTGTACTGCAAGCAAGTACTGCAAGTACTGCACAGCTTTGGAGTAATCGGCTAGATGAGACACATGCTGCAACACAATGAGAGAGTCTTCCTCGATTGTGCAGACTCCAAGCATAGAATATCCTCCCAGTCAAGACACACATATCACTCCAGTTGCATCCCATGTACATTGGTCAGGATGCCCCTTGATGCAACGGCCACACACCGTACACCCACTAGTCCCTTTGCTACTCACAACAGGCTACAACAGCGGTCTGCACGAGAAATCCTGCTGCACCACTGCTGTGTTCCAGTTGTGAATGGGCATGCACAGCTTGCCTTCTTGTTGGCCATGTTCTTTATGATCTGCGGCTGCTGCCTTGGCACCGTGGCTGATACAAAGTCCATGCCGTCCCCGGCGGCGCTTTGATGGGCTGTGCAGCCCCAGAGCACTTTGTCAGCACCTTTCCATTATCAGATGCAATGCAGCCATTTCTTGGAATCAGGAATAGGAGCTGACAGGCAGGAGCTACAGGGTGTGCATGCACACCTTTGGTGCCATGGTTGGCAGTGGAGCCGCCCAGCTGCTTTGAGCCAACTTCCCCTTGCGAGTCGGATAATTCAGAGACTCCAGCCTCTGCAACGCAAGGGAACTTCAGGATCAGAGAACCTTTGGTAGAGATTCTTCCTGGGATGTGCCGGGGGCCCCACAAAAAACATGATGATAGTGGTCAAAACAGCCGAAAAAATGCAGCATCCAGCTGAGTTTCAGGATGGCACATCAGACCCACAGAGAGCATGCATCTGCCTTGCAAGAGCAAGAATGTGGATGCATGCAAGATGGCATGATGAACATTTGTGCGCCTACCACTAGAGGGTTGCCCACTGCGCTGCCTCGGCACATCTGCAGAGTCGCCATGCTTGTCTTCCTGGCTGTCCCGGGGCCCAGCACCGCCCTGAAGACAATCACAATCGTCAAGCGAGCGCAGACATTCTAGGGGGCAGACTCTCGTACTTCCTCTGTGCACTTCAGGGCACAGCAGAGCTTTCTTGATGAATCAAAGTTGTGTCTCAAGTCCCACCCTTCAAGATGGCGAGTGCAGAAGTGTGCAGGCAATGTTCACATGTGCCACAGGCTCAGGATGTGTCAGAGGCAATGCCCCAACCTGATGGTTTGGGCGCCCGGCATCTTGCCCGCCTTCCGGCTGCTGCGCTCCCCCAGAATCAGGCAGCCGCCCTATGGAGAGGTCTGTCACGAGCGCATTCAGCCGCCAAAGCGTCTCCTGACTCAGATCATCTATGTCGACCTCCACCTCCTGATCCTGCAGAGTGACAAGAACAGAAAGCGCTCGACTACACGCAGCGCCATCAAGATTGCTCTGTAGAACAAGTGTGAGCAGGCTGGTGAGGTGGTCTGAAGACAGGAAGCGAAAGTAGATGCACCTCGCCAAAATTCTGGCTCTCTGCAATAATTTCCATGACCAGACCCAACTTGTCTCCGGGGAGAGAGCCCAGCCCTTGGCTAAGCCTGCGCTTCTCCTCGAATGTCATAGGTCTGTTCCCTGGCGCTGCAACCTCACCATCCTGCGCCTCAACCTGAAGCAACACAATCATTTAGCATGCCTGTCTAATGAAAAAATTGCTACGACGTTGTCAGGGCTGACGCAATCTTCCAGTCGTGTGGGAATCCATCGACTTCGAAGAAAAGTGATACGCACCTGCTGCTGCAGCATCCGGAGTTCCCTGTCCATCTCCTCCATTTGGTGAGGCAGCTCAGGTCCGCCAGCCAACCTCTGCACCGCACAGAATAGGGATCAGGAAAAACATCCACAGAAGGTTCACAACACGTCGTCCTCGAGACGCACTGCGAGACTTGCTCAGCCGCTAAACAAATCGAGCAGGTAAAATTTCAAAATTGCAATCGCATATGCAAGAGCAATGCAGCCAATGAGCCCTGTCTCTCAGTGCAAGATGTAAAGTTGCGATCCTTTCAGCAGCTCCTTTCTCTTGTGCTCTCTTTACAACTTGCTGAAACAAAGCAAAGCTTCTCACCAGGTCCTCTTGACGCTGCCTCAGCATCTCCTCCTCCCACTTCTGCTCCAGGCCGGACGCAGCCCACTTCTTTTCCCAGTACTCACTCATCCAGTCCCCGTTTGTCCTCACTGGCTGTCCGATTGGGTTATAGAGGCGGCAATTTTCCCAGATCTGCCGCATGTCGTCCCTAAACTGGTACACGTTCGTGTACTTCCGGACTGTCCCCTTCGCTGGATTGTGAGCAAGCTTGCCAGCGACATCGTTCAGAGCCATAGGCTTCTTCACAAAGTGGAAGTAGTCCAGGATCTTGAGCTTCACAGGATCCACAGGCTCTACGAACATCAGCGCTTTCTGATTGCTTTTGACGTTGCGCAGAATGGTTTGACATTGCTGGAACAGGGCTGTCACTCTCTTTTCTCTCTCTGCCTCGATCTGGGCCCTATCTGAAACTGCTCCACCCACACCAAAGTGACCCGCAGCACCGGCCTTGCTAGGACCCCTGGCTGCCTTTGCAGGGCCTGTCAGAAGCCCAACACCGGCGTTCAGGGCCTGCAGCTGCTGCTCTAGTGCTGCTTTTTGCTGCTGTATCTGCTGCAACTCCTCTTCTAGCTGCCGTTTTCGTTCACGGATGTGTTGCCGACGGGACTGAGCATCCGGGGGCTCGAGCACCCCGTTCATTTTTGCCCAACAAATGCAAATATGTTTGCTGGCCCTGGCACACTGCTGGGAATTTACATTTCAGGACGCCGTCGGATTCTTGTGCGTGTGTGTCATTTACCCTTATTTCCAGGGACTTCACCACAATCCCAGCAAAGCCCTCATCCGACTCGGTGCGATCCTTTAGATTAGCTTTATCTGGTCCAGCTCCACTTGGCAAAGTCAGTTTCGCCGACATCAAGTTTGGTTCCTGGTCGTACCAGCAACGGAAAAAATCTGCTTGAAGGGGGGAACGAGAGGCTGTTCTTCGTCCCGCAAACAGAGCAGGTCCTTCTTGCGCATTATACCTCGGAGCATGTTGAAATTCCCACAATGTTGAGTTTTTGCAATGTTTAATTTATTCGTACAGCCTGTTAGCTTTCCTCATGCTGGCTGAGCAGTTTCGTTCAGTTCAGAACGGTGTCCAAGATGTACCTTACTGATGGATTGGACCATTAGACTTGCTGATGAGATTTCTCTGGCATAGCAGGTAGAACTCTCGCAAGGATAGTACAAAGAGGGTTTGAAAAGCCATGCAGCAACAAGCTCTCACCGGAGTGCGGCCTTTCAGCCTCTTCGCTCCCAAGCCCACCTTCCAACCGCGAAGGCAGCGACTTGCTTGCAAGGCGGCAGCCTCTAAAGATCTGCTCAATTCCGAGCAGACCTCCAAGGCTCTGGAACTTCAGCTGAAGAGGGCACAGGGCAGGTCAGCTGAGAGCGCAGCCCCCGAAGCCACCAGTAAGCCTGACGGGTCAGTTCTCTGCTGCCATGAACATCCTACACAGTACCATTGTCTGAACGAGTCTGCCTGTACATCATGATGGCTGTGGTAATGCCTGCCTGTGATTCTCGTGAGGTCTGCCACTTTAATAATGCTCTCTATGCAGGTCTTATGAAGCAGATCTATCGGCCAGAAGGCAGGCCGCGAGGGACTGGATCACCCCCTGGCTGGTGCGCAGCCGGCTCATCTGTATTCTGTTCATGGAACACAGTGTGATTCTAGCATTGTTCTACTCTTATCCATATGTAGGAGCAAATGTAAAGGTACGTTCTCACGTGTGCAGGAAGCATCGCAGAAGAAGCGCTCGCATGCGGTCATGTCGGAGATGAGAGGGCGCGTGGAGCTGCTCAGCAGCGACCAGGAGAAGGCTGCCCTCACTCGTCTGCTGGGCAATGATTCCTCTGCGGTGCGTAGCTGCTGTTACGGATGCTGACACTGTCTTGCAACCCAGTGAAGATCTGGTTTCATGTGATCTCTGTACCTGTATGCATCAGTGGGTGGCTCACGCCTGTCAGTGTTGGTTCACCGACAAGGCTGACCAAGATGACCTCGTACTGCCAGGGCAGAATGTGAATCAGAAACTGCAATCACACACAGCCTGAGCATGTGGAAATCGAGATGGTATGGCAGTTGCATGGCTGCTCGCATGGCTCGGTAACACTGCTTGATTGTCTGCTTGTATGTTGTCTTGAGTGGACCACCTTGTGAAGCACAGGTCAACCAGGAGAATGGATCTGCTGGCGGTGCAGAGAGCAACGGCAGCGGGGCAGGGGCCGCGAGCGAGGAGCAGCCGTCCAGGTTTGCACCCAGTGAGATTCTGGAGGATGGCAGCATGGTGTACACACTGTCTCTGCTGCAGTCTGTGGACTATGAGGCAGTGCTGGCACCCTGAAAGACTTGGAGGTGCATGCCAAGTCGCAGCTTGTGAGTGAAGGACATTTTTCCTTACGTCCTGGGATGATCTTCCTGAGAGCGCACAGGGATACATGTGCTGTGTATGACATATTTGGGTGGGGGTTCTAGTGCAGTGTATTGGTGGTTAGTACTTGCGAGTGAATCCAAGATGATATCATCACATTTATTTTCTGTGTGAGAAGAGGAGAACTTGCAATAGAAGGCTGCATATATATTAAGCACAGGTTGTGCCAGTGCCAATGCCAGTGCCACAGTGTGCACAGTACTGTCGCTAGTGAATCTTTGAGGAATAGGCACTGCAGACAGATGTTTTGAAGATACGTCCTGCCACGACAATGTGTTGTTTGCTCTTGAATATACCTCGCTTTGAAGGGCAGCTGCTGGGGCTTCCTAGAATTGCAGCGGGGTCACGATGTAAAGCGCTTCTGAGCGGCGCTGTGAGCGTTGTCTAGACAGATCTTAGAGATCTTAAGCTCCATTAATGATCTGGCTAGGACAGCCCTGTGGTTTCAAATATGGCCTTGCAGCTTGGCCGACCTGTAGGTGGCATTTGCCCACATGGGCGAATTATCAAAGGTTCTGGCAAAATCTTTGGATAAAACATCTCACGTGGATGCCTTGACGTCAGCAGCTCCCTCAGATCCTCTCCCCTGTCGAACCCAAATGAATTCAAACCTCAGGCTTTTTATTTCTGGAGGGTTACTTTTGAGATGACTCCGATTGTCATCTTGGCCCTTCTAGCTAGCTCAGCATGGGCCGCAACAGAGACGTCTTGCGGCTGCCAAGGCGTTGGGTGCACCTGTGCAGATTTGTCAAAGAATTCCACTGCTGTGGCAAAAGACGTTAATGGCATAGCATTTGCTCCGAGAAGTTCGACAGGAACATCACGTCCCACTGCACCTAGCGGGGCCCCAGCAGGCATTGACGCGATCTTCTCGGGACTGACGGATGCCCTTGCTTCTGTGATCTCCTCGAACACTTCCATGGTCCCTTCGTTAAACGCCAGTCAGTACTCCCTTCCAGACGAAACTACTAGCAACCCGATGCTGGATCTTCCCGACACAGCACCGGCACTGAACCCAGGACCCGCTGTATCCGAGACGTTGATAGCAACGGCTGGCCCGAGCCCTGGACCCGCGCCTCAGATCAACCCCGCAACAATTTCCCAATACATGGTTGCGGGAACCACTGTCTTAGGAAATACGACCTCTTCCACGTCAGAGCTGGCGTTGGTGAGTCGACTGCTTACTTACTTGCCTCCACTTTATTTTTCTATCTGCCTTCTCTTCGTTCTGATAGCACAGCTTTATTTGCAGATAAATCAAGATGGGTTCTTGTACCCAAACATCACTGACGATGGCCTTTTGGACAGCACCATATCCGAACTGTTCTCGTTCAATAACACCTGCTCTATTGGTAAGTTACTACTGCCCTGCAATGTCCGGCAATGTTACTTGCACTTGACTTTCTCTTTACACAGCTGCTGTTATGCACCTGAAGATTTCTCAACCCCATAATTTGCTTCATCTCGTGGTTACACGGCATGTGTTGTCGGCACCTTGAGACTGGAGTGGGGCGCCTTATGCAGGCTACATCATCATCGCCAACAGCACGATGCAGGTCCTCCTAGTGAACATTTTCACTGGGACGGTTGAACAGCGGTGCGATGTAATCCGCACGCGCGCATGCGAAGTTGACAGCTATGACCTGGACCCGGATGCAGCCTATTCCCTGTATGGCGCCATGGACAGCAGCCTGGACGCCGTTCACTACGCCGTAAACATGAGCTTTACAGGTCAGTCCGTCCCTAGAGCTTTACTCTCACCCATTGACAAACTAACCCGCCCACAAGTCAGCTTGAGCACATTCACCAGTGCCCTGCACTGCTTTTTATTTTGATGAACTGCTTAATGAATGCAGGCATCTGGTGGGCAATGGGGCAATCTCATGTTGCCCTCCAGGCAAGGCGGACTCCAGCAAATCGATGCAAGTACATTGTACACTGCACCAACATGGTGTCACAACTGACCAAGGTGCTGTGCTGCACAGCGTGCACACAAGGGCAGGCGGCCATTGCCACTGGCGCGGATGCACCCCCGCCCCCCACTTTCCGGCCGAGCTCCCTGCGAAGCCCCTCTCCGGGCCGGAGCCCCTCTCCAAGGCCGACGCCGACCAAAGCAGCCTCTGCATCCAATATGATTCACTACCCGGTGAGTACAAGGGTCTGTTTAATACTGTCAAAAACTCGCTCCAGTTTCAATTGGGGTTGGCATTGGCTAGTGTTGGAACAGTCATCTTGCCCTTCTCAGCGCCTCTACAACGGGCTGCGATTGGGCAACATTGAGATGGTTGTGTCGAACTGAGGCCGCCTCCCCTGTGGCAGCCCTCATGCTGTAGCACATCGGGTCGCTGTGGCAGGGCTGCCTCTCTGTCTTTGTCTCTGTCTTAGTTTGTTGGTAATCCACCAATAGCCAAGTTACTTCCTACCTGCAGCTAGTTAGCCAGGTACCAGAACTGCAGTCATCCCGGGACGACTGAGATTCAAGCCCAGACACATTCTCCATCACCATATGCTGTAGAATTGCATCCAGAATGCTGGCTGGTGTCTTGAGGAGTCGTCATTGTGGCAGCACTCATACATGACGACATCAAAGAATCAGTAGTCATGGGTGGAGGCAAACCCGGTGTGCAGTAGCTGAACAGTGGCGCGCTGATGAGGGCATCTTGCCCATGACAAGAGGGCTCATGTTGCCCTTCCAGAGTACACCATGTCTGACGATTATAGATGCCAGGGGGATGTTCGATAGCATTTCCTGGATAAGAAGGGTGCATGACCTTGCCCCTAAGCTATCAACCCTTGAACCCTTATATGCAACCACCCAGTAACCTGAGGTGTGATGTCTTGCAGTACTTGGCGTACCTGGATGACATGGCGATCAGTCGCCGGCCCTACATTGCAATGGCGGCCTTGGGTGCCCGGGATATCACCTACAGCGTCGCTGCAGTCACGGCCCTGGACGACTACATTGTCAACGTGCCCCTGCGCGGCTACATCATGGCCCTGGATGATTTTGACGCGTGGCAGGTGACCCCCATATGCTGGCACATGCCCTCAGCTGCACACACATGCGTCAAGGCACAGCCCTGCCTCTCTACTTTATTACTGACAGGACAAGAGCAGCTTGTTCGTTGTCGTTGATTTCTTTGTTGCGAGTGGTGCACTGCAGTGTTGAGGTAATGAGCATGCTAGGCAAGTCAGAAGCCCGTTTTAATTGCCCCAAGGATGGGTGTACTTGCAAATTGTACCAAACGCCTCAGCATGGGAAGGAATCCCCACGACCTTTGAGCCACAATGCTCTGCTCCCTGCTAGTTTCTTGTGCTGAGCTTGAGGGGCAGCAACAAAGCCCATTGCTGTGAAGCCTGTGGGCGACCAATTCAACTAAAATGCTGAGAGTTGTCATTACAAGAGTGCGACAGTCCCTGGGTAAGACTTGCATGCTGCGCAGAGCTCCACGGGCAGCACCAGTCTGCTGTCAGGATTGGCAGTTCCCGGAAGCGCATGCGTTACGGGGCGCGGTTCCAGCCCGTGCCGGGGAAAAGCGCACTTCAGCTCGACTACAAACGCCAACTCCACAGACATCTACATGCTGGTGCTGTTCACCGATGGCAGCCGCTGGAAGAAACTGCTGGCCGGTCGTGATAGCTCTGACTTTGCACGTATCGCCATCACCTACTGCCTCTCTGCTGCAGGTGTGCATGCTGTGCCCCTGGCTTCTGCATGTTTTTGATCCTGCTCTGTAAGCCTCACAACTCTGCTCTAGTGCCAAGATATGGACCGCTATATGTCCCCAGGTTACTTGTCCCACCTGGCATGTTGTTTCCTCTGGGAGTGTGGGATTCTGCTAGGCCGCTGAGCGGGCAGGTAGCTCAGGGCAGGTGTATGATGTGTTTGATGGGTCCCTGGAATTTGAATGCTCCGAGTCCTGGCACGCTGCACTGGTATCCTTTTGAGACCATCAATGTGCAATGAGGCTAGCAGTGTGCAATGCAGATCCTGTGTGAGATACCTGGTACAAAAAAGTTTTAAATGGACTGAGCGTGTGCAGGTGGCTCATGTGGAATTGCAGTGGCCTGATCAGGCTGCAAAACAAGGAGCCATGCACATCCAAACTGCAGCAATCAATTTTGATTTAGCGCTGACATGGCAGTGCCGACCACCTGATGTCTGCCAATAATGATTTTTGCAATTTTGAACCTGTCCATCAGATCATTACCTGATGCTGACATTGTGATCTAGTGCACTGAGTGGGAGAAGATCACGTGAGTGGGAGAAGATGCACATGAATGATCATGGGTAGCCCACCCCATGTGGAGAAGCAATGGGCGCTTTTGCTCTGCCTCTTCTGTTTCTGAGAAGGGGAAGTTTGCTCCCCGTATTAATTTTGTGCTTGATTCTGCTATTTGCTTGCGTGCTGATACCTAGGCACCGCGTGCTCTTTCAGTTTGAAGGGATTTTATACATTCTATAGAATCCCTTTCATGTTCTAATTAGATCTAAATAGAGGCATTTGCCGGAGTGGACTTATCATAAGTCACTTATGAACTGGCCAGTTCATAAGTGACTTGCGGTTGTTGCTGGTATTCCTACTTGGTGCTGGTATCTGCGAAGTGCTCTTCTTTTGTAATTCCTTAATGGTTCTGTAAAAGGAGATACCACTACAAATAATGTACAAAGCGCTCCTGGTCAGCCTTATCACGCATGCAATGCTGTGCATGCCAAAACTTAGCAAGGCATGCACATCTCTTGTGGAGCTGTGAAGGGCAGCAATGCATGAAGAAAGACATGGCTCCGGATGCACATGCACATGCCAGCTTGAAGCCTTCGCATGTGCCACCACTGTCAGATGAAACATTTGCAGCTTTATTTCCCGTTTTGGGATTGCTGGAGAACCTCAATACATGCAAACATATGTGCTAATCCAAGCACGCAAGTCATTGTGCATCTGCCAGCCGGCCCAGGATCTTGAGGGTGGCATCCCAGAAGGGCTTCACAGTGGCAATCTCCACCTTTTCATCCGGGCTGTGTGCGCCCCGGATGGTGGGCCCATAAGACACCATGTCAATGCCGGGCACCTTCTCCCCTATGATGCCGCACTCCAAGCCCGCATGGATGGCCCCAACCTGCCAAAGGACACAGCACGCTTGAACTCTCCAGGCCTGAAAGTTCAAAGCCAACACTGTCTGGACGGGTACCAAGCGCGCCCAATGCCTTAATCCTGACTGTAACCAGTGATGTGCTAGACCACTTAAAATGCATTTAAAACGCATTAACAAGTCAAAAAGAGCCACAAATCTTGCATGGGAACACTTGTAAAATAACATGCCGCGGGGCGCGAATGTCGACAATACAACTTCCCCACACAACAAAATCCCCCTTGCTCTCTTTGCAGTCACGAGAGGGGGAAGTGAGCGGGGGGCACCTTGACGGTGTGGCCAGTGACTTCCTCCAGAACCTGTTTGGCCAGGCCCACAACGGCACTGCCCGGGTTTGGTGCCCACCCCGGGTATGCCGTGTCCCTCTCCACAGTGGCTCCCACCTGCACACCAGATACCCAATCTTCCGGTCATAGTCCTCTCCAGCAGTCCTTACCACATGAAAATGACCAGAGCAAGAACCTCCCCAGTCATGGAATCCATGTCAGCAACTAGTCGCTGTTCTGACACCATCAAGAAGAGCTCCCGGAGCCATGATGGCATGCATGAGTGAGAAGATGGGTGCCAGCAGAGCAAAAGAAGTCCAGTGTGTCACCAAGCGGCTGAGTTTGGCGATGCTGTCGCGCACAGCCTCAAGAACCGGTCCCAGGCTGCTGCGAGTGGAACACTGGATCAGGTACTTGTTCGGCCGCGCGCCGCCGTCTGCGGGGCCCGGCTTGACTGACGCCAGGTTTGTGGATGTCTCAACAAGCCCTGTCTCGCACTCGCACCATTCACTCTGTGCAGTAATCGGTGCAGTAATCGGTGCAACAACCCCCTGTCACCTTCCATCATTCATTTCTGGTTTCTGAATTTCATTCCTTGACAAGTCCTTGATGGAATGATTCCGATGCCAATTGAGGCAGACGTAACCAATGCAGCATGCCAGCTCTGAACTTCGGTGATATTCACGTTTTGCATTGTCCCAGGCAATGAGCGGAGCATCAGGGTTTTGTTCAGAATCCTGTACCTGGAACGGTGTGGGAGTACTTGATGACACCATGGGGCAGGGTCACCAGCAGGGTGAGCAGTTTGGCCGCGCTGTCGAAGCTGAACACTTCCTCAGGTGCAGGTGCGCTGCTCTTGGCCAGCACAACACTCAGCTGGGTCTCCAGCGCGCCGTACTCCTTCTCCAAGGCATCTGCGTACTGTTCCGTGACAGTGGATGCCTTTCCTTCTGCATCTTTCGGCACCTGCGTTGCCCGAAAGCATTCAAAATTCAGAATAGGCTTGCTCCACACACTGCACCTTGCTGTAAAGTCGATAGATACAGTCCTCAGTACATGGCTTGGTGCACATGGCTGCACTAATGCAAAATCACTAATTGGAAAGAGTAGCATGCTCCTATTATTATACCTCCTCATTGTCATACAGGTGTGTGGTGCTCAGCAAGGGTGCACATTAATTTATAAAGAAATTGCCAGGCTCACTTCTGCATTTCTGTGCACTGGTATAATGCAAAGCACTTAAGACTGAGTTATGAGAAAACCAACCAGCAGGAAGGCGGTGGCCTCACGAGGGATGGCGTTGCGCTTGTCTCCGCCAGAGATCTCGACCAGCCTGGCTCCTGGAGCGGCCTCCAGCAGCGTGTCAGCAACGCGTGCAGCAAACCGCACCGCATTGCCCCTGTCCTCGTTGATATTCAGCCCCGAGTGCCCACCCATCAGCCCTGCGCACCACAACACAGCCCTCGCCAGCCTTCATACAGCGTGCACGATCACTGGACAGCGCTGAGCGAGACTTGCTGCATGAGATATGGCAGGGACAAGTGTGCATTCTTATATTTCATATGGCACATTATACCACTCACATCAAAATGCTCTGTTAAGCTGTATATGGTACTAACCCTGAGACAGCTAATGTCCTCAAAGTCAAGGTCCGGATAAGATCACTGCATGACAGGGAAGGCAGTGGGCAAGTAAGGAGGCCTGCCTGAGATCTTGAGCTCGTACAGCTGCATTGGGCTGCTTGGTGGAGCCTCGTATGTTACCGGCAGGCTGATCATGGAGTCGCCCCCTCCAGCACAACCGATGAAGATCTCTCCCCAGTCCTCTGTGTCCAGGTTAAGCAAGACTTGCCCTGCATGGTTGGGACCCCACTTGTTGATGCGTCCTCATTTTGCACATTTCCACATAAAACATAAGGTGCACCAAAATGCGTGACCAGCTCGCAAGTTCCCCTTAGACAGAATAATCAAGTGTCATGCTTTGCACCTGTGAGCATGTTAGCATCCAGGTCAAAGGCACCAGTCAGGCCCGTCTCCTCATCCACTGTGAAGAGACACTCCAGGGGAGGCAGCTTTGCACTTGCTGGCATGTCCAGGAGCGCCAGCGCGGTAGCAACCCCTATGCCATTATCTGCCCCTAGGGTGGTCCCTTGCGCCTGCAATGACAGAGTTGACACGGATGTACTGCTCGCCGCTGTTCTGTGCACACTTGCAACTCTTGAGCAAATTGTCCCTCTCATGCCCCCATAAGGAGATGGGCAGCCCCACAAGATGCCGCACCTTGAGCCATATGCCATCCGACTGCAGCCGCAGGGGGTCATTGAAAAAGTCATGGATGATATCAGAGTTTTTCTCTGTTACCATGTCCACATGGCCCTGCTCAACATGAATTGCCGTGAACAGTCAGGTCCGCTTGCTACCATGAACGAGAAGCTGCTGCAAAGTGTTGAATCAGTGGCGTAACGCTGAAAGTAAAGAGTGCAAGCACCTGGATCACTACGGCAGGAGCCATTTCCCCACCGCCAGTGCCGGTCCTCTTGATCACCATGTTTCCCACAGCATCTTGCTGCCATGCTAGCTTTCTCTCATTCGCGAAGTCTTTCAGGAATTGTAGCACCCTGCGCACGAGCAGTTTGCTCACAGCTTGCCGCATTGCGATCACAGTCAACCATTCATGCTGATGTCAGGTCATATGGGTTGCGGCCGCACTTCTCCTCATGCTTGGAAGGTCGGGGGATCTTGGTCAGCTGCTCAAAGAAGTTCCAGACATTTGCTGGCTCTAAGCCTGACACAGGACTTGAGACGGTCATGCTGCTCTGTGTGCTCACTGCTTCTGTGCTGGCTATGCGTCTTCCGCTAAATGTTGCCTGCGGACTAGAACCTCCCGGAATCCGTCCTGTCTGGCTTCTCCTCACAATTCTGTGTGCCAATAAAGCCGATTTGACCGTCCTCGTCAGAATTATCATTCGCTGCACAGGCTGTGCACTTCCTGCAGCCCAAAGAGACCATCGGTCCTCTAATAAAAGTACGCCATACAATTCAAGGCAAAAATAATCATGACAAGGGTGATCATCATAAAGAAATTTGATAGTATCGAGCCAGAACGAATTTATTTTGCACTGGCCGATCAAGGTAAGTACTGTCAGTTTAGCGGAAGCGGCTTACAGATGCTTACCTCCGTGCGACAACTATGCAGTAACTTGAATACAAGGATGGGAGGCGTAAAACTGGGTCCGATCGAGAGGTGTGAACATTCAATGGCATTCTTGGACTCACGTGAAAGCTTTGCCACATCAGCAAAGTTGGTTCGTCGCAAAGCACGATCACATTTGACATTGATGTCAACATCAATGCATTGGGCAGAATCGCACCAGAGGGGGGAACTGTGGGGAACGAATGATCTGCAGAATAGTCATGGCTTTCAAAACAGTCGTGCAGGAACACTCGTGTCTTATCTATCAGATCCCAAGGTTGAACTACAGAGGAGGTACAGAACTTGAATGTATTAGAACTCGAGAACTAGTGGTTCCTCTTGCTTTGATCAAGGACGACTTTGTTTGTGTATCAACATCTGTGTGTGCAGGTGCACCTGGGGTCCTCTGTACAAGACTTGGCAATAGGGGTAGAGCTCTTGTTCATAGTGTCGATGGCATTCACAATCACAACCAAAGGTAACAATTTCTCTGGTGTAGAAAGAAAATGGTCGAAGGTGCCAAACCACGTGCTCACTGATGCCAGCTGCCTGCATTCCTTTCCCAGTTTCCTGTGGCTTACAGCCGGCGCTATGTGGCAGGGTGCCCAAAACAACCAGCCCTTCCACTTGCTTTGCCAAAGTTCCCAGCAGCAGCATGGATGAGCTCATGCAAGAAATGAAGAGCAAGGGTACGTCCAGCACCACAGACGACATGACTGTACATGCAGGACTTTTGCACACCTTCAAGATGCCCAAAAGGTGTCGGAAAATAAATATTCACTGGCAGACCCAAGGCGCACGAGGCGGAGCCGAGGAATACGCATGCAATGCGCACAAGACTGTGTTGCAGAGGCTGACATGCATGCCGGTCGGGGTGATGCAGAATTCCCAGCTGGCACAGTTGACTATGATGCCGATAGCGACAGCATGGACGAGTTCCCAGCAGAGGGCTTCAGCGAGGATGATCTGGAGGTCGTTGAGGAGTTCATTGAGGATCGAGCAGCAGCTAGGGGTAATGCAGAAGAGTACTTGGAGGATATGGAGGAAGAAGGGGAGCCAGTGCTTACTTCCACGTCAGGAGAAGGGCCCATTGTGGAGTTTGCTGGCCTTCCACCATGGTGGGACACATATCATCACAACATGTCATGTCTTCCCACTCTTTCATCAAAATGCTGTGACTGCACCTGCTCCAGAGCCCAATGGGCCTTGTAATCGTCCATTCTGCTGCATTCCGCTGTGCTTCGAAGGCTGAGGAGTTGTGTGACATATGATGGAACATGCAGGGGCCAGCCTGCCTTGGAAGTAGCACAAAAGGTTCTCAGTGCTCCAGAGATGGAGTCCTTGGAATTGTACTCATTTAGAGGAGCTCATGCGAAGGATAGGCTCTACATCCGCATAGATAAGGTGACAGTGCCAGTCCAACACCCCATGGAACTATGTTTCTCGTCCTCTTTCATAAGAGCATGTGAGGTGGAGGAGCAACAAAAGCTTATATTGATGATGCTTTGTGCATCGGCCACTTAGTTGGACGACCTCTATGGGTCACCGACTCTGGATGAAGTTGAGGCGTTCTCCCGGGAATTCTACAAAGGACTGGAGGCCGCCCTTGGTGCTGAGGACGCGGGAAAACTGTCGATCGAAATTTCCAGCCCGGTATGTAGCTAGTTCTTATCCAGAGAAAAATAAGCTGCTCTCGGGACTGGTCTGATTGTTGAAGAAAGGCATGCAGTCTGGAGGGCATCTCTTTCAGTTTGCGGAGTTGTTGGCTGCTTCATGGCAGGGGGACACTGACCGGATATAGGCATGACCAGGTTTCTGTGTGATGCGTTGCTTCAGGGTGCAGAACGCATTGTACGGATACCCAGGGAATTGGAGAGGTTTGGGTCGCTGCCAATGCAAGTAACTTTCCTAAAGGAGCCGGGCAGCACAGAGACAAACACCAGGGTGTTGAGCCTGCTCGAGATGGATGAGGAGCAGGAAACAACCCGGTGGGGCCTGGCAGATGTGAAGGAAAACAGAAGGAAAGGAGTTATGAAGCTGTCAAAGAGGGAGTCAGCCATCACTTTTGACCTGCCGATTTCCTCACTGCAGCTAGTCAAGCTCCACCTGGAGATATGACTGTCAAATGCACTCCCATGAAAGCTGCAGCAGAAATGGCGTAAACAATACGGCGGAGATTGTTCTTGGCACACAGGTTGCCATTGTAGGATGGTGCAAGTACATCATGCGAACCCTTTATAAAGGGTTCGCGAATTAAGTAATCACACTGCTGACCTCAGAACCCCGACAACCCTTCATCCAAAAGTGCTCTTCCTTGGAGTGTGGGAGGCGTGCATGTGCTGGGAGGCAATCACAACTCAGTATTTGCTGACCCTAGGGCCTCTACTTTCCTACATTCGTTAAGTTGCCGAGGGTTGTGCAGCTAACGAAATGAGATCAATCAGACATTCTGGCTTTTCTAAACTTCTTTCTTTCGGCATCAAGATGCTGATGCAATGCATGCATGACATGATGGCAGTGGCTGGCTGTCCTGAACCCAACAGGCATTACACATTCATGCATTTGAAGTACTGGGGCAAGAATTCACATATACAGTCAATGCTCCTGTATTTTGCTTGCTCTCAATAAATACTTGTAATAGTACATGTGCCTGCAATTCGTTGTTTGCCCGTAGACAACTTATTGCCACTTCCTTTGAAGTCCAGGAACCAATATAGTTCATGTTCTGACTGCTGTCAAAATCATATGTGTCAATCTGATTTGTCTTCACGTCAGCAGCCTTCCACAAATATGGCATTATACACCCTAGGGGCCTCATCAACCTTGCTGTTATCAGTGGTCTGCAGAGTTGAGGCTGTCTTGTTCCAGTCAATCAGTTCTCGCCGGGTTTCCACAGACTCCCTCTTTTCCCATCAATATAATTCCGAACTTCTTGCTTCTTGCATCTAGACGTGCAACTGCAAGCCCAGCAAAAGGCATCACAAGCCCTTGGCGACTGCCTGCAATTTTCGCCTGTCTGCATCAGCCACAAGTGCATTGGTGGTGTGCAGAGCCACAGCTGAGAGCCCATGCCAGACTGAATGAATTAGCGGCAGCGTTGGTCGGAAGTCCTCCAGTACAAAGCAGCCTGCTCCCAGAACAGTCGCTCCCATGTGTATCCTGTGCGCCGGTCTGAGCTCCGGGTTCCGCCGCGCTTGTTTCAAAAACTCGATCTGCACCGCACGATGCAAGTTGGAAGCTGTGCAAACACGTTGGAAGATGCACTATGACAACATTGAAACCGCCAAAAGGAACAGCAGTGACGGAATGGATGCAGGTAGGGGAGGCTGGAGTTCACCTCCATTGCTGCAGCATTGAGAGTGGTCACTGCGAGTGGCTGCATTGGTGTCAGCAGGAGAGAGGCTGCTGTCTTGTGGCCAGAGACATTGGGGTATATCGCTCTGGTCAGCGCTGCTGTTGACAGAGATATCACCTGCAAGTCGCTTAGAGGATTGGAACAAGGGTCTTTTCATGCAACCCTTCTTGATGCTGCATGAACGCACAAGAGGCATTGGAGTATAGCACAGACGCTCTCACCCAGTAGTCAAGTTTGCGGCCCCAGTGCCGGTGCTCTCCTGCGCTGGCATGGAACGCCATAGCTCCAGCGCCAACCCCCATGATAGATGCGCCCCATAATCTACTCTCTTCTGATTTGGCTTGCCTGCATTCATGACCATGCGCTTGAGGTTAGCAAGGGTTGCTCGGCAGAGAACTCAAGACGCAGCCATGAAATGCAGAATGCGTGATTGAGGGAGTTAAGTGTAGAACCTGAATGCCTGCCATCCGAGGGCAAAAAATGGCAGGGATGTGACAAGGTTTATCCCCCGCTCTGCAGCGTTGTGATCGCAAGTTCCAGGGCCCTGCGTCATCAGTCCACTCAGTGCCAGTGGATGGTCACCAACCCTTCATGCATGAATATGCACGTGGAAGAGGCAACACGTCTCTCAGGATGCAGCAGTGAAACAACGATTAGAAGTCTGGCCTACAACTCCCAAGCGATACAGTTCCACTCCTACACTGCTCAGGGATAGCAGTCTGGGCATGGTAAGAAGTTCGGCGTTTGTACTGCCAGTTCTCAGAAGGATATTAGAGTACCCAGCGGGTTAGAAGAGTTTCCCCACCTTTGGATGTGTCAAGTTCGCGAGTTGTTGGCGTGCAGCAGAAGACGATTTGACCAACAGTTCTTTCCAGTCTTTTCTGCACCGTATCACAGTAAATGCAGTGACAGCGGTGCTGCGTTTTCTAAGCCACTTTGATAGCGATAGCCTTTCTTGCCAAAGCCGAGACTGGTGTTTGTGGGATTCAAGACTATTGTTTGGAAGTGCCTCGGCTATCTCGAAGGTCACGTGAGATGATTTCTGGTCCGCACCAGAGCACATTTTAAAGAAGTTTAGAAAGGAAAGATTCTTACTTCTGGGGGGTTGAAGCTCGGTGGAAGGCAATTGCAAGGTCAGCCAAGGCGCGCCCTGAGTTATTGGGTCATTACCCTTGGAAAGTTGTCGGCAGCTTCTGGGCGGAACGAAGCTGCAGCCCGAGTGAAGCTGTGCCATGAAGACGCCGAACGCACACTAATCAAGCATGCGTTCACCCATGAACTCTTCAGTCGTCACTACAGAATTCCTTGTGACAGCAGCCCAGATGAGATGAGCACTAGTGGTACTGGTAGTACTACCGCGCTTCTGTTACAACTTCAAGTTTTGTTTGGCATCATGCACATGATGTGCACGAATTTGCATGCCCAGGTTTGCTGGCAACAAGTCTCCAACTAGACACAGATCGTAAATCACACCAGGGAAAATTGAGCAGGCCACCATCAATTCCATGTGCAGTGATTAAATACTTCCCGACTGCACATGCTACTTAGTAAGGCAGCCAAAGGGACATGACTATGTTGCGCTGACTTCTACACACACTCACGAAAGCCTGCCTACTACTTCCGCCCCATCTTGGGACGTTTACTCCCCCCTTTGCTGCCCTTCTGCCCCTGCTTCTTCTTGTACAGCGCAGGCGTCTGCTCGGCTGCCTTCCGCTTCTCCCCGCCACCCGCCTGTGCCCAGAATCACCAGTTCTTCATGCCAAAACTCTGCATTTGAATTATGCGGGCAAGCCTAGCATAGACAAAAATGAGCATATGTGCCTGAGTGAATGCCACCTGCATTTGCTGCTTCTGCTATACTGCAAGATTGCAGGGGCACAGAAATTGCAGGAGTTTGCCTGCAGTACACAGGGCTAGCCACACTTTGTCCCTCGAGGTCGCGCGTGCACTACTTTTACCGCCATGACAAGCAGTTGCAGGTGGTTCAGGCCCATGAGCATTGCAGATAGTTAGTTTATGACAGCGCTTCTTGATTGAGGGATAATGCACCGGACATCCAGGGTGTAAGAGGTTTGCAGCCCCCACCTTGACGCTGACGAGCGCGCCTGCAGCGGGGCCGCCCTTGCCAACAGCCTGAGCAAAGCGGTCGTCCTCACCCTCGATCGCAAACTCAGCCAAGTCCTCCGGTTTGAGTGCCTCGCGCATTTTCTCATTGATCTCCTGGACAATTCAAAGCATGCACATCAGTACTCAATGCTGCAGACAACAGAGTGTGTGCTTGACAAACCGTGCAAGCCCCCTAGAACCCTTCAAGCCCATCCTTTGTTTGCCACATAAGAAAAGACTCAAGACTAAAGAGTGTCTCGTATTCCTTGGAGACGTTTGAAACCTCAAACGAGATACTCATCATGGAATGCTGTCAACTCTCAAACAACCACAAGGAAATCAAGCATCAGCCCTTCCACATTGAGCATGCAATCAAGACCTGAGAGTAAGTCGCACTTCTGTGATCCTGTGATGCGCAGACCATTTCAGCAAATGGATGACAACACTATGAAGATATTCACGGGAGACAGGCCAGGGCGCCCACCTTGGCAGCATCGTCAAGCTCCTGGTCCATGTCGACGGCATGTGGCTGCATGCTGGCAGGTGCGAGCAGCTGCGGCAGCGTGCGCTCCACCGCCGCCTCCTTGGCCGCACGCAGGTGCGCATGCAGCTTGCGCACTGCCTACTTGCACCCACCCAGCTTCTTAATACCCGCGAAGAAATAGAGCTGGTTGCTGGAAGCATGCCAGGGTCAATCATTCTGCCATTGGCTCACAGGCAGGGCACTCAGAAGGAAGGTGGGAGGCAGAGCCAGCAACTATTTAAAGGAGTGGGTGGGTGTGGAAGGCAAGTATGCAGAGAAGGGCTATCTCAGCTCGCAGTCGAGCAGCTAACACGGGTACATCGAGATGGAATGTTCACAGCACTGGCTCATAGCACTTCAGAACGGACTGTGGCCGCAATTTCTGTGGACCCCGACATTTGATCTCCAGCTGTGCTTGCAAAAGGCTTAGCATTTTGCTCACTCCCACAAAGACCTGCAGCTTTGTCCTGAGGCACCGCTGATGATGTGGGAGGGTCATGGAACAGTTTATGTGAAAAAGGCAGCGGTGGACAGGACTGCTCAGAAGCAACATCAGGACAAGCAGCTTCTACAAAATCTAATGAGAAGAATGTTGTGGCGAGATTCAGGCACAATTCTGAACACTGCTTTGCAGTATCGGAAGCAGTGCACATGTCATCGGATTGTCGGGTGATTGATTGGGGGACAGGTATTGTGAGGAGCAGCATCAGGATGAGCAGCTTCAGCACACCTTGTTGAAGAGGGCGAGGACTTGGTTGGAGGGGAGGTTGAGCTCCTTCTCACAGGTGGACACATCCCTCTGCTGCAGGCCCAGCACCGCCAGAATGGCGGCCTGTCCATAAGACAGGGTGGTGGGCAGGCGACGTGCAAAGTAAGCGCGCGCCAGTGATGGGAGAAGGTCAAGAGTCAGGTGATGGTCCACGAGGTTGTTCGAATACGCCTGCGCCCCATGCATGATTCAGGCATGAGTGTCACCACTGCAGGCAGGAGATACTTCTCAAACACCTTGCTCTTTACCCCCAAAACAGGATTTTTTTGGGTACAAGACCCTCAATGCACCATTGCATTAAGGAAGATATTTTAAAAGGCCTCTTTTTCCTAACCCGTTTAAAGACCCCCAAACTGTACACGCATTGTTTGAGATTTATTCCTCGGTCGCTGCACTGATGCCTCAGACCTTCAACCAAAGGCAATGGACCGGCAAGAAGCTGAGTAAGAACTGAAAAGCAAATAAAAAGACTTTTGGTTGGTGTGTGCAAGTGTGAGCAAGGCCCACCTGCAACCGCTTGAGGTCATAAGGTGAGAGCAGGCTGCCATCTGCCCTGGTGACCTCCACTCCCTTCTGTACGCTCTCCTGTCAACATGTCATGCATCAAATCATGACCCCATGCACGCTGGCGTTATGAATACAATCCCCCTCCTGGACACAGTTCCCTTGTTGGCCCATTAAGAGCAGAGGGGCAGATCCAGGACCCCAAGGGACCTGTGTACAGGACAATGATGCCAGCGTGCTTCACAGAATGTAGACCATCGTACAATCATGATAGAGCTGTTCATGTGGAAATGTAGTTTGTCTATAAAACACCCTCAGCAAATGCTCCGAGCAGTCCAAAAGCGCATTCAGCAATACTGCCAAGAGCGAGCACCGCTGCTGGCTTCTGACCTGTGTCTCGGCCTCGCTCCATTGGAGCTTGGGGGCGAGCAGGGAGAGGACAAGAGCGGGTGGGAAATCCCTGAAAGGTCCTGGCAGCAGCGCCATGTAGCGGCAGCGGAAGTCAGTCAAAAAGGGATCCAGCCAGTCCCCACTCTCCACCTCCGCCGACTGCAGCGCCCGCAGCATAATCACCGTGTGCTCCCCTGCACAAACACATGAATAGTTCAGACAGATGTCTGCCAGCATTTTCTTCTACAGCACCCTTCGTGTGCACAGGCATTACCCTCACTCGTGACATTTCCTTGCCTCTTGTGCTCTCAGGAGCACAAGTACTTCCTCAACGCAAGACATGCTGAAGGACTTGGCAGATGTTCTTAGAAGACCTGTTCTTCACAGACATCTGGCAACAGTGACACCCAGAACCCGAGACCATGCGAAACAAGAAGGAGCCAGGGCCATTGCATGTTCAAGATGTACAGATACTATTCTAAGCCTTAGTAGCTTTCGCTGGCACTACCATCACACATGCCCGCGCAGACATTGATGGGCTTGAATAATGGGGTAGCCTCTTGTGGGTGATACCAAGCAGCACCTGTAATGTCGCTGGCATTCTGGCGCAGGTACACAGGGGAGTAGCCGCCCTTGCGCCAGAAATTGAAGAGCGTCTGGGTCAGCCCGAAGGAGGTGCCCAGGTACTGCAGCGCCTCCGGCGGCCGGTCGCCCAGGTTGGTCAGCAGCGGCGGCAGCCCGCCCCGCGGCGCTATCCTCTCCTCCAATAGGTTTCCGGCTGCACCTGAACACAGACAGTGTTACAATTGCTTTAGAATTCAAGCCCGTGTCTGTGAGGTGATCAAGGAGAGATTGAAGTGGAGGGAAGCTCCTAGATCAACCTTGACATTCAGTGCAATCAACACAGATCGTGGATGGTGGTCATCATGCATAAATGAACTTCAGTGGGAACTGGACCCAAACGGGAAATAAAGGCATGTGGCGCTTCATCCGTAAAGAAACAAACTAAAAGTAACGCACCATTGCTGGCAGCTGTGCCATTTGGCCGGCCGCTAGTAGAGGGCTCCCCAGGACCTCTTTTCTCTGCATCGTCATCATCGTCCTCCTGCACATTCAGAGCCAGACCTTCAGATGCCCTGCAGTCTGCTACATGACTCACCAGACATTGTGTCTGGATAGAAAAAAGGCGCATATCAATTGGCAGCCTGTGAAATGCCTGGCTGTTAGAGTGCACGCATGGAATACAACTTGGACTGCTCGACATCAATGCACAGGGTAATACAGGTATCCTGTCAGGCATTGCACTGCCTTGGGTCGACACACGTGCATCCTCCTATTGGCAGGATCTCAAAGTCAGCAAAAAGCTCAGGAGGAAAGGACTGACCAGGTCGGCGAGCTCGCCCTGGTAGTAGCGGCGGAGGAGCTCGAGAGCGCGGCTGCCATAGCCGGCGCGTGTCATGTCCGGGTGCACCGCAATGCGCACGATGCGCGCCCCTGAAAGCGATGCAAACTCGCTGTCCTGGAACTGCTGGCTAACCGTCCAAGGAATCATGTCGCCCTGCATGGGTGCACTGGTTCCTTGTTCTGGAGAGAAAATCCACTCCTACTGCATGAATGTGAGCTGACGGGGACAACTGAGTGGTTCAAGCATGCTCCGTAGAGCGACTGCCATGCATATGTCATCATTTCTGCTGATCTTGCCATGAGGGCGGCACTATTTGAAAGTGGTCGCTGTCACGTATGAAGCATGACAGCCGTGCTGCAGAGGCTGCCGGAGTTGCTGCGGCACGATTGTCAGCAGGGACCTTGTCGTAGGGCTCCTTGGCAGCTGCATGGTCTGTTTGTAGGCGCGCAAGGATATAGCAGCTGCCAAGGAGCCATACAGCAAGGGCGCTGCTGACAGCCGTGCTGCAGCGACTGAGCTAGCCCCTGCAGCACGGCTGTCAGCAGCGACCATATCATATGGCTCCTAGGCAGCTGCAAAGTCTCTTTGCAGGTGCACAAGGACATTGCAGCAGCCAAGGAGCCAACGATAAAATCGCTGCCGAAAGCCGTGCATGACATACTGTTTAATATCCAGAAAATATGGCACCTGAGGTTGCTGCCCCAACGCCAGCGTGTTCATGGCCGCCTCCTTGGAGACAGAGCCCTCCAAAGCGACCTGCACTCCAATCCGCATGTCCTCGTTAGACGAAGACACATAAGAGACAACAACTACGCACACCAAAGAGCACACAGTGACTTTTTATGCGCTGCATGTCCTGGAGTACAATGCAGCATCCTCATTCGAGTAGAAACGAACACAGAATGGACCACAACAATGCACACTGAAGAGCAGACAGTGACTGCAAAAGCGCTGCATGTCCTCAGGTACAATGACCAGCATGTTTAGCATGCTTGATGCCGATCCAGTTTGCTTGCCACATCATCACTTGCTTCTGACAAGTGGCAGCCAGGCTGGCGCTTGCCTGGATGACAGCAAGGATATCAGGGATGGCATTGATGGTGGGGTCGTGGGGCCCGAGCAGCACGAACAGGTGGTGTGCGGGTGCGTCAGCCATGAGGAGCAGGTCGTTGGGTGTGTTTCGGTAGTGGCTTGCCACATACAGCGCCACCATCCTCTGCAGGAACGCCTCCGACGCCTGGGCCCAGCAGGATCATCATCAAACAAACCCAGACTTGATGCTGTGATTCCGACAAAGTACCACAATCCTTACCCTTGTCGAAAGGCATGGGAGCAAAGTTGGCCCGAGGCATTGATGGCTAGATATAAAGACTACTAGCCTGCTCATGGTACAAAGTAGTGTAAACACTTCATCGCAGAGCAAGAGGAGGTCAACGTTTGGCAGTCTGGAACCAGGAGACTTCCGGTTCCTTGTGACACTCTGCTCACACATGGAGTGCATGTCTTGGCACCGGAGAAGAAAGTATGCGGACTTGAAGATCATGCCAGGCAAGGGTGGCGCAGCAGGCATGTTGCTTGCAAGGGCACCTTGTGGAAGGAGAAGAGGGTGTCGCGTTCCACATAGAACAGCTCGCACTCTTCCAGCTGCGGCAGCTGAGGTGGCGGCTTGGGCACATGCTCGCTAGCATTCAGGCACAGCAGCTCGTTCAGCCACGCCTCCACCTTGTCACCCGCACCATACCTACACAAAAACACATGAATTCATGAGGAGGTCCTCAAGTCAGAAGCTTCAACAGGCACCAGTCATGGGGGATAGGAGATGCACAAGCCGTGATGCATGATCTAAGTGGGTTTCCTCAGAGCGCCTGTGAGATGAAGAGGGCCTGAGGAAGGTTCTAAGGCAGGTTGCTGACCGCAAGCCACTTGAAGTTCACCTGATGGGTTCCTGCAGCTGGACCTCCCGGAAGGTACGCCCAGTGGCGGATGCGCCGCCCTGCTGCTCGCGCTCGCCCTCGCGGCTGCTCAGCTTGGCGCCGTCAGCGCGCAGCTGCTGCAGCAGCTTTAGCGAAAGGGAACGCCCTGTGCCCTCGTACCTGCGCACCATTTCAGCACTTGAGTTGTTATGCACTCGCCCAGAAAGCAAAAAGCAAAGAACTCCCATAACAACAGCCAAGTGTCTACACCCTCAACGTGAGCTCGCCCGTGCTGTGGGCCTTCCACTGTAGTCAGTCAGGTGAGCATGAGTTCAGGCGCAATCCAGGTGGACACATACGAACTGACGGGACTTCTCAGTTCCCCGAGCAATCACCGAAGCGAGAGAGTCGTGGATGGAAGAGTCCTGGATCATCACAGCACTGGGACAGAAACAGACGCACCCGTTGACAGTGGAGCAGAGGAAAACGAGGTATGGCCCCAGCATGGCCTTGACAAGTGGCAGAGGGATAGCGGCCGCCTCATCGATGACCAGCAGCTCTGCCTGCCCCAGCCGCTCATGGTGCTGCGGCTGAATGTACTGAACAGTCTGCACATTGCAGACGTGAACCATTCAGGGTCAACCGATAAGAGACGATTTATGTCCTGCAGGTTTGCCGGCCTATCAGCGAATGGATAGGCACAGCGTGTTGACGACTGGCAAATTACTGGCAGAACCACTTCAGAGACGGTACAGGCATCTCCGCTGTGAGATTGTTGTTGACATAAGAGAGCCCGCTTGAGGAAGCTGCCACCAAGACAATAACTAATGAATCAGCATACCTGCCGGTGGTCGCGGAACACGTTGACGCGGACAATGGCCTTTTGGAAAGCTGGGTTGGTGGACTCCACCAGGTCATAGTCAATGTGCTCCTGGTAACCCAGCGCATCCAGCCCCTGCACTTACAAAGAATATTGCTGTTAGATTTCTTGCATCCTCTCAGGTCCACAAATCACAGTTACCTGTCCATGCTAAAAGCAAGAGAGATAATGGCTCAGCCGCCATGCACACTAACTTCATCATAGACCCCCAGCATAGTACAGCAGGGAGTGCATTGTGTTTGCTGTGCAGCAGGTGACTTTCAAATTGTGTTATTGTCCAGGTTCTACGAATAGTCAGCAGGTTATTCACTTGTGTTTCACAGCAAGGGAGGGACCAGCCTTGAAGATGAAGTCGAACAGGGTGCGCAGGTTCTCGGGGGATGGCGCAGTCACGAAGATGTTGGAGTAGCCGAGCCCCAGAGCGCCGGCGATGCCGAGGCCGAGCGCTGCCGACTTGCCGCGGCCGCGCGCGGCCGTCAGCGCCACGGTGGCGCGCAGCGTCTTCTCGCTGGCCGCATCCAGAAATGTGACCACCGCACGAGCCTGATCCAGGCTCTTTGCCTTTGCTACCAGGGACCCTGCCGGCTGCATGTGAAGAACACATGTCAGAAGATGGCATGCCGGACATGACAGACACCAATGATGCTATGGTGAACCCTCTTTGCCTTTGCCACCAGGAACCCTGCCGGCTGCACATGAGAGACACATACCAGAAAATGGCACGCCTGATGCGACAGACATCATTGATGTTGTGGCGAGATTCAGGCACAACCCTGAACAGTGCTTTGCAGTATCGGAAGCAGAGCACATGTCATCGGGGTATCATTCAAGATTCATGATGAGGACCTGCAGTGGCGAGCAGCAACAGAGCTGGGCAGATGCAGCACTTCATGAATAACTGGCCAATCGGCTGGTTTTGTAGACACTAGCCAGTTCTCCATCATGACCTCTACACCTGGCCTCTAAGGCTCGCATTTGATTAGTTGTGAGCCCCATGGATCGCTGTCTCTGCAGCCACAGAGGGGCTCATGCACAAGCAGAACCTGCACATGATGGGTCTTGCCTGAACATCTCTGAGTGACTGTGTGAGCTCTTTCAGCTCAGCGGCGGCCTCGCTGCTGCCAGGGACATCAGGAGTGCCATCCTCCTTCAGGGGAATGGGCTTCATGCCATCTCGGACATGGGAGGAGATGGGCAGGATGTTCAGCTCATCGTCCATGAGCATGCAATTTGTGTTGGAAGCCAGGGATAGCACCAGTCGTTCATTGAATCGGCCTGCGACACATGCACGCCAATTTTACGACTATATTTCATATTCTTTTATCCACTATGCTGTGCTACACTGCTCACTGATGCACATTTACAGATACTATTCCTGCACTGTACGTGGGCATGGCCAAGTAAGGAAACAATGGACCCTTCACTATTGGTCAAAAACAGGAGTCATGGGGTATACTGGTAAGGAAGAAATCACCTGCAGAACAAGCAAGACGGACACAGGAACTTTGGGTGTGGTATATGAACAGGGACTGGCACCTGTGACTTGCTGGTGGGACTCTGTACGGAAGCGGAGGTGAACATCCATGGTAAGACTGTAGAGCTGGGTAAGCGATGTGAGCGAGCTGAGGAGCAGCACTATGATACCACCGCCCTCCACCGTCTCAATCGTGCGCGCCAGCAGATTTGGGGTCAACGCCTCAAAGTCCTGTTGGAACAGGAAGCCACAGGAGTCGCTCACAGAAATGTCAGCATCGAACCCCTTCTGATGAGTGTAAAAATCCTTACGCAAGCACAGGAGAACTCATTGCCAAGCTGTAAACAAGCTCTTCACGAGTTCTACTGCATGCTGCTCGCTGTTAGCAGCTTTGTGAGCTTGGTCAGCTGATATGATGATCTTGGTGGGTACAGGGGCTGTACCTGCAGGACGCACATGCCGAAGGTGTTGCCCAAGATCTTGTGGGTGTCGTGGTAGTAGCAGTAGCGGATGTTGGTGGAGGCCACGAACAGCGAAAAGGGGTCCTCCTTCTCGGGGTCCAGCAGCCCCCGCACCATCATCTTCTTGATCTGCCTCATGCGCTTCTTGCGGTGACTGCAGGGCGCGCATGAAAATCAGAGGCAGCCTTAAAACCTTGGGCCCTGCATATGATGATTGTCTTGCAGTGCCATACAGGCAGTGCATCTGCATTGGGTTGTTAAGCACAGAACTTCAGCAGAATGAGCTGGTGTCAGACCTGCTGAGGTAGAGGTCCTTCTTGTAGCACCAGAGGACGGATGGCCGTGCCTTGACAGCGGTCTTGGAGAGCATGTAGTGCAGATTCACGACCTGGTCTCGTCCTTTGTCTCCCACAATGACGAACATGGACCTCTGTTTCAACTTGTGGCAGTTCTCTACCAGGGTCCGGATCCGGGAATCTACCTTCTTCCTCATGTCTACTGTACGTTGAAAGCCAAGCAGTTGCCTTCAGGCGTTTGTTTGCCTGCAGAAACGGATGGATGCTTTAGATGCCTGTGTGACAGACTGTACTAGGAGTCACACTAGATACATATGAGGATTAGTTAGTGATCTGAAGTGTCTGACGCTGTTATTCACCAGGTAGTAAAAGCAGGCCCCCCAGCACTACTCTCTTTCAGTGCAGATCAACTTCCGGTCTGCGCTTTCCGAGCGCAAACAACTTCCTGGAAATCTTTTATAACACACACTCCACATAAGTCAAAGTTTTGTGATCAAAGTAATCGAAATATTCTATTGCACACACTTCATTTGCCGTCTTTTGCGACATGAATCATCGCCGCATTGGCCCCCCGCCCAACAGCACAGGGGACCCCGACGGCTCCCGACGGGCGTCAAAGAAGTCTCGGACAGTACGTTGACTCGCTTCCGCCAATTGATCTGACGATAGCAGGTTCTTAGCTCGATGGGTATAGTGTATTCAACCACCACTGAGACAATCGCGATATCTTGTAGCGTAACAAATGTCCGATCGATGTTGATCGGCTGAGGATGCGCAAACTGATACTGAAGGGGCTTCTACTAGTCGACGGGAGCGTACACGGAAAGCAGGAGCTCAAGGCCTGGAAGTTAGGAATAAAGCTGGTGCAGTCTCTGCGTTTTGGAAGATTTGTCTGGAACTTGAAGCTTTAAGGCGTACAGCGAAGTTGACCAGCCTACGAGGCAAGCCACATGATGCACGAGTAGGCAACAGCGTGCGCAAATGGCTAATGCATCTCAAAGGAAGACAGTCACATTCTTATGTTGTATGTTTACATCCATTAGAATAGTGGCTATGCTAAATGCCCGTGTTCTCCTGCGTGAACAGGAGCCTGCTCTGAAAATTGTGTTTCCTTCGTGACTGGCTATCCTTTATATCTGGAGTCTCCTCATACACCAATATTTCTTAAGATAACAATAGAAGGTAATGCGTGATGTCCCAATTCCAACACCTTTCTGCGGTGAAGAGTTGTAGCTACGGAAAGCATAGCCCATCAAGTAGAAGGAAACTGTCAAAAGCCCTGAGTTGAGTAAAGAGCTTGCGCAGGTTTCCTGTGCGTGATATATGATGCTACACATGGCCAGCATCAGGACAACAGTAATAGGCATTGCAGCATTCCTGTGTCTGTTGGGCACGTTTTCGCAGACAGCAGCAGAGAGTTGGATGCACACTAGGGGGAGAGGGCAGGTCAAGCTGCCATCTCCTGCAAACCGATATCTCAAGAGCAGCCACAGCCACGCATCAGGAACAGGACTGAGCCATAGCGACTTGCATCGGAGCAGGTATATTCCACATCCTTAGCCATACTTTGAACACCCTCTCCATGCACCCACTTTCGGCGCAATGGAAACAATGCATGTAGCTCTGGTGAGCATCAACGTACAGCATGGTCGAGCAATGAAGAGTGGTGGTGTTTCACAGGGAGGTCCATGAGCACATCACTGTGCCCCAGGACTTTGTGTACGTTTATGACCTGCCCGAAAAATTCAACAAGGACGTCACAAAGCTGCCCACCTTGTGGCATCCAGAGCAGTATGACATTGACCAGGTAATACATGACACTTTTGCCTAACTGAGTGGGTGCCCAACATTCAGCCTGCAAAGAAGGGTGTTCATCAGCCGAGACCTCTGTTGTACCGGGAGGCAGGTTGGCGCATGTAACTCTGAATTGTTGTACATGATGTTTGCTCCTGACTCCAACGATCGGAGTCAGGCATCTAATCTGCTCTAAGTGGCTGGAAAAGGGGCCAAGGACTGACTGACTCAGCGTCCCCAGGAAATGAGCATTGCATTTACAGGTCTTGCACAAGCATCTGATGGAGAGCGATGTGAACACCAAGGATCCGACCGCAGCAAAGGTGTTTTTCATTCCAGTGTACTTGGGCAGATTTTTCAATGCCCAATGGCAGCACTTCAGTGATCCCAGCGATGCCTGGCTCATAAATAAGGAGTGCCACGGCCTGGACCTGGTCGATTGCTGGGCTGAGAAGTGGGTCGTTGCTGAGAACGTGAGTGCATACTGCCCTCCGGATTTTAAGCTTGCAACAGTTCCCACTTGATCTCTCATTCATTGTGACAAATTTTTAGTGCCAAATTTCCTGACTTCAGATTATCTTTCTGTGTCTCACACTGGTCAGAGCTTACATGCATTTTACATGGAGGCAATTGGATCGAGCAACAGCCCAAAATCAAGTGCCTGCCATGCATGTTGTCCTGTCATTAATACAAATTCTGACGAGAAAATTATAAAACAGGATTGATAAATATGATGTGTGGCTGCTGCAGGCTACGTCAGATTTGGTGAGGAGTGCGATAGCGCATGTGAAAGAGAACTACCCGCACTGGAATGCCTCCGATGGGGCTGACCATTTCATGGTGTTCAGCTATGACCATGGCAAGTGCGAGATGGCCAAGGCACTAAAATTTGAGGAATTTGGGGAAATGTTCTCCATCCAGGCCTATGGCAGCCTGGTGTACAGGTGGGCATGTTACATTTGATTCGTCCCCAATGCTCCACACACAACTTCAGCTCATGATTTAGCCATGCTCTTCAGCTTTTGAAATTTGGATTGCGAGTGGAATATGTGTTGGCTTTCTATTTTCGTTCCTCGTGCTCAGGATTGTGCACTGCGCCTAGTGAAATGCAGAGACATCAGAGGCCACGGTGGCCTGCTATTCTGATAGTACAGCAACCACAAGATCATGTCCGATTGCAGTTATGGGTCGTCAGCTGGCACACAACTGACTGATAATAAATGAGGGTGTTTGGCATAGGAACAATGCCAAGGTGCAGGCAGTGGACAGGGGGGACTCATACAGGTGGCAGGGCCCCTCTACATGGGCCTGCTACCGCCCGGACGCAGACATCCTGGTGCCAGTGTTCTCCCCTTATGGGCAGAAAACCATCCTGTCGCCCTTTGCAGCCGAGCGCAACATCTCCCTGCTCATGCGGTTTGACTACCCCCTTAATGATGGCAAGTCACTTGTGGCCCACCATGGCCACCGCCTGCGCAAGGAGCTGATCGACTACTGGACCGAGCAGCCCCTCAACGGCTCTGACCTTGGCCTGCGCAGCACCAAGGCAAGCTACCAACAAATGCTTTCTAGCTGTCCTCGAGGGTGCCTGATGACAAGTTGGAAGCTGCTAGATATTGACTTTGATGGGGCCTTCCCCCCAAAACACCTCTGTGCACTCTGTGCCAGCGCAGGGGTGATGCAGATGCAGTCAAAGGCTTAATGCCCTATTTCAGAAGTGGTTGCCAGAACTTGGTACCCCTCTGATGAAAGCCAGTTGCCCATAAGGAAGCCTGCCCTTCTTTGATACAAGGGCTTGAATTCATGCCAGAGCTGAGGAAAGGGAAAGGTCCCAGACAAGGGGTTAGCCACTTGGGTGGGGCGCGCAGGAGACCGAGGCCGACATGCGGCGCAGCGTGTTCTGCGTGTGCCCGCCGGGGAACACACAGGACAGCGCGCGCGTGTGGCGCGCGATCACCTTCGGCTGCATCCCGGTCACATTCTTCCGCGCCTTTGACCTGCCCTTCCAGCGCCACATGGGCATGCCCTACGCCGACTTCGTGCTCAACATCCAGCCTGATGACTACCGCCACCTCAACACCCGCATCCAGGCGCTCCTCGACAACCCCACCCAACTGCGCCGCATGCAGGTGCGCCCTGTCACCCTAGCTCCCTTTATTAATCCCCTAATTCGACACCCTCAATTCTGCAAGTCCAATGCTCACATTCAGGCGGTCCTGGAGAACCCTGCATAGCTGCACCGCGTGGAGGTGCATTCTCTTTCAACTGGGATAGCTCTAGACCTCATCGATATGATGGGAAGTGGACAAGTGTATACATGTGGTGGATCCAGGAGCAAATATGGCATATGAGTTTGCATGCAGCTTGAGTGAAGATATCCATGCAAGGCCCAAGGGTCGACGAGCGGTGCATGAGGGAAACTTAGCATGTGAGGGCTGAGTATCTGGACATAGCCTGCCATATTGATCTGGAAGTGAGTTTCTGGATGCTGTGTGCAGGAAGCTCTGGAACGGCATCAAAAGCACTTTGTCTGGGACACGGCCGGTGATGGTGGGATCTACACAATGGTGGAGAAGGAGCTTGCTCTCAGGGCGCACAACATGGGCACAGTCCAGTCTGTGTTGTAGGGCAGCACAGATTAGCCTTGGCCAGCATCATTCAGCAGTTATGAGGCCAATACCTGTTTCAGATTGGGAGGGACTACGAGGTCAGAATACATTGTTGCATGCAAAGGGAAGAAGGCCATGGCAGAGACAATGGCTGATCGGCCCCAGCCCCTTTGTGCCAACAGTGCACCAATGTGCAGCATAGCCAAGCTACAAGACAATTGTAGGTGCTGAGCTACTAACTGGAAGTCAACATGTTTGTGTTGCAAGCATTGGCCTGAGTAACACGATAAAATCCTGGGCAGAACTGAGCCCAGCGCCAATCATTGGATCTGAATGACAGCAAATACTACGTACACGTTGTGACACACTTTCCCCCCAGGCTGAGGACATCACAAGAATGCTTTACTCCAGCACCGTGATGCGACCTCAGTAAACTTCAAACGCATCAGATTGTCTATTTGTTTGTTCCAAAATGCCATTGCTGCCGGCGAACGTTCAGGGTCATCTATTCTTCTTGGCAGCTGCATTAAGGGGCTCCACTGCCAAAGGGATTGCATGCCCCCTATGATTGAAGGCCATGAAGTCCGGGCGGAACACATTTGCATCCAAACCCCTGCACAGGCAGTGCAAGCTTGATTAGCGCATCATCACAAGTGGAGCCAGCAGCCAATAGCAAGCATGAAAGCGCCATGGTGAGAGGAGTGCAGTCAGATGCATCATGTCGCTTACTCCTGATTTGCCAGAGCGCTTATTGGCTTGAATGTCCCCGCCAATTGAAGGCTCCCTGCGCCCATAGAAGCTAGTTAGAGGTTCCACGCAATTTCGAAGCATGGTATCATGAGATTACGGCACACTTTTCCAGGTTCTACAACTAATCAGCAGATTATTCACTCGTACTTTACATGGCATCCAAGGAACTCAAGATGGGCCCCACCCCACATGCACAACGCTGCTGCCAGAAGAACTTCCACGATGACATGCACAGGAACTCTTTCAAACTCCTCTTGCGTCAATTTCAGCATGTCTCGATCTGTTGTTCAAGCCACAACGGTGATCACGGATTAATTTGTCTTCTGAACTCTAGATCACTGAGCAGTCCAAATAAACTGGAGCCTCTCACTGTGCACAATATGGTTCGCTTTAACATCACGTAAATACCATCGACTTAGATAGGTTGTAAGTATAGGACTTACATCGAAGAGTCTGATATCCTGCAAGCACAAAGAGGGTGATCCCTGCAGTGACTGCCATCCCGCTTATCGACGGGGCCATTTTGCCCCTCGATGATTTCTAGCGAGCAAAACTGCTTGGTGTTGTTTCTTTGTAAGAGTGGATCGAAATGAACTCTTATGGAACAAGCACTAACGAACACAGAGATGGCATTGATTTCGAGTCAACGTTCAACACTAGGCTTCCACTGGCTTCTTGTGCATCTGTTTTCATTCACATCAAACAAGTCGTGTCTGGATAGATGTTGATCCGGGATATCTTTCTGTTTGCAGAGGAGGAACCGCTTCAGCCAAGGCAAATCCCTCTCAATAGAAACCCTCGTCTGAAGGGGAGGGTTGATGGTTCAATGTGAAAACGAGTGAACAACCTGCTAGCCTAATGAACCTGGACAGAAACACAATCTGTCAATGTATCCTTCAGCAAAAAGGTACCAAAAGAACGACGTCTTTGGGTTTGTGCATAATTTAATGTTTCTACTTGTCATTTGCAATATGTGAGCTCGTCCTGGTCAGTTCCCTAGCCACTCGTACGAGGTTGTGGCACCAATGCATGCACTGCACGTCCCACCCAGTGCGGCTGCTGCGGCGGCCATGGCCAAATCTGTAATCGCTTAACCCGGAAGTCCAGTGGAGGTTCAATTTGAATCAGAAGCGTTACAATACATACACAGGTTGATACATGCTTGCCAGAACCTCAAAAATTCAGCATCTGGAGCAGTAAACCCAGCAGGGACAATGGGCCATCAAGCTTTCATTTGGACTCCATGCCACAGCCCTGCCCACTCCAGGGAACTATCACACCCAGCAAACCAGCTCAACTAATCTAGCGTGCTGTTTTCACTATAGGTACCCAACAGATACTTCCTAGGACACGTTCAAGCTCCAGGAGTTTGAAGCCGACTCCAGCAGAAGAGGGATGACAGTTCACAGCATGATGCCACTCTGAACACTGGAAATACCGCTGCTACGGGCTTGCAAGGACCGACTGAAGAGAACCCGACT
Organism: Coccomyxa sp. Obi; assembly: GCA_020887355.1. Taxonomy (NCBI): domain Eukaryota; kingdom Viridiplantae; phylum Chlorophyta; class Trebouxiophyceae; family Coccomyxaceae; genus Coccomyxa; species Coccomyxa sp. Obi. The sequence goes on from AP025000.1 coordinate 551,766, forward strand.
GAAGAGAACCCAACAAAGGAGACACCAAGGGATCAGCAGCAACCTATGAAGAGATGCGCAGCTCCACTCCGAGCCCCTCTTTCAGCTTCTCATAGGTCACAAAGGCGATCGCGATGGAGGGCACAACTTTGATGTAGTTTGGCAGGAGCCCCTGCAGTACAGAACGCCACACAGATCAGCACTATGGCATCATCAAGGACGTACACCTGCAAACAATAAGCAAATGCATGCCAGTCCAGCAGTAATGCAAGGAAATATAATGATCCTGTGTATGTGCAGGGGACACGCGGGGGCCTCACCTTGAAAAGGGCCTTGACGCCCTCTTCCCTGACAGTGCGCACAAAGCAGTCCACCATGCCCTTGTAGGCCACCGCATGGCCCCCCTCTGCATGCAGCTCCTGAGCCCCTTGCCACCCTGACATCTGCGCATCACAAGCACCACATTGGCACTGTACCTCAAGCTACTTTGCAGTTCAATGCAGAGCTGCCAATCTGCGCTGCAACCTCACCGAAGGCAATGTAAACAGAGGCTCAGAAACTCACTGCAAGACAGAGCAGTCAGCCCAATGGACCTTGGTTATTTCAGGTTCAGGTGATGGAAGGCCATTGTTGCAGTTGTGAACAACCAGTGCTTTTGCAACAATCAAGGCCCATCACATGCATGGACAGACATGAGCAGCTTTGGCATGTGACAGCAACCTGCATTCGCCTGCGCACAACATCAAGGGGGTATGCCACTGTTTGCCCTGTCGTCCCTGCCACGCCGCCACATGCCAGCCGGCTGAGTGTGCTCAATTCCCGCTCATCATTTAGTTCTACAGCACCACACATGAAGCTGTCAGGCCCATGCAACTTCACGCAGTGAAACTGCATCGACACAGCAACCAGCACCCACAGCAGACATGCCGTGTGTGCATAACAGTTTCTTCTGCTTTGGGGCGCACCATAAAACTTCAGGACGCTGTCCTTCAGGGTCTCGTACACTGCGAAATTGAGCCCCACATAGGGAATCACGCCGATGACACTGGGCAGCCACCCTTTCCACAAAGCAATGATTCCTTCCTGCAAGCAAATCAACGAAAACTTTCCCGCCAGTTGCAACCCAACATGAGTCGACCTGCATTTGCACTGGTTTGCTTCTTTGCAACGTCATCCTCATGGTCAGACATGAGGATGCTTTGCCTTCCTACTCCTTTCCTGTGCATACATGTTGCATTCCAGAGGGAAGAAGAGCGGATGACCGCACATGGTTGACACAGCAGTAATTAGATGAGTGCGTTCTTGCCTCTTTGACAATGACGGCGGTCGCATGCATGATGCCTCGGTAGCGGTGCACGCCCTCCATGCTCTGCACTGTCAGCCGCCCGCGCACCATGTCCAGGGGATATGTTGCGCTCATGCCCACAATGCCTGCACCCGCGCCCGCTGCCAGCCGCAGCAGCGGAGTCATCTGCCCATCGCCCCCGTTCTCTATCAGATAATGCGAAATCCGCCTGTGCACATGATTGTAGACAAATCAGCTGCCTGCATCTAGTCATGAAGCCTATATTAAGCTTTCTTGCAGCAAGCGCACTCTGCAGATCTACACCCTCACTGGTAATCAGATTATTTGACATGCACCAGACGTCTGTGTCTGTAAGTGCTCAAAAAGGCAAGTCAAGATGCCATGTTGTTGGCTGTTTGAAGGTCTGTAGACTAAACAGTCCTGCATGTATCGTACCTGCAAAGCTGCTCGTACGTCAGAAATTTCACGGCTGAATTAGGAATGATGCGCACGCAGTTGGTCCAGTTGCCGCGGAACATCCCTCGGATCCCCTCGTTCTTGCTCATCAGTTTGAGTCCCTGCTTAAACAGCAGATCCTCAACAAATTTTCGAAAAGTGCCCACATATTGAAATAAAGAACAAAAACATCCAATTCAGAGGCAAACATTACCTGCCAGACTCCAGTGTACACCTTGTTGCTGCCCTGCACCTGCATGAGGATCTTGAGGCGTTCCAAGGGTGCCACAGCTGTCCTAGACCTGAAGTTGATGCGAAACGGCATTCTTCAAGATAAATCACAAGTTGAAACCACCATGCAGCCGAAAGCCTTCACAAGATATCGTGCAGTAAGGTGCCTGCTGTCGATGTTTCAGGGCAGGAGGTACAGCAGGCAAAATACTCACACTCCGCCCGCAACACCTCCCGCAACCAAAGATTTGACGATGCTCTGCCATGAGAGATTCTTCGATGGAAGTTTCTCTTTGCCAGTGTTCCCATTCTCCTTACTCATGCTCTCGCAGCTGAGCTCAACAATCGCGTCAGCCCTCTGCAGGCTTTAGGACACCGGTTGCTTAATGCAGTTCAGTAGCGGTACGGATGAAAATGTCACGAATTGGAGATGCTTTACCAGCTTCCCGTGCACCACCTGCCTCCTGTAGGAAGACCTAGAGGCCAACTCCGGCTGATCACAGCTCAATACCACGCAAAGCAGAAAGAAGAGTGCAAGCAAGGAGTAGAATTGCACAAGTATGCCTCCATCGATGCCATCGTGGGTTAGAAGACATGTTGAATGTTTCCAGGTGCAGGTCAAGATAAATACTGCTCAAGACGACTCAGCAGGGGGTTTGGCAGGAGCCCTGAAATCCCTAGATTAGCGTAGAAGCCAGGGAAATCATGAAAGAGCCCTCAAGAAGTCCCAACACTTGGCAGTCATGCACCAAAGGCTGGCCTGCCAACGATGTTCATGCATGCATCCATGTGTGTGGCCATAGCATCACATATGGCCATAAATGCCAGACCTAGGCGGCTCAGCCGCCAATTGGGAAATGTGCAAACCTCATGATGATCATGCTAACTTGAAGATGATCTCGGCTTTAGCTAAATAGGAGCAAATCTAGAAGGCACTGGCATCTGACTGTCCTCGGACAAGCTATTTCACCCATGTCTTCGAATTATCTATCTCGCATAAAACTTCAGTCTCCCATGAGTGCTTACATGGATGTGCATTAGCGGTCCCATTTGCCGCATGCCCTGCCAGGGTTCCAGGCCTGCCAGTGGAGGCCCAGCCACTCCTCATATTCTGGGCAACATCATGCCATGGTACCTCAATGCTGTCCAATAACTACTGCAGCCTGAATGCGGTTGCTCTTATGAAGTACAGTCCTCTCTGCCCTCCAACACCATACATTGTGCCTCACACGTACACTGCCCCTCAGCTTCCAAATGATTGTACACAGCGCTTTGATCATATGTGAACTAGAGCCCAACATGCGACTGTTAAGCCCTGCCACACCTGATGCAGTCCCAGCCTTCATACAGCCACTCAATAAGGAATAGTAGTGGCAGTATACAGTACATGCGCACCCTCGGCTCTCACATTGCTGCTCCCAGCACCGCAATGTGAAAAGGCACTGACCGAGAGCACTCTGTCCGGGTAATGTGAAAATCAATGCAGGCCTGATGAGGCGCAGCGCTCAATCCTCCTGGGGAACAATCACCCCGTACCCGCGCGTCTTGCGCTTGTACAGCACGCGGATTTGCTTGCTGATCTTGTCCCGGAACACAAAGAATGGGTGGCCCACCTGCTCAACCTGTATCAACAGAAGCACCTTCGCACTACCATAATGCACTTCTGTGCAGGCCCCCTAGGAGAGCAATAGCCCTGTCACGAGAAAAGCAGCCTTGCACATGTCCTGCATGCCCGCTACATCATATACATTCATACACTGCCAGTGAGGAATGTCATGGTGCACATTTCTGGTATATGGCAGCTGTGGTCGCAGCCTTGACGCTTTCTCCAGAATTGTCCACCATGATATCACTCAGTGGCACTGCATGATTGTATATGACAGCAGGCCGCATGCAGGACATGTGCAAAGCCCACAGCATGACAAACTAGACAAATGGTGTTCGTGAAAACGTGCGAGTGCAGTGGAAGGGCACCTGTTCAAGGGCGTCCTCCAGCGTCATGGGCTCCAGGACAAAGGTCTTGGTGCGCACAACCTCGGGGAAGGCGGCCGCCTCCTGGTCTGTGGGCAGCTTGTCCACCAACTCCTCTGCCTCGCTCGGCAACGACTGCAGCACAGCACACCCTCAACTGCTTGGTCTGAACAGACGCCCGAGCTTGAAGGGGCAGTGCAAGGGACAGGTCATCGACAAGGGGCCATGTTATAATGCACGTGTGCAGCATTCCACAAGTCTGAGCTTGAAGTGGCAGCCCAAGCGACAGGCCACCGACAATGGGGCGTGTTACAGTGCACATGTGCACCATTCCACAAGTCACCCTCTGCATGGAGGCGAGTAAGATTGCTGTGACCCGCACCCAGTTCTCAACCGTTCCTCCATGCAACAGTCAGGGGCAGGTGCTACAGAGGCCCACTTTCTGGGATTGCTTTTCGATGCAGACACGAGAGTACAAGCGCAGGACAGGATGCAAGTGCAACACCGCCCTGTGGAGCAGAGAGCAAGGCAATATCGAGTTACCTGGCCGATGGTCTCGCCGCCTCTTGGGCCGCCCGGTCCTGCCCACTTACCCCGAGCAATTGCCTGCAGAACAGTCGGCTCCATTGAGAACTGCATACTGCAAGTTGCCTGTTTCTTAGCATCATCTTTATTTGGTAACACTGCGTGGCAATTTTGGCATGACAAACCAGTGACATGCAGGGAGCGAGACAGCATGCCCTTCCAGATGATCACGAAGAGAGCAAGCACCTTCTCCTTCATTTTGCGCAGCTTTCGGGCGACCTTGTCGGACACCAGATCGATGCTGGCATACATGCTCTCCTCTATATCCTCAGCACGCACCTGCATAAATGATAAGACCATCACTACATCTCAAAAGGAAATTATCCCAACACAATACGGACGCTCATTTACAGGCACCAGGCCCAGGGAGGTCCAAGAGGTCAGGACAGTCAGTACTTGCAAAGCTTCTTCCCCCTGTACTTTTCTTTGCAGAGGCACATGCATCGAAGGATGCGTTGCAGCTCACTATGCCATTGCGCAGCGTGTAGATGGTGATCTCGGTCTTCTGTTTCTTGGCGCCCTTGCTGGCGTCGCCCCCTGTGGCTGATAGCCTTACATCCACCTCTTTGATTGCTGCCTCGTACTTGACGATCACTTTGCCCAGCTTCTCCTCCTGCTCAACAGAAGGGGCCGGACGAATTTTGAGCACACTTCTATCTGTTGGGCCAAGGGTGCCTCAGAGATCTCTCAAAGGCAGCTACACTCACTGCCGATCACTGACGTCCTCAGCCCCATCCAGCAGGTGATCACATTTCACTTGAAATGAACAAAGAATAACCACACATCTTTGAGATTGCAATCTCAGAAGGTGGGGGCTGACTCAGCATTGTGCCGGCTTGATCAAAACATAGACCTGGGCTTGGAGCATCGTTGGTGGCTCCATGCTTTCCAAAGACACTCTATGAGCTTAATGGGGCAGTTTTTATCCTTGCAAATGCTTACCACATAGCTTTTCAATGCCGGAGTCACTTCAACGTGTCGCCCCTGTGTGATGATTTTTACAGTGCTAGGTGCTGCCGATGCAACTGCACTAATCTTCAACGTGCTGCGACGCAGAAGTTGAGCTTGATGTACGCTAGGGAAGGCTGCGACAGATATCTTCTTACTCCTCAAGATAGGGGTTCCTCTACAGAAGGCACTCGTCGCATTGCGAGGCGAAATGAGAAGGCTGCGGCAGCTAGGAACAGTCTTTGTTGTAAGAAAAGCGGCCATCTTTCCACTGCACTTGTTGACATCAACAAATGTCCATCTTTGCCGATCTGGACTCTTATTTGGCAGATCTCGGCCGAGGTCAAATTTGGCACCTGCTGACTTTTTTGAACGATTTTGATTTCAAAAGATGCCAGAAATGTGATTCCTTTCTTGCACAAAGGCAGATTCGGTCACAGAAAGGGGCCACAAAATGAGTGCATTGTATGGTATCTTTGATAACGCAGCCATAGAATTGACTTCCTGAAAAAGTGCGGGCCATGGCCATGCGGCACTGTGCACAAACTGACTTGAAGTCACTTTGTGCACCATGGCTGTACACTTGGCACTGGCAATGGAGAAGTTCCATCAGTATAGCATACCATTGGGACACAGGATATTTGGCAGTATCTCAGCTTTACAGTGGTTTACAGGCATCAAGAGCCCGGCACGTTCCCATGCCCATGCATCAACCTTGCATCAGCATATGCATGCGCTCGTGACCAAGTAACACTGGAGGCCGTCCAGGCCTTGAAGTTTTCAGATCCCGCCCTCAGCAGAGCAGAGCACAATCTGGGTGCCGCGTCCCACTACTGCAACAGTCCATGACGGCTGATCACCTGCTGTGCGTGACACATGCAGCGCTGAGGGCTCGAGCACTTGCAGCACAATGCTTCCAGTCTCCCTAATGCTCATTTGAGAACAACTCGACGCCACCACCGTCTCAAAATTGACACCTGTTCTGCTGGCAGCAGCAGCATCCTGCTCGCTCCCCTGCTTTCCAGTTGATGCCTCGCCCATCTCACGAGCATTTGACACAGGTGCATGCGTATCAGCCTCTCTGTCGCTGCTCTTGCTGCGTGCAGTACTGCAGGTGGTGGCATCCTCAGTTTCTGAATAGGTCGAGTCCCCAAACTTCGGATGGTGAAGGACTTTCCAGGTGCGCAGGCGTTGATCCAAGCCCACCGAAGCAACCAGGTTCCCGTCTGTCCAGACCCCCTGTACATTTCATAACAGTTATCGCTCAGGAGCCCAAGTCAGAGCAAATACACAAGATACCTTGGCAATCTTCAACAACGCAGAATTGTGCTCTGTGTACTGCGAATCCGACACTGTGGTCTTGGCATTTTATATGAGGGGCCATGGCACTCGTAAAATATGCTGCAAATCCTCAACTACATGCGGGCCTTTTGGTGGGTGCCACAGAGCTGCCGGCTTTAGCAGGTGGAGATTGTGTACCCTCAGAGCTGAGCTGTGCGCATTTGGCACATGCACAGACGCCAACACTGTCACAGCTGGCCTTGGCGCTGTAAGCGTCCAGGTGATTCCAAAGTGTGTGAGCCGCAGGGATTGGTCATCTCCACCACTCGCCAAAAGCACTCGGCACATTCCTGCACACAGCCACTCAGATCTCAACAGCTCCATACATTCCACCAGAAAATCCAGTGCCAGAGCCTCATACTATCTCTAAAAGAGCAACGGAGAGGTGCTGTTCACCTTCAGAGGTTGCCACGACGGCTGCGCTCATGGCATTAACGCCGGACTGGTGCATGTCAGGAAGCGCCAAGAGAGGCTGCTGATCACCCACAATGTCCGAGTGCGCAGCACAATCCCACACTGCCACTGCTCCATCAGTGGCTCCGCTGAAGATAATGTTATGCTGTCCCAACCATGTTCTGACGTGTTCAAGGCTGAGGACCGGAGCGCCGTGATAGGACAGATTTGCCACCTGCACCCACCTGCACAGAAAAAAAAACCTCACTTGGTGGATTCCCAGTGCGGCTTGCACACACCCACCTCAAGCAAACAGGCCTTCTCCACTCTATAATTACATGCAGTCTGCAATTTAAGCCCATCTCCAGCTTCTCTCTGAGAGATAAGGGAGGGAATCTAGAGAGAGAATGAGCTGAGATTGTTCACAGTGACATGCCTTCTGGTCTTCAGGTCGAAGCTGAGATGCTGGAAAGTCGCATCCGAAGAGGCTGCCACGACGCTGAGGAGCTGAGAAGAGGGACTCTGCTGAAAGGCAGCCACTGCCATGTACCTGTAGCAGTTTCACTGGTTGCAAATACAATACCATGGACCCTTTCGCACTAGTCCAGGCATTTGCAGGTGTCCAGCATCAAACACTCCTCGACACCAACAACCACAGGCAACTTCCTTCAGCAATGAAAAACCGCTCAAACAGTGGGAGAAATTTGACTCCTGATATGGGTGTGAATATTAACAAGAGCCACAATGGTGCCTGAGTCACACTGGAGAATAATGATTGAATGTCCCCTGGAACTTGTTTGTCATATACTTCACATGGGGTTTGGGGATTCGAGTTGACATTTAACTATCAGGGCCCTTCACAAATACATCTGTCCTTCCTGAATGCGATGGTGGACTCAGGGTGTTACATAGAAAATCTCCCATTGGAGGGTACAGGGTACAGAGTATGAGCGACATTGCAGGTCCTCCTGCACCTGTGAGCAGTGCCTCGGGAGTTGCAGCCGGGCGCATTTGAGCGAGGCCGCAAGCCGCCCTTTGGCGGCGGCCGGGTCGACAGCCACTGGTGCTCCAGCGTGAAACCTTCGGGTTGCGGCTGCAATGCTGTATGATTCCCTGGCTCATGGCCGCCCCGCCACGTCAGCTGCCATGCCATCAGCACCTCCTTAGCACCGGCGCTTATCATCACAGACACCCCTGCGCGATGGAAATAAAATGTCAATATTAGCCGTGTAGAACACAGGTCTGGGTGGATGCAGCAACAAGCTCACATTGCTGGTGGAACATGAGAGGAACCCGTTGTCAAGATGTGGTGAAGTGATAGAGTTTCTGCATGCATTGGATTAAGTCAGACAGACCTGGTCCAATACCCACGACCGATATCGACTTCACAGGTGTTCCTGCCGCATGCTCGCCCACCTCCACAGATGAATGCAGGCCCTGAACACGTGGCAATGAGGACTTTAATTTCTAAACCAGCAAATACGGTATTGCACTGATGTGCATCCGACATGCTGCACCTTCATCCTGGCATGTCCTGACACATGTTCATTGAGTAATTTGCCCATCATAGAGAGTTTACCTGTGGTTTGTGCCGGGGGCTGTACAGGAGGCGCCGGACAGTGCCGTCGTCTCCTCCAGTGATGACAGCCATGAGCGGTTGGTCATCTGGCGCAGGCATCAATACAACACATTGCAACTCCCGCCCATGATGCAGCATGTGCAATGACCTCACTCCCCTTGTGCCCTCCCCTGTCCAATGGCAATCTTTTGAGTGAATCCTGATTGCAGCCATGTCCCATACTGACCTTCGATTAACACTGGGCAAAGATGCCCTGCAGTCAAATATATTAAAAGCATGGGAACTAAACAGATAGTGCTGCACAGCAGGTGGCACCTGCAGTGGCAGGCTCACACGCAGGCTGATTCCGCCTCTGGATGTGGATCTTTCGATCGCGGTAATATGCAAAGGTGAAGTCGGTCGGAGAGGTGCACAAGCCGGCATATTGGCGCCTCCATCCGCCGCAGCGCACTCGCGCCAGCTCACACCGATGACTCATGCTGTACACAATCCAGTCATCCGCCTGCGCACAATAGCGTGTCTAACACATCCAAAGAAGTTGAGCCGCAAGGGTTGGCCATGAGGCTTGCAAGGCATGGAGCTCCCATGTCAGTCATCCAAGCAAGAGATGGCCGGTAAACTTGCATGGAAGCCGGACAGGATGCGATCTGGCATGCCACTGGGACCAGGCAGCGACTCTTCAGTGTCCACCACTGTGAGTGCATTGATGCGCTCCACATTCGCCAGCAGCAGCGCATCCACCTGCTAGCACGAAAACGACAATATCAATCGGCTCGATGATGGACAGATTCGGGTCTCAGCCCACATAAAAAGGGGTGTGCATGGCCGCAGATACACACCATGTAATAGCTGCCCGGGAAGAATATTTTGCATGCAATGCAAAGCCAATGCACATGGCAGATTCAAATTTAGCAGCAAATCTGGTGATGTGATCACCTCAGGCGACCCTGATCCTGGCTGGGCTACATCGGATTCCTGGCGCGCAGGACTTACAATCAAGCCTTGCATGGTCTCCGATGTGTCTGCAGGATGATCTTTCTCTTTGCCGACACAATGGCTGCCTGCCAGGCCCTGTGTGGCACCCTCATGGCCTGCAGCACTCCCTTCCTGTGCCTTGTTTCGTCCCTGAGGCCTGCCCAGGCACAAGTCGTCAGCACTCTTGCCGAAGATCCTGCGCAGGTGACTGTCTGTGGTGGAAGGTGAGGCCGGGGCCTGGTACAGGTAGCGGTGGATGTTCCCCTCGTGGCTGGCTGTGGCGACACCCTCTGGGCCGATGCTCACCAGGCTGACTGGCAGCCTCTGGTGAGTATGCCTCAGCACTGCAACCAGTGGCAATGGTGCATGACCACCTGCAGTCAGACGATGCAGGTCAAATACTCTACCACCAGATCTGGTTTGTTGTCTGCTGAGTGACATACATGCGCACACAGTTCAAAATTCAGGAAAGTCAACTCAATATTACCTGGAGAGGACAGGCAGGCAGCATCGAAGTGGAAGGCCAGCACATTCCCGGTGCGGTCTCCACACACCAGCAGTTGCTGCTCCGTGTCAACATCCACTCTCAGGATGCGCACACCGAAGGGCGACTTCGCTTCAGCCAGCAATGCCACCTCCTGGACATCCACTCCAACACTCTTGCAGAAACAGCTGGAATTGCAGAAGGCTTGTCATGGAAGAGTGAACAGTCCACTTTCCTGAGGAAATCAGCAGGTTTCTGACCTGTTTCTGTTCATTTTCGGCGGAGGCCATGAGGGCATCGACACTCCAGAAGCGCAAGGAGCCATCCAGTGCTGCTGTGGTCACCACACTGCTGCCAAAACATGGCATCCAGAACCCGTTAAGGACCGGGGTCCCCCCGTGTGCGAGCCAGCACACACTTTGCACCTCAGGGCGCCCTGCAACACAACAATCTGGTGCCCCATCAATACCGCGCATCGCCATGTTCCTGACCTCAGGCCCAGCAAAAGAGAAGAACACGCTGCGCACTCGCATGCAACTCACCTGTTGTTGCTTCTGAGCTGCTGGATGCAGCAAGGAGTGTTGCCCAGCCGCTCTGTTCCCCACTGATCACAAGTGTCCGCCTGGCCGAGCCCTCTTCGCTCCTTGTTGTGGGCAAGCCTGCATCCTCTTGTTGGGTCACCTGCATTGTCAACCATTCCAAGACATCTGATTGTCTGCACGCTCCACAGTAAGCCATACGCGTCATACCAAAACCAAATCATGTCTCATCCAGACAATTGAGAAAATTATACTCACGGCGAGGCAGATGAGCGCCTCTGCACGACCATTGTCCCACAGCTGCTCCCAGAGCTCTCGCTCGCTGTCCTCGTCAGGCAGGCGGACGCGTTGTACTCTACCCAGATTGGTCCCCACATACAGCACATTATGGTCCGCCAGCGCCATAGAGCGCACCCAGTCGCCTTTCCCAGCAGCAGTCTTTGGAGAGATTTGTCCTGCGCCACGCAATGTGATCATGCATGGTCCAGTCAGCATCTCTTGGCAGAGCAGGCTCCTTCTTGCATGCAGATGGACTCAGTGATCAAGACGGTGTTCAACTTGCAAAGCTGCGAGGTATCTTGTGAAGGCAAGGGAACAGTGCTAATCTGCATGTGTCAAACTCGCCTGGGAGAGCGTCTGTAAGAGGTGCAGTGCTGTGCTGTAGCATGAAGCTTTCCATCTGTGGGCATGGTCCCCCGCTCTCGCACTTCTCTGCTCCATCTTTGTCTCCGCATGCTGCCGTTCCCTCCAGACTCGAAGCTGAAAGGATGTCAGCAAGTGACCAAATTTTAATGGAGCCATCTGCACCGGCAGTGGCGAGCTGCTGACATGGCAGCACTGCTGTGCGCCACACACCCCTGCCCCTATGCCCCTTCAAAACTGCTGCGCAGGTTGTTCCCCTCCATACCCTGCTCGCCAGGACACAGAATCGTAATTGAATGCGCCACCACCATCCTGCATCTGCCATGCATTTACTTCAACAATACCATGTTCATGCGCCTGTCATAAGTCGTGCTATATTCTTGTCGACTAGTGGTAGCTGTACTTGATGCCGCATTATCTATAAAACAACTATGCTTTCATTCTAAGAACAAATTTCTCCGACATCAAAATAGGACATGCTGCATCTGAGAAGCTGTCTTCCTGATCCTGTCAGTATGAACTTGCCTGCAGGTGCACTCCTCACTGCCGCTGATGACGAGGTCCCCCAGAAAATTTACATCCCACACACGTGCCCCGTGCCCATACAAAATGCGCACAGGCGTCAGGAGAACAGGGCTGGAACTGTCGCTGGGATTCTCTTCAGGCAACGCCCACAGCCTCACAGTCCTGTCATCTGATCCAGAGGCCAGCGTGCGGCCATCTGGCGCCCAGCGCACCCTGCAGAACCCCCACTGATTCAACCCATGACATATGCACGACTAAATCTCTTCCATCAATTACCAGTACCGTATTCTGGTATTTACCAGCATTTAGGATATGCCACCTCGCTGTGTGGAGTGGGATTGCATCAGGCAATGCCCACCTGTGGATGGATCCGTCATGTCCTTTCAGGCGGTACAGGGCTGCAGGCTGGCTGTGCTCTGTTATGGAGCTGCATTCAGCCTCTGCTGTGGAAATGGCAAACCGCCAGACAAGCACATCAAGGAACACTGTTCCTGCTGCAACCCAGACGTCCATACATGCTGACGCCTGGACCCCACAATGAGCTTGGTAGTCATCTGATCAAGCCAGCCAGGAATGAACGTATCTGGTAAATCTATGTAGAGGATGCACCACACCTGCGTCCTTGCATAAAGGGCCAATGAGTACAGCAGCAGCTTTTCATTGCATTCAGCTGAGTGAATAAGCGACACTGCCTGCACACACAGTGTGTGAGTGGAAGGAGATTTTCATGCAACAACCATGAGCCAGAGACTGAGAATAACCTACAGTTGCTGTGCGGGGAGCCCTGCACATGTCATAGCTTCACAACTAGGCAAAGATGGGATCAACCACCTGGATGGATCCAACCTTAGCTCCCTCCCCACAACTGTCAATAGCAATGCAGTATACGGCCGAAGAGTTGTTGCTCAAGCCCACAACACAGATAGCCTTCCCGCTCTCTAGTTGGCGGATGTTTATGTCAAGTGTCCATTGAGGGAAGGGCCCAAGCTGGCAAAGACTGACAAGGGTTGGCACCTCCCCAGGTCTGAACATGCACACCTGCACCGGCCAAACATGTGACATGCCTGAGGTCCTGTAAAGTGTTCTAAATGGAGGTAATAAGTCCAGGAACTACTGACATACCTTAGCGTTTCTGCCTCCATGAACGGCTAGCAGGTCCCCTATGGGTGAAGAGGTCCCATGAATGCCATGAACCCGTGTGCCATCATCAAAAACGGTTGCGATGAACTGACCTTCATCTTCTTGGGGAAGACTATATGCATGCAATTGCGATCCAATGCCTGCATAGGGAGCACAGATCACATCGACACAGCGGCCGAGACTTTGTTTGACACCAAAACGAAACGGATGCATGATGTGTCATGTCAAAACCTGCAAATAAGTAGCACTTCTGGTTTCCTCTCCTTGTTTCTAGGCAGAAGAGAGCTGTAACGTCGCCAGTAAATTGATTGTGACGCAAGTGCATCGATCTGCGCGGTTGAATAGTGGATTTCTTCGTAAAAAACTATCCTCACGCACTTTCAAAGCGAAATGCATCACCACATGTTAGGACACATGCTGTTGATCTGGGCCATGGGGCAGCCTACAGCCGATCGCGTTGCCATGTCAGCATTTCACGCAAAGCATGCGCACATGGGCCTGAGCATGCTATGCTGAGCCGATACTTGATCTCAAAGTGATTCTCACTTCGACACCGGCCACACTCACATTGTTCAAAACATAGATGAAATTAGACTCCAGTGTTTTGGCAACCGTGCCACCCTCCTGAGACCTTTATGAGAGCTCGGAGGAGAGGGGTTGTTTGAAAGTGCTGGGAAGGTTTGAGAAGATGATCGGCTAGGTCTCCCCTTTGACATTTGATGGACGCTATAGATCTTACAAAGTCTGACAGCGACGAGGAGGTGCGGCCGGTGAAGCGACAGAGAAGGAGCTCGCCCGATGACGATGTCCAGGTGATAGAAGAGCCTGCAACACGAGCACCAGCTGCCGCTGGTCCAGAGCCAACTCTTGGAGACGAGGATCTTCTCATCACACGGGCAACCGGTCCGGTATGTGATTTAATTGCAGTAGCAGATAACCAAATAGCAGGTTAACTTTCCCCACAATGGCATCTGCGTCATCATCCCATCATCCATGAGGACGATGCCGTCGTATGTATGTGTTCTACTGGTGCTCAACTGAAAGGGGCCTGAAAGGGAGTCATACTTGGTGGCTGGGTTGTACTACTGTAAAGATAATACTTGTGACACAAGCTTGGCCTGATACTCATCGTCATCAGTTGAGCGGGCAAGGGCTGTCGCAGGTGTGGAATGAAGATTTACCACATACCAGATCGCAGTGTGGCAAGCACACATTCCTGACTATTGCAAGTACCAGGAACAGAGAGCATTGCAGCAAGGTAATTATTGCCAACAGTGCCTTTGAGCTGCCAAGCGAGAAAATGTGCTGAACTTCAAGTTGGTGAGCTCTAATGGAGTCTAAATCTTGTATTTGTATTTAATATGCTGGAACTGACATTGGTCTGTGTCCTGCAGTGCTTCTGTTACATCTGTGATGTGGAGGCTGACAAGTGCAAACAATGGGGTTCAGGTTCGCACTCTCTACAACTGTGCATGCATATGCTGTTGCCGGATATCACCTGTATCCTGAACTTGATCCTCTTCCGCTGCACACGAGAAAGTCAAGCATTTCGGCACCTATTGGTTGTCCTACCTACAGTCTGACTCCTGCTTTGGCATGCACAGGCAGTAGTAGCACTGACCACTGCAATGCGCATGGGGGACGACAATTCTACACAGACATGCGCACACGTACCCGTGCAGTGGGTCCTGCTGTTGCCACACCTGCACCCAATGCTGCCCTGCCTTCAGGGTGGCTGGCTCAACTTCAGAGAGCTCGCAACAGCGGCTCCACCTCAGCTGCAGGCCCTTCAGCGCCGCCAACAGCCGAGAGAAGGCAGAGCAGTGAACCTGTTGGAGCTGTGGGCCCATCTGCACCGAATACTCAGCTCCGCATATCTAGTGGTGCTTCGAGGGCGGCGTTCCACAGCAGGACAGATTGTCCGGAACACCCCTTCCAGCACAGTCCTTCCACTGCCAACCAGCGGAGCTGTAAAATGGTGATCTGTCACACCAGCATATTTCACGTTTTGTCTGCAGTACCATCTCTCCTGGTGCAATTATTCTGATGGCGCTCTGATGAGGAATGTGCCTGCAGTGTGTATGCTTCGTCTGCGAAGACAGCGTTCAGCTCTGCAAGCGTTGGGGGACTGGTGAGCGTCTGACTCCTTGCGTACATTACTAGGCATCTCTGCAATCTGGTGTTCTGCAAACTATTTGATGATCCCCTCTGTAGATGGCAATGAGACTAGTACTTGAGGAAACCTGCTACCTGGTGAAGATTATGGGGACACTGGTGGCCCGCAGGTGAGGAACGGGTTCACCATTGCAACGCGCACGCTGGCGAACAGCGCTACAGGCAGCAGCGCGAGGCCTTCAGGCACCACCCGTTGCTGAAGAGCCACCCAAACCCGGATGAAATTCCCTGGCCAACTGCACATACACGACCGCCGCCACGCAATCCATTCCCTGGCTTTGATTCCAGCGAGGAGGAACATGAGGAAGATTACTCTGACTCGGAGGGATTCAGGGAGTTATCGGCGGCCCGGATTGCTCGCACACATGGGCTGTCCGATGGTCATGCCTCCCCCGGGGCCGACAGGCCGCCCCGGCCCAAGCAGCCAATGCAGCCTGTCGAGCGCAGCAGTGTGCTGCCAAACCCCGCCCTGGACAACAAGCTGCTTGAGATTGGCACCATCCGCCTGCCCATCAGGGTGATTCCCATCCGGATCTGCATGTTGGCCTTATTATTTGCGTGCATGAGCCTGCAGTCTGTCAGCCAACAAAACCATCACATTCTTTCCATGCTTTGCTGATGGCTGTCCCAACACCAGCTAGATGTGGACTTCTCTATGCTAGCCTGTCTCATGCCCCTTATGCCCCTTTGGATGCAGTCATCGATTGTTCATTCAGCTTACTGCACAACAGGCGAAGGCGCCATATACTGTGGCGGACCTGCAGCAGCGTCTGGTGCCCGATGGCATCGGAAGCCGCATCCATCACGACTACTCTCACCCCACCCTCGTAACGATCCACAATGTCCTCTACAATGAGATGCTGGAGCTGCTGCCACTGGTGCAGCTGGAGCAAGGCTGTGAACCGACGCCCATGCGTGTGCGCCGCGTCACTATTGTGAGCCCCTGTTGCCCCTCTTCTGATTGTTTGTTCGTCCTCACACTTCCTGCTGTAAAATTGAAGCAGCACATTCCTGGCTGCCATATCAGCCAGCACTGAAGGATATTTGATTTTGCAGGTCAGCCATGATGGTAGAGCAAAACCACTCACCATCGGCGTGACTGTTCACAAAGAGGCAAAGATGGCAGAGATGCTGGCTGCTGTCACACAGAATCATGCAGCATCTTGCAACCCAGAGGAGGAGTTGGTCATGGCCTACTGCGTTGGCGAGAAGGACCCCTTTACAAAGGCTTACCTCATCCGTGACATGTCCACCAAGGCCATGGAACACCATGCAAAGAACGGGTGCGGCTCTGCTTGGCTCTGGCCTAGCTTGCGGCTTCAATGTCATCCCTGGCTATCTCTGCTCCATGATTGCAGGACATCCCGCATGTAAACTTGCACACTCTTATTTCTTTCCAGGCATTGAGCTTCAAATTGAATGACAATGTGTACTCATGGGTATTATGTAGCATGTGAATTCTGTTCTTGGCTTTCTCCAAGGGGTACTGGTATGCATGCAGGTATGTTGTATTCCGAGTGCCACGCATCAAGCCAGCCAAGGTAGACACCAAGGGATGGAAGAGCCCGTCGCGACTGGTTGTGTACAACAAGAGGCCCAACACTGAGCCTGGCGGGTATCCGGAGTGGGTGGACACTGCGCACACGATTTTGCTGGATCTGTCCGGGGACTTGTGGAAGGGAGGCAGAGATGCGGAGAAGCAGGTTGCGGCCATGATTGCCTCCGCTCTTGCTCCCTACCGCAACGCCGACACGCCTGCCCTGGCGCCACACGAGTGGTTCACCCTGAGGCGCTGCACACAATGTGAGAATTCCTTGCCACTTTTTTGCGTGCCTCCCCTGTGCTCAGCAAATTGCTGTCTCTACATGACCTGGAACACTGCAAGTATGCCTGCGTGCGGCATTGCTTCACTTAAGACATAGCCCAGTCTACTAGCAATAACATTAGTCCATTGGAAGGTTTCTGTTCTGTTGCCTGTTTGGAATCCTCAGTAAAGTTTGATGAAACTGTGCAGCTGGGTACATCACCCATGGCAGCATGCGCGACTTCAGCCAGACGGTGCAAAGGCCCAGTGAATATCCGGCATCCGAGTGTATCAGCAGCGGTGTTATGCACCTAGCTGCGCACTGGAAGCCCCGCGGCTTGGACCTGCATGACATTACTTCCTGGTCGCAGCCACATGTGCACGACACCGCCTCTGCTGAGATCATGGCTGGTGTGTACGCCACTGCTGATCCTTGCCCTGCCCTCGAATTGGACATTGATCATGATGGCAATCACAGTCGCGCTGCGTTCTCCAATCTCTCGCGCAGGTGATATGATTTAAATATTGATACACTGCGTTTGACACAGGCTGCATCATGCCTTACAGCACGCATTCATTGAAAGCACTGGTGTTTGTGATGCAGAGACAGAGCGGCTGATCAAGGAGGAGGAAGCAGCAAAGAAGGAGAGGAAGAGCCGGGAACAGCGTCCAAAGGATCTGCTGTCTGAGCTGTCCAGCGCATGCAGAACCTACCTGCCAGACCAGAAAAAGCTGGCAAAGCGTTCCCACCAAAGTTTGAGACCTCCAATCGCTGCCTGCAAGCTAGACATTCTCCATGAAGAGGAAGCTGCTGAGGATTGTGCCATCCTACAGGTCCAGGTGTGCCCCTTTCCTAATGTATTCCTCTGCAGAAATCACCTGCTGTGTCGCGAGGGCTGTTTGCTCACATTCAACAATGAACCAATCGAGCAAATGTCTCGCTACACAGAAAATAAATACATCAGCGCATGTCCCAGCTGTTTGAGTGCGCTTGCATATGGCCAGGTCTTTGTTTGGAAGGCGCATGGGGCATTCAATCGTGACTTCTTCCGGAGCCCAGTTGACTGGCTGCCAGTCGATGGCAAGGAGAGGCGGCAACACGAACCCACTCACTGTCTGAAGGAGGTCATGGAGTACCTCCTCAAGGACAATTCTGCGGCCAAGGTCATGTTCACTCTGTTGCTCTCATCTACAACACCAACAGTGGCCAGTACGTGTGCATGTTGAGCAAAATGCCATGCGGGGTGGAAGCAGTGCTGACGTAGGCCATACTGCAGGCAATGCGCGAGGAGCTGAAGGCCTGTGCAGAGAAGATGCGCGGCAGTGCCCCGTACAGCGTCACAGTGCGCATTCCCAGCCTGCCTTCCCTGACATGCTCTCTACTCCCCGCTGACGTGCACTGCGAGTAGCTGAGTGATTCCTTTTCATTGCCTGATGTCTTGACACACCCTGGTCAGGCGCTGATGAAGTGGCTGCAAGCTGAGGAGCGGCCCGAGGCGCCACAGCCCCCAGGGCTGACGGTGGAGCTGCACCCCTACCAGCGCCAGTCGCTGCGCTTCATGATCGATAACGAGCTAGGCGAGGGCGGCCACCGGCGCCACTTCTGGGTCCCCTACAAGACCCCCAGCGGCTTCACATTCTGGTGGTCACCGCTATTCAACCGGGCCAGCAGGGAAGTGGCGCCCTGCCCTTGGGGTGGCTTCCTGGCCGAAGAAATGGTATGCTGGGGACGTCCCACAGGTGTTGACATTCTGGACTGATGTAGTTCTTTTCACAGTTTCATGGCAGCCTACATGTACAGACTGACGGGGGATTATTGGTGCATGCAGGGCTGCGGCAAGACCGTGGAGATTTTGGCCCTGATCCTGTCCAATCCGGCTGCGCCCAACGTAGCGTCTGGCTCTGTGCTTCCCGATGGCTGCATCGTGAGCAGGTAGCTGCCAAGACGCTCAATTTTTTTTACTTATTTAGATTAGGGTCAGGGTGAACAGGTATTCAGCATTCTCACTATTCTAAATGCTT
This sequence comes from Coccomyxa sp. Obi, assembly GCA_020887355.1. NCBI lineage: Eukaryota > Viridiplantae > Chlorophyta > Trebouxiophyceae > Coccomyxaceae > Coccomyxa > Coccomyxa sp. Obi. The sequence goes on from AP025000.1 coordinate 570,840, forward strand.
GGGAATGGGTGCAGGGCCACGCTGGTGGTGTGCGCGGTTTCGCTGGTGGGGCAGTGGATGGAGGAGGCAAAGTCCAAGTTGAACGGCTCCCTGCGCATGTACCAGTACCATGGGCAGGGCAGGAACAAGGACCCCGTTACACTTGCCACTTCCTATGATCTTGTGGTCACCACCTATCAGGTACCCCCTTCTAAATTATGTCAGGAGGTTGACTCACTGTGATCATCTCATGGAAGTCGGTTGCAGTGACGTCATGGGATGCTGTGTTGCAGACGCTGGGCTCTGACTGGAGAATGTACAACAAGAAGGGCAGCAACACCGATGGCCGCTTCAAACCCCTTGGGCAGATCAAGTGGCACAGGGTTGTCCTCGATGTGAGTGTCTGCACTTAATCCTTTTGGCCCATTCCAATCCCTCTTGTGATGCTGCAATTTCTGGTTCTGAGCTCACATATGAATTTGGTAATTCTGCAGGAGAGCCACACTGTGAAGGCTGGTGGCACTCAGCAGACAGCAGCTTGTTGTGCACTAAATGCAGACCGCAGGTGGTGCTGTTCTGGGACACCAATCTCTACAGAGGTCAGGTAGGCTGGAGTTCAGCTGCTAGCTCTCTTGGTCACTCTGAGTGCGGACAAAAACACAATTAATGTGAGTTTCGGTAAGCCATCCTGTGATAAGCCGCGATGTGTCGCTGCAGCGAGTTCGTGGGTCAGTTCAAGTTCTTGGGCTGCCAACCCTTCGACAACAAGAACTACTTCAGTTGCCATGTAAGTGTAGCCATCTCGTCACAACATGGCCTGTCTGCAAGATGTTCCCACTCACAGATTGAGAGCTAAAAATGAAAAATTGCTTCAGCGAGCATGCTATCTTTCAGCAACCTCTCAGGTCTCGTGAGGACATAGTTGGCCACAACATACTGTTCAAAACCGGTGCAGATCAAGCCTGCATGGTCAGCTGGCGGCTGGCAGACAACTGGGGGCGCTGTGAACCTCCTGTATGCGCTGGGTCGCACTCTCATCCGCCACACGCAGCAGCAGCGCTTGGGCGGAGCAACAGTCTGCAAGCTGCCAGAGAAAACCGAGGAGGCCATTGCAGGTACTCAGTCCTCTTCAAATACTGCTAGTCCCTTTTCTGCCCTCTGCCTCGTTAAACTACCCTTGCCTGATGCAAGTAGCCCAGGCCCAAGTTGGATGTTTGCTTCAAGCACACAAATAACTCGATAGCGGATGAATTAAGTTGAGCATGTTGCCCTTTGATTTATAGTGGAGTTCTCGGAGGCCGAGCAGCGGCTGTACCTGCGCGTGCACAAAGAAGCCAAAGCAGAGTTTCAGAAGTATGCGAATGGGGGCAGCATGATGGTTGCACGTAACCTGCTGGCAATCATGAGCCTGCTGAGCCCTCTGCGCGCCATCTGCTCCGGCGGCCTCCTGCGCGAGAGGGCAAGCCCCCACTTTCACAGGACAATTATAAAACCCACTTTCAAGAGCCAGGTCTTACATAATGACCTTGCCAGTGCCACTGTCCTGTGTGACAGCGCTGATGGTTGCAATGGCAGCAAATAAACTGGATAGTAAGTTCATAACTTCATCCAGCATTTTGCACATCATGATACTTTTCATGTGCATACAGCTATTGAGGCATTCGGTATGAATGCAGGATGTGAGAGTGCCGAACAAGGATCAAGAGGAGGAGGTGCCCAATGGTGTGGACCCCAATCTGGTGGCACCCTTGGAGGAGTGCTCCATCTGCCTCAACCATGACATGGAGCGGCCCTGCCGCACCCCTTGTCTGCACTGGTTCTGCCGGTGCGCTGTGGCCTCCTGTTGGAACATGCACCAATCTACATGCGCCCAAACCTTTCATCCCTTTTTGCAATTTTCTGAGCTGTTATACTAGCCAATCTCACACTGTTCGCCTGGCGTTCTCTCACCTGAGTTGCGAGGCTTTGAGGTTTGCCACAGTGTGATCATTGTTGAACTCTTATAAAGATTTCTGGTGTTGGGCTGCAGGGAGTGCATCACCGCTGAGTTGGCAGTCAGGGAGAAGTGTCCACTGTGCCGCACGGAGCTGCAAGTGGCACAGCTGGTGGAGGGCGTATCTGCAGCGCGTGAAGAGGATGAGGAGGTTGTTGGAGCTGCTGGAAGCAGCGCAGGATCCCAAGCCGTCGTTTCCGAGTCCAAGCTGCGCGCTCTGCTCAAGCAGGTGGGGCCCTGAAGGCATGCTGTGCTGGTTATTTTGTTTCGGCGAGGCAGGCACATGGGTATTTCCAGAATGGGCAGCATAGAAAGATACCATGCGTGCTCTTGCAGAAAAGAATTGCAGTACAGCTGATGTAAAATTCAGTGTTTACTCTATCACTTACTACTGATGCAGGAGAGAGAGACAGGACAGCATTTCCACATTTGCTGAAGCACACTTTCCCAATCTGGTGGATGCCCTGTGGTCAAATAATGTCCAGCCACACTGGGTTGTTGTCCGACTTCATCTGACAGTGTCAGTGGGGTGCAGCTGGCGGACATGCGCGAGAGGGACCCGACGGCCAAGGCGCTGATCTTCACGCAGTTCAACAGCACGCTGGAGTGGCTCATGGCGCGGCTGACTGAGGAGGGCTACAGCTACCGCACCATTTCTGGCAGCATGCCCCTCAAGAAGCGCAGCCAGGTTTGCTTTCAAATAGTACATGGCCTCGTGAGGACGTAGCCGTGCTGGTTCGTTGGCCAGACGGCAGTTCTGAGACGAATGTTGTGTGGCAGGCAAATGTGTTGGGATCCAACATTGTAAGAGGATTGCTCGATGCAGTCCAAAATAGGATCACTTCTCCCACATCTTTGTCAGCTTGTACAGAAATGCTTCCTGCTAAGGCGAGTGCACACCTGTGCTGCAGGCCATTGACGCGTTCCAGAGGGACCCGCCCACGACGGTGTTCCTGCTGAGCATGCGCAGCGGTGCGGTGGGCATCAACCTCACGGCGGCCAACCACGTGTTCATCCTGGAGCCCGCCATGAACCCCGCCCTGGAGGACCAGGCCGTCGGCCGCGCCTTCCGCATGGGCCAGACGCGCCCCGTCACAGTCAAAAAGCTCTACATCAAGGTGCACGCTCCGCCATTTGCCCATCTGCTTCCTGCTGTTCTTTCTGATGGTCAGGTGCATCATTGCACGGCAAATCACTGCAGGCCCATGCAGCGTGTCTTCCATGCAGGCACTCGTGCAATTTTCCTGTGTCTGTTTTGCCGTGACAAGGAATCATGTGCTTGTGTCTGCTCTACATTAATGGGTTATTGTGTGCTACATTGTCAGTCCTTCACAGAATGTGACTTTTCCTTTTGGCGCGGGTGTAGGGCTCGGTGGAGGAGCGCATCATGGAGCTGGTGAAGGACCGGCGCGAGGGGCGCGCGACAGGCGCGGCGGCCGCTCAAGCCGAGTATGATGAGGACACGGGGAGGCGCGTTCAGAAGAGCAAGATGCGGCAGCAGGACGTCGCCGGCTCCATTCGCATGGACCGCCAGGACCTGCGCATGGCCGAGCTGCAGCTGCTCTTCCAGGTGCTCACACTCCCGGTCACTCGAGCCCCTGTCGCACATAGGAGGAGCGATTTAAGGGACACGGACGTTAGTCATTCTGTCTATCATCCTGATCTCACAGTGGAGCTTTTGCTCCTTGTATGCTCTGCTTCTTTCACTCGATCTTCTGCAACTGCAGATTTGCAGCTGGGTGTGGAAATTATGACCTGCCTTTTTATTGATTTAAGACGGGTGTTGGGCTAAGGAAACCGTGATGACACAGAGCAGTAGCACAGCTCTCTTTATGTTGTGTGTGTGTCCATTGCAGGACCCAGATTTCACTCGCGCAGCAGGCGTGGACCAGGCAGCTGCCTACAATGCAGCTCCAGCGGCGCCAGGTGCTTGCCTCTCAGTCTTTAGTGCATCTGTAATTTTTGCTGTAATGGCTTCAGCATGTGAGAGAGCTGCAACACTGCTGGTTGTTCTGTGCGTGACCACTTCAGAGACTTTGGCATCAAGAACTCGTATTTTATGAGAAGTACATGTACAGCAAATGTGGCATACAAATAACCATCTCATTGTTCTCATGTGCAGCCTGCGGTGGAGGCGCTTGAAGGCAAGCTACACAGCGAATTCAGCTCATGGGCAATATTAGAGCGCAGGAGTATGGTGTTTTGGAGCGGTGAAAGCAGTCTTTAGCATTACTTCTCGCCCTCACCTCTTAAATCTTGCAAGTGCTGCAGTTACTGTGTGTCAATATTTGTACAGTTGGGGTGCTCAGTGATCAGCTTATGTGGAATAAATTTGTCTCTGGTGTACTCACTACTTGCTTTTCCACTTATCAAAACTTGCAGCTGTATGTCCTATTGGAATTAGGTCAGGAACCGAGCCAGGTGGTTTTGCGGACTAATAGGTCAAAACGGGCAGGGCCCTACACATACTCTGCATGCCATGATTTGCAGAGTCGAACTAGCAGTACTGAAGTTTACTCTTCATAAGGTCGATATCAGATCAACAGGTGACCTAGTTTTATGCCTTTGCTGTGGATCTAGGAGAGCTTCAATTGGATCTAGTAGGCACTTTTGTACCATCATTCGAATGGAATTCCCTGGCACTCCGAGTCGTTCATCATCCCCGGATGATTTGAGTCCCTGTAAATACACACCAATTGCAAGTGAGAGCATGGACCCCGATGTATTCCATACATTAAAGATGCAATCATACAGTCAAGGTGTGGATATCAAGGGTGTCGATGGCAAGGTGTGGGAGGTTGACCCCACGGTCCAGCATGGCTGCTGACTAACCGCTGAGCAGGCCAACTTGAAAGCCGAACAACCAGCTCGCACCGACAAACCCTGGTGGCAGCACCTCTGATTCTGCTACGCTGGAAGCAGTGCAGGCAAACCTTAAGAAAGGAACGAAGTTGTCCTCTTGAGCGACTGCGTCATCTCTACTGCGTCCTGATCACGAGGACGTGAAGGTGCAGGAAGCTTTCAAGTTGCAACAGCATGCGCCAATCAAGAAAAGCAAACGTGGTGAAATACGTACAAAAAGACTTAGAAAAGAAGGTGCTGTTGGAATGGTGGTTTAAGTTACAGGTCAACTGAAAATGATTCTGAGTACCATACCAAACGTGTTTGCTGGTTTGGCAGGGGGAAGGTGCGAAGGAGTCCGAACCTCACGCGACTGGTGCGGTTGTCTGTCCCCAAATATCACATAGTATCTGTGATCCAATTGGCAGCCACCAAAGTGGTGAAACCTGCTGGTTCTTTGAAACAAAATGAGTGGACCCTGCAGCCGACTTGGTACTTGATGGCAGGTGCCACTGGAAATCTTCGCAACATGAGCGGTCCTGTGCACCCTAGGAACACCAGCGGGCCATCTGACCGGGTAATTGTCAATTGCAACAGCCCACATGGAATTTTTGAGGTCAATTCACAGTTGCTGTCACCCTATGGTTGCATCTCAGGCTTTTGTAATATGTGGCACCTCTGAACAGTGTGTGGAATATGGACTGGGAGATAGAGGGTCAGATGGTGGTACAAACATTGGAGAAGTGTTTGCCGGTCTTTGCCTGACCGACAAGTCTGTCGCTTCATCAGACACCGATGACATTCCCACAGAGGTGTGCTTTCTCTGAATCTCCAGATATTCTGCATGCACCTCAGTGTGGATTCCTGAAGGTTGCTGAGGGTATGTAAAAGTCTGGCATTGCTAGCAGGGTGCTGGCAAGGACGATCCGGACAACATCTCCTTCCTTGTGGAGGCTCAAGCAAAACTGGAACGCAACATCAAGGTTTGGGTAATCTATTTATTACATTTTTTGTGTGTCCAGCAAACTGTGTCTCCCTCTGGCAGGCAAAAACACAGAGCCTCTTGGGATGCAGCATTGGCAGCAGCAGCCATAGGACCTGTGCAAGTGCAGGTGCTGGAGACCTTCTCAATGCTTGGCAAGCCTGCATATGACTCTGGTTATAAGTCTCATGAGGAGGCGTCAGTCGATTCGGATGATGAGGTGACTGAGTTGTTCACGGTGAGCGAACGGAACTCGACACCTTTCACAATCAGCAGCTGCTTTCTTGACAAAGACAGCGGCCACAGACAGCTTCTCATGTCTGCACTTGTTCACCGTGTCCCGGGTTGTTCTACAGGGAGAGAAGGATGGTTACCATTTCAGGGTGCCCATGGAGGTTCATGAAGAAGGTAAAAGGATGAGTTACTTCGAGCTGCTCAATGACGTGTGCGCCAGGCAAGAACAGATTGTCAAGGATCTGCAGCGCGAGAAGAAGGTGCGAGCCACCAGGGGTGCTGGATCGGACAGATTGCGGACTTACAATGGCCCTGCCCACAGTTCCGGTGTAATGCACTTGTTTGAAGCTATGTTGTGATGACAGTGTGGAAGAAGTTGATGTGATTTCCGTGCTTGCTACTGCAGGCAATGGCGGCATTGGACAGGTGGTCAACATGCTGGGATGACGTTGATGATTTTGTGCCACCAGCTTGCTTTTTTGACACTGCAGAGCTGACTACTAGCGAGTGAGAGCAGAAATGATGATGGAGTCCAAATATTTCATTCATGATGCAACATGCATGACACCCCATACGAAAACGAAGAAGAGCCCTCAAACAACGAGCACTCAACGGCTGCCGCAGCAGAGGACCCGGCCGAGATAGGCCAGGCGGCCGGGCAAACCACCTCAAATATGTGCAAAATTGGGACCGCTGTGGAGGGCATGTCCGCGGGCATATATCATGATTCTCCCAGACTGAATCCCGAGATGTCTCAAGCAACTGTAAGACCCGAGGCAAATCTATGACATCCAGCCTATCCGCACGGATGGTGAACTCATACCCAATTGCAAGCTGGCGCAAACCTTTCATGATGGCAGAGGCCCAGTTATGGACCCCCCCAACCACTGCATCCCAGCAATCATCAACAGGCCTGATTGAAATGCACTGGTCAGGGGCCCTTCCAGAGGAAGATTTCCACCGAGGGTTAGGAGGCCCAAACCCCCTGAAAAATAAACGCCAGGATCCTCAATGAAGTGTTCCAAAACTTTTCCGCTGTCGCTTTTGTAGAAGACTTGACCTGCGCACAGATGGTCTCTGTACGCACAGATTACACCTTGTTGTGCTAGCATGCACATCGTCCGTGCTATCTCGGCAATTTTGTTGTAGGCTTCAGCAAACTGTTGTTACTGTCTCGCCTGCAAGCCTGCGAGAATGTCTCAAGGTAAGCAGCTGCCTGGAAGGCGTTCATAACCTATGTATTGTTGTACATCCGTGTTCCCAAGTAAGAGAGAAACACAAACAAGACACTAAAATCCTCTGCAAGGCCGTCCTTCGCAGTACCGTCGGATCATGAGCTTTTTATAAGTACTTGATGATGCAGGTAGATCTGTGACTGTGAGAGGTATCGTTGAAGCTCAGGAAGTTGATAAGCATAAAAGGGGAAGAGCACTTGCGGCGATTGCTCAATCGATAAAAGACAAGCTCAGCTCACGCGGCATTACTGTGGGGGCGCCCTTGAAGAGGCGCGACCTTTCCAATGGCCACCGCTTCATAGATGAGAAATTTGCCAGCACAGAGTCTGCAGACGGGCCAGTCACTCTAGTTTACGAGGTCAGGAGTACATCAGCTGTGTCTTTCCGCACGTCACAGGCATCGTAAGCAACATTGTTGGTTTGCTCGAGGCCTAAAGAGTGCTTTCCGGTGAGCAGGGTTCCATTGCTCAGTACCAATCCATTTCCAAGAGGAACTTCCAGGGAGCGAGGAGATTGGAAATGGCGGCGCAGGACCAGAGCAAGGTACGCAGCTTGGATGCTGGACGTGTCATGGACAAGTGTGCACTGGTTTAGCACCTTGGGTCCAAGATGAAAGGCAGTATTGTCACCACAGGGACAATACTGTAGTAGTTCCATGAATTAGAAGTACCACAGTAGACGTCTGTGCATGCAGGTCTTCCCGGCTATTGCCAAGACCTGGGTCCACCTCAACGTGTCAATGGGCTTTGACATAGCAATGACGCGGTCATATGGCTTCCTTCCCACCTTGACACGAGTCAAGACGGTCTACAAAGAAGACAAAGTGTTTCAACAGATGTTGGCAGATATTGTTGCACTCAAGGAGAGCCTGAAGGATCCCGACACTGTCATGGAAATGGGCGAGGAGTCTCTCTACGTGCGGGCCAGTAAGTTAACAGGAATCCTGTGCTTTGGCCTTGTCGTGGCATTATTGAGGGCTCAGTATGCTGCATCAGCATGCATCTCTGGTGGTGAACCTTAACAGGAGGTCTTTTTGCATGTGCAGAGTTTGTCACCCATGTCACTTCAGAGATTGACTTCAAAACGCTCCTGGGGGGCGGAACCGAGCTGCTGGACTACATGGGCCCCAATCTGGAGCCATCCATGCAGTACAGGATGGACTTCCTCCAGGCCCTGGCAGACTACATTGACACCCCAGCCTTTCAGGAGCAGCTGGAAAAGATGAAGCCTTATGCCGAAGCTAAAGAGGCGTTCCGGAAGGGCAGGAAGGCAGAGGAGGTAGGCTGGACCGTGTTCACATTATGCAAGGATTGGCTGGTATGTGACTAGCTGACTTCTGATTGACATGAAGAGCCATTTGTGTGGCAGAAAATTCTGGAGGCAGCTGAAGCCAGGGTGAAGGAGGCAGAGGATCAGGTGGGAAATATGCTCTGACTTCTGATAAGACCTCTCACCAGATCAACAAAATTTAGCTTACTTGAAGATCTGGCGCCCAATTGGCCGCCACATGGCAAAGAACTGACAGGGTCGGAATGGGTTGCAGGTGGCTATTGCACGCAAGGCAGCCAATCAGGTACACCATACTTGCTTTGCTTTCTGCATGGCACACCCTTCTGCCATTCAGCCCTAGCTGGCACTTGGTTCCTGCTAGAGAATCCGATGTATGTCTTATTTTAACGAGGAGATAATTATTGCTGGCTGGCAGGACCTTGCTGCTGCAAAGGCCTCTCATGTGGATGCAATTTTGTACCAGGTGTGCTGCCCAAGTATAAATTGGTGTCTGCAAAACCTTGCACATGGGTATCTCTCCTGCTATTAGCGTGTTCCGATCTGCTCTATATCCTTTTCAGGATCACGTTCTTTCCCTGTATGTGCTGCAGAACCAGTTGATGAGAGCACTCCTCGAAATCAAGACAAAAGCCGGAAAGGAACTGGCCCGGAAGGTGTGACACTGCTGAGAAGCTGATGAGCAATCAAATCTCCCTACTTCTTTGTTCCCATCCAATGATGCCATGTATAATGTGACACGAATAGAGTGCAGACTGTTTCTGTGTATTTTGCAGGGCATTACTTGAGTGCGCCGTACAACCATGCAGTCTCAGTAAAAATGGTTGTGGGCAGCCCTGGATCTAGATACATTCACTGTTGCTGGATGAACTTTCGCCGTCAGCAAATTATGCTTCTACCTCATCACTTTCTGTTTCAATTGTACCCGGCATGTCATGACAGTACGGCTGTCAGGGTAACAGATTGGTGCCCTCTGAAGTGGTTAGGTAGTGCTGGTCGCATCAGCATCAGAGCAAACTGGATTTGTACTGGTGCTAGTTGCATCTCTTTGCAGCTTTGCGGTCTTAGGACAGTAATTTCAGCCTTGTTGCACATACAAGGCAAAGGGTAGTTAGGCATTCAACACCCTCTTTCTCAGCGGTTGGGGCTCAACAAATATCTGGCCACCATTGCGTGGCCAGTAATCAGCACATCAATTTATATCTATCTGAGATGAATTATCCATTCATGACAGAAAACCTGGAACAAACAGCATTCTGGTAAATTCTGACAGGCGTTTTATGGTTTTGCATGGGCTGCCATGGTCTGCCTAAGAATGTTGACGGGCGAGCTAGCACGCCTCATATGCTAGGCTGTGCCAGAGGTTTTGATTGAACGAGATAGACAATGAGAAACATTTGGTTTTTGCATACCCTGCTGTTTAACAAGTCAGGGAACGTCATGCTGGAGTGTTTTCTGCCTCTCTTGTCACCATGCAGGATTTCATGTGGGAAGCAGATCTTGTGGGAATGCCAAGATTGTCGTGGGTTGTTTGGATGTCTTACATGCAGATTTTGGGGAATGATAGGACATCTGATCATTCTTAGGTGCCACGTGGCGGTGCCACGTGGCAGGAATAGAAGTAATCGTTTTTCCTTCTTCTGATCATCATTTTGGTTTCAAAAGCACATCAACCCCTGCCCTCCCCTCGAGTTTTCCTAACTACTGTACATGCGCCCCATCTTGGAAGTGTCAGTCCTTTTCATGTTAATGAGCTAAAACCTCAACGTACGACAAACTTCTTCTTGCTTGAATTGCTGACTAGCTTGCCGAGGAGCACAGTCACATTCTGCAACAAGCTTACATCTCACCTCTTGCTTGGTTGCTGTTATCATAATTAGGGGGCGCTTGATAATGGGCTGGAAGAGAAACAGACAAATAATATTCACTCCAGTGCAGCAAAGGTAACGCAGGAGTCTGCTCCATGGAGAAAAGCAGCACCACAAATGCCGCTGATGGAGTGGGCAGTAAGGCTGTCCACCCCGTCCCGGAAGTGCGCTTCCACTGAGTGTTTCATCAGTCCTTGTGGTGTGTCAAGGGGTGTCTTTCTTTACAGGGGCCGCTGAGCTGCAGCACTCACTTAATTAGCTGCCAGCTGGGGAGTGGGTTAAAGCGCCATTATCATCAGAGCTGACGATGGAGCTGCACCCCTACCAATACTAACCGCTGCGTTTCATGATCGACAATGAGCAGGGCGAGGGCGGCCACTGGCGCCACTTTTGGGTCCCTTGACGCGCAGCTGACTCCTCTGCGGCTGCCAGGACTGACTGAGCTGCAGTCAGCTGCTTTGAAAGCCCCCTTCAGAGCGCCCCAGCGCTTTCACATTCTGGTGGTTGCCGCTCTTCAAGCGGGCCAGCCGGAAGCGGCTTATTGTGCTCGTTGCCGCTGAGGTGGCCTTCCTGGCTGCAGACATGACCCGCCGCTATGATTGGTGGCTGTCAGGGAAGGCTGAGGAGGCGGGTATTTATCCCATTACTGTTTCGAAGCGCCACCACCTCCAAATGGCAGTTAGGAACAGGGCACCTGACCCGCCATGTGTGGCGGGTCCCTCAATGGGCCCGCCTCCCCGAACAGAAACTGATCCTAACTGCACCTTTACCATAGAAAAAAATAATAAGATTAAAGATCACAAAAGTATTAATGGATATTCCATCCTGTGATCTTGTCCCAGAAGTTTCCTGGCACAAATCACCACTGGGGTGGGCAAATCTTGCTCCTGGAGTCATGGCCAGCTTTCTTGACCTTGTGCATTCCACATGCCTGGCACCTGAGGGTGCCCTTCCCACCCCTTTTGCCCTTTGTGCTTCTGATAGGGGCTTGCGGGATAGCCTATGTTGCTACAGCTCTGCTGGGCTGAGCCTTCTGGCTCATGAGCTTCTGCTTTCCCTGCTCTTTTGCCAGGGCTGCTGCAGCTATTGCATTGCTGAAAACTGGGCCAACATTCCTTGCTGACTTTTAACTGCTGCGACTGTGACACCTCCTGCTGCCACAGCTTTGGTTGTGCTTGACGCCTTGTCCCTGAAGGCTTGCAGCCTGCCAGGATTTGTGAGCCTCAACATCTGATCAACTGCCACATGCATGCCTTGCTGCCTAGCCTCAGGCTGCACCTGCAACAGCTCCCAAAAATCATAAAAGAAATCAAAAAATTCCCCAAGTAAAGGAGTGCTACTAGGGCTAAATTTGGGTTCTGTGCAAAGGTTTTAAAAAGCAATTTATGATTTAACCAGGACAGAGCATGCAGGAAAACACCTGTGCAGAAGCCTCACAGGACAATTTTAGCCTGTTGAGGCTGTTTGAATCATTCAGCTCATGTTGACTCCTTGGTGGGCTCAGTCCTTTGGGGCTTACTTCTCCAGATCCAGCCTGCAGCATGCACAACATGTGTCAGTACTGTGGGCTGCACTGCTCATGATCAGACTAGTGGGCTGCACTGCTCATGATCAGACTATTGATCCCCATCCCAAGTAGGGAGCACCTGCTTGGTGAAGGCAGTGTTGGATTGAGCAGCCATATTGACAACATTGTGGGAACTGCTCTTGTTTCATCATCCAGATCCTGTGCACTTGGGCCGTGCATACCTAAGTGCTGTGTTGAGCCGTGGTGCGGATGGGGTGTGAGCAGCGGACTTGGTGTTGAGACCGGCTCTTTGTTGGGATTGGAAGGGCAGGCGTCAGCAAAATCGCGAGTACCTATGCATACAGATCACCACTTGACTCCCATAAAAGAGGGCACAGTACTTCTGAGCAGATTCTACTTTGATGCATTGCGTGCGATAAATACATACCGTGCTCTGGAGCCCCTGAGGGTGCAGGTGCAGCCTCCAAGCTGTACTCCTGTTCTGTTAAGACGCCCAAATCTTCTCAACCAAAACCTGTGCACCCAGTTTCCCCATAGTGGTTGCAGCAGCCGTGCATTTCCTTCTCTCCTGTGCTCCACAGAAACATGGTCGCCAAATATTGCCGATCTCCCCGCAATGCATCCACCGGATATGAGAGCAGACTGGACAACGTGCAGTGCACAATAGAGACCTTGCATGAAAATTCAGCATAGTGTGTGCAAGCAGTATCGTCGCCAATGAGGATCTCACTTAATGGCTGTCATGCACAGGCGACAGATTTGGCCGATGACATTTGTCTTTGTGTAGGCGTTTGACACAGCCGCCTGAAAGTTGTCAGATCATAGCATTGAGGCGGATGGGGGCCGCGAGCTCCTGTAGGCGCGGCAATCTCCCGCTGTGCATGCCTGGGCAACCTCTGCAAATGCTCGCGAATTCTATATATTTTTATATTTTTAGGGTGAAAACCCTAAACCCTAGAGATTGAGACTGAAACCCTAAAAGATTGAGATTGAAACCCTAAACCCTAAACCCCAGAGATTGAAACCTGAAACCTTAAACCCTAGAGATTCTCTTTCTAGTGGTAAGGCTGCAGGATGAATGCAGACTTAGATGGAAACTTGAAGGAGCGTACCTTGTGCTGCATGATTGCTGCACCTTGTCACCTGCGAATCTACTGGGTCATCTTGATAATCTGGAATTGTTGACCATGCACAGCCCAAGTGTGCAGTGTAAGCACCCATGTGATACTGTTCACACAAAAGCGCCCGGAAATAATTACCTGGGCCGGGACGGTGAAGCTCGAGTGGCTAAGAGGGACCGCTCCGCAAGCTTGAAGGCAGTTTGTGGCCTTGCAAAGGTGGCGTGTTATCCACTGATTGAGTTTCAGCAGCTGCTCCGCTTCCATGCCACCGCTGCCTCACGGTTGAAGCTGGTGAGGTATCTGCACGTACAGATGAGAATTTATCCAATCCAGACTCGATGAAAGTGTGCGCCTATTCTCCAGTCTTAAAAAGCTGTAACCTCATTCTAATCTCTATGCAGCAGTCTAAAATTTCTGGATTCATGGTAATTTCCAGGACCTCTGTGTGCCAAAGGCAGGCCAGTGGCGCACCCTGAGGCTCGGCGGTCTGTGGCAGGAGTGCAGCTAGGGGCAGTCCCAACAGTGCCTCCTTGCTGCCTTGGACCTGCAGTGCTGGTGTGCCGCTGGCTGCGCATAAACCTGGAAGCTGAACAACCTGCGCATACCGTAATGCCCGATGCGAATTGAAATTTACAGCCACTGTGGGGTGCCACAAAATCTGATGAAACCCTGGAGAATCGCAATTGCAAGGGAGAAAATACAACAAAGGGATTCTGGGTGTCAAATGCACTTGTCAAATTTGTGAAAAACGTTTTCTGCTTGCAGCGGGTTACGATGCACCCGACTGCACAGCAGCCGTGATTTGGATTGAGCTGAGTGGATCCTCGGGTCGCCTGGGACCCGCTGCACTGCCGCACAGCCGCCCTGGAAGCTGCGAGGACGAGCCTCTGCACATACATGCCCCCTGCCATCAGCGATCAGCCCAGTCTGTGCTATCCTACATCACTGAGCAGCCCCTAAAATTATGCAGAGCATGGGATTGCAAACTCTGCTGGTGTGGATAAACGTGATTGGAAAGTTGTTGCAAGAGCCCAGGTAATTTACAATTGTGATGTGCTAAGACAGGAGCGCACCTAGGAAGCGCAAGGCATCCAGTATGGTGGCTGCCAAAAAGCTCTTCTTCTTCTGACAACTCGCGCTCACCAGGTGCCTCTTATTCCTCCTTTCTGGCGGTGTGTTGCCTCCCCCTCATGCAATCTGTCAAGATCAGCCTGTGCTGTCTCACAATCACCTCAAAGCGCTCCTCGGTGCTGGTGGGCACTTTCAGGTTGCCAAATGGATCTGGGGATAGACCAAGCTTGGCGCAGAGCCCAACCAGAGTTTCCTGCATCCATGGCTCTATCACCCCGCACTCTGCATCACCTTCGTTTTCGTTGCCGCATTTCAGGCTCCACTGCATATTAATTAGAGTGCATATGCCGCTGGCTGTGCCAGGCAGAACACAGGGGTGATATCTACTGGTGGCCCTGTGATCCAATCCGGCTCACCGCTGTTTCTGCTGTAGAACAATTCCTTGACTGGTGACTGGCAAAAACTGCGCCAAAATCTGTACTGAAATAAACAGACGATGATATCAGGTGCGAGGCGATTATGCACATTGTTGAGAATCAAACCCACTTTGAATGTTCACCAGGAAGACTGACAATGACAGGGATAGTGTGCTCACCGGTGAGTGTCGACATCAGGCGGAGAGTGACTCTGAGAGCCCCCCCATCCATGAGACCACGCAATCCGCTGTCATGTTTGTCCCGGGCAGTTGTGGTGTCTAAGGCTTGAAGTTGCAAGGATTGCACTGATCAATCAGGTAGCAATGCGACGGGGTCTTTGCAATTCAAGGTCAATGTTGAGTGTGAGAACTACGTAATAATGTATACAGTAGGAGCGGAAGCACCTAAACCTCACACTGAACATTGAATGCATGTCCCTGTGCACGTGAGATGCGGGATTTAAGCTTTGCCAGTTCAGCAGGAATGAACTGGACAGGACAGCAGCTTTTTACAAGGCAGCACTAGCGCCACAAGGCACTTATCTGACCATTTGCAGCAAAATCCTCACCAGCAAAATGGGCCTGTAGCATCCGGATCCGGCCCACTGCTCTGCAAACTCTAACAGAGGGTTGTGCGATAACCTGATTGTGTTTTTAGCTTCAAAAAACATAATTTCCTTTTCATTATGATTCTCACTCTGGCATCACATCAAAGCAGCATTCAGCACATCTAAATCTCATGACTGTTGCAGCATAGGTGTACAGGTCTCATCTTGGTCTGTGCTCTCACTTGCTGGTAACTGGCTCTGGAGTGGCAAACATGAAAGCTGGTGGCTCAAATCCATCTACCTCGTCCAGGAACTTTGCCCACCTGTCCATTGCCATCATCGCCTGCAGCACCCAAGTGCGGAGCTCACATTAGCGTCTTGTGCAGTGCACAACACCATTCCACATCAGCTCCATACAAACGCAATGCACCAGAGCCCTAGGTAGGGCCTTTATAGGTTCGCAGCTTACCCCGCCCATATGTCGCTGGTTGCTCGCACCTTTGTATTACGCTCCAGCTTCTCGGCAATCCGTTCCTGCCTGATGCTGATGTCCTCCTGCAGCTCCCAGTAACTCATCCGCTCCCCTTCTTCTTGAACCTCCTTGCTCACTTTGTACTTGTAGCCTTTGAAATCCCCCTGTACAGCAACCCTCTCTGTACAGCAAACATGGCAAACCGTGATCGATTGCAGAGACATGCATTTGGCAGTCCGAGCTGCTGCTTATTCACAAGAGAGCGCTGCCTGGCAGATGTGTCAACTTGCATTAGCTCACCGTTACCCACTCAATGTCCTCGTCATCTGATGTTGGCACCTCATCATCATAGTCATGAGTGGGATTGACGAGCTTACAGACGCCTTCCACCACCTGCACTTGCAGTCATCCGGTCAAGAGTGCGGCTGCTGTTGCCGATGCTACATCTCAAAGACCTGAGTAGTGCCTGCCACAGGATCATACAGTGTGCTTGACTCACAAGGTGTGAGATTGTCCTCACCTTGTTGTTGCGCTCCACCTGTTCCCTAACCTTCACAAGGTAGGTGATGTCGCCCTCCTTGCCCGCACCCTGCAAGCAACACCAACTTTGTCATACACCTCAGCAATATCATGGAACCCATCCCCATGAGTTGCATGCAGAATGGATGCGATCATTATCAAAATGCGCACCTCTGTTGCACTGTCCTCAGTGTATGAGAAAGCGGCAGACTCGTTAGTCGGGCAGGTCATCGCTTCTTCAGTATCCCACCTTGGGCTTTCACACTCAAATTCACTATCCCCATCCTGTTTATCATGCAAAAGTCAACACAATCATCAGTGTGGCCAAACAGCTGTCAAATAACTTCAAAGAGGACTGTCAGTGCATTACGTGTTGCTGAGAAGGAGTCTTTATCATGGAAACTTGTTCCACACATCCTTGAATGATCTATTGCTGTCTAAGAAAGCTTCAGCAGAGGAACATGCAGAATTAAACGTCTTGCCTTGTCAGCCTTGCTGGTGCACACATCTGGGTTGTTCTTGGGTGTTTCCACTGTAGGACTACCTTGCTGGCTGCTGATGGTAGAAGTCTGGCACTGTTCAAGCAAACGCGGAGATCAGGACTGGAAGCTGTCTCTTCGAAAGTACGTCGGAAGTAAGTCCACTGGCCGATCACAACAGACAGCTGACCCCGTGCTTGTGACCATTGAGTGGGCAGTTGCAGCAAATTCTTACCAGATCAATGGGCCCAGACGGGCTCCCTGGGTCCTCCATGGCGCTCACATCGGGAAGCTTCTCACTGACACCTGCAAAAGGCATCCAGTCAGAGAAATGGCTTAAGACAGTAAGCACAATACATTCTACTCCCCGTAAGGTGCCATTTCACATTGAAGGCGGCTCTTTGAATGATAGTTGAGCACAATAGGGGGAGACTCCCGCACCAGTTGCGTGGGTCTTGGGCTCTTCTGCACTTTCCAGCTGCGAAACCAGCGAAGGCGTTAAGAATTGAGGAGTCAGCATACTAAACTGACGAAATCTGCACACTCTAGCCGATTGATTACTCCAACAATGACAAAATTACCTCCTTCTTCAAGGTCTTGTTGCCCATCTTCTTCCTCGTTTGCTTTCTTGAGCCCCCCATTATGTGCAAGTGGACGTCCCACCCGTAAATCAACAACTAGATCAGTTCTCAGTGTCCGACGGCCACGGAGAGAGTTTGTTCTTCTCTTCAGCAACAATCTGTCCTCGGCTGCCCCTGCAGGAGGTGTGGCTCTAGATACGCTTGTGACATCGCAGTCACGTGCCGATCCGGTACACCATGATGTCAACACTTAGCTAAAGATAGGATATGTGAACAATGCAATCAAGGTGCTGTCGAAGATGAGGATCACTTCCTGTTTGATTGCCCTCACTATGACCCCATGAGGACAAAATATGCTGACTTATTTGATTTACCAGTGCAGCATGTGCATGCGTTTATCCAACAGAATGATATTAGGATTGCAAAGTTTTTGACCGAATGCAAGAATATGAGAAAACATTGAGATAGGGTAGCAAAAGGCTGCCAAAAGACCAATGAGCCTCAGGTGGCTCCCGTGGGTCTCTAAAATGTAATAATAATAATAATAATAATAATAATAATAATAATAATAATAATAATAATAATAATAATAACCCGTTCATAATATGAAGTTCATATCTCCAGGCTTTGGCTTGGCTGATGCGTTTCCCTTCTTCTTCTTCTTCTTCTTCTTTTATCTCATGTCCTGCTACTGGTGGGTGGAAAGCAAAGTGAACGGTTTTGTACACGTTTGACCGGGCCGGGCCGGGTAGTGTTGTGTTTGTCTTGCAGCACGTGTTTGTGAGTATCTCCTGCCGTTTTGTATTTACTGTACAGCAGGTGATTGTAATTGGAACGAGAACAGCAGTTTAATCGAGTAGGAGCCTTCTGCTGGAAGGCGCTTGAGTGTGCATCTTGTATACTACGGTCAGGTGGTTTCTTTCCGTCCCAGCCTAATCCCGTGCCAGATAGCAACTGAGAAGATGTATGACTACGATGCAATCCTGTTTATGCCTCTCCCCGAGCTTAAAGCCCTCGGGAAGAAACTTTTCGCTGGTGACGGAGTCAAGATGGACAAAGTCAACAAGGCGTCCGGCCACGGTGCTGAGAAGACTGGTCTACAATCTTTGATTTTAAGACACCTATCGATTCAAAATATGCTGGTAGAGGACGTTCAGGGAAATCAGCCAGCTACGGCAAAGTCAGCGACCTTTCAGCCTACATCCCCAATGGCTGAAAGGACACCAGACGCGCCATACATATCCGGCATTGCTGATCTCGATGCTCAAGTGAGAGAGGCCGTGCATACATCTGTCAGAGCCATGGAGGAGGGTTTGGTCACCAAGCTGGCAGAACTTGTGCTGCGACAGGTGATGCCGATGGTGTCCAAGGAGGTGGCTAAGGAGGTGGACAAGCAAGTGAAGGAGAGGCTCGAGGACACTGTCTCAGCTGCTGTTGCTCCACTGAAGGTGGAAATACAGCAGATGAGGGAGAAGTTCGAGGCCTCAAAGACATCACCAGGCAACGTCCCCTCACCTGCCATCGATGCTCGCTTCTCAGAGCTTGCCGACCAGCAAAGGCGTTCAGGGAACCTTGTGATCACACGGCTGTCTGAGAGTGATGGAGAAACTGAGCTTCGCCTGCATGACACTGTCTTGGAGTGCCTGCAGATCACTCACAGTGATGTGCAAGTCCTGTCAGTAAAACGTGTGGGCAAGCCCAGCACCTCTCCATCCTCCTCTGGCACTCCAAAAGCCCGCAAGGTACTTGTGCAGCTTACCAATGTGCAGGAGCGCAACAAAGTACTGCGTGGCCGCAAGTCACTCCAAGGGACCCGCTACCAGACGGTGGGCGTTTCGGAGGACCTGACCAAGTCCCAGGAAGAGCTGCGGCAGAAGGCTTGGCCGGCATTCCTGGAGGCTAAGGGGGCCCACAAGCGCTGCTTCTGGAAGGCTGAGAAACTCTTCATCGATGGCCAGGAACACATCATCTAGGGACACGGGGAGTCACCTGAAACCTCTCACATCTGCCAGTTGACTTTCTTTCTTTGGAATGCTCAGGGATTCACAGAAAGTAAAGCAGCATTGCTACTTGAACATGGCAGACAGGATCCACCAGAGGTTATTTTAATCACAGAGTCTTGGCTTCAAACAGACAGTGCTCCACCAGTGCTGCCTGAATATGACTGCCTTTCTTATCCACGCTCGCACAGACACACCAGGGCCCGTAGAGGATCTGGTGGCCTACTTGTTTATATCCGTAGCACCATTGCCCACCATTTTGCAGTCCACAGTATAGATGCCCACAACGGTATTGTCTGGCTGAAGCTTAAGGGTTGTGCGCCGCAGAAAGATCTGTATATCTGCCTGGCATACATTGCCCCGAAAGAGGCAACAATTCATCGCCACCCGGACAGCGTAGACTTGTTCGACTGCCTGTCTAGCACAATAGCAGAAGTGCAAGCTGCAGATGGTTTGATACTCTTGGCAGGGGATCTCAATGCTAGGACTGCAGCACTTTTAGATCATGATACCGAAGAATCATGTGGCTGTAGGGGGATACCGGTCCTCCTGGAGCCACAGTCCTTGCCAGCTAATGTACCGCACAGGAGCAATCGAGATGAAACCACCAATGCCTTTGGGCGCTCCCTGCTGGACCTGTGCAAGGCAACTGGACTGCTCATTCTCAACGGCAGGGTCGTTGGTGACATGACAGGGGAGTTCACCTGCCATACTGCCAATGGTTCCAGCACTGTTGATTACTTTGTTGCTTCACCAGAAATTCTACATGCAGCCTGCACATTGCAAGTGCTACACAACTTGCCACTGTCCGATCATGTCCCCGTTCAGCTCATGCTGCACATGCATTGCCCTGTTGCAAAGCCTTGCAAACCTAGAACAGAGTTCCCTCTTTCGTTCAAGTACAAGAGGCACATGGCTGATACTTTCTGTGAGCATGTGCAGGAGTCACTTCCTGCTTGCACACAAGGATGCTTGAATATTGAAGAAATGGCATCTGCCCTGCAAGGCTGCATCACAGCGGCAGCACAAACCACTTACGGCGTGAGGGAGGTCCCTGTCCAAAAACAGCACTTTCCAAGTAATGCATGGTTTGATTGCGAATGCAAAGACATGAAACGAAAGGTGCATGACGCATTTACCCGCGGTGACAGACAACATGCAGTCTTGCTCCGTAAGAAATACAGGAAACTAATTAATCGCAAAAAGGCAAGGCACAAGTCTAGCAGAGCTGAAGTGTTGTGTGGTATGGCAGAAGCCGACCCGAGGAGCTTCTGGCAACGCTTCAAGCGGCAGGATCGGACAGAGGGCAACATCAGTGTAGAGCAATGGCATGACTTCTTCTCTGACCTCCTCTCCTGTCCACCGGGCGAGCCAGAAGCGGCCGCGGAAACGCTGCAGCCTCATCACCGCGGTTATAACAGCGGTGATGTCCACACAGCGGCGGCCTCTGCCAATGAACCAGCTACGCCCCACCCTCTCGATGTAGATATCACAGCAGATGAGGTCATAGTTGCAGTAGGGAAGTTGAAACGAAACAAAGCTGCTGGCATTGATGGCATTCGTGCGGACTTTTTGAAAGATGCCACTGAATTGTTGATACCTCAGATCACTGCACTGTTCAATAAGGCATTTGTTGAAGGTATTCCTAATGCATGGTCCACTGGGATTATTCACCCTATCTATAAGAAGGGAGATAAGGCTGACCCTGGAAATTATCGTGGCATCACAGTGGGCCCAGTATTAGGGAAACTTTTTGCCTCTGTCCTTGACAATAGGTTGCAGTTTTGGGCAGAAAGCAATGGGTTGCGCGCTGAGTCGCAGGCAGGCTTTAGGCAACACCGTAGAACAGCTGACCACATCTTCACTTTGCACAGTATTATTGACATCAGCAAAAGACAATCTCAAAAAGTCTTCGCATGCTTTGTTGACTTCAGAAAAGCTTTTGACACAATACCACGGGACCGTCTGTGGCAGGTGCTACAGGAGACAGGCGTGTCACCGAAGATGCTGCACTGCCTACAATCCATGTATGCTGCCGACAGCGCTCGCGTCTTCACCACCGCCGGCCTCACCGACACCTTCCCATGCACCATGGGAGTGAAGCAAGGATGCCCGCTGAGTCCGCTGCTGTTCGGCATCTACCTTGACGGCTTGCAGAAAATCTTGGAGGCCACTGAATCTACTGATGCACCATGCCTAAATGGCAAACCTGTGCCAGTGATGCTTTATGCTGATGACTTGGCGCTTCTCTCCCACAGTAGAGAAGGGTTGCAGAAATCACTGGACATGCTTGGAACTTTCAGCCATGACAGAGGGCTGACTGTCAGTGTCGAGAAAACGAAAGTGCTGGTCTTTGCAAAAAGGAAAACAATACTATCGCCACCAGTTAATTATGCAGAGCAGCCCCTCGCCCAGGTGGACTCATTCAAGTACCTGGGGATAACATTTCATGAAACCAAGGGCTTCTCCCAAGCTGTTACAGAGTTGCAATCAGCTGGGAAGAGGGCTGTCTTTGCCCTCCAAAGAAGATGTGCAGAGTTGGACATAAAAGACACCAAGCTGGTTTGTAGGCTTTTTGACACACTAGTTGCACCTGTCCTGAGTTACGGTTGTGAGATCTGGGCGCCTTGTGCAAGCGAGAGCAACTTGGCTCTTCTTGAAAGGGTTCACACTCAATTTCTGAAATACCTGATAGGAGTTCCCATCAACACGCCAGATACCATTGTGTTAGCAGAGTTTGGCCGGTACCCACTGCGATTCCAATGGTGGAAACAAGTACTGCGCTATTGGAACAGATTGCATGGACTATCTCAGGGTGGACTCCTCCATGACACGTTTGTTCAGAACACACATGCGCCAAACTTGGCATGGTGTACAGCTGTCAGCAATTTTATCCGCAGTAACCATAGAGATGGCCCACTGTTTGTAATGCAGTCAGTGAATATTGGAGATACTATGAAATGTCACAGAGAGTTATATATTGAGGGCTTGACAGGTTCAGAGCAGTCAAGAAAGATAGCAACTTATGCACGTCTTTGCGGAAACAGTAGGAAGTATGGAATGCAGCCATATTTGTCTTCCTTTGCAAATCTACAACAACGCAGAATCTTGAGTTTATTTAGAACAGGTAGCCACTGGCTGAGAGTCCAGACTGGCAGGCATAAGAGAGAACAGTATACAGATAGGATATGTGAACAATGCAATCGAGGTGCTGTCGAAGATGAGGATCACTTCCTGTTTGATTGCCCTCACTATGACCCCATGAGGACAAAATATGCTGACTTATTTGATTTACCAGTGCAGCATGTGCATGCGTTTATCCAACAGAATGATATTAGGATTGCAAAGTTTTTGACTGAATGCAAGAATATGAGAAAACACTGAGATAGGGCAGCAAAAGGCTGCCAAAAGACCAATGAGCCTCAGGTGGCTCCCGTGGGTCTCTAAAATGTAATAATAATAATAATATTATCCAGACTCTACCACTAGTCAGCTGGTCATTCATCCGTTTTCACTTCACACGGTAGTCTGCGCTGCCCTCATCAAGGTGTGATCAGTAATTGTCGCATATGCCTATCAGCGTGTTCCTAACCTCTAATATGATGCTGAAATAACGGCGAAATACAAGCGCTCGCTGCTCAGATGTCACCCTTGAGCACTTGAAAGATTTCTTTGAATCATATGCACTACAATTCTTTCTTCAACTTGGGGCAAATTTCAATTCAATGTTCTTGGGACAGATGCCCTGCAGCTGCATCTGATGAATGCAATCACCTGACGATGTGCTGAAACTCACGTCCACCTGGCCTCAGAAGCACATGGTGGTGCAGACTGTTACAAAAGCAAGTGTCAGGGCAGAAATGATGAGGAGTATGCTACAGGTATGTAGTATCTTCATAACACGACTGAACGTAACAGCACCGCCTGTAGAACAACATCTCCTTGCGCCCAAAAATACTTCTACTTTTCGAAGTTACCACTCTTAAACTCAAAGTTTCAGATGCAATCTATTGGACATTGCGTCATACTTCTTGTTTCTTCGAATCTACATGCTCATAATTCCCTGCTCATTCTGCACTGCAATTCCAGACCAAAAAAAATCAGCTTGATCATGCCTGCACCGGCATTTCCAACCTGTGTTGGCAAGGCATTCAACTAGGTGAAATCATTGAGACAATAGTAATAAAATCAAAAAGACACAGTTTGTAACCGCACAAATTGAGGATGATCCAACAACGGCTCCGGAGCGACTTAGCTGTACACTTCCAAGTCTCTCCACAAATACCACTGGCCCCCTGAAGGCTCCAAGTTGGAGCCTCCAACATTAGGAACAGAAGTACAATGTAATGATGTCTCTTTTCTGACGAGCATCGTGTCCATACAGACGATCCTGCTGTATTTTACATGCAATGTCCTTGTGGAGCTCCTCCAATATGCTGGACTGGGAATTGTCTACTCACACTCGCAAGGGGGAATCTCAGTAAGTGGTGCCAATCTTGTAATGGTGGACGGCAGAGAGAGGCCCTCGTCTGTGACCTGGCCAGCGTTCACTGTGGCATACACCACCCAGTGATCCCTGCCTCCAGCTTGTCCGCCACGGTGCACTCCAACTATGCCGCTGTTCCGGGCAGTATGATGCACCCCGTCGCCTCTGACACCTGGCAACCAGCAAACCACTCTCACTACATGCCTATATGCGCTGAGTCATGTAGCCTTGCTCGTGGGCATGCAGACACTGAGGACGACTAAGACTTGCCAGACCTATTTTAGTATGAAGGGCGCAGGCATGAGATGAGCTGAACCGGGGGTGGTGAGTACCTGCGTGTCCAGGCCAGTACAGCGATCCTTGCCAGGCTTGAACTGTTTCAGCAGCTGCTTGATGACTGGCTTCTCCAGGCCCTCAGCCAGGATGTTGTCCACAAACTTGGAGCCTATGGTCAGCGGCCCCACAGCCGCCCTGTCCTTCTTCACCGCCACTGAAAGCCCTGGGGGATCAAAGCTAGCCTGCATATCAGTAATGTCATTGGTCAATCACAGGTCCTGCTGTCCTCAGCCACAATTGCAGTATGTTCTCCCAGATATGGAGCAGTGTCGCATCAACCACTAGGGTGGTCGAAAGTGATTGTTTCTTCCCCAATATACAGTACTCAGGATCCTGCAACATGTCTGCTGCTCAATGGCTGGTAGGGGAGACCAACCTGGGAATCCAGGACACGGGGATGGCAGACTGAGCGCCATCATCTCGAGCAGTGATTGAGCACAGTGAGCCCAGCAGCCTGCCCACAGCCTGCTCCATGCCAGTTGCCTTGCCTCCATGCACCACTGTACTGCTTCATGACAGACCATACAACTATTTGAAGGATCCAGGCCACTGTAAGGGCAGTCTTGGTATCAAAATCTGAGCATGCAGAAGATTGTTCCACAGATACCTGCAACAGCGGTGCATGCATTGAAATCGCGCCACAGGGGTGCGGACGGGGCTGCCTCCAGCCTGGGCCTTGCGCTGCGCCATCTTGAGCTTCTTGAGGACGCGCTGTGCCAGGTCGGTGCCGCTCTCCTCCGCGACCTGCATGCCGCGCGCCGTCGGCTTGAACTTCACCCGGATCGCACCAAACGCCTGCTGGAAGCCCGCATCCTGCAACACCACCAGCCATGCAAACATCAGCTCAATCCATGTCACCATTGTAAGGAGGTTGTACTCACCATGGCCATCCTTAAGTTCTCATCTGGAACAACAAGCAGGATGTTGTCCATCCCATCCTGCGCCAGCAGCAATTTCCTCATCAGTGCTGGCACTCTTTACAGTAAGCGCCTCCTTGAGGGGACAAGAAACATTTTACAATCTGCCAATTAGAAGCTGATTGAGTGGGCACGAGTGCACACCTGTACAAACAGGTTGTTTGTGTGGAAGTGCGCTTCAGGCTGTACTCGACACCCCAGTCTTTAATTGCTCGTTGCAGACTTCTTGGTGGCGGCATTGTCTCAATCCTGCTTTTCACACGGTCTCGACCCCTTTAACATTAATTTCTCGTGCCTATGGAGGTGCCTGGAAAGATGCATCAAAGTTTACCAACAAAAAGTAAAATTTCTATCAGCAGCAACACTGAAATAAGGTTGACAACGAATATGAAGAGAGCAAGCGTCTGCTATGGTTTTAGTTGCTTTGTTGGAAGGTTTTATTGCTCTCACACCTCTTGCACCGCAAATGGGGCCGCAGCGTTGCACACGAACGCCCTACTTTCTTTGGCATGCTGCCATCGGAGAGCTGTTGTCAGCTCAATTGGCAAATTTTCTGGTGCTGCTACACCTGTCGAGGACGACCGGTGAATCAAAAAATCCGAGTGTGCTGGATTGGTGCAAAGGTCCGAGGGCAAGTTGGGCAAGGAGCCTGTGGACGTTCCTGAAGTGATGGGGAGGGGTAGCACTGACTGGTCTTCAAGACAATATATGAATGTCGTCTGGATGATCATTGTGATGATGACTGGTTGACTGACTGGCTGTGCCTGTGACAATCCGAATATCTACGCCTGCGGTGTCGCTTGTGCTTAATCAGAACTGATCACATGCAGCTTCCTCTCAGAGAGCAACAAGAAGGAAGGTGTTGACATCAGCAGCTTCCTTGCGGTTCTTCCATGCTGACTGTCGATTCAGCACAGAAATGTGCAAGAGATGATGCTCACTGCACATATTCTGAGCAGTAATTGAATTGCCATTTTTTTATTGAGGACATACTGTTGTGCACACAGCAATCTTTAGCCACCCTTTCTTGTGGGTCATGGCAACTGCGCCGCTCATGCACACGATGCTGAAATACTGGTGAGAGACTTACATCGGCCTCAAGTCTCACCACACATTTAGATTGCAGGATGGCTAGATGTGCACATTTGTGATTGGGTGGCAGCACACATAATAGAATTGCTTCACACAGCCAGAAGGTCCTGTCGCGCCAGCAGAGTGCGACTAACAATTGACCTGTGCTCTGAAATAATAAACCAGGCTAAATTTCCTTTGCTGTCCCTTCTGCAGTGAATGGTCAGAGACGGTAGTCAGATGCTGCAATGACAACCACTGAATTGAATAATCGGCACAGCTTGTTGGTCCGAATTCAGAGGGTAAAGCCCTAAACCCGCCATACATTGTACTCGATTAAATGTGGACACAAATGGCTTCCTCCGCTGTCTAAAGTCCTCGCTGCACCGGAATTTGGCTCTCATTGCAGGTGCTCAGCCTTGAAGTGCTTTGCAACAGGTCCCTTAGAGATCCTGCAAAACACCACCAGAGTCACATGATGTAAGCAAGGGAACATGCAGCAGCATCTCACAGGATCTCAAAACAATAAAAAGGGGGCTACTAAGATGTGTGTCACCATGAGGGGTGTGTCACACCTCGTCGGCCTCATCGGCCTCGTCGGGCCGGCCCCCCCGCTTCTGAGCTGCTATCTTGAGCTTCTCCAGCTCTTGCATGACTATGAGCTGCGCTAAAGCCGGACACAGTGAAGTCCTGAGTGATAGGCAGCATGTGCATTGCAACGACAACGTTGTCACTCTTGTGCTGTGACATACCTCCTCATAGTAGGCTTCAACATATGCACGACGCGCATCCAGCAGGGTCTGCAACATGGACAATTGAATGATGCTTACCCACAAATTCAGTGGCAAACATCCAGCGGTACTACATCAATCAATCTTTGCGCCTTCATCTCGTAGTAATGAGTATATAATGTGCAGGGTAAAGATAACATACCTGCTCATAAGCTGCAGCTGTCCCAGATGTGGGCAGCACCTATACACACAGGGCCAGTGAATAATTATAGGACGTGCCCAGGGACAGCTGCTTTGTGTTGCTGGCAGAAGGAAGACAAACAAGGTCATCCACTATATTTCAGTAGCAAATATCCAGCATTTCACATCAATTTGCTTTGCTGTGGGGGTTCTGATGTCGAATCCGCTGCCATGCCGCTCGAAAGTACTGGGTCATACCTCGTCTTCGGTGGCCAGCACTGAGTCAAGCTTCTTTTCCAGCTGCAAAAACAGCTTTCATTGCTTGATATTAGCACTAGGAATTTTTGGTTCTTCGAGTCCCAGCAACAAAGTAAAAATTGTGCAGGGTGAAGATAGCACACCTGTTCCTGTAATGCATCGAGCACAGCCGAACCATATTGGGGCAGCGCCTATATAAACAGACAAGGGCAGCAGTTTATTTGGCATGCGCTCGGGGATAGCTGCATTGTGTTGCTGGCAGAAAGATGACAAATAAACTTATCCACAATATTTTAGTGGTAAACACTCGCATCAAATTGCTTTGCAGTGGGAGTTCTGATGCATTATCTGCTGCCATGCCGCTCCAGAGTGCTGGGGTCATACCTCATGTCCAGCGTCCAGAAACACCTGATTCGCTTTGCACAACTGCACAACAGCATTGCTTTATAGCAGCATTCGGAACCGTTGCTACTTCAAGTCCCAGCATCAAAATGACCATTGTGCAGGATGGAGATGACACACCTGCCACTCAGCTGCTCCAAGTGCTGATGTAACAGACTTGCGCAGCACCTGGTTCACAGATAAGGGCAGTAAATGTATTTGGCACGTGACCAGACACAGCTGCACTGCTTTGCTTGCAGGAGAATGTGTTGTGCTTGGTGAAATTCAACTCAAATTGCATCTTACCTCAATTGCCTTGGCTCCCTCCCTGAAAGCATCTTCTGCCCGGGCATAGGGCGCCTGCAGCTTCATGTTCGCCTCAAACTTGTCTGTCTCTGTGTAGGCCAGAAGTGCTTCAAAGAACCACTTCCTGTACTCAAGCTTGGGTGGCAGAGGGTGATTCAGGCAAAATTCCATCAGATCCAGGCCCGAATACATGAGATTCCTCAAAGATCCCAGATTCTTCACATGTGTAGCTGAGCCTGCACAGAAAAGCATGAAGCAGGTAATGAACTGTTTGGAGCATCGGAAGGGCAGATTGTGTTTGCCACTGATTGGGGTGTTCACCATCGAAGTTTGGCCCCCTACCTATGCGGACCACACGAGACTCGTTTCCAACCTTCAGGAGAGTGCCTGGGTCCTTGAGCCTGGGCTGGTGGACCACAAGGTCGCCAAGGATCCCCTTGAAAATAGGGTCGTTCTTGAATGCATCTGTATATCTGCTGCCGGTCATCCGGTGGGCATAGCGCCGCCTCACCAGGGTGTCAAACCCCGTGGAGGCGGCTACATAAATGCCGGTGATTGCTGCACCAGGGAAGTACTGCATGCACATAATAAGATGAGGAGGCAGGTCTACAACTGACAAGCTGGACTGACATTGCTGACATATTCTCCTTTCTGCCATTTTCAAGGATCCATGCGCTGCACACCTTTCTTGGTTTATTCACCTTCCGTTCAAGGTCTGACAGTGCCATCCGTTCGCCTTTGGAGCTCTCAGCTAGCTCACTGACATCAAGAGCGCCCTGCTTTCACAGTCATACTGTTAGAGATCAGCCAAGGTGGCAGCCTGATACATACGCGCTAATGTCAAAGCCTTTGACCCTTGGTAAATACACCCGTGAATGCAATACTGCACACCTTGAAAGCGATTGTGGAGGGGTGAAGAGCTCGATCATTGTCCTTCAAGGGAAAGTCCTGAAATGATCCATTC
The DNA here is from genome assembly GCA_020887355.1 of Coccomyxa sp. Obi. NCBI lineage: Eukaryota > Viridiplantae > Chlorophyta > Trebouxiophyceae > Coccomyxaceae > Coccomyxa > Coccomyxa sp. Obi. The sequence continues at coordinate 599,623 of AP025000.1, forward strand.
TTTGCGTTTTTTCGCAACTGGGGTTGGCCAACATCAATGCCATCAGCCCTGTAGGCTGTACGAAGCTCCTCGGCTACCAGTTGGAGGCCAGCGCCCCTCCTTGTTCTTTTCTCATCCACGAATTCTATCACTTTCGTCACATCTACCTCTGCACCATAAATCCAAATCACGGGAGGCATTCTCGGACGAGCTCTGCTGCACCTTGTTGGATCACTTCGAAGTGCCGCACTCTGCATGCACAATTTGTGCCCTTGTGCAATGGTGCTTACCATCCTCCTTTGCACGTTGGGAGTGCATGCATGGCGCCTGACCACGCGACATTGTGGCAAGCCGGGAGTCACGCAAAGGGTCGCTGGGCTTTCATTATCCTCCGGAGCACAGTGAACCAATCATGCAGTGAGGTCGACTAGCGTCCCAGGGTCCGTCTAATTGGATCACCCGTGTGCGAATTGATCACCCGTGTCCGAATGGTCCCAGGACTTTGCTTGACGATCACGACAGCGGAAGATAATTGTTCAATATTTTATTCAGAACCCTGATGGTTTTATTTTGGGGGGCACTGAGCCTCCAGCCCTCTATTTGACTTTCAAGTAAGACAAGCTCATGTCCCCTAAGAATGTTTCTTGCCACATCGTGGCATTGTCAGGCCTGTCACTAACATGATTGCATTTCATAGATTTTGGTCTCATAGGCATGCATTTGGTAAGCAATATTTACAGCGCCTTCCATGACGCGAGCTAGATCACTGTGCAGGAGACCTATACGCCCACCGCTCTCGCTGGTGGCCTGACTGTCACCTGTGTATTTTTTGTGGGGGTATGGCAAAGGCCCAGGATCCGCAGACTAAATATTCACCCAACATACAAGGCAAGGACAGGACCCGGGAGTCGGCACGGACATGTTCCGTCACGTTCCTGCGACCAGTTGAAATTCTAGATATCAAGTTCATCAGCATCATATGCAACTTTCCATCACCGCCATTGCATGCCTGCAGCAGACAGCTCGGACAAGCTTGAGCTTTTTGTCATGTGTACACTGTCAGCATGCATGATACTTTGCTGCACTGGAGATCTGCTCAGGGCCACTGTGGTTTCAAAACGCCCGTCCATCTGCCACTGGTTGCTTACCCTTCTGTTGCGCACCAGATCTTGGCGATCTGCTCTTTCGTGGTGCTCGTGGTCCTTTGCAAACCTAGTAAACACCAATCCTTCTCTATGTGGAAGTCCAGGCGCTTCTTGTAGGTGCAGCCATCAGCATCTTCCCAGCTGGCACACACTGACATATTGCTTTGTTATAAGCAGGTGACAATCCCTGTTGCTGTCCTCGGCAATCAACTGCTGCCTACTATGACAGGTGCCACACTGGACTCCCACCATTACCCGCTCGTTCTCCTCCGCATCCGACGCTTTTGGCGCCTATTCATCAGTCAAAGGTTGTCTTGGTTCCTTAGAGATGATGTCCATCACTGTGATTGGCAGTGGTCCGGTCACAAGTCTGGTTGTTGTTGCTGATGCTGCATCCCAAAAAGCTCCTTGCCATGCCTGCCACAAAAGACATGCTTGCTTGGCTCACCAGGGGTGACTATCGATATGCCTCACCTTGATGATGCAACATCAGCCTTTTGCTTGTCACATAGAAGAAGATCTTATTGCTCTCTTAGAATATTAGTGACAGCCAGCGCCACAGTCAAAATAGAGTGTAGACCATGCAGCGATGGCAATTTGCCAATAGTCAGCTGCACACAACAGCAATTGTCATGGGCTCTGGCATTAGCCACAATGCAGTCAGCCAGGCTGCTAGGAAGAGAACTCACTTCCATGCCAGGACCTGTGGTACTGTTTTCCCAGTATGGTCTTGCAGACTCTAAGAACATGAAAGTCTCTGCCAAGGGGTTGTTGTATCTGGCGCATAGCTGTTGTCCAGCTGTTCCTTTGTTGTGCATGCCACTGCTTGCAGTAGCCAACAGTGCCAACATCTTTGCATCCTTGTGGATGCTCACACCTATAATTGCGGGCTCTGCCGTCCATTGGAGCTCTCCTGTTCATATGACAAAAACCTAGGCAGGCTGTGTAGGGTGGCGCAGAGCCATTGAATCAATAATAGAATTAGCAAATTTTAACGGCCACCTTACTGTCCCAGGTAGTTCTATGCGCTGCGCCGTCACAAAGCCAGGTCTGGGTTGCCACTCATCCTGTGCTGGCTGATATGCTGCCTGGAGACACTCTAGCACTGAAGTGCACACCTTGTAGCTTTCTGAATTTGAGTAGTCAGCAAACATGTATGGACTCCCCGGCATAGCAGGACGTGGGCCTCACACTGGTGATGCGGCGCACGCACATGGGTGTCCGCTCATAGAAATGCACCGGCTCTGGCAAGGGCAGCAGTCTCAGCATCTTGATGAATTTCAGGTTGTGGATTGGGATACGGGTGGTGGGGTGGCACTACTCATGGTCAATCTCGCTGACAACGCCGATGGGCACTCGGCGCTGCTGCAGGTCCTCCACAGTATAAGGCGCCTTCGCCTGTACACTTGATGGCCCCAATGTGCATTGCACTGATCATCGCTCCTGCTGCCTGGGCATGCCATGACATGTGTTGCCAAATGAAGCAGCTTAGACCTGGCTGATGAGAATGCATGGAATATAAATTGGAAGCAAAATTGATCATGCCCCTGTAGGTTACTTTGACATGTCAATCATCACGTTGCAACTTCATGTGCAGGCAGGTTTGTGCAGGATGCTGACCTGATCCCCACAGTCTGCAACTGTCTGCCTCCACATCACAGATGTAGCAGAAACACTGCAATAGTGCATGCCACTATTAGCTTCCATCTGATCTGTGGAAAATCCTGGATCCAGCACTTCCTTCACAGCTTGATGCTGTGAGCAGTGTGGGCAAGACAACAATGAAGGTGAGTAAGCATGAGGCACCTTGGAACAGTGCTCGCTGTTCTTGGTACTTGGGACGCCATAAAAGGATAACTACCACACTGTGTCCTGCTGTGCGGCAAATCCTGGTTCCACACCTGGCAGACACGTCACCAGAACAGCATCTGCACAACTTCCCAGCACAGCTGCAAAGATTTCCAAAGTGGCCCCTGGGCTCCAAATCAGTGCAGTTACATACTTGAAAATTATTCTTCCGTGTTTTTGGAAGTTGGCTGGGCCGTGAAACACTGCTACTGGACGGTGGACCTGGATATGGCTACTTATGATCTGCAGAGTATTTTGCGATTCTTTGTGGCTGTGAGATGCACCGGTCCGATAGCTTTCGTTATTACAAAATACTTGTTTGTTTGATCCGGCTCCTGATCATCGGCAGCTCATTCTGGTTTAGCAGGGTTCTTCACGATCTGGACCTCATCATCGGGTGGATTCCTCCTCTTTCGCTTTACCGGACTGTCCTCGTCTCCGTCTGAGTTTTATGAGGTCTATAGGTTTCTTTTAATTTTGCAAAATTGTCACTTTACTGGATCATCCTGTGCGAATCTTCCAAGATTGTTCCCACACTGCCTGTACCGCACTCTTTCTCGCGCAGAGCCTTGGAAAACGAAAAGGATACTTCAGGTTTTGCTCGTGCACCTGCATGCACCGACACGTCTGAAGCTCCAGTCCAATATCGACGAAGGTCTACGCGTTGCACGCCTCCTTTCACCTTCGGCTGTTGCTGGCCGTTTCGGAAAGGCTGACGGTGGGCGCAGGTGGGCGGCGGGCCAATTACTACAACTTTCCCAAGCAGGAAAGCCGTCGATCTCTTCAAAATCTCGGAAAAAGGTGTCCACATGGTGTTCTCAAAAAGGTGTTCTCAAAAAGGTTCCTATTGATATCAGAACGATAGGAATGCCCCGAAGGCCGAGCATTACTATCCCTCTAAGAAGGAGTGATCTGAGACTGGTTGTAGCAAGTCTGACCAAGCAGTGAGAACATCAAATAGGCGGTAGTGTCTGCAGTAGCGACATTTTCATCTGACGACTAATACGTAGTTTTTGGCCTTACCATCCAAGCGCACATCAAGAGGCTTATCAGGTCCTTTGCTGTTTAGCATGGCTGCTGCCACAGACCCATCCACCAGCGGCAAGGAAGAGGAACCCAGCCGTGTTCTGTACATTGGGTACGAGCTGACTTCAATCCTGGTCTAGGAGCTGCACTTTGCGGTGGTACAGTCACTATTTTTCGGTGCAGGCCTTTCACCTAGAAAACGGTCTGGTAGTGCCGAGACACCGCTGAGGCATCTATGATGTGATCTAAGAAGAGGTGTGGATGGCACTCGCAGGCATCTTCCCCATGGGTTTTATGAAGACCAGCTCAAGGGTGCGCAACCAGAATCCCCAGCAACCAGAATCCCCAAGCCCAGCAGTAGTGATGTCATATGATGGCTGCAGACTCCTTTGCTGATGTGTTTGAGCTTGTGCCTTCAGGTTTCTTCACACAGTTTGGGCGCGTGACTAAGGTCAGGCTGTCTCGCAACAAGAAGACCGGAAAGGCCAAGCACTACGCCTTCTTGGAGTTTCAGTACCCAGAGGTGGCCACAGTCGCTGCAGAAGCAATGGATGGCTACATGATGTTCAAGCAGAAGCTGTCAGTTCATGTTATGCCAGCTAAGGTAAGCCTGATCATTGCAAATCACCTCAGATTCGGCAGATTGTTGTCATATTGAAGGATGCTCTATCTTTTCTCCGGCAGCCTGCTCAGGATGCAAATTGCCTCTGCAGGATGTGCACCCAGACTTGTGGAAGGGAGCAAACAGGAAGTTTGACAAGATCCCCTGGCGCAAAATTGAGATGGAGCGCCACAATGCTGAGCGCACCCCTGAGCAGCAGGTCAGTGGCATGCACAGAAGTTGTGGCAACTACCAAGTCTCTTTTCCATCCAATATCTCTGATGTGCTGGTATGCTGCACAGTAACAGAGTGTTGCAGCTCAGAAGAAACTCTGTGCTGCTTAAATGTCTATGGCAACTGTTTCGTGGGACATGCAGTCCTGCCTGTGCCTGATGCATGCTGACCTGCTCCCAAAAACGACTTTAGTCCAAACACATCACCCAAATGTGAGGTGTCTCCTTCCAAGACCTGCTGTCAATGAGCATTTAAAGCTGTGCTCACGGCTCTGGTGTGGCCTGCAGCAAGCTCGGCTGGAGCGTGCAGTGCGGAGGGACAAACAGAGGCAGAAGCGCCTGCTGGAGTCTGGCATAGACTACAAGTATGACCCGCTGGAGGCCGCAGTGCCGCCCACAGCCAAACACCAGAAGTTCAATGAGGATGAGTGACCAACAAGTACAAAGTCTGCAGACTGTAGGAATATCGCAGATATGCAAAGACATTCAGCAGTGTTAGCCCACTCTCAAGTGAGAATGCATGTGACGCAAATTGGTGGTTAGACTTGTGTTGCAAAATTGTGGAGGAAGAGTAGGCATGGTGATGGTGGTGCAGCAGAGCCTGCAGTATGTTCGATGAGAAAGCATCAACTTTTACAGTGATTTTGTCAAACTTTTATGAGGTGAACAACTATCACCTCCTGACGATATTCAAGATTCAGTGTGCCAAAGGAGTTTGACCACGATGTTCGCGTACTAAATCACAGTGCCTACTATCAAAATGCCTCAAGACATGCAGCAATGTGTGAGGATTGCACATGTCATCAACGCGGTGCATGCATTTGTGAATTTCTATACCAGTAGCATGCATGCATGCGTTGCCAAAGACTGATGGATCAAAGGACAATACTGTCAGCAATATGCAATGGACTACTATCTACATTTCCGTTCTTTGCACGACGACCTCGAAGCAAATGGCTCGCAATTGCATGCTAAAAGACCAGTGGCTGGCCAAGCTTAATGGCAGCTCTGGTGAACTCCTTGCACGGCGCCTCATACGCGCTGTCATTGCGCAGCAGCAGCCGATGTGGACCGGCGACCTTGCCGGCCGATGCCGGTGAGCCGCCCTTCAGCACTGTCTTGTGACCGGCAAACCTGGCCTGCCATGCGCGCTCCGCGTCGACCTCGATGCTGCGCTGATGACGAATGAGCTCCTGCACGGCAGCCGGACAGAAGCTTCCATATGGAGGTTAAGATGACCAGGTCACAATGACAGGCACCCTGCATTCCAACAGCAACGCCATAAACACACACAAATGCAATGTCTTCTTTCAGGTAATGCTGCGGGAAATGTCAGAGAAGGGGATCTTCTAAGATAATCCAGAATAATCATGGAAGATACCTGTGCGCAGCCGACGACAGTGGTGGGCTTGTTGCCGCCATTGTGCAAGCCAAGGGATTGGAATGTGCTCGTCAGGACTGAGATCTTGGAGGCGGTCTCGGTTGCATTTGGAGCATGGGCGCCCTGAGTCGGCAAGGCTGTACTAAGAACAGAGCGCGGGCTGGCAGTTGATGGCGATCCATGAGGCCTGCATGCCAGACCCACGCTCTGTCAGCGCAGCTATTTTTGCGGACATTCAGCAGAGGCATGAGGCAGGTAGAGTCTATGGCAGCACAAAACCAGGCATACACTCTATATGCCGTCTTGGGGTCTAATAACTTGTGATTGCCGTGCCACCATGGGCAGAACAGGACCATACATGAACTTTTTATGCCCTCATGGGTATATGATTCTGTTGAAAAGCCAATGAGAGTAGGCCCGGGGGGGGCAGATTATGGAGAAGTGTGTGAGTGCTTACAGCGAGCCAGAAGTGGCAGGGCCGGGATTGGCTGCAGCGCCAGGGATGGGATGGGCTTTGATGGGCTCCTCATCAAACAGCAGCTGCTCGTGGTAATCCGAGTCGCTGCTGAAGCCGTCCTCTTCAGCATCTGAGAAGTCTCCGGGCAGGCCTGTCTGCAGGTTCAGCCCTTCCCCCATCGCTTGCACCATCTCTGCGCAGTTCAGGAAATATCCATGAGCCTCCAGAGCAATGTTCTTTAGCTTCCGCAAGAGCCTCCTGTGAAGCAGGGGCTTGACAGCAAAGGTGTATGAGAGGTAGGGCGCACCAAAGGCCTCACTCCAGGGCTCGTCATAGGCGGAGTCCTTGGGGAAGCCGCGCAATGCGCGCAGCTGCTCCCTAATCCATGCGCGCTTCGACCGCAGCCGCCACAGCTTGTCCTGTGCGCGCCATTCACCCTGTCACGAGCTGCACAAACTTCAGGTGCGGCTTATTGAGAAGCTCACCTAGCGGGGATGACAACTGCCAAGCACCGGAGCACAGAATGCTGGCCCATGCAGCATAGCAGGCAGTGCGCAGCAGCACAAGCACAGCTCGAAAGCTGGGCACTGCTTCCATGCAATTGACACAGGCACACGGTAGAAAGGCACACCTGGCTGTCAAGCTGGAAAAGGTCAATCTGAGTAAAACACCCAGGACCTTGAGCCAGCGTGCTGACCAGGCAAAATCCACTGCTGTGAGAGGCTTGTTGCCTTGTTATCATAAGTAATGCAGAGGGTGCAGATGCCAGTGCAGAAAGAGAGAAGAAAGTCAGTTGCAGCACTGGAAGCTGTGCACACCTCTACATCCACCTCTGGGTCTTCCTTCTTGGCTGGCGCACGGCGCCTTCCCAGAATGGGCTGCACAGGCTTGTCCAACCCAGGCCGCTGGGGCGCGTCCACCCTGCAGGCAGCCCTGAACAGCACGCGCTGTGTTGGCTTGACTGCTGCCGCCCTCGCTGCCTCCGCCATGGCTGCCCTGTGAGGGCCCTTCCTCTGCTGTGACCCCTGCTGTGCACCAGTGTCCTTTCCTTTATTACCGTCAATTTTTCTTGAGGCCATCAAAATGTGGCCTCTGTCCAAGAAGACATTGCACACATTGTCAGCTGTTGGCATGGGTCTTAATAGAGATATGCAGCAAAATGTGGGATGCATCCAGCTTCTGGCACACCTCTGGCCAGAATGCTGGGGTAGGAGAGGGTGCGGCTGCCTTTGCTGCAACCTCTGCCGGCATAAAGCCATACTTGGGAAGCCCATTCCTTGGAGACTCAATGATATCCGCCTCCTTCTTGATTGGGTATTTGATCTGCAGACAAGAGAGCTTTTATGTCCATGTCACCAGCAAGATGCACAATGCCTGAAAGTGATTCTAGCACTTGTAAGAGAAAATTTTCTATCAGTGTGTGCAATCACCTGACGTTTGGTCCATGAACCCAAGTCCTGGCCAGTCACGGGCACTGCATCTTCTCCGATGTCATTGATGTGGGCCCCAGCTATGCCGCTGTTGTGCAGGTCTGCGAGTCTGCAAGTGGACCATGATGTCCCAGTCAGCTTGGCAAGATTGAGGCAGGAAGAAGCAAAGAAATGGGATGCCAAGAGTCATTGTGGTCAAGATACATTGTGAGGAATCCGACACATACTCCGGTGTGCCAATGGTGGCCTGCCCGCCGCGCTTGTTGGGAATTGGCACAGGCTTTGTAACACTTGAGCCGGGAAGTGGGCTGTCAAAACGGCATGATCCGCCGAATGCAGGGACACAATCGCTTGAGCTGGCCAACTGGGTGATTCTGTTGACCTTGCGCACTCCAGGGCATGCCACATGAAATCCTGCAAGGATTGCAATGGCAGGTTGGAGTCATTTGCAAACGATCGAAACTGATGCAGGGTGAAGCTGCAAGAGCAATCGCTCTCTGAATCTTGAACGCAGTGGCACGTTTCGACAACTGGGGAACGCACCAACAGAGCCGATGAGGGAGTCCAAGCTCGAAATAGTGCTGACGGCTGACTCTGGAAATAGAGTCGAGCTCAGATCGCTGAAGACTCGGTTTGAATGACCGACGGGACTGGGAGTGCCCGGAAGCCTCTGCTTCCTGTAAGAGGAAACGTCCGCACAGAGTCACGTTTTCCTCTCGAACACCAAAGCACTCGAGCAGAACCCTTGGAATCACCAGTGTACAGTACAAGTAGAATTTCGAATAGAATCAGCAGGTCAAAACACGTTCTGGTACCCCGAGGACTTGCAAACCACGGACCGATGCACACTCTGCGGGACACGTGCCACAACTGAAAGCGACCCCTCTTCCTTCTGGTGTGCAGAAACCCACCAGTTTTCTTCGTACAACTTAAACACATCTCCTGACTCCAGCTTCGCATTATGTACCGCGAAGACCGCTGCTTTCGGGTCCGCGCAGAAATTCATCTTCGATTGACCCGTGCCGGCACAACGTCCACAGCTGCTGCCCAGAGAGCTCTTCCCCTTCAAGGTGGCGGTCCTGTTATCCAGTGCCTTCTGGACGCATGCCTTTTGTCGGCATCTAGATTCGTTTCTATGATAATCTTAGAGGAGCAGCAAGCGGCCATTCTCAGCAGCAACAAACAAGGGCACAGCAGGCCATTCTACAAGGTGAGCCTATCAGCTTCTCTTTATAAGCGTTGGTGATCCGCGATGATGAGGAAATCAAGAACCGACAGTGCACGAGACAAGATTCGGGTAGGCCTTACGTTGTGAGCAGGAGTGCGGAAAGCATCTGGGGAACAAGGACATGTGCCAGCACGTGCTAAGCCTGATCAGGTCCCACGACGTGGCAGAGAAGGTGTTGTTGACATCAGCCTCCTACTCTGCTTGGCGTTACTAACGACTGTGTTATGCCCAGATCTGCAGCACTAGTGATCACTAATGATCAGTAACGTGCACGCAGGGAGCTCCCTGCTCGAGTGATAATATATTTTTGGGAGGTGCCGGCGGCGGGCATGCCAAGCACATATGTACACAAATTTGCTTTGCGCGCACTCCAAAGAATGTGTAGCACGTGACGTGACCCGCCAAGGGCAGGTCTATAAGCAGAGCTCCTGCAGATAACATTCTTGTCATCTTTTCAAGGTTGAACAACTCGTCTTCCTGTCTCATCATCATGCTCGCCGTGGAGTCCACGGTGGCCACAAAGTACTTCAGAGGTACTACTTCTGAATGACACGGAGGCTTTACCATGAACCTTTATGCCGCGGCAAACAGAAAGATAAGCAATCCGAATGCCGATGTTATTCACACCACCTGCAGAACAGCTCCCAAGCGCGGTTGGGCACCCGGATCGCGCTGAGCATGCTGTCTCCAGTGTGGGTGCCAGGATAGAGCATTGCCGCCGCGGTGCTTCAGGAGCATGATGGCTGTCAGGGTCTGGATCTCCTCAGGGCTAAGGTCACCACAGCTGCCCAGTTTCTCAATGCGCTGCCGCCGCGCCTCGTTCAAAATGAGAGCGGCCGCCACAGACACATTAAAAGATTCAGTGAAGCTGTGCGCCATTGGCACAGTGACTGCCTGGTCTGCCATCTCCACAGCCAGATCTGATGCCCCTGCAACAATGCCAATACTGACATCAAGCCCAAAGAAACAGTGGGAACAAACTGTTCAACAAACTATGTAAGGAGCCGGGGAATCATTGCAAGTGATTCAAGGACGTCCATGATGAAGTGCATTCTCCATCACATCCCTGATCAGATCCCCAGTTCTACCTGGAAGAAATTCCAAGTGCCTCCTACTGCACAAATCCCAAGTACAGAGAAGTGTAAGGCTCCGTTATCAAACCAGAAAATGTGCAGCAGAGAACTGAAGTGATGGTCACCTTCAACTTCGTTGCCCAGGATGAAGGCTGTGGGCTGGGTCCAGTCAACCGCCTGAATTGGCACCGAGTTAGGCGTCAGCTGGGTGACAAGGATCCTGTACCCGCACGATCGCAGGTAGTCCACGCAGTCGTGGGTCCCCCACGTGCGCTGCACATCCAGCCACTTCTCCGCCCCCTTGCTGGTGCGGTTCCCCCTCGCAGACTTCACCTTCTCCGGACTGCACCCACGATGCTCGTGACCATTAATAATGATGGATAAATGCATCTCTGCCAGCCAACAATACTAAGCACGATTCATGTGGAAATGCTTCACAATGCAACCTCTCTGTTGAGGCCTTGACAAGCCTGTATCATGTGAGCACTCCTCTGAGTCTTGTTCAAGTGTCTGTTAGTATGGCAATCAACATGTATGGGTCATCCAAGATCACCGAGCCCCAAGAGGACTCCTCTCAGTTGCCTTTCACAATTTTGCCGTACTGGTAAAGCTTTTGCATGCATATTGAAAATATCAATCAGCGGGATTGGTGTCGCACCTTGTATCAATACAGTGCACTGATCCAAATCCCAGAGCTGCACACCATATGATTAAATGTGAAAGCATGCAAGAATCGCCGGACATGCCTTCAATCTGAGGCTTTCAGCCATAAAAATAACATGCAGAATGGCGCACCGTCTGCTGAGCGACAAAGTGCTCCAACATTCCCTCTGTCTATCAGACCTACGTGCAGCATGGAACCTCTTGTTGGGGCCACCTCCACATGCTTGAAGTACGGTGCAATGTGAATGTTGGTACAGAATCAGGTCATAAAACAGAGTCAGTCCATGGTACCTTCCACCACAGGAAGGATGGAATGGCATCTGTCGCCAGCCACCTGCAGGGGGAATAGGAAGTCTGAGGCAGTACTGAACTCATCATCGTCAACGCAACTTCAGTGAAAAGTTGGCATGAAGTTGCGCTATTTGCATAGCAAACCTGCTTGATTCTATCTAATCTTTCACTGAGTACTTGCGGGACCAGTGCTTCTAAGATCTGCGAGCTGCTTGCTTGGCAGCCTCCCACATGAAACCTGTTAGGAAGGCCAGAAACCATAATTATCATGACGACTGTGCGTGGCGAGCAGGAATAGCATATCAACTGGAAGGAATGGAAATGCTTGCCTGTCAGCATAAGGGAACCGAGAGCCCGTCCTGCTGATTTCCTCAGGGCTCTTCCTTGTCAGACTATAATTCCCCGCACATAATGTCCCTTTTATCGGGCTTGTGATCAACTCGTCCGATGTACTTAGCGCATCTGCATGCCAACCATTTGTGAGGTAGATGACGAGCTGCAGTGGGTGCCAGATCGCAGTGATTGCAAGATCCACGCACCTTCGTCTGCAGATCCACAGGAATCATCGCTTGATACTGGGACAGGCCACAATGGCCCATACTCGTCTCCTCGCTGATTGTTTGGGTTCACAGCCTTCCTATTCTGATAGGCACCAGTCCTAAACTGGTGCTTTCGGTGAATAGGCCGATTGCAGATTTCACAGGATATTATTGGTCTAAATGATTTCCTGACAAGCACGTTGAGGCAACAATGAGCAGTGCACCTGAAGCCCATCAGCATTTTATACACCCTCTGAAAATCATCTAGACCACGTCGTCCCGCCTACGAGCTCTGACGAATGTTGTACTTGGACTCTGTGCGCAGCTTAGCAGAAGAGACTTGAATCAAGTATGCTCCAGCAGAAAACTGGCTTATTTCCGACATCCTGGTTCCGGAACTTCGACACTTTCACACCCATTTATCGGGGGATAAAATATACAACAACGGACTGCATTTCAAAGCTCTGGCAACAGCAAAAATGATCGAAGTTGAGGACTGCTGAAACATGCCAGCGCGCTGAGCTGAAATAGATCACTAGTGTCGCCGGAAGAGCCATGTAGGTTGTATTGAGGAACATCAGCATAGATTACTGACAGATTTTGTGGAAGATCGAGAGTGGCTTGCAAATGGAGATAGACAACTATGAAAACGCTCCTGTTCCAGTCGCTGCGAAGGTATGCCTGTCAATATAATTGAGTGAACGTGGCAAAATATAGGTAGTTGCAGCACCGGGTTTGCAACTTGCTGACTTGTGATATCAAGGCATCCTTGCAGACCACTTCTTGGTGGACAGCATCTGGTACACCTTAGATGGCTCGACAAACCACCAGATTTTTTTTATCGGTAAACCAATGAATACAGGAAGTTGCGCGCCAGGAAGGCGTTGAGAGCTGAGGTTCAAATGCAGGACACACCTACCCAGACAACCAATAAAAGGCTTCCTGCTCAACAAATCTTCATGGTGCAGGGAAAAGCAAAGGTGTCCAAAGCCTCGAAGGTCCTGCAGCCGTCAACTTCTCAAAATCAGGCGGGCAAAAGCATCGAAGAAGTGTACCAGAAGAAATCACAGCTGGAACACATCCTTTTGCGTCCGGACACTTACATAGGCAGCACAGAGGCCCAGCAGCAGAAGCTGTGGGTGCATGATGGCGAACAGCTGGTCCTCAAGGACGTCGAGTTTGTGCCAGGGCTTTACAAGATCTTCGATGAGATACTTGTCAATGCTGCTGACAACAAGATTCGCGACCCAAAAATGGACACAGTGCGCGTTGACATCGATCCGGTGAGCACTTTAAAAAATGCAGCCCATCTTCATGTGTTAGCTTGTGCAGCTTCGTCTCATCCTGCCAACAAGTATAATTCTTTCTCTACCTGCAGACCTGCTTTGTGAACAGGTGGCAAACAGCATCCGGATATGGAACAATGGTGATGGAGTACCGGTGGAGATACACAAGGAGGAAAAGGTGTATGTGCCAGAGCTCATCTTTGGCCACTTACTGACCAGCTCAAATTATGATGATGATGAGAAAAAGGTGCGCATGCTGCCTTAGATGTTCTTCTCCCCGTTAACCCCAAATTTTCCTTGTCAGCAGCGAACCCCATGTGCATGCAGCAGCCTGACATGCCCAGGTTTAAATCATCTGCACAAAACATTGTCAGCTGAAATTTGCCATGTGCCATGTCCAGGTGACTGGTGGACGCAATGGTTACGGTGCCAAGCTGGCCAACATCTTTTCCACAGAATTTGTCATCGAGACATGTGATGGCAAGCGCCAGCGCCAGTACCGCCAGGTGTCCATTGTCTTCTTCTGCAGGAAACCATGTGCTCCTTCCTATGCTGCAACACGACTTGTGCATAGAGGTGCACAAGTGACTTTCAATGAGAAGGTTTTCCTTAGGTACAACATGATTCTGAACCTTGGGACATTGACCTGCAGGTCTTTCGGAACAATATGTCAGTGAAGGAGGAGCCTGTTATCAAGGCATGCAAAGCATCCGACAACTGGACCTGTGTCACCTTCAAGCCCGACCTGGCCAAGTTCGGCATGAGCATCCTGGAGGAGCAGACAGTGTCCCTCATGCGCAAACGAGTGCATGACCTGGCTGGTGTGCTGGGCAAGAGTGTCAAGGTGCGGTGCTGCGCTTAGAAACACCAGTCAAAGAAGGGTCAGAGTCAAGCGCAGGTACATGCACAAGGAGCAAAACCAAATGGACATAGTATTCCTGGATTCTGCCATGCATCCCATTGTTTAATGACTCTGGCTTGTTTCCACTTGTCTGTAGGTGTACTTGAATGGCACCAAGCTGCCCATCAAGTCCTTTCAGGACTATGTGGGGCTGTATCTCAAGGACAAGGACACACCCAGGGTGTATGAGAAGGTCAATGACCGCTGGGAAATCTGCATCTGTGCCAGTGAGGGCCAGTTCCAGCAGGTGAAAGCACACTTCTTCCGAGCATGCTGCATGCGTTCTGTCACTGCCTGATAGCTGCATGCACATGGTATCGTGGACAGTGGCTCACCCGCTGCATGTGATTGAATGCAGGTCAGCTTTGTCAATTCCATATGCACAGTGAAGGGCGGCACGCATGTCAACCATGTTGTAGACCAGATCACCAAGTAAGCATGCCCAATCCACAGGCCGGATTGGAACTGGCAAATGCTGGAATCCTGATTTGTGTGCACTTACATCTGGCACCAGTGGGGATCCTGACAGAGAGATCATTTGTCTTCCCCAGGGCCATCTGTGACAAGATGAACAAGGGCAAGAAGGCCAATGTCAAGCCCTTCATGGTCAAAAATTACCTGTCAGTCTTCATCAATTGCATGATTGAGAACCCTGCCTTTGACTCTCAGGTAACACTCACTTTGAACAGACATACAACAGAAGTGCCCATCATGCCTTCAATCTTTTTTCTTCGTCACTTTATGTGGAATGTTCTGAGCTTCACTCGGAAATTCTGCAGACAAAGGAGACGCTCACGCTGAGGGCATCCAGCTTTGGATCAAAGTGTGATGTGAGCGACGCCAAGTTCCTGAAGAAGCTGGAAGCATGTGGCATCACAGACCTCGTCAATGCTTTTGCGACCTTCAAGAATGAGAAGGAGCTGAAGAAGACTGATGGCGCCAAGCGATCTCGCATCACTGGTGGGACCCTGCCAACAAGACTCAGAGCTGTGGTACATTTGCTGCTGATCAGGAGGTCTTCCCTGCACCTGACCCCCTTCACACCACAGATCCAAGAATGTCTGTGCATGCACTGGGGAAGTACAACCAGTTACTTCTGGAAAACCAAGGTCCATTGCACCTCTCCCATTGCATCTCAATCCTTCAGGGAAGTTCTTACTCCTAAACTTGCACCTGGCACAGGTCTGACAAAGCTGGACGATGCCAATGACGCTGGTGGGCGCAACTCTGAGCAGTGCACCCTGATCCTGACAGAGGGTGACTCAGCCAAGTCGCTGGTCATCGCCGGCATGAGCGTTGCGGGGCGCGACAAGTTTGGGGTGTTCCCGCTGAGGTGCATTTCTTCTGCATGCTAATCCAGCTAGCTGTCTGTTTCTGTAGGATGAAAAGGGAATGGTGAGGTGATCTGATGTGCAGGGGCAAGCTGCTCAATGTGCGGGATGCCGGCGTGGCCCAGATCAATGGCAATGCTGAAATCAATGCCATCAAGCAGATCCTGGGCCTGCAGCATGGCAAGGTAATGCCTCCTGAAATCTCAGGCAGATTGGCAAAGCAAGGCGCATGGTGCACTGAGTCATGGAAGGCTTACAAGACGCTGCTGGTGTGATGCTGCAGAGCTATGATAGCACAAAGCAGCTGCGCTACGGGCACCTGATGATCATGACGGATCAGGACCATGATGGTTCCCACATCAAGGGCCTCATCATGAACTTCCTGCACCACTTCTACCCCTCCCTGCTCAGGATCAAGGGCTTCCTCTTGGAATTCATCACCCCCATCGTCAAGGTATGCGGCTGATCTGCTTGTAAAAGCTCATCTGATGGTTTGGAATGGACAGCATGTGTGATAAACAACGGCAAACCCCCTAAGAAAGAGTTTGACAGAGGGTCCTGTGCTGTTCACATCATCACGTATATTCAAAAATATGTTGCCCAAATGAGCTGAAGGCCACCCAGAATGCTGTTGTTTTCAGGCCACCAAGGGCAAACAGAAGCTGTCCTTCTTCACGATGCCCGAGTATGAGGAATGGAAGAAGACTGCCTCTCCTGGCTGGACCATCAAGTACTACAAGGGGCTGGGTACCTCTGACAAGAAAGAGGCGCAGGAGTACTTTGCTGCCATTGACGATCACCGCAAGAGCTTTGTCTATGAAGGTGACTGTCTCCACCTTCAACTGGGAGCCTTGTGTTGCTGATCCAGTCAGGGCCATCCCAGCATCCAGGATACGCAATGAGTTTACACATGTCATCATCCTATCAGGAGAATATGATATGCTGAGACAAATAACATGTGTCCACAGGCGAGCATGATGACCAGGCCATCGAGCTGGCGTTTTCCAAGAAGAAGATCGAGGAGCGCAAGCAGTGGCTGGCCGGCTTTGAGCCAGGCACCTACCTGGATCAGAGCGTCGATGAGATTTCCTACAGCGACTTTGTCAACAAGGTGCGGCCTCCACCTAGAGAGATTGGCCGAAAGCATGCAGGCCTGACTCCATTCTGTTGCTGCATGATAAACATCTGCAAAATTGTGCGGTGACGCTCTACAAAGGTCCGTGAGACCTGCATATTGAGATCATTTCTGAAAGGGCTCCCGACCTGGGCATCTGATTCCTCATTACCGGTGCTAGCTATGCTTTTGTTTGGTTCCTGAGCAGCATGTGTGCGCTTCAGGAGCTGATCCTGTTCTCTCGAGCTGACCTGGAGCGCTCCATCCCAAACATGGTGGACGGCCTCAAGCCTGGCCAGCGTAAGATCCTCTTCTGCTGCTTCAAGCGCAACATCAAGAAGGATGTCAAGGTGAGCAGCATCACAGTCATGCAGCCCTCTCTATATCCATGCACAAAGGAAAGATAGCCATGCAGGCTGGTTGTCAATTTATTAGTAAGGTTGAAATCATACGCTTTGCCTAATGAAGATATGAAATCGTTGCATGGCGCTGATGCATGGTGCATTTTGGTGCCACAGGTGGCGCAGCTGTCAGGCTTTGTATCAGCGGACACAGCATATCACCATGGCGAGGCCAGCCTGCAGAGCACCATCATCGGCCTGGCCCACAACTTCATCGGCAGCAACAACGTCAACCTGCTGGTGCCCCAGGGTGAGCAACTGATGCCAATGCTTCTTGCTGCGCTGTAATCCATGCTTGAGCAACTATGTGGATTGTAGCTAGCAGAGACTCAAAGCTCACTGAGCAGCAACGCACCAGCACTCACACTGGTATTTGCTCCGAGCAATATGACTGGTCTGCCACTGGTCTGCTTGCCGAGGGCCCCTGTCTGTGTCGCTATCTCGATACTAATTTCACAGAGTAGCAGAAGTGATTATGCATGCACGTGTGCGACAGGTCAATTCGGAACGAGGCTGCAGGGCGGCAAGGACGCGGCTGGTGCTCGATACATCATGACACGCCTGGACAAGATCGCGCGTGTGGTGTTCCACGAGCACGATGACAAGCTGCTGGACTACCTCAAGGAGGAGGGCCAGAGCATTGAGCCCCAGTGGTGCGGCCTCAATGCCCCTCTTTACATCTGAAGACAGCCCAGACACTCATTGTGCTCTTCTTGATGCTACGATACTTGATGGATCACAACTGCAAGTTGTCATGGGCGAAATGGCAGCCCAGCAAAGCACTTCAGACATGTAGGTGACCCCTCTAAAAACTCCGCCAGGCTGGCAACGCTGCATGGCACCTTCTCGCAGCTGTGTAAGTCAAGGGGAAGAGCTTCAATATGCACCTGAGCTCCTAAGCCATGCGCAGGTACCTGCCCATTCTGCCCATGGTGCTGGTGAACGGCGCGGAGGGCATCGGCACGGGCTGGAGCACATACATCCCCAACTACAACCCACGCGACATCGTGGCCAATTTGCGGCGACTGCTGGCCGGCGAGGAGGTGGTCCCCATGCAGCCCTGGTACAACGGCTTCAAGGGAACCATCCAGGAGATCCCCTCCAAGACCGCCGGCAAATCCTATAATGTCCACGGCACTGTCGCCCAGGTGTGAGCCCAGCCTGATGAGATGCCCTTGGCGTGCTGTGTCTATTTGTTTTGTGTCGGTTTTAATGTCCCCTGGGTGCCACGTGCGAGAGCACCACAGCAGCTGTGCAAGCCCGCTACTTTTCTACCGAATGGCCGAGTCTCTGTGCATAACTTCATCGCAGCAAAGAGGACTACTCTTATGCACGACAACATGTCCCTGCTCTTTGTTTTGGCCATATCACATGCCTGCACCAGTTTGCATGCCGGCCAGCGCTGATCCAGATGCAAATTTTCTGGCCTGATCAGGCTCAGGACGGGGACATGCTGTCAATGCAGGTGGATGACAGCACCCTGGAGATCACCGAGCTGCCGGTGCGCAAGTGGACGCAGGACTACAAAGAGTTCCTGGAGGGCCTGATCAAGCCGGAGGAGAAGGCGGGCCCCGCCGTGCTGGCCGACTACCGGGAGCACCACAGCGATGCCGACGTCCACTTCACGCTGCAGCTGCTGCCCGGCCAGATGGACGCCTGCCTTGCCGCTGGCCTGCACTCCAAGTTCAAGCTCACCAACAAGATGTCCTGCGGTGCGCATGCACCTCCTGAGCCATGCACCTGTGTGTAGTTCTGACAACTCCAGTATGGCTGACATCCAGCACCCTGCACAACGAAGAATATTATACGGTTGCTGTGTGCACCATGTTTGAAATTTGTTGCAGTGGGTGCGACCACCAGAGTAGCAGTGCAACGATGCCGAAGGCGTGGGTCCACCTGAGTGATAGTTTGGCTCTGCTGGCGCGCAGGCAACATGGTGCTGTTTGACCAGCGCGGCGTCATCAAGCGCTACGAGACGGCAGAGGACATCCTGAAGGAGTTCTATGAGCTGCGCATTGAGTACTACGCCAAGCGCCGCCTGTGCCTCATCAAGGTGCCCTCATTGACCTGAACCAAGCAGAATCAGATTCACCAAATTCCAGCATCCACGGCCAGTACAGTCGGCAGTATGGCCCAAAGCCGATATCTTGTCACTGCTGGCTCAAGGGTAGGGGCATTGTCACACCCTGGGAAGCTCCAAACTGACTTGAATGCTCACGTGTGGGAGCCTGCATGGGTGCAGGAGGCGGAGTTCCAGATGAAGCTGCTGGCCAATGAGACGCGATTCATCCTGGCCGTTGTCTCGGGCGACCTGGTGGTGAGCAACCGCAAGAAGGCTGACATCGTGGCGGACCTCGAGCGCGAAGGCTATGACAAGATGCCCGTCAACAAGAAGGTCTGTGTGACTCTCATCAACTACCATAGCTAGCTGTCCTGGATATGCGAGGGCAGCTCACACGTCCCTCCTCCTGCAGCCTCTTGCTGACTCTGCATACTGCCACCTAGCAGTCCTCATCAAACTGTAAGTAGGAGGGAAGGAATTGATGTCAAATCCTTGCGGGGGCAGGCTGTGGTGGTGGCATCGCTGGATGATCAGGATGAGGGCGCAGAGGAGGCCATCGTGGAGGTCAAGGTCAACTACGACTACCTGCTGTCCATGCCCATCAACAGCCTCACCCTGGAAAAGGTGCCCTCCACAATGCCTATTTTGCCTTACTCACTGGCCAGCCCTGCTCCGTCTGTCTCCTAAGAGCACTTCTGCAGCGTGCTCCAAGGATGCCTCTTCACCTTTGGGCACTGGTGCACTACAGCAGAAGTTTAATGTTCAATCACTTAACTCTGTGTATGGGCACAATGAAAATCTCACATTGGTATTAAATGTTCGGGGTGCTGCATCAAAAGCAACTAAAAGCGCTGCAGGAGTCAAGGTGTTGCACCAGAGTGTAAAGTTGCTGCATGCGCAGGCAGTAGCGGCAACCTTGTAGGGAGAGCCCAGGTGCTCAGAAAGATTGCAGAAACCGGCACAAGGGTTAAGATATTTCAGGTGCTAAGAAGAGATGTGAGCGCAGGTGCAAACGCTGCAGGATGAAGCAGACAGGCAGGCGGCAGAGGTGGCGCGGCTGCACGCCACGACGCCCCCGCAGCTGTACAACCGCGACCTGGACGCCTTCGAGGCCGCGCTGGCCGAGCGCGACGCTGAGACCGCGCGCGAGGCCGACCTGCTCGTCGTGCAGCAGAAGCGCGCCGGCCGCAGCGGCAACGCCGCCAAGGTCGGTGCAACACTCGCATCCATGGCTGTTTTGTTGACATTGCTGACAGCAGATGTTCAGTCTGCCAATCGCACTGGCATGGGTTTGCGCCCCATACGTAGTGTAGTTTTAGACATTTCAGAAAAAGCACAGGAATGAATATATAAGTGCTGCAGGCCAGCGGCAATGACCTCCGCAGCATGTCTTAGCAGCCTGTCAAAACATTAAGGCTAGTGAATGGAAGCCCGCATGGACTACTTTTTGACAATTCATCATGGGAACTGTTTTGGCGCTGCAGGCAAAGGGCAAGGCAAAGAAGAAGAAGGCTGCAGTGGATTCTGACGATGAGGATGATGCAATGAGCATGTCCGATGACAGCGGCGACAGCGACTTCGAGACTGTCCCCAAGAAGGTGAGTGCCTGTGCCAAAGCTCCGAGTCGGTATGCTTATGTCCTTCTGCATTCACAGTGATGTGAAGGACAGCCTTCTTGCAGCGTAATTTCAATAGGATGCCTTCCTGCCTGGCCAGGGGAAGGCGCCTGCACAGAAGGCTGCTGCAAAGAAGGCTGCTGCCAGCAAGCCAGCTGCACCTCTACCCAGCGGCAGGATCATTCCGCCACCCCCTGCCCCTGAGATCAGCGCCACAACCAGGCATGGCACTTGCTCCTTGCCTCTTGCCATCAGGAACCACAGATGTTCACACCCCTTACAACTCATCCTTACAGTGCACATGGCAGACATTATTGCCGTGGGCAGCAAATTTGTTGGGCAGCCACCAGTACATGATGGTCTTCAACAGATGTCAGAATTTGGTGGTACTGGTGCAGTGCGGCCGTTGGTGCGAAGAAGAGGGGTCCCGTCGCAAAGGGCAAAGCGGATGTGAAACCCGCTGCAGCAGCTTCCTCCTCGCAGGCACCTCAGGAGCAGGCCAGCCAGGCATCCGCGGCCGGCCAGGAGGCCCCTTCCTCTGCCCCATCTCAGGAACTGAGCCTCATGGAGCGTCTTGCAGGTGCCCATGCACACAATCCTGCTGCCTACTATGGCCAACATCACTCTAAGGACATTCTCTACCTTGTTACTGCATGGCTTCCACAAGTGTTTGTGTGCATATGAGCCATCTTCAGAAGTTAAAGAAGAAGACAGAAGACAGGACTCAAAAGCTTATGCAATGATGATGCAGGGCGCATGGACACACTTGCAGTGGACTCTGCTCCCAGCAAGCCAGCTGCGCAGCCAGCAGCAGCCGCAAGGAAACCGCGCGCAGCCGCTAAGAAGCGCGCTCCGATCATCATCTCCGACAGTGAGGACGAGGCCGAGTCGCTGCCGTCATCCGACGAGTCAGAGGAAGCTGCCTCGGAAGCTTCAGACCCGGAGTCCGACGCAACACCCGCCAAGCCGCAGCGGCCCAAGGCGGCGGCCGCGCGGAAGCTGGCCGGTGCAGCAGCTGCCAGGAAACCGCCGCCGTCACCGCCGGCTGCACCAGAAGAGCTGGAGGACAGCGACGATGAGTCAGAGCAGGACGAGCCGGAGTCCCCTGCGCCAAAGCCCAAGGCTGCTGCGCGCAAGCCCACGCGCGTCGCTGCGCCGGCTGCTGCCAAGGCCGCGCCTGCCAAACGCAAGCCGCGCGTCGCCAAAGTGGTGGAGGATGACGAGGACCAGCAAATGGCCATGTCCCCCATGGTGGCCCCTCAGGTCGGTACACCCACTGCATGTGTTGCAGACCTTTTCCGATGAGAACGAGCCAGAAAGTTCAACATCTTTGCCAGCAGAAGTTTAGCTTCTCCAACAG
The DNA here is from genome assembly GCA_020887355.1 of Coccomyxa sp. Obi. Classification (NCBI taxonomy): domain Eukaryota; kingdom Viridiplantae; phylum Chlorophyta; class Trebouxiophyceae; family Coccomyxaceae; genus Coccomyxa; species Coccomyxa sp. Obi. The sequence goes on from AP025000.1 coordinate 621,588, forward strand.
TCTACATCAGTAGGTGTGGAAAGGCTGATGTTATCTAGCCGACCACAGAAGTGATAATGTGCTTCTGCAGGGCAAGGTGCGGCGCATGCGGCCGTCTCCGTTCAACAAGGCGTCGGGCATGGCGAAGGCAGCCAAGCCTGCCCCGAAATCCAGGATGGCGCCTGCTTCAGATGATAACGACGATGATGTGCGTCACACCCTCTCCAACCTTATCTGGCTATCAGACTCCTTGGTGTCTAGCTCCAGAGCTATAGACAGAATGTGCTGTGTGAGGGGCTGACTAGCTGGTAAAGCGTATTTCATGCCTACACCATGTAAGGGTAGGTACATGGAGGGCCATGTTGCTATTTTAGGCCCACCTCAGCTATTCATGCTGACAGGTGCTTTATGATGCTCCAGGTGGTGGAGGTCGCTGCAGCAGCTGCTGCACCTGCAGTTGCCAGGCCATCGCGGCGCGCAGCTGCTGCAGTGAAGAAGGTCTATGCCGAGGAGCTGAGCAGCGATGAGGAGAGTGAGATTCCAGCCGAAGCAGACTCTGACTTTGCTCTGTCAGACTGAGATGCATTAATTGACCCAGCTAGGACTTGCAACTCAAGACTGTGTGAACTGTCAAACCTCCTCAAGAAGCAGGACAAGTGCAGGACACTGGGCTCCTGTATGCCCCTATATAGAGTACAGTAATTGAAATGTACTATAATTTTCTCTTGCACCATATGCGGAATTTGCGAGCATGATATTGCGACCAACAAAGTTTCAAAGTAATGTAGCATGCAAACTTGTAATCATGTCCAGGAGACAATTTCTGCATTTGTTTTGCGCCTAATACGAATATTTTACAGATAAGTCCATTTTTTTACGTACATACTCTCAAGTCTACAGCATCATATAAAACAATATCAGGATCATTCACTCTTGCGAACAATTTTTTCCTGCACACTCTCAACCCAGACTTGCAGTGTCTAGCAGAAAAAGGAACTTGCCCCAAAATGCCGCATTGACTGTGGCAGCAAGGTCAGGCTACCGTATCAGTGCAGCGAGTCTTGAAAACACTTCTCACTTGACCAAGAGAGGGGTGCCTCAACGGCAACATCACAGCAAGAAGTCCATACGATAATTTAATTCAATGTCTCATTGATATAAAATTGCAGCCTACACATCATAGCATGGCATTGCCATAACTTACAGTAAGGTACACGGCCTGACATTCAGGAACAATTTCAGTGTGAAGCGGCTGGCCCATGAACATGAACAGCTGCCATTAGTAGTAATTAGCAACCTTGCGCCTGTGCACAGCTGTCTTGCTATCGGGGTTCGTAACATCTCCATTGGTGACCTCAGCGTAAGTGATCCAGTGATCCGCGGTCTCCATGCGCGACTTCACAGTGCACTCGATGTAGGCGATGGCGTCTGACAGAGCTGGAGACCCATTGTCCGCCTCGAAACTGTCCACCCCGGCAAACCGGTCTGCACCGGGCGGGAAGCGCTGCAGGAAATGCTGCATGACACACCATCGCTCTGAATCAGTCTTTGCATGGCCACAACATAAGCATGTCACAATCAACCTACTGTGTACAGGGGGCTGAGCCGGTGAGAAGCAGGCATCAATTTAGGCAAGGAATTGTTTCCTAGCACACGTCTTCTTGAGTTCTGCTCAAATGAAGGGCACTGGCCACAGCACACAGCATGAAACAAACGTTTCGCTGTGTACATCGCTGTGCCTGTAAGAATCAGGCATCATTTCAGGCGAGCATTGTTCTCTAGCGCACGACCTTAAAAATTCTGCTCAAATGAAGGGCGCTTGAATACCGCACCTTCATGAGTGGCCCATATTTGCCCTCGCCCAGGCAGTTGAGCACGAATGTGTCGCCCACCTGCATCAGGCTCTCTATGGCGCGGTCCTTCGCCACCGCCACTGTCAGCCCCAGTGGCTCAAAGCTTGCCTGTGACACACATGCACCTCCAGCTCTGTTACTGCCATACCGATAAGATGACATCAGAAATGGCAAAATAAGCACCGTTCCTCATATCCTAATACTTGCCATGTTCATGACTGACAGCTCAAAGCACTACATTAAGCCTAACCATCATCTTGGAAAGCACGGCTGCCTGCATATGGGTGTCATGCACACGGGTGGTTTGAGCAGGTGCAGCTTTCAGAGGCGTGCCTGAGCGACCCAGCTGGCAATCATGGCGCCACGCGCGCCGCCGCGGTGGGCGGCCGTGACAACATAGAGGCCGGAGGAGAGGCGCGCGAGGGCCTTGGCCACATCGTTGCTCATGGCGGCCTTCTTGCGCGCGATGCTGTCCTTCTGTGTTAGCGCCTGCGCCAGCCGCGTCCCCGTCTGCTCGAACTCCTGCAGAAGCAGCACACCCAGCCGAGTCAAGGCTTGTGAACGCGCACACACCAGCAAGGGAAAGCATGCGGTGCCAGAATGGCGCAGGCTGAATCACATGCAGTCAATCATTCTGACGCTGCTGAAGGGGCGTTGGGGTTCCTTCTGCTGAAGCAGGTTCTGTGCAGAAGATTTTTCAGCCTTTGTTCTGGAGCAAAGTTGAAAACGACGCCCTTCCACTTGGCCTGTTGCAAACATGCTTCCCCTGAACATGGGCTGCCAGGAGGCAGGAAGTGAGCATATCTTGGAGGAGTTGTCATTGCAGCCACGGTCTATGAAACAATCTACACCATTACCTGGTAGGTGTCTTCAGTGGGGACAGCCTTGACGCGAAGTGGGTCAAACACTGGCGTAACATTGATGTCGACCAGGCTGCCCACCAGGGTGTCCACTGGCTCGTCACGGCCGCCATAACTCTCAGCAATCACCACCTGCAGATGCCAGGCAAGCATCACCCACTGCAGTCCTGAGGTAAATTTTGACACCATTCTGGGGGGGTCCTGCATCACCTAACCATGCCAGCAGCCAGTCAGGCCACTCCAGAAACAAGCGGGAGGGTGCCAACAAAAGCCCCCACTATGGGATAGAGCAATGGCCAGTTTTTGTTGATCTACCCAATGGGGACAGCAAGGCACCTTCTGCTTGGACTTCAGGGCAGACAGGAGGGTTGCAATGGTGGCACGGGCCTCCGAGGAATCATCTGGTGGGGCCATCAGCACCACGCCTGAGCAGCGTCCAACCACCTCCACTAATTCCTGAACAGTCAAATGAGTTTTTACATGTTAACATTCCGTGATCAGATCAATGAATTCCCTATAGTAGATCTGAAGCTGTAGAGGAGGAATGCCACAGGAGAATAGCAAACACCAGACAACTTCTTGCACGGTGCGGCAGCTTCTACTATTGAGAGTGAACAATGTTACATTTTCAGCTAGAGTTGACAAGCTGTGCATTTGGCTCGAGAAGATTATGATTCCAAACAGACACTTATGGGCGGTTGCCCATAAAGCTATAGGATATGTCATACCTGGGGGTCGGCAGAGAGGATGTCCAGCATTTCAACAGCGACGCCGGCCTTGGTGATGCCGCGAGCGAGCGTCTGGGACAGCCGGTCGCTGAACCCGTAGTCGCTCGCGTACAGCACTGCCACCCTGGCAGAAGCCTTCTCCACTCCCTCACTCCACGACTTGTACCTGCGCAGCCCCTTCTCTGAGCATGCACTCCACTGCAGGGACAAGCTGTCAGGGTCTGATCCCACTGCAGGACCAAGCTGTGAGATTCAAATAATAATAGATGGCAGCTCGCCTGAATGTGGCGGGCTTGCAGAGCTCCACAGACATCACAACACAGCACAGCGGTTGCTCAGCATTTTGAACCAGTGCACTTTTAACACACATGCAACGACAGTGTTCTTGATATGGAAGGGTTAGCCAGAACCTGCATGCATAGAGCAGCGGGTGTGCGCACCTGCCGACAAGCTCCTGCATGTTGTAGCGCAGAATGGGGCCATGACCGGTGGCGATGGTGGTGTAGGGCAGGTCCTGGGTCTTGCGCAGCGCGGTGAGCACGGAGCGCGCGTTGGGGCGCATGAGGCAGTCGTAGTAGAAGCGGAAGTGCGGCGCCAGCGGCGTCAGCGCAGTGTCGAAGGGGTCTTCCTGGCAGTAGTGCGCGCCAAAGGCGTCGCATGTGTACATCACACCTGCAGCAGCCCGAGAAGCCAGTTGCATCACACCAGACGAGATGCAGATACAGGCGCAACATGACGCACATGCCCTCGATTTAAGGAACGCTCATGACGTTCACATGTGTGCTTGTTGCGGCGATTGTGACACAGTGATGCAATAACATGGAACGTTCAAGCATGCCTGCTTGCTCCGGAACAGTTAAATGGCAAACCCCAATCCCGATATGACACTGTGAAGTCTGACAAGACTAATGTCAGAAACGCCATATCAATATCTGACTGGTAGCAATGTTGCATGAGAAGATGTCGGGAAAATCTGAAAGACATTCATGGGCTGCACCTGTGGCATGGTCGAAGGAGAACATGGTGTCGGGCCAGTGCAGGTTGGGCGCCATGACAAACTCAATGACATGCCCGTTGCCCAGGTCGATCTTGTCGCCGCCCTTGACTGCCTGCTCCTTGAAGGGGCGGTGCGTCAGGTTCTTCAGGTAGGCCAGAGCCACCTTGGACCCTGCCACGATTGCCTCTGGGTATGTGTCCAGCACATCCGGAATTAGCCCTGCAAGCACAGGAGCCATATCAATATTAGAATCGGTCAATCCTAGTACTTGTTCATGCATGGGCAGCAACTGCTACTCAGATCACCCATATGAAGCACAATAGTGAAACCTGGACTGTTTTTCATATCACTGGAAAACGCTGGCAAACTTCACCTAGATCATCACGAGTACAGCTTACCGCTGTGGTCTGGCTCTGTGTGGGACACCAGGACATAGTCCAGACTCCGCCCTGCAGCCTTCAGCTGCTCCTTCAGCGTGCTCATGTAGAGGTCACGGAACTTCTCATGGGAAGCATCGACTAGGGCTGTCTTCTCGCCAAATATCAGGAATGAATTGTAGGTGGTGCCCTTCTCCAACCTGGCAGGTTTCACATCCCATGCATCAAAAATATTGCTGCAACATGTACATTCTACTAGCATGGATGAAAGCTTGTAAATTCAGGCGCTGGACCTCACCCAAACTCGATGTCAAAACGGTCTCTGTCCCAGTCAAGTGACCGAATGGTCAGGGTGTCTTCTGCAACTTCAGTAACCTGGGTCTGAAGACGCTTATCGCTGTTCCACAGCTGGATGTCAGACAGCTTGACCGCTGGTTCCTCAACCTGCAACATGCAATGCTACGTCAGGTTGACCATGAGGCTACTTCAGGTTGACCTTGAGGAACTGCAGTGTGTCTTGGGAGTTCTACACAGCCAGCGGTGCTGCTGTTGTCTTGGACGTGAGAGGAACGTCAACAGGCATGGCGCTGATCACAAAGAGAAGATGACCTCACCGTCGATGTTGCAGCAGCAACGACGCCACCTGGTACGCGCACATAGTGACGCTGACCATATCGCTGATGCCTCAGCTTGTTCTTCCCATGGTGTGCCACAAATGGGAGTCTCGGCGACACAAATGATCGAGCGCTCGTGCTGGCCTGATCACACGAAGCAGTCGTGTGCTGTGCAGTCCTCATGTCCTTCTCTTACACCCAGGCTCGATTGCTTGCAACCTAGACCCACGATCCCAACTCTCAGATGACACGCTTGCTAAATTGTTGGCTCTAAACTTTCCTATCTGATGACAAGTACGGCTCTTTCCCTGTTTTGCAAGAGGTGCTTTCTCTTTCCCGGAGAATCGAGAGGAAACTATCTTTTCGCCGAGAGCCACGAAGTCTGACACATCTGTAATGCACGTCGACGACGGCGATTACTTGGGCTCATGGCCAAAGTTGCCATATTAGGCAAACCCTGTAGGGCCTGCGACCCTCTAGAAGGTTCTCGAAGTAATAGAGCTTGTTTCTAGAAGTCCTTCGAAGGGGAGCTGCCAGGCGGCCCTCACTTCCGTTACATTTTGCAAAGTTTGCGCGCGCACTTGACCGAGTACTGAATTCACTCATCTTTAGAAGGCGAAGAGAAGATTGCAGACATGGCGAAGCAGGCACCGGCCATCGGTATCGACCTGGGAACGACCTACAGGTGGGATGTGTCAGCCACTTGATGTGGCTGCACAGCTGTGGTGCTGTCTGCCAGGGCAGCAGAAAGGCTCCTTCATGTCGTGCTAATTTGAAAGGGAATTGTTTGTCTTTGTACTAGGCGCCTGGTGCACTCAAAGGAGGCAGTGTTTCTGTGGAATATCTCTGGATCAGTCTTGGGTATTCATATGTTACTTATAAGCACGAAATTGATCGGTGTTGCATGGCTCTGCGTGCAGTTGTGTGGGAGTGTGGATGAATGATCGCGTGGAGATCATCGGTGCGTTCTGCTGCAGTGCTGTTTACAGCTGCCTGTCGTCGCGAATGTTCGACAAGCTTCTGCGGCTGCCTTGCAATATGTCAGTGGTATTCTGACTTTGGGTTGTTGTCATGCAGCCAATGATATGGGAAACCGTACAACGCCTTCTTACGTGGCGTTCACAGACACAGAGCGTTTGATCGGTGATGCAGCCAAGAACCAGGTGAGCACCTGTCGCAGCCTTCTGTATCGTCGCCAATGTGAGAATTGTCATTTTCAACCCACTGTGTTTAACTTTTTTGTCCTGTTACAGGTGGCTATGAACCCCATCAACACAGTGTTCGACGCAAAGCGTCTGATCGGACGGAAGTTCAACGACGCCAGCATCCAGGCAGATATCAAGCACTGGCCATTCACAGTCAAGCCCGGTCCGGGCGACAAGCCCATGATTGAGGGTATGTATTATGCCAGAGATTGCGTGCCAATTGTTCATTTCGTGTTTTATGCTGATTGCTGCTCCCTGAGGTCTTCAAGTTTGCATACCTATGGGTTAAGAGCACCACTACCAGTGGCTGATTGTCATGCGCTTGTGCAGTTGACTACAAGGGCGAGAAGAGGGAGTTCTCAGCAGAGGAGATCAGCTCTATGGTGCTGGTGAAGATGAAGGAGACAGCGCAGGCCTTCCTTGGCGCAGACAAGGAGGTCAAGAGGGCAGTTGTCACAGTGCCAGCCTACTTCAATGACAGCCAGAGACAAGCCACAAAGGATGCTGGTGCGCAATTTATCATGTCTTATGTGTGTCAGCCATGCCGTGTCTTCCTGAGATTCCCTCTGTACATGGCTTATGTGTGTTGGCCATGTCGTGACCTCCTGAGGTACCCTGGAAGGTATTATGGGTGTCATGTGTTGACATAAGTTGAAAGTCTTGCAGGTGTCATTGCTGGACTGGATGTGATGCGCATCATCAATGAGCCAACTGCAGCAGCCATTGCATATGGGCTGGACAAGAAGAGCACCTCAGTCGGCGAGAGCAACGTCCTCATCTTTGACCTTGGCGGCGGCACATTTGATGTGTCCCTGCTGACCATCGAAGAGGGCATCTTCGAGGTCAAGGCCACTGCTGGAGACACCCATCTGGGCGGAGAGGACTTTGACAACCGGCTCGTCAACTTCTTTGTCCAGGTGAGCAGCCCTGCATTCTACTGACTCTGCTCATTACACAGCGACAACTTTCAGAGTTGCTTCTACCACAGACTGCTGAGGACCACGGGCCTTAGTGGTAACAACATGCGTACTCGTCATGCAGCCCATGCAGCTGGGTGTGCTGAGGAGAAGATGCATGAAACTCCCCTGAGTCTTTATTTCAGTGCAATACTGACAAGTGAGTTGCCATGGATTGAAACAGGAGTTCAAGAGGAAGCACAAGAAGGACATCAGCGGCAACCCGCGCGCCCTCAGGCGCCTGCGGACATCTTGCGAGCGCGCTAAGCGCACCCTTTCCAGCTCAGCACAGACCTCCATTGAGATCGACTCTCTCTATGAGGGCGTTGACTTCTACTCCTCCATCACCCGTGCCCGCTTCGAGGAACTCAACATGGACTTGTTCCGCAAGTGCATGGAGCCCGTCGAGAAGTGCCTCCGTGACGCAAAGATGGACAAGTCCTCGGTATGCAGCTTCAAGCCACCTGCCTGCTCTGAAAAGATTCTGAAGCTCATCTTGGCGAATCCTGCGTTTGTTGATATCATCATCCCACCGGGGGAGCGCAACAGCAACTCACGCAGATGCCTTGCCAAGATGAGCTCCAGGATTTTTTGCGTTCACCATGGACATCTGCGGCAATTGTGTTGTGAATAGAAATCTAATGCATGCTGTGCGCATTTTCAGGTGAACGAGATTGTGCTGGTTGGCGGCTCCACTCGTATCCCCAAGGTGCAGCAGATGCTGCAGGACTTTTTCAATGGCAAGGAGCTGTGCAAGTCCATCAACCCTGATGAGGCCGTCGCATACGGAGCTGCAGTGCAGGTTTGTCTTTCTGCAGGAAAAAGGCATGCTGTATTATGTGTGTTGGCATGTCATGGCTGTGGTACCCAGCAATGACTGTGTGGAGCTTTCGAACGTCCCGCTGAAACGTGCTTACTGCTTATTGCAGGCTGCCATTCTCAGTGGAGAGGGCAGTGACAAGGTGCAGGACCTGCTGCTGCTGGATGTCACCCCCCTCAGCCTGGGTCTGGAGACTGCTGGAGGTGTCATGGTGAGAACACTCGCCCCGAAACTGCATGTTGGCGTTCAAAGTCGTCAAATCAGTATCATTGTTTCACAGATTTGGTATGCTCTTATTGTCTGATCAGAGGTGGACTGGCTTGTTTGTGGGAAGAGCGTGAATTACTGAGGACTGCTGTGCTGTGGTGCAGACTGTGCTCATCCCAAGGAACACTACCATTCCCACAAAGAAGGAGCAGGTCTTCTCCACCTACTCCGACAACCAGCCAGGCGTCCTCATCCAGGTGTTCGAGGGCGAGCGCTCTCGCACCCGCGACAACAATTTGCTCGGCAAGTTTGAGCTGTCTGGCATCCCCCCTGCCCCGCGTGGCGTGCCCCAGATCAATGTCGTCTTCGACATTGACGCCAATGGCATCCTCAACGTGTCTGCTGAGGACAAGACCACTGGTGCGCACCCATATTCCTTTTCCCGGCAGCTCTTCTTTTGGCATGACTGCCATATGATTGTTGCTGGAAACCAGTTTTATGTAAATTGTCGTTATTCTCCCCAGTCATGTTTAGTCTGCACCTGAGGGTGTAGTGGATTGCTGATGTCGGAACTTTTCTGACTTGGTTGTGCATTTGGTGGTGCAGGCCAGAAGAACAAGATTACCATCACCAACGACAAGGGCCGCCTGAGCAAGGAGGAGATTGAGCGCATGGTACAGGAGGCCGAGAAGTACAAGGCCGAGGATGAGGAGGCCCGCAAGCGCATTGACGCCAAGAATGCACTGGAGAACTATGCTTTCAACATGCGCAACACCATCAAGGACGAAAAGGTGCGCGCAGTTGGTCATACGTGCATCCAATCACTAGAAGGATAATGTGCTCACGCACCTGTCATTGTCTCTCGGGCTGCTTCGGTATTGTCTACTGCCAAAGTAAAGGAGAAATATGACCCCTTTCTGTGTGCCCAGGTGGCTAGCAAGCTGGACAAGGACGACCTTGACAAGATCGAGAAGGAGGTGGATGAGGCCATCAGCTGGTTGGATGCCAACCAATTGGCAGAGACAGAGGAGTTGGAGCACAAGCTGAAGGAGCTGGAGGGCGTGTGCTCGCCAATCATCTCAAAGATGTATGCAGGAGCAGGAGGTGTGTGCCCTTTCCCACCATGTCTCATTAAGCAAAACAGCTTGCCAGATATCTCTAGCTCATGTCCAAGAATCTGCACAGCATATATTGTAATATCAGTTTTCTGATGTGGGACTGCATTCCTGTGCTGCAGGTGCTGAGGGGATGCCAGGTGGCATGCCCGGCGGCATGCCTGACATGGGCGGTGCATCTGCTGGCGGCGCTTCAAGCGGTCCCGGCCCCAAGATCGAGGAGGTCGATTAAGCGGGCACTCCCGCTGTTCCTAGCATGCAGCAAGCACGCAGCTTGGTCTCATCTGGGTCTTGAACTGCTGTGGAACACATCCTTGAGGCCGCACTTTGCGGCCTCGAATCTGAAAAGTTTCATGCGCATCCTTGCGGAAAATTTCCGCGCCACAGTGAAGGACAGAAGGGGCGGCTGAGCAGTCGCATGCGTGTGTTTCGGACAGCCTGTGCAGAGTGAGAGTCCTGAGAGGGTGCAGACAGGGAATTATCTGCTCGCACAGTGAGTTAAATTGAATCAAATCACTGCTGCTCTTTTACTCCAAGCAGTGCTGATCAGAGCGGCGCTACAGAGGCATGCTCCTGGATTCCTAAGGCATATTACTATTCATAGTGCCCCTGTACAGTTTGCGGGCGCATGCCTTACAGCTGTACATCTACAAACCCAAGGTTTCTCCTGGCTAGGGAGTGGTGCTTACCAAGTGAAAAAGTGCCTGGGAGAAGATCAGAAGGTGCATTAGTTAGGAAGTGAATGGGTTCTTGGGCTGTGTCTTATCTGTTCTTTCACTTAGTTCTGATAAGAGCACCTCACAGATGGTTCTGGAGGTCATGAGGAATCGGTTCAGGTGCAGTGGGGCAACAAGCATGATTTCTCTCAGTGGGTATACGTGTACGTGTAAAGGCTTCAGCTAGCTACATGTACTGCCACAACCTATAGGCTCATCTTGCGTGCACAGGGCCTTCTTGAACAAGCTCAAACATTGTGCAGTCTCACACAGCACATGTCCTGTTGCAAGGATTGCGATTCACGTGGTTTCGAAGTGCTGAAGGACCATAGAAAAATTCCTCTCAGCCCTGCATGCAGCTGCTGGTGCTGGCACTTTGTTTCATTCACTGGATGCTGCAGCTGGGTCCATGACGTATATGGGGCGACCTTTAATTGTTAATTAACAGTCTGTAACACACTGCAGACTGGCTCTTGAGTTTCCTTATAACTTGCTTATGTTCCAAATTTGAGATGAGGGACACACAGAAGAAGATTACACCTTAGTGCAGCCGGTCAGGGCACACACAGCGAGGAAGATCCAAGAGGAAGCTGTTGACAGCTTCCTCTTCTTCGCCCCTTGAGAGGAAGCTGCATGTGCTCAGCTTATCTCCTGCAAGAGCTGATCAAGCACAAGCGGTACCGCACGGACTTAGATTTCTTTCAGCTTGTCGCAGGCACAGTGATCATCTAGAAGGCCTTAATGGATTCTCTTGAAGACTAGTCGATGCGACCAGTCTCAACAAACTAAGGAAGGATGCACAGCGCTCCTTGCCCAGCTTGCCCTCGCGCTTCTGCACTATTGCAGCCTGCTCGAACGATTAAGCTTCAAAAGTGGTCTTCTCCAGGTGTAGCAATACCAGAAAAGTGGCCGAATGGGCTAACAAGAGATCTCTACTGGCAACATGCCAGACAGAAAAGGGCGTTGGTGTGCAAAGCCGCGGCCCCACCTGCGGTGCAAGAGGTGCGCAGAGCAATCAGTACCTTCATACAAATATGGGCCCACCATAGCTCACGCTTGCGCTCTCCTAACCAATGTCAGCCTTCTAGCAGTGTTGCTGTTGGTGTTGATAGTGATAGTTTAATATCTGGTTGACAATCCTTGATGCATCTTTTCAGGCACCTCCAAAGGCACAAAAGGTCAAAATTGAAGGGGTTGAAGCCGTGCCAATCAGCAGAAACGTGACAATGCTGCGAGGAGTGTGCAACGAGCGACTGAAAATTGATATTGAATACAGCCTGAAGCGCGGTACCACAGACAACAGCTATATTGTTCAGGTGTGCACGCGTGCCCACTCAATCATGTTTTATTTGGCAGAGTGTATGTTTCTTGTCCCCTCAAGGAGGCGCTTGGTGGAAAGAGTGCCAGCACTGATGAGGAATTTGCTGCTGGTGCAGGATGGCAAGGACAACATCCTGATTGATGTTCCAGATGAGAATTTCACGGATGACTATGGTGAGCACATGATCTCCATGGACGCCGAGTGCATGCTGAATTCAACCTGCATCGCAGCAACGATCTTTGGCAAGGCTTGCATGATCAGACAGCCGGCCATGCAATCCCTTCACATGTTGCCCCAATTGCGCCACTCTATTGAATTTACGAAGGTGGTTTTCTGACATTCATACAGTCGCATTGTTACTCATTTCATGATGCACTTGATTGATGCGGCAGTGGCGACGTTGGAGCAGACAATCCCCCTGCAGAGCCTCAGGCGGGTTGTGCTCACACACCTCACACCAAAGCGGCTGCCTTCCTTGAGAGCGCTGCTGGAGAGGAAGAAAGCGGCTGGGGGCCCCTTGGATGTACACCTGTCCAATCCGGCCTTGCAGCTGCTGCGCTCAAGCCTAGGTGAGCCGATTGCTATTCAGCTTTCAACGTTCAGCCATGCAGTCGGCCAGAGCTGCATGTTCTGGAGTCGCACAGCTGCGACTTGTTTCATGCGACTTTCTCACATGCCAAACAGACATGCAACTACTCCAACATATCTACCAACATTGGCCCGCATTGTGTAATATTGTGGAAGAACCTAGGAATTTTTTACATCACTCCACATCACAACACAGCACAGATGAGCCACACATAACTTCAGCCCACTTCATGTGCACAGCACTGAATGACTGAGCACATTCAGTCAAAGGGCAGGCGAGCATGTGCGCGCACATGACGGCAGGTGGCGACAAGGAGGGCGCGGCACTGCTGTCCTCGGTGGAGCTGGTGGCCGCACGCTCAGGCGGATCACTAGAGGTCGGCCAGGAGACTGTGCTCAAGCTCATCCCCTGCCCCACGCCGCGCTGGCCTGACCTGCTTGTGGCCTACAGCCCCAGCGACCGCCTCCTCTTTACCTCCAAGCTCTTCTCTGCCCATGTCAGGTACGGCTTTCACCCCTGTCACTCTCACACGGGCCTTGTGCTTGTGCAGCTTATGCACTGGCAAGACACAGGGGTTCTCTGTAGAGTGCAGGGCTGACACAATGGAGGCTCCTCTGTGGACCTTTTGGCATTTGCCTGCAGACAGTGACAATTATCTGAAAGTTGTCAGAGTGGCTGTTTTGGAACTTCTTTTTTGAGTGTCTGCCTTGCAGCTGATGTGTGGTGTGTGTGCAGCCCTGACAAGGCGGGTGAGGCGAGAGGGGAAGTGACCGACAAGCTGGGCTGGGATGCATACCGCAATGACTGGCGCAACTTCTTTGACTGCATGCTGGCCCCCGTTGCGCAACAAGCAGCAGGTACAGACAATGAGAGAGTCTTTTTTACAAATTGCGTTTATTAGGTGTCTGAATGATATAATGAGGCAATTGGAGGTTTGGAGACGTGACCCAATCACCAGAGCTCCTATGACAGGTTGGTGGACCGTTTAAAGTGGTTGACATTATCAGTTCATTCCCTGTTGCAGGCGCGTTGGAGAAGCTGGATGTGGTGGCGGCACCATCAACACAGAGCAGCTCACCGCTGCAGGCGGTACTAGAAGCTCTCAGGGCCACCCAAGCCATGCTGGAGTCCTCACAAACAGCCCGCTTTGGTGCCAAGGTCCGTTGTGACGTACCGGACCGACCCTTCAGCTCTTTCATGCCCCTGCTGGTCGAGTGTCCCTAGTCATGGCACGCCGACTTTACCACGTCAAGAGAGCTTGTTGAGAGATGGAGCTTGGGAGAGAGAGATGGAGCTTGTTTGAAGAGGGACGTGATGTAATGCTTGCCATGCAGAACATGGGAGTGAGGTCGACGGGGGTGGGCATGGTGGCTGCGGCGCTGTGTCCCATGCATGGCCCTGTGGTGCGGACCAGCGTGACAGAGCTGGTTGGCCAGTACAGGCAAGTCCATCAGTCGGCAGGCTAGAGCTGCTTGCCATGTTTACACTCCTTGCCTCGGCAGCCCTGTATCTGTTGTCCTCTGAAGCTCTTCGCTCGGACAACAGAGGCCTCAACACATTTCTTGATTGTGAAGCACAACCACCACCAATCAGGGCTGTCCACAATCATTTGCCCGACTACAGGGCAATCTCTGGGCCTGCATGCATGGGTGCCCTGTGATGGTCATGCCATGCACTTGCAGAAGACCTGGTGGTCGCACTGTGAGTTAGTCTGCATATGTCTGCAGTCCTGGTGGTCGCACTGTGAGTGAGTCTGCATTTTTGAGTATGCATGCATGGTTGCGGTCCTGGTGGTAGCACTGGGAGTGAGCATGCATGGGAGCTGGACTGTGACACATGGCTGCACTGGCGCAGGGAGTGGACGAGTGCGCAGATTGCTGCTGCGGAGCAGGCCAGCGTGGCAGTGCTGTACGCGTCAGCCTATGGCAACACCGCCGCGCTCGCGCAGGCCATCAGCCGAGGCATCACCAAAGCAGGTGATGCCCTACCTGCCATTTAGCAATTCCTTCTTACCCTGCATGCATGGCTTGCTCCTCAGCCACAACTCCTCAGTTGTCTTCCGTACCCCTGGATATAAACCTTGAACATCATTACCATGACTGTTCATGACATGACGCATTTGTCAGGACTGATGCTTGAGGGCTGCGAGATGAATGTTGCAGCATTGAAAGTGCCCGCTTGTAGTGGAGGAGCGGTCAGCTAATTGTTTGTTTGGGTAGTTGTGCAGGTGTGGGAGTGAACACGCTGAACTTGGAGGTGGTGCCTCTGGACGAGGTGAGCCGCGCCATCAGCAAGAGCGCCGGCTTTGTCATTGGCAGCCCCACGCTCGGCGGCCACATGCCCACCCAGGTAAGCCCTACTCCCTAACCCTTGGATTCTAGACCCTAAACCTTCACCCCTAAAAAAATAAAATCTTCTGGTGTGGACATTCTGCATGACCTGCCTTGTCCCGACCTGGTGCCCTGATTGCGCACGCCACTGCGAGCCTTGTCGATTATGCTGCTTGGCATGTGTTGACTATATCCAACTTTCAAGGATTTGGGAATCAATCACTGCCGTTCAGCCCCTCAACGGGTAGTTCCATTACAGCCCCATGCATGAGGAGCGAGGACCGTTCACCTCCAAGTTCCTGTTCGAATGATCAGAGCAGCGGTTGTTGGAAAGGTCAGCTGAGCGCGCTGGTGTGGGGTGCATGGTGCAGGTGCAGACGGCGTTGGGTGCGGTGCTGAGGGATGCCAGCGCAAAGGAGCTGCCCTGCGGCGTCTTTGGCAGCTTTGGCTGGAGTGGCGAAGCCGTGGATGAGCTGGAGAGCCGCCTCAGGGTGAGCGCCTGCGAATTTATATTTTAATCCTAAACCCTGAAAGATAAAAAACCCTTAAAGGTGTAAATGCTCGTGCTCACCTTTCGCAAGTTGTCACTGTGTTGCTTGGGTACATGGGACAATGGCTGCCATGTCACCCCACGACAGGTGGGCTTGCATCAGCCCAATGCAGACCTGACAATTCAGTGTCGGGCAAAGTGCAATCGCCTTCTGCACTCCAACATATTGTATGTGGAGTGCGCAGTGGGATGCAGGCAAGTGAAGACTTCAAGAGCTGCATGTCACTGCTGTAGTGGGGGTAGCCACTGGCACCTCTCAACTGGCATGACCTACGGCATCAAGTACATGTAATCATGAAGGCGTCAAATTAATTATTATACGGACCGAGACGATGTACGCATGGCTGGTGGTGGTGCAGGATGCGGGCTTCCAGCAGGCGTTTGGTGCCATCCGGGTCAAGTTCAAGCCGACGGCGCGCGACATGCAGGTAAGACTTGTGGCATTCCTGTTGTAGCCTTTTCTCTTTCTGGCGCTCGCACACACCTGATCTTTGTCCCATATCTCGTGATCCTTATGCAGGTCGCGGAGGAGAGCGGCACCGACCTGGCACAGCGCGTCCTCAAGAAGCTCAAGATGGCGCAGCGCAAGGCCCAGGCCGGGGCCAGCGCCGTCCGCGCAGGCGTGCCCTCCCCTACTATTTGTCTTGTTAATGCCTTACCTCTCGACAGAGGATGTGTGATGAACCTCACACACCCAGTCTCAAGGGTTGTGATGTAGTCCTTGGTGGTTGCATGCATGGTTGCATGTTTGCTTCTACAGAACCGGGGCTCCATGGCACAGGTTTTCAAAGTGTTTTGGGCGCAAGCTTCATGCATGCAGCGGCACAGCAAGTCATTGCAGCAGCACCTGTGGCACAATCTGTGTGATTGCTGAGACCTTGAGAGCATCAAGATTGTCACTCACAAAGGCTTGCTTCCTTCAAAAAATCGTTGGGTCTGTCTTGAAGCAGTTTAGTTGTACATGCAGGCAAGGCCAGCGGCAAGGAGCAGGCTGTGGGCAGGCTGCTGGGGTCGCTGTGCGCGATCACTGCTCGAGACGATGACGCTCAATCTGCCATGCTTGCGTCCTGGATATCCCAGGTCAGTTTCCCCTACCAGCCATCCAGCAGCAGACATCTTGCAGATCATGAGTAAAGAGCAACAGCAATCACTTCTGGCCACCTTGGTGGTTGATGCAGCGCTGTCATGTGCTCCTTATTTGAGAGAGCATACTGCATCCATTTGGCTGAGGGGCCCGAGGACCCGAGCTTGACATAATATTGTTCCTGATGTGCAGGCCAGCTTTGATCCCCCGGGGCTTTCAGTGGCGGTGAAGAAGGACAGGGCGGCTGAGGGGCTGTTGACCATAGGCTCCAAGTTTGTGGTCAACATCCTGGCTGAGGGCCGGGAGAAGCCGGTCATAAGGCAGCTGCTGAAGCAGTTCAAGCCTGGCGAGGATCGCTTTGCTGACCTCGACACTCAGGCATGCACCCGCCCCCAATTCAGCTCATGTCAACGCCCTACTTTTTGAAATGAGTCTGGCGACACTTGAGTCCTCAATGCATGCGCGAACACGAGTAAGGCTACATGACACAGGGCAGACAGGCTCAGCATGTCATGCTGAGAGAGTGCTCTGGAAGATATTTTATCAAACATACTTATATCCAATACGGTCACGTTTCTAGAGCTTGGGGGTAAGGGTTAAGGGTTTAGATTTAGGGTAGAGGGGCCTTCACAGTAATTTTTGTTTTCCTCCCTGAATGCAATGGTGGATTTAGGTTTTGTGTAAAATGCCTAGTTAGGGGGTATAGAGCAAAGTGTTTGCGATATAATTGCCTCTTCTGATTGGCAGGTGTCAGAGGCGACGGGGTGCATCATACTGCCTGGAACCGCGGCATATCTGGAGTGCACCGTGGCGGATAGGCTAGAGGCGGGCGATCACTGGGTGGTGTACGCCACAGTGGACGCAGGCCAGGTCACAGACGAGGGCGCTCTGTCTGCTGTCCACCATCGCAAGATTGGCACCACTTACTGAAATGCCCCGTTCTGTAAGTTTCAGCAGAGGAGCCCTTATTCTATGCAGTCAGCATGTTGGGAGAGCCCATTGAGGACAGTGCATGTGTGAAGCGCCAGAGTTGTTTGCGAAGACCTGATGCTTGGCAGAATTGAGACAACGTGATATTGTGGTTCTGTTGCTATTGTCCGGAGCCTTCAGGCCCCATGGGGTTGTGGGGAGACTTGGAAGTCTAGAGCTGACTCACTCCAGTATTGTGGATCATCATCAAGTAGCGCTGTTAAAAGCTGTGTTATTTGTATTATCTCACAATTGTTACACGTATTTCAGTGCCTTGCCTATACAGGTTTGCCTTTTGTTGGAGCATGCCTGTGCAGGCATCATCATGGTTCAACCAAGTTGGGGTTCTTCCTGAATCGAAATGCAAATTCAGCAGGGTAGCATCAATGCGCATGCACAAACTGGATAAGCGAGATACCTATCAGACAGTGGCTGACAAATTTAAAACAGCTGTGTAAGGTCGAAGCCTACAATGCCCGGACCATCATGTACAGAAAGACATGTGACTAGCATAGTCTCCGACTGAAAACGGCCTCTGTTCAACACGCTTTCGTAGTACTAGTATATCTCCATTGCCATGTGAGATCTTTGAACTCACTGCCATCACTCTCTGCTCTCCGAACCACAGCATTAGTGCTTGCATCAACAAGCACTAGCTGAACTGTCCAGTCACGCTCGATCATCATGTTCGAGGGCATAAACAACAATTCTCAAGTAACAAAGTCATTGTGGAGCATTCTATTGCTTTCAGTCATTTCCGCCTTCTTCAACGCGCAGCAAACAAGCAAACAGATCAGGAATCTCACAAAGGCATTTGCAGTACGACCCTGCACTGTACATGCATTCTGAAGAAGGAATGCTGTGGATGGCGCAGCACCTATGGCAAACCCCAATGCCATGCCACCGAAGCACCACAACTTTGCGGCCATCTGAGAGCTTGGTGTGTTGTCACTTGATCCAAGACCAGACGTTGTCGCGCCTGCGGCATTCGTCCATCAGCACAGCCTTTGCGACCGCCTCCGCCTTGTCCACCGATTTGATGAACGTCCACATCCACGACAGAAACCGTGCCGCGTCATCATGTGTCTGCATTTGATAACCCCGTTCATTCAGCACTGGTGGCCATTAATCATGTATCAGTCCAACAGGCATAGCTGCCCAGCCTTGACCATCAATGAAGAACTAATCAAGTCCTCAATCGGTTTGGTCCCTCGTATTGGCTCCATCATACACCGGCTTTGGATGTCAGGCAGATCAGGCAAGTAGCAATTTTCCTTGCAACGACCTCCAGTGATCACAATCAGAGCCAAAGGCAACTTGCTTGATTATTGCATGGGTTTCTGTCCTAGTAACACAGCAAAAGGTAGCGCTGCAAAATCAGAATTGCGACCTTCTATGCTTGGGACACATGCGATGGGCGCACCAGGACGTCATCACTGTTGGCAGCGCTCTTGACGGCATTGTGCAGCTCCTCTCGCTGCCGCAGGTATACAGTCCGCAGCTTGCCCCTGACAACCGCAATATCAACCCTAGTCAAGGCTTTTGTTGGAGGCCTGCACGCCGCTTGCTGAGGGCCAATCCACAACACCACATCCAGTGTACATGGACAACAGCAGCGGTGCGCCATTGATGCAGACAAGCTGCGGCCCTTGAGTACAGCATGACGGCCCATCAGCAAATGGCCTATGTTATTTATAATTTGCATTTTTCTCTTTAGGATTTAGGGTCATAAACTATTAAATATATAGAATATACGTCAGAGTCTGTTCTCAAGATTGAGTCTTCGGTTCCACGTTACCATCATACGGTTTGCCACCTCTGTGCTCATGTCCAAATGAAATGCTGCAGATTGCTGGCTCTCACACCACAAAGCTCACCCTGCTGTTTTGCTTAGATCACGCACAGTTATATGCATGCCTAAATTTCCCAGATTCTACAGGGTGTGAGGGTACGCCGTTGCCCACAGCATCCTTCTCTGTGATATGTGTTTTTATAAAGAAAGGCCAAACACCGAGTTATCAAACATGGCCCCACCTGTTGGCCTCCAGGGTCTGGATATCGGCCTTCAACTGGGCATAGCTGGCCTGGCCGTCCCCCCTGAGCAGGGAGCTGGTGGTCTTCACCATAACGCCCAGGGAGGCCATCATTCGGTCGTAGTCCCCTCGCGAACCCTCTAGGAACAGCCTGTGCGCCGCCCCTGTATACTTCCCCGATATGCTGGGCGGCTGCATGCACAACGCTGTGTGAATTATTCCTTGCCAGGAAAGGACGCCCCATTATCATCGTCGACATCGAGACATGCTCCAGGGAAAACATTGAGTCAGTACTAGCACTACAGCTTCCATTGTCTGCTGCATAACACCGTGTGAGTTGTTCCTGACAAAAAGAGCAAAGAGTCATCGACATCGAGACATGCTCATGTTGAACAATTAGATCATTGCTATATACAGCTTCCATTGTCTGCTGCATGGCTTGATTGCATGATCAGCATTGAGAAATGGCCAACCAGCACAGGGGACAAAGATGTGTCTGACCTGTCTAACGACAATATCCAGGGCAGCCAGTCTGTTTTGGAGGTCCATCAACTCCACCAGCGTCCGCTTCACAGCCTGCAATCCTTCCCCAACACTCAGATATTCCTGACAAGCATGGCCATGTTTGCACACAGCGCAGGTGTTAGCAGCGGGAAACGTGCTCTTAGTTGTGCATCGGAAAGCATACGGGCAGACATCTGATCAGCCCTAGGTGGCTGGAAAAGGTGTAATTGGCTGACTGACTGGCAGGCATGGACCGCACCGGCGGAAAAGTGTACCATCCCCTCTTCCACAGCACGCTCTCTTTCGCCAGCGCCATCTGTACCTTGCCTGCAAACAACCAATAAATTTTCTGAGACCAGGTCCAGTGGAATGAAAGACACCTCTCATTGTGTGCGACCCAATCCTCAGCACAGATATCAGAAAGGAGGTGGACTGCACCCAGCCAGATGTAGGGGTTTTTGGGGAGGTGCACATAAAGTAAGGCCCCAGTAAACAATGGGAATGCGGCTCACTCAGTGGCTGTGCGACCCGCTCCTGCAGAGCAGTGCTGGAGAAGGGCGGCACTTCCACGCCGGGGTCCAGGCCAGCCTCCACTCTATTGATGTCATAAAAGTGGTGGACGTAGGCGTCTATGAGGTCAAAGCTGTTCATGAAAGCAGCCGCCAATGTGTCCAGGGCTGTCTGAGATGCAAACCTGCAAACATGTATCAACCCCTGTGTTGCAGTGCATTGAGCCAGGATTTTCACAAAACTGAACAGGAGCATGAGTAAACTTTTGTGTAGCAATGCCAGCTGTCAGGAAAACTTTTCGCAGACCTGGAACTGTTGCTGCCTCATGCATTGTGGGGACAAGAGGACACGCAAACTTTATGGCCAAGCCCTCTACCCCGATGATTGTTCACATGCACGAAGCATTTTTGAAACATGGCGGGAGAGAGACAGTAAAGAGCGCCTCCAAGCACATCCATGAATGTTTTCACATGATGGTGAAGAGCCTTAGCAGAGTGCGAGAGAGAGGGCGCGCACCAGGGCAAGATGAGGTTGGAGACCAGCATTGGTGCCAGGCAGCCCAGGCAGATTGACAGAACACGAGCAGCATAGTAGTGCGCAGAGCCATGCTCATCGCAGAAGACGCAGGAGAGCTTGGTGGCTTGGCACAGCACAAGGGCATTGGCAGAGATGAGCGTCAGCATGATGGCGTACAGGTACTGAGTTCTCCCACCGAAGCCGAAGAGGAACGTGGTCACCACCACAATCAGCTGCAGAGCATGATGAAGAGTCCGTTGCCACCCCATGATGATCACAGTGGTCATGCAAAAGAGATGGCGGAGTTGCATGTGCCACCACTACCGGCAGCTGTGCACACCGGCTGTGCAGGAATTTCCTTGTCACTCGTTAGTGATGAATGGTCGCTCTACACTGGATGCGAAGGAGTGAATTGTGCATACATGCCACAATATGAGAAGCATTGGCCAATATCAGCAGCCAGCCACGCATGATTGCACAGGTGCACCGCCTCACATGCAGGCATATTTGGCAAAACAATGGATGCTGCAGTCATCTGTTGACAAGAGCAAAAACGGTGATTGCAAGATTGGGGCCTGACCATGAGCAGGTAGGGGTTGGTAGCAAGCCCAGAGCGCAGCATGACCAGGAAGCCCAGGGTCCCCCCAACAATGGTCCCCCCAATGCGCAGCACGCCCTTGGAGATTGTCATCTCCACCCGTTCGCTCATCACAATAGGCACACTCACAAAGCCGAAGAATGGGTAGTACTCGCGCACCCTCTCATAATGTTCTGATAGTACAAGCATGAGCACAAGGATGACCGCGCATGTCAGCCTACACACAGCAGTGACTCAAGTAACTGTACCATCAGTCTGTCAGAATGGAGGCAATATGCTTGGTGGGGGACAAAAATTCAATATTTGGCATGCAAAGCAATAAAATCAGTGGAGCGCACCAGAACTTGAGCCAGAATTGAAAGAAGCGGTCCTTCACTGCCTTCACAAAGTTTTCTCTTGACAAGAAGGCCTGGGAAATGTGAGTATCTTTTCAATGCATAGAGCTCAATGTCTGGTCGCACAAAACCTCTCCCCGAGGCATATCTACTGGAGATTAAGTCGCCATGAAGAACATGTGTTTGGGAGCGGGCTGTGCAAGTCACCTGAGGCAATTGCTGTGCATAGACCGTCCACCATGACATGTAAACTGGTAAGCAGAAGAGATTTGGCAGCACATTTTTCACCCACTCTGTGTTGCTGACGAGCCAGTTCTTTTGCTTGGCATTGGGCTTTAGTGCCTCCTCTGGACCAGGGGCAGGCAGAGGAGCCTCAACTGACATTGAGCTTATCTTTGCTGTACCCATCTGCCAACAGAATTGCCAACCATTTTCAGAATGACTGGTTTCAACTTTGATAGCTTCTCTTCAACAACACAAACATAAATTCACTGTCATGACATGGCCCCCATCTCAGGGCAGGCATGAGTAATAGCAGGCAAAATGACCATGCCTACCAGATGGCCATTTGGTGAATGCTCCACAGCAGAGGTGGCGTGCTGTGCAACACCACTATAAGACTCCCGTAAGGTTTTAGAGCTTACGGCTGCTGCACTGTCGTTGTCAGCACCCCCTGAGCCAGCCACCTTGGCTGCCTCATGAACCCCTGGGACAGCATGCATGCCCTTTCATTGATCACATGCATGCACTAAGAGGCAACATTGACTCACATGCATGCAGCAAGAGGCAACAAGCTCCAACAGGAAATGAAATTGATGCCGACAATGTCTCCGCCAAAAGAGTCACCATCAGGGGTCCTTTATTACACAGAAAGATTCCCAAAGCCTGCAGTGGGTACAGTGTGGTCACCTGGCTGCTGCATGTCAAGAGCTTTGGCAACTGCCTTCTCCACAGCCTCCATGGCATCGACAATGCCGCCAGTGAGCATTGTCACAAATAGCAGCGCTCTCATCTGGTCAGCAAAGGAACTTCATGTTGTGCATCAACTGCTCAGCAAAGGAAATTCATCTTGTGCATCAACTGCTGAGACTGCGTATTTGCCAATAATACTGATATCTGTGCATATTCATCGATATGACAAAAGAGATTAGCAAGTCAGTACAACTGCATTAGCTCCGAATAAACCAGCATTTGTGATATGACTTGTTCCGAGCTCACTTCAGCTGCAGGGGTGATTATAACTCCCTCCTCCTTCTCATCCTGCCTGACTCGCTCCCAGTAGCCATCCAGCGCCATTTCAATGTCGGCTGTGAGTACTTTGCGCACCAGTGACCACTGGTCTCCGAACATCACCTTCAAGCGCACCTGCCAGCAGGCATGATATCCATCTGAGCCGCAAGGTGTTAAATGCAAAGGCCTTAAGAGTGAAGCCAGAGGGAGGCCAAAATTCCAGCAAAGTACAATACCATATGCGCAGCCCTTCGGACAGAGCAAGTCCAAGGCTTGTCTTCGTCAAATTGGATTCCACCCTGCTGCCTACTACTTCATGCTGCTCAGATCAAGGGGCTTTCTTGGCACAAGAAGTGTGCCCCAGTCTGAGGTGTTGTCCAGCATTCCTCACGGATTCCATGATTCTTGCCTGCGCCTCTCATAGACACCATGTGACCTCACTGCCAAGACCGGGGCCATTGCAGCTGCACACACCTCCTGCTTCCCATGGTGACACCTGACGGCAGCGCCAAGCTTGGCACATGCCACAGCGATGAGGCCGTGGATCATGCGGAAGCTGGGCAGCATGTCCACCCCAAAGTACTTCCGGAAGAACGCGCTGCGCAGGTATTGTGACCTGCCCTCCAGCAGAGACTCCAGGGCCGCCACGCGGATCCCCAAGTTTTCCACCGCGGCGATCAGGGCCCCCCAGTCTGAGCCCACGATGGGGGACCTCTGCAAGAAGGTGGGCTCCCAGGCAGCCTGCACCCCACATCACACCACTGATCTCCTTGACCATAACTCCTTGAACACATCTTTGACATCAGATGTCCGGACTGTACATGTGCAAGGCCTCAATTGAGGGGTGCAATAGCGAGGCACTACCAAGGCTTGGTACCACTCATGCATGGAGAGCGCTAGGAATGCACTCACGGCAAGTAGTTTCATGCGGGCATTTCCTATTAGTGGCTGCAGCGACCTGGCCAGAACCCCTCCGGGGCCCCCCGGTCTGGGCAGGTCCCTCTGCAGCCGCGGCATTGTGGCATGCTGCAGATCCTCAAAGAATGCCTGCAAAATGGAATCAACCAATTGTGATGATCACTGTGCGCTTCTGATTTATTTGCCAGCTGTTGCCGTAAATCACCAATCGTAGTGCACCCACAATGACCAGTGTGCTGAATGGAGTTTGAGCTGCAGAGGATGTCTTGCCTCCTGAGAGGGCTCCTCGCCACCTTCTAATTTCACAAATTTGCACAGTGTGCGCTTGGTGGCTTGTTTCTGGAGGGCCAACTCGTGCTGGTCAGGCGCAAATATGAAGCCAGCATACCTGCATCCACAGAAACCGCACAACTCCTGAGCATTCACTGCACAGCAGGTGGACTGCTCCGAGGCATTGATGCAAACACGAAGCAATGGAGGTTTCATTCATTGTCTTCCTGCGTGAGCCATTCGGGGTGCCTGTCATGTACGGAGCACCCCAAATGGCTCATGAAGGAAAGCTATGAAAGAAAGCTTACATATGTATCTTGGCGCACAGGAAAGGCACTCGGGCAATGCGAGCAAGGACTCGGGCTGCGTACCCTGAAACACTCTGCCCCAGCCCCCGCAGCGTGGCAGCAATGTTGCTGCGCAGATCGTCGCCTGCCAGAGTGGGGATGATGAAAGCCCCTGAAAGAGCAGTTGCCAGTCCAGCAATCACCGCATCCAAGATCAAGTTTGCCACAACCTGCATCAGGACAGAAAGTAATCACCGCTGCATGAGAAAAACAGCAGCAAATGCAATAAACAGTGCTGTGAAAGAATGCCCTGAAGAAGATTTCCAAATGACGAATAATTTATGATATATTGCACCTCGCGCCACACATTTCGCAATGGCCTCACAAATTGAGAATTTAGTACCACTATGCCAAACACAAGCATGCTTGGAATGCCTGCGTGAAAACAACTGCCTTAGTTGCAGCCATGTAGGGGATGCTGCAGTACAGGGCAGCAAGCTGAAGAAAGTAGCAGAGAATTGGCAGGGCAATCAGGTGTTTTGAGGCACACGGGCGCACCATTGGCATTTGATATTGCAGGGTTGCTGCCGGCACGCACTGTTGCAAACGGGATCATGAACAGGACCCCAAAAATGCACAGAAAGACTGTAGGGTGCTGTGTGACCACTGCAAGACTAACCTGCGTCAGCCAAGAAATGGGTCGTATTAGGTAAACATCAGACCGGTGCAACTGTGGCGCAACATGCTGCCTGCCTGGAAGCAACAAAGCTGCAGGCTCCCCTGTCCATCAAGCTTGACATGGCTAGTGTCATGGAAGCTCACCACACAGCCACCAAAGATGGCACCCAGCCAGGCAGGGCCGATGAGAGATGCACAGCCCATTATTTTGTCACCCATGTTGTTGCTCTGCGAGACTAGCAGGCTGCACACGAGGTACAGGGTGGCCGCCAGGCAGTCCTGGCTGAAACGCATGCGCGGCACCAGTGGGAACAAGCTGACACCAAATTGGCCAACCGCCAGCTGCAGACCTGCAAGATTCAATACAGTTGCAATAACCATGCATCGAAATATGCAGTATCATGCAGAAACAAAATTTAAATAGGTAGGCATTGCTATTGACAAACCTGCCCACTGGGCCTGGGTGATTGTGATAGGACAGAAGAAGAGCACGAGCCAGCTTTTGCAGATTGGGGCCGGTCTCAAATCTGACATTTGGGTACGTGTAGCCGTTCATAACATTAAAGTGCGATGATAACGTCATGAGCAGCTGCCCTACTCTAGATCGAACACATGCCCATCAAGACATCTCACCTGTTCTGAAATGGTCGGTCAGCAAGAACGCGAAAAGTCTGTCTTTCAGAGTAGGCCTCCATGGAAATTGTCTTCCGTTTTCGGGGCTGGCGGCAGGAGCTTCGATGTCCTGCTCCTTTTCCATCTCTTCAGGGTGGCATGCTCCCCTAGTTCTTGCACCGCTGACACTTTATACAGTTCCGAACGTCAAATTTCACAATACAGAATTGCAAATCAGTCTATGGCAGAATGGAATCATCTGGTTCTTTTCGGTTCTGCTAGATTGTCCTGATCTAGTAACGGAACCTAGGACTGACCTTGGAAGCTAGCAAGGGGGTTCGGGAAGCTGAACTGTTGCTGAAATTTCTCGAAAGTGCATGGTCAACATGCATGCTCCCTTCGATATTTTCAATGAGCTGTTTCTGATGTCAGCATCACTTATTACACTGTTCAGCAAATTACACAACATGCATAATCTAGATCTATCGGATAGCGCTGACCTGCACCAGACAATGGCTCAGAAGTGCACTACTGGAGCTGGCAGCGCATGCACTGGAATTATCAGAGCACACAACGTGTCAACGCAGATATTCAGCAGAGTATTTGTCATACAACTTTGTGCCAATGCGATGGAGATGTGTGCACAGCCGCCATAACGTCTCGGCTCATGCCAACTCAAAGTGCTGCACAAAACTGTCCAACGACTTTTAATGAAGGTTTGTACCCCATCAATCTTTGGAGGTCACTACAGGGGTGTCCTTTGATCCTCCCCACTCTGTCCATGACCCATCGTAGATGGCAACCTGTGCATGGCAAAGACATCTGTTAAAGGTCCGGATCTTCAGGATTGTGCACCTTCGGATCGTGAAAATGCCACTCACACCGCATATGCATGCTGGTCTGCAGGGTGTGGCTGTTAGCACGCACGCATGTTTATGAGAAAGAAGAGAAAATTACCAGGTATCATGCCTCAGATCATACCTGACTTGTCGGGGAGAGATGGTGCAGTGCAAGAGCAAGCACACTTGCAGTAACGCCTGTGCCGCAGGATGCCACTATTGGCGCACTGATGTCAACGCCAGCATCAGCAAACACCTTTGCCAGCTCTTCCCTGTCCTTGAACTTGCCGCCTGCTAAGACCTGCGCAGCAGATGAGCAAAGTAGTACCGTCAACATTGCCAGAATTAAATCAATTAATATTAAAATATTAAAATAGGGAGCGCGAGAGCCAGGCCTCAGAGGAGCGGCTGCCTCGCAATAAACATCATGCAACACAAATTCAAACACATCCTCCTTGATGTACACTTTCAGGGAAGGAAACGAAATACAGGGGTTTCAGCACTGAATGGGTTGAAGGAGGTGTGCCTGTGTGAAGGGAACGTTGATAGAATTGGGGATGTGGCCGCTTCTGACGCCAGCGCGCGGCTCTGCCTCGATGCCTGCAAAGCGGCCCGCGCCTCGAGCATCGATCACTGTCTCCTGTCCGCTCTCAATGTTGCTCCTGACCTGCGCCATGCTCCGCACTAGCCCCTCCTGCAGAAAACACGACTGCAGATCAACCTTGCTCCAATCCAGCATGAGTTGATTGGACAAGCACATCCTCCTTGCAGGCAGAACTTTGCAGGCCTGTTTTTAACTGTTCAAAATCCTGTGCTGATGATAAATGCTGGTGGTGCATGCAACGCCCTCGTGATACAGGTAACATGCTGGAATGCACCTGCAGCTTGGCTGGGTAGCTGGTTGAAGCAGGCGGGCTTGCCGCTGCCTGAGCTGCGGCGTCGACTGTGTCGTCTTCGACTGGTTCGCTGTCGATAGGAAGCCCTTCTGCCTGCCATGCAGGGTAGCCCCCATCCAGTACTGTCACCCTGACAAGAGCAGCAATTCTCAAATGCCAATGCTTGAAGGTGAGCCGGGTACCCACAGGGGTGCAGACAATGATACTCTGGTAATGTCTTCCTCACCAGGCAATTGTCATGATGCATTTACCAACGCATATGTGCGACTGCAGTACCTTTCGTGGCCAAAGGCACGGAAAGTCCACCAGACCCGAGGAGCGCTGAAGACCCCACTTCTATCGTACACCACAACCTGCAGAAACAAACAGCTGCTTGCCAGTCTGCAACAGCAGCAGTGCGATCTCCCAAAGTGTATCAGCAGGCCTCAAACAAATGGGTACATGCGCAATGTCACACCTGTGTGTCTTTCTCAATTCCCAGGGCGTCAGCTGCGGCTGCAAACGCTCGCTCCGTGGGGAGCATGTGCGGCAGGTCTGTGTCTGGGTCTGAAATTTTGTCGACATCAAAGAAGTGGCTGCCCGGGATGCGGTCCCTTTTGAACTCTTCACGGGGATTTCTGCCTGCAACATTTGATTGCCAAAAATTGAGAAGATCAGAAGAGTGACTTCTCGGCTGTGGATTGCAAAATCTTCATCTGGCCAGCACCAGGGATCACCTGCCGCTGGCATGTACCAAGAGCCATCGAGAACCTTGATGCTTGGGTCCTTGAGCCTGCACCATCACGGGCTTAGCCAAGGCGACAGAAACCCAGGACTGTCCGCTTTTGATGCTAAAGCAGTGCCTTGCCTGTCTTTCAGCCATGTTGGTGTCACCAGTGAGGGGCTGGATGACATTGATGTTGTGACCCGAAAAGTCGCTGAGCTCTCAACAGGGGAAGGTGCTGTGGCCCTAACAGGGCCTTTGCAAGATGTTGTTGCGCTGAAAGCGTAGTGCTGTGTCTGGGAATAGTGGACCCTCCTGGAAGGTACAGGAGTTGGGCAACTAACCTGCAATTGCAAGTGCATGTGCAAATCATCAACTGTTACTTATGGCTGGCAACGCAGAAAGGTTGAGCTGGTAATGACGATGAGCAAGCTATAAATCCAAGGTACGTCTTGAGTTGATCTGATCACCTTGAAGTTCAATGCCACAACCACTGCACAACGCCGACATGGAATATTCATTCCTCAAGGATTTCTCTGATGACGAGGTTGCTCATTGCAGCTTCACATTCGTTTTTCAACGTCTGAGCTCGGTTGAGAAAGTCAACGAGTTATGAAGCTGCATGTGAGCGGTCAACATCGTCACATGACGGCAGCATGCCATAGAAGCAAAGCAAACGGAGCCGAAAGGAAAATCTGCCGACAGAAAGTGAATCAAACGAGACTCGATGAATGCTTTTTGATATGCCTGTCATCAAATACACTTTATGCAATTAGATCAGAATCGGCCGCACGATCTGCTATTTTCACAGCACTGACTTTCACGTAGGGAGGAATTTGAGTACCATCTATCATATTGAAGCCCTTCTAACTCCAATTTTTTGTATCTACCTTTGTAACCTGGTCATGAATCCGCTTACACAGATAAAAAACACCCAGAAGGCGACTAAGCTAGAGATTGCAAGTGGTGTCTCCGACTCAGGTTCTTGGCATGCTAAGTTCAAACACTCTGCCTACATCTTCGCTGGTGGACTGGCCTACACGTTGACCGAGGGAGACCTCCTTGCTGTATTTTCCCAGTATGGAGAGATTGTGGACGTCAACCTGGTCAGGCAAGGCACTATCATGCGGAGCCATGTAACATGCCTGACTAATTCATTGGGAATCTCATTACAATCTGGCCACCGAATGTTTTTCCTTGATATTGACAGGGATAAGGAGACAGGAAAGTCGAGAGGTTTTGCCTTCCTTGCATATGAGGACCAGAGGAGCACTGTACTGGCTGTGGACAATCTGAGCGGTGCCAGGGTTGCTGGCCGGGTCATAAAAGTGGATCATGTAGACAACTATAAGATCAAGAGGGCAGAGGTACGGGCCCTCAACAGTACTGACTGCACCAATGTTGCCTGATCTTCCTGCATGGCTCTCTATAACGTCGGTACGTTGTCCACAGCTTTTTCAGATGCCATGAGAAATGCCTGCTAAGCCTGTACAATATATCTCACACCTTCATCATTGCAAGACTAAGGTGTTATAATCTGTAGATGGAGGGACGCGCCGTCTCAGACTCAGAAGACGAGGAGCCTGAGGCTGATGAGGCAGCAGAGGAGGCTGCTGTCAGGGCTGCGGAGCTGGATGGGGCACAGGTTGAGCGAATAGACAGTGGCAGCAAAGCTGGTGAGCTGGCACTATTGTGGAATAGGTTGACTGGACTTACTGGCTGCGTCACTTGAGCACAAGCATGGAAAACCTCGTTCTCATACATGCAAAATGCTTGGACTCTGGAGGTGGCATCCATCTTCATCCCCTTGCAGACCATGAAGCAGTACAAGGAACGTACTTGGTGCAATTGCTCAAAAGAAAAATAATTCGGGATGGACAATGGGTTGTTGCCTGCTGGCAGGTGGATCCAACGGTGCTCAGGACCCAGGAGATGCACCTTGGGCCAGCAAGTCATCCGTGTTTGCCCAGTTACATGAGGACATACCCAGGCCTCCCCAGAAGCGGCTGGCACCAGAGTCCACTCTGCAGGCACCACAGGAGGTAAAACTGAAGAAGCAGAAGAAGGAGAAGAAAGAAAAAAAGGAAAAGAAGGAGAAAAAGGAAAAGAAGGAGAAGAAAGAGGTATGATCTTGGATGTCTGCACATACAATTTATGAGCTGTATTGAGAGTGTGACAGCTGCGCGTGCCTTTAAAACCTTCGTGCTACTGCTCAACTGAGCGACGACATTATGATGATGTTTTCCCACGTGTCCATTGCAGCACAAAGAGGGGCGCAGGCGAGATGACAGAAAATGAGGGGCCGTCCGGTGATGTTTTCCGGCAATGTGTATCCCATTGTGGGATAGGGGTTCACAATGTACAGCTTTTAGAGCGTGATAAAAATATTGCAAATATGTTGCAAGTTTTTGTGCTGAAAATTTGGCTGTGAAGGCATTCCAATGTGGGTCAGTGGACTCAAGACGTTTTGGTGTGGCAATCATCGATGGTACCACTGGTGGGCACCGGTTGTCCTGCATGATGAATGGGCAGGCATTTGCCAGTACAGAGTGCAGGATACCCGGCTTTCCTTACTAGCATGCTAACATGGCACTTCCGCATCATACCATTGCACATGGACAGCCGTGATATCCCATGAAGGTGTCAGGAAGTGTCTGCATTTTGCATGCACGGGCCAGCCACAAAGCAGGTGGTCTAGCTGGAAAAGTGCAAATGCACGTGCGTGAGTTCAGCTCAGCACCATCCAA
The DNA here is from genome assembly GCA_020887355.1 of Coccomyxa sp. Obi. Classification (NCBI taxonomy): domain Eukaryota; kingdom Viridiplantae; phylum Chlorophyta; class Trebouxiophyceae; family Coccomyxaceae; genus Coccomyxa; species Coccomyxa sp. Obi. The sequence continues at coordinate 652,534 of AP025000.1, forward strand.
GATCCCTCGAAACCGGTCGCTTACAACACGACGTGCCTCACCCACAATTTTAGCATGATTATCTTACTTGGATCTTGAGGTTTCCAGCATTGCTCCCAAGACTGAGGAGCATTTGCTAAGCAACGCTTGTATTGTGTGCCAAGCTGTGAAGCGCCACCTCAGCACCTTGTAAAGTCCATCTCAACGCAGAACTTGTGGAAGCAGATATTAGGCATGTTTTGTTTCTGTGCATAGCATTCTCCAACGATGCAAGAGGCAGACGAAGTGGCTTTGGCTTCGGCTTGGCTTCCTAGCGCCCAACGAAAGCTGCTGGCTTCTGGGGTGCTAGCCACCGTCCTTGCTCTTTCGGAGCTGTACAATGGATCAGTATCGAAGGTTCTAAGATACGTCAAAAGGTGAACTTCATGAGCGCCACTCCTGTCCAAGGTTGCTATAGAATCAGATCACCAAAACAGAAATTTGCAGCGGGTTTATGAATGCAGGCATGGCATCAATTTATACTTGCAATTAGGAGATTCAGAATTTTGTCATAACAGCAGGCTGCATTTTGCAGGAGTTGCGCTGCTGCTTTTGCTCAGTGGATCGAAGACCAGGGTGGCTTCCCTCTGTTCACGATTGAAGGTATGCTCCTTCATCTTGGCATTCTACATGCCTGATGATGCGTGCTGCCATGCGACCATGATAGAAGCGTTACTCATGGTGCCTGGCATACAGGCAATGAACCCGAGGTGACCGAGGCTACCTGGAAACTGCCAATTTCAATCTCGCAGCAGAAAGGTTTGGATGCAGCTCAGTCCAGCAGCGCTGAGAGCGCTGCAGCTAATCCAGCTGCTGACGAAGAGGTCCCTGGAGGAGATGGGAGCAGGTATTGGTTCCTCAACATGCCCTCGAGGCAATTGCATGCAACACAGTGGTGGTCTTGTTGTGTTGCGTACTTACTTTTCAAGCATCTGCTAAATGTATGAGAACTGAGATCACTTTTGCAAATATGCTTGCAGCTCGTCAGATCTGCCTAACTTTTTTGCATCCACCAAGTTCTTCGCTTGCTTGGATCTTTTGGAGTCCCAGGAGCTGTTTGAGGCTACTCAAATGGTAACAGCCATGTTCTGACGGTGGCAATTTCACTGAAGATCCGATTAAACCATAGAATGAACTCTTGTGTTTCTGCAAGTTTGGAAGCTCACACCTGCCCTTGGTAGTGCATCTGATGTGTTTTCAGGTAGTTGTACATGCCGATGTGCAGGTAAAAATGCAGCCGAAGGAAGTGCTTTTCCAGGTGGGTGATGACAGTCAATCAGGCATTTTTATTGTGGTGGAGGGCCGCCTAGGGGTTTACCTGGAGGAGCATGACAGCGACTCCTCCACTCTCACCAATACCTTGATCACTGGGGAGAGCGTGGGTGACCTGGATGTCCTGGATGGTGAGCTTCATACCTCTTGGGGTTTCACACAATCAATCTGGATTTTACTTTGTGTTTGATGTGACGGGGAGTGACTTGCCAAAGTAACTTATTATGGTGCTTCAGTAATGAAGCTGAAGTCTTTGCTGTGTTCATGTTCAGCAGACCAGTGAAGCTTGTGTGCTGTTGCAGGGGCAAGGCGGAGTGTGACATGCATTGCCATGGAGGAGGGAGCTACCCTGGTGAATGTTTCACGGGACTTATTCATGAGTTTCATAGCAGCCAAGCCGCGGACTCTGCAGATCTACCTCCACAAGGCCTGTTACTGCCAGCATTCTACAGCAAAACCTGCACACATGATCTTGGATTTACACCTCAATTTTGATGTAATGCTCTGTAGAGATGGATTAATAGTAGAACAGATCAGTCGTGTGGGTCATGTGATGCTGACAACAGTTCCTCGAGTGCAGGCAATGGCGAGGCTGTGGCGTGTGGCGCATTTTGTACTAAGCGACTTTCTGGCGCTGTCCCTTGACCAGATGCCTGCCGGCAAGACAGCATATCCACCTGGCATCCCTCCTACTGCCCCCAGCGCGTCAACAGCCACCATGGAGCTGGGCCGAGTCGGCTCCCATCAACCTGTAGGCTCCACCACCCTCCCCTTGATGGAGTTGCAAGAACAATGGCCAGAGACTTCAATTGTAGCTTCCGCATCAAACTGACGGTCCACAGAATAGGCTTAGATAATACTTGTAGCGATTAGCTGACATTGCGTCAGCACATGTAATCAAGTTGATCATCCTCAGCGCTTTGCAGCAGAAAGGCTTCACTCTTCTGTCGCTGACTGCACAGGCTGAGGAGAGGGGTGCCACCAAGCCTCCTCTGTCGGTGCCAACGAAGACTGCCTTGGCGGGTGGCGCTTCTGGAAAGCTGGCCAGCCTGCCGAAGCCACAAGCGGCCAAGGAGCGCGGCGGTGTGAAATTTGCGCCGCAGCTGGAGATTGTTAGCGAGGCGCCTGCTCATGAGTCGGCTGCAGCGCTCGGCCAGGAGATGTCATTGCCCCGGGACAGCCTGAAACCTGCCATTCGGTGCGCCCCATTCCAGCAGTCTGGCTGAGGGTCGCATCCAAACCGATTTGCTTGCCAGATGTTGGGCAGCTTTGTACCGTGCATGTGTAGAGACCATATGTACTGATTGAGGATCGAGCTGCCCTGTAGGATGCGGGCAGCTGCTGAGGAAAGCTCACCATCAACCTCTGAAGTTACCAGCCCAGGATCTTTTGGCGTACAGATGCAGACGCCATTCAGGTGTGCGAGACAATCTGGCAACTTCGATCTTTGTGGCAATGTTTGTGTGTTGCACAGAGACAGTGGGAATTGTATTTTGCCCCAAGACATCCGTTGCAAAGGGAAGTGCGGTCCTATTGCCTGGTAATGTGCATGTCCATCACGCCTTTACTGAACCTAGGCGGGTGGTGCTGGGTATGCAGGGATATTCAGGCAGAGGTGGACCTCGATGGGGCACTTGCCCAGATGGGGGCTTCCTTTGTAGATGTACGATCACCCACCCAGGCTGATGAAGAGCTGTACGCCGCTGCCAGCCACAGCCGCAACCACAGGCAAAGCTCTGTTTCTGGCACGAATTCTGCCACCCAACAACAGGTTCGTACCCCTGTACCTCTCATCTTTTGCAAACTGCCGAGACCATGTGTATCTGTCTACCTGTCCCTGATGGCACCATCAATTTTCACCTCGCATGAGCGTGTGGTACAGGTCAGCATCTACAGCTTGATATTCTGACACACGATGATTGTTGATGCCATGCGTGTCGGGGCAAGCAGATGTCTCGGAGCCCAAGCAACACCTCCATAGGCAAACGGCGCGTAGTGGGCCATGAGAAATCGGATGTGCTTCAGCAGCTGCGCAGCACCGCTTCGCGTGCTGGCAGTCAAGGCCTCCCTGGCAAAGCGCCCTCCAGGCGAAGCCTCTCCCTCAAACGCAACCTCAGTCAACACCTCGACCAGGTATACATGCTAATGCCCATCACGTTGCTGCCAGGCAACTCACCATAGCCAGTCCTGGAAATTTGCGTTTGTCCAGCGTTGCTTTGCATGAGTCCATTAAGCTGCTCAAAGTCCTAAGCAAGCTTGTTGCAATCCTACTGGTATACTTTGATATCAGTGGCAATTTTTGGAATTCTGTAGAGGACTTTGCTGACTGTTCAGGGAACTGCTGCTGTGCCTGTGTCATTGAGGTTGCCTGAGGCGGCATCAGCTCAGTCCATGCAGAGCGTTGATGACAACAGTGACACATTCTCTCCCATTGGTGTCCGTGACAGAGCAGCTCTTCTGCATGATCAGGTAATTTATTTTACTGAAGCTGTGCCCATTTTTCCTCAGGCACTGCAAATAATAGGTTGTCTCTGTTGTCTTTGCTTCAATTTCTAGCTTTGATTGCCTGCAAGGTTGCTCTCTTGACTGTCTATTACTTGCATTGCCTGCAGGATTCCATGCAGGAGTCCATGTATGGAAGTAGTCCCAAGTTGGAAGCCATGGACCCAGGCCCAACAATTAGTGATGCAGAGATTGCAAGCTCCATCAAGAACACCATGAACATGCTGAAGACAATGTCCCTGCCACTGTCCCTGCTGAAGGGAGCGCCTTCTTTTGATCCTCTAGGAGATGCTGTGAAGGTATGGTCTTCTTTTCCTGCTATTTGTGTGTAAATTCATAAGCAAAACCTCGCAGCGCCTCTCCCCGAGCATCCACTTCTACCATGTCCTTTTGCCAGATATTGACTGCTGATGATGGTATTGCAGCAAGAGGATGCTGGTGCCTTTGCCTTTGGTCGGGCTGCTTCCTTGAGACGGCCATTCAGCTCTGGAGCACAGGTGGGCTCTTGTCAACCTGCTTTGCATGTAGATTGTGTCCGACGTCATCATCTGGCAAGTGTGAGTGTATTGAGATTTATTGATTCCAGGTCCGGTTAACTGACTGGGTGATTGCTCGCAGGCAACCCTGGCTGCTGGTTGGGATGTCATCAGCCCAGATGAGGGCGGTCTCACGGATGCATTGTGGGACCATCTAGTGTCCCACAATGCAGCTGGGGCTCCCGGGCTGAAGAGCCAAGCCTCCAGTGTACAGTCGCTTGGCCAGAGCTTGCTGCTGCGAAGGGGCCAGCTTCTGCATGGCGTGGACCAGCCAGTGCGCCAGTTCTATATTCTTTTAGAGGTGCGTTATCCTATCCCAAGAAATAGCCATTTGTACTTGAATATCTCTCAACATGGGTGCTCAATGTGAAAGGGCTAAGAGCTGGCTGGTGGTGACGTACATTACGAGCGCGGAACTCTGTGCATGCAAGGCGGTGTGGCTCTGGTGGTTTTGTCAGGTACAAATCTGGATATTGCTAGTCGAGCTTGCTTCTGGTCCTGTCAGCACAGATCTCTGACGAGGTTTGTTTTTATGGGAGTAAAGTCATTTTTCCCCATCAAGAGTCATGAAAGGTGCAAGATTTCGCCTCGCAAGGAGGGCAGGATTCAGGCATATATTCAGACGGCCGCAATATGTGTGTACCAGTGCTTGGATCATGTGTGCAGGGCAACATGTTGGCAGAGCGGCCAGCTCAGGGCAAAGGGAAGAAGCAGGAGAGCGCACTGGTGGGCCCTGGCAGTGTCCTGGGCGCCGCAGCATTCTTGTCCAGCACCCGCAGCCGCGCTGCCGTGCGTGCTGCCGGCACATGCCGCCTGGCCGCCTTTGGACCGCAGGAGCTGGAAGCCCTCCTGGTGAGCGCACTTGTGGATTGCAATGTTTACAAACTAGAGCACATGTTTCGCTGTCCTTGTCTTCCACCTCCTCGTTTTTCCAGTGAGAATGGCGTATCACACCTTCTCTTGTGTTTCTTGGTCAAAGTAGACCCATCGTTGGTCGTTGTTCATGGTCAAACCAAATATCTGCAAGGATCAACTACAGGCGACTGCAGAACGTGTGTGATGTGTCTTGCAGGAGGATGACTCTGATGCATTCTTGGAGCTCCTCCTTCTGTCTGCACGAGCGCTCGGCCCTGTCATCCGCCGCTTCATTTCCCTGGGCCTCAACAGAGTATGGCTCAAGGCTGGGGACACTGCTTACAGGTGCACCAAAACATTTGAAGCTCTTGCACATTGATATACGCGCCATGCACTTGCAAACACACTCTAGTCATGAGGTCCTCATGCCTGAGCTCTGGGAGCCAATCTCTGAGTGATTTAAGTGGTACTCTGCAGGCAAGGGGATGCTGCAGAATCATTGTACATCATAATTAGCGGCCGGCTTAGACTGCTCAGAGAGGATCCAGCTGCCCGGCTGCCCTTGACAGTGGAGGAGGAGGTATGTCTCAACACGTATCTACCACATATTCGTACCCTGGTTTACTGAGTGGGATGACACCCAGAAAACCAGGTGGAGCAGAAAAGGGTAGGTGGCGTTGTCCTGTACTTGTAGTCGTGCTGACAATGTCTGCCTGGCTGCACAGGTGGGCAGAGGAGAGGCTGTGGGAGCTGTGTGGGCTCTCACAGGTGGCTATCATGACACGACAGCCCTGTGTGTGCGCGATTCAGAATTTGTACGCATGTCAAAGGTGAGCACAGATTTTCATGTTTCTTTCCCGGGTTGGAGCGCTCAAAGCTGCCGTCTGGAGTACGGTCAAAATTGTCAATGCATTCCTTTATAGCTTAAGGGACATAGCTGATTAATGGGATTACCTTGCAGGGGGCATTTGAGTTGTTAGCACAGCAAAACCCACGTGCCACATCACGCATGCTTGAGGGCATGGCTCGTAGAATCGCAGCTGCCTCTTCAGCGCGTGGTCGCAGGTGATGAATCCTGCAGCACTACTCCTGTCAGCTGTTTGGATTCATACTGCAGCCACACACAGACCTCAAGGTTGTTCGGCTGTTTGACAGAGTTTGAGGTGCTGCATTGCAGGTCTGCATTCACAGCCTCTACGCGGCCCACAGCAAACACAGCTGCTGTTGCCCAAGCGAGCCAGGCCAATACAGGCTGTGAGGAGAGCTCGAGGCGTGGAGAGATTGTCACTATCGCCCTCGTCCCAGCTGGTGTGTTGGAAGGCTTGCCTTGCCTTGCCTTGCACAGCAGAAATTTCAAGGCAGCCTTTTCCTTCCAGACAAGTGGACTTCTTGTACAGCCTCTCTCTTTTCCCGCATGCCTTGCCACTTCCTTGTACTGTCATGCACTACAGATCAATCCTGCAAATCTGGCAGATCATTTGTGCTGACAAGGCTGTGCTGCAAAACACTTGCAGGGTCATATGCGTCCTGGGTTGCTGGGGACAATCTTGCTCCGGCAACAGATGGGATGGCAGGGACGGGCGTGGATGCGGCAAGAAGGACGCCCAAGCTGCGCAAAAGCGTCTCTGGCTTTGCAGCTAATGGCGGTGCCGCCACATTGGCTGTACGCAAGGTTGCGGCTTCCCTCAAGGTAGGTTTTTGGTGGCCTTGGAAGGCATCCTTGCACTCATGCCTTCCAAGCGAGACCTTGAATTTTGCACTCCATACATCTCGAGCTCAACTGAGCTATGGTACAGATCGCTTGATGGAGCTCCTCGCATTAGAGACAGCCAATAATTGATTCCTTTCGCACGCAGAACTCCCTGGAGGAGCTCTTTGGCCCGACGCTACACCTGAATGCAAGCACACTGGAGGTCAGCTTCCCCACTGCCTTCCAGCGCCTGCACATCTCCTTCTACCGCTCCAAGCTGACTTCCTGGATGGCTGCCCAAGAGGAGGACTACAGGTGCATCTGACCGCTGACAAACTCCCGATATCACTGTGCAACAAAAATCCAGAGTCTGACGACCACTCTGTTCCCACGGTCGCGCTGCCTTTCTTTGCCGCCCAGCAATGCCCTTCTGCCTTGGAGGGACAGTGACGCCTTCTTCTTGTGTGCAGATTCATCCTACTGGAGGCTGATGCAGCGGTGACACCCTGGTCGCGCATCTGCATCTCCCACGCCGACTGTGTCTTGTTGGTAGGCGCTGAGGAGGCCAGCCCACAGGTGGGGGCACTGCTAGCACCCTAGTTGTTTACCAAGAATCCAGATGAATGATCATTATTTCCAGGTGCTGGCCGGGTAGCAGCAGTAAGTGGGCTGAACTGTCCAGGTGAACCTTCTCGAGGAGCAGCTTGTGTGGGCGCCCATGGGGCCGCCATCTGAAGCCGTGACCGCTGCCAGTGCCCCCAGGTGAGGCGCACCCCAGCTGCATTTGTCGATGACGAATTTGAGTCTAGACTTTCGCTGAATGCACCAGAATGTGGAAGTTGTGGTGAGTCAAAAAGTTGAGACATGTCCCAATGCCACTTGTGCAGCACTTCCCAGACGTCTCTGCTCGGACCCTTCGACCCCACCACTTCAGCTTCCTGGAGCAATGTTGAGGGTACGCCACAGCGTGGACCCCAGCTGACCAGCAAAGCCGCCAATTGGGCCGCCCAGATGCGGTGCGCCAGCATTCTCACCTGCTAATAGCACTGTACCAGGTGGATGTAATTCTAGACCAAGCATAGCTCCCAAGAGCACCCCTGATGCACGTGGTCTATGCGTAGATTGCAAGTCATCAGTGTTGATGGGCTGCATGTCCTTGAGGTTCATGGCCTCCTCATACTACTGCCAGGCAGAGTCAGACCCAATCCTTGTGTTATATCTCAACCAAAAATGCTAATGAAGTGGCATGTGCAGGCGAGTGGAGCTCGTCCTGCTGCATCGGCCAGGCATGGAGCCGACAGGCACTGCAGCCTGGATCAGCCCACGCCCTCTTTTGGCTCGCCATCACCATGCCCGCCTGTCAAACCCCAAGGTGACTCCCCTCATTAAGATTTCAACCCAATTGCTTGCCGTCACCCAGCCTATGCCAGGACAGGAGTGCACTGAGCATGCTTGTCATCATTGTAGGGATCAGAGCATCCTAGATGAGGATCTTTAAGATCTGTGCTCGATAGTTCTGAGGGAGCAGGAGGCTTCTATCGAAAGCAGGTCGAGTTGGGTCGACAGAGCTTGTGCCTTGGCAGGACATGGCACGTGTGGCGCGATGGATGGCGGGCAAGGCGGTGGGCCTGGTGCTCAGCGGCGGCGGCTCGCGCGGTCTCGCGCATCTCGGCGTGCTGCATGCGCTCGATGACGCCGGTGTGCCTGTTGATGTCATTGGCGGCACTTCCCAGGTAGCTTTCCCATCCATTCCGCTCTGGGTGCCCATGTCTTGAAGGCCTTGCAGGATTGTTGTTCTTCTGGGACAAAGCCAACCTGCATTGAGGCCCTTGTGGTCTCAGGAGCTGGCACTCACTAGACATGCAAGCTGTTTGAGGTTTACGTGCTTGTTTATTGCCAAGATACTGCCCTTCAAGCTCTGCGACCACCTCTCTCTGCATCTGCACCGCATGTTGGCTTTGTGGGTTGGCCTTCTTACCTGCCCACATCCATGGTGCTTCTGGATCCTCTTAGAGATGCAGAGTTCATTGCTCCACATGGCAAAGGATACCGTACTCTAAAAGGAATATTGCTTGTTATGATGCTGACATGGCGTGGTTGGGTGGCGGCTGCAGGGGGCCTTCATGGCGGCGCTGTATGCTCAGGGGCTGTCGTGGGAGCGTATGCACCATGTGGTGCGCGAGTACGCAGGCGCCATGGGCAGCGTGCGCCACCTGGTGTCTGACCTGACACTGCCCCTCATCTCCGTTTTCTCCGGGGCCGGCTTTGACCGCGTCGTGCGTGAGAGCATGGCCCTGGGCGCACAGCGCATCGAGGACCTCTGGCTCAAGTGCGTGCTGTTGCTTGCATTGAACCAATTACATTACCCCTCCTCGCATCCTCTGTTTCGTTTGGCGGCCTTGCTTGCCTTTTGTGCAACACTTAATGACACAGAGGCTGCCAAACAGAAAGGTGGTTTTATGCCGAAGGACATAGGAAGTCTCTGCCATTAACGCAGCTCTTTCTGTGTTTGGGTGCCAGCGCATCAAGAGCAGAAATGAAAGGAAGTAGCCAGTCCGCTTGCAGGTGTAGAATGACAGAGTTTCTGGCATGGCCAATCAGTCCAAGTTTGTGAACTTAAATTCATTTTTCTGTCACAATCCGTCTCTGTTGATTTCTCCAAGGAATGTCAGAGTCAGTTGTGCAGCTCCTTGTCATCTCCATATCCACCTGCATTTCTGCATGGCAAAATAATCAGCTGAGGGTGAAGCCCACACTATGATTGTGATGGCCGCAGCTTCTTCTGCATGACGACCAACCTGACGCGTGGCGAGCCGAGCGTGCACACGGAGGGGCTGCTGTGGAAACTGGTGCGCGCCAGCATGACCATCGTGGGCCTGGTGCCGCCCGTCACTGAATGCGGCGAGCTGCTCATTGATGGCGGCTACCTCAACAACATGCCCGTCGATGTCATGCGCGGTCTTGGCGTCGATACGGTGTGCTATTGCCCTTCTCGTGCCTGGATAGAGGTGCTTCTCACAGTTGTGATCACTTCAAGATGCACGAGCATCAAACAAACTCCAAGAACCGCGTACAGCAGGCGTCCTCCTCAATCTTTTTCCCTGAGGACAGCAGCGAAGACCTTCGAGACGGGGTATCCATTGAGAGAAGATACAGACCGTCAGTCCTTCAAACCTACAGACTTTTGGAAGCGCACCTTCTTTATCTTCCATTGTCTTGCTGCATGTGTGCTGGGAGTCAGGCTGGCATTCCCTCAGCAAGGGGACGGCAGACAAATCGTTGAGGGACATTATCTGCAATTGGCACACTTTTGAGAACATGCCTTATCCAATGTCTATTTTTGTTGCGTGTAATGGAGGAGATATTCTGCAGGTGATTGTGGTGGACGTGGAGGACCGTGATGACTCAGTGTGGCACAACCTGACGCCCATTGACGGTGGCCTGAGCGGCTGGCGCCTGCTGTGGGACCGCTGGTGCCCCATTCCCGCCCTCAGGTGACAGAGTGGCATCTTACACCATGATGCACAGCAACCAATGTTGTTTGGAAAAGGAGGGTTGCAGAAGTTGAGCTATTGTGTGAGGCTGGCGCTTCCTAACCTTGAAATCATGAGAATCTTGTGGGTGCAGGTACAACATCAAGATGCCGCGGTACAACCAGATCGTGAACGCACTGACGTGGATGAGCCACAGCCAGAACTTGCGGCGGGTGGCCAGGGAACACCCCATAGACCTGTACCTGCAGCCCCCAGTCACGCGCTTTCGGCTGCTGGACTACCACCTCATGGACCGCATCGTGCGCGACTCCAACCGGTGAGCAATAAAGCGATGTAGCAAGAATGGAGCAAGCGCAGTGTTGTTCTCCACAGTGATCGTTATTATGTAGCCACTGATCCCTTAAAAGGATATCAAGATGCCTGATTTGGATCTGTACCTACTCGTGCTGGCAGTTCTGTCCTGCAAATCACCAGCATGAGAGGCTCAGCCCAACAGTGTCTGAGGATTTTCAGGGTTTATGTTGCTTGCTTGTCTTCTGTCATTTTCAATGCCAAGGGTGGAGCCTGTCCCTGTCTCTCTGAAGTCGAGGATATCTCCCACGCTCATATCCTTGTGAGGAAGGCACCGCTGGTAACTTGACGTTGAGGGACCCAGGGCAGGCGCACCTGAAAGGGGACACGCGCCCCCACAACCCATAAGAACTTAAAGGAAGGGCAGAATTGATATTGCTGATCACCATGGGACATCTAAAGGGGATACTGCGTGGCCAGGTATGCATGGGCGGCCATATCAGAGTGGCAGTGCAGCCAGGGAGTGACGCAGCGCGGGCGGCTGCCAGCAGAGCTCATGAATGCGGCCAAGGGCAGCATGCGCCGTGCGCGCTCCGTCGCCTGCATGACCCAGCTGCAGGCCAAGCAGCAGCAGGAGTTCCATGAGGAGCCCGAAGAGCCCGACCGTGCTTCGGCTGACAGGTATTGGACCAGGACTTTGATTTCTTCTGCTGTGGAAACCTTGTGGCGGAGACCCATTACATGCAGTCATGTGTGCATGCTACATGTCACTGTTGCTTTTTTTGTGCTGCATATTGGGTACCTTCATGCGATTTTCCAATCTATTCCGGCCTTCCAGCGCCACAGTCGGAGGTCTTACCCCGATACATGGGTGGTCAAAGACCTCAGCAAATTGTCAGAGATGGAGAACGTGGGTTGCCACCATGGACCCTTGTCTGTTGCTGCAGGGATGTGATGGAGACTGTGCCGGAGGTGAGTGCAGCAATGCCAGGACTCAGTCAGACATCGACGGCGCTGTACAACATCCCTGAGTCCCTGTCCAGTGCGGCGTCCTCCTCTACCGAGGCCGCCCTGTCTGACGTGTCCAGGGACGCTGGTCGACTCTCCTTTGACAGCATCACATCCGTGCCAAGTTGGTCCCTCTATACAAATGTTCCTTTTCGCAGGATCTAAATGGTTCTAGGATGTGGTCAACTCCCGCAAGGTGGTAGGGTGTCGTGGGGGTTCACGTTAATTTGAGATGCTTTAGAATTTAAATTTATAATTTATAATTTATAATTACCCCTTTGGCCTGATTAAGTAATAAAATTATAGCCCCATTGTTGCTACGGGGGCCTGGGGCTCTGTTGAGACGTCCTTGCTTAATATGTCTTTGATGCGTCCTGTGGATCAGAGCACCGTCACTAGTGCGCGATTGAGCTTTGCCTCACAGCACAGCAGGGTTGAGGTGGTTGCGCTATTGGCAGGAACAGCTCGATTGAAGCCGCCAGTTGCAGCTACATCACATGCAAATACCTCGGACACAAGGCTGACTGAGGAGGGACGTGAAGCTGAGCCAGCCACTCCAGGGAGGAATGATGCCAATGAAGACATGCCAAAAGAAGCATCAGAGTCTGACATGGTGAGGCTCCTGCCCATGATTTATTGATTGCTTGCATTTGTTGCATCACTTATACCTCATGCGAGCTTGATTTCTGCCCTCTAGGTCAAAGCGCCAGGTGGTCTGAACCCAAGATTTTAAGTTCCCAGGTCTGTGATGTTGCATTCTTCGGTGTGCTTCCAGCAAAGCTGCCAGGGCATTACACCTTATGAGCAGGGAGAGTTTCCAAAGTGCATGACATATTGTTATGGGTATCTGCGATCTCTGTTCCTGTTGCATGCAGCCACTGCCCTTCTGGGAGTCCCCGACATCCTTCCATGTACCTCCTCCCTCCGCCACAGCAGCCGCAGATACCATCATGCCACCTGCTGCTCCACTGCCCATTCCCACGCCAACTCAGCGCGGCCACAGCGAATCATCCTCTCTAGCGAATGATGTTATTGTAAGCGCGGCCGCTAGCATTTTTACAGGCGGGAGCCCAGCAGACAACGTGCGCGAGTACCCAAGATCGCTGCCGATCGTGCTCAGCCCCTTTCTAAGCTCTGACGAGGAGGAGAACGAGGGCAGCGAGGAGGCAGAAGATGCAGAGGGGCTGGTCAGTGCAGCAGCGGCCAGATCAGGCGCTGCTGAGCCCAGGAGGGTGGTGGATGAGGAGGCGAAGCCGAGCATGTCAGTGGGGTGCAATGGGGGAAGCCTGACCCCCCGGCAGCTCGCTAGCAGGAACAGCTTCGGCCGCACCCGGAGCAACAGCTTCAACAGCAGCCCAAGCATTGGTGGGTGGTCAGTTATTCTTGTGTGCATTTTCAGCTGTATCTGCAGTAAGCTACGTGCGATGTATTGTGTCCAAATAGCCTTCCTAGCAGCCCAGAACACAAAAGTTTCGAGAAACGGGAGGGCTCGCTGTTGTTGCGTGAATCTGTTGCATGGATGTTCAGCACAGATAGTGGCTCTTCTCTGTCATCCCATTTGTTTTTCCAGAAACAAACAGTAACAGGCTGTAGCTTCATCAACCCTTTTCATCGCCCTCACCACGTACGAGTATTCCCTCGCAGGCGGTTTGGCGGAGGACATGCGGACGGCAAGCACAGGGCTCATGGACCTACCCGAGGCAGCCGGCTCTATGGGCACCGCGCCCATGCGGATTCCTGTGGTGCCTGAGGTGCATTGCCCCGCATCAAACTCTTGGCCACCCTGTTTCCTGTGTTAGAAACTAGTCATGTGTACCATGAGGCTGGTGCATAGCAGCAGGTGCAGATCTGCCCACTGCTACCCAGTGTCTCAGGTGGGCAGCCATGCCGAGGTGCCAACAGGCTTTCCTGACTGTGAGTTTGGCAGGAAGAAATCCGATTGGACAGCGCGCCCATCTATCAGTCTGCAATGAGGGTCTCAAGAGGGTCTGCGCAGCATAGTTCTCATAAGGATGCTCAAACACTGTTGTAGGTGTAAGAATCATTGCTGACAATCTGTGCACTGTTGCTGCCGTGGTGGGGAATGGCATCTGTGAAGGCTGTGTAGCAGTCGTGCGTGGTTGTACAGGAATTGGAAAGGAAATGTCTTTCGTATGCAGGTGCGGCGGCCATCATTGCCACCTGGCCGCGGCTCGCTGACCGGCCACTTTGGCAGTGCGGGAATGCATCGCCAGCTGTCCTCCCACCCCTCTCATGCCATGCCTTCAGGTCAATACCTCCTCATTTCCTGCTTTCAGTACGCTCAAGATGCTCAAGCCCGGATGAGATCAATTGGTATGACTTTCTGACCCAGCGCACTTCCCATGTGTTGGCAGTCGACCCAGACAAAGAACACTTGCACGTTTACCTTGATGCCTTCCAGTGCTCACCTGGTCTATTCTGCTCCAAGATTCGCTCACATGCTACCAGGTTTTTTTGACAAATGTGCATAGCGAAAGACAGTTAAAAAGACAATCTGTGCGCCCAAGCCGTGCTGGTTCCTTCTAAAGGGGTGCATGTGTGCGCAGATGACATGGAGGCACCAGCAGCAGCGTACTCGTCCAGCTACAGCAGCAGCTTCAGGCTGCCCGAGCCAAACCTGGACGCGCGCAGAAACTCCCTCGCGGACCTGTCGGACATTTTTGATTTCCCTGTGGTCGCGCCCGATGCCCTGCATGGAGCAGCTGCCCCCCAACAGAATGGTAGCGCGAGTCAGCCCATCAGAATATCTCCAGGCAGCCAGAACAGGGCAAGGCAGGCTCATGCACCCTCTTCAGATGACCTCAGCAGCCCAGCAGCCGAGTGAAGCCACAGAGAGTGCATAAACTTGCTGCTGGGCTATTCTAGCACTACAATGTGCCATGCCATGCACACCAATGAAGGTGTGGACATTTGCCAGGACCGTGGTAGTTTCCATAGAAGATATTGTGCTGAGATGAGGCAAGTGAATTGTGGCAATGTCAATGTGTTGCACATCAGCTCCATACTGAGTGGATTTGAGAATCTGTTTCATCCTCGAGTGATCATCTATTATGTGAGAACATGCCTGCTTTTGTGGTGCCACTGCTGAATTTCATTTGCCAAGTGGTTCAAAGCTTGCCGTGCTTGCTCAAGACATTGCGCAGGTTGTACATTCAGCAATGCATCAAATGCGCTAACTGCAAATCCTCGGGATTGAATGGCCATGGGGTTGTGATATCAATAAAGCCAGGCCCAGCAGAGATTTAGTGTGTTTTGAGTGGCTTTCAACAGGTTCAAAAGGCCTTTCTGTCAGCTTCATCAGCATCCTGTGTTGTCCAAGTCAAACAAAGATTATGTGAGTAGACACGGGTGTGTTTCTACTAGCATAGTAGATGCATGTAATTTCTGATGCCAACGCAAGCCTAAATTGGCATGTAATACTATCAGTGGTACGCTATTAATAAGCACAGCTTGATAAACACATATTACTCACTTTCTTCATCTCTAAGAAGCATCGAGCACTTACTCGATGTGCATCCAACTTGACCTCATCCGGTCACATTATAATTTCTGAAAAGAGCACAACTACTATCTAACTATCTAAACTTCAATAGAATACACACAAATAAATCAATCAACATGAAGATGAGCACTCTCCACAGAGTAGATCTCAACAGACTAACCGAACAGCAGCACATTCATTGAGAGAGCACTTCAAAATAAATGGATTATGCACACCTCATGCCTCGCCCTACAGGCGCTGGCACCAATGTGCAAGACTGGACCAGCTTAAAGGCGAAGTGCGGATCTCTACAACGGGTTCCCTACTGGAAGTTCCAGTCTGGAAGTGTATTTGGTGGTACATTTGTGGCGTGTACTCTGGCAAATTGCACCGTCAGCAACTGGTAAAGACATGCCAGTGACACCATTGATACAACAACAAAATGGTAAGTGCCTGTTTTCTGCAATGCATTTGAGCTCTCACATGTAATGGTGTGAGAGCTCATGCAACGTCATTTGCTTTTTCAGACTGAAATCCTCCGCAGAATGCGGATAAGCCACTGAGAAAGAGTGTACCTGGACTGATATTCTATCTACTGATTCATTCTCCCATGCGTTTCCTCCGGCCATCCCATGCTTATAATCACTGGTCCTGGGGCTGTCTAAATTCTGTTCTGATCTAGCCGAGCAGCAGCACTTCTGCATGTGCGTTTGTTGCAGAAAATTCTGCTGGTATGAGGTTGAGCTACATGGCATTTTTGTTCAGCTTGCATTTGGCGCCCTGAGGGAGCCACAGCTGCTGTGGAAAAGCTGGAGGCGTTGTTCGGAACATCACTGCATCTGACAAAGCCTGCAGGAAGCTCACCCACTTGGCATCCACACCCTTGGTGTACTGATTTCCCTGCATCGGGCAGCCTGCAATCCCCACAAATATAACATCGGCATCTCTGATGCTCCACTACATTCTGATAAAAACAGTGCATAGTTTCAATTCTTCACATGCGTGAGCAGAGGTATTATCTTCATCCAAAGGAGGTCATTGCATGTGGGTGGCTCATAGCTATGCAGGGGCGCACCCGTCATGGCACTGGCGATGATGAGGCCTTCGAGGTAGGTGCCCTGCTCGCTGGGATGGTTGCCATCGGTGTCATACATCTGCTTGAAGGTGTTCCAGCCGGCTGGGTAATTGCCCTCCTTGCAGATGTCCACAGCCTCATCTGCATCCATCCCACATGTCTCACCCATGAAGGCTGAGTCTTTTCTCTCTCCTATCGCTGATATCTCCAAAAGGCAGTTGTTGTTTGTTTGATGAGTAAGCCGCAGGCAAGTAGTCAACAGCAGGATCAGAGGTATGGCCGGTTGGGTGTCTACTCACCTGATTTATTGCTGACTGGCTCGCTACTTGGTGAAGGGGCGGGTGTTGACTGTGCAGGAAGTGAGATCTCCTGCCTGACGAGCTCGCCCTGATCCACCTCTGGCACGGTCACTTCTGGGAGGGGTGCAGGTGCAGGTGCAGGTGCAGGTGCAGGTGCAGGTGCAGGTGCAGGTGCAGGTGCAGGTGCATGTGCAACTGCAGCACTACCATTGACCCTCGTATGCAGTATTGCTGGCGGCAGAGCAGCAGGCTGCCCCTGCGATGCAGCTGATGCCGCCGGAGCCGCAGTCGCGGGCTTCGCCAGACTGACCTGCAGACTCCGCCCTGCGCCATCGCTCGACAAGAGCGCCCTTCCATTTTTCCCTTCTTGCACGGAGTGCTTGGAGTGGCTGCTGCCGGGGACAGACTGACGCAACAGCTTCCTCCCTCCTGCATTGCTGGTATACTGCAGGCCGCCCACCAGGCCGGGCATGGCACGCGCTGCACCCGCGGTGGTCGGAGCCCCCAGCCGGGCCGTTACGGATAACGCCGGTTCCGGCGCGGGTGCGGGTGCAGCAGGCGCGGGCCGAGGTGCGCAGATGGCCGTCACCAGTGCCAGATTCACCTCGGGAGGTGGTGGCTGCTGCCCTGCTGCTGCTCCTAGAGGTGCATTTGGCACTGCCACAAATGAGGCGACTGCCGCCGAGGATGAGGTAGATGCCGGCATGGGAAGGGTGGATGCGCTGCTGTTGCTGGCACTGGCTTGGCTGGATACGTTGGCAGATTCAGGCGCGGCTTCAGGAGGGCCAGAAGGCTTGTCAATATCACCTGCCGGGTCTGTGATATTGACGAGATCAGAAGCTGCTCGGGCACTGCTCTGCAGCTGCTGGTCGGCGGCCTCCTCGGAGAGGATGCTGTGCACTGCTTGCCACGCCAATCCAATGGGCGCCAGGAAAACTGGGATGCCTGTGGCTTTCTGCACTTGCTGCACCAGTTCTGTGTACCCTCCATTCACTTTGTCCTGCAGAGAACACAAGTATGACATGCCCTGAGCGCATGCAATACCCATGATCCCTGATTGCAATTTTCTGCTGGACCGCAGTTCCTGAGATGTTGGGCTTGGAAAAAAAAGAAATGGATCTATGATTTGTACATGCTCGAAGAGATGGCGGACGTGTGTCTGTGATTGAGAACAGCAAACCAATGTCTGATAGGAACTCAGGCGCACCTGCATGGCTTCAAAGGAGGGAAAATCTTGGTTTGCGCCGTCCAGCCAGGCCCATGTGAGAACGACTCCCACCCGCGCACCACGTGCCACTGCAAGCCTAGCCAGGCCAGCAATAGCGTCCCGTGTGCCTATCGCATTTTGGCCGCCCATTGCAACCTGCTGGCTCTCCTCCTGCACATGCCAGATATCTGTCAGCTGTGTACCACCAAAGGCCCCACCATCCAAAGTTGCTGACGTGCTCTGCCATGACACGGAAGTATATACAATGACGAGGACTTCCACGGTTCGCGGTAGGCCAGAGAAGGGGGGAAAGGTTTTCGTAGGTGCTGCTTGTGCACCAAAAATCCTGTGATCATCGCACAGCACTACCGCTTGCTGCATGCACCATTTCTCTCCATGTTTCATTAGGGAAGGCTAGGAATTCACAGGGCCAGCAGGAGCAGCCGTCTCACCTGCAGGATGACAAAGTCCCAGTGCTCTGTGCTTGCTGGGCCCAGGGCCTGGTAGTCAAAGGTGCCCGGTGTCAGTGCTTTGGCCAAGTGATCGCTGAGGAGCTCATCCGGTTCGGCGATTTGCACGGCCTCGATGGCCGTGTCTGGGAACTGCTGACTCAACAGATGTGCTACAACCTGCACAACACTTACATTGCTAAGCTTGGGTCAGCTGAAGACTGGAGTGCATGAAGACGCCATGCGCTTTCTGCGCAGCTAAAAGTGTGGATGGACCAGTGGCATGCCTTGTAAGTACCATTATTGTAGAAAAAGAGGGAGTTTCCCATGAATAATATGCGAAGAGTCCCATTTGCAAGTGGGGAAGGGGCAGGTGCTTGTGCTGCAGTGTTGAAGATGACACCAGAGGCACCGCAGGCAAGCAGTAAGATATATATGGCCCAGGAAGGCATTCCCATGCGTTTGCAGCTACGTGGAAGCTTCCTGCAGGAGCAAAGAGTTAGTTCGATGATGCGGTTCTCTTTTACCCAACACATTTTGTCGTATGAGAGACATCGTAATACTAAATACCCATAAATTGTGCAAGTGCTGGTGTTACAGCCACACGAACACGACGAGGAGTCCACAATCAAGTCGTGACGTCACCTTCAAGCTCTGGACTTCTCTTCGAATCTCAGGTGAATCCGATCTTACCCTTCACAGCAATTCGGCTCGATTACAACAAGCTGGTTGGCGAACAGCATCTTCATCGTTGAGGGTGCATCGCAGTCACGATGCAGTGTTGACAAAAATTTTACACAGTGGTCATAAAAATTCAAGCAATGTCAACGGGACCTCCTGTTTGCTGGGAACACGTAGGGTTTACATGCAAGTCTGGTTTCTTGCCATGGGATGGCCACTAATGCACCGATGATTATTCCTTCGAATCGAACGTGCGCGGCGTTTCCCTGTTTTCGCGCCCTTTCCATACCCTCATTACCCTAGTAGCATTTTTACAAGTTTGAAACCTGTGTAGCTTACACATACCGTGCTAATTAATTAAACGCATTGGGGGTGTAACCGTCTACAAGTTGGGCAGACGTGAGCATGACACGGTGTTTCTGTAGTCGCTTTGCTGGGTGTCAGCTGCTCAAAGCTGTGCCTTCTCTAGAAAACCTGTTGGACCAGGCTTGGTCTGATTTTGCAGTTGTGAGCCTGCTCAGAAATGCATAACCCACCCAGCAGCCAACATCCAGGATCTTGTTCACAGCTATACTGTCCCTGGCGACATAACTCAGAGATTCACCACTCACAGTTTTGACTCTGCAACTCCTGTCCTACCTGTTTTTGCGTTCCATTCCTTCCCTGCCCATTGATGCCTCAGGGTCCCAAAATATAACATATGTGTGGTCTGCAGAGAAGAAAGCACGCACATGTATATAATGAGAAAGACGAGTAATATCGATGAGCATTGTACCCTGCCGTATTCCTCACACACACCGGACCCAAAAGCTGACACGGAACAGTACAGTAAACTACGTTCAATGACATCCATTCAGCAAAGCCAGGTTTGTATTTGCCATATCATGATCTGTTTGGGGGAGCCTTCGCTTCACGACTGCATCTTTGCAGTAGTGTTCTTGCCAAAAATGATTCCCAATGTTGGGGAAGCCACTCGCCAAACAAAGTCCCCATCGTGCTACGGTATTCTGTGCAAATTCTGGCCAAACTTATCAACGAACCCAGACCAGTTCACCTAAGCTTGCATGAGGCGCCCTCAGGAACCCACAGCTGCTGTGGGAATGCCGGAGGCGCTGTTTGAAACATGACAGCATCTGACATCGCTTGTAGGAAGCTCACCCACTTCGCCTCCAGATCCTTGCCATATGGGTTTCCCTTCATGTGGCAGCCTGCACCAGCACAACTCGTACTGTCACTGCTAGACTAGCAGTGCTAGTGAGTGCATAATTGCCATCTGATCTGCACAGTCACCTTCTTTATTTTCCAGAAAAGGTTGACAAGGGTCTCACTTGTTCAGGCTTCTGAATGCAGCATGCACCTGAAAACATGAATGATATGCAAGGAGATAGATGTGGGTGCACCGGTCATGGCGCTGGCGATGATGAGGCCCTGCAGGTAGGTACCCTTATCGCTGGGATGATGGTCATCACCATCAGCAAACATCTGCATGAAGGTGTCCCAGCCGGCTGGGTAGTTGCCTTCGTTGCAAATGTCCACAGTGTCATCTGCATGCCATCCGATTCCATTAGGATCAGAGGATCCTGCATTGCTGTCTTCATCTCCAGCAAACACATCTCCTCCATCTTTCATTGCAGCAGTCAGCAGCTGGCAGGACTATGACTGGTCAGAAGGTCTGGTACCAGGGAATCTGTCCCTTGGGCAGAGATGATCACCTGTACCTGTACCACGCTTATCGTCGGGGCCAGGTTGGGCGGGGAGCAAAAGTTCTTGTCTGACCAGAGTGCCATCGAATGTCGCTGGCACTGTCACTTCTGGGCCGCCAGCAGAGGGCTTCTGCTCCGAGGCATTTGATGGCTGCTCCGGTACCACAGCAGGTGCTGCCGAAGCATCCCCCCTTCCCGGATCTGGCGCTGCCACCGGCGCCTCGGAGCTCTGGCCGCATATTGCGGTAAGAAGCGCCTGATTGAACGGCTGCAGCTGTGTAGAGCCTGGTGTGTTTGCCAGGTTGGCAGCCTCGCGGTCGCTGCTGCCGAGGTCCTGTTTGATTGCTTGCTGCGCAAGGATGCTGTGCACAGCTTGCCAGGCCAATCCCACGGGCGCCAAGTAGAATGAAATGTCTGTGTCCTTCTGCAGATCATGTACCAGATCCATGTACCCCGCATTCACCGTGTCCTGCAGACAGGACAGCCAACCACAGCTTAAAGACTGCCATTTTTACTGTAGTAGCACAGGGTGCTAAGTCAGGAAGAAGGATGTTGTTGTGAAGCCCCCAAATTACCGCCCAGTCACCCCGCGCAAGGTGGAGCATAGTACATGACAGGCATTTCTGTGTGATATACAGAAATCAGTTGGCGGTGTGGAGTTCAGTGGACAGCTGCGCATGCCTGCATGTCCTCAAAGGAGGGAAAGTTGCCATTTCTCCCGTCCAGCCAGGCCCATGTAAGCAGCACTCCCACCCGCCGTGCGCCGCGCGCATCGGCCAGCTTTGCCAGCTCTGCAGTCAGTCAGTCCGTTAGTCAGTTGATTACACCTTTTCCAGCCACCTAGGGCTGACCAGACGTCTGACTCTGATTGTCAGAGCCAGCACCCAGCATCACATCCAAATATTCACAGAGAAACTTGGGAGACATTCACAAGATGATCCTGCCAAAAAACGTGTACCATGGCTGTACCTGCTATGGCGTTCCGAGTCCCCAACGCGTTATCTCCCCCCAATGCAACCTGCTCGCTCTCCTCCTGCGGGGCGCAGTTGATGGGCGCTCCTTGTCATTCATGAACATATGCTCGGTGTGAAGGACAGACCTCAAAACCCTCTCTTTTGGCTTGCAGCTGGCTAAGGAGGACCTGGTGACTAATACTAGTTGCAGTGTTCTGCTAGTCATCACACATGAGCTGCTAACTGACAGGTGCTGTAAGATGTAGCCTTGCAGGGGTCGAAGAGGGACTCCCTCACCTGCAGGATGACATAGTCCCACTTCTCGACGCTCTCAGAGCTCAGAGCGGAATACTCATAGGTGCCTGGCGTACGTGCCTTGTTTAGATGGTCACTCAGGAACTCGCCTGTCTGTGCGATTTGCACAGCTTCTACAGCTGTGTCGGGAAACTGCTGGCTCACCAGATGTGCCACCACCTGCATGTTGTTCCCAGTACCAGAGCAACTGAACCGTTGGACTTGGGGCTATCGTGTGACTCATGTAGCACATTGGCAAGACTGTTGGGATATTTCCGAATGATCCGAGTAATTGAAGCATCGACTTGCCTGGTAGGTACCGTCGTTGAAGTAGGAAAGTGAATTTCCAAGAATAAGCACCCGAAGAGTGGGGCCTGCCACTGCGGCAGGAGCAGCTGCATCTCCGGCGGTGTCAGTTATTACATTGGCAAAGCTCAGGCCAACAATCAAGACAAAAGCTGGCCAACCAGGCATGCCAGTGCATGCAGCTGCCGGAACGGTTCCGGTTCCGCCGGTACCTTCCTGCGCGAAGACGGTTAGTTCAGTACGTCGTCTTATATGTCCGGAAGGAGCCATTATTTTTTGGAACAAATTTACTCTGGTATGGTTTGTCAAGAAAGCAAGCACGTCGTGAGCCAGGACCGCGAAGAACGTTGTCTAAGTCCATGACATCACCTACACTAGAGAAACCTGTCCTCGAATGCTGATCGGATATCCCCGAGCCTTCAACGAGATTAATTAATCGCAGGAAAGCGATGTCAACATCGCGCAAGAGGAGAACAACTAGCACGTGCAGGAGATCTCAACGGAAGATTGCGGCAAAAGCGTTCTCAACGCTGGGTTTACATGGGTACGTGAAACAAACCTTGCAGAACTAAAAGGACAGTAAAATGTACGACCAACTGTGGCAAAGATGTTAGGACTAATGACCTGGCGAATTTTCCAGGTGATGGATGGTGACCAACCCTTTTCGTTGCCCCTGCCCGATCGGTGAACCCTATTCCATATCCCTAGGATAGTATCGCTAACCCTTTCGAACGTGACGCAAATTGTCCCTTGATCATGTCGTGCGTCCCCGCAGGCTACTGACTCTAGTTGTTCAAATACGTGCTTCTTCAAGAATAATTGCGTTGTTCTCATGGTTGTGCAGACCTGCAAGGAGAAACGTCTGCCAGACTGTAGAGACGCTGTTTTCACGGCGATGCCGCTGAGCGATAGCGACAAATGCTTGACAAAACTCTTCATGTCGGGTTGCTTCCATCATTGGGAGCTCATAACAGGTTGATATTGCTGCTCCAGTAATTTCCTAGCTGCAGCATAATCAGGTATTGGCATGTAACCGTCAGCTGATTCCGAGAGGTTTTCCTCGGCATCACTTCAAGCAAGAATTTTAGGGCCTCTGATCAGCGGAAGTACTATACAAACACAGACACAAGCAGAATTAGACACATTCATGGGGCAAATGCAGAGCTGGGACAGAAGTTCCTAGCAGGCACAGACAAATGGTAGTGACTTGTACTCCTTCAGAGTGTCCAGACGGGACATGCTGAGGGCCTTGCATGGTTCAGGTGTCAAGTGTGTCGATTGCTGGCTTGCTACTGGACCAGGCTGCTGAGCGTGCTGCGATGCAAAGGGGCTTGAAATGGGCCGCTGATCTTGAGCTGGGGCTGCAAATGAGACTGTGCATGCCCCATCATCCTCATTCCCTGACAGCGAGAGCCGAGCAAAGGAGCGATCGTGGTGCAGAGAGCTTGAGTGGTCTGTAAAGTGCCCTTGGTCGCCTCCCCAGGTCAGCTCTTTCTTGCTTGTAGAATGGACCAATGACATGCAATTTTGATTGAAGAGAACCAGTGCATCTGCAATGGGCTCTGGCCTGGTTGGACTTGGCAAAGAGGCTTCCATTCAGCAATGCATTGCCCTCTAGATAGAGGCTAATGATCCTTGTCTCAAGCGCAGGTGGAGTTTCAGGATGAGAGCTGCATAAGAATGCCTCAGCTACCAGCAACTTCCCTGGAGGCTCTGTCAAGGACATCCTCTGGTTCCAGCAGCGGAAACAGTACTGGGAAGGGCTGGACCTCTGAAACATCAACAAGACGGTACATAGTTGCACGAGCTTGACTTCTTGTTTGCACAGCATTCAAAGCGCAAACGCAGTAAAGGAAGCAGCTTGAGGTGCTATTGGGTGAAGCTTGGATCTGCCCGCAATGGTGCCCCTTATGTTGCTGGTGGGCGAGGCTTGGCTGGTGCCTGATACGCTTGGATACACCTGAGGCCTGATGCGCTCCCACGCGGCGGCGTACTGCGTTACCGCACAGCTGGATGAGGTTTTCCGATCCATCGTGGCAGATGCCGCATGAAATTTAAACCCGTCCTGCCGAGGATTTTGCCGCAAAAAAATTGGGGAAGCGCATCAAACCACTTGACGTTCAACACCGGCGTGTCTCGACCTTCTCCCCAGGACGAAAAGCCGCCTGCGCGTGGAACTCAGCTCGCCGTTTGCTACGGTGCGGGAATATGAATAACAACCTATGTCATCGTGAAATATACCTGCCTCACATATTACTGCACAAGCCTGGCATGAACTTCCGAGCCGGCTACCCATTAGCTAAGCGCGTCTGTCTCCAATAAATGGCAACCAGCGCGTGCTTTTGTAGCGTGGGGTCACTCGCAGACGAGAGGGCCCTTTCGTGCAATCAGACGTGTGGACCCTCACGGGTGGCCATGAACTGGGACGTAGGAAGCTCAGGAGACGCATCTTACGGGCTGATCTCGCACGTCAAAGGCTTTTCTTGATGGCACCTGTTGTGCTGCTGCAGATGGTGTACCGCGCGACGCTTGCCCTTGTTGCCGCCTCACTGATTGCTGTGGCCAGCGCCGCTGCCCCTGATATCAACGTGGTCGTCGGTAACTTCGCCCTCAACTTGGTAAGCATTCACGCGCCGGCTTGCTGGATGCACTCCCACACAGACATGTCGGAAGCCAAAGACTCGCAAGATATCTCAGCCGAACCGTCTCAACGAGAGCAGAAAGGACCTGTCAGACTTGAAAACGAGACACTTGTGCTGCATGCAGCGTCTCAATGTATCTCTGTGAGCCAGAAAGCTGCTTTACGAGCTCTCCTGTCATAGGACGCGATACCTGCTCCTTTTTAGCCGCTTTGGGCTCACGAAGCCGTGATGTCTCCTAAGGCCACACGCCAGCCATCTTACGGTGCTGGTCCACGCATGCAGGAGTGTCTGGAGGCTGAGTTCTACTCATGGGCCGCATTCGGCCATGGACTGAACTCCACTCTGCTAGGAGGAGGCCCAGGGTCCATTGGAGGAAAGAAGGCCACCTTCGCGCTTGAGGCCACCCGGCAGTAAGCACATAGCTCGCCCAAGCACCATTTGCCCTCTCACACATTCCCCTAAGTCATGGCCTCACCCTTGAATCCACTCAAAGGAGCACAGCCACTAAATCAATTGACAGCCACAGCCTGACGCGCAGTGACCTGATGAGATGCACTGCAGCCAGAAGTAATGTACTTACATGTCAGTGCAAACAAGACACGCTCGTTCCAGCTAGTCCTCCGAATGTGCCTTGTGTCCACTGACATGAATTCATGCTCTGCAGCTTGCCTCTGACAAAATTCCTGAATGTGCAATGACATGGTCAGACCCGCTGCAGGTACGCCCTGGAGATTGCACAGGACGAGATCAACCACGTGGCTGCCCTCCGCTCACTCCTAGGTGCAGCTGCCCTGCCCTGCCCCCAGCTCGACATCGGCCCTGCTTTCGCGGCCGCCGTTGTGGCTGCCCTGGGAACCCAGAAGGCCAAGGACATCCCATTCTCCCCCTATGACAACGACCTCTTCTTCCTCCACGGTGCGCGCTGTCCCTTAAGCGCCGTCCAGCCATGTTCTGACCCACAATCAGATGTTGCATACATGGTATCTGCTGTGGGCGAGTTCCTGCTCTTTTTCACCAACTGTACCTGCCCTGTAGCTGTCCGCTGCCAGCTCTGATTCCTCACTCTCTGCGTCTTGTGCTGTGTTGTTGAAGGCTATGCCCATATGACTGCAGCATCTCTTCAGCACAGCACTGCCCCATCTGCACTACGCTCCCACAGCAAACATGTACCAGTGCCACGATGTGCGCTGAAGCATTGCCTAGCAGCCTGATGGCCTGTTGTAACCATGGTGCTGACATTGAAGTGCCCGTGCAGGTGCCTTCATCTTCGAGGACGTGGGTCAGTCACCTCTCATGCTTCTTTGAAGTGAAATGCAATGCTTGCATGCTGCGCTTGAGGTTGTCGGCTTTCTGCTGTGTCTCTGCTTGTAGCTCTGCATGAAGGGTCCGCACCCACTGTCTCCACTCGTAGCGCTGTCTCTGTGTGTATCTCTGCATGAAGTGTGGCCACGAGCTGACATGGGGCGCACCTTGTGCACAGGTGTGACCGCTTACGAGGGCGGAGCCGGTCTCATCACAAGCCCCATTGTGCTCGGCGCTGCTGCCAAGATCCTTGCTGTGGAGGCTTACCACGCAGGTAGGCCACCTTGCACATTTGACCAAAGCTCGTACCGCAACCCTCCTGAGGGTCTCAATACCCTGAATGTCTTGACGGCGCTGCTGCCTACATCCTTGTTGTGGAGGCTTACACATGGGTAGGCCACCTCGCACATCCGCCCCGGGAGATATCTTCCCAGCCCTCCTGAAAGCTCCAGACCCTGAACAGTAGAGACTACGTCACACATCAACATGTGTTTTGGATCATGGGTGGAACTGTATCGACAGGCGTGACCACTACCCAGGCAGCTATATCAGTGACTTCAGCCCCATGTTTATCAGAATATGACTGAAGCAGGGATTTACCCCCAAAGCCAACACCGTATGATGTTCAGGTTGATGCAAGGATGCCAAGTTTGAAAGCTGTGGTGTAGGTATCATCAGGACGCTGCTGTTCCAGGATGGAGCTGTCCCCCTCCCATATGACGTCCAGGTGGCGGAGCTCATCCAGGTCAGTTCCTCCACATCAGCTTCACTCCCAAGCGCTCTGGCGAAAGGCACAGCACTGTAGCTGACTGGATGTATGTCCTGGCTGTCACAGACTAGGCACCATACAAGCAAGAAGTAACGGACTTTGACCACTAGTGGACCTTTTGGGGTCGAAAACCAGCCATGGTGTCAGGTTCTTTGGTTTCAGAGATGTTTGGTCCTTTGACCTGCATTTCACGCCCAGTGGGCGTTCGAGTCCCACTGGGGCGTGAGGACGTTTTTCGGATTTCTGTGGGCACAAGAATGGCGCTGAGGCGTCGGGGCTCCGCTCGCCCTTGGGGGGGACGGATGTCACAGACTAGGCACTATACAAGCAAGAAGTAACGGACTTTGACCACTAGTGGACCTTTTGGTGTCCAAAACCAGCCATGGTGTCAGGTCCGTTACACTGGCCCTGGAAGTACCTGCATGTGCACGTGTGTCTCATGAAGGCTGCGCTTGCCTGCAGCATCAGCGCTCTAGGCTGCGGGCCTCCTTGGGCTTATTCCATGCTGCCTGGAAAAACTGCTGCACTTTGCGTGTGCACCAGCACCGGCTGTGCTCTGGCTGACTGTGCCTGGGTGCTGCAGAAAATCTCTGACCTGCGCGCCACTCTGGGCGGCGGAGCCGACCAGGGCATCTTGAGCCCCGCCTTCAACAGCGGCACCTACGTGAGACCCTTCTCTACGCCCCTGACTTGCTGGATCCGTGTGAATGAACAGACTTGCTGTCTACTCGCGCACACTAGAAGCATGAGAGACTCGTAAATGAGGAACAACACGGTCCTCTGAGGGTTTGGAAACCCCTGATCAGCTGCACAAAGATGTTGACATCAGACCCTGCAACTTGGAATCGCCAATCCGACCGCTGTCTACTGGAGCTGCCTTCTTTGCGCATTGGGCGCACACACACTATGTATGGGAGCCACGGTAGTGTGACAGGACTGGGCTGACGGGCGCTCTTTTTGTGCTTGCGCAGTATGGCGCCACCAAATTCAGCAAGACGTACACCGCCAACCTAGTGCCCACCGACGACTCATCCCTGGCATTTGCGCGCACCGTGCGTCAGGTGCTCAACATCGTGTACGGAGCCGTCAACGCCCAGTCTGGCCTGTTCTTCCCCAATGTACGTCCCTCTGTGTGATCTCAATGCACATTCTGACCCTGCATGCGCAGGGTGCAAACACTCCGGTGCTATTGGTGTGCATGTCAACTGTACCCCATGCAGCCCGCCATAGCCTCTTACAGCTAATGCAGTGCAGTTCTGATGCCTGGTCAATTTCCACTGTTGGTCCCAACATAGGGTGTCGCAACCAACCTAGGTCGCTACCTGTGCGGAGGAGAAAAGCTATGGGGGGTGCGGTGCTTATGTATAACCTCCTGTTGTGCTTTGCAGGGAATGAACCTGCCTGCCGGCTTCACCGCCTAGGCGCTGACTAGACAGGGATTGCTCCAGGGTTCCCCCTACGTCAGGCAAAGAACCATAGCACCGTGTTTGATGCTTCACTAAACAAAGCGAAATAAGGAAGGCTAGTTGTGCTCTTCTCAGGCTTGGCGGCTCAAGTCTTCGAGTGTCTGTAGAAGGCCACGAGGAAGGACTTGAGCCGCCATGCAATGAGTGAAGGAAGCATAGTGATCCACCGCTGCCATTAAGGGCGGTGGACACTGCTTTAGAAGTTTGCTGATCTTCAGGGGTTCACACTTTGCAGCGGCCAGGCCGTGCATGTTGAGCCACGAGAGTACCGAGAAGATTGGATTGCTCTTGCAATGCTTCCTCAAACGCAGAAAAGAGGGCCAAAAAACTGCAGAGCACCCGCACGCCAGCCGGCGCAGCACTTGCGCCCATTTCTTTGTCACATGAACCCCGCTCTTTTTTGAAATCTGATTGCGCTGCCTTTTGCAATGTTTTCTTGGCGATCTGCAGAGCGCCTGTAGGCACCCACTGGTTGACCCAGGCCATTGTGCGGAAGCCTAAATAAGGGATGGAGGACAGAGCAGACTGGACATACAGGCGCTACATAGAGTATCCCCGGGGCATGATTATCTTATTGTCTGCTTATGTATGCCATAAAGGATGTACTGCAGTGACTGCAGTCTCCACAATGACTAAGTCCTAGTACATATGTCTGAGCAGGGCTGGGAATTTGATTGCAAGGGAACTGATCATCAAATATTTTACGAGGGATGGGTCATTGCAATTGTTTGACTGAATAAATGATTGAAGGATGCGTTTCCAGCCGAGTAGGCTAGGTGCATTGGAGAGGTATTGCAATTTGTTTGGGAGCTGTAATAATGATTTTGATACCATCTGTGCCTCCCACATCTTCGCCAATGCAAGTCTTGCTGTGACTGGGAGATTGTCACATCCTGCACACTTTCTACACCCAAACCTTGTTTCTACACTTCTGCCCTTGCAAATTCTGCCCGGCTGCTGTGACGTTGCCGTGACAGGAGGCACATCGTGATCATGGTGCACATCTCTAGACAGATCTTACGCTTTGAACTTTGATGTAATGCATGCTATCCCAACATCATGCATGCAATTGGGCTGCAGACTGGTTGCATGGTGCTGAGCTGGCCCCCCGTGGTGAGGCCACCAGACTCCCACGTGTGTGTCCAAAGGCCCCAGGCTATGGGTTGCCACCCTTATGCTTACAATATCAGCAAGGGTTCAAGGCCGGGCCTCTGTACGCTGAGGGCGCTCCGCGGCCTGGCAGCTGCCTGGGGATTGGCAGCAGCATCTCAGCAGAGCGCTTGCGGGCGCCTCCAAACATCCGCTGCTGGGCAAAGGCCTTGGCAGACGCTGCACATGACGCAGCAAATCTCTGTAAGTCAACAAAGTTACTCCAACTCCAGATGGCCCGCTGCTCGCCTGTTCTACCCAGGCTTTGTCCATTCTCACAGGGAGCCACTCAATGTGCCCGGCACGCTGGCAGAAGTGCACAAAGATCTGACCTCTGAGGTGAGTCGCACACTTGCTGCACTTTCAGTCTCTGATCAGTAGGTATGCGCAGCAGCACTGGTGCCCTTACACACCAAGAAACGACTGCATGCGAGAGGACACGGCATCCTGCAGTCCATAGGGTAAGCTAACCTGACTAAGCTCTCTGTGTCAGGCATTTTGTGCGGTCCAAGAGCATGGGAGCATGGGCAGAAGCCCTTACCAGATGCAGATGGCGGAGGAAGCTGGTCCAGAATCTGCACGTAGACCGGGCCGACCTTGCGCGGTTGCGTAGGGTCCCATTTAGGTCGTTTCACTCCCTTTCTGCTGCCAGGCTTGGCATTAGATCGAGCGCCCTTGCTCACAGCTGTAGCCTTCCTGTGCTCATTTCTCTCTGCCTCCCTGCAGAGGTGCAGGCATGACATCAGATCCAGATTTGCGCATGAGCTTGAATGTCTGGAATCCAGGACGCCTGTGGGTGAGGTGGCATATGGGAACAGGACTGATCGACCCAGCCAGAGATAGCATCACCACAACAGCGTTTGTGAGAGTTCAGTGAGTGCTGCAGTGACTAAATGGCACATGAATCTGCACTTAATGAAAGGCTCGCACCTGGACTGCTTGATGACAGCATCCAGAACTTCGGGTGGCAGCAAATCTTCCTCCTCATTGTCTTCAGGCTTGTCCCCATTGCTGACTGGGCAATGGCTTGCTGCCTCCTTCCCCCTGGCAGCCTGTTGTGCTTCTGCATGGAAAAGTATTGCTTGAAGCAACCTGATGCCCAAGTGCGTACGGTGCCACATGCCACAGGTTCTTGGTTCACCAAGGATGGTCTATCTGCTGATGGGTCCTGCCAAGCTCTCAGCAGCTCCACATTGTGCTCATGAGAGGAGCAGCAAGGCGCTCAGATCATGACTTGTTGACTTGATGAGTGCCGCCACACAGGCACCAGTTCTGCTGCAAGACATGGATGCTGGCAAGACATGTGGAAGCTATCACTGCATGCAACCAACCGCGGCGTGTGCCTCATCTCTCCGCCTCATGCTTGGCAAAGCACGGCAGCAGCTTAGCAACAACACTCCATACCGGCTTGGGCATGCAAAGCAGCCTTCGGGCAGCCGAAGAGGGCTGTCGGCTGAGGTGTTGCGTTCCTCTGTCTGCCTTCTGCTCGGCCGCAACAGCCCCCCGCTTCTCGACGCGCGCTCTGGCTGCTGCGCACTTCTGGGCAGCCGCCTGCGGCTCCTGCTGGCGCTGCTGCGCTGCGCCCGCTTTGCCCGCTGCCATGGACACCTGCACGACAAGGTGAGCTTGGTTGGGGGCTTGCGCCATGCACCAAAATCCACGGGCGTGTACCTGAGCACCAGTTCTCCGTGTTTTGTCAGGCATCCTCTTGTTAGGCTATGCATGCACTGCCCGCTGCACTGGTGAGACAAGCTCTGCAGAAGACCACCACCAGAGCTCACATGCTTGAAGCAGGATGAGGTCATTGCTGCCTAGGAGGCGGATGCTACCTCTTCAGGCGCATCATCATCATCATCATCATTCTCTTCAGGTGTCTCTTTAGAATCATCTCTCACAGCAGCCGGCTCGCCTCCCATCTCAGCTGTCTCCTGAATGGCCGCCTGATTGTCCTTTACTGCACCGTTGAGCTCCTGGATACCTGTTATATGTGGCCTAGGAAGGCATTCCTTGCGTTGCACCTACCAGGAAGCTTCCTGCAGGAGCAAGGAATTAGTTCGATGATGCCATTTTCTTAACCCAACATACTTCTAGTATGCAAACTTCATTATATGCAGTACCATTAAGTTTGGAAGCGCTTCTATTCAGCCACATAAACAGGAAGAAGCGTCCACAATCAGTGACGTCACCGTTTCTGCTCCGGACTTCTCTTCGGTCTTGCCTGATTCCAAGCTGACCCTTGCGTCAGCCTGGACATTTCAGCAATCTTCGTGATTGGCGATCAGCCTTGACATCGTTGAGGGTGCATCGCAGTGACGATGCAGATCTGGCAACTCGTGCACAAAGTGTCACATAAAGTTTGAGCAACGGGACCCTCCGGGTCGCTGTGACCGCGTAGGGTATACATCCAGGTCAGGTTTCGTGCCATGGAATGGCAATTAACGCACCGATGTTCATTCCTTCGAACTAACGTGCGCGGCGTTTCCCTCGGTCCGTGCCCCTTTCGTTACCCTCGAAACCCTTCTGTAAGACAAGCAAAATGTCCCTTGATCATGTCGTGCGTTCCCGCAGGCTGCTGAGACCAATTGTCGCATATGTAATTGTTTGGGCTTTTAGTTTCCATCTTTTTTGCTCATCTGCAAGAGAAAACGTCGGCCAGACACTAGAGAAGCTGTCCTCACACTCGATGCCGCTATCCGATAGCGACAAGTGCTTGACACGACTCTTCATGTCGGGTTGCTTTCATCACTGGGAGCTTATACCAGGTTGACATTACCACTCCATCATCCTCCTAGCTGCAAACTGCTCACGTATCGGCATGTAACCGTCAGCTGATACCAAGAGACTTCCCTCAGCATCACCTCTTCCAAGCACATTAACGCCTCCAATCAGCGATATCATTTTATGGAATAGAATAAAAGCGATTTGACACTGTCACGGTGCAAGTGCAGAATTGGGACAGAAGTGCTACGCAGCAGGCTGCACTCTGGAGGAAGTGAGGGGCTGTGTCCGGCATCTCATTGTGTAAGCAGGCTACACCTGCCTTGAAGGTTCCTTAACCGACCAACAATAATGTCCAGTCATCAAGGCTCGTCTTCTAGTTGCTGGCAGTCAGAGGCGCTTTGCTGTGCAGAGTAGCAGGGTACGGGCCATGTTTAGCGGCCACAAACCATCTGCACGCTGCCAAGGTACACACAGCTACCAGCCCTGACAACTATTCAGCGGCAGCTACCAACTAATATGACACAAGCACAGGTATTCACTGAAAACTCTGAAGTTACTGCTCACAACCTGCAGCTCTTGGACGGCAACACCCCGGGCAAAGTGGGGGGCCCTCCCGGAGACGCCTTTGATCTGGTGTACACTGTGGTCGCGGATGCAGTGCGTGAGAAGATGCACAATGTGGATCCGGTCCTGACGGAGTATATCAGGTGAGACTGATCTTCTTCTGACAGCCCTGACCTGACAGGGGAAGTAAAGAGACTCTGAGCATCCTGCAAACATCAATCCTTCCAGCTGGTGCGATGTATTACATCTCTGCATTCAATGATATCTTCTGGGAGAACAACAGGTTGCACCTTCAAAAGAGCAAAATTGGGCATTTTATTGCGGGGTAGCTGGGATGAAAGTGCAGGCGCCACTTGTATGGAGACATCTACAGCAGCCCCGGGCTGACCTTAGCACAGAAGCAGATCCTCATGGTAGCCTTCTTGGGAGAGGCCAACATGCATGAGCAGCTGTTTGGCCATCTACTGGCGGTGCGTACAGCCCCTACATCAAAATCAAAGCAGCAACATCTTACAAGGGGTGCTCGCTGTCCCATTTGGTGCTTTTACTTTTCATTGATGGGTGAGGACATCACTGACACGGCATGGCCGGCTGTCACCCTTAGGAATGGCAAGGAGCAGCAGTTTAGTGTGAGCTTCTGTCTACTAAAGAAGGGCTAAAATTAATGGAACTTATGGTGCTTCCATTAAAGTGATTCAGGGCTCGTTTGAACTACGGAGCATGTGTGTAAATGATTGGCTTGGATGCCTGTGTCCAGGCCATGCGATTTGGAAATGATCTGGAGGCATGCCTGAAGGCCATCCAGATCGGCTTCGAGCTGTCACCTAGGCCAAGTGACACAGTCTACCAGGGAGCAGTGAAGACCCTTGAGATGGTGCGCGCCAAGCATGCACTGGGCACCATGCCTGCTTGCTTCAGAGCCCTTTTGAGCGCTGGAAGCTGTTCACCTCTTTTATAGCCCTTTGCTGCGCTGAGCACCCAAGCTAACACTCATTATTGCCTTTTCATTCAAAAAAAGCTCCCCAATCTTACTGGTAAGATGACTGGTTTATGATTGGGCTCCCAGGCTTACAGAAAGTACAAAAAGGACTTCAAGGAAGGCCCGCCCAAAGTGCCAACAGTCACCGTTCCTGATCCGGAAACAGTGCTGTGCGTGCTACTTGTTTTCTTGATTACTCTTTCTTGACCAAGAATAGATACAAGTGTTGGTGACAGCAGCCACAAATCGCCAAATCGTGCAGAGCAAGTAAATGGTACATTACACTGACAGGATCCCTCCGCTGTACAAACCAGTGGATCAGCTGCAAGAAGAAGGTGCAGCAGAGAGCTTGCAGGAAGAAGAAAGAGATGCGATCATGGCGATGGCAATCCCAGATACAAAGAAGCAGCCAATGCTGCAGCATGCCGGTCCTTCTGAAGCATTTTCCAAGCTCCAGATAGAGCGCTCTGGGCCGTCTGGTAATTTCTCCAAGCTGTATAATCTCAAGGTCAGGGCCTTTGCCCACGACATGTCACACAGCACAGCTGACAGTGCCACACCATGATGTTTGTCTGTGTCAAAATATTGCCATGCACTGGGTTGCTAGACAGACACAGTGATATTGTTAGGGAGGGCATATCTGCATGGTCAGATTCAGGGTTCTGACAGGCCAATTCTTTTGGGCGTTCCTGCAAGATTTGTTCCTTTGCTCGCATGCATAAGAGCAAGAGCCCTGCCTATTAGTAGCAAGTACTTAGGTTACAAATGGTCTATTGGGCACTGATCTGTTCTCAATTTTACATAGGAAACCTATCAGTAAATGTCTTATTGAGGGTATGTAGCCTGTCATTGATGCATTAAAAAACAGTTACAGTGTCACTGCAGCTAAACTGAATTTGCAGCACCGGCCCAACATGAGGCTCACAAAGCACAGCAGCATGCTGCTAATGCCCGAAGTGTGCTGCATAGCCATCACTTGCCTATGCAGAAGGTTGAGAACACTCGATCCAGCACATCTTCGCTGGCATCTGTGCCCGTCACTTCACCCAGCGCCAGGAGGGCATCCTTCACATCGATGGTCCAAAAATCGACCGGCAACCCTTCTGTCATGCTCTGCGCTGCTCTGTCCAGTGCCTCCCGAGCTTTCAGCAGCGCCTCAGCCTGCCTCTCATTCACTGCCCATCCCCTGCCACCTGCACTTGCATTAGTACCAATTTACAATCAAAAACGAAGAACAATAAAAGTGTTGCTGGACGTACCTAGTCCCTAAGGACTGGAAAACGTGTA
Source organism: Coccomyxa sp. Obi (assembly GCA_020887355.1). NCBI lineage: Eukaryota > Viridiplantae > Chlorophyta > Trebouxiophyceae > Coccomyxaceae > Coccomyxa > Coccomyxa sp. Obi. The sequence continues at coordinate 687,548 of AP025000.1, forward strand.
ATAATAATAATGACAATCAAAACGGGGGCCCATCATGAAAAGACGACCATAGCAGAAGACCCTGCTTTTCCAGATGCTGTTGGGAATTGCGAGGAATATAGGCACCATGAGATATGAAGCTACAAGGAGGCACAACAGAAGGGGAGTTGTGTCAGAAGCCTGCCTGTACTTAGTGAGGGTAGGCCTGCTGCGTCCACCACAGCAGCTCTCAGATCATCCAGGCCATCCCCAGATGCAGCTGATGTGGACACAAACGCTCTACAGGCCCTCCTCACCTGTCACATCAGCAACAGCACGTATAAAAACCCGATCACCCGGATTTGTTGGCCTTCACCTCTGCAGTATCACCGTTACCATCAGCAAGGCCATCTATGACAGCAACCACTGTGGGAATTGAAATCACATTCGATTCAGATTCTAGTTTTCGGGATACAAGAGGCTGCATGCACAGAAGTTCACCTCGTCAGGCAGGCCCCCTTGTGGATACTCTTCCCCATTAGCGAGGTCTAGCTTGTTTGCGACCAGGATGAGAGGAGGTGCCTTTCTCTGTGCACCACCGCTCGGCTCCCTTGCTCTGTGTGCTAGGCTTCGCTGCTTCTCCTCTTCCAGGGAATTGCCAACAGCACCATTGGAAGGAAGGCCGCTCGTGCTGGCGCTATCTGAAACTCCAGACATGCTGTCTGATCCTGTGCTGGCGTGTGTCATCCCATCGGGACCCATTGATTCAGACTGGGCCTCGCTGGGTGCCTGGGTCGACCAGAGTCCCTCGAACACAATGCTATCCTCCTCAGTCCAGCCCAACTGCACCCAAACACAGCAGCCCTTGTCAGTCACCCTTGCGATTCACTCATCAGGCCTGCATGTTCTTACAGTCGGATGCACCGTCTGATGTTGCAACCCTGACATCAACGTCACTGGCTGGCTTTGTGGGAGCTCGGTTGTAAAGTAATTTTAATCCTGCGGATGCTCGAGGTAGTAATCATTTGGCTTCAACGTTTGGACATTGATGTGGGGCTGGAGGGCGTGTCTGGTGTGCTGCCAGTATGGGTTGATGCAAAGCAGCGTGCTGGATCCCACCGTGGCATCATAGATCATGAGGACGATATGAGCTGGCTTCATTGTTTGGGCATTGATGTGAGGCTGAAGGGCATGTGTGGTGTGCTGACAGGATGGGTTGATCCTGAGCAGGGGGCTGGTTCCCACCGTGGCATCATAGATCATGAGGACGATGTCGGCTGCCTGGGCTGCTGCGCGCGAGCGCTGCACTCCCAGCCGTTCTACCAGGTCCCCGGCCTCCCGCACGCCCGCAGTATCCAGCAGATTCACAGGGATGCCTTGCATTACAGCCCCTGCACTTGCCCGGGGAATCCTTTTCTGTCGCCTCATTTCAGACTGTCTGTGGTAAAACCCCTTGCAAGAAATTTCCGAGAACAACAGTTTCACACTTTCATGTGGGAGGGGGGCTCTTCTGGTGATCCAGGTTACAATCGAACCAGGGTGAAATGGCAAGTGATATTTCTGAGGACGGGAGAACGCGTGAATTGCAGTGTTCACCTGCTTCGACAATGTCTCTGGTGGTGCCAGGAATGTCGGTGACTATGGCTCTCTCGCTGCCGCTGAGCGCGTTCAACAGGCTGCTTTTGCCCACATTGGGCCGCCCCACCAGAGCAACCTAATCAAAAAAACACTTTTGATCCATTGCGCATGCACATCATGCCTCAGAGACTCTGATGTGCTGGTGGATGTGCACATTCGCATGGTTTCCTTGGTTTTAACTGAACTTGGGCCAACGAACCACACAGGGGATTTTGCCGGACGACATAAAAAGCGAGGGGTTTATATGAAATCTGAGGTGCCACCTGCAAGCCTGTGCTGAGCAGCCTGCCTCTCTGGGAGGTGTCCAGTGCACTGGTCACTCGGTCTTTCAGCTCTGCCAGGCGCTGCCGCAGCAGCTGTGCATCCAAGGGCGGCAGATCCTCATCAAAGTCTATCCTAGCCTGCACACAACGCCAGCTGGCATCACAGCTCCCTTACACATATCCCTTAGCTAATCATTGCCTGCAAAGCACTCATTGGATGACTCTGCATCCCATGTTGCAGCTACAGACCATCTCCTGGCACAGGTGCACAGTTCATTCTCCTATCACAGGTCACACCTCTGACCTGTGCAAGAGGAACAAACTGTGCACACAACACCCGGGCTCCGCCCAAGTCAGGGAGACAATGAGCTAGACAGGGGTATACTCTGATAGAGAGAAGTACAGGACCTGCCCACCTCCAGCTCAGCAAGCAGGTTGAGTGTGTCCGAGCGCATGGCGGCCACTGCCGCACCAAGCCCGCCGGTCATCCCGGCCAGGGCGCTGTCTGCGGCCTCGGCTGTGCGCGCATTCACTAGTGCTGCCACCGCCTCCGCCTGCACGCCAGATCCTGCTGTGCTTATCAAGGCTTGGCGCCACTCAAGCCCTTCTAAGTATCAGACTGTGGGTGACTCCACTCTTCAGTTCAACAGCCCTCTCCGGGTTGTGTCATCGACTAATTTTGTGCGCCAGCATGGGGACAACTGCACAGCGTGTCAGCTTGAGTCAAGAGGCTTTATTGACTGTGCACACGCCCCCAAGCTTCTGATCTGGATCGTTTTCCAGGGCACATTGATCGGCGAGGCTATCGCAGGTGGAGGAAGATTGGGTGGGACAAGGTTGTGGTCGCATCAACACCGGGGTGCAGCTGGAGAACCTGGGAGAGGTCGAGGCGGCCGTTGAGGAAGGCGCGCAGCGTGAACTCGCCGGGGCGCGCGCGGCGGGCACCGGCCGCAAGGCATGCCTGCAGCGCCCGTGCTGCGCACACGCCACCGCCGTGCGTGTGCAGCTCGATCACATCCTCCCGCGTGTACGACCGCGGCGCCAGCATCGCCAGCACCAGCACCTGATCGGGCCACGCTGCCATGTCAGCACCACCTGGCTGGCACCATGCAATTGTGTGCCCACCTTTGGCAGACCCTCAGGGCACGACAACTCGTTTTCCTTCCTAGAGGTGCACGTCAAGTGCTAAGAGCGCCAGAACAAGGTGCCACCTCATCGATGGCATGCCGCTCGCTGTTTAACAGCAGGCCATGGTACACCCTGTGGGAGCGCGGCTGCCACTCGTGATCTCTCCTGTTCCCGCTTGGCTGGAATATCTGCTGCGCAATCTGCACAGCCTCTGGCCCAGACAGCCGCACTATGGACACTGCGCCCTGTGGCCCTGCGCGCATGGCTCTGTATCAGATGCGGCAAAGAAGCGGTCCAAGGTGAGATGTGGCAAATTTCCTGACATGCTGCATAGCCACTCAGGGGAAACAAGACGATGGTAGGTGATGATGGCTGACCTGTCACAATGGCGGCGATTGTGTCCTCATGATAGCTGATTGACGGTGCAGTGTCAGATGACTGGGGAGCTCCGCCCAGGAGGGTAGAAGCACCTGGGCGTGTTCCTATGGCAGACCCACTCCCTGAGACTTAAACACTGACAGTCTAAATCTCTGAGAGCACATGAGTATATCAATTAAAGGAAACCGACCGCATTACCTTCAGAGGGTGCTTGTGCCTGTGCCTGTCCCAGCAAACCGCTCTGTCTGCTCTTGCACGCCAGTATGCGTGCAAACATGCCCGTCCATAGCGATTGGGTAACATAAAGACATCTTTTGATTTTCAATTTGGATCCAAAAGCAATATAGAGGCACTGGCAATCCGCTGCTGGACATGCGGCATGCATCCTTGTTGGATGGATCTCGGTCCCCTCACCAGATTTGAACAACTCAAGCAACGTCGCAATCTAAATTCCAAACATACTGTACAGCAATCGAAAGTTGCTACATGCACACTTTACGTCTCTAAAGGGAAGAAAATGGCCTCAGATTCAGATGGCCTTGATGCTTTGCGAAAACTGCAGGGACAAACCTTCGCACTGCAACTCATTCAAGTGACAATACTTATGAATGATTGACTGTGAGTATGCCTCTTGCCATCTGCAATTGGGAGTCTCGAGCTTACCCTGGAAATTCTCAACCCCGGAACGTGAAACCCTAGCAGACATGGCTGACGATGAAGCCAATCTTGGCTTTTTTTGGTTGGCTCGATTCAACGCCCATTCCATCGGCTCATCAGCATCATCAAATCAGCAAGCACCAGAAACACGAGTCAGAAAAACAATACTGCCAAGTGCCATTTGTTGTCCGACATATTGTAAACAGCTTAAATCTTCTAAAACGCTAAAGAGGAATAGCTGCAGATCACTAAAAGTTCGATCGGACTGTACTAGTGTCAGGAAGGTTAAGGGCTTTTCGTCAAGCGCATTTAGCAATACCATAGAGTTATTTTGATCAAATGCAAGCCGGAGGACTGAAACAATGTTATTGCAGTAGCACAACGGACTTGAAGCCTAGCACAGGGCGACATGTCCTTACAGCACCACGGTTGGCGGTCAACCGGCGCCCTGCTACAGGCAGAGGTATTTAATGACATAATCTGGGAAATGATATCTTTCTGTGTAGCAAGCACCTTCAGGAGACCTTTCACTGGAGGGGTTGATCTCGAACTGCTCTGTGCAGCCGAGTCATCATGAGCGATAGATGCAGAGTTAGTGACTGCAAAGATTGCTTTAGACACATACACCTTGTGCTATGTGATTGACAGTCCGTACATCGGACGTTCAAGTGATACACATGTGCCTTGGACAGGTCTGGCCGTTGTGGTGCGCGCTGCTGTGACAGCAGACCCCAAGACGAGGATTGTCATCACAGGCCAGGGCATCGCCTCAGTCTTTGGCAACGATGTGAACACCTTCTATGACAGGTGCGCATATCCTCCTCAGTGCCATGTGCCAAGTGGTGTCATTCAAGGTGCCATTCCAGGTGCACACCTGGAACAGCTGGAAGACTATTTGTCTGGTGACCTTATACCACAGTGTGCTTGCAGCTTGCTGGAGGGCAAGTCAGGTGTTAAGCCTATCAGCAGATTTGATGCATCTGACTTCCCGACCACCTTCGCAGCCCAGATTGAGAATTTCGATAACGAGGGGTGCGATCAGATTCCCTTGATTGATCAGATGCATGCTGAAGCTCTTTAACCCATAACATCTGCGGCCAAACTCCTAAGGCTGATACATGGCGCAGGCTGATAGACAAGAAGAATGCCAGGCGCTATGATGACTGCATATCCTACTCTCTTGTGTCTGCCAAGAAGGTGCTGCTGTCCCCTTCCTTTGCATTGCAGGACGGTTTGCACATTGTACCATGCGTCCGTTTCATGCATCATGTGCATGTGTTCTATGATGCACAAGCACAGGCACAGGCAGCATTGATGATGGGGGTGGTGTGACATGGGGGAACTCAAGGTAAAAACGGAGTTCATGTGCTGAAGATGGCTGTTCTTCACCCATGCAGGCACTTGCGGATGCTGGGCTAGAGCCAGGGAGCGATGCATTTGAGAAGCTGGACAAGACAAAGGCAGGCGTGCTCATTGGCAGCGGCATGGGTGGCTTGACAGTGTTCCAGGACGGCGTCAAGAACCTGGTCGAGAAGGGCTACAAGAAGATCACCCCCTTCTTCATCCCCTATGCCATCACCAACATGTGAGCTGCCTGTCCCAGATCTTGCTGTCACACACCACTTCCCTGCAGCTTCCAATGCTACACGTGCAACTGCTGCAGGTCGAGGGAAAGAAGACACAGTGTTCCACAGTGCTTGTCATGCACAAAATGCCTTGTGCATTATGGGATAATGAACATTGTCATTTCATGTCAGGATCAGCGTTGTCATGGGCATAGGATCGTGCTGTGGGATACTTCAGCCAAGACAAATCAATTGGGAGAGTCTGCTGACCATGTAACGCCATGCATTGCAGGGGTGGTGCCCTGGTGGCCATCGAGACGGGCTTCATGGGCCCCAACTACTCAGTCTCAACCGCTTGCGCAACGGCTAACTATGCCTTTGTGGCAGCCGCAAACCACATCCGCAAGGGCGAGGCCGATATCATGCTGGTGGGAGGCTCAGAGGCGCCCATCATCCCCGTCGGACTAGGCGGCTTCGTCGCCTGCAGGCAAGGACCCAGTCCACTCTTATTCCATCTACACATCTGGCTGGCATGCTCTAAGGGGCACTTTGTTATTTGTTGGCATGCTGGCTTAATCGTTATGTGTAGCGGCGCTCTCTCCACAGCACTATTGCGTCATGACAGAAGAGTTGGCTCATTTTCACCTGTCAAAGTGCAATCGCATCTGGATGTCTGCTGAGTTGTGCGCGCCTGACAGTGTTGCTATGCAGCTCGATGTAATAGATGGGGTTTATCGAATCCAACATGCATCGAAGTAATGCATGCATGGAATGGCCGTCTGACAGTGGTGGGTGCGCAGGGCGCTATCATCAGGCGGCAAGACTGGGGAGCCAACGAAGGCGTCACGGCCTTGGGACAAGGACCGCGATGGTTTTGTGATGGGCGAGGGCGCCGGTGTGCTCGTCATGGAGTCCCTGGAGCACGCTCAGGTGCGTCGCTACAACCTTGGAAGCATAGATTTGAGAGGTGGTTCCAGGCACTTTCGGAAGTGACAGGCCCTTATGTGAAGTCCAGCAAAATTCCTACGCATATAAATGCATTTATGACCTCATTCTGTGCAGTCTCTGAACTCTGTAGAAACTATTGTCAGAAGCGTTCTGGGAAGGGAGATAGATATGCAGCACAGCACAAGTGTGGCTCTGGGTGTGGTCTGGGTGTGGACCTGCACTTGTTGCCAGCTGGGCTGTGGTTAAAAGCAGCTGCCCCAGCACCTCCTGAGACAGCATCAGTTGACCGGATTCAGCAGATATGTGTGGTTGCTGCAGGCCCGCGGCGCGAACATTCTGGCAGAGTACCTTGGTGGCGGCATCACATGTGATGCGTACCACATGACAGACCCGCGTGCGGACGGCCTTGGAGTGTCCACCTGCATCGAAATCGCTCTCGCTGATGCCGGCATTGAGCGTGAACAGGCACGCCCTCCCCAACCACCCTTGTTGACTCTGCATCTGCTGTGCTGGCACCGATGCCGTACACTTTTCAGTTGTTGTTGCGAAGCGTTCGTTAGTGAGCAACACTGTTCAGGACTGCCCTTGGGGAGAGTGCTGCTGGGGCGTCTCTGCTGCATTTGCAGCTGAAGACATTGCTCCATGAAATTCAGGATCCCACACCCACCAAAGTTGAAGTTGTAGAGCATGCATGTGTGCATGCGTTGTAGTGAGACATGCGGCAGGGTGCTGCTCATCTAGTCATGAAAGATGCAGCTGGGTTGCTGATGTGCGGCGCTCGCGGGCGCACAGGTGAACTACATCAACGCGCACGCGACGAGCACGCTGGTGGGCGACGTGGCGGAGGTGAAGGCCATCAAGAAGGTGTTCCCCAGCATGAACGGCATCAAGGTGAATGGCACCAAGTCCCTCATCGGCCACTGCCTCGGCGCGGCCGGCGGCCTTGAAGCTGTGGCCACCATCCAGGCCATTCGCACCGGCTGGGTGCACCCCACCCTCAACCAGGCAAGTCCATCTGCACCTGTTTTTCCCATCCAAAGCGGTCACCGTGCTCCACTCGATGACCCATCTTTTGATACAGTCAAATCTTTCAAATCTTGCAAGAAGTGAACGCTCCGCCCATCTGGATGTCTGACCTTGCTTGAAAGCAGCCTCATCAATGGCAGAGTTCTTGAGAGGGCTGGCAAGACCTGGCTCCACCCCACCCTGAACGAGGCAAGTCCGTCCACCAGAGCGGCGCCTCCCAGTCAGTCATTCAGTCAGTCGATTACACCTTTTTCAGCCACCTAGGGCTGATCACATGTCTGACTCTGATCGTCACCCACCATCACATCCAATCATTCACAGAGAAACTCTGAGATGTTCGAAAGAGTCCCGGCACCAGAGCGCGGCGTCCCACTGCATCTGCTTTCCCTGCAAGTTTTCTGAGGGTATGCCAGTATTGCCATGTTCCCTGTCAAGTCTGCTCTGTCCTGTTGTCAAGCAGGCAAGCTTAGACATCGCAGTGCTTCTTGATTTTGCCCCACCAACTCAGAAAGAAGAAAGGGAATGCTTGCGTGCAGCAGAGGAGGGTGTTTTGGTTGTGAATGTAATGTAGTCATACCAATTTTTGCATCATTGTTCTCATTGTCATTGCTGAGCACGACAACATTGAGCCACCTAATATGATTCCTTTGTTATCTGGGTGAGTGCTGGCTGAGTTGAGTGGCATGCAACTGCGCAGGATAATCTGGTGGACGAGGTTGCAGACATCGACACTGTGCCCAATGTGAAGAGCCAGCACGATATCACTGCAGCAATCTCAAACTCGTTTGGGTTTGGTGGCCACAATTCAGTTGTTGTGTTTGCTCCATTCAAGGAGTGACGCGCTGCGAATGGACTGCTGTTTGTGTGAGAGGTCTGTGCGAGAGCCCAGTTAGGCATGTAGAGAGTGGAAAGAGACTGTTCTGCAGCAAGCATGATTGGTTTGAAATATTGACTGGTTTGGTGAGCCACCAGTGTTCAATGTGTGTGGTCTTTTCTTCAGTGGACGAGATGTGTTTGCTCGCCACGACTGGCTGCAGTAATATTGCTGTACATGCTCTGTAGATATCAAAGTATGTATGATTGCTTTCTCTGAGCCATTGAGCACTAGATGTCAAATAATAGGACAATGATGTTTGCAAATATGGATTGCAATATATTCTTGTCATTTACAATATGCACAAATCATCAGAATACTCATGTCAGTTTGACTGATGCATGCCTGCTCACAACTGATACCAGTACTGGTCTTCCACATGTGCACCTCTGACACTACACACAGTCCCACTCTACAGCTACGCAGCAACTAAAAAGGACTGCACACACATCACACCAGCCGAAGAGAAACCGGTCCGAAATGATACTGCAACAAAAGCAAAGGAACAGTGTGTGGGAGCTGCATCTGCCAGTTCTTGACCCATAACCCCTTCTCAAGCGGCAGACACGAGCACGTGTATAACTCTGCCTCAGTATCACACAGCAAGATGAACAATGCCCATGAATCCATAAAAACATCCCATAAAGCAATTATGGTCTCGTTATGGTGACCACACACTCCTCATGATCAGCAACATATAGGAACCTTCTTTTCCAAGCCTACTTGTCATCTCCAAGATAGCATCCTTCCCCACTGGCACACTTGCCCATTTTGCTCATGTCAAACCACTGTTCGAATTGAGAGCAACTTCTGTATGTGACAATGCATGACATGCCTCACGTTGAAGCCTGCAAAAATCCTACTCTCAACTTGAAAGAAACCCCACAGCAAATGAATGTTCGCAGTTTGAACACACTCCATTCCATAACATAGCCTATCGACACCTTATGCACTGCACAACAACTCTGGCTGTCCTGATACAAAGCTGCACAAGAAAACTGCTCCATCAGGGCCGGCTTAGAAAGCGCCAGCGCGGATGATCAGAGAGCCAGCAGCAGCCACTGCTGCACTGAGCGCGGCAGCGGCCACCTGCTGGTCTGCAATGGCTGCACTGCCGCCCTTGCCCACTGACACCAGCAGCTGCTTGGTCACCTGGTTTGGCTCCACCCCCTCGCGCAGCATCGCTCGGTGCAGCTCAACGCCCTTCTCCCTGTCGCGACAACATGAAACAATCAGCGCGCAGCACTCAGTGCACTCAGCTGAAGCACCTGACCTCCCTGCATGTGAAAGAACGCCCAAGGAGAGTCCCACTGACATCAAGGTTGACAAGGCGCACATAGCTATGGCGTCTCGGATAGACAGATTACTGCTGTGCTCAGGTCGAGAATGGAGCTCACCACTGCTGGGCACGTTCACAGGCAGCAATGAGGGCGTTGTACACATGCACTGTCAGGGGCACGCGGCGCCGCTGCATCAGTTGCCGCACACGCAGTGAGCCCTTCCAGTCCCCCTTCATGCTGCACACACACAGACATCCCCAGTTAATGCTCCGGCCTCTCTGAACACCCCAAAAGTCCGCCACAAAACGCTTTTGCCCCAGGGCAAAGGGATGTTGAGTCGTTGGGAAATGTGCTGTTGAAGAGCTCAACTGGCCTGACCCTGTGCACTGGCAACTGGAGCTCTGCAGCTCCGCTACACAACAAAAGGGAACGCCACCCACCTGAAGGCAGCAATGAGGCCGCAGTAGGCATAGTCCCGTGGCGTGTGGCCGACCTTGATCATGGCCTGGTACACAGCCTCAGCTTTGTCTGGGAGGCCCGCCATGCCGTAGGCAGCAATCAGTGTTTCGTAGGAGACAGCATCTGGCTCAGGGATCTCTGCGAACAGCTCCTCCGCCGCCTCTGCGCGGCCGGACTTGGCGAGCGCCGACATGGCAGTGTTGTACATGATCGTGTTGGGCACGATGCCCAGCACGCGGGCGCGCTCCAGCACTCCCAATGCCTGTGTCCAATACACCATTGAACTTAATGTCACATCTGAATCGCCATCGATTGTGGCTGCAGGAAGTTTACAGTGAAGGTCTTGAGTTTTTGGTCCAGTGACAAGGCTTCATGGCAGAGGAAGATAGTAAGAGCGCTAAAGCTTCGAGGCCTCTTCTTGGCAGTAGAAGAGACAGCTTCATCAGTTAAACGGCGCGATGCACAATGGCACAAATGAGGCGCAAACACTCACCTCATTCCATTTGCCGGCACGCTCATAGGCGAGCATCATGGCACCGCAGACAACCTCATTAAGTGGCGTCTTGGCGGCTGTGGGAGGGCGCACGGGGCGGCCAGGCAACTTGCTGCGGTGCTCATTGCCGCGCATCTCCAGGCCCCACTTTGCTCCCGGCACCACACTTGACACCATCTGCCAGGACAGAGACAAACACTCAGCCACTCCACTCACCCGCTGTCATGGCAGCGTCACTATGGTCACAACTCTGCTTTCCCTACTGATGCAATGTCATGGAAACACCTCCCTGTCATTCTGGTTGCATAGGCAATTAGTTGCGAAAGTGAGTGCCACCTCTTCCAGTGGTGTAGCAGTACCTGGGGGCGAACAAGGGCCGGGACGACGTTGCTTTGGACGCCTGGGATCTGCATGGGATTGGAGGTGGTCCTGGGTGCGGGCATCTGGGTCGCGGAAGAAAACAGGCTGAAGGGCTCCTCCGAGGCCGAGTCACTGCCAAAGCCGCTACCGGGCGCCTCTGGCATGTTTGACTGCCCTGGTATGTCATCCGGCAGCATGTCTGATGCTGAGCTGGCCTCACCCGAGGACAACACCTGGTGTGCAAACAACACATCAGTCTCATCGTGACTACTTCAGCACCTCAGCAACGCATGGAGTGAAACAGCACCCTAGCACTTTCTCCTCAACAACAACAAAATGTGAATGTACTCTGCGGCTTGTTAAGTAAGTGCACACCTGCTCAGCAAGGGCGATGGGCATGTCTCCATAGCTGCCCGCGCTGTGAAGCTCGCCGGTGTTCAGCCGAGCGTGCAGCTCGCGGCTCAGCGCCTCCGCAACATCCTCGCAAGGGTCCACCTCGCTGCCGCACGCGCTGGCGGTGGCCTCCCGGGCCACCCGCCGATTAGTCGCCGCCACAGTGTCCAGGGAACGCCGCGCCGGCGTCACAATGGGCGCCCATGCGCGGGAGAAGTCCATGTGGGACAAGTCTGCGGCAAAGTCTGAGTGCTGCTGGCCCATGGCCGGCGGATACCAGGGGTGCTGGGGCAGGGCCGAGGCAGTGTCCTCGTCATCCTCCGGGTGCGCAGTGCTGGCCGCGCCGCTGGGAATGCCGTCCATCATGAACACCTCCCGCTGTGGGAGTGCTGCCCCATGTGCTGCGTATGCCTCCGCCTCCAGCTCACTGAATACCTGCAAGACGAAAACATATTGTCAGCATTACTGTTCCACTGCACACGTTACTCCCATTAAGCTGTTGCGATGCTACTGAAGGAATCAAATGTTCAGAACAATGGCTAAACCCGCTAGAAGGTTTTAGACAGCTTGCAAAGTCATATATATTTGCTGGCATTCCATTCTCTTGCCAGCTAAGCTCGATGATTTGACTTGGAAGCACACCTGCTCAGCAAGGGCCCATTGTCCATGCTCGCCCATGGTCTTGAGCAGTGCAGAATAGGTGTATGCATTGGGCTCCACCCGGCTGGCAGACATGTCAGTCTTGAGGCGCTGCAGGGTGTGCAGCGCGCGCTTCCACTGCTTGGCATTGCCCAGCGCTGTGATCAGCGCAGTGTACGTCCGCACGTTCGGCCTGACGCCAGCCTGTAGCAGCAGCACAAGGCTATTAGCATTGCATTGGCAGCAGATAACAAAAGATTTTCAAACATCAAAGAGGTGCCTGCAGATCTTACTCTCCATGTTGCCCAGGTCCCAGTAGCTCTGCAGACTCACAGAATCATCTCGAGAGCTCTAGAGCTGTGAAGAGCTGTGCAACATGGAGGAATTTGCCATGCACAGAATCATTAGTCCACCACCCAGTCAGCAGCAAGGGAGCCTCACCTGGAGCATCCAGGAAACGACACGCTCTGCGCGCTCCCACTGGGCATCAGCGCCCAGCGCAGAGATGAGGGCGGTGCAGGAGACAACATCGGGTTTGATGCCCAGCTCCAGCATCTCATCAAACAGCTCCACTGCGCGCGGCCACTGGCTGCCCGCCGCGCATGCACTGATTGCCGCAGCATACGCGTGCCCTGCACCCAAGCATTGTAACCGTGTGAGACCACGTGGCCCCACACTGCAGACCACCAGTGGAGATTATCAAGGTCAAGAAACTTCTCAACCTCAATTCCAACATCCTGTCCCGAGCCCCTCAGACACAGATATGATGTGGTTTCTGCTTGTGTTCGACGCTCACGACAGGGTGTAGGATTGAAGGTTAAAAACCGGCAGTCAATGCAGCATCGGGTAGCACTTGGGGGCCGCACTCACACATGCACACATGCAGGCTCGCATAACATAAAATGCAACATAAATTGCAGCGGTAGCGGACCTGTGGGCTGGCAGCCGGCGGCAACCATGTCAGACCAGATGCAGAGTGCTTTCTCCCAGGCGCCCCCATCGGCTGCTGCACGCATGGCAGCTGTGTAGGCATGCACCGAAGGCGCGAGTCGGCTGCCGGTTGGGGCATCGCGCATCTGGTCATACATTGCCAGGGCGCGCGCTGTGTCTCCCTTGCGAGTGCATACCTCCAGCAAGGATGTGCACATGCGGCAGTCTGGCTCGCAGCCTGCCGCAATAGCATCATCCCACACCTGTTCCCCCACAAGCAGCTAGAGTCAGACAAAATCCAGTGCAGTCAGATAAGATGAGCTGTAATCCGTTAATGGCCTGTTCATGTTAGGTGGATAAGCAGGTCGAGAAGGCAAACAGACAACAATCTGCACCTTGAAGTATTAAGACAAGGGTCGGAGAACATCAGAAGTGACTAGTCCAGCAGATCTCTACACATTTGTGCAGAACCGCTTTCTCTTTTTAGATAAACTCACTATTCCTCTGGTTGCTGGCAAGAAGTGATGCCTGTTCAACAAACAGGTGCTGCTCTCTTACTGCTAACATGCAATTGCAAGTGCACCTTCAGGGCGCGGTCGATCAGGTTGCTGGCGAGGGCTGCACGCATGGCAGCTGTGTAGGTGAAGACGGTGGGGCGCAGGCCGGCACCGCCTTCAGCGACACGCGCGCGCATCCAGTCATAGATGCTCAGCGCGTGCAGCGCCTGGCCGTGCTGCGCGCAGACACGGATGAGCGTCGTGCACAGACGATCGTCTGGCGCATGGCCCATGCTCAGCAGCCACTCATGCAGCAGCAGAGCGCGCCGCCATGTCGCCTTGCTGCGGCCCAGCGCGGCCACCAGCTTGTCCAGCTCACGGTTGTCCAACCCCCGTGCTGACACCTGCTGGCGCAAAATGCTCAATGTCTCAGCCATTTGCAGCTTGCTGCTGCAAGAGCACACGTGAACCATTCTGCCTGCCCATGGTACCATCTGATACGATGGGGCGTATGGCAGAGGCTGCTCACAAGGCCTTGGCATATCAATATGCATCAATACCTGGCAAAGCAGATAAGCTGACTGGCATGAAGGTAAGACAGTTCAGTTTCAGGCCTGAAAGGGTACAGGTAATCAAAACAGTTGACAACAGTATGAAAGACACAAGATCTTCAGCTGTCACACTAAGGAACCAGACTGTTGAGATGGAAGTTGAGCCGCCTCACCCGCTGGGCAGGGGGCAGGTCTACGTTGGCACTTGGGTCCAGCAGGCGGTACAAGGCTTGCGGCAAGGAACCCCCATGAGGGCCAGAGGCATCCACCACCTGCAACACATGAGGTGAATTGGGAACTTGAACGAGCTTTGTCTGTCTAAATGGACGGGCTTTTAGGAACACCCAACCTTGCCCGGCCAGAGATGTAGACAAGGAGCAGGTGCAAAAATGTTGGATCTGCAAATGCTGCACTGCAAAAATACATACACATTTCAAGACAGGAAAAATTATCCTGAAGGTATCCACGTCAGTCCTTTACTAGCAGTGACGAGCAATCCAACCAAGGAATATGTTGTGACCAGCCCCCTCACCGGCAAGAAATCTGGCACTTGGAAGCGTTGCCCCTTCGTTTGCGGCCGTGTCTCCAAATCGAGCGTCTGAGCGCTGACTGCATGAGCCTGGTACCGGTTCCTGGACAAGCCCCGGCCGTCGAAGGATGTAGAGGGCGCTGCGTTGGCGTGTGCATTGAGGAAGGGCTTCTGACCGAAAGTAACAGATCCCCTGCCAGACTGGGTGAGGGTGTTCCCCGCCACCGACTCCGCTCCCGAAAAAAACTGCAAGCCACCGAGAGTGGCCACCACCATAGTTGCCACTCAGTACCCCTCACACTCTTCTGCACTCCTTATTCTTATTGATGGACGATGATATCGTGAAGGACGGTTGTTCCTGTGTCTTGTCGCGTGTAATGTGTCTTGCGCCTGCAGATCTCGTGTTTTGAAGCCAGCAGAAGTGCCTTCGTGTCCGATTTGTGGACTCAGCCCTTTTCTACTACCCTCGTTTTATTCGCTTTGAGGACGTGGCGTCGTCATCGCAGGGAAAACGTCCAGGGTTTCGGGGGATGGTGTGATCTTTTGGAGGGTTCTCAAGGGTTGATGGAGTTATTGTTGTCGTCCAATCCGGGATTGGCAATCCCCGTCGCTATCCAAAGCAGGAACACCGTCGGAACACCGTTGCTCGCCAACCTGGCAAGCCACGGTTTCTCGGGCTAGTCAACTGGTTCTCGAGAGCAAAGTCAGCAAGGGCCCGACTATTGCATTTTGCACTCAGCTCTCTTTTGCAGAAGCATCTGTTTGGTTAAGCTAGCAACGCGCTGAGATGGGGCTCTGTTATTCCTGTGTCGACAACGCATCTGTCGAAGTCATCGAGAGGGTATGCCTGGCATTCACGGTCCTGACGCTTTACGTCACTGGAATGAAAGAATGAAATTCGGTTGAAAGATTTACTTCACACTCACCCGGTTCATATGTTAGCCAAATGGCGTCAATCCGAATTAGGGCTTAGGTTCGTGGGATGTTGCAACGGAAAGTTCACACGTTGACTACACCTTCACTTATGAGCTAAACTTAAGCAGTACCATTGTGTAACAAGTTTAATGCCATTACTCTGTTTTGATTTGATCTAAACCGAGTCCTGTTGTGCAGTTTGGAAAATTCCATCGGATCGCTCAGCCAGGTTACAACTGCGTATGTTGCTGTTTGGGTAAGCAACAGCACTGAATACGCAGTCCTCCCCATGCTCATAGTGCGCCTCTTGAGCTAACAGCTGCGTTCTGGTACACACCAAGGCGCAGAGATCAACCCTGTCGCTTCGTGTGCGCAGGGGAGTCAGTGGCTGGGAGCCTGTCCCTGCGAGTGCAGCAGCTTGATGTCCGCTGTGAGACAAAAACGAAAGACAACGTGAGTGTCCAGCGCCTGCCCACACCAGCAGTCTGCTGGATACCTGCCTCTTTTACAGTTCCAGACTTTTACTGCAACTGTGAGTGATTGTGTCCTGTGCTCTGCTGCAGGTCTTTGTCAACGTTGTAGTCTCTGTTCAGTACCAGGCGCGTCTCAGAGCAACCCCTCATTGGACGTTTTCTTAATTTGATGTCCGTGATCAGGTGCCCTTGCATGGCACGCATCGAACCACATTACTCTGCCGTTTGGTGCGCAGGTCGAGAAGGAGAATCTGTACAGCGCCTTTTACAAGCTCACGGACTCAAGATCACAGATCACATCTTACGTTTTTGATGTGGGTGAGGATGCCTGCTCTTTGCAGCCAAGGGTGCCCTATGGATGACATTGGATCATTGCGAGTTCACTGGTCCCAGCACCTCTCGCAACTCTTGATGTTCATGCATGCATACACCAGTAGCATGCATGCGTTCATTTGAACATCTAGGTACTACGTCCTGGAACAAGTCTGTGGTGCTTGTCATGCAGTGCGTGCCACTGTACCCAAAATACTGCTGGATGATGTGTTCACGGTGAGTACTTCTTACTCCATGCTTGGCATAAAATTTTTAGACTGTTTGGCTAGAGGCAGCTGTGAACTGGGCAGTACGTCTTATGCACATGGAATGGTTGTGCTGCTGTAGACCAAGGAGGAGATTGCACACAGCGTGAAGGAGGAGCTCACAAAGAGCATGTCGTCTTTCGGCTTCATGATCATCCAGACGCTGGTCACTGACATCGAGCCAGACATGAAAGTGCGCGCGGCTATGAACGAGATCAATGCAGCGCAGCGCATGAGGTGAGCTTCTTCTGAGAATACTGAGGTTGTGGCAGCGCGTGGCAAGCGTGAAACAGTTGGCGTGTAAGTGCAGAAGTGTGAGTGTGCTCAGCCCTCTGCATCACGGCACATGATGCTACTACCCAAAGCTTGCAGCGCCTGTTGTGTACCATGCACTTAAGGGAGCCTGGCATGAAAGCAAGCGGAAAGAAGGTCCAAAGATAGAAACACACTGGACAGTAATTAGCATGCACTGCCCCCACTCTGTGTGAGTCAGTACCTGAGAAGGCAGTGTGAGCAGACTCTTGAAGCTTCATACAAGCCTCATGGCGGTGTACGCCGTGCAGGGTGGCTGCTATGGAAAAGGCAGAGGCTGAGAAGGTCCAGGTGGTCAAGGCTGCTGAAGGTACTGCTGCCATTGTTGCATGCATTGCCCATCCACATCACAGCCTCAACAAAGCAACGCGCTCTGCATTGCACATCCATTAATTCATCGCAGCCTGAGCTGAACCTCATGATGTTGTTTATATGTGCCAGATGCATGCACATGTCATGCTCACGAATCCATTTGCTGCAGATTTTTCTGGGAATCATGCGAGAGCCCTGTTGTCTGCTTCTGCGCAGGTAATGCGGAGGCGCAGTATCTTCAGGGTGTGGGTGTGGCGCGCCAGCGGCAGGCCATAGTCAACGGGCTCAGGGACAGCATCAAGAACTTTTCCAGTGACATCAGCGATGTCAGCTCCCGTGATGTCATCGAGATGGTGTGCCCCATCAGCTCTGCTTATTCCCCCTTCCACTGCATGTCTTCCTGATAGCCGCAAAGCTGCCCCTGTATGTTGGCTGTCAGATTTGCTGGCCCGAGCGAAGAGAAGTTGCACCCTGACGGATTGTGCTTCGGGCAGATGATGATCACGCAATACTTTGACATGCTGAAGGACGTCGGCAGCTCCAACAGGTACATCTACATTACTTCCCTGCTTGCTGCCAAACCTCCTGCTACCATCCTGTCATATCCAGTGGTGCATAGACGCGAGGATTCTGACCCGCAGAGGCTTGGGAAGAAGTATTAACCCTGCAGACAGCTTCTCGTGTGATGCCATCATACACTCGAGATGAAGCAATGAGCAGTCACTGAAATTTCTGCCTATTCAAGTCTCATGGAAGCAAAGTGGTTCAAAAGGGAAGTGTGAGCAAGGCAAGGCATGGCGCTGATGCTCTACACCTGGGTGCAGGAATTCGACGGTGTTCCTGCCACACTCGCCAGGCAGCATCGCCGACATCTCCAGCCAGATCCGTAACGGGGTCCTGCAGGGCACTACGGGCGCGCCACCGCCACCAGCAATGGAGCGCTGAAGCCGCTCTCATAGCAGCCAGCCATCAGCTGAGAGGAGGAGGGAGGCGCTCGCTGGCGAGTGTTAACCAGCATTTGGCGCTCGACAGACTCAAGTTGTGGGGATGACTTAGGGGATTGCTATTGAAAGAGTGCAGCGCTGAAGCCGCGTTCACAGCCGGCCAGCCATCAGCTGCGAGGCAGAGGTTGAGGCGCTCGCTCGAGGCGGCGAGTGACAACCAGCATTTGGCGCTAGACAGACTCAAGTGGTGGGGATAGTTTAGGGGATCTGCCATCCAAACAAAATCCAGCGCTGAAGCCGCGCTCACTGCCGCCCAGTGACAGATGATGTCTTCGACAATGAGTGGGAGCGGCAGACCCACCGTGGAGCAAAATTTCCAAGCCGCTCCATGCTTTCTCATGTTTCCTCAATTGCAGGTGTACTGCCTGCAGAATACAGGACTCTTTGTAGCTCAATGAGAATCTTGTTGCACAGCGTGCAAGGCTTGTAACTATCAACTGGTCACCCATCTGTGCGGTTTTGCTCGAGGTTCAGCAAGGCGCACGACAGTGGTGGCTGGCAGAGGTGATCATAAGGGCACTGCAATGTGTTGCACAAGTTGATGAATTGGGGTTTGCATTCGGTTTTGTTTGAATTTCTGTCAGTATTGCATGGTAAAGCATCCTCCACTGCTGGGGCATTGCTCTGCAGGTCCATATTGTAAGAATTGGGTGTCAGCAGGGATGTTGCATGGGGTTTTTGACTGGCATTGTCTTCGGCTGGTACATTGGTACAGGCCGCATAGGAAGAAAACAGCAATTAACTCACAAAGCATGTTGGAGTTGATACACTGGGGGTGCTTTGAAAGGATTCAACACTCTGGGACATGCGAGACAAGTGGTTGCTTTCAACCACTCTGGCAGGTACACCAGGAGATTGCCAGGCGCCTTGGTGCTGCTCATGCAATCTTCCAATTCCCCCAAGACCCTAGGGGCCTGGTACACAGGGTGCACGACAGAAGTACTCCATCGGTATTCTGCCATTTGTCATGACCTCAGGCGCTTCTCTTTCATGCACGGTAACATCCGGCGAAACTGCAGCTCATCAGGGGAAGCCGATTGCTGGCTTTCCCGGCTCGAGTAATGGTGTTCTGCCAGGAGTTCTGCCAGCGGGCAGAACGTTCTGCCGGCGGCCAAATACTTCTGCCGCGCACCCTGCTGGTTTAGAAGAATTCGGCCACCTTCTTCTGTCCCAATGCATTGCCATTTTCTGCTGCTGACTGCTTCTTGGCAAGCTCCTCTTCCTGCTGCTTTTTCACCTGGGCATCGAGACACACACACAG
Organism: Coccomyxa sp. Obi; assembly: GCA_020887355.1. Classification (NCBI taxonomy): domain Eukaryota; kingdom Viridiplantae; phylum Chlorophyta; class Trebouxiophyceae; family Coccomyxaceae; genus Coccomyxa; species Coccomyxa sp. Obi. The sequence continues at coordinate 706,969 of AP025000.1, forward strand.
AATATTCCGCATTATGCATGAACCAGTGCTCCACGTCCTTGACGGTCAAAATTGTTTGGATACGTGCTGCATACTTTTAAGAAACCCCCTGCACTGTGTGATCGACAAGCATGAGAGAACTATAAAGTTGCTATGGCTGGAATTTGCCACCTTTGCAATGAGGGGCCGCATCATGAGGATGTAGAACATTTGCAGGTATCGTTTGGTCTCTCTTCGTTCCAGGTCGCTGACATACTTCCAAAAGCTGCACACGAGCAGAAAGCACTCACCTCAATATAAGGCAAATTTGAACATCAACTGTGAACAAATAATGAGGAAAGTCCAACCCGCCAGAGACCTCACAAGAGAAAGTTACAGGAAGGCAGAAGCTGGTTGCAACAGATGCATGTGAGAGGAGAGCAGCTCCAGCTTTGACAGACACAAAATGAGAGGGAGCCTCCAATTCACCAGTGAGAAGGAGGCTCGGGTCACCTGTAGATCCTGCTCAGTGTCATCAGCCGATCAGCATACAGCGACCATGTGTACCTGCAGGCAGTCTTGAATCAGTCTTGCACGGCACCACAAAAGCGAGCAGTGGCCATAGCCTCCTTTTAGGAATCATCCAGTCTTCAAGCGAGCAAAATGTAAAACACAAGACGCCCCAGCTAACTTATAGAACCTAGCAAAAGCCTAGCAACAGATTCCTGGCATCTCCCATACTTTCATGACGTGCCCATCTTTATGTGGAACCACATCTGCCATGTGGTGATATCTGGTGAGAGTTGGGAGCAGGGCGCACTTCTCCTGCACTCGAGCCAAGGAACCCTTGGAGATCTGCAGCCAGCGGTCGGGGTTCTTTGTGCTTTCCTCAAAGAAGTCGGCCATGGTCTCTGCAGCCGCTGCTCCATGGTATGGGTCGATGTTGAAGCCTGACTTGTTGTGAACCACAATCTGCATGCACCATCACTGCATCAGATGCCATGAACCTGGGCCGGTAGGACCTCTAGAATTTCTCATGTTTGTTGTGTGAGCCAGCCGCAGAATTTCTCATGTTAGTTGTGTGAGCCAGCCTTTCCTCTTTCTGGCGCTCTCGCACGCCCTTGGTTGTCTTGTTTCTCTTGATCTTATGCCATCTGTAATTCCCATTGGCTCAGAATAGGCTTCAAAGGCAGATTTTGGAACTGTAGAGTCAATTTGAGAGGGGTACTAGTGTCACTTGCCTCAGCAGGGCCTCCGCAGATGGTGGCAAAGGTGGGCAGGCCACAGCTCATAGCCTCCACCACCGTCAGCCCAAAGGCCTCGTACAGCGCTGGTTGAACAAACGCCCCTTTCTTGTCTGCACAGCACCACTCAACTTAGTGCAGTAAAGTCTCATGTTGTCCTGAGCACCAAAATCCGTGCAGCAATCAGGCATGCAGTGCGCAGAAAATGGAACAAGGTGTAGGGCTGATGCGGCAAATGGAGCACTTGTTTAAGTGCTGGCATAAGAAAATTGAGGCTCACCGGCAATGTACCTGTAGAGCTCCCCATTGCGCACAGGGTTCTTCTGTGCCACCAACCACCTGCAACAAGTCATAAGGCCATGCACGGACCTTGAACAGTGCCCACGTCCACAACAGAGGAGACAGCAGCGTACTGCTCTAAGGCGCCCATGCATATCCAGCCACTAGAGTATCCGAGCAAATCTTTACTGGGTGGTTCAGCTATTAAGAAAGAATCCAAGTGCAGCACTGAAGGCAGCCTGAGAGGGTTACCTGAAGTTGCCCTGCAGGCTGTACTTCTCGATGATATCATGCATTTTCTGGCATTGATCCTTCTCCTCCCTGTCTGTTGTCTGGCTGGGGTCCACGACGCCGCCCACAATCACCAGGTTGCACAGTTTGCGCAGGCGCTCGTTCTTGCCAAACCACTCTGCAAGCCCTGTGAGGTTTTTCACATGGTCCAGCCGCGCCATGGAAAAGATGATGGGCTTGTCAGTGTCCTGCGCGGACAACCACATAGACTGTCAGGTGAAATCCAGAATGTCGCCAACAAAACCATTGCAAGGAAACCCCACCACCAAAAGGCATGCTGATGCTGGTGTGGGATGCAGTGCTGAACGTCGACAGGATGGTAAGACCGCAGAGGAAAAAGACAAGCTCCATGATGTGCACAGAACGAGGTTTTCAAGGGGTCCTGCGCCCACCTTGAGCACACCCTTGGCCAGGGGCGCCTCCTCCTTGCCAAACAGCAGCTCCTCAATCTCTGGGTGCAGGCTGGTCAGGCGCTTCTTGGTGTCACTATAAGGAAAGTAGATGTCGCTGTCTGCACCTGGACTGACGATGTTGAACTTGGGATCAAAGACATCGATGCCCTGTGCCCCAACCACAGCGCACTATCTCAGCAGTGTATGAAGCCTTAAAAGGTCACCAAACTGTAGACGCTACAAGTCAAAATACGTGCTTTCGTGAGAATGAACAAGAAGAAGTGGTGGGGCCATACATGCACAACGCGGTACAGGTCCGGCATCGTAAATGATTGGTGGTCCTCATACTGGCCCACATGATCCTGTGTGCCGGCAATCTCCTGGAAGGTTGAGGTGATGATGAAGTCACTGTGGTTCATGGCTATCACATCTGCTGTGAACTGGGCTGCGAAGTGGTAATCCGCATCCTGCTTCTTCCTGCAGGACCACGCAAATATTAACTTTGAACACAAATCAGAGTCAATGCCATCCCCCTTCATAATTTGCCATCCTCAATGCACCTTGTAAGCAGCACGCAGGTACCCATGCATGGATCTTTAAATCTGCCCAATGTATTGTCGACACGGCTCCTGCACTTCCTGCTGTGGCAGGGAGCCAGACAATGCTGACATGCTGCTCATGGGATGACAGGTGCACTTTCAAGGATGACTGGGTAGAACAGGAACAGAGCCAGTACGCCAGCACTCCATGTGAGGAGCCAGTACAAACAGCCCTGAGGTTGACACGCTCACCAGTAAACATCTGCATCGGGGTACTTGGTCTTCTCGAGCGCATGTGCGATGGTGCACTGGGTCACATTGAGGTGGAAGCACAGCAGGGAGGCAACCATGTTGCCATCAGAATAGTTGCCGATGATGAGGTCGGGGTGACCGCCCAGCTCAGCGAGCATCTCCCTTCCCACGTCCACCGCAAATTGCTCCAGGTATGGCCATACATCAAACCTGTAGGGGAGCATGCAGACTTTGACATTGCAAGCCTAGCACAGTGCAGCATGGCAGAGAAGGCACTTACAGATGCACATGGACGCTTGTCAACCAGGGCATTTCTTACCTGCTTCTTAAATGGTAGAGAGTGAAAGTGCTGCAGTTGGAACCTGTAAATGAATATATGTGCTGGCATGCACAACGCGTGGCTGCGCCCATGGTGCATCGTTTTCCTACTAACAGATGGGACACCGGCATGGACAGGCACAGTGACATGCAAGGCGGAGCGACCTGCCTGGAGACCCACTGCTGCAGGATGCCATTCTCATCGCGGAAGGGAACGCGCAGGATGCGAGCATTCTGGGTGCCACTGATGTGCTCGATACGCTGGTCACAGGAGGTGCCCTGGGCCTCGGGGATGAGCCGCGTGACAACCAGGATCTGGGGCACAACGTCCCTCAGCCCCTGTCGCCGAATGCGCGTCAGCATCTCCCGCTCCAATGCCCGCACTTGGTCCAGGATGTACACTACCTGGCATAAGTTAACAGCACATTCTGAGGCTGCTCAAGAGTGAATAGTGAGGATTTGAGGCCCTGAAATGAGGTCAAATTGGTGGGTATGCATGGGTGCTGCTGGACACTGGCATCTTGAGAGGCATGCACAAACACATGGGCTAAATTATTTACGGGTGCCATTGGAGGGATGGAGGAGGACAGTCCCACACACCTGTCCTCCAGTATCAGGCTTGCCTAGGACATTCTGCTGCCCAAAGAAGCCATGCGGTGAGAGGATGACCACCTTGAAGCCCATGGGGAGTCTCCCCAGGAACGCCTGCATACATCCCCTAGCCATCATCATGCTGCAGTGCCATTCGTCCTTGAGTATGGTTACTGAATGCATGTTCTCCTACATAAATGACTGCATGTTTTACAACAGTTCCATCACAGATGAGGTGGACATGACGCTGCAGCTTTGTCATGTGTGACCATGAGCTGTAAGTTTGAGAAGTGTATGCTCTCAGGTTGACTGAGGCTTGCCTGTAGCGTTTCAGGGTCGCATGCCTGCATGATGTCAGCAAGCATGTGCATGGTGTCTCGTACACGGCCCACAGTGTCCCCCCAACCCCTTTCAAATCCCATGTCTTGAGCCTTGATTGCCACCTGTTCGATAGGCGTCTGCAAGAAAGGCACCAATCAAGTGTCTTTAGAGAGTATCCAACAGGGAACAGTAGTAGCAGCAAATTTCACAGTATGCATTACAAAGTCATGTTTTACAGCCTATCATTCCTCTACATAACAGAAAGCCATATTAGACGTGATGACAATTCAAGGATGCATGCAGAGGAGGCCTAGATACCTCAGGATCATAGCGTTGGAGGTAATTTTCTGCTGCATCCAAAGCCCTGCCCATCTCTTGAGCACTGCCAATGCGCTCGTTGAGCATCAACGACTGGCCATTGTAGGACAAGGTGCGCAGGAAGTCAAAGATGGGATGGAAATCTGCATTGTTGGAGGCAAACAGTCTTGAAGATAAATGCCTGCATCACATCAGAGAAACAACGACATGAAAACTTAGGCTTACAGGGTCTCCCAGACGTTATGTGCATATCTCAAATATGACATACCAACACTGTGACAAAAACCTACCAACCCACTCATATACCTGTTGAGGAATTTGACGCCTTCTCCAATGGAGGACGGCCTCGTCATCTTTGGGAAACGGGAGTTGAATGGTTCAAGGTCAATTTCCAGCTGCCAGAAGGCCTCGGACGGGTCTCTCTTGCCCTCTGCACATCAGCATAGTATCATAAGCAGAATCGATTGTCCTTCCAATTCTTAAGGACTGGCCAGAGCCAATTATGGCAAGTCAGCTGCAGAACTGAGACATTTCCCTCTGTTTTGCCTGAAGGACACTATCTTTGCAAAGGGTTAAGATTTGAGATGGGTGTGCAGATGACTCACTGGCCAACTTTTCCTTGCATGCCAAGTAGTCTGATATGGTCAGGTCGTCCACACGCATCGAGCCCACGCAGATGCGGCAATGGAAGGAGCGACCGGCGCTCGGGCGCAGAGCTAAGGCAACGCAGTCATCATGTACCACCGCCTGTCATGCCATGTAAAGCTGTCACTTGCAGCACCTTTCCACTCGACCCTAGCATACAATATCCACAGGGCGTGCCTCTTTATATGTGGAGGCATTGACTTACACCATGTATGCTCATTTTCAGGCATAATGCGCAAACAAAGCCTCACACATAATGCCTTAAAAATAAGCGTACATGCCGAAGTGCATACACGAGCATGCAAGGAATAGAAATCTCACCTCCTGACACCATTCAAGCTGCTGAGCGAATGCAGACTCGAGCAGTTTAGGTGATTTAAACTCTGCAGCGATGCTCTTCAGCTCATCTTGCAGGACATGAGGCTTGAGGATTGGGTTCTTTCTGCCAGCTTGTAATGTCCTGCAACAGGTAAAGCGCTTTTGAAGATGGTCATTGCCTGTATTCTGAGGTCAAAGTGTTAGCTTCTCGTGACCTGATGAGGTTACCTGTTGAGCAGTAGAACGATCTCATTCCTGTTTTCTGCCACAGCTGCTTCCAGATCCGCGGCATAAGATGGAGTGCGAGAATTCTCTCGTACCATGCTGCAAGCATGGCACAGTAGGTGTCACACAAGCATAAACCGCATTCTAGGCAGACGCAATGCAAACGTCAAGAGGGAGTCAGCACATTCTGTATTGTGTTGTGTGAAGGCCATGCAAGTAATTGTAATGATTTTAGAGCTCTCATGCAACGAATGTTTTCCAGATGTGCTTGATTGAGAGAAGTGAAGTGGCGCAATGACTAGGCATGCAGTGTTCTGAATGAGGGTGATCAGCCCTCTTATTACCACCTGATCAACAACTACATCACAATATCCCATTTTCAACCGTACTATGCGGTTCCGATGCTTCAGAGACGCACTTAAGACGGTCTTGCAGGTGCGCCAAATCTCTCGTAACCTTCTTTCACCGTGCTGTATTCCGCCGATTCACACAGATTCTCCCTGAAAAAGCACAGGCGTGGGTTTCTGTCATTATAAACACGCTGGATCCGCCTAGTCTGTTCCTTCCTCGAAAGAGAGATGCTTTGTCGGACGTGATCACGTGGATGACGCAATCTTGCCTCAGATCATTCTTGGACTTCGAGTCTATTTTGAGGGGTGGGCAATACCGGTACATCAAAAATCTTCATCTTAGAAATCTAAGGATCTCTACTTGCCATTGGCATTGCACGGGCGCATATGGAATGGGCCATAGGGGCCTTCTCTGCTTGATATTGCGCTGGTGGAAAGGGCGGTTTGGTCGGCTCAAGCTCTTTAGAGTGCCAAATTACTCATTCATTCATCGGACACAAAGATATCTCACTGCCACAGGTGCTGCCAGGAAGGGGGGCAAAGGCATCGATATCTATCTGGCATCTGGCTCACTGGCCAGGTTGACTGGACACGGACATCTGTTGGAGCAGCATTGGTAGTTCTGGCAAGGGCCTGGGACTGGAAGCCTTGACACTGTCTCACTTTCACAGTTAGCCATAGTAACGCAGCTGCCGCCATGTTCAGATTGAAGAGAAAAAAAGATAGGTGCAGAATGCTTCATGGTGGAGTCAACTTTGCTATATTTCTGCTTTAAGACACACGACACAATAAAAGCATTCTCACTCCCCCGCTTTTGTTGCCTTCTCATTGGATGCTAATTATGGTACATGCTCGCAGCCCTAACAACTGCAACTAACTCAATTCGCTGATCAGCTTCAAATTCCTCCCAACAGCTATGCCAGCTGGTCACAGCTTCTTCTCGATGACGACATGTGCTGGCATGAAAGATTGACAAGCCCCACATGGAAATGCAACAAGACTGAAGCAATCACAGCCACCAGTGAGTTTGACTTAACACCTCCCTACCAAGTGGCAATGATATGCTGCTCCTAGAAGAAGGGGTCCAGTCTGATGTCATGCTCGCGGGCCACCTTCTTGCCAGTGCACAGGCAAGCAATGCACATGACTTTGCCGGTGCCTGAACAGGATCCGCAGCGCTCTCCCGCAACCATCACTGGTCCATTGCTTGTCTGGCTGATGAGTGGTATTTTTGTTCCCTCTCCTGCTGCTGCACCAGACGCAGAGCTGGCAGTGGAGGCCGCTGTGCCTGGTGAAACAGGAATTGCCCCTTCCCCGCTGCAAGCACCACATGTCACATATCCGCATCCCTGCGCATGCGCACACCGCTGATGAGTTAACTGCAGATAATGTCCTTGCATCAAATCCTGATGCAAGAAATGCTGCAGATGAAGCTCTTTGCACAGACAGCTCCATACTTTTCCTATCATTGCATCCCCCTGATGTCCATCTTGACAGGACACTACAGTCTTCAGTACTGCAGTAATGCTCCAGGTTCTACCCCTAGTCAGAGGGTTGTTCACTCGTATTTCACTGCGCTGATGCATAGTCACCAAGGAGGGGGGGGGGGGGGGGGGGGGACGTCTGAGATTTAGTGCTGTGTAGTGCGACTTAATTTAGATCCTGTGCACACACTGGGCTTGGTGCGAACCTCGCAGTACACACAGCGGGTCTTGGCCTGCAGCTTTGCGTTGTTGACTTCCACCACGAGCAGTGTCGACAGCACGCCCACGGCACCGCCGCAGAAGGAGGCCACAATGGGGTCCACTTGTGCCAACTGTGCCGGCAGATGCATGGACCGTATAAACTGCTCATATGATGTGCCTTCGAGCACAAAGAAACCCATGTGAGTACACCTGTGCTCGAAAAGGATTTGCCAATTGAGTGCAGCAGCAACCATATGCTGCAAAAGAAAAGCAAAAGCAGTTCAGAACGTGGAGGCAGACGAGGATCTAGCAAGGATGTGTCCAGGACTGACTGATCAATGTGCCCCTGGACCCTCAACAAGGATGGCCATATGGGATGCCACATATGAGGCATTCTGGGCGAACATCACACCTCCAATGCCCAAGCGCACTTCCAAGATGGGAGAGAGCAGGCCGCCGAAGATAATGATGATGGCACAAGCTGTAGCATAGAACTGGAAGTACACGTTGATCGTGGCATCCGTCAGGGGGGGCAGAAGTGGCAGGGCACTGGGGTACCTCTCGTCCCCAAGTTCCTCCTCCTTTGATCTCTCCCCACCCTGGCCAAGACCACAGAAACCAGTCAACACCTTTGCACGCAGCCATGCCAGAGACCTGCAATTTGAGAGTTTGGCCTCAGCACATCAACAGGAGCAAAGACATTTCTATCAGTCGATATGGTCATGCAGAAGGCCTGATTGAAAGCTGGCTGTTCTCGTCCAAGAAGGCAGGATGAAGAAACAGTTTCCATGTGCAGAAGTTTCGATAGGGGCTACCTTGATGCGTTGCTGAATCCGCAGCCGCCGAACTTCCTCCATGAGCAAGAAAATTTTGTTGCGCCGCGCAGAAATGTTCTGACTGATCTCCTCCAATTGCAGCTTTGCAAAGTCCTGTGGAATCATGCCAGGTTTGAGGCCACGTGATCACAATCGGATAAGTGGAACACATGCATGCATTCAAGGCTCCAAGGGGAAGCATCTACTTACCCTCACAGATTCCCGGCTCTCAATGATGCAAAAGTTCTCTGGCAACGCCTCCGTGTCATAGGCCCTGCAGGAGTGACAACCTCAGTGAACACCTGGCATGAGTGCGCTGCATGCTCCCGACTCTTTCCACGGCCACAACATACCTGGAGGTTTGACTCGATGATGAAGACTCGCTCTGGATATTAATCCTGTTGAAGTCACTTTCCTCGGGCGTTGCAGTGCCTGCACTGGCTAGAGACCTGTGCCTAAGCCTTCGATGCTGAGGCAGCCTTCTGAGCCGTAAACTGCACATATTCTGTACGAACGGATGCTGGACACCGCGCATCATGCCATTCTCGAGCAACTTGTTGACAACCATCAGTATTGGTTGGGAGTCAGTCCTAGTATGACACCTTGCCTGCTGAGCAGCAAAATGTGCGTCCAAAGTATCAAAGATGGGATCTGAACAACAATGCCTCCTGCTCCCAGCTCAGGATGGGTCTGGAACAATCCTAGTACGCAGAAAATTTTGTTCAGACCACTTGATTTTCCAAGACAGAACCAGGACTAATGTATCGTGCAGTTCAACACCTCCTGCTGCTGTAAGGATCCTGATCGACGGAACAATCAATTTGCAGGGATGTTAAACTCTATCCGATGAAAACCCACGTGGAGCGTGAGTCATCAGTTGCATCAGCCACAGACTGCCACGCCCTGTGTCACTCCCATTGTTGCATCACAGAGTCATTTACAGAGAATTCTTGACGTCTTTGAACTCTTAGATTGTGGCCCGATCGACTTACCAGATACCAAGAGCTGCGTCTTACTCAAATCCTATTTGGCACCCGCTGTTTGGGGAGAATGCTGTAAATCTTTCACATCACCTGGATCTTTTCATATTGAATATACACTTTTTCTTCGTACTTTCCAAAGTGTCGCGATGATGACTGCAATGCAACATTCGTTAAGCAAGGGATGTCCAACACTAGGTCCACGTCATGCCCGGAAGCAGACAGCGAGGCTGCTGCAACCTTCTTTGCAGAATTCTGTGTGCAACTTTGGGGGGAAGATGAGGGAATCGGTGCAGCTGCATCAAAGACAAGTGGCCAGCAGGTGCTATACATCAGGTGACTCTGATCACCAGGAGGCAGAGGACAGCAGGCCAGCTGTTGTGCTGTCTGACGATGAAGAAACAGGTAACGACAATGTCGTTCTGCAAGGTGTTCCTTTGCATCGTAATGCAGGGGAGAAGAGGCTGGACTGACAGTAAAATTAAAGAAGCTATGCTGGTTCTCTTCTGCCTGCTGACATGCTGATGCTACACCCGCACCAGCACCAGATCAATACATGAGCACAGGCTGGTTGTAATTATCACAGAGAGTTCTTGACAAGATTGAGAATGGACGAAGTGCAAGGAAGGCTGTGTTGGACGTTCAGCACGAGGTGTGGACATGCACAGGAACTTCACGGGTGTGGGACAATGAGGGACCTGTGGCGGAGCACAGAACTGGTTCTAAGGAGCGATGGGGTCTTTCATCTTGGATGCTTGGGAAGAAGCACCCTGGGATAAGCACAGTTCTTTTGGGAGCTGCAGGGGCGAGTCTATTAGGTGTGTGATTTTCCTTGAAAGATTTTTAATTTGATTGGTAGTCCATTGAAGCTGCCTTGTATGTTCTTGAACGGATGAGCCCAATTACTCTGGAATGCTCAGTCATTCCTGTGCATCCCAGGTGGAAGCATTGATTTTTCTGGGCCACAGTCAATTGCAACTGCCCTGGGAGTGCTGGCAGGCATCATTGCCATTCATGAGTGCGGCCACTTTGCCGCTGCGCGCTTGCAAGGCATCCATGTAACAAAGTTTGCCATCGGTTTCGGGCCTCCGCTTCTAAGCTATCAGGTACTGGCTGGTACCATCAGGTGGCCCCATCACAAACCATGAAGACTTGACCATCTTCATGAATATGTTAGCAATCTTGTCACACAGGCTAGTAATATATCTGCTGCCCATTTGCAGGGAAAGGAAGTAGAGTACTCATTTCGGGCCATCCCTCTGGGTGGCTACGTTGCCTTCCCGGACGATGACCCAGAGAGCAAGTTTGATCCTGAAGACCCGGACCTCCTGAAAAATCGGTCCATTGCAGAGCGTGCCCTGGTCATCTCTGCAGGCGTCATTGCAAACGTGATATTTGCTTTCAGCATCCTTTTCACGCAGGTGAGCCTGCAGACAGGATGCATGGTGTCCCAGACACATCATGTTTTGCCCTCTTGGGACCTTGCGTCTCTTGAGCTGCTGTGAGTATCAAGTTGTACCAGTTCCGCCTGTTGTCAAGGAAGAGGCGTTCATGGACTTGCTTAGTGTGTTTCCTTTGCTGTGAGTACTCTAGTCTCGGTGATGATTTGCGTCGGAAAGTTCTGACGCACCAACTGCATGCAGATGGAAGTGCTGCCGAAGCCAGTTTGGTGCTGTAAAATGCGCAGGTCAGTACAGTTGGAGTGTCGGAGAGCATCTTTCGGCCAGGAGTGCTGGTGCCTGATGTGAACCGGGCCTCCCCTGCGGCAGAGGCAGGCCTGAAGCGCGGCGACATCATCCTTAAGGTGGAGAATCTAGAGGCCACCGCCAGCCGCACCTCCATCCCCCGCGTCGTCCAGTACATCATGTGCGCTGATGCATAGCTCTTACCCGCACCAGTCTGCAGCACGGAAATACTCATGTTTAGAGGCAATGCATGCTGTTGTTTTTCGAACGGATGCCGAGGCTGCTGTATTGTTTGCCATGTGCATGCCAGTCTTAGCACTGTCTCATCAGTGGTTTCTACCAGAGATGGCTGCCAACTTATGCACAGGATGACTCCCATTGTGCTACAGAGATCACCCGGAGAAACGGCTGGATTTCACAGTGTCGCGCGGTGGTGACATCATGCACATCCCCATCACACCCGAGCTTGCGGCTGACGGCGGCGGCCGCATCGGTGTGTCCCTGGCCCCCAACGCAAGTATAAAGCGCCGCGCAGCAAAGGGTCTTGGCGAAGCGCTCTCCCTGACGAGCTCCGAATTCGCCCGCCTCACCAACATTGTGACTTCTGGTACGGCCCCCTCAATCTAGCCTGATTATAATCAGGAATGGCTGCAAAAGCTTTGTACTGATGTTGTATTTTCCGAAATGACTTGAGAAATGCAGCAAATGTGAAGGGTGATTGAAAAACTTAGACAGCATGTGAGCCTCAAAGCTTGACAAGGGTTTGCATGATTGCATGTCCTACTGCTCTGATGGTGAACTCCTTCACGCACGCATGCATGCACCATGATGGAGGTAGCATGCTTGGGGTGCAGGCTTGCAGCAACTTGTCTTCAATTTTGAGAAGACAAAGGAGAATTTGTCTGGGCCTGTGGCCATCGTGGCGGTGGGTGCAGAGGTGGCGCGCTCTGATATATCCGGCCTGTTCCAGTTTGCAGCCATCCTCAACATCAATCTGGCTGTGATCAACATCCTTCCATTGCCAGTAAGCGCTCTCTCCCTCCATGCTCTGCTAGTTCACCGCGCCCTTCACCCACATTTACTAACCAAGCCGCTGCCCTAAACTACCTTCAAGCAAGCAAGGAATGCATAGAATGCGGAAACACCAACTGATGCAATCCAATAGCGAAAGGGGCCTCCTTGAGTTTGGTTGGCGATTGTTGACTGCTTGTTTTGGCTTATTTGATGCAAGAATGCTTTTGACTGGGCCCGCTTCCGTTCAGGCGCTGGATGGAGGGTATCTGGCGCTGCTGTTAGCAGAGGCAGTCCGAGGAAAGAAGCTGCCAGCTGGGGTGGAGCAGGGCATTGTGGCATCAGGCTTCCTGCTCATCACCGCTGTTGGGCTGCTGCTCGTGCTGCGGGACACACTAAACCTCACACTGGGCAGCACTGGGCTCTAATCAGACCACAGCAGCTGTACAATGCTGATGTCTGATGTCTGGTGCAAATTATATGCCGTGGTGCTGTAATGAAGCTGCAGATGAAGTTGCGGGCTGAAGAAGGGCATCTTTGTGTCCCAGAACATGAGTGACGAAGATGTGCCATGTACACTATGCCAGGCTGGGGGCTGCACAGCATGTGACATGTGAGATGACAGTGGTATCTGCCTGGCAGAATTTATGAGTGGGCCATGTCGATTTGAAGCAGGTGCAAAATTCAGGGATGAAGAAGTTTTATGTGATTTGCACTGACATTCTTTTTGTCTGGCATAGGATTCAGAGGAGGTATTGTGGCATGTTGTGAATGTATGATGTAAAGGGTGGGCTTGCTCCTTTTTTGTGGTCAAGAAGAGTTATTTTTGATTGGTGCACTTGGCATGGGGTCTGCTCTATCATCCTTAGCCAAACCTTGTGACCATTGCATGTTACTGGTTGCAACTCACTGAAGTAACTGATATTTGCATGCATGCACATAGTACAATTCCGTGCAGCTAGCTGGTAGCAAAGTGGTGCCTAAACTCCGGCATGAATCCATAGAGATTCCACATTTAGCGTCCCGAAGCTCTGCAAGAGGATATCTCTGGGATGCAGGAAGGAAGGCAATTACGTCTAGTTGCGAAATGATTGAAATGCCTCTCAGTCTCACCGATACCTTTTCTTGGAAAATGTGAACTTGGCCTGCCAGGTGACAGATGTGTCCACAGAATCAGGGCGCGCGTCCTGGAGAGCCAGACGGCTGCACCGCTTGCATCGCCACGCGCCTGTTGGATTGCAAGACTGATTTTTTCACAGTTTGAGACCTGAGGGAGCATCGAAAGATCGAGACACGCAGGTCCTAGGCTCGGCTGGAGCTGCAAGGCAGGCAGAGGCTGTGCGTCGGGTCCCCATATGCACCATGAGCAAGACGGTCAGCTCCTTTCCGGCATCCTGTCTTGCTTTTTAGTATGTTGCCTTCGTATAGTTTGCGCACGCACTGCTTTGGCGTCAAGTTACGCATGGAACATGCTCTAGTAATGGAACCTTGGCGGTGACAGCATCGGCCGATTCCCATATTCGCCCATGTCCTTGAGATGGTCGTTCGCCAGGCGTTTTGACTTTTCAATCAATGATAGTGTCCAGGCACAAGCGGAGGCTGCAGCAGATTCCCCTCACAAGTGTTAGGGTCGGCTTGCACCAACCGTACACCTGCGCAGTACAATGTCATACTCACAGTCGAATTCATCTTTGCCATGGATCGTCCTTGCTTTTCTGAATTTCTGATGAACAATGGATGCACAGGTGTCATGGATGCGCAGCACTGAGCATGACGGGCTTTCCAAGACGAGTCGCTTCCTGTCGACGTCTCGCCAGCAACGATCCTGAAGCTCCCGATCTGGAATCTCCTCTGCTTCTCAGCAAGCTTAGCGGATCCTTTTCAGCTCCAGAGCTAGCCCACAGACAGCAGCAAGCAAACACAGGGCCCGGTCTCCTGACCAGGATCAGTCCAAGGAGGATGGGACCACAAAAGCACAAGCACTTTCAGCAGCTGGCTTTTGCCTTCCTGGCTGGCGGTGTGCTCACCTACCTGTGCACAAGCATCATGGGCAAAGCTGGGACACACCTGGGCTTCATCAGCAGCCAAGCATCCTTCCTGACCAGGTGTTCCCTTTGCTACTACACCAAGTAGCAGCTGTGAACGCATCAACATTTGTCAAAACCTCTGCTGCATATTGAACCCCTGTCTGACCACCGTGATGGTGTAAGCTATACAAGATTGATATCTGCAGAAATGAATCAATCCAAACACTGCTGGAGTTGAGATCAAGCGCTGGTCTGGGGTGACTGTGACAGGCCAGCGCAGCCACTTCCATGTCCGAAGGTCGATCCTCCGCGGCTGCCACCGGGAGTTGGGCTGTCCCCCCTAGCACTGGGCAACCTGACGGGGGATGCCTCTGCCACAACAGACCGCCTGATTGTTGCAGTCAGGCACTCCGAAGTGAGCCTTCTCCTTTTGTGTTGTGCTGGTCCCAAAGGCCCCAAAGTATTTGGTTCAACTTCATCCATCCTTCATCAGCACAAAGTACCGGCAGGCTACTGGCACAGCAACCAATTGCGCTCGGCCCATCTGTTGTCTCTGTTGCTCTTTTTGGAGCGGCTCAAAGGAGCCGCAGGAACTGAGTGGGAGACATCTGGCCGAGTCTCCTTCATTTACACCCCACAGGATCCTCACCACTTAGAAGCCTACTGGAGTGGCAAGGTGCACCGCTTTTACAGGCGAGACCTGCATACCCTGGATATCAGAGAAGGCATGACGGAGGTGCGAGCCGCACATGCTCGCCCACCACAGCAGCCGATGCTTTTGAAAGGCTCGCCTGCATGCATGCAGGGCGCACGTCCCCTCAGCAGCCGCCCCGACCGGCATCATGCCTCGGGAGCATGGTAGACAGCTTTTGAAAAGAACTCGGATTGACACCTCTGACACTCACTGTGACAGGTAGAGCTCAGCAGGGACGATGTGCTGCGTTCAGGACACATCGTGGCTGGACATCTATCTGTCGGAGATTCCCCACGTGGTCTACCAAGTGGATGATTGGGACAAGACGGAGGGCGCGGAGCACCGCACGCTGGTCAACAAGGGCAACGAGGCGATGGCGTACCTGCAGTTCATCATCGACTACTGGGACCGCCTACCCGCCTCCATGGCCTTCATCCACGGCCACAGGTACTTTGGACACTCACAAAAAGTCATATCCTCTTTGCATGCCTTCGCCAGACTCCCGTAGGTGTTCATCGGCAGCGGTGCTGTGGCATCAGCCGGATTGTGCGGCACTTCATTTGAAAACAGTGGTGCGGTCCCCAGCAGTGGCGAGCTCTTTCTATCGGGGCCTTTGCAAGCCTGATGCATGTTTTCAACAGGACATACTGCTCATATATTTGTAATCCGCAAACTGCCAATGGCAGACCAGTGAGGCTTGCTTTTATTATTTGCTTTTAGCCAATTTATATGCTTTTATTAATTATGGCTACCATAGTAAGGTTTGACCAACAACAAAACCCATTTGCAGGGGAACATGGCACGTGGAGGATCATGTGCCGATTCTGCGGCGGCTGCGGTGGGGGGAGGTCCCCTACGCCAACCTGCGCTACCGCAACGGCCCCCACAACCGGCTGCGCTGGAAGTGCGGCAATGAGACCGAGGACCCGAACTTCAGGAAGTTTGACTGCAACTGGGTCGGCAACTGGATCTACCCGGGCTCCCTCAAGCCGCGCAAGGAGAAGCTCATCACCCCCATGAACAAGGACGAGTGGATCGACTCCGTGGAGCTGACGGAGGTTGGCCTGCGCCTCTGATCCTTCACTCCCATGCCTACTTTGGACGCCTGATGACTGCTCCTGCTTGATGTGTCAACTTGCAGCTGAAGTGCATGTGAATGATGGGTCCTGTGTACTACACAGTGTACTGTGCATGTTGATAGAGGAGTTTGCAATCTTATCAAACACCTACTTCTCCTCCCTTCTCCCAATTCTGGTCTCCTCTGCTAGTACTCCTATCTAATTGGCCAGAACGAACATCAGGGTGAACATCCTGTGAGAGGTTGTCGTGTGGAACTGACACAATGGAGCGGGAGGTTTCAAGTATTGAGCCAAGCTGTGATGCTGTGCTGCCCAGGTATGGGACCAGACGTTTGAGGAGGAGCTGGGTCCCATGCCGCACACCATCCATGGGCCCTGCTGCGCTGAATTTATCGTCTCGCGCGAACGCATTGAGGCACACCCGAGGTGACCACCAACTCAAACTGAAGCATGCCAAGATGCACTGAGCAAGGAAGTGCACAAGGCCCTCGTCAAGATACACTCCAGCGTCCAGCCAAGATACACTCGTCATCCACCACCCAACTGATCAAAGCCAGACCCACAGGGAATGAAGGCGCTGTGTCAGTCTATTTTATGAAGGATGCAATGCAGGGGGCAGGAATTATTCTCACACACTTAGCTCTACAGCCCCCACCCAGGGATTTTCTTGTTTGCAACCCTGATTCCATTGCATTCAGAAAGAAAAACATTACAGTGAAGGCCCATTTACCCCAACCCTAAAATTGAGAAAATGGCTTCTGTCGATGCAGGGAGTTTTACGTGGGCCTGCGCGACTGGATAGTGGACACGGAGCTGGACCGCTACAGGAGCGGCCGCGTGTTTGAGTACATGTGGGCCATCATGTTCGGCGAGCCGGCCGTCACTGAGCCCATCGAGGAGTGTGACCTGCTGCACTGCAGGTCTGTCCCAATACTTCATCCAATTAGTTTGAATTTTAAAGGTTTAATTGAAGACTGAGAGTGCCCCTGAGTAGGAACACATGCTGCTGCTTGCACTCTGGAAGTGCTCTGTGTGCAGTGAAAAGATGTGCTTGGGCTTCCTCGTCACAATTAATGTTGGAAGGTACCTGTGGCTTTCGGCAGACGCTGGAAGAGCTAGCAACTTGGGCTTCAGATGCATGTTACAACCTCAATGTCTTATCACAGTGGTTGCTTGTGCAGTGAGGAGGACAAGGCGGCTGCGGCCGTGCCCACGGCTCCGGCCGCGCGCCACTATATCACAACCACCAACACCAAGGATGAGGCGCGGCGTCGCGCAGCGGAGTGATCAAGATACTAAGCAGCTTGGTATCACCCTGGGCGCATCCCCTCAGATTATGTCAATATGGAGGCAGGGTACAATATGCAGCATCAAAGACAGCTGAACCCGAGGTGTAGAGCGTCATTTAGTGGCTGCCGGGACACCTTAGATGGGGGTCGTTGGGGAATTGGCCAGATTGTGAGGCTTTTCAAAGAGATGTTGCAGATCACAAAGATCCTTAGACGTGGCTACCAGGCACTAGGAGTTCTCTCTTCTTTGGGTATGACGGCTCATGCCAGATCCACCAGCTGTGAAGCGTGAAAGTAATACAGTTTAAGATCAACAAAAACCTGTTGGAACGGTTGAGTGAGACTGTCTCCCATCCAGGGTCCCCAAGACATCGATTTAGACACAGTGCAGAACCTCGAGGGATGTGCAGAAAATGAACGAGGTTTTGCCACCCTGCCTGTGATGTTGGACATGACCCAAGACAAACATTAACGGAGCTAAAAAATGGGTGCGATTTGCAAGAAAGGGGTTCATGGTAGCACAGGAAAGGTCAGCTTATACATGCAATTCTTGCAGTCATGTTGTTTAAGGCAGCTGCTGCCGTGGTGTCAATTGTGGATCTGAGACCTGGGCTACAAGCCCACAAAGTGGTCAAAAGATAGTCTTTCAGTCCCATCTCCGGGACCAGTGCTGACGTCAAAATAAGTGAACCTGACAATGAAGTGGTATGTGCCAGGCCACCTTTCTGGGAGTAGTTTATGCAACTTACCAAACATTGGTGTTTGTTGAAAGTTGGACGTTCTTATTAATATCACTCATGTTTCCATTTGTTATTTTTCAAGTGAGTGTTTTACACAGTACCCACTTGCATGTCTTCAGCGCATCTGCTTGACATTCCATGCAGATTTTCAAGCAACTTCAAACCACAACGTTAGGCATATTAACAGGTCACAAATCATCAGGGTTTTGGGCATTGTAGCACTCGCTCTTGGTTCTTGAGCCTTTCTGTAACCAGTCTGTGTTTCTTCATTGATATGCTGAACAGCACCACATCCTAGCTGAACCAAACCAAAGAACTTTATCCATGTGGCCACACTAGTAGTTTCAAGAGGTCAGCGCAGATTCATGATCACAATTGAGCGCGTTGGAGCTGTTTTGAAGCCACCTGCGGCTCTTCAGACCTGCACCTCCTTCTGTGAATCCTGCAGCAATCACCCCAACTAAGTCTCAACAGCCCTGAACACACGTTTCACAAAATGCTCAGGAAGTGCGAGGCATGTAGAATTCACGGATGGTGTAAAAGCTTAGATGGGAAGAATCAGGCGCTCACAGTACGCCGCTGAGGGGCTTGAACAGCGCAGGCCATGTGCTCGGGCCATCTGCTGAAGCCTGAGGTGCGCCCGGCAAAGCTCGGCTTGAATGCCGGCCCGCTATGCTCACTGTGGCGCTCAGCAGTGGGTAGCCTCCTGTCCTCATACTGCACCACCGCGAAGGTGCAGCACCTCTTTGTCAAAATCTGCTGGCGTAAACCTGCTGCTTGAGTATACCAGTACAAGCAATTTTCATTCCCATTCAGCAGTTCAGAAAGACTCATACTAGGGGGGCACCTTGAACACTGAGAAAAGATGGCCCCTCCTATTTGATTGTGTGGGCCGGAAGGGCTCCCGCCCAACTTCCCCTTCCTTCGTCTTTGATTGATATTTAACCTGGGGATATGGATCTGCAATGTATTCATACTCCCCAGCCTGCGCACAACCATATACTCGCTACATAGGTTGGACCAGCTGAAATGACCAGTGAGGTAATTTCTGTTTGTAGGTGAGTGTGCTCACCACGCCCTTGCTTCCCTTGATCTCGCTCAGTGTGGTCTTTATGCACCCATAGCTGCCTTTCTTGGCACAAGATGTGTAAATTCCCCGCGGCCTAGGGGCAGCCTCAGTCTTTCCATGTGGGGCCTCAGCTCCAGTCTGCATGTTACATAATCCAGTTGAGTTTTGCAAGGGCAATGCCTTTGGGTGAACTACACAGGTAATGCTCTCTGGAACAGGATTGTCACCGGGATGTAGGGGAAGCGGCCGGAAATTGTGCCATAGACCTCTCCAGCCTCCATTGCCGTCGCCTTCTGCATGGGGCTGGGAGGCTTGAAAGCCGCTGGGCTTGTATTTGCGTTCTTTTTCTGGCTTTTGCTGCCGTGCCTGCAGTTTACACGGGGACAACTGAATACAGCTGGGGAATTTTGACCACTTGGTCTTGCCATACATAATTGATAGCACTATGTTAGGGGTGTCGGAGTATCCTACTCTGCGGTTGCATCCGTACTGTGGTACATAGATCCATTAGGTAACCTTGCAAAGCTTGAGAAGGTGGCGTCGTTGCCCTGTACGCCGACCCTCGTTAGGTGTCGCATTCAGTGGTGTCTCCGATAATTAGATGATAACACACAGCGCTGCACGACAACACAGGAGTTTGTGCACCTTCCCAAGCCTCCTCTTTCCTCCTGGGTAGAAGGCAGGTGCGGACGAGCGGCTCCTTTCCTCTTTGCTGATGAGCTTTTTGGTGTAAAGTGCTCCTGGTGTTAAATACCCCGGCTCGGAGAAAAGACCGTATTTCGACATTTTTACTTCTCTTCACTCATCATCGCGCAATAACTGCTGTGTAAGGACCAAGCACTTTTCAGTCCCATGGGCCGGCATGTTCCGATCCTAAACAAGCCAACGAACTGTTTAGCCAAATAGCAGATACGTCACTGCAAACTTTGATTCTCTATACTATGCGAAGTCGTGTGCTGGCTGCAGTAACAAATATCGGAGCTGAAGACGCCTCTAATTTTATCGGACTCTGCAGGGTCATAAATTATCGAGGCCCATGCTGTGCTGTGTCCAACATGAATCCTGATCGAGCCCTGCCTTCACATGCTTTGGATTCTGTACACATGTGATAAAGGCTTACATCACAAAGTTGGAAATCTTTGCAGATCGCAGCACCTTTCAGGGCACTTTTTGCCTGCTTTCCAGCGGACTGCAGCACAGGCAGAAGTTCAAGAAATTTAAATTGGCTGCTGGGTTCCAAGGGAATTAAAGGTTGCTCAGTGTTGCTGCGCCCATTCCAGCATGCTTTTGAGGTGCTGCTGCAGCGTCGCCTCCTCCTCTTCAAGGCTCTTCAGCTTTTCGGCATCTGCTCTCCTGAACTCCTCCGGTGTCTTCTCCTCATAGTCTCTCATGCTGCGTTTCGTCTTCAGCGCAGTGATCATCTCCGCCAGCTTGGCCTGCTCCAGTAGCCCAAGCATCAGTGCCACGCATCGAGCAAATGTACTCAGTGCCCCATCAGTCAGCACTAGGGTGGCCCCAGGACCCTCGATCACCAGTAGAACCCTTCACATGCAATGTAGATTGCGGGATGGTTGCAAAGGGCCTGGTGAAAGTGCAGATTGACTCACTGCCGGCTGGCCCAATATGCTGCCCCTCAATGGCGGAGTGGGCCGGATCATCACTTCAAGAAGCTCGGTCACTCGCAAGGCAGATCCTGCACCATGTTAGTGAGACACCCCAGATGCTCTGGGCACAGCAGCGCGGCTGACAGGATACCTGCTTGGCCTGCAGCTTCTCGGCCTCCTTCTGTGGGTCCACAATGCCATCCAGGTCTAGGCACACCGTTGTGGCATCATTCACCACGAACACTCCGCACCCCTTGGGAGCCTCCTCGCCTTCTCCTAACACCTGCACATGGCGTGCACACCAACATTCACAAGAAGTGCAGATGACAAGTCTCCTTGTCCAACTTGCACCTACCTGCTCAGACTCAGCATTCATCTTGGTCCAGAGAATCTGGCGTCAAAGAAGAGATAGTGAGTGCAGGGCGCAGCAGAGGCTCCGTGTGCTATGCAGGCTCATGCCATGCAGGCCACTAAGGCAACAATGGGGACAGAAACACTTCTCAAACTCTTCACTAAGGGTTGTAGAGTTTGATGGTCAGGGTTCAGGGTCTAGGATCAGGGTAAAGGGACCTTTACAGCGATAACTTCCTTCCTGCATGCAATGGTGACTTCAGGGGTTTAAATCAGAAACTTAAGTTGGAGGGTAAGACCAAAGTGTATGAGAAGTAATTCTGGCGACAATGGGGAATGTGCATGCTGGCGCACCTTCACCGCGTCTGACATGGCCAGGGTGCCTATAAGCTCAGAGCCCCTCCGGAGCACATCAGCACTGGAGGGCACCTTGCACGCAATGTGCAGCGCCTGCCTCTGCTTCGTCTTCAGGTCGTAGTCTGCACCCCAGCAAACAACACCCGTCAACATAAATCCTCCAAGTCTGCATTTCCTGGTACTACTCTGGTATCCGGCAGCCATGGAGGTTATTCATGAAGTGCTTTTCAGGCCCGTAAAACAAAGCCATTACCGAATTAATGCCAATAAACTTTACTGTTTCAAAGGCATTTTCAAGTGCTGAAGTTCGATGCACCAAGGGCCGAGACACCCCCACGCGGCCCTGAAATTCCCATTCCTGCGGTCATATGCTTACCTGATCGCAAGCTGCGAGCCGCCTTTACAACGTCCAGGATGAGGGCGAGCTCGGCTTCAGCAGTGGGGTCGGCCCAGGAGGGCTGCGCAGCCGGGTAGGAGGCGATCATGATGGAGGCAACGCCGTCGGTCTGCTCCTGCCGCCCCGGCAGCCGCTGCCACAGCTCCTCTGTCACGAATGGCATGAATGGGTGCAGCAGTCTGCGTACCAATTTGGGTTGTTAACTCCGGTGCTATATAGTAGCGGTAATTCTCCTTGTTCTCGTTTTGTCATCTTTCCAGTAGATAAACAGACTCATTCCCAGCTTCCTGTCCTTGCACCCTGGTAAGCTTCCTCCCCAAACACATGATCACCCGTCCATGTCAACAATTTTTGCAACCAGTCAAAAGTCACTGTTCACAGTCTATAGAACAAGATATGGCTGCACTAGAAAGCATCAGCAGTATGTGACTATGCTTTTGAATTCAAGGAAACAAGAAGTCTCACTTGAGGCCGATGTCTAGGCAGAGCCAGAGGGTATCCTTGTAGGCCAGCTGATCGGCCGGGCTGCTGGTGGATGCGGCAGGCGCGGCTGTCTCTGCGCCGGCCGATTCAGCCTCTGTGGCAGGCCGGGGGATCACCGGCTTCACCAGCTCAATGAACACATCGCACAGCTCGTACTGCCACCAGCTGTACAATGCCTGCGCATGCGCAACATACCCACACTCAGCAAATCTTGCACATTTGGGAGATGTCTGGGAGTCTCCATGTACATGATCAGCCCATATGGTTATGGATGCCTTCAAACAGTGGCACATGATAGATTTAAAAACACAGTCACTACTCTGGCGGTAAGAGAGTAGGAAGAGAACTCTTCAAGAAATGGGCTATAAGTGAGGAGCAACTACATTTGGAACCATGTCCATTTTTGGAAAGTTAGAAAATTTGTATCATCGCTGCCTGAGTAACCAAACATGCAGAAGAGAACCTCTGGGGCCTGACCTGGGTGCCATCGGCGAAGCTGTAGGACTCGAAGCCAGTCACGACCTTCTCTGTGGCGGCATTCAGACGGGACAGGATCCAGCGGCAGGGCAGCGGCAGGTTCCCTGGGGCCGGCAGCTGTGTCGAGGGGCGGAAGTCGTCGCCAAGGCGCTCTATGGCAAATTTGATGGCGTTCCAGAGCTTGTTGCACCAGTAGCGGTTGGCCACCACGCGCTTTATGTCCAGGTTCACACTCTGTGCCTGTCCAGGCAACACCACAACCCATCAATTCTTGAATTAGGCAGGTAGTCCACATGGAATTCTGTGCGTCACACAGCATTTTCGCCGGCCTCTCGCTCTTCATACGATCATAAAGTGAGCTGGTAGTGATTTATACTTGCCATGTGAGCGCAACAACAGGTGTGTGGAAGGAGCATGGCAACAACAGGGGCAGGATCGCATGTCTTGCAGAGAATTTCAACACCTGTGAGGTGTAGGATAGAAGGCTGAAGCGCAGGGCATCCGTGCCGCACTCCTCGATGCCTTCGGGGAAGTCGGCTTTCTGGCCCTGCTTTGCCTTCTCGACCTCATTCTTTTCCAGGTTGCCTCCTTCCAACGTACCGTGCAGACCCTGCATGCAATCCACACCCATCAGCGCAGACTCCATGCTGTCATCCCCTTGTTCCACCCTTTCAGGTGAACTTTGAAGGGAAAGGCAAGAGGGAAACACGTGTGAGCTTACGCAAGTCTGCTGCTGTTCAATCAATGATCAAAAGTGAATACTGCTGCACTATGGTTCATACAGAACTTGGGTGCTACAAAAGCAACTACATATGCTTCTGCTGACATCCCAACCACCATATTTGCATCATCTGCTTCTCAGCACACTACCCGATATGCCATGTGGGAGCTGCAATCCAACCATCGCCCAGAGGGGGAGTGGCGTGCGATAGGCAAGCGTGAGGCTTGGCACGCACCTGCAGTGAGATGCCCTCGATGACATGGAGGGGGTCGATGACATTGCCCAGGGACTTGGACATCTTCCGGCCGTGCGCATCCCTCACCATGCTGTGCAGGTAGATCTGCCTGAAGGGCACCTCCCCTACAAACCAGACACTACGATCACTCGCAGCAAGTTGCGCCTCTCGCAGTCGTGCTGCCACATGCTCCATTGTCAGATGTCAGTCAGTCAGTCGATTAAACCTTTTCCAGCCACCTAGGGCTGATCAGATGTCAGATGTTGGATAACCTGACAGTGTGACAGCACATGTAGGAAGCCGGGGCAAAGCTGCGACATCCAGCTACACACATGATCCCAGGTGGAGTGCTGAGTGGTGCTGACTCTGTGGCTGACTCAGTGCTGACTCACCTGTGAGCTTCATGCCCATCATGACCATGCGCGCCACCCAGAAGAACAGGATATCGTGCCCTGTCTCCAGCAGCGTTGTGGGGTAGTACTTGGCCAGATCAGGCGTCTGCTCCGGCCAGCCAAACACCGAGAAGGGGAACAGACCCGACGAGAACCATGTGTCCAGCACGTCATCATCCTGCCAAAACCACTCTTTCCTCACAATGAGCACTGAATCTGCCATGCACATGCGGACGTCATGGCGGCAATTGGGTGCCTCGCTGTGGAGCTGGAAATAATTTGAGATGAAACATGGACTTTAGCCACCTCGTCTTCTCAACAGATTGCATCTTACCTGCACCAAATCCTTGACATTGCCCGGGAACCTCTCCTCAGCCATTGCCCTTGCTGACTCAGCATCGCTCGCAACCACCCACCTGTATTTATTTCCAGGGTTTAGGGTTTAAGATTTGCATGCACAACTAGATCAGACATGGCTCAGCAACTAAGAAGCAGGCAAATCACAATACAATATTCATCATGCACAGCAGCAGCGCACCCCTGCCTCGTCCCACGCTTCCGGCACCAGAAAGCACTCGGATTTTTTTTACATGACCCAAGATGGCTGATGGGCCGCGGACATCACAAATTATGGTGTGCTGAGAAGGTTGAGAAGTCCCAAGTAGCGCTCACCTGTCCATGCGCTCATCCATGGTGCCGGGCGCAGCGTCTGCCTCATCATCCTGGAGTGTCACATAGTAGGCAGGGATGCGGTGGCCAAACCACAGCTGCCGGCTGATGCACCAGTCCCGGATGTTTTCCAGCCACCTGCTCCCAATGCCAGCATGTCACACCAGTCCGTTCATGCTTGAAGTGGACCTTCTGTTCTGCGGATCCCAGCAAAAGCCCAGATTCCTATAGCACTATCTGCATAGTGCACCTGCATGGCAAGTGAGCAGCACCACAACAGGCAATACGGCACCCTGCACAGGCATCACCAGGTCGGAAAGGACACAGTGTGTGCCGCCTTAAAGCAGGCACAAGCTGTGTCATGCCTGCTTAAAGGAACCAGATCCACAAGAACTTGGGGCTAAGAGCCCTGAACTCAGCCATTGCTGAAGCCTGCGGGCAGGTGCATCATAATATGGCAATAGACTTGCATCTGGCAATTGCTGAGCTGGTTGTCTGCAGTGGGCACTGTGCGAGCAGGTGCACCTGAACCAGGTGGCCTTCAATTTGGTTTCAAACTGAATTAAATTCGGTTTTAAATTTGATTTTCCACCGTGGGTGGTGTGTGAGCAGGTGCACCTGAACCAGATGGCCTTCAATTCGCTTTCAAGCCATGTAAATTCGGTTTTAAATTCGCTTTACTACCGTGGGTAGTGTGTGAGTGGGCGCACCTGAACCAGGTGGCCTTGAATTCGGGCGGGAGGATGGTGATGCGCCCGTCGCGCACGGCGGCGCAGGCATCGTCGGCCATGCCCTTGCAGGAGACCCACCACTGCGGCTTCAGCACGGGCTCTATCACATCCGAGCTGCGGCTGCACAGGCCCAGCCGCATGGCGTTCCCTGCCTCGCCCCTGAACAGCCCCTTCTCCTTCAGCCACTCCACCACCGTCTTCCTCGCCTGATCCCCAGCAAGACACCAAAGAGTTCAGTCACGCCAACTGTAAGCATTGCAATCGGTCCTGGGCGATCAGGTGACGGCACCGTGCAATTTCATATTGCCTTTGCTTGGAAGAGCTCTTCCAAGCAAGGCAAGCTTTTCCAAGCTTATCAGTTCAAAAGACGCGGCTTTAGGCAATCATTCTGTATTGTACGTTGCACCATGGCCATTGTTCCCTGTGGTCATTTTGGCGTACCCATGAACCAAAGCAACTCAAGCTCCCCTGAGTGCATTTTTTTGACACATGAGGGCCATGTGCAGGATTGTGCCCAAGAGTGCGCAGTAGGAAATGCAATCAACTTCTTAATCTCCTATTTGTGTTTGTTCGACACTCAACCAGGGCCTATCAGAGTACAAAGCAGAAACACAGTCTTGTAACCAGGGTGTGCTGAGTTGGGGCCACACCTTGAAGCGGGGCTGCCCGGCAAATTGGCCGCCGCGGTCGTTGATGGCGCCGTCGTTGGTGAGGATGTTGATGAAGGCCAGGCCGTGGCGCTTGCCAGTCGCAAAATCGTTGGGGTCGTGCGCCGGCGTGATCTTCACGGCACCCGTTCCAAACGACATGTCCACCAGCTCTGCATCGGTGATGATGGGGATCTTGCGCCCGTCCAGCGGATGCACCACATGCTTGCCATGCAGATGCGCATACCTGCCACCGCAGCACTCCTACTCACATGGACTTCCCCCACCGCTGACAGTAATCACATCCTCAGAATGGTGATCGGAGACTCTCAGGAGCCCCTCCCCGTCGCTCTGCACTACCCTACCCTACCCACCCTACTCTGCACAGCTTCAGGCTCTCATTCACATGTAGGAAGCCTGCCACAGGATAATGAGAGCCAAGACTGCCCAGGGAGTGGCAATGAGAGGGAGTCGGACTCTGACGCTAGGTGTGGCATATAGCATCTTGGCATCCTCAGAAGAACGACAAACTTGTCAGCAGATGCCCTACCGTGGATCATCTGGGTGCACGGCCACAGCTGTGTCGCCCAGCATGGTCTCAGGCCGCGTCGTGGCCACCACAATCTCTCCGCTGCCATCCTCCAGCGGGTATGCAAAGGATGTCAGCACGCCAAACATCACCTTCTCACTGTAGCCTGGCACCTTGACCTCGGTGAACTCCGCGATGTCTTTGTAGTCCACCTGCCCCCAACAGCCAGCACTTCCATGATCAGCCACGCTTTCTTTCACACTGCTCGACAGGACAACCTGCCAAAGGCAACTCTCAGTGCGCACCCTGACTGATCATTGCCATTTGTTCACTAAGTGCAAAAGGCTGTACTTCAATATGTCGTGATTTGTGTGCCTAGAAAGGTTCAAAGCTTGATGGCATGCATGGCATGACACAGGGGAGATGCATGCCTCGATGTCAGAAACCGCGGTCTTCAGGGTGGTATCCCAGTTGACCAGGCGGTTGTCACGGTAGATGAGGCCCTCGGAATGCAGGCGCAGGAAGGCCTCCAGCACGGCCTTGCTCAGCTTCTCGTCCATGGTGAACGCCAGCCGCGCCCAGTCAGGAGAGGCGCCCATCCGCCGCAGCTGTGACAATATCTTGCCCCCATAGGTGTCCACCCACTTGAAAACCTCCCCGACAAACGCCTCCCGCCCTGCATTGCATGAGGCATACACACAATCAGTGCCCTTCAAAGTGCGGGCAGAACTTCCCGTGAAACTGCTGGGAAGCAGGCACAGTCCCATTCCCCCGCAGAATGCTCGGTGACAATTGCTCTCGAGCAAAAATCCTCAGAAGGTCAATCTGGCTGCTGCAGACTCTTTCATCGAGTTCCACTGGCCTACATGTTTTGATGGCAAAAGGTAGGACAGGGCGACTGTGAAGCTTGGTAGGATGCCTGCAGAGTCCACACTACTTCCTCTGCCGTTACCCACATTTTAAAGAAGACGGGTAGGTGCGAAAAGGTAGGTCTGCGCGCACCAAGCTCATGGCGATCGATGCCCCGCTCGCGCTTCAGCTGCTTCTCGACCACGGTCTGCGTGGCGATGCCGGCATGGTCTGTGCCGGGCACCCACAGCGCGTTGCGACCGCTCATCCGGTGCCACCGTGTTAATGTGTCCTGCCCAGAGCAGCACCAGGCATCCATGGTCACATATGGCTTGCCCTCTAGGCTGGGTCGAACACTCTGCCCACTAACTTGGTTTTGGATCTACAAACAAACTCATGAGAGGTCCACCATGTAGTGGAGGAAACTTTCTCCTCCTCTTGCTTCCGGTGCGGGTTGAGTGGCAAGTTGGTAAAAGAAAATCTGCTTACGGAAGCCCAGGATATGTGTGCATGCAATGCACTGTGAACCGGGTTTGATAGCTAGGATGATGATCCGGGCAGTGGGGAGTCCTCGCTTGCTCCATAGAAGATAGCAATGGAAGGGGCTGGTTTAATGCTGACCTCTATTGAGACCATGAGGGCATGGCCGAGGTGCAGCGAGCCTGTCACATTTGGGGGTGGGATGACCATCACAAATGGCTCCGCATCGCTCTTGTCGTCCGGCTTGAAGTAGCCACACTCCTCCCACCAAGCATACCTGCACAGCTGCTGTCTTCAAGCCTACCCAGCTCACGCATGTCTTCCAAAATCTGATCCAGTAGAAAGAAGACACCCTTCAGGTGCACAACGGCATGTTCAGCAGCTGAGATGAGCCATCGTGACAATGACATGGCCCTGTGTTGTAATAGGCATGTATGGATAGCTCACGTGGCAGCTTCCACAAACTTGGGGTCATAGCCCTTGGGCATCTCCGCTGAATAGTCTTTCTTCTGGCCCTTGGGTGTCTCGCGGGCGGCATCTATCATCCTCTGCACCGCCTGTGCCTCTGCAGCCTGGGAACAGTGAGACCGCCAATCAGCAGGCTGCGAGACTTGAAGCTGGAAAGACATGTGTTCAGACAATATTTATGATGTATAGCTATCAAGGCGCTTCGCTCAGCGGCATCAGGCAGAAAATGGGCAGGCCAACCAAGCTGTGAAGGTCGTCAAGCGGCCTTCACCTTTTTCTCCTCTGCCTCCTTCTTGGCCTTGGCCTTCTTAGAGTCTCCTTCTTTAGAGGCTGCTGCCTTGGCAGCTTCTGCTTTGGCGGCTGCCTTGGCCTTCTTTGCTGCCTTTTCCTTCGCCTTGGCATCCTGCAAAGGCCAGTTGACTATAGCTCAAGAGAGCAAACCTACTGGCAGGACTGTTTCATGCTGAATGATTGGCTAGAATGGAAAGCGTTCAGTCCTGATGGAAGAACAAGATCAGGGCCTTTTTCGATGACTTTACTGACGAAACATAAACAAAACAAGCCAGGTCGGCACAAGAGATGAGGGGCGTCACAGAACTGCTGGGCGCGTGGTGCGCAATAGCAATGCGCTGGCAACTGGATGAAGACGCAGACCTTCTTAGCTTTCTTCTCTGGATCCTCTGGCACTGCAGCACCGTTCTCAGGTGGCTTTGTGGAGGCAGTAGAAGCTGGCTGCGCTGGCTCCGAAGGTGGTGCTTCCTCCCTCTCAGACACACTATCTGCGCGAGTGCCCTTGCTGTTTGCTCCACTTGAAGTGCTGACATCGTCGTCATTCGGAGATGGTTGGACTGGGGTGCTCTGTGGGCTCGCGGCGACTGGAGCCTCGAGATCAGGTGCCGGCGTATTGCTAGTTCCAGGTGCTTCGGCCCCATTTCTGCTTAGCTCTTCCATCTTCTTAATTAGATCTTTTACCCCCATGACGTATGCGACTCGCAGCACAAATCCCGTTACCAAATGGCAATGCAGATATGAGACTCTGAACTTTTAATAACTTGATGTAACATTCAATGTACAGCTTGGTAAGACTACTTTCAACAACCTTTTAGGACTTTCTGTTCTTTAAATTTATCAGAAGGCAAGTGGGTAAGTGCAAAATGACTGGCTCAGGCTGTGCCAAACTTGGCTCGAATTTGGACGTTTGTGCTGTGCTGTCATCGGGTAGCACTGCTGTGTGCATTGTCATCGGGCGATGCCAACAGGAAAACTTTGCTTGCATGCAAAGATTTGTGTTCCTCAAACATGCGACGTCCTTAAAATTGGGAGGCAAAGTGTAAATTACAAAGTCGAGTATGTTGATGACCATCGTGTACTCTAGAGAGCGTCAGGGTCAGGCGTGCTGCATGATTCCGAGGCGCTGATTCGCTGTCTACTAGTCATTGAAATCTGGAGTGTGTGTGCCCGGATCAATTCAGCATAAAAGACGTCCTGCAATTTCAACAGTTCCAGCCCATCGCCTCAGAACAATAGCGACCTTCGGCCTTTTTAGAAGGCTTGTGCCGCCGTTGTGCGCACGGTGTCATCACCAGTACATCACTGGAGCACAGAGGGGTCTGCATTGGCTGGCAGGCCCCCCGCACTGCTCAAAGATGAAACAGGCCTCCATTGGCAGGTTTTTCACGAAGCCAAGTGGGCCCAAGGCCTCCAGCAAAGCTCCAACAAGTGCACAGGCAAACGAAGGGAACAGAGAAGCTCTGAAGACTGTCAATAGCCTCGAGAAAAAGCGCGTTCGTGAGGTGACGCTTCGGTCCAAGAAAACGACGGGCTCCAGTTATTATGATATCTACTCAAAAACGATAAAATTGTACTAGTCAATGTGATGAACGTATGGATGAACACTTCTTCTGCACATCAGATGGCACTGAGGTCTCACCCGAGATGTGGCACAGCCTGGTGCAGCCCAGTGCATGCTGTTCATCTGCTGAGGTGCAGACGGCTGGCAATGCAGGTGATGCCTGCACATGTGTCAGGCCCAACAACAACACTACATGAGGGTGGCGGAGGGGCGGGTACAGGGGGCAGGCTCAAGAGACTCCGTAAAGTAGATGGGAGCAACAAGGCCACAATTGCTGCAGGGGCACAGGTCTGTCCTCTTCGTACTGTGATGGAGCGTCTATGAACAAGCCCAGCAATGTTGGCTGTGAAAAAGTTTGCCAAGTAGAGAGTTTGACATGGCATGTCTGTTCTCAGCAGGCAGCATCAGCCTTTCATGAGCTGGAAGATGAGATCGATGAGCCCAGCGAAGATCCGGAGGTAAGGAGAAGTTCTGCTACGAACTGAGATTTCCTGTGCAGAATGTATTCACCTCAATTTGCAAATTTGGTAACTCACAGAGTTTCTCTCAATTTTGGAGATGCATGACAGCAGGTGGGTGCCACTCCATCAGTAGCACCTGATGCCATAGAAGCGTCTCCAGTGGCTGGACCTTCCCCAAACAAGTCCCCAGCAGCAGCAAAACTCACCCAGGAATCAGATCGAATAGAGGACAGTGACAAAGAGGGAGCAGAAGCACCACCACACCCCATAGCTCGTGCGTTCACAACTTCCAAATTTCTGTGTGAACATTTGTCCATCAATCAGTGCTTTATGCGGTGTTTGGAGGAGCAGCTGTGGATGTGTTGATGCGTACATTTGCTGCTGGGCTATCGGCTGATGGTGAATGGTGCATATCACATTTGCAGCACCAGTTGCAAAGGGCAAGGGGAAGGCAAAGGGGAAAGTGTCAGCAGCAAAACAGAAGCCGGCCAAGGCCCCCAGTGCGGAGGCTCTTGCAGCTGTGGGCAATGAAAATGGGGACAATGAGTCAGCCTCAGAGGCATCCTCAGGATGCGAAAAGGATGGCCAGGAAGGCGAAGGTGCTGCCTCCAAGCCGGGCAAAATGGCTGTGCTCAGACCCCCCAAAGCTGGCAGCAAACCTGGCAAGGTGATGCTGTCTTTGTCAGCCAAATTCTGTGTCTGTATCTCTCTAGGGTACAACTCCGAAGCACGTTACCTTCCTGCATGCCCTGCCAAGGAAATTTGTGTAGCACCCGCATGTTTGATGATATGTCTGCCTGAGCAAATGCGCAAATCGGTTCTGACAGGCAGCTGAGAAAATGGAGGGCGTGGGACTTGGAGCGGTGGCGGCAGCCAAGGCATATGCAAATTATGACTCTGTTGAGCTTGCAACATGGAAGGCGGGGGAACCGGTGCCCTTCCTCTTTCTGGCTCAGGCCTTTGAGGCCATTGCCAATGAGCCCAAACGGCTGCAGATCACTCAGCTGCTTGTCACTACCTTCAGAACCATCCTGGCCACCACTCCAGAGGACCTCTTGCCTGCTGTCTACTTGTGTAGCAATCAGGTGGGCCCACCTCAAGCGTGCTTTGATGAGTGTAGGATAAGTCTGGAAGAACCAGAGGTTGTCTCCTGAATTTTTGGTTGCACGGGCAGCCATGATATAAGGTTTGTTATTTCAAATAATGGGCATGGTCCCAAATGTGTTTGCTCCTTATCCAAGCTGATTCACTGATCAGAATGTATGTCCAGTGTTTCGTTCAAGTGCAAGGTCCGTTGACTGGGTGGAACACTTGCAGGTGGCTCCTTCGCATGAAGGCCTTGAGCTGGGGATCGGGGATTCTATTCTGATGAAGGTAGCCTTCTCCTCAACAGCAGAAATGCACAAATTGTTTCAAGCGCATGCATTAAACGGGTAAAGGAGTGCACGAAGTGAACATTTGCACGGCAATGTTCAGGCGCTTTGTCTGGCCACCGGCAAGTCCATGCAGAAGATCAAGGACGACTATGCGGAGGCGGGAGATCTAGGCAATGTCGCGGCCGCGGCACGAGCAAAACAGAAGACCATGTTCAAGCCCAAGCCGCTAACCGTACAGGGGGTCTTCAAGTGCGCCCCTTTGCAAGCCATTTACCATCTGCTCTTTGAGCCCGTCTGAGGCTGCAAGCAATGCCTGAGGCAGCTATTGTCATCAAGGGTTGGTTTGTTCCATACAGGGCGTTCCAGGCGATTGCAAGGACGCAGGGCGCAAAGAGCCAGGACAAGAAGATCGATTTGATCAACAAGCTCCTCGTGTCTTCCTCTGATGTAGAGCCTGGGTTCATTATGCGCGCCTTGCAGGTGTGTCACTTCATCAGCTGGCCAATGCGTGCTTTTTTGACAGACAGCCCTTAATTTTCTGCAGTGCTGATCACCTCAAGATCACTACATCATGCACGTTCCCAAGGTTGTTTCACCATTCAAGGTGCTCTTGAATGCGGCAAGCCCCGAGTGTTGCACATGCGTGTGCAGTGAATAGCATGCAAGCTGCTTCACATGGGTGGGATAGGTCTACAGCCACTGCAGTGCGGGTGCACTGATAGAGCTTTGCATGCTTATTTCTCGGCCACCATGCTGTGCATCATAACCTAGCGCTCCAGCGACAGTGGCATGACAAAGTACGATGCCCACGGCAGGAGTTACTTCTCAAACACTTTGCCCTATAGACCTAAACCTATATCCACCATTGCATTCAGGAAGAAAAATAGGCACTGCAAAGGCCCCTGTAACCCAACCCAAGCTCTGACCCCCAAACTCGACAACCCTAACTGAAGTGTCTGAGAAATGTATTTTCCGGGGATGCCCACAGGGCAAGCTGCGCATCGGCCTGGGAGACGAGACAGTGAGGGTGGCGCTGGCGCACGCGCAGTCGCTGCACCGCCACGGCGCGAGCAACACCGACGGCAAGCTGGCCAACCGCCTGGAGACCGCTGTGCAAGCGGTGAAGCAGGCCTACAGCCAGTGCCCCTCCTATGACGTCCTCATCCCCGCCCTCCTCAAGTACCCCATCGAGGTGCACTCCAGATCCAGCACTGTAGGACGCAGAAGCGGATTGGCACTTGTTAGCTGGCCCCATGCATGGGGCACTGTGCCCGCAATTGACACAGAACAATAGAGATACTGGGAGATAGCTGTACACTCGAGCAGCTTTGGGACCTGTTGCAGGCGGGGGTGCAACGCGCATGCCCTTGACTAGGGAAATTGTAGTCTGGAAACATTAGCAAGCATATCTGGGTGGCGTGCTAGACGTGGGTTCACTCTGCTGGAAGCTGAGCTGTCACTCTTCTGCCAGTAACCCATGGGGCCTTCCATGCTGACTTGGTGACAATCTGGTAGTGTGGGGGATTTCATTGCTGTGTCTACCCGGAGAGCTATAGCCCTCCATCTTGCACACAGTTGCTTGAGCTTGCCTGATAGGAAACAAGTATTGCTGGCGGGAAACATTTCTTGGGCTTCTATTACCACATGCCCTAGTAAGGGTTGTTGCAGCGCTGAGGCAGTATGGACAGGACGTCCTGCATGGCAGTGCATATTTTGTCAGGAAGTGTTTGGACTGAATGTTCATCCCATCTAAGTTGTGCAATGTCTGGCCACAGGAGCTCCCGGAGCATGTGAAGTTCACGCCGGGGGTGCCTGTCAAGCCGATGCTGGCCAAGGCCACGACGGGCATCGCAGAAGTGCTGGACAAGTTCGCCGACCAGGAATTCACCTGTGAGTACAAGTACGATGGTGAGCGCGCACAGGTCCACTACACCGAAGATGGCAAGGTCTTCATCTACAGGTGCTCAATTCTCATTGATAGTAATTTGAGTACAGTCAAACCTACCCTTGCTGGATTGATGCCCTGTAGAATGCACATGCCTGCTTGAGAGAGTAAGCTAGGGCATTGCTGTTGTCTGTTGATGTCAAGTGTTAGAGATCAACATTTGCCGCAGGAGACAGGGCTTCACACCGCTCACCTTCTGTATCTTGCTGTTGTCCTTCAAGAGATCGGGCTCCTGAAGGACAGCAAACAGAGACATGAAGGTGAGTGGTGTCAACAAGCAAGATATTGTAGTTGAGAGGTGTGTTTGGTGGGATGCAGCCGGAACAGCGAGAACAACACGGGCAAGTACCCGGACATCGCAGCAGTCATTCCCAGCTTGGTGAAGGAGGACGTCAAATCCATGGTGCTGGACTGCGAAGCAGTGGCTTTCGAGCGTGCCACAGGCAAAATCCTGCCATTCCAGGTCCGCCGCCGCGGAACACACTTCACCTCCCATTATCCAGCTCCTCTCGAGCATGTTTTGCCACCTTCCTGAAGAACATTGCCACCGTCATTTCATCTGCTGCCGCCCACTTTCTGTTCCTGGATTGTAGAACCGGTGGGCTCTGCTTCACCTGAGGTTTTTGAGCTTCTGTGCTGGTCTGCTGGTCCTTGTGGACGGTGTCGACTACCAAATAAAAAGACTTTGGGACAGGTCTTAACAATCACAAGCAATTAGGCACCTATTTAATGCACATCTGTGATGGCATCGCCAGCATGCAAAGCTTCCACAGCAAGCACCCTGGGCGCACACAGGTGCTGAGCACGCGCAAGCGGAAGGACGTGGAGGTGGCAGACATCAAGGTGCAGGTGTGCCTGTTCGCCTTTGACTGCCTCTACCTCAACGGCAGCATGCTGCTGCAGCGGCCCCTCACCGAGCGCAGAGCCGCCCTCTCGCAGGCCGTCCACGAGAAGCCCGGCGAGCTGCAATATGCGCTGTTCAAGGTGCGGCCTCCCCTTTCCTGAGGCAGACTGAAGTGGGCATGAGGGGCTGTTGGTCTGCGCCCATGTTTGTCAGAGGTGCAATAATGAGCTGCAGTGCTCTTCAAGACGTGCGCAATATGCTTCGTGCATATGTACTTGTAAGGAGTGTATTTGTCAGTCTTGGCCAACAATGGCAGCTCCCGCAAGTGCAAAAAGGAGCCCATGTGGTCCTGGTGGGCCTCTCAAAGACTGAAGGGGTTGGCTTTGCATCTCTCCTCGTGACTGCCCATGCGGGCAAGGTGCTCTTCATCTGAGGGTTGGATCCTGGCATTTGCAGACATCGACTGATGTGGAGGAGCTGGGCACCTTCCTGAACGAGTCGGTGGCGGCCGGCACGGAGGGGCTCATCGTGAAGACGCTGGACAGTACATACGAGCCATCCAAGCGCTCGCTGCACTGGCTCAAGCTCAAGAAGGACTACCTTGAGGGTGTTGGTGACACCCTGGACGTCGCAGTCATCGGCGCCTGGTTCGGCAAGTGCGTCACTCGCGCCACCCTGCATGTCCTTGTGATTCTCCCTTCGAAGTAAAGAAGCACACCCCACAGACAATGAGGCCGTCTCAAGTCTTTTATGTTCTTATAGCCATCCTGCATGCATCATGTCCTTGTGATTCACCCCTCAGGTTGAGGAAGGACGCCCCACAGACAGGATGAGGCGTTATTTGCCCTTATGTCATTCCCGGCCATGCACGTAGCTGAAGGGGAGATGATGGCTCCAAATCACAAAGTGCATATGAGCAGCTCTGCTCTGCGATACAGCAATCAGTACTTTCTCACCATGCTCCCTGAAGTACAAATGAATCAGGTGGTGAGCTCTTTGAGGGGTTGGGTGATGACTGCAGGGGCAAGAGATCGGGGGTGTATGGGGCATTCCTGTTGGCGATTTACAACACGGAGGGCGAGGAGTTCCAGACCATCTCCAAAATCGGCACGGGCTTTTCGGAGGAGCAGCTGAAGCAGTTCAGCGAGGAGCTCAAGGAGCATATCATCCCCACCGCCAAGCCTTACTACCGGTCTGCCCCTATTCCTGCTCCAGCACGCCCTGTGTACTGGTGCTCTCCTTCACAGGACATGCATTTACATGCAGAGACCTGTCTGTATCCCATGGCCCCACTGACTACGGTGGAGCAGAAGATTGAAATCTTTGCCAGAACTCGGCGCTGCATGCCAGTGCAATCGCCAGGCTCCACTCTGCCGTGGTGTAGCCCTAAGATAGTGCAGTCGTCTTTGTTGCAACTCTATCCTGATGACAGATATAGGTGCAGTAGATGGAGCGGCACTATCATGCATCGGCTGGCATGTGCTAGGAAATGCCGCCATACTATGTGTGGTTTGCCACAGGCTGTGGGGTGATGGAACGCATGCAGATCATCGCAACGGCACTAAGAGTCGAATATATCTGTCCTGTTGTGCATGGCAGGTTCTCAGAGACGCTGCTGCCGGATGTGTGGTTTGACGCCAAGACGGTGTGGGAAGTGAAGTGTGCGGATTTCAGCATCTCGCCGCGCCACAAGGCCGCCCTGGGCCTGGCCGACCCCGACAAAGGCATCTCCATCCGCTTCCCTCGGCTGGTCAGGGTCCGCGATGACAAGTCGCCTGAGGATGCCACATCAGCCGAACAGGCATGCCTCGCTCCCTTCCCCAAATGCAGCATTGCAGGTGCCCATGCATGGCCCCTAGCGCTGCATACCTTGTTAGTTGATGCTTTGCTCCATGTTGGAAGGGGTTCCAGGACTTCATGGCGGGCAGCTTTTGGGCCGTGCTGCCTGGATGGCTTCTTGCAAAGTTCTGGATGGGGGTGTCTTAGGGAGTCTGTGTTGGTGTAACAGGTTGCGGAGATGTATTTCAAACAGGCGTTGACATCAAAGCAGCCGACAGGAAAGGCGGACGATGAGGATTGACGGGCCTGGGATCCACCATAAAAGAAGCATTTACATTTCTGGTCCTTGAGAAAGGTCACTCGGGAGACTTTGAGACACCTGAGCTTCCGCAACTTCCCGATCCGAGCTACTGTCTGCAAGCAGACAGCTGTGCAGATGCATGATGTGGCACTCCTTGTGCAAACATGTATGCGGCACCCAACGTGCTCCAGAAACTTGACAATCTTTCTCATGCGCAAAACTCACGCGCAGGACACCTCAGGTCTTTCTCTGTAAGAAACAATAAATTTGCATGCTGGAAGTCAATCTATGAGACTGATTTTCTGTGATTTGTCTGAGCTGGATGCATGCATGCGTGCACTGGAGCTTGGCCATGCATGGTTTCTTGTCCTGTGTGCCACTCTGACTGTTCAAAGGTGTCCGCTACATTCTCATGTCCACGGTGTCGCTCTTAAAAGCCCATTGACAAATTTGTAGCTCTGGAGATCCAAAGGGAATGCACGAAGAAATTGGAGCCCCAGACCGAAGGCACCGTGATTCAGCGTGCACGAATCGGAGATGCACGTGCGAAAATCAAGTTGAAGAAAAGTCGCATTGAACGCTTGCAGATGCCAGTGAACGGTGAACTGCACGCTTCTGCGTTGCTGACACAGTTTCATTGAGGGAAGCATTCTGTTACAGAAGTGTTGATCTTTGCGGAGGTCGTGCGAGAGCCCCACTACACCAGTGCCGACCTGGAGAATGAGTGGAACGACCACCCTGTAACAACGCCTTCGTCAGGTCACTCTCGTTATACGGAGATATCCTAGAGTTTTGCGTGACTG
This sequence comes from Coccomyxa sp. Obi, assembly GCA_020887355.1. Taxonomy (NCBI): domain Eukaryota; kingdom Viridiplantae; phylum Chlorophyta; class Trebouxiophyceae; family Coccomyxaceae; genus Coccomyxa; species Coccomyxa sp. Obi. The sequence goes on from AP025000.1 coordinate 744,835, forward strand.
ATGGCGCCTGGGGAATGTTGCTGCTTGTGGGCAGCGCAAACGGTGTGAAAGGGACAAGAGCCGACTAGGTAGGCGCACAGAGACGAAACCTGCTTCCAAGGGGAATCTTAGAGACAACTCAAGTTATCACTTATAGATGATCTGATGAGGGAGATCTTGAGTGGCCAGCATTGTACACTTGACCTTCTCAAATATCACTGTCATGGGACGGACCAAGCAAAAGCTGAAGTCTATATCTTGCTGCGCTGTTTCTTGGCCTTTCTTGGGGCTGTGCATAAATTTCCTAGCGTTGAATTCGCATATCGCCGTGCCTCTGAATGCACAGGCGGGCACAAGTTCCTCGATATGAAAAGGTGGTAAGAAATCAAGAGTTGTACGAACTTTTGTTATCTTGATCTTTCAATTTTCGACGTCTATGTTCCACGTCCTGGATTACAAGTAAGCCAAAAGATTCATCAACTTGACCAGCAACGAAGGTCAAAGACGCGGCACCTACACAGTAGCTGCTGCTCAGGGCTCAGGAATACTCAGAGAGGCGTATGCTCCAGCGAAAGCCTTCATCATATTGGTGCCTCGGTGGTTTGAATTCGACAAACACTTGCCACTCATCCTGGAGGCGTGTTATCCTGATTGAGAGGCGGCACTACTGGGTGCAGGACACAATGGAGGGCAGCCTCCGCAGGGAGTATGACGGGAGGCGACAGCCGCCCCCGGCCATACCGATGCGCCCAGATTCTTACTCCGGACACTCCAGCGGGGGGCACGATCTTGGCCCCTACAGCCGGGCCCCCACGGCCCAGTCGGAGGCCTCCAGCACCTCCAGATTTGGTAGCCCTGTGGACAGACGGCCAACCTCTTCACATAGCACAAGTAGCAGCCAGCCGCGGCACGCACAGTCTAGATCGGCGTCGCCCCCGGTGCAGCCCGCTTGACCTACCCCGAAGGGACTGTTGCATGAGGGTCCAGTCAGATTGCCTCGACTGTCGATGTGACTTGTACGTCTGGGGGTGCTAGTGCAGTCTCCTTGATTGCCTGCTGTGCCACACCATGTGGCATGCATGGCACGCTGTCAAACTGCAGTGAGTGGCATAGAATGAGGTGTCTACATTATTAGGGACGTCGAAGCAACCGAGACTTTTCCAACTGACCCCGTGCAGTTGGAAGCAGAGTTTTGACCTAGAACGAGTGTGAAGTGAGCAAGGGCGGGTGCTGAGGATTGCGTGCTTGCATTTGCTGCAGGTGCCAAACGGCGGTGCGGCTGGGATCAGGGCGCTGCCCAGCTTCCGGGCACGCGGGCAGGTGCAGGACCTGGCCATGGCTGCCGCGAACAGCCGCCTGCGCGGCCGCAGCAGCCTCGACAGCCGCAGCAGCCTGGACGGCCGCGGCAGCTTTGACAACCCCACCAGAACGCCAACATCAGCCATGCACGCATCAAGCGCCCACGACTCTCCCTTTGATGTCTCGCCACTCGGACTGGTGAGCACTCCACATGCGCTGCATCATTTGCACACCCTGCTCCTCTAGCAGAAGCATTTGGTTCATCACTTGAAGCGCATCAAACGCGGCATCCTTGCTAAGTTGTGCTGAGTGCCTTCCATTGGGTGCTCGTGCACTGCCCAAGCCCACCTCTGTAACTCTCTATTGTGCCCTGGTTGAGATTCAGTTTTCCTGTCAGCTCACTATCTGGTGGCATGGCATTGCATGGTTGGGCTTCAAATGGTTTCTGGCCAGCCCACAACTCCAAGGCTTCCTGGTGCACCGCGTGGCATTGTTTGAGCTTTGATTGTTGCATGTGGGTGGTGTTGCAGTCGCAGTCTGCGCCATGGCCGGAGGTGCCGCTGTCCCCGAAGACGCCCCAGACGCCCATGCTGTCCGAGAATGGGAACTGGTACAGCCTGGATATGCGCGCGTCCCGCTCGCTGTCGATCCCGGAAGACGAGAGCATTCACAGCGAGGGCAGCCGCAGCGCCAGTTTCCGAACACCGGTGCTGATCACTCGGTCACTCAGTCAGTTACACCTTTTACCAGCCACGTGGGCCTGATCAGATGTCTGACTCTAATCGTCAGAGTCAGCACCCAGCATCACGTCTAAACAATCACAGAGAAACTTGTATTTATTCACAAGGTCATCATGCAATCCCAGCAGAACGTTTGAAAAGTTTCTTTTAGATTTCTGTGACCTTCAGGGCGGGCAGGTTTTGTGGATCTCATCAGGAACGTTCGAACCTGATCTGCTCTGCTTCGCTGGCTCTGGGAGTGAGATTGAGGTGGGGCATGCATGCTGCAGGTGCTTCCAAAGGGAGTGGCGCCGCTCTACATGGACAGCGCAGGCAGGGAGTCTGGCGACTTGGAGGCGGCGCTTCCCACATCATCAGGGTGACTTCCTCACCGACCTGGACCACAATAATCTTACGTCACAGAGTCAAACTCATTGTGCGAACAGCAACATTGACACAACCCAAAGGGGACTTTGGAGGAGTGATGTCTACTTGTGGCGCATCTAAGAAAGGGGCTGTCAGCAAAGCGGGAGTTGCCGGTTGCTTGGCGCTTGTCAGTACAGATCTGCATTTATTTTTATTTATAATGTAATGTTTAGGACAGGACCTAGTGACAAGCAGTATGGGCAAAAGTATGATGGGATGCCTGCATGATCAGAGACACTATCATTCAATCACCTGAGGGGGAATCCTGTGGACAGCAGGAGTTGCTGGTGCTGCTGCGGCCCCCGCTCGGTGCTATCACGGTGCAGCGCGGCGTGCTGGCACTACTGCAGTCTGGTGTTCGCAGAGCACCCCCTGCGCAGACACAGGAAATGGATGGGCGCTGTCGTGCCCTGCCCAGCAGAGAATGGCGACGCTGACCGGGACGCAATCGGCGCTGACGGGGCGGCCGACGGCCGATGCGGCCCGACCAAGCGGCGGCTCCCCTTCGGCGCATCGGAGCCCGGCGCAAAAAAGTGCGCTCCATATACCCTCTTTTTCCCTTTCTTTTCGGCATCGCATTATGTTCCGAGCAGCCCTTAATGCCGTGCTGTGTTGACCACGTGGGAACGTTAAAAAGCTGATATACTCTCGGGCACAGTTTCTGGGCCCTGAGCTCAGGGAAACTGCGCATTGATCCTATGAGGAAAAGGCTTGTCTGCTATGGGTACCTGAGTACCTGAGTACCTGTATGAGTATAGTATGGTAAGCATTGTAGTTCCTGTGCTTCAGGCAAGGGCTGGACGAGTTCTACGCCAACAACCACAAGCGGCGGCGGCTGGCGTACGCTCTGCGGCGCAGGAAATCCGGGGGCGGCTTCAAGGGGGCCTGGGACAGCATCTCCAATGACGTGTGTCACTGCTGTTGTCCACGCTTTGCCGACAAGAAATTCTGTTGACTTGACACATAAAAATTGATTGGGTGACTCCTTCTTGCCATACTAGTTTGAGGTGATTCATGAGGCTTCTGCCAACGCTCGCTGTCTTGCAGCATGTCAGTGACACTGATTGTGTGCCTGCAGATGTTCATCTTAGGGGAGCTGATATTTGACCGCACAACGCCCAGCAGCCTGAGGCACCACACCCCCTGGTTCACAGCTGTCTTCCTGGCGGTGAGTCTCCATATCTGCCGGGCATATACCTGCACCCGAAGACCAGCACAATTGCCACAATTATGTTCGGCGCCATATTGGAAATATCATGTAATGCAGCCCAGCAGGGCTCGGCGTGTCGCATGAGTTGCCTGGAATCTCCCTGCATTCCAGCATGTCTATGAAATAAATAGTTTGTACATGGTAATCAAATTTCAAATTCAAATATTGAATGTGAGCAATATACTGCACATCAAAGCAGGTGCTCCACTCCGTGTACTGCGTTCATGCTATACATGTGTAAAAACAATAAACCTGGTGCGCAGATGCTGAGATGGGTGTTTTGGATGTGCGCAGATCCAGTTCATCACGTTCGCGTTCATGGCAGGGGAGTATGTGTCGTACCTCACGGCGCAGCCGGTGGCGGGCGGCTGCGGCGCGGACTTATTCAAGTCGGGCCCGCACGCGCTGTGGCAGTGGGTGGTCGCCTGGGACGCCTGCCACACCTTCCAGCCTGACTTCCTGGTCCTCTGGGGCGCCAAGTGCGCTCTCTGCCCTGCCCATCTTTTAACACACTACTCACTTGTCCCTTTCACGGCTCCCCCAGGGAAACCCCTGCTGAATTAAGAAGCCCAGTCATTCTGACGAAGGGATGTAGATTTTCTTACACAGAGACATGAACCATGCATGCTCAGCTGGCTGGCCGTCATGCTGTACGATAAGAGGGAAGCAAGCTACTGACGTGTTGGCAGCCAGTTGGAGATGAGCATAGCAAGTTGCAACATCCGCTGAGTAGCAGAGCAAAAGAGAGGAGCGCCTATTTTTTCCTGTTGATGTCACCAACCCCGAAACCCATAAGGCGTCAGGCGCCAATCCTACACCGCCAACCCTAAAAGATAAATAAAAATGCAAAACCCTAAAATATTCCATGTATGCGGTGCAGGTATGCGCCGGTGATGCGGCCGGCGGCGGTGTGGTGGCGGTGGCTGTCCTCGCTGGTGGCCCAGGACTCCTTCGTGCACCTGGCCGCCAACGCGCTGCTGTTCGGCGGCCTCGGCCTCCACCTTGAGCGGCGGTATGGCACGCTGCGCATCGTGCTGCTCGCCCTGATCTGCGGCCTCGCCGGCAACTTCCTCGACTCCGCTATAATGGTGCGCTCTCGAGCGGATCATGCATATCTTTACCTCCATAGTGTTCTTTGCTGTCTCCTCCTGCTCCCCTGAACGCCCCGGCACTCATGCATGCATTCCGGCATTCTGAGACAGTCAATCATGCTTCATTGCCCCACCATTTGTCTGTAGCCCTGCAGGGACAGATTGCATGTTCAAGAACTGTGGGAGCATGTCATAAAGCTGTGAGTAGACTGAGGGGCCACGCGCACTTGAATTGAGACAAAAGGGGTTGTTGTGGTGCAGGATCCGTGTACAGTGGTGCTAGCTGGTGCGGGCTGCACCCTGGGCCTTCTTGGCCCGTTCATAATGGACGTCCTCCTCAACTTTGACGCCATCAGGTGAGTCAGAGACGCAGTCCTCTAATTTGTCTGTCCACAAATTGTGGCTCACCAGCCTTTCACTGCCTTCACAACATTCAGATCTGCTGACACCTCCACGTATCGAGTGAGGCATCCTTTTGCATTCCCTGTGGTTATGCGTACTGTCAGCCTGGGGTTACACGGCATCTGGATAGAGAGGGTAAAGAATTACTTGTGTGTGGTTTTCCCCCCTATTGCTCACCACCTGGAAGAGTGCTCTTCACGTGTCTGCCCAGTTAACAGGGAGCTGTTTGGAGGTTTCCAACGAAGGGTGTGCGCAACGCAGGTACCCGGTGCTTCGGCTGGTGGGCGTGGCGGGAGCGGCGGCGTGCTTCGCCGCGGCTGCAGTTCTGACCGGCTACCCCTATCGATTGACGCCCCTTGGCGGCTTCCTCGCAGGCATCTTCCCAGGTACTGCATCTCTCCACTCCCAACCCCAAACTTGAGCCACACACAGGGCGCCCATCAAATGGTATTACACTGCATGTCAATGTAAGGGGGCTGCTGTCCACCGGATTGCCCAATTACACCTTCTGTGATTATAAAAGGGTAATCCAGCTGGACAAGAGACTCCCCCATGGAGAGACTGAGGTGCCCACCATATGGATTTGCACTGCATGTGTTTGTAAGGGGGTTAATGTGCACCGAATTGCCCATGTACATCTTTTGATTGTAAGGGGTAATCCAGTTAGACAAGAGACTCCCGATGGAGAAACTGGAATGCAAGGGGTGATGTGGTGTGCAGGCATGGTGTACCTGCCGCATGTGAAGAGCGAGAAGTACGAGTGGTACTTGCCCTTCTGCGCGCTGGGGTCCAGTTTTCTGCTGCTCATCGTGCTGCCCATCGTCGTTTATGCTGTGCGCTTCCCCATCATGGTCTGCCTTTGACCGGCCCTCTGCGCGCGGTCACACATGGCAGCTGTGCCCATCGCCAAAGGCATGAGCAGGTGTTGCCGCTGTTCTTGCGAGTTTTCTGGGAGCTTTTGGGTATTGCTGCTTCCAAGTTGCTGTGGGATTGATACTGCTGGTGAGGGATTGCAGCCCCAACTCTGCTGTGCATAATGATGAGGGGAAGGGGGTCTGCAGGAAGAGCAGTTTTGTGTGCGGTGTTGCCTCTAGAGTGGGAATGGGCAAAGCAGATCTGCTTTGCCCATTCGCACAAATTTGAGAAGTTTCTGACCGCACTGCCTGCTTGACAGTCCGTTTGCAAGAGCAAGGTAGCTGAGGTTTCGTGTGTCCCTGGTTTGGTCTGTGTCCAGAGTATCTGTAGCTTGCTACGGTACATGCAAACGGCAGCAAGCTACAGCAGCTCATTGAAAGTGCCAGTGATCATGGTGGTCGAGCCTGACTGAAGCCAGCAGGGTGATATATGCCCCAATTATAGTACATGTACAGATGGAACAGATCTGGAGCATTGTGTCAGACCTGGACAGGACGGCTACCTGTATATAGACAGACCACATCTGCATGCGCCAATTGCACCATCTCCTACTCTTACAGTGGGAAGGACTTGTGATTACGCAAGTGTACAAGTACCTTTTGATTGGGCACAGACTGCTACAGCATGTGCTCAAAGTGTAAATGATTCGAGATAGATATTGCACCTGTCCATGTCACATGACGGTCAAAGTGCATTCATGAGAGTAAGCTTGCAATTGCAACACATGTTTGAATGCATGCATTGAAAATTTTTCGACAAGCAAGATTGATTGTTTGTTTGCTTGCATGTAGGGGTAATTTATTGACAAATTAATCAAATTAGTATTTAATTACCCCTACTTGCATGACCTCGGCACGTGCGCACTTGCGTCACATGTTCCACGGGCTTTTGTTCCCCTACGAACTTAAAACCACAGACAATACTTAAAGTATACCTTTCGTGCGTTTAACGAGATCAAATTTTCTACCGACAAAGTCAGGCTGTGTAGCACGAGCCAATACTCAGCATGTTGCAAGCTACAAGAGGGATTTAGCTCTCAAGCTCGCACCACGACGTATGCGCAACAAAAGGGTGTCAGAGGAGACATTTCAATATCTTCAGACCCACCTTGAATTAGAGTAACTTCATCACGCGTCGAACGAAGCACCTGCCAAAGTTCGATGTCTGAACTCCGGCAAAGAACAGCGGCTGCAGAGGAGAAGGTGAATAATATATTGAGTGCTGAATCGGAGTAAATGACCCATTCAGATGCACCGTGCTCTGGTTAGCGATGCCTGTCCCCAGAAATCATGAATCTTCTATGTCTGCAAGCAGGAGGAAAAGGGGATCGACGAAGAGGAAAAAACAAAAACAAAGCCAGAGTAAGTCTATGGCCACAGAAGTTCAAGTCATCCTGTCCCATGCCCTTCCTAAGTTCACCACACCTGACTCAGTGGTATCCCTAAGAGACTTGGTGACTTTCTGCCTGCAGCGACTTGCCCACCTATGCTGAGATGATGAAATTTGCTGGAGTGGGGCTCAGCTTCGGGTTGGCAATCCTAGCTGTCATGCACGGCACGCGCTTCATCGGAATGTGGTTGGATGGCAAGTTCATCTAGTCTCTTGGTATGTGGCTTGGCAGAGTATTCAATGGCTTCACTGATGGTAGTGAGGTGCACAACCACCCACAGGGTCTGACAGACGGTCATGAGAGATATCTTTCAGCTGCAATAAAGAAGGAGCGCAATGACTTGCGGGGCAGTCCTGGGCCCGGGGTGGCATCAAATAAAGAACATCAAGTCCAGTCGCAGCGCTTGAACGATTCTTACTTCATGAGTCAGTGTATCTATTTGGAAGCCTTTGTTCTGCTACCTGGCAAGTTGCCAACGTAACGTTACACAGCAAGGTTGCAGGAGCATATCGAATTCCTGTTGCTCAGTTGGATACCAAGGCTGATCAACTTCCAGTGTGCAACAAAGTTTTGCTGCAATTTGTGAAAGCAAAGGCAAGCATGGCCGCCAGATGGTTACCAGGAAGCTTCCTTGTGGTATCATCGCGATATCTTCGGCAGGCATGCCTTGGTATCAAGCAATACAGCTAAAGTATTCCTCGTCCACATGACGCTCGCAAAACTCAGCAGTAGGACAAGGCTAGAGGTGGCACAAGTGACAGGAGCTCTTGGCATTCTCATGGGGAAATCTGCCTTCTGGAAGTGATCCCTATCCAGGTTTTCATAGCCACTTCACCAACCTGAGCCTCAGCCCAACTGCCAAAATTGCCTCCATGTTGCTTCCACGGCCATGTCTGCTGCGTCCCAGAGCCCTCGGCGCTTGATGGGATGGTCCTCTGGATCCATGGAGGAGCCCCTTACACAAAGTAGCAGGTGTAAGAGATTGTGTAGTCCTGTGGCGGGCTGACATTGGCGTCATGCACACTCGCGCCGAACAGCGTCTGGAAGATGTTGTACTGTGGCCCAGCTGTCTCCACCTGCACATTGGAAATCCACAGGCCATGGTCAGGAATTTGTGGAACCCCCACATGCACCTCAAGCCCAACATCTGCAGAGCTAATTTGCCCTGCTGGTTACTGTCTTCGCATCCTTTATGCTACAGCCCACCATGGGCGCTGATTGGGTTATCTGCAATCCCAAAGAGCTGGCCCCAAATGGTGGTGAATGTTGTCAACTGTGTGCCTTCCCTGGCAGACCAACTCGGGCTTCTGCATGACTGAAGACAGGTGTCGCCGGCTGTCCCTGTCCATCATCCTTACAGTCGTCCACTTAAGCCGACATAGGAGAGCAGTGGGACGGTAGGACGAACCTTGGCAATAACATAGGGGTGGTTGGGGTCAATGCCGGAGTTGTCAAAGCAGATGGTGGATGTCTTGACTGGGCCGCCATCGAGCTGGATGGCGCAGAAGTTGAGGGAGATCCCCGGGTAGGGTGCTGTGTTCTTCAGCGTGTTCAGCCCAGTCCGGTAGCTGGTCTTGTCAAACACATAGTAGCACTCAATGGTGCCGTGCAGGATGAGACTCGCCTTGCACCTGCACGTCAGAATGCCACGCAGGGGTGAGCCTTTGGCGCACTGTCATATACATCTGTGCTCATGCAAGGGTCATATTCACCTATCCTTGGATTCTGCATTTCAAGATTGAGGTCAAGCTGCAAAGGGCTCACTGGGATGTGAAGAACAGGCCGCTCTGTGTGAACTGCTTGGCCTTGTTCTGCACTGCTAGTAGGTAGTTGGTGAAAGACGTGCTGGGATCAACTTGGCTGTTGTCAGACCGCGCCGGATTGAAGCAATTAATTGTGGGCCAGATAGGGAACACATAATCCACAATGGGATCAATCCCAAGGGAACTTATTCTTTGCACCTGCAGCAGTCAGAGACCCCCTGGATAAGATCCACAAATTACAAGTTGTGAACCTCCGTCTGCAGACTGGTTCTTGTCCAAGGTGTGCAAGGTGTGTGGTCGGTGAAAGCATACTCACTTGTGCCAGTGCTATAATGCATAAGAGTGTGCTGACAAGTGCAGCAGTCCTGTGCTGTTTTTGGGCAGCCATGACTGCGCCCAAGTTGAATCAGCTAGAAAGTTGACAACTGAGTCCCAGGTCCTCAGCCACTGACCCTGAAGATAGTCCCCCGCAGCTCTGCAAAGACAAAGCTCTTTGACTCGAAGATATGGATGCCTGCATATAGTCGTGCGCGCATATGTAAAACTGCTCGAGTCTTGGCAAGTGAGCTGAAGACTTCTTGACTTTGCATCCTATTCTGCACCCAGCCGGCGTGATACACTAGACTACCCTTGCTAAGTTCTTCTCAACAACTTTATGAGCAGTAAAAGAGAAAATTTAGCAACAACGCTCTAAAACTGGCTGGGTCAAGAGCTGAGTTGCAGCTGTGGAATGGACCCTTGCACTTCTGTACTCTCTTCATAAAAAGAGTGCTCGAAATCTGGCACTACTTCATGAAGTACCGGACGTTTAGAAACTTGTCGCATGCTGCGGTTCTATGAGCCCCCCTCTGTGATATGGGCAAGAAGCCCCTCTCCTGTGACATACACAACGGGACGCACCTGCTCGTCGAAGACTTATCAACAACTCGAAACTCGTCGCCTTTCGTCAGTGATAATCTAGGGACGGAGCGTGAGAGATTAACGCGAGAGGTTCCTAGCCGTGATTTTGCGGGGCTGTCTTTCGGTCAGTTTGCAGTGCAAACTTTGCACCTTCGGCGACAGGATACGCATATCCCACCTCGTGAGAAATGCAGTGTAACGTTGGACTTGTATCTTACCAAGTAAGAGAACTTCAACATTGACCTTTACTGAGCGGAAAAGCACTCCTGAAATATCACACGTCCTTAGATCTTGTTGAGATGTCCACCCAAGCATAGGAGTGCTGCGAGATGAAGTGCTCTCCCAGCTGGGGGACCTTTGTTGCAGATATCGATGATGTCAAGTGCCTCTGAACTATAAGTGTGTATTTCCGCTAGATTGCAGGGCAAGCACACGTTCTTCAATCTGCATAAACAGCCTTGTATGATGCGAATGGAATACAGGAGAATGTACAGAAATATAGAAAACTCAAGGCAGTCTTTTCTTGGTGGCAACTGGTGCACCTATCCTGCTTGTCCATGTACAACTTTTAAAAATTTAGGCCCAGGCTTGAGATTGTCTCAGCCTGCCTAGTAGAAGGGCTGCATGCATGTCTTAGGTGTTGCATGCAGTAGTTCTTATCCGTGCATCATGCACAATGATTGTGTACACATGTCCCATGATGACTGGTTGTGAACCTTTCACACTATAAATAAGGTCCGACTTTCAGCAGGCCCTGATCAACGAGGCTCAGAAATGCAACTGCATCATTGTTCATTAATTATAATTTCATGTTCATGCATTATAGGACCGCGGTACCTCCTGTCCTCGGGTCCACAAAACATTAAGATGTGGCAATCAATGGATATTGCAAGAGCACAATGCGCTATATGTGCACTGCTGCAGTTCAAAATATAATGTCTCCCCTTTGAGTTAACGTCTTCCCTTTAACGCGTTCCCTTCAATTTTCTCGCTTGTTTTCCACCTTGCCTTCGCATTTATGCCTAGTTTTGCTGGTGGCACAGCAGCTACACAATAACAAAGTCCACAAAGCAGATGTCCTTGATAATACCGTAACCGAAGTCATAGCCGAAGGCTTGCCCAATCTGAATACCGTACCGCACACCCAGGTCTGGAATCTGGCTGGGTTGGACTGCACATACACCACACAATGAGTGGTCAGTCAGATCTGCGTTGCGTCCCATTCCATATGCTTGCTGCCGGCATCATATCAAAGACTTTTTATATTTGGGATCACACTATGGACGGGAGATCATTGCATCGACGGAGAGGATGCAATGGTAACAGTCCAAATGTCAACTCACGATGTTGTCACCCATTGTCCCTTCACATAATTTGATGCCAGGGAAACACCAAATGGTAAGGTCCATGCTGGTGCAGGATGCAAGTAATTGAGGGGGCGCACATGTGGGCAGATTGAGCAGGAAGCCGTCGGAGGTGGGGGTCACAAAGGCGCCGTGGGGCAGCAGGTTGGGAAGGCTCAGCGTGGTGGTGATGGTAGCCGCCAGGTCCTGGAACTCCGGGAGGAGCCACACGATTGGGTTGGGGATGACAATGCCGATCTTGGGGAAGCTCCCAACGTACCGGTCTGCGCACCCACCACAATACAGTCAGGCACCGTGTTGATGACGTGTACAGGAGTGTTTCTGCTGAGAATGAGCTAGCTGCACCACCCCTGTGATATCACTACGGCTATAATCAGCACGCCGATGAGTAACACTTTCGGCATGGACCCACACTTTGGGTGGATGTCAAAAAAGGTTGACTGTGCAATGCATTGAGCACACGCCATGCACAGTGCAGACGCCATTCTTCTGCCACCCTCCGGTGCTAAAAGGAGAAACTTTTGTGTGGGGAAGTAAGCCATCTGCAGACAGGTTCTAGAGGTATCAGTTGCCCGGCTAAGTGTGTTACTGTCAGCAACTCCCCATAATGCCAACGGCGGTTCTGCCAGCCAGGTACCACTCCTTTAATCTTGCAGTCTAGGAAGGCGCAGGCAGCATACTTTGTCAAGCTGGCCACTTCAAGGACAACATTGTGAAGTTCACACAACGCCAATCAAGGCATGTGAGACATCCAACCCCAAAAGTGTGAGAGCTCACCGATGCAGAAATTGAATCCGGTCCCGAAGAAGGGCGTCGCAATGCGCACTCCCACGACCTGAGAGATGAAGTCTCCTGTAATCACCTCCCTGTCCAGGGGATTGGCTCCCACCACATCATATGGGTTCACTACTCCAACCTGTGTGCTGGCTGCTGGCTGCGCGCTGACAGTCGAGCCAGCACCCGTGCCAGCTGTTGGCTGCGAGCCTGCAGCTGCGCCTGCTGGTGCAGCTGCGCTCTGTCCCACCACCTGGCTGGAGGCCACTGGCCGCACTGAGACGTGTGTGGAAGGATCTGTGATGGTGGGAGCGTCGGCGTTGACTTGGTCCAGCGTGTGGCGCTCCGAGCTCTGAGGCTGTATGGTCGTGGCTGTGACCGCCCCTGTGTTGGTGTTGGAGATAGCCCGCTGTGCATTGATCTGGCTGGTGGACCCTTGCTGTGGGATGTTGTTGTTCTGCCTGGCTGCCAAAACGGTCGGTTGGGCATCCCCTGCTGCTTGTTGAAGGTCTCTAGCTGACACATATGCTGCTGAAAGGAGAAGGACGAGCATTACGGGCCATAGCCTCGCCATTGGCGGGCTCCTGCCCTGTCCAAAATTATTAGCCAACGTGTGCAAGGTTGTAGAAAGAGCTGCAGCTGCTGTCGTGCCTCGTCGTGAAAAATTTTGCGCTGTTGAAGGCCAAGCCTGCATGCAAATGCAGACAGGATATCGCAACCTCCCCAAGACGGGCAGTATCACAAAACTTCTCAACTTCGTTTTTCCACGACGCCTGCCTGGTTGCGGCCTTGCTCAGAAAAGGAAGGCTAACAACCGTGATTTCTAATGTAGATGCAGGATGCTTACAAGGCCACTCAATATATTTTGTCACAGTTAAGTGGGATGGCCTTTACTAGCAAGTTTAGTCTTCCGGAAACAGGGTTTACACTCTACCGGCTCTATACCATTTAATCATATCTGATCAGCGGCAGTTCTTTGCTACATTTGCCTCATATTGGCCAAAACATTACCTGCTTTCGGCAGAGTATGGGGAGACAGTCGTCCTTGCTCTAAAAAGAAGCGTGGGGACACTCAGGTTTACGCAGACCGCTCAAAAATTTGTGTCACAGACAGCAACGGCGAGGTCACGGAACTTTCTTCGGGTCAAGGTGGGCTGAATCTCCTGGGCCAGCAGTGAGTCACGGGACGTGACTTGCGGGGCTGTCTTTCGGTCAGTTTGCACTTTCAGCGATAGGATACGCGTTACACCTCGTGAAGCATGCACTTGTTGGACTTGTGCATCAGAAAACTTCAACATTGACCTTTTATTGAGCAGTAAAGCACATTTGGAATACCACATGTCCTTACTATCCTGCTCCACATTTCCACCCTACCATAGGAGTGCTCCGAGATTTGGTCAAAAGCTCCTCCCAGCTACGATTCTCGGGATATAAGGCAGCATTCTTGGTAGAAAGTGGGCAGATTTGCAGCCAACGTCTAAATCTTTGTATCATAGCCATGTGCTATCAAGCTTAATGCCCAACAAACGCGCGCCGAGTTGATGAGCCTCCATGGCTTGTCAAAATGAACAGGAGATATCTAGCAAGAGCAATGTGCATTCGAGTGGTGGCTGTAAACAATAGCAGCACTGCCTCTCATGCCACTTCGACTGACCCTGTCTCCCACACGAGCATCGTATTGCTCAGGAGACTTCCTCACAGCCACGTTGGAGGTCTGCTCCTGCTTCCTTTTCATGGATTCCACGTCGCTTTCCCAACTACTATTGCAAACGCTGGCATCTTCAATAACCTGTAGATGCATATGCATGTAATGATCATCTCGCGTCCCTTCCTGTTTCTGATTTGGTCTGCCCCCCTGTCGGTTGCAGATATCTAACGAAGATGGTCCAGCTGACGTTTTCAACGGGCCTCTGGAGGTTGCCACTGTCAACGTGGACTTTTCAGGAACTGAGCGCATAGACAAGTCATGGGTGTCCTCATCTTATCAGCCTGCCTCGGTGCAGTATGTCAGGGAGGGCAAGAGGGAGGTCAGGCAGATCCTTCGCACACCATCAGCGAGGCTCATCATGCAGGACACTGTACTCATGCCTGGAGAGTCACGAAGGTGGCTCTTGAGGTAATCACAGCAACAGCAGCCCCCCCACTGCAGGCTCTGTGAGGCACCTCGGGCGCATTTCATGTCACAGGCTGCATGCAAGCATGCCGACGTGCACAAAGCGAGTAGTGATTGCAGAAAGCTCACCTACGGAGACCTAAGCATGATATTGATTGACTTGGGGGCTTGTAGGTGTCGGCTGCCGAAGACACTGCCGCCCAGTCACAGGGGGGTTGCCGTGCGCTATAGCTACCAACTACAGGCGACTGCGCAGTTTGCGCTGCCCAAGCAGCTGCCCAGCCTGCCCAGGATCCCGCTTTCGTCCTCCGCCACAGTCCTAGCAGATTCCCTTGACCCTGGTCGGGGCCCTTTCGGCGCTGTTGTTTTGCCGCCAGCTGGCGGTGCCTCCAATGACGGTGTGCCTCTCCACCCAGTCATTGTCGCCAGCTGCTCATGCATGTCAAACAAGGGTGTTGCTTTATAGCCCTCAGTGAAACAGCAAGTGGCCAGGACCATGCACCTTGTATCTGTTGAAGCCTGAGCAGCCCAAATATACAGCCCCCCTCTAATGTTGGCATCCTCTCTTCAGAAGACGATGGATGATGGAATGCTCATCAGAGTGGCCATCAGGCCTGCTGCTGTTGCTGGCCAGCCAGCCAGTTTGAGTTCATATTGAGCTTCATGTAATTCAGCTGTCATATTGAAATTTATGTATTTTTGCTGACTGTATCAAGGAGCTGCAGAAGCGGCACATGTGGGTGCAGGTGCAGGCAGCTGGAGCAGGAGGGGTTCCAGCAGCAACCTGGCACAGTCTGGCAACTCACTGCCGCTGCCGCCCAGTGAGAACGCAGCTGCGCCCAGCAGATACCAGACTGCCGAGGCCAGCGCCCCCGTGCACCTGTGGCCCTCCTGGGTGAGCACGCCATGCACAGCTCCTTGCTCCACCCATCTCTTCAGAAATGGAAGCGGATCTGCTCTCTGCTCAGGTCAGCCTGGGATGACATGTGGTCCACTTGCAGCAACTTCAAAGGCTGGCGTGCGTGACTTATGTGGCATGCAGTTCTCCCTCGTTCGCACTTGCTGCAACTGGAGACTGGTGCGGAGTTTTGGTGAGTCACAAATCCAGCATAAACTGCGCAATAAAAGATAGCTCATAATGGGGATGTGCAGGATCCTAACGAGAGGAGGGGAGGTGTGGGGACGGTGGCGGCTGGTGATGATGCAGAGCAGATGGCTGTGGGCTACCAGTTAGGATATGCACCCCGGGACGTCACCATAGATTTCCAGGTGTGAGCATGCATCCTGACGCCTCTGCTGTTGCCACCTCTGACGAAGCACAGGCGGCACACCCTGCTTCTCACCCAGTTCATGTCAGGCTGTGTGACCAAGCTTACACGTTCGTTAGGATGGAAACCCTTGCATTCCTCGGCGCAGCTGAACTCGAGACAAGTGTTGTACCAAGCCTGGTTGCTTCTTCAGTAAGGGACTTGAGAGATCCGAGGATGTGGACAAAGACACGGCAAGCAAGTGAACATTCAGCAACTGAGGACTTTGTGGAACAATTTCTCTTCTTCCAGGAGCTTGGGCGGGAAGGGGATGCGGCTGGTGGCAGGGGCAAAGGATTTGCATTCCAACAGCTGGATGGGGAGGGGGGCCAGCAGTGGCAGCCGGCGTTCCTGACCTCCATCGACCATCGGCCATCAGTGTCGACCGAGACGCCCACCCTCGCTCTGATCGCGGCGCCGTCCGATGCGGCTGAGCCGCGGCCGGCCGCGGATGAGGATCCCGGCGTCGACGCCGCCACGCCATTGTCCGAGGTGCCCCCCTCACGTTGCTGCATGCCTGCCTGCATGAAGCGGCGTTCTGTACTTCATCAGCTGGATGCCCCGGCTATGGCGCCAGTGAAACACTGCTCTGCACTTGAGCCATCAGAGACCATAGCTGTGCCGTCAGTGGGGAGTACCACCTATAGATGCCGGGAAGCTTACACAGAGAGCACCTGTGCAGACCACGACCATAAATATGGTGCATGCTGCACGACACTGCTTCGGACAACGACCATTATTCCATGGTCGTGGCCTGAAGCAGGGGTCCTGAAGCTGCGCCATATTGTTGTCAGGCTGACTGGTGCATGTGTTGAGGAGATTGAGGGGTGGGGGTGCATCATGACTCACGGCGCATTGTGTTGGTGTTTGAGCAGCTCACGCTGCATGGGGCGGCCGAGAGCGAGGACGCAGAAGGGCCGCAGTCGGCGCTGAGAAGCGCGCGTTCGGGCGCCAGCACAGGGCGCCACATGCTGACCTCCCCCAACACCGCCGGCGAAGCAGCACTCCGCTCCTACAACCTCCGGGTGCGACTCACTCGCTTACTTTTGTCGCTCTGCTGCAACCTTCGGGCTCCAGTCCTCCTTACCATCTGCGCCAGGTGACTCTGTGTCTGGAGAAGGGTAACTTTGACAATGGAGGAGCAGGGCTCCCATTTGTGCCCAACTTGATCAGGAAGTCAGTATGGCTCCCGATGTGAGGAAGGATGTGTTTCGTTCATAGTGCTCCAACCTGCCCCACTTCACTGTGGTGAACATGAAGATGCGACGGCACCTTACCTGCAGCAGTTGGGCGATGTTATACATGCAATATGTGAGCCTGAGTGCCAGGGTGGCTTGATGGGCAGGTAGGGGATGCTGCGCTGGTGAGGGTGGCGCTGCATGCGCCCTCAGATGGGCATGTCGCGCTGGGGTCAGTGCTCTCCGGCACGCTGGACTTCAGGGCGTCACAGGAGGCTGCCGCCCTCAACCCAGAAGCCCCCAGATGCATACAGGTATGCTCCATGTGTCAAGGCCGGGGATGCATCCGTTCCCCTGCACGCATCTGACGCAGCTGGACCCCTGCCTCGATAGCATCAGTCTGGGGGCTGATATCTGTGTCAGGTTGCCATGTTGTGAAGTTTTTGTCTGGTGCAGATTTGTCCTGCCGGCATGTATCAGGGCAGAGGTGGCTTTGGGCTGAGTGGCTTGTGTGTTCTAACTGACCAGGTGGCAGTACTGCTGGAGACAGAGGAGATTGTCAATGAGCGGTGGCGTTCCAACAGCAGTGGGCGGCAGCCAAGCTCATCCATTCGCAAGGTCCGCGCCAGCCGACTGCCAACACTGTGTATTTTTATTTTATTTGTTTTAGGATTTAGTGTTGGGGTTTTACCAGGTTTAAATCCCTAAACCCTAAAAGAATTGTAGAAATATAGGTGAGCCCTGTTGATGCCTTGTCCCATTTGGTGTGACTGCCTGTGTACGCCTGCAACTGAGCAGGCAAGTAGAATCACAGGATCACTGTGCATTTGGAGCACTGAGGGAGAATTTCTGGAAAGCTGTTGATTGCTTGTGCAGGTGTGGGGGGAGCACATGGAGATAACTGCGGATCTGGTGCTGACACATTTCATGTTTTCGCTGCCTGCGGACGCGCCAGCATCCTTTGCAACGCACCTGGTTTCCTTGCGCTGGGTGCTGCGCTTCGAGTTCACCACGTCGGTGGCCAAGCCGGCCAGCTGGCTGTCTGGCGGCCCCACTCCGGAGCGCATTGCCTGGGCTCTGCCGGTGCTCGTCCGACCGCCTGCTGTGCCGAGAAGCTGGTGATTTGCCATGCATGACGCGGCCATGCTCACTGTAGAGCCGACCATGGCCATGGCCATGTTTGCAATTAGTGGAATGCATTGTTCTAGGGGAAATAGAGTGGTTCAGGTTGGGCTAATTGGGATTGCTAGTATATCTGGAAGCAGTGTAATGTGACAGCAATGCACACAGAATCTGCGTCACAGATACATGGGACTACACACAATATATGAGCCTTGAAGGAGACCCCTTGCAAGTCAATTGAAGGTACACCACGCGTGTCTATCAGCCCACTCACCTGAGCACATGCGAGGTGTTGCAACTCCTCAATGGGGCCTATACTGCTGTCCCATAACGGAGCGTCGTGCACCATAGCGGCTTTCGGCCTTTTCTCTGCAAGGAGTCGACTCTTTGCAGAGAAACGGCCGTCCTCAACCTATCCTCTCAAGGCCCTGGTCCCGATCAGTCCTCATGGGTAACGGACTGGTGCAACCTGGGTTCAATGTGTTCACTCTCGCGAGCTCGGCACTTCATACTACAGGTGCCATACAAGATGAATCATGCCCCAACATTTGATCCCCCAAGCTTGGTTCCTCTGTTCTGTGAATTCAAATTTTCGTATTCGAATAGTGCAGGCAGCATGATGTCCCACCGACTCGCTCTATGCAGAGATGGTGATGATACTTGCAGAAGATAAGCGCTTATCTTCTGCATTCTTGGGTGATGAATGCATGCATCACTTTCTTAAACACTTCTCTGGATATCCTGTTATTCAACAGTTACATTCAGGTGCTGGACATTGTACACAATATTAGTAGCAATCGACCGACAGCACCGTAACAAGTCCTTGCTGGTCCCACTGTCGACAAGTACATAAATATACACGCTGCTTTGGTGGAGAATGTACAGTATCAAGGCTTTTGGTGTTCAGGCATACATGCTGAGTATACATTCACTCATCTAGCAGGCTACACATGTGAAGCGCCATCAGCATCCCTGAGCAGAGGCGTCCCAGGCTCTGCATTGCGGGCTGTGTCCGCATCTTCACTCTCAGAAAGCATGCGATAGTCTGGCTCCCGGCTGCTGTAATACTTTCCGAGGTAGAATACAAGTGCCCCCAACAGGAGCAGCACAGCACTGATCCCGATGCTTATCCTGCACATCCGAAACCAACAGCAGCCTTTACAAAGCGCTCCAGTAATTTAATCTGATTCCATCACCCAAACGTGGGTCAGATCTCAACTAAGCAGTCAGCAGAGCTGCTGCACACCATGCAGGACCATGACTTGGTACACGGTGCTGCAGATTTTTTGTGCAGCTCTTCTGTAGGCAGGCATTCGTATGTTGCCCATGGCCCATTGCAGTGGCATTGAAAAGGATACATATTCTGCGAGGCCACTCCCTCCAATGCAGCTTTTAATCTTTTGGAGCATGACTCACGGCCTAAAGGGTGCAGTCACGTGTGGGAAGTCGCAAGACTGTGCGCCCCGCCAGTTCTGGAGGCTCAGGAATTAGGGGACATATTTTCCACTCACATTAAACATACACCCTGGAAATATAAAAGTAATAAATACGCACCGCCAGTTCTGGAGGCGCTCCTGCAGCCAGCCCAGGAGCACGGGCGAGGGCACGTCCCCAAATACATGGATCACGATGACCTGCAGCGACATTGCAAACGGCCGCAACCGCGCCGGCACCGACCACAGCACCACCGCCGTGTTGGGCGCCTGCACCCCGTTCCCACTCCATCAATCAATAGGCAGCCCTTGACAGTACTCCCTTCAGGGTGCAGGGTAAACCCTGAACCCTAAATGTACAGACCCTAAACCCTAAAAAGGAAAAATAAAAAATTCTTGCAGGGGCATGCGGTCCTCACACAATAGCAAGCCGACACACTCAGAACTCAGGATACAACTTACTGATTCTCCTACTGGGCCCGCTATGTATGCTAATATTGATGCAGGCTGCACATATACCCTGTCCTTTGCCTGCCCAAACAGTGGCTTACCTGAATGCCGAAGATGGCAAATTGTCCAGCGGCAAAGGGAGGCACAAATCCGAGCAGCGATGTAGTCACGCCAAATGCCAGCAGGATCAGCACAGCCCTGAAACAATCACAACCGCTCGCAAAAGTCGCGCAACGACACCAGTACTCTTTCAGTAGCAAATGCCCTCACCATAGTCAAGACATGCACCTGTGTGTCATGCACCGTGGCAAATGAATTTCACATGCACATGGCCAGCATGCAGCATCAGTACAGCGGGGAGTGCTCACCCAATGGCCATGCCAGCAGCACAGATAGTCAGAGCGTTGCCCATGGTGGACCCCATACGGTCCAGCAGGACACCGCCAGCCAACGTGCCGAAGACCCCAGTCAGGACTGTCACTGCTCCAAACACGAGGTCCGCCGTCTCTCCGCTGATGCCAAACACATCCCTGCCCGCCTTGGGGCCCAGATACGCTATCGCCCCTATGAACGCTGTGCAGCCACAGAAAGTCGCGCCTCAACCTCTGTGCTGATTGTCTGGAAGGCTGCTTGTGAGAGGCCGCCATCCACCAGTCACATAGGAAAATCGGCAACAGGTAAGTTCAAGGATGGACTGCTTAGACGCTCAAAGGACAGGCAGAAAAAGAAGAAGATGATGTTGATTACACATCATTCGAGCCGTCTAGGGCGGATTAGATTACTCACAACCAACCGCAGGATTATTGAAACGCAGCAAAAGAAGCCTGTGTGAAACGAGCAACCTCAACAATATTCTCCTGCCTGCATAGCCTGCAGAGTATCCAATTTATCAAATATAGCCATGCAGAGCACAGGGATGTGTTGTTTGGCGGAAGAGAGTGGGTCGGTCGCATACCTGTGTACAGAGTCTGGCCACCAATGGTGCAGACATAGACAGGGTGCCTGCACACAGTGACCAGGTCCGTAGCAGCCTCCTTGACAGCGCCCACTAGGCCCGTCCCCCACTCCTTTGGCCCCTTCATGCCCGCCGCCACCGCTGCCGGACTCCTGTCTGCGTCTGCACGCAGCCGCACCCACCGTCACTCTCAAACCCAGCTTCTAGCTTTGCTGACCAAGCATTGGTAAATCTGCGTGAAATACGAGTGAATGACCTGCTGACTATGGGTGGAACCTGGAGAATAACACAATCTGAACAGTCACCTGCTGAAGAGCAAACACAATGCAACCCTAACTGGCAGGAGACCACAGCACTTGACAGCTGGTATGCATCGTCACAGCAGTGTCCAGGTTAACAGTTTGTCATCCGCATCCGCATCTTGCTCTGTCATATTTCAGACCGCAGATCCTAGAGATTCGTGTCCTTGAAAGACAGTCTTTCTGTTACTACCCTACCACCACTCGTTTCACAGCAGTGTCCGGATGCAGAGGGAGCCTCTGCCGGAGGCAGGTGCAAACACACAGGGGGCTCGGGAGAGAGCTAAGCACATGGCGGACATGGGCAGTTCAAACGGGGGAATTTGGAAGGGGTCAATATTTAGGGTTTGCATATATTTATTTAGGGTTTCCGGGTGCAGGGTATAGGGATTCAGGATTATTATATAAAGGGGCAGCGCACCCTTGCTCATGCCGCGCAGGTGGATGGGGGGCGCAAGAGCACAGAAGGCCACAAATGGCGCCATGGCCGCTGCCTCCAGCAGGAACGCTGCTCGCCAGCCCAGAGGTCCCGCCACCACTCCTCCGAATATGTATCCCTACCACAACAAGTACGCAACTTTTTGTTCTTTTTGCAGAGCCGGATATCCTCGTTCTCCTGATGATGATGTGCATGTATGCCTGTGCCTCCGGTAGGATGATACATTTCAGACATGTATCTCTGCCATAACAAGCGCGCAACTTTTTCTTTTTACAGCGCCAGATATCGTTGTTCTCCTGATCATCTGCATATCTGGCTATGCTTCCAGCAGGGTGATTCAGTTGTCTTGACAGTGGATGCACAAGTTTCCTTCGACCATTTTGCACACCGACCTGTGAAGGATAGAGTCAGTGAATCAGGAGACAAGGGGTGCTCTCACCAATGCATAGCCTACTGGGATGCAGAGGTAGAATGTTGCCAGCCACCTTGTCTTTGACTGCGGGGGTGCATTGTCATCTGCATGCACATATCAAACCTCGGACCTGGAAAATTACAAGATCTACTCGTCATATCAGGAGAGACTGGCATGCATCCAAAAGTCAGAAGAGCCTGGTCGGCAAGACAAGCACATACCGATGAATGGTGATGCCAGGGCCACAAAAGATGCCTCACCAACCCCAACAAACATGCGGCAAATGATCAGGCTCCAAAATCCTGCAGTTAACAATCAGAAGGTTCTCATCTGAGAGACTTATTGATGCTGGCATGACCTGGGCATCTGTCTTGGTGCGGCTCCTCCTGTCAGCTGAGGATATACACTTGTGCATCACCTACACTCATGCCGCATCCGGCTGTGGAAAGCGTCCAAACGCCCAGGCCTAGAGCGATCAGCCGAAATGCATTGACATGCTTGCTGGCCTCTGCAAAAATAGGCGAGGACACCAGGAGGCCAACCTGCACACAAGACCCTCTGGTCAGCCAGCTCGCTAAATAATGTGTCAAATTCAGGCTTCTTTTGGTGTCTCAACGTGCCTGGGATGTGCACTTACCAGGAATGCTGCAGGTAAATAACCGATCTGGGTCAGGCTGAGCTCGAAGTCACCCTGCAAAGTGACACAGCCAGCTGGTGAACTGCATTGCTACTGACACAGCAGTGGGGTGCATAGACAGTGCAAACTGTGACAACCACCGACCTGGATGCCATAACCGGGTGATTTCTCGTCCCCTCGAGCACCGTTCACACCGTTGCTGGATATGACACCTGATCATTGGTCAGGTCCACAGATTGCCTTGGTCAGAGGTCAGTATAAAGTCTTTGGTAATCGTGTTATTTTGCCACTAGACAAAGACAGACTCCTCTGCCTGTGTTGATTATTCTAGCTTACATTCTATTAGTCAGACAAAGAGCCTCCAGGTAGACTCAGCATACCTCTGTCCATGTAGACAAGCATATTCATGGCACAGAAGAGCCATAGCAATCTGGCCGGTGTGAACCAGCCTTTATTCTCTGCTACGCGATTGTCTTCCTCCTCTGTAGGCATTGCACGCAGTTTCTAGCCTGTTACTCAAGTCATGATGGTTGTCGATGCGCAAAATGAGAATCGAACTTATTGGCGTGCTGTGCGGCGTCCTAAGATCTTCCCTATGATGAACTTGCTGCTGTATTGCTCTTGGGTGGGATCAACTAGATGGGTAATGACAGGAGTTGTCCCAGGAAGATGAGCACCTTGGACGAGGGCTTTATTATCGAGGGATATATATATAGGGTTTCGAAGTTTCAGGCACCTGAAGTTCTTGTCGACAGCAAGCATTGCCACTACTGACTCCCAACAACAACGCTTCTGGGTCTCTTGTAAATTGAAGATCATGGCTAAAAGTTGTGATTAGTGTGCTTAGATACAAAGAGAAGCTGCGGCAGCATCGGGCGGTCGTGCTCATCGAGCAGGGTTCCGTTGTGACTAGTTACTAGTAAGTGCTCATATCACTGCCACTTATTTTAGCTACTCAAAGTTCAAGAAATGACTAGTCGAAGAGACGACAGAATACCTTGAAGGAAACATCGGCAAGGACCTTGCAAGACTTTACTAAACGTGGGCCAGTTCTCCCTTGAGAGAGTGTGCCCACAGTGCTGACTCGCAAACCTTTTGTGACTCAACTTGCAAATTCATGAGCAATCACGTAGGAACTTTGGAGTAGTTCCTTGTCCTTGAGGCTGAAAACATTATGCTCAGTCCTTGGTTTGCTCCAAACCAGAGTTGCCCCACCTCTGGCTTGTGCTCTGAAGGCAAGTGACTTGCTCGCAGGGCAGTGCAACGGTGTCAAGATGCCCGGAAGAAAAACGCAACGAGCTGCAGCAACTCTGTGTGCCATCCTGTTGACTGGCTGCGTGCACGCCCAGTACCAGAGTCAGGCCAGAGACCAAACCACTGTTTTGCAGCACGACAGGTTTGCGCAGGCCCGCCTTTCGATTCATTCTCGCACTCTCAGACACCGTACTGTTGCGCTTCAGACCGCTGACAGGCTGCATGTCTCCGCCAAAAGAAGTTGTGCCCGGTGCAGTCTAGGCTAGACTGCAGACTTGGTACTGGGCTGCAGACTAGGTAGAGGCCCCACGGTGTGGCTGCAGACACGCTGTGTGTATGCCCTATGGCCATTTGGCTTTGGGTTTGCCGGCCTGTAATAACAATAATAATTGACTTGTTGCAGGCCTGGGCAGCCGACAATAGACATGAGCCACTACAAGCAGGTGTATGTAAAGTGCACCAACCCCACGACACAGACCAGTCCCACCAGCCCCATCTTTGACACCTACCTTGCCGACCTGGCTGCAACCTTCACAGCGGCCAACCCGCTGCTCCTCACTGGACAGTGCGCCTCTTTCCCAAGTGTCTTACAAGCTTTGGACTTGCACCGCATTGTAAGCACATTCTAAGGTTTCATATGGTCATGATCACACAAGCTACTGTGTCCTAATGGTCATCCATGCAATCAGCTGTAAAGCAGCAACAAGGGAGGAAGAGGTCGGGGGCGAAAATGAAACCCCATGTCGGAGGGGTCAGTCAGTCAGTCAGTCAGTTGCATCTTTTCCAGCCGCATAAGGCTAATTAGATGTCTGGCCACCACCGTGTGGCCAGCGCAGCCAACAAATTAACACAAAGTTCAATTGTGATGACATGTAATCACCCATGACAAATGCATGTGCTGCAGCTGATCTGATGGTAAGATGTGCGAGAGTTGCGGCACATGCGCGCAGGTGCAGGCGAGACCAAATGAACAATGGTGTGGCGGCGTGCGGGTACACATTCGATCCCACAGATTACTACAGGCAGGCCATCACCAACATGGACGGCCGCCCCAAGCTCACATTTCAATCCTGCAGGTGCAGCTCCAAGCTTGCCCGTGAGCATGGCCCATCTGTCAAGAGCCGCACAGAGCCTTCCACCAGTCTATCAATTGACATTGGGCACCCTCAAAATGAAACACGAAGTACCCATTTGTACTGCTGGAGAGATCATATTGCGCTGCAGCACCTCTCCTATGGATATGGACCTGGACTCTCCTGTTCTGCACCTGGAGAAAGCCATGCTCTGCTCAGACACAAAACATGAAACAGTGAAATTTTCCCTTCAGCAAATGAGGGGAGCCAAGCATCCGCAAGGGGTGCGGTGCAGCAGCCTGGTTGATGGTTGCAGAGTCCGGCACAGCATCCAACTAGATACAGGAGCCTCCGCCACATGCACAACTATAAGTGTTCTGCCGGTATTGAAGCAACCATCCACAGATGTTATGATTCAAGCAACCTATTTCAAAGGTCGTCGTGAGGAGCGATATAATGCTAGGTGGCTGGATGCTGGAGGGAGCGGGGTGGTCTGATACCCCCCTGACCAGAAGTAATGAGGTTTGCATGCAAGCAACTGGTGGGTTGACAGCTGTCTGACATGTGGCTGTGCACTGGTGTGCAGCATTCAGCTGGATGGAGGCAATGTGGCGTCCAGCAACACCTGCTGGACAGACGCGGCGTCAACGACGCAACCATCCGTCGTGCGCTCGGCCCTGTCGCAGACCGCGCTCGGGCCGATCACCTTTGGGGTGACGCTGCAGGTCGGTCACTCAGTCAATTGCTCAGTAACATCTTTTCAGCCACATGGGGCTGAGTTAAATGGTTGACCACCACATGGCCAGCAACCAAAACAACAACCCAAAGCATAACTTTGATGAACTGTGTCCACCCATGTAAATCCATTCAATCAGCAGGTAAGCAGTAATGTGAGCCTTATGACAGAGGCACTGAGTGACCATGTTGTGGCAGAAGTAGTTCCGGGGTGTGCGAGGTCCTGAGACGCCGTTTGTTTTCAGCTGCACGTGCCTTGGCAGTGGTGGAAACACTCATGTGCCAAGTTACAACACTTGTGTGTCGCGATTGTTCTAAGGAGCCGCTCATAATGACCAGCCCTCAATGACTGGAGGGGAATTTCAAGCATGTGCAGCAGGTCATGCTGGTCAGCCAAACTTGTACAGATCAATGCACTTATGAACAATGCGTTCACCCTGTTGTGGTTCAGGATAACAACCCAGCTGTGGGCGGCACCCGCGTAGGTTACATCACTGCCACCTTCGCCTGCAAGTACTACAACCCGCTGCAGCTGCTGCTGCCCGGATGAGTGTCCCTGTCCAGTGGGACTTTTAATTCGTTTGGATGGCCGTTCAAGTTTTGCAAAGTCAGGGGATGATTCAGAGGGCTGCCCCCATATGGTGGGGGCAAGTAGCTCGAATACCGTATATTGTACAGGTACCTTAGTACACCGGTGCTTTGCTTCTCTGCTGAGAGCCTCAGGAAGTATGATAGGCATTTGATGTTGCCCTCTCGCTGACCTTGAGGGGAAGCCTTGTGACTTGGGTTCCCCTGTTTATACCTGTTCTTCAGTGTAAATGCCATGCGGGGTAGAAGCCATGCAAAGGTGTGTGGTATACGTATGTGTCGCTCAATGTGAGAGCTGTGGCGCATTTAGTAACAGAGCAGCAGCTGCCTGCAGGGTGCACTTATTACCTGGGCTATGACTCATATGCATGCACGGACATGCGCATGTGGGGTTTAGGTGAAGCTACTTGATTGTAATCGTGCTGATAAATTTTTACACTTGATGTACACCTGCTGCACAGTCCTTATAAAAACACTTGTTCCAACACACTCACTCGGGTGTTCAGTTCAGACTTGGAACGATTTTGAAGTGCAGCCATTTCAAATGCACTTGTTTGACAACCTAACACCCGTAAGGAATGAAGTAATACCAGTAATGTGCCTTCGCTCATCACATTATTCTTCGATATCATGATCAGGCATCCAGCTAAGGAGCAGCTTTAGGCTCACACCCCCCATGAATACCGTACATACCTAACCTAATCGTACACTCATGCATTGTCCCCAAAAAAGAGTTCTCAAAAGCATGCCTAGCTAACAAAATTGCGCCCATGTATGAGAAGCCGACCATGCTGCCAGTGATTGGAAGGGCAGATCATGTCGGCAGGGGCGAGACATAAGTGCTCACTTGCTGGCTGTTGAGAGGGCGGCCAGACGGGCA
Organism: Coccomyxa sp. Obi; assembly: GCA_020887355.1. NCBI lineage: Eukaryota > Viridiplantae > Chlorophyta > Trebouxiophyceae > Coccomyxaceae > Coccomyxa > Coccomyxa sp. Obi. The sequence continues at coordinate 771,942 of AP025000.1, forward strand.
ACTGTGTCCTTGGAGGGAGCGGCTGTGATGACAATTGAGCGGTTCAGGACGGCGTCAGTGGCAGTGGTTAGCTGCTCCTTGATGGCCATCAGCAGCGCTGCGGCCAGGATGCTCTGCACTATCTTCGCCCGCATGCCCTTGTAGAATCCCAGGGGCCCTGGTCCCCCCACCACTGAGAGTCTCAGGCATGGCACACTGGCGACCATGCACGTGGCGATGTGACAGCACTTTTCTCCATGTCCAGAAATGAATTATCTAATGTTGATTTGTACCATGCAAGAATCCATCTGCCTTTTGACAACATTGCAGTCCACCTGGCAGGCTGGCACTGCATGGCAGTTCAAGCGCGCTGCCTTCCCGGGAGGCTGTTGCCATGTGGTTAATGACTGATGCCCTGATGCCCCTGTAAGTAGTGGCTCTAGGAAATCCTGGTCATGATGCCAATCTCCATATAATCAGCAGAGGTGCAGGGGGCGTGCACCCTCTATACGTCAGGGTATTTATATATAAGGGGTAAGAGTTCAGGGTTTTAGGGACGCACCCTCGGTTTTCCAGATGCGCTCGAGGGCGTCGAGGGTGCCGGTGTAGCGGCGGTCCTCGCTGGTGTGCTTGCCCGAGGACATCAGCCGCGCCTTGACCAGCAGCAGCGGGTAAGTCACCACTGTCGCGCCCAGCTTGGCCACTGCGCTCAGCCAGAACACATCCCCGGGGCTCGTGCGCCGTGTAACTCCGCTCGCTGCAGGGAACCAGGGGAGCACATACTTCACCCGTTGGGATATTGGTCGGGGGAACAAGACAGCCCTTGTACCGGGGAAGCTGCCGCATGACGCAGCCCCTTGTTCTGGCAAGAGCCAGAGAGCACAATTGCAGTTATTGGAAGTACTGATATAGATATACGGTAGCTGCGCCTCCCATTGTGACAGCTGAGTTTCTAAGTCATCAACCTCCTCGTTGGCACAGCAATCCACCAGTGCAGAGCACTGCTCCTAAGCTTTACAATGCGCTTCCAACATGAAAACAGTGTGAGGCGCTAGAGTGAAATGCTTCCACTGCGGTGTGGGTCAAGCACGCACTTGAGGCAACACGCCTCCAGTCCTCCAGCCGGGATCTGAGGTACTCGTACAGCATGTAGTTTACGCTCGGATTAGACACCATGACCAGCGATGGCAGCACCCCCGTCCAGAATCCCTGCTCATCATCAAAATGACCCCAGGCATGAGCCGGCATATGCAGATGCACAACAGCGCACACAAATTGTAAGTGGCTATTGGAGAAGCACACTAGTCGAATGCAATTGCACCTTGAGCTAGTGTTTTGTAGATATAGCAGCTGCCCTCAACAAAATGCAGAAGCATGTGCCAAACAAGCGTACCAAGATGCCATGCTCCTTGTAGATCTCCTTGCATGTCTCCAGCGGCCCAGGAGGCTTCACATGCTCGTTGCCCTCCTCAATACTCTTCTGGTAAGCCTGTCAAGGACATCAGCAGACAACACTTTGGGAAATTGCTACATTGGCTACGCAACTTCACCAACAGGTCTGTGCACAACAATGGAATCCAGATCACTTCAGTGCATGTGAGTCATGCAGCAACTGCAAGTGGTTTGCACCAGGTGCTGCAAGAGGACCACTCTCACCTGCATGCGAGTGGCCACACACCAGATAGGGTTGGTGAGGAGTACATTGCCACAGCCAGCAAGGAAAGCCACGAGCAGGGATGGCCCTACGCCAATATCCTGCAATGCCACGGCGACCTCTTACAAAATGGTCCAGTGCATGCATGAGTATGCCGACCTGAGTCAGATGTCCATACCACATTTGCAGGGGATGGCAACTGAAAGGACAGTCTACCTGAGATTTTGTCAGTGTAAGCCGCTGATGCCTGGCAACAAAGAATTGCCGCAGCAAGGAATAGAAGTAAAAGTAAACGCCCTGAGACACTGCAGTGCCCAGAAGAGATGCCTGGAGTCCTTGGAAGAGAGCAGTCCATCCTGATTCGCGGATGACCTGCATCAGAAGATTTGGAGAGGGCTCCCTTGATAACAAGATGGGTGCAACCTTGGTTTAAGGAGTTTGATACTCCTGGATATGATGCGTGCTATCTTCCTCACCTCCGCAATATCGGCGATCGTGCCAGTTGCAGCCTTTTTAGCAGTGGGCAGAACTGTGTCCTTCTTGTGAGCCCTGGTGGCCTGGAGCGTTGACACTGTCATTAGAGGATAAGTCACCACTGTCGCTGCCATGCCTGCAGCAGCCCCAGAGACCCCTTCCACAACTTCGGGTGCCACCATCGTGATAATGGTACCACTTCAAAGCGTGAAAACAGGGGGTGACTCTTGGGTCAGCAAGACGCCCCTTTCAAGTGGCGTCCAAACTGACGCCCCCTCCAAAGCTGAAAAATGACTGTCAGAACTGAGCAAGACAAGATAGTACACCTTCAGGGATCTGTCTTTCCTGAGTTTCCTCATCCTCTCCGAACTTTAAAGCACGTTGGTGAGTCAGCATCCACGGTGGCCTGGTGATGACATCATCATCATTGATGGCTTGGGAGCGCTCTCGTGCCAGCATCCTTCTAGGACGAATCAAAGAACAATTGTACTTCTTCAGCTTCGACGCGAATTTTACCAGTTTTAAAGTTTAGGATTGTTTTAAATTGATTTGCTGCGATTATTTTCGCAGTCTCAGCGATCTTGTCTAGTCTGGTGATCCCAGAGTTGTTTCACCTCTTGTCAAAATGTCCGTGGAGTGGAGATCACCGTGGTAAAGCTTGCCTGTTATTATACATTGGGCTGTGCTCGATGCCTCTGTTCCATATGCTGTTCTTTCGCTGCCTTGCGACATCTTTACTATGTGTAGTGTGTTTGTCAGGGAAGCTGGCAATAGCCCTGAATACGCTCCAATCCCTCCACCTCCACATCCAACCTATGATCTTGATCAGGTGTGGTTTTGGAGTGGGAGTTTCTAGATATACTCAACATAAACGTCCCTGCACAGCACAGTCCTGAACGACTAATCTGCAATGTCCACCTGCCGATCATTGTCGCGCAGGTTGTCAGGCTAGCCTTAGATGAGGACTCCGCGGGCATAGGGGACGTCACCACGCTCTCAACGTGCGTCCCTGGTTCCCGTTTCTTGCATCTAGGCATTGAGAGAGCAGCTACTGAGGCCTTGAGAGGGTGTGAGGCCTTGAGAGGGTGTCTGCAGGATCCCAGAGACCACCCAAGCAGTTGCAAGCTTCCTTGCCAAAGCTGATGGCGTGCTGGCTGGCCTCGCAGTTGCAGACAAGGTGCGAGCGCGCTACCGTACTCCTTGAGCTCCTCGCTCATTTTGTCCTCTGATCACGCCCTGCTGATGCCACACCATTGGAAGTGCCATTTATGACGGCACAAGCATCTCTGGGGATGATGACAAGGTTTCCACTCATCAGGTGGATTCACGTAAAGTTGTCTAGTTTTCTATAGAAGAGTTCTACTGTTATCCAGGAAAATGTTGAAGCGTTGGGGATTATGCTGGGGTCCAGGTGTTTGCAGAGGTGGATCCAGGGCTAGAGGTGACGTGGACGCACAAGGACGGGGACTTTGTGCTGAAGGGCACAATCTTCGGCAGCGTGCGCGGGTCTGCACGCAGCATCCTGGTGGCCGAGCGCATTGCACTCAATTTCCTGCAGCGCATGTCCGGCATCGCCACTGCTACACATGCCATGGCTGCCGCTGTCAAGGTGTGCGTCTGTTCCCCCGAGTGGGTATCCTGTGGAGTTACGCCATAATAAATGGCACTCGGTGTGAGTAATGTTCACATTGTTCATGTGCTGGAGGCTTGGAGAGTGGGTGCCAATGTCCAAGGCTGCAGGGGCTGAGTATTTACCTACTCTTAACGTGTATGTGAATCTGACGATCAGAGTCAGGCATCTGATCAGTACTGAATGGCTGGAAAAGATGTAATTGACTGATGACATGTTGCCGTTCTTGATAGGACTTCCCAGCGCGCATCCTGGAGACGCGCAAGACAGTGCCGGGGCTCCGCGTGCTCGACAAATGGGCAGTGCTGATTGGCGGCGGCGTCAACCACCGCATCGGCCTCTATGACATGGTCATGATCAAGAACAACCACATCTCTGCGGCTGGTTCTGTCAAAGCCGCCGTGCACAGCACACTAGTGCGCCGCCTTCACTCTAGAAGCTGCACCTCCCTCTTTTTCCCTGCTGAGGTTTTAATTGCTTTTCCTGCAATTCTTGTCTTGAAACCTGACATGCTGGGTGCTTGTCCATGAGCTGAGGCACATAGCAGCATGAAGTCACTCAAGGACGGGGGACATCCATGCTTGTCAATCTTGAGTGTCAGTGGAGGACAGGGGTGATCAAGGCTTGCAATATTCTTGCACTAAAAAGGGTGTTGAGGCCGACTGGCAAAGCTGGAGAGCTGAGCTAAGTCAACTGTACTCAGTGGCTGGGATTGATGCAGGAGTACACCAGGGCGCGGGGCCTGAAGGTGCCCATAGAGGTGGAGGCACGGACGCTGCAGGAGGTGCATGAGGTCCTGGAGGTCCTCCAAGCTGACCCGGGATGCATCAACCGCATCATGCTGGACAACATGACCCGCCTGGACCCCACCATGCCAGGTCCTCACCTAAACTTTAGGTCCCACACTAAGGGAGCCGCATTGTTTGATGCTGATATCGCATTCTTTGATGCCAATACGCACTGATGCCAATACACACAAGTAGGGACATTGTCTCTCTTGATCTTATGCACAACAAAGAGTCCTGGCAAGTGCACTCATCCTGCATGCTGCCCTGAATATCTTTCGAGGAGGGCTGATTAGCATGTGTTAGTGACATACAGGCGGAGTAGATGTGCAGATGCTCCAAAGCGCAATGGACCTCATAAAGGGGCATGATGTGGAGACAGAGGCGAGCGGGAATGTGACTCTGCAGACTGTTGAGAGGATAGGTTCAACAGGGGTTGCCTTCATCTCATGTGGGGCTCTTACACATTCTGTTGTGGCATTAGACATATCGCTCCGCATACATGACTCCTAGAACAGCATTTAATAGCTAGTTTGCTGGGATGCTGCGCTGACAGAAGAACATGAAGAAGCTATAACCAAAACGCACACATATGAATGGCTCTCCATTTGACTAGGATTGCAGTGTGTAGTCATCAGATTTGCTGACCCCATCAGCAACTCGCCAACCACAAACATGAAGCTGCCAGCCAAACAGACTGTAGCTGATACCCATTGCTTTGGAGATGTACCGCTCAGCAGGCTCAGGAAAACAGAGGCGAGCCAGTAAGGGCAACATCAGTCTAGGACCTTGGACACGACCCCGGCACCGACAGTGCGGCCGCCCTCACGCATGGCAAAGCGCAGGCCGGGTTCCATGGCCACCGGGGAGATCAGCTCAAAGTGTGCGGTCACATTGTCACCCGGCATCACCATCTCCACGCCCTTGGGAAGCGTCACAATACCTGCCCAGCCCACAGAGTCACTCAGTCACTTACACCTTTTACCAGCCACTTAGGCCTGATCAGATGTCTGACTCTGATCGTCAGAGTCAGCACCCAGCATCATATCTACACATTCACCGAGAAACTTGAGACAATCACAAGACCATCCTACCAAAACACAACAGGATAGGAGTAAGCTGATGCAAGACACCATTTCAAAGCTGTTCTAGTAGAGAAGTCGGCTCTGCAGTACAAAACCTGCTATGCCATGCATGCAATCAGGCCAGGCAACAGCAATGATAAAGGACTTCTTGGAGGTGAGTCAATATTGATAGGTCGGCGAGCAGTGTCTGGGTGAGCCAATGGTCGATTGTAGTGCAACCATGACATCTTCCAAGGGTGAGGGAACAGCAGCGCAGACAGGGTCGCACCGGTGATGTCAGCAGTGCGGAAGAAGAATTGGGGCTTGTAGTTGGTGAAGAACGGGGTGTGGCGGCCTCCCTCCTCCTTGTTCAGACAGTAGATCTCGCCCTCAAACCTTTTGTGGGGCGTGATGCTCCCCGGCTTGCAGGCAACCTGTCAGGCAACAGAACTTCATCACTGCCAATCTTACAGGAAACATGCCTACTTTCCCGGTCACTGTCCGTCCATCAGACTCGCCTATAATGCTCTCAAGAACCCAAAGTCATGATGCTGTAACTTTGACACAACGCAAGCCGCTGTTAAGTTTCGAGCCCTGATGCTGAGATCACATGGCATTGTCGTGATCAGAGCAATCCAAGTCAGTCAAAGCTACATTCCCTGAAGGCCCCTGACGCAACACAGGTCACCACAATGCACAGCATGCAAAGTGGGAAATCTGTTGGAAACCACGCCTCGCAGGGCCTTCCAACAAGGACCCTTGCACTTGTGCTCGGCTTGTACTGAAATGTCATGTAAGTTGAGCACGGAGAATGTTGGTAGCGGCCGCACCTGGCCGCGCACTACATCATCGCGCTTGATGCCACGGAGGAGCAGACCGACGTTGTCACCAGCCTGCCCCTCATTGAGCTGCTTCTTGAACATCTCCACGCCCGTCACGGTGGTCTTCAGGGGCTCGTTGATGCCCAGGATCTCCACCTCATCACCTGTCCTCACTATCCCCTGCTCCACCCGGCCTGTTACCACTGTTCCTCGCCCCTGCGCCACACACAGAACCCATTGGATTCCAGAGCACATCAGATCCATTGAGGGCTGGCAGCAGCCTGTAGAAGCACCCTGCTGTCTGAAGGAATTATGGGATTATGTTGGATACCACGCACTGTGTGAAGACTTCGAGAAGAGGCCTCCTTTGAACACCCAGTGAGAGACATTCGTCTGCCACACACATGACCAGGGCCATTACCCCCATGACTTGGACACATATTCACAGATGCGGGAGGTAGATGATTCCCAATGGCATCATGGCCCCAGACGTGTCAGGATGGGTGTGCACACGACATCTGGCTCCACCTGATTAGGCGCAGAAAGTGCTCCAGAACCAGCACCTGAATGGAGAAGACGTCCTCGACGGGCATGGCGAAGGGCTTGTCAAGGGCGCGCTGCGGAGTGGGCACATAATCGTCCACCGCCTGCATGAGCTCCAGGATCTTCTCCTTGCCCAGCGCATCATTCTCTCCCTTGAGCGCCGCCAGTGCTGAGCCGCGCACGATCGGGATCTCATCTCCTGGGAACCTGTTCAGGCACACCACTATTGTGAGACAAGCAGATCTGAGCAGTTGTAGTGCTGCGCGAGTGTGCTTGTACGCGCAGCCAATTGCCATGACGGCGAAAGGGCTGCCTTGTGATGCACAGCCTTCTGTCAGGCTACTAGCACCTCACAGGCCTTCAGACAAGTGTGCCCGGGTAAAGATACAGTTGCAGGTCTTTTGTGAGTGCATGGACATCCACAGCTGCATCAAGAGCTCTTGGATGCGGGCGCCAAGACAGGGTAGGGCCATCAACAGAGGAGGAGCTGACGGATGGATGACTTGTGGAAGCTCACTTGTAGAAGCTGAGCAGCTCTCGCAGCTCCATCTCCACCAGCTCCACCAATTCCTCGTCCTCCACCGCATCCATCTTGTTCAGGAAGCACACTATGCTGGGCACGCCCACCTACAAGGACACTTCCGCAGCTACACTCAGCGCAGATGCATGATGCATGAGGACCCTCATCCACACTCATGCAAGCCATGCGCTGAGCACTTTCAAAAGGAAGCGAGGATGTAAGAGAGCGTTTGGCGCCGATAGGTGGAACAGAGGGAAGACAGTCCATAAGCATAGTCGCACCTGGCGAGCCAAGAGGATGTGCTCTCGTGTCTGAGGCATCGGCCCATCCGTTGCAGACACCACAAGGATTGCTCCATCCATCTGCACAGGAAAATCTGATTCAGTTTTCCTCAACGTTCCTGCATGTGCGCATGGCGGCAAAGTAGGAGCACGATTTGCAGAGGCAAAGGAACCTGCCTGCGCTGCACCAGTGATCATATTCTTGACATAGTCAGCGTGCCCCGGACAGTCCACGTGGGCGTAGTGCCGCTTGTCTGTTTGGTACTCCACTGCAGCACGAGGGAAATGGGGTGTCAGGAAGCAGTAGGGGGAAGTACTGTATTTTCAGAGGCATGCACTTGATAAGCAAAGCATTTGAAGTGGTCTTACCATGAGCTGTTGCGATAGTGATACCACGTGCCTTCTCTTCTGGAGCCTGCAGTGCCAGACTGGTAAAGTGAGGTCATGCAGCAAAATATGTACACTGCGGTCCTCAAAAGATAGTGTTGCATTTTAAAAATGTATTACATCCTACCTTGTCGATTTGATCAAAGGCAACAGCCTTAGATTGCCCCATTTCAGACAGCACCTGCACATGAGGACGGGCCGTTGCTTGTTAGCACCAATAGGCAGACAGCTATCCTGAGCACGAGCACTTGGATAACTGATTCTTGCTTTCCCTTGATTGTTCACCTTTGTGATAGCCGCTGTAAGAGTAGTCTTTCCATGATCAACGTGGCCAATTGTGCCCACGTTCAGATGGGGCTTTGTTCGAGTGTTGATGTCATAATCTGCGGCGGCTTGAGCGAATCTTACGCTCAAAGAAGGTAGACAGCAGGGCTCTAACAACCTGGCAAAAGAAATTCATACTGTTAGTGGTAGCTTCGATTTTCAAGGAACCCTATGATTCAGGAATTACCATGAGCTCATCTCAGTGAATAATTAGCCACATTCCCGAAATAAGCACAGACGAGTGCTGATGTTCAGGCAGTTATCAGCACCAAGCCACACAGAAACATCTGATCTGGACATTTTGTTTACCTTTGATAAGTGCCTGGCAGCTGTGCTTGGTTTGCATGTTGCGTCAAACGCAGAGCTAGAGAGGATAACGCTCTTCTACCAACCAGTCCTGCCATGTTGGCCCTGACTTGAGACCGTCTGCCCGCATTTCCTTGCTGTTGTGTCGGGGAGCCGTCCGAAACTGTAGGGTTTGCTGCTTAAGCTTGCAGGGGATCAATTGAAGGGATTTGACATCCGGGGCTAATGCTTGCCAAGTCGGTCTTTCGCGCTCGCGTCTGATCCTAGAATGATCGAGACTTTCTACGAAAGCACAGAGGTCGTTTGTGTTTCCCTAGGACATCCAACGTCTTAGATTCTCCGAGGCTACAAGATCGGAATAAAAAGGAGTAAAAAAGGATACTCGCCAGCAATACGCTGCAATGTCCTCCAATGAGATCTTTTGATCGTCATGAGGCTCTCTTATGACATACTTGATCGTCCTGGGTCGGGAAGCAAGAGCAGAAGCAACAGAGCTCCTCGAGGGCGCTGGCTGGTGGGCAATGTACCTTGCCCTGCAGTGTTCAACAGCTGTAAAGTCTCAGTATGTATCAAGTAAAACAAATTTGTGCACTGTCTCGTGATTGTCAAATCAGTATACAGGATTCTGTTCGTAGAGCTTCACGGGCTCGATCAATTTCCATCGTGCTCTATACACTGAGGGCAACTTCTGTGTCTGCAGGTTTTATTCGTTTCACTCATACTTGTCTGGTAAGGCCATGGATTCAATATGACTTTAAAGTGCATAGTTGCTGGATTTTGTCATTGACGAAGCAAAGTATTGCTCTGTCGCAGGGCTTACCTTTTCCACTATGCCGGTCACAGCATCTCAAAAAAGGTGAAGATGGTGAACTTAATGCGTGTAAACATGCGTACTAATGTTCAAGTTGCTGAGTTGCTGGCTTGCTCAAGTGCAGAGGAGGGCCATGGGCACTCATACACACTACACAAAGCCACAGATGCACATCAAGGTACGGAGAGCCAAATTGCATGCCCTTGACATTCATGGGATACCTTGTCCGTACCTGAATAAGAACTATTGAGCAGGTGTCTGTGAGCAACAGCAGTAACTTCCAAGCACGCATACTAGGAGCACTACAGAGTCAGAAGCAGCGTGCAGTTGGGCAATTGTTGGAACAGCCCTCAAAAGGGAGGAAAGACTTGCCAGGCGGAACGGCAGTGTCAGTAAGTTTTCATCCATTTCTTGCATCAGCGCAGCAGTGTCATATCTTGCACAAGCATTGCCAGCTCATATGCAGAAGGTGGAACAGTCTCAGGGACACTCGAATGCACAGGGGGGAGCTCAGATTCCACTCAGTGGTCCAGGGTGGGGCTGGTTCACTGATGCTGGAAAGCAAGATCGGAGCTATTCTGCCCTGTGGGCAAAGCGTCAGAAGGAAGTCCTGGAGGTGCATAAATGTCATGTGCAGTGCAACCTGTCAACAAAACTGGGAAACCTGGTCATGTTGCCAATCCTCAGACCCCTACGACACCAGATGCGATTGGCAGAACGTGACTGGAATAAGGTGCATGCATTGCTTGGCTGCAGGCAGTGAAGCATTCCTGGCATGGGTATGAGAGCTATGCTTGGGGAATGGACGAGCTGACGCCCCTGTCCAGGGGCGGGAAGGACACCTTTGGTGGCATGGGAGCTACTCTCATAGATAGCCTGGACACTCTACACATGATGGGACTGTATAGTGACTTCCGGAGGTATCCAATCTCCTGCAGCCTGTCTGAGCATGCTTGCATGCTGCAAGGCTCAATCCTGTTGCCTCAACTGTGGCAGGCACCATAATGACTAAGGAGCGAGACAAAAGCAATGCAACCTGAAGGTGAAGTGTGCTTGCAGGGCCAGGGACTGGGTGGCGAAGAGTTTTGACTTGCAGCACAATGCTAAATTGTCTTTGTTTGAGGTCACAATCCGCATAGTCGGCGGCCTGATTGCTGCATTTGACACCAGTGGCGACGCAATGTTCCTGACAAAGGCTGAGGAGCTGGCATCGAAGATGCTTGACAACTTCCAGGACATGGAACAGGGTATGCGGCGCACACATAGTCACACATTTGCTGTCACATAGTCACATCCCAGCAGTCAAAGAGTTCCCTGGCTGGCTGCCCAACTTCCACTATAAGCCCTCAGGAATGGGACAGCAGATCATACCGCTCATCAATCAATACTCACCTTGACTTTCAGGTCTGTGCATGGCAGGTAAACGAGCTGTGTTTCCTGTCAATGATGTTTTTCTCAACCCTCACAGCCTGGAGACAATGAGAGCCAAAGCCAACAAGCCAGAGACTGTGAGCCTGGCAGAGTTTGGGTCCTTCACCCTCGAGTGGCACGCCTTGTCGGTTCGCACTGGCAAACCAGAGTATGGGGTGCAAGCTGACAGCATTATCAATCATCTGAACCTGCGCTACCCCAAACAGGTAAGCTCTCTGATGGAAACAAGTGAGGGGGACAGATTGCAACCCATGCGTGTGCATTTGTGCCTCCAAATCATTTTGACGCGTGGTTGCCGGCATTCAGTGTAAATTGGCAGAAGGTATAAGTGGTGCAATTTGGTCAAGTCAGTGTCTGATTTTTGTTCTGCACACTGTGTTGTCAGGCATTCCTGCCAGTCTGGTTCAACAGGTTTTCTGGGAAATACAATCCGGGCAACACATACTCTGTGGGAGGGCTAGCCGACTCCTACTATGAGTACTTGCTGAAGCTCTGGCTCTTGCGTGGCAGAAGGGTACGGTGTCGCATTTGATGTCGCAGCCTTCCATCATTTCCCCTGACCCGCATCCTGTGCCAAGGAACATCCATTGCTGCTGCTTCAACCATGATTGCTACATCACTTCACTGATGTGATATAGGTTGCAGACCGCACTGATTCAATTTGGGCACAGATTACCCAATAGGATGATACTGATGCAGAGAGCGCTAATGCTCTTCCCATCATTGGGCAGGGGGAGGTGTACAGGAGCATGTGGGAGAAGGCCATGGATGAGGTTCTGGATCGACTGGTGCATGTCTCCAGTGATGGCCTCACCTACGTCGGGCTCATTAGTGTGGCCAAAAAGGCCGGCTCCAAAGGCACCTTCAAGCCAAAGGTGGACGCCTCCTCTATTGTGCGTCGTCATGCATGCAACACCTTCAAAGTTGAGGCATGACTGTCTGGCACGCAACACTGTCGTGCAAGTACTGCTCAGCCTGCCAATCATCATGCCTATGCATGACTTGGTCACGTTCTCGCTGATATTTTTTGTCACTGGCGTGTGTAGGTGGAACACCTGGCCTGCATCATCATGCATGCACAACCTTCAGAATTGAAGCATGACTGTCTGTGCACCCAACAATGTCATGCAATAATTTCTCAGCTGCCAATCAGCATTCCTCTATGACTTGGTCAGAGTTCTCACTGGTCACTGGCGTGTGTAGATGGAGCACCTAGCGTGCTATCTACCCGGAAATCTCGCGCTTGGAGTGGGAGAGGGTGCCGTCAGGGGCGCCAAAGCAGAGCACTACGCAGCAGTGGCAGCCAACCTCACGTACACATGCTGGCAAATGTACGAGCGTATGCCCACAGGTGAGACTGAAAAAAGAAGCATGCACTCAGCATGGTGGTTTGACTCACCCACAGACTGGACTTGCAGGATGTACTGCTTTGCCAAGCTCATTATACAAGCACTGTGCCCATCTGCAAATCTGAACACAAGAAAGTAGATCAATCTGCCAACTCCTGATGCAGGGCTGGCCCCTGAGGCTGTCACATTCCACCCCACACTGGGCATGACAGTGGAGAAGGACTCCTCCAAAAATCAGCTGCGACCAGAGGCCGTTGAATCGCTGTACTACCTGTGGCGGTTGTCAGGAGAGCAGAAATATCGTGACTGGGGCTGGGCCATGTTCCAGGCCTTCCAGAAGCACTCCCGGGGCAAGACCGGCTACCACTCCATCGAGGTGCTGTCACTCATAATCCACTCTTCCTCTTGCTGTTAATGTCACACGTTCCATTCCTTAGGGGTTAGGTGCATCTAGCAAGACCTGCATAGCATCTGTGCATGCTTCATGGTGTGTGCACTTTCTCCAGAACTTCCGTTTCTTTGGTCACTTTGCATGACAGGTGCATCATCCTGGCTGGAACATAGTACAAGCTGTTGCAGTGGACACAGACTGTGTGTTTGGAGCATGGGTCTTGATGACAGGCTTTGCTTTGCTGCAGGATGTCAAGAAAGTGCCTCCCAGACCAGAAGATAAAATGGAGAGCTTCTGGCTTGCGGAGACCCTCAAGTATTTCTGGCTGCTGTTTGGCAAGCCGGAAACATTGGCGCTCGACAAATACGTGCTAAACACGGAGGCACATCCTCTGCTCATCCAAGCTGGCGCAGTATAAGCAACCAGGATCAGCTTGGAATCTGCCATTGCCCTTTTCAAATGGTGAGCAACATTGTACGACGTCCCCCATCACGAGTAGCACTGCTTTCTGCTAATTCATCCGCTCACCCTTGACATATACTCTTGATGCTTTGACTGCTAGCAAATGTGGTGTATTCAGGTTGGTCTTTCACATTTTACAATGAGTGATTGACGACTATGGTCTTTTGTGAGCCCATGTTGAGCCCAAATTCATTGGTTGTCTACTGCAACAAAGTTGTGCATTTGTGATGACAAACTTTGCTTAGCACCAGCAGCCATTGTTCCAAGTCAGCAGCCAGATGGCCTCACTGGGGCATGCAGCTTGTGCAGCCTATTGAGACTGTCACAGTACTGTTGAGACTAGTCAGGAAAAAAGAATTTCAAGTTGACCACAGGCAATTGTCAGTAGAAGTAGCTAAAGCCCGTGCGTTGCAATTGTGATATATAATCGATTATATATAGAGTCTTGCTGAATAATGTCTGCGCCGACATTAGCTGCTAAGCGTGTCGAGCACCACTTTGTCCGTGGGTTGATGCAAAGCGCTTGTAAGCTCTACCGTAGTGACTGCCGACCTTACACCTTGGCGAGTGGGTGCTGCTTCCTGCAGGTTGCAACTTGCTTGCACGATTTGTAATATACTGCCTTGATGTTCCACTGGTACTCAATTCTCTCTGGCAGAAGAATAGAACCCCGTGAAGATCACTCATTAGCTGGATTGACAGCCTGTCACATACACCTTCCAGTTTGCTCGAGGAAGCGGCGTAGAAGCCAGTGGCAGAGGGCCTACATAGGCGCACCAGGGGGAATAATGGCCTGATTGCTGTTTAGGGCAAATGACTGGCAGCGCAAAGCAGAGCGTGACGGTCTCGCCCGCAGCGTGACGGACAAATTCCGAAGGAGCAGCGAGGAGAAGTTGCTGGTCTAGGGTGATCAGAGGAGTGATGGCAGCATTGGGAGCAGGCCTGCGCGGCGGGCTTTGCTGGCCCAGACTCAGTGTTGCCAGTTGTTCAGAAAGACGGCCTGCCTTCACCAGCTCGCCTCCTAGAGCTGCTTCGCGGCAGTCCCTTGCAGGAAGCCGGCTAGGAAACTCATTTGCACAGGTGCGAGCCGAAAACGAGGAGCGGGCGTTTTTGAGGGGCGCTCCATTTAGATATTATATCGATCTCGTTGCACGATACCTTTTCTGTAGTGCTGCGTATGGGGTTCATATGATGCCTGTGAGCTATGTGATATCTTAGAATGCATGTTATGCTATTTAGTGCTCTGGTGGTTGTGATTATTGAGAAGGAATGAAAATGAAAGATGTTCCCTGCTGCAGACGACCTCCCCTTTCCAACAGCAAGCAAAGAGGTCTTCTCGTCCGAGTTTACCTAGGCGATCAGCCCAGCGACCTGCAGCATCTGCTGTGGCAGCTTCAGCTGCTATTGCAGGCGATGGCGCAGACGTTCCTGCGGAGAAAAAGGGCTTCCTGGGAATTGAGGCCTTCACCTGGCAGAAGATTGTCCCCTTGGGCTTCATGTTCTTCTGCATCTTGTTTAACTACACCATTCTGCGTGACACAAAGGTGCGCCAGACTTGAAATATGTTCAGGACACGTCCTGGACATCTAGCCATCATGTTACTGGGCTACTTCGTTTTCAATGCTGTCCTTGGTGAATATGACAGATATCAATGTTGATGTTGCTTCTTGATAGCACAGCATCTTGATGGGTTGATACCAGCCCCAGGAATCTAGAGACCTGTTTGCCTGCAGGATGTGCTGGTGGTCACAGCACCAGGCAGTGGTGCAGAGACGATCCCTTTCTTGAAGACATGGGTCAATCTGCCCATGGCCATTGGCTTCACTGTCATCTATGCAAAGGTGAAATTATTCTCGCAATTTTTCCTCCATATGAGGGAAACTCCTCCATCTTCGCACGTCTCTGATGCATGAGCATAGACAGGTCGCACATCCAGCTCATCATTGATGACTTGTCTGCTTACAGCTGTAACCTGTGTGCGCAGCTGGCCAATGTTTTGTCCACAGAGGCGCTGTTCTACGCGTGCATCCTGCCGTTCATCGCGTTCTTTGGCGCATTTGCCTTCATCATGTACCCACTGCGCGATGTCCTCCATCCCACTGGTGAGCTTGCTAAGGGCGTGAGCTTGCCAAGGTCGTGATTGAGCAGATGGCATGCTGTGGTGTGCATTTAAGGTGTCTAAGGCTGTGTGGGAAGTTGTTAAGGAAGTACTGAAGGTTGTCTGGTGTTGTGGCAGCCTTTGCGGAGCAACTGCTGAACACAGCTGGCGCGCGCTTCGCTGGGCCCATCTCCATTCTGCGCAACTGGACCTTCTGCCTCTTCTATGTGATGGCCGAGCTCTGGGGCTCTGTTGTCGTATCCCTGCTTTTCTGGGGGTTTGCCAACCAGGTGCGCTGCCACTGCTGAATTTAGGAACCTGCTGTTTTTGTTGTGTGCCTCGGGCTCGTGTCGGATGAGCTGTCGTTCAGTAGATCCCAGCTTTTCACGATTGCTGGCTGATAAACTGCTGCTTGGTGCAGATTACCACTGTTGACGAGGCAAAG
Source organism: Coccomyxa sp. Obi (assembly GCA_020887355.1). Classification (NCBI taxonomy): domain Eukaryota; kingdom Viridiplantae; phylum Chlorophyta; class Trebouxiophyceae; family Coccomyxaceae; genus Coccomyxa; species Coccomyxa sp. Obi. The sequence continues at coordinate 787,697 of AP025000.1, forward strand.
ACCTTCTACCCGCTGTTTGGCCTGGGAGCAAACGTTGCGCTCATCTTCTCAGGGCGTGCCGTCAAGTACTTCTCCAATGTGAGTCCTTCAGCCGAGCATCATCTTTCGTACAACCACCTGCTCAACCACCCATGCATGCTCCATGAATGAGGAACTTGGCCCTGAATATCTTGTCTGCGGAAACCAATCATTATGCTCTATCGGCATGCAGCCTAATTCCTTCTGCTACTGGCGGCCTGTCCCTCGAAACAAGTTTAAATCTCTGAAGCTGTCAGCAGAGAATGGGATGCGTCTATGGAGTCTTTGATCTGTGATGAGATGGCAGCCTGCAGATTTGAGTATAAGGCTGAAGCCTGCAGATTGAGTGCTGTGGTTGTGTGATGCACTGAGAGTGTCTGTGCTGGGCGGGTACAGGTGCGGTCGCGGCTGCCACCGGGCGTTGATGGCTGGGGCTACTCGCTGAAGGGCATGATGGGCATGGTGGTGATTGGCGGCCTGCTCATCACGGGCACCTACTGGCTGCTGCAGCGCACTGTGGTGCCCAGGGTGCAGGCAGGGCAGCCCAAGAAGAAGAAGAACAAGCCCAACATGTCTGTGGGCGAGTCCTTCACCTTCCTTGCCAAGTCCCCCTACATCCGCGACCTCGCCCTCCTGGTGAGTCCTCTGAGATCAATCTGGAGGTGCCTGAATTTCAAGTTTGGTACTAATGAGGTGTCAAATTGTCAGACAGTTGCAACTTCCCTATGAATTCTCATACTGCAAAAGCAATCAGGCTCAGGATGAACCTCATCGGGGCCTTTCCTTTATCGTAGATGATGTGCCGTACGCTGTAGATAGATTGTAGATTAGTGCTCGTTGATCGGGGCTGTCAGCGTGGTGCAGCAGTGTATTGGTCCTGCAGATCTGATGACCCAATCTTAACCAGTCAAGGCATCAAAGATCAAAGAGAGAACTTTGGGTGGCGGGGGAGTGTGGCTGGCACTTTTGATTCGTGGCCCATGCATTGACGTGCAGATGAGTCAATACAGATGCAGAGTGACTAAATGCTGCTTGTACTGCTGTGCAGGTGGTGTCCTATGGTATCTCCATCAACCTGGTGGAGGTCACATGGAAGGGCAAGATCAAGCAGCAGTTTCCCAACCCCAACGACTACTCCTCCTTCATGGGTGACTTCTCCTCTGCCACAGGTAGGCATCCATATCTCTGTGCTCTTTTTACCCTCTTGCAAGGCCACCTGTTGTCTCCTTGTGTGGGGTCCTGAGTGCTTGCTGCCCCTTGTACACCCAGACGATCTGTTGTCTGCAAGTGCACTTCCTCTCAGATATGTGCGCTTCTCCTGATATGGGGGCATTCTTCCTGTTTCCTCAGAAGCATGTGTGCAAGCTGCCATTGGCGTTATATTTCTTGCGGCACCTTCTGCCCTTGCAAGCTACATGCAACTGTCGGAGGCCAGGGTGTGGCAAGCAGTGTGCCACCAACAATCTGGTTTTCAGGGGTTCCTTTGACTGCATACCTTGGTTCAACAGCGCCTCATGCCTCGCCTTTCAATGCTGTCCTGCAGGCGCGGTGACGTTCATCATGATGCTGCTGTCACGTGTGATCTTCCGCAAGTACGGCTGGGGAGTGGCAGCTCAGATCACTCCCACCGTGCTGCTGATCACGGGTGTTGCCTTCTTCGGGCTTGTGTTGTTCTCGGGCCCGCTGACGCCCTGGTTGGCCACCATCAACCTCACGCCCCTCATGGCGGCCGTGCTCATCGGCGCGGCTCAGAACGTGTTCTCCAAGTCCGCCAAGTACTCGCTGTTCGACCCCTGCAAGGAGATGGCCTACATCCCCCTGGACCAGGAGACCCAGCTCAAGGTGCTGTCTTCTGCACATTCATTTTCTTTACATTGACGCGCAGTTGCTGTCTGCTGTAAGCGCTGCCAGACAGAGGAAGACATTATATATTCAGCTGACTTTGGGCATCACAGGATGAGCTGACTCCTGCTTCACTTGGAAGTGCTTTTCATGTGGTACTTCAAAGCTGACAGCTGACCAAGAAGTGTATAGGACCTACTCTTGTTGTACAGGAGCACTGTGCTGTTTGGATTATGCTGGAAAGCATAAAAGTCCATGCCAGGGCAATATTTCTGATGGGGTCTGTGTGTGGCGCTTGGTGCAGGGCAAGGCAGCCATTGATGTGGTGTGCAACCCGCTGGGCAAGTCCGGAGGCTCGGCCATCCAGCAGGTCATGATCATCTGCTTCGGCTCGCTCGCCGCCTCCACTCCCTACCTGGGCGCCATCCTGCTGGGTGTTGTCTTCATGTGGATCGGAGCCGCTGGCTCGCTCAACAAGCAGGCATGTCTATTGCCATCTCCTCTGCACTGCCTCTCCCCTCTCCACTGTATATCACCAGTGACGCATGTCTGTTGCTTGATGTGGTTGCTGTCCAATCTGCATCAAGGTTTTTCCAGGTTGACGGGGACGCCGTTGGCCTGCCAACACTGTATATACTCCCGGGTCGTTTGGTGCTGGAAACTTATATTTCATGCTTTGAGGGTGCGAGGCTGAGTTGTGATGTGTGTGCAGTTCACGGAGCTGCAGCAGAAGGAGCAGCTGGCTAAGCTGGCCATGGCGCGCCAGGCGCTGGCCTCCGCCCCCACCACCAAGAAGTTCAAGTTTATCTCAGGCGTCAATGACCAGGTGTGTGCGCAGTTGCCCTGGAACCAGTATTGTCAGCTGCTCAGTGGCAGCATCTTGCACTCTGCAATCCTCTTGTACAACATGCAATCTTAATGACATGCAGAGTGTTTGGCACTGACACTCATCGTCACACCCTTTCATGGACTTCAATGGAGTTTTGGGTCCACAATATGCGATGCATCTCTAGGTAGCGATGCCAGTAGTGTCGGTGTGTGAGTTGGAACTTCTCTCACGGCTTTCATGTTGAGAGCCTGACACTGATGCCTTCTTTGCCATGGCTGCAGGGCTTCATTGAGGGCAAGTACGTGCCTCTGGAGGAGGGTGAGAATGTCACAGCATCCATGGACATCGTGGAGGCCGACTCACCAGAGGACGCCGCATCCAAGTCAGACAACGGCAAGGTCGGTATCCGCGCCAAGGTTGAGTGAGCAGCCTGAGTTCAGCTCCAGCTGCAAAAGCTGCTCCGCTATTGAAGCATAAGCTCGAGCTGCTGGGCCAGCAATGTTTCTTCCCGGCAGAGATCAGGCGCAGCCTTTGGTAGCGGATGGCAGAGTTGCATGCGCGGAAGCATGGAAAGTGGTTTTCACATTTGCCAGAGACATGGCAGTGAGGGCGCTTGAGGAAAGCTGAGTTTGGACATCAATGCGCCATGGTGGGATGTTATCAAGACTGCATCTGAGGCAGCCCCGTGTTTGAATGACGCAAGACAGGAGAAGTCCCGAGGCGCAAATGAGACATGGTATCCTAGCCTCTCAGAACTGCATGTTTGCACTGCTTTGCTTCCTGGTCAACCCACCTGATATTGACCATGCAGGCAGTCCATACACAGTGACTAGAAGATGGCTCAGGACAGAGCAGCTTGGAAGTAGGGGCTCGCTAGTGCAATGATCAAATAGTGTTTGCAAACAAGAGCATTCAGTCTGGATATTTTTATGCGGGTCCATTTCTGCTGCATGGGCCTTGCAGTTTGTGTGGATTGATGCACGGGCTGGGAGGTTTGTTTGCAGTTGCTATTACTAACAGCAACTTGTCGGGTCTGTCAGGGTTGGAAAGGGGGCTAGGCACCCCACATTCGCAATCAATTTCTGTGGTTGACAAGGTTGTTCATCGAGCATTGTGGATTTGGCACAGACACTGACATGTAAATGTTTCAAACGTTTACTTCGTGCGAGCCACCCATCATACGGGCTGATTTAACTTATCTTATTTTGATTTTACTAATCACAGTGATTGACTGGATGAGAAATGCTTTTCACCTGACTAGGCTAATTGGGTTGAATAGGTAAGCCTCACACCCTCACTCTGAGTCACTCAAAACCAAAGCTTCTTGACTATCTGGAACAACACGACATGGGGCCAGTGCATCAGCGCATCCACCTTATATAGGATGGGGACAACTTTGCAGAAGTCCCAAAAAGCATTCCTTCAAGCCGACATCATTGTGCCCGCTCTGCCTGCTTCACTGGCAGCCAATAAGCCGGTGCCGGAATAGCTCAGGGTATTTGATCTCCTCTTCTGTTCTATTGTCAGGCAGCTGCAGCGGCTTGTCCGTGAGGTATAAAGGCTCCCTGAAATTCTGCAGCCAGACATACCACAGTGTGTGAGCGCCACTGCCCAGCATCACCCAAGGTGCCTGATACTGTTCATGAACTCCACACATCATGTCAAGATCCAGGGAACAGCTTTGCGACAGCATGCACAATATGGCCAATCGGGCCCCGCCACATCATGCACTGCTCACAGACAGGGCAAGTGCACTGCTCAGGGAGGTGTCTTCCTGTTTCTGGTGCAGACGAAGCAAATCTGGGCTGCAGTGATGACAACAATAACCACTTGAGATTGAGTGAGCACAGCGGGAGTGCACTCGCCTGGTTGAGCCAGGGTGTGGCCACTAGGCGGCAGTCACACATGGCGGTCAGGAGCTCGGCAACAGATGCATCTGCTCCGAGGACGGCCTCGATCTCGTCACGCACCTCTTGGCACATGACCAGCTGCCTGTAGCCGCGCACCGTTGCCGGGTCGATGCAGCTCTCCTCCTCGCCCCGCGCTGCACCACCAGCAGTTCAGCTTTCTTATCTTGTTAGCTTTCATCTCGAGTATAAAGATCATATCCATGCTACAGTTCTGATGTCCGGCTGCATTGACACATCAGAGATCAAAAACAGCTCTCCTCCTCGCCCCGCACTGCACCAACAGCAGCCCAGCATTCACAGGTGGACTCACCACGACCTTGAGAACACGTGAATGTCTGCATTGCTTGTGCGCCGATTGGCTGGAATATCAAGTGCCCTGACATCCCAAAAGTCATGACGCTGGCTTGACCAACCTTCAAGTCGAGGGGTGGAGTACATCGACGAAGTCGCAATGTCACCATGCACGCCAACAGGAAACATAATATCAAGTACAGGACGTGTACCTATGCACAGTCCAGGACAAGAGCATATCCCTGCGCTGGGGGATCTTGTGATTGTGACAACAGCTAAAGCAACAGCCAATCAAAAGGGGCGCACTGATGGTGAGCAGCCAGCGACGGACATCCGCGACGCCCTGCAGCTGCCCGACGCGCTCCTCAATGAGGCGCGAGATGGCCACCCACATGGCGTCCCGGCTCTGCAGCCGCATGCCCTGCCCCAGCTCAAATCCAAGTGTTGTTGCGCCCATGTCCAAGTCCTGTGTGTGCGCAAACCTGCATGCATCATGCATGCATGCGAGCTCACATTCCAGAGGAAAGGAGACATAGGCCTTGATGGGAGTGTCGGTGTGGCTGCTGGAGCATGCCGTCAGAGGTGATTGGCTGGCACAGCACGGGAAGGAAGAGTGAACGTGCCGACAGGCGACAGCATCCTCTCATATGCTTCTAAGGCCACGCTCAGTAAGCCTCAGGTGGCTCACAACAGGTCTGGAGGCATACAGAAAGGTTAACAGGCAAGGAAGAGGGAACGCGCCAGTAGGCGGGCACGAAAATCCCGTCGCCCGGCTGCAGCACAGCGGCGTGACCGCGCACGCGGCGCAGCAGCGGCCATGCCGCTGTGTCGGGGCGGTCGAGATCCGGCATCGCGTAGCCGTCGTAGGGATGGTGCAGAGGGAATGCGTACATGCCGGCGTGCGCATAGGCCGGCGATATCAGCAGCACACGCCGCCGCCCTGCCACCTGTGCATTTCCTGCCATTTCAGAGGAGGACCCATGAGAACACTTGTGGTTTCCGTGAGGCAGCCGGGCCAGTGTGGCGTCTGCAGTCCATGAGAAGCAAGGATGGTGCTCTAAAGATGTTTATGCTCGCACAGATGTACAGGATCAGTGCATGCCTGCAACACTCCCGGCCCGGACTGTGCACCATAAAATTGTCCCTGGTATTCAATGCTCCTGAGGGAAAATCCCCACTAATCGCAGGCATCTGAGAAAACTGGAAATCCCGGTTCGCAGGACTGGCACAGGGTTGCTTGCACACCTGAGCAAGCAGGCGGTCATGGGTGTGGTAGCGTGCCGGCTGCAGGCCGTTGCAGGAGCCCACCTCCAGGTTCACCCCTCGCAATCCGCCCCATCTGTGGATGTTCTGCGCCTCCTGTGCGCACTTCAAGGCCTCAGATCTGGGACAGCTCAGCCGAGCGGCTTAACATGCCGGCTACACTTGTGTTTGCATGCACACACGGCATCTGACTTGGTGAGGATGAGATAAGACAAGGTCATGAGGGGAACACACCTCAAGCCATTGCCAGTCGATGGAGCTGGTCAGGTCATCCTGCAAGGCTGTCCCAAGGTCATCACAGGGACGTGCTGAGTTGTCTATGCTCCTACCCGTCATCACCGGTGTCTGTGCGCACATGCGGCATTTGTTACTATCTGGAGGTGTGCAAATAGACAGATGCCCCAAATCCAAGTTCCCTCGCTCTTAGATCAGCCCCTTCAGTCCCTGCAGCTTGCCTTGCAACAAATCGGATCAAGGATCTGCTGCCTCGGTTGAGACATGACAATCTCACATACCGCAGCCGAAATGCTGACACTGTCATATCTCAGCACTTTTGGCATTTTACGCACCCTGACAAAGGCTTTCCTGGCCTTCCAAGTGGACAGGCAGTCTATGAAGTCAGAGAACGTCATGTGCAGACGCTGAGTCGCCGGCTCGCGGACGTGGTAGAAGGAGCCAAACGCGTTCTTACTCTCATCATGCTCCACAAATGCACTGCTCTTCTCCTCGCTGGACAGCACTTCCACGTCGGCACGGTTCATTCCAAACGCTTTGGCCTGCCGTTGCAGCGATAGTTGCATTTAAGTGGTTTATTCCAACCCTTCTGGTTCCTGCTTCTGTGCTGAAAGTTCAATTCAAATGCAAGAAAGATTCCAATTCATTTTCCCAACAATTGGCCTCCTTACCAGGTATGGCAGCGTCCAGCGCTCCAGCAGCTTCTGTACCAATGGGCTCTTGCACAGCACAGCAGGCTGGCAGGTGCGCAGTACTTCCCAAGCTGCATTGTGGCCCTTCGCATCGCTCACATCAAATCTTTCGATCTCATTCTCAGCTATCCATTTGGGGTACCGTGGCGCAGGCCCGCGAACTCCCTGCCTGCACAAGAGACATGGAATCACATTCTCGCACGCCCTGCATCGACCCACTGCAAGTCGCTAACCAGGAAAATAATGAGAACCTTGGAAATTTTCCATGAACGGCAAACTCCTTCTCCACTAATTTCCGAAGGATGGACTCGCTGGAAACCCTCAGATGTGGAAGATGATCCACACCTTTCGAAAGCAAGCGCTGATTGTTGACCAGCACGATCGACAGGCGTCTGTGTGCCGTTCCTGAGTTTTAGCTTGCCGTGCCCTTTTCCATTGGCGGGCGCAATGATGGCTACCTCCGTCCGGACAGCCAACTCATTCGTCACCATCCTGTAGTGCGGTGGCTTCGTGTAGCAGGCTGCTTTAAAAACTCGTGGCTGGGGAATGTTCAGATGCCAAGAAGTCTTCTTTCCGTGAAGGACCTGCGTACTGCCAACGTCGTTCCTTTGCCACAGCAGAAATGTGCAGAAGAAGCCAAAGCCGTTACGGTTCAGGTTTTGAAAAGCCCTCAATTTCCCTTTAAAGGGCATCAGGATATCAGGACACCGCACAAAAGCTGAAGCAGCTCGACGGGCGTGACCACTTCGGCTCTGAGATTTCCACGCAGGTCACCTCCAACAAACCTTCAGATTACGACGATGTCAAACCCAGTTGTGTTCTTCGATGTCTCCGCCGGAGGAAGCCCCTTGGGCAGGGTTGAGATGACGGTGAGGGAATATGAACCCCCTTGGTACCAATGTTTGTCCTTGAGCTTTCGGTTAGTCGTCACGGTTTTCTATTCTTTTATAGACGTCTTTCACGTGTCTGCCCAGCATGTTTGTCAATGCCTGCTCATAGATCAGGTGATCATTACATGGAAGGAAATATCTTAGTGGCGCTTAAGATATACTATATATTTTGCGGGAAACAGCTGTAAAAAGTTCTTGCCTTCTATAACATTCTCACCAGTGCTTCCTAGTTGACCTTCTCGTCTGAAGCTGGCCGTGATGGTGGTGATCATCAGGAGTCCAAGAGGCAAACTTTCCTCAACTGCAATCAAACAGGCAATTCTTAGATCTTCGTTGGACATCTCTCATATTTGCTTGTCTTGGTGCAGCTCCGTGCGGACGTCGTACCTCGCACTGCCGAGAACTTCAGGGCTCTCTGTACTGGTGCGTTGAATATGTTGCAGTGGACCCATCACCTTGCAAACATAAGGCATATCGTGAGCTCCCAAAGAGTCACAGCCTATGTGCTATCCTTCGCTTTGGCCTCTCCTTGACTGCAGCAATGAATGAGCAGTCTGCGATGCTATTGCATATGTGCAGGTGAGAAGGGCGTGGGGCGCATGGGCAAGCCCCTGCATTTCAAGGGCAGCTCTTTCCACCGCGTCATCCCCAACTTCATGTGCCAGGTCAGCTGTCCCACACCCAGCTTTCCCCAGAGATCACTGATGTGCTCGGAGGAGTGTCACTCAGAACACTACAGGTGCTGGGTATGAAACAATATGGTTCTCTGTAGGGTGGTGACTTCACTGCCGGCAACGGCACTGGTGGCGAGTCCATCTACGGAGCCAAGTTTGCTGATGAGAACTTCACCCTGAAGCACACTGGACCAGGTGAGCCATTTCCCTCCTCTGATGCTTGTCGCTGACAGGCCACCTTCAGTCTGCACTGCCAGGCACTGACTACTAGCAATTGCAGAGGAATTCATGAATTCATTATCATCGTGCGATCGTGTTGAGGGGTGCCATTGTGCTCTGCAGGAATCCTGTCCATGGCCAATGCTGGTCCCAACACAAATGGATCCCAGTTCTTCCTTTGCACTGCAGAAGTGGGTTGCTAGCAACGCCGCCTCCTGTGATCACCTGCCATGCGCGGCAGATTCACTTTCTGCTCTGCCACATGTGGGCAAATTGGCGCAACTCGCAGTGATCTTGTGTGGTCTGAATCAGTGTTGTGACCTGGGGGTGTGTGCAAATGCAGACTGGCTGGCTGGACGGAAAGCACGTGGTGTTTGGGTCAGTGACAAAGGGGATGGATGTTGTTAAGAAGATCGAGAGCTTTGGCAGCCAGCAGGGCCGTACCAGCAAGCCCATTGTCATCACTGACTGCGGGTACCATTTCTTCTCACCTTTTGTTGCCATTCATGCTTGAAGCCTTTGCATCACTCATCGGCAGCAATTTACTCATGGAGCCTTGCCGTGGATTTTAAGCCTGAACATGCCGAAGCCTGAACATGCCGCCTGTGGTGCTCATCGGGAAGTGTATGTGGTTGCAGGCAGCTGGCCTAAGCCAGGAATATACTCGCCTCAAACAGGTGCTTCACGAAGGCAGTCAGAAGCTCGACTTTAGCCACACATCACTGGGTTCTGCAGGCCGAAGTCCGTGCTCCTCAGCGGAACTGCTTTTATCTCGACTGTCATAATAGCAGGCTTCCTTGTTGCATTGTTCGAGAAATGGCACACCTGTCAATGCCTGTCAACCCAAGATGACTGCCAGTGTTTGTAAATAGAAGACAGTTTGAAAGGGCGTCTTGCTGCAAGCTGTACTCCAAGATGGCAACCATACGCCGCTGAGCTCCCCTATTAAAAGCTTGGGCGCCCCACAGCATTCACAGCCCATGCTTACACACAGATATTCAATGTGTCGCACCCACTTCTGCCATTAAATGGCTGCCTCAAACCCATCCGGTGCATAATGGCGGCCTGAACTCATGTGAAGTGCCTATCTTATGCATGAATTTAGTACTTCTTTCCTTTACTGTTCACCAGTTCTTGACTCGTACACCACAGCAGTGGGTCGATGCAAAGCCAGGTGGTGTGAAAAGCTTCAACCTGCCTTGATCTGTGGTTTGCAAGCTGTGCAATATTGACTTGTGTCCGGTTATATCCTGAATTCCATGGATGATTGAAAGACGCGTTACCAACCGATTAGGCTAGGTGCATTGGAAAAGCAGGACTCAAACCCTCACTAAAGGCCAAGGCTTCTCGACTACATTGGCGGGAAGGATAGGCACGACCTCCTGATATTGGACATCGTAACAGCTTGCCAGGCTACATATCGAAACTCCTCATAAACTCGCACAGAACAACACACAGTAAGACAGGCCGTGGATAGACCGAGGACTTTTAGGGACATGGTGTCTTGCGGCCGCTGAAGATGGAAAGCAGAAGGAAAGTGCAGGAGAAAGTGCACAACTGCGCAGGTTACTAATGCCAGGTCACCATTCCAAGCCAGCAATCAGCCTGGCCTTGACGCCTCGTTCAGCCATTCAGAGACGATAAGTCCTCTTGTTATTGCTCAAATCTCAGCAAGGAGCTTTATTTCACGATTCAACGCCGTATATTAAAAGGTTCTTCCAGCTGTGACTTGCCAGCTTTCAGTTACCAGCGCAAGGGCTGCAGCACAAGGTTTCTGATTTTCGAAAGGCCGTGATCTTTATGTGGAAGACTTGAGCTGACATGCCGCAACTGTAGTGCCTCGTCCTTTGAGGGCAACCGTTCTCTGTTCCCCAATATGCCAATTCTAGGCATAAATAGGCGTGGGGGAGATGCCAAGCAGCAAGGCACAAGCCCCTCAGGCTTGGTGCCTGCAGGAAAAACAGACTTGCTGCTTCGCTTCTTCGACTCTGCTTTTTTCGACGAGTGGATAGCCCTGACGTGCGCAGCTCCTTACAATCTCGTGGAGTCATGAACGTTGTTGTCTTTTTTAGTTGTGATGCTGCTATTGTCTTCAAATGAACACGCAAACGAGCTGAAAATATTGCATCCCATGTCTGAGAGCTTTCAGTGTACTCTTTGGTTCTGAATGCAGGTATTTGTACAAGAGCAATTCCCCAGGCGTGCAAGATTACCTGTGTAACCGCCTGTACAGCCTGCCTGAGGCCGGACTAGAAAGGTATCTGTCTCAGTTATGTCAGCTCATTATTAGCAGACCCTATGGGCCGCTCGAGAAGGTGGTGGTGGACCTCTGCGCCCGGAGTCTTCGGTTTGCTGTGAAGGTACTATTCCCCAGCTGGTTTTCCTTGGAGATGCAAAGAGTGAAAAAGCAGCAGACACCGCCTAGCACCAGAACTGCATGAATTGGATTGATGTGCTCGAGGAAGGGCATGCTCTTCTCAATCTGTTGTCTGTTGTTACCTCAAATTTTGCAGAGATGCTATGTGCTCTTTACAAGTGCCTGTGTCTTCAGACGTATTGGATTTTGCTGGCGATATCACAAGACCAGCCGAAGAACAAGTATGTCTCCGATCTCCGGGACCGGTGTGAGCGTGCTGCACTGGAGGGCTCATGGGTGAGTCACCATGCCTTGAAACAGGGCGTTTAGGTTTTTTACTGCTCTGCCGTTGAAGCAGAAGCCTGGAATCTGCCGCCACTGCTTCTCTAAAAGCCCTGTCACGTGCAACAGGAGCCGCCTTTCAGGGAAACAAAGCTGCTGCCACTGAGCCCACCGCGCAGCAGGCCATGGCTACGATCCTCTCCCATCAGCCCCTCGGTGTCCATGCAGTCCCAGTCTGGGAAGCTCCAGTACAGGTCATTCATGCTTCACTTTCGTGAGCAGTGTTTTGCTTTTGCTGTCGCTTGAAGTCAGTCACAGCTGCTGAACTGGCGGTTATTCCTGCTGGACTGAATAAGTCAAATGTGACTTGCACTGCACCTCACATGGTACTTTTTGCAGGGGCCATGCCGTGGAGCGGGTGAATGGGAACAGCAACAACAGATGGGGTTCGCCAGATCCTTTCCTGCCGGGGGACCGGCCGTCGGCGTGGGGGCCTCCAGGGGGCGCAGGAGCGCTCGGCCGGCCGATGTCCCCAGACATTATGAACCGACCGACCTCTCCCGACGGCCTGGGTGGCGGGCTTTACTCATCCTACACCATGGGCACTGGCTTGGAGGGCCTCATCTGTGCCTCCCCTCCTGCTGTTCGCGACCACCCACCCAGGCGCGTACCAACACTCTCTGACCTGGCCTTGATCCTGAAGCTGATCGGCCCACTCAACTGAAAACAGTAAGGAAGCACACCAAGATCAACTTGCCAAGGCGCTGTGTCCTGACTGTTATGATCTGCATGCCACCTTTCAAGCATAGCGTAGTCTGGAGCACAGGCAAGAGAGGCCGACATGCTTGAGACCATCACATGCTGTATCAAACCCGGCCCTAGTTGCGTGCGAGCACGGTAGTATGGAGCCTGAAGGTATAGGGGATGTTGCGCAGGGGTGTGACATCTCTGCAGATTGCGCGTGCAACAGAGGCAGAGCGGGCGGAGGCGCGCAGCCTGAGTGCCGACCGGCGGCACAAGCTGCGCCTGGACCTGGGCGAATCAGAGGGCGTCTCCAAGCTCCTCGAAAACAGCCTGCTTGGCGCCGAGGGTGCGTGTGCTGGTCCCCCGATCCCGCTGCCCATAAGTTAGTGGTCAATCATTTGCTGTTCCATGAATGTACTACTCCAGACACCATTTCACTGTCATTGGGCCTCAGGGAAGTCGGCGTGAAGTGCTTCGCAAAGGCATCTCACTCTTCAAGCTGTATATTTGGGTGCCCTAAGCTGCCCCGAGCAGGTTGGAAGTGTGCCTGATGTGCTGGTGGCTTGTGTGTGAGCAGGTGGGCAGCCAGGCGTTGTGGTGGCCGGGGACGTCACCGCAGACATGTCGCCCCCGTCATCGCCGCGGCTGCGCCAGACCACCTTTGGCGCCACTCTTGACTTCATCGAGGCACTCTGTGACGCATCCTCTGGCCTCACCTCCTTTGCACCAGTACGTCCCTATGTGTTATCCAACTAGCATGCACTTTTGCAGGCAATGTTGTGGAACCTTCTTTCGGTTGAGATTACCGGGCTGAAAACCTGTGCCAGCAAACATACTCCTGTAGGAGGCATGGAGGCGTGCAGCAGCATGCAGGGGGTTTCCCATGTGAGGATGTCTCATGAGACGATGGGCCATTGTGATGTGCAGGAGGATAGGGAGTGGGCACTTAGGAATGGGCTGGAGGAGATAAACAAGGAGATAGAGGCTGCCAGTCGCAATGGCGTGGCCTGCTGGTTCCCCATGGGGACCCGCAACGAGCGCATTGTGCGGCTCGCCACCAAGGAGGCCCAGCTGCTGAATTCCAGGTGCCTGGCACTCCTTCTGTGGTTCACAGACCAATGCGCTCTCTCTTTGTGGAGTAGCCATGACTAACTCTTCTTGTCCAGATGAAGGCTCCGCAAACGTACAGGGGAAGCATATCGCTGTCGGTCGTGCCTTGCTGGTTGCTGATTGACGATCATGGAGTGCAATAGGGAGGGATTTGGGGCATCAAATCTTTTCACGTTGGTGGTACAGGGAAAAGGCGCCATTCATGCTGTTCATAGAGGTGCTGAGCAACGATGAGGGCAGCGTGATTGAGGACGCAAAATACTCGGCCGGCAGTGATGCGGCCGATGCGGCGGCCGTGCTCAGCCGCCCCGCCGGCTCCCGCGGCAAGACGGTGCCCCGGCCCTACACGCCTCCCGGCGGCCACAAGCCAGATTCAGATCCAACAGGTGAGGACACTGCTGCATTCATAGTGTCTAGCTTGCTTTCAGCCCATGGCCAGCGCTCATGGGATGCTTGTAGTTGGACAGGGCATCGGTGGAAGGGAGGGGAAAGTTTTCTTGCTGGCATAGTTCTCCATAGGAGTGGGGTCGTTCCTGCTGAAAAAGCCTCCTGATGGTTCTTGTCTACTTCATACTTCACAGGTGTGTTCATGAGCGCGCGTTGCATTGCGCAGGTGCAGAGGGCAGTGAGCAGGAACCTCTGGCCGGTTCATCCCCTGTGCGCACCCTGGATTTTGACGCTCAGCCGGCCTCGCAGCCGCACATCAGGGTGGCCGATCCGGCAACCATTGCGCCGCTCGCTGTGGACATAGAGCTGCCAGAGCAGGCAGCCGCCGACCCAGCTTCCCCCTCAGCGATGGTCCCAAAGTCTGTTTTTGCAGACGGCAGTCGTGAAGCAGCAGCTGAGAGCAGCCGCCCAGCGCCCCCGGCCCCCACTGCACCTCCAGCAGAGCAGCCGCCCACGCCCAGCGTGCAGCCGTCATCGACGTGCCATCGGCGGCAGGTTAGGCCAGCCGATGAGAGCAGCCCGGACGCACCATCCACGTCCACCACAGCTGCCGGCAGATCGCAGCAGCAGAGGCGACCGCAGCCACTTGACATTCCAGGGGCTGGAGCCGGGAGGTACGACGCTCACGCGGCCGTGGTGGGCAGCCCGACCACGACGGCTCCGGTCGTGGCGCAGATCCGGCGCAGCCGCAGCACCGACACGGACATGGCTGCCGAGCTGCACACAAGCAACAGTGGGGGGCTGCGGCTGGGCCCGAGCGCGCTCGTCCGGGCCGTCGGCCGAGCTCTGCGCTCCGTTGTGGGTGGAGACAGCGACGACGCTGCAGTGCCCCTGGTATGATTTAATTTCCTCCTGGTGATTGAAGCCAGCCCCATCATTGCCCCACACATAGAATCGACGTGGCATTTTGTAATGCATGGGCTATCACTGCCAACATTTAGCGCATGGCGAGCTTCATTGATGGTTTTAAATGTTGTAACCAGGCAACAGCATCGAGCGGGGAGGCCGCAAGCGCGGCGGCAAACGCGGCGGCTGCGGCAGCAGCGGCAGGCATCGGCCCGGCCGGCGACGCCAACGAGGAGATCAGGAGCCTGCGGCTGCGGCAGGCCATCATGGGAGACACTGCGGGCGCGGCCGAAGGCGCCACTGCCGGCACTACTGAAAGCCCCTCCAACTCCTTTTCCAGGTGCAGCCATCTCGCTGTGCCATGATTTATTATAATTATAAGCATCAACACAAAACAAAAACATAATAATGGAAAATTTGGGGGGAAAACAGCTAAGAGCCACAAAGTGAGCCTGTCCTCCTCGCCTCTACCGTCACCTTTCTCCTCGGGATTCTTGGAACTGTGAACTTAGGTCAACTCCAGCTAATCTAAGCGACATCTTGGGCTGCGTAGGGGACTGCAGTCAGCGCTGGCAGGCCTGCGCGGCACAGGTCCTCTGGTCTCAGTGACCTTGGAAGTGATAGGAGACGTCAGCAGGGACGGCGGTGAGACAAGCACATCTGCTCAGGCGTGTCAGTGCAGCCAGTCAGGCCTTCCTCCAAGACCGCCAGGTAATACCTGCCACGTTCTGTGCTGGCTGCTTACCCGATGTGCCATAACTGCCCGAGTGGACATCCTGTGTTGATGCACACCTAATCTTTCACCTCATCCTGAAGTTGGAGCACACCTTTGTTATGTGTGACAGAGTGGTGGGTTCCTCTGATCGTGGAGTCCTTCTAGGAAGTGCGTTCCGATTCATGG
The DNA here is from genome assembly GCA_020887355.1 of Coccomyxa sp. Obi. NCBI lineage: Eukaryota > Viridiplantae > Chlorophyta > Trebouxiophyceae > Coccomyxaceae > Coccomyxa > Coccomyxa sp. Obi. The sequence goes on from AP025000.1 coordinate 803,245, forward strand.
TTGGTGTTGCAGGGGCGACAGTGAAGAGGTCAGAGAGCAAGGAGTCGGTGGCGAGCGGCGCACGAGCACTCACCATGCTCTGCCATTGGGGGAATTGCAAAGTCAAGGAAGACGATGGCACGCAGGCACCTTATGTCAGAGTCCGTCTGAAGGTGAGCCCCTGGGAGTGCCTTCCATCCTCTTCCTGCACCTTGCTCGTCTTGGATGCGCAAGTTTCCGAACCCTGTATAGACATGTAATCTGCCTACCAAGTGGCTGCGGCTGAGATTGGACACCCACAGAAGTCTAAAGTACATTTGTCTGAAGGATCCTAGATGATCAACACTGCGTAGGTGTGTAACCAATTGAATGATGTGATTTGATTTGAAGTTATTTGATCACTTGTTGGCTATCAGGTGCATGGCGGTGTGGATTTGCGACTGGCGGCTCGGCCGAGCCCGAACCATCGGCGGATACCCTCCGACGAGGCGCTCATGCGTATGGCTGTGCAGCAACGCACCCCCATTCCCATGCTTCCCACCGTCAGCAGTCCCCCCTCTTCTCCTTCGCCCAGCCAGACGATACCGCAGGCCGCAGTCACCGCAGCCCTTGACAGTAAGTCTATTGGGTTGGGAGTTGCTCAGATTCCTGAACAAACATCATTTAAGCTTATTTTGTCTCTGCTAATGTCACTGGTGGGCAGCATGCATGCAGTACAGGACTGCACCTAGCAGATTTTCATCAAATATGCTGGAAAATTGTCATTTGGCTGAAGTGTTTCCTGCTGGTCTCTGGTGAGTGCGGGTGCCGCGGTGGTAGCGAGGAACACCGAAACAGGAACTGATGGGCACGTTGTGAGCAGGCATCAGCAAGCAGGGAGGCTCTCCAAGGAAGGCATTGCGCGAGAGGATCAACGGAGCAAGCGCTGCGGAGGCAGAAGCCACCACTCCCGAGGAAGCGGCCCGACTCGCCCTTGCACCTGCTGAAGCAGACACAGAGGCAGCACAGGTGTGAAGCAACACTTCAGCCATCCCAGCAACACCATCTGACAGCAGTTCCATCTCAACAGCCCCAAGCTATTCCCAGGAATGAGATAGGCTTGATGTCAAAGCAAGTATCTCTGTACAGATGTGCAACTGACCTCCTCTCCTCCGCCATTGCTGCTGCGTCAGCTTGGGTGGTTGACAAATAGCTGCGATATATTTTTAATTTTTTAGGGTTAAGGGTCTAGAAACTATGAAAATATAATTAAAACCCTAAAAGGAAAAAATAATGCCTTGATGGCCTCGCCTCGCAGCTTTGAGGCCACTTGCAATTGGGTCAGCGCTTCAGTGAACTTTTGAAACAAACACTGCTGCACAGGCTGCACTGTCGGCGGCAGCCACGGACGCGGAGGCGGCGGCAGCGCAGGCGCGGGCGGTGTACGGGGAACGCTTTGCAGACAGGGCGCGCCGCGTGCAGGCGCAGTCGCCACACGGCCGGCGGCCCGGCTGGGCCGTGCGCCCCGTCATCGTCAAGTCCGGCGACGACTGCCGGCAGGTGCGCGCACTTGCCACCTGCGCTTCCAGACCCATCACTGTCTCACCACCAATTGAAGCATTTCCACTTGCCTTATTAAACAAATCTCACCCCCTTCCCCACAGCCTTTACAAGACTCTACAGCCATCATTATATTGCTCTGTGTGCATGGACACCAACCTACGGAGTGACTTCAGGCAGTGCATGCAGCAGGTCCAAACCCAATGCAGCTGTTTCTGCTGGCTGCTGCTGCATGCACTAACGGCATTCGCCCAGGTGGTCAGCCAAAGGGCAGAGTCTGATGTGCTGGTGTCGGCGCACAGGAGCTGCTGGCGGCGCAGCTCATTCAGGCGCTGGCGGACATCTTCCGGGAGAGCGCGCTGCCACTGTACCTGCGCCCCTACGAGGTGCTGGTGACCAGCAACCGCACCGCGCTGATAGAGCTGGTGCCGGACTCGCTGTCAGTGCACACCATCAAGGCCAAGTCGCCACCCGGCTCGGCGCTCAGCGACCACTTCTTCGCCAAGTTCCAGCGCGAGTCGCCGGCGTGCCTTGCCGCGCAGCGCGCCTTCGCCGAGTCCATGGCCGGCTACTCCATCGCCTGTTACCTGCTCCAGATCAAGGTGCGCTGCCCCTCGATCCAGGCTGCAGCGCAGCCGTGGTCAGTGGCTCGGTTGACCTTAGCGCTCCGAAGCACACAGCACACCTCGTGTCACAACTGCAATGTCTATGTTGCTCTGATGGCCGCTGTCGCTGGGCAATGTCATGAGTCAAGTAGTTCATGCGTTCCCTTCTGCCCACAGACTTGAGCCTTCCTTGCATCATATGGGCAGTTGCACAGCAATGCCATCAAAAGTCAGAGAGTTTCTTGTGTGCTGCTGCCTATGCACGCAGTTGGAGCCATGCTGCTACTTCTGCAGTGAAGTCTTTACTGTACCAGAAAGGAACTCTTGTGAGGCTTGTGGTGGGAAATTGCAGGACCGGCACAACGGCAACATCCTGTTGGACGACGCGGGCCATCTGATCCACATCGACTTTGGCTTCATGCTGAGCAACTCGCCCGGCGGCGTCAACTTTGAGGCGGCGCCCTTCAAGCTAACGCGCGAGCTGCTGGAGATCATGGACTCCTCCTCCGAGGGCCAGCCATCCGAAATGTTTGATTACTACAAGGTGCAGTCCCCGGCCCCTCTCACAGGGCACCTCTTAATGAGCTGTTTATCAAAACCACTGCGTGTAGCTAGTGCTACAGTTCTGGCATTGCGTGTGGGCTTGAAGCCCTGCACATCCATCTGTCCACATAGATCCGTATGTTAGCTTGCAGATTGTCAGACGAGTCCCCTGACATCATGAGTTGGGGAATAATATACGGTATCCTATGCTATATGCGATGTCAAAAGTGCCATCGCATATGGCCGGTCATGTGGAGTCTCGTACTTGACTTGCGATTCGCCCGGAGGATGCCACGTCACATGCCTGGCATGGGCTGAGGTGGGAACTGCATGTGCTGGCAGGTGCTCTGCATCAGCGGTTTTGGCCTGGCATGGATTGAGGTGGGAAGTGCATGTGCTGGCAGGTGCTGTGCATCCAGGGGTTCCTGGCCAGCCGCAAGCACGCGGACCGGATCATTCTGCTGGTCGAGATGATGGCGAACAGCGGCTGCCCCTGCTTCAAGGCGGGCGCGCGCTCGGTGCACAACCTGCGCAAGCGCTTCCACCTGAACCTGACTGAGACGCAGTGCGTGGAGGTCGTCCTGGCCATGATCGCCGACTCGCTGGACGCCTGGCGCACTCGTCAGTACGACTACTACCAGCGCGTTCTCAACGGCATCCTCTGATTTGGAGCTGCTGCTGCCTGCGACTTGTGCAAGAGCATGATTGCATGCAGCGCTGCAGCTACTGTCGCGCCTGAATGGCATCCTGTGAGCAGCGCAGAGGACTTGCTGTGGGCTTGTGTCGGATGCTTGCATTTGTGTCTGACATGCAGCATCAAGATTGCGAAAGGAGGGGTTCTTGGATGGGCCGAGTGTGGCTTAGCCTGGCGTGCTAATTTAGTAGCCATAAGCTCCTTGCCGATAGTTACTCGACTCAGGAGCAGACAACATTGCTCCGGGCATGGAGCCCCCTGCCAAAGAGCACATGTCCGTGGTGTCTTGTGATGTGGTTTTTCAGCTGACTCTGATCATTTCACTGTTGGGTTTTGTTTTGTAGTTTGTGTCGTCTTGCGTCTTAAGAGCTTGGGCTTGCCTTTGGTTTTCCAGGAGGAATGGTAGGATGGGCTGCATGAATGGCTGATGCTACTAGGGGTTGTGCTTTAGCAAGTTGGGTTCCCAGCCATTGTATGGGCCCTTGTGCATTTGGAGGGTAGGTGTACTGGTAATTTCCCTTTGCTCTATATTCTGTGCTGGACTGACTCAGGTTTCATTGGATTTAAGGAGAGGACTGTGTTTGTTCACAGAGTAACTGCAGGTTCTCCTCTGAGTAGACATAAATTGAAGTAGTACTGGTAAGTAGTGGTGGGTCCGGACTGCAGTGTGTGCAAGCCCTCTCTGGACTAGGTCGAGCCCCATTGTGTTTCCTCTTGTCAGCTCTTTTCATTTATGTTCTGGGAGATAGAACTTAGAGTGTCTCTCTGGATTTGCCCTGGTTCACTGGTTTTTCCAAAAAATTCATAATAAGGTAAGGAAAGAATGATTCCTCAGGAATCTGGAGGGAGTCAAACAGTATTGGCCATTTTGCCACCCTTTTACAGATTTGCCTCGACTGAGCTACTCAGTAACCCATGCTACAAACCATCGCAAGAATTTCTGCACATGGTCTTTGGGACAAAAGTAGTCCTGGGTCCATGGACTGCATGCACTCAGGTCATGTGCATTTGAAACTTTTAACGCCAGCGCCATGCGTGAGAGTGTTATATGCATGTGTGCCACATTGCGTGCTGGCAAGCGCTTGCAAGCAGCTGCCCAGCTTGCGAGTCAAAATATCAACAATCGCAAGTGGCAAATCTGCTTGATCAACTCGTGACTCATGAGTTGCAATTCCCACATCTGTACAGCAGCAGAAAGCAAAATGATGTCACTTGTCCTTCTTGGCTTCAGCAGGAACCGCTGATGATGAGGCTGTTGGCTCTGCCGCAGCTGTGAGCGCCGCCGCCTGTAATACCAAAACATTCCTATCAGATACAGTAAGCACCAGGTGCAACATTGTCAGGCCTAAGGGCCGCAGAGGGACATTAACAAGATTTAAAAGCCGTACAGACAGCAAACAACATTGGCACGAGGTACCCACCTCGCCAGTTGCTGGCTCCTCGGGCTCTGCAGAGAACCTGCAGACAGCACACATGGCACATCAGCTCAGTATCAACCCCATGGCATGCCACAACCCAAATCTGTAGAGCCACATGAGCACAGCAAAGCTCTAGCGGCATGAGTCCCGGTCTGGAACATGAAGTCTCAAGACCGCAATAGAGCCATGCCATGGTATGTGGGGTGTTGCAGGGAGTGAGTGCAAGCGCACCCGAACTCATTGGCGCGCTTCTTGTCGACACGGTAGATCCACCGCTGGTAGAGGTACACAAGGAACACAATGTCATCGCGGAAGACTGAGAGCCGGTGCAGCGTGGGCATCTTGATGACAAAGGCGAAGAGGTCATCGATGATGGTGTTCAGGAACTTGTAGGTGAGCTGGCGCCAGGGCAGGTGCGCCACACTCTTCATGCGGTAGTTCAGGTACAGCTGTGGGCACTGCGCAAGCCACCAGACAGATCATGTCACTGAGCTGTTGAGACACGTTTACCCTTGAAGCGCTGCTCTTCAGCAATACTCACATTGATAAGGGCACAACACTGTCGGTTCTCTCAAGCATATCTGGCACCCTGTGGCCTGCTGCTTAAGTAGCCCCCTGATCTTCCACACATGTTTCCTGGAGTCCAAATCACCAGAGGTAATCTTCATGCCACAGTGGACCGCGCCTACACACCTACATTTATTCACCGCTCTTCCTGCAGCTTGAGGCACTAACAGACTGCCTGCCTGCTTGGCCAGGCTTCTGAGATTTCAGACAAGGATTATAAACCAGTCTGCAGAGTGACTGAGAGGGACGTCATATAAATAGGTAGCATGCACTTTTCACAGCGATTCTGCACCAACAATGATGGACATGATCAACTTCTCCCCTGCACTTGGGAGCAGGTTGACTGATCACTGGATGCAAGCTTTCCACATCCAAAGGAGTTGGGTCCAGAGCTGGGATTCACAGTGTGGCGCACCATGAGGACAAAGCCGAAGGTGTAGACGGCGCCAACGAGGGTGTTGAGGACCCAGGAATACCAGGAGCGATGTGTCTGGTACAGCAGCGTGTAGATGCTGTACGCGCCCACCAGTGGGAACAGCGCGTAGCTCAGGTATCGCATAGCCTCCGCGTCGTACTGCTTCGTCTTGGACTCCCTGCAGGTTGCCAGTGCGCACATTCAAGGAGAGTCTGAGGTTGTCTGCATCCATCCATCCATCCATGCAGTGCATGTGTGCCTGTCCTCCGTGGTCTCATCCATGCATGCATGTAGCATGCATGAGACTACGAAGACAATGCGCACACATGCACTGCATTCCACATAAGGGGCCCACTTGATGCCAGCATCATCAGCCGTTGTGGAGTGGGGATGAATCATTCGGGTCTGTGCCAAAGCCCAAGACCAAGCCAAGAGGACCATTAGTGCACTTAGAGCTCCTCATGCATCGTTAGACTAGTATCTGCTCCACAACAAGTTGCAGCACTGAGACTGTACTGGAGTGTGCGCGTTGGCTGTCCAGGAACCAAGGGGTGAGTTAGGTTGGGCCAGGGAAGGGGGCACACGTGTAGGAGGCCTTGTCGGCAAGGCGCAAGCGCGGGTAGCCGCGGGAGAAGTCGAGGGAGACTGACATGGCCTGCGTCAGCTTCCAGAACTCGATGATGAGGCCCAGGCCGCTGCTGAACAGCACCACGTAGCTCGTGTTCTCCTCCAACAGGTACAGCATAATCACCACCTGCCCACATGAGCCAACAGCACTTCAAGGTCAAAGGCAGCAGCAACACACGACTCAATGCAGGAATGAAAAACGGGACCCCTGCAGACTCTAGCTGCCCATGAATGAAACAGAACTGAAGGAATGAATAACCACAATGATCTTTGGCAACAGCCTGGCTGACACTGCGGGCTTCATTCCAGCCACAGATTTGCTGAGTTTTTGTTAATATGACCTGTGGCTGGCATGCACGAGGGGGCAACGTGCACCAACACAGAATGATGTCTGACATTTGCATTGGGAGAGACGGATGCAGGACTGGCGAACAGGTGTGACAGAGGAGCAGAGCGCACAGACCTGGCAGAAGCAGTTGATGCCGACAGTGCGCACAGAGAGGCCCTCCACGCTCTTCTTGTTGCGCCAGAAGCCGATGTCATTCTTGAAGGCCAGCACGTCAAAGACGGAGTGCAGCATCGACACGGCAAATGTGATGGCCAGGAAGATGGGGTTCCCTTCCAGCAGCACCCGTTTCAGCTCATCTGACTCGCCATCCGCCTGCATGCCCATGTCCCTCTGCGCACACAATCCCCAGCCGCCTCAACAATGGGTTCACCAAATGCAACTACTAATTATAGGGGGTGCTGCTTATATCTAGAACCCCCTGTCTCAACAACGACTATCTGTGACAGCAAGTGGGTGCCTTCTCAGGCTGCCATTGGCTGCAGGCCAGTATGAAGACTGCTGGCTGGTTCAGCGTTCAATTTTTTTTTGCTCGGCGTTTGGTAAGAGATCTCTTGAGGACGCCACACAGCCCTTCGTGATTTACATCAGCTATCCGTCTTGGTCTTTTGCGCAGAAGCAGATACGCTAGCAGCAAGACAGAGGACAGGAAGGGTGACATAAAACAAAATAGGCTAAACATGATATTTTCGCAGCCTGGTGATGCTTGTGCATGCAGGTGAAGAGAGGCACCTGCATCTGGAAGCTTTTTTCCATCTGGGAATAGATGGTGAACTTCCACATCGCCATCTGGTGCAGGTCCAGCGCGATCTGCACCTCCGACAGCGTCTCATTCACCGGTATGAGGGTGTCACGCAGCATCCAGAACTCATTGAAGAAGATTGACGGCGTGTATGTCATTGCATCAAAGTCCACATCCAGGAATGGTTTGATCTGTGCACAGACAAACAAGCAACACAGATCAGCTAGTAATTTCCTGTCCTCTACCCAGTCTTCTGTGCAATAAAAGACAGGCTCAGCTCTGGCTAGTCTTCATGAATACAGGTAAGTATAGCAATTATAAGCTGCATTCTGCAACAATTATCGGGCTCCACACGATCAGCACGTTTAATAGGGCAGGTGTGTTTGCATGAAGGGATGTTGAAGCGCACATGGTCAGGTACGGCATTGGCAGGGTAGGAAGTTGCATCATCTATAAGGGAGATGCTCATGTATGGCTTGATGAAGTTGATATACTCTGCCGGCTTAGCCGCCTCCTCTTTGTCTGCTTCCCTCGCCTTTTCCTGTTCTGCCTGGGTTGTGGCCAGCAGATTCACCCCTGTCTTGTTCTTTGGCCGTGGCAGGTATGTGTTGAGCACTGCCAGCACAGTCCACACTTTAAAACTTCTTCATCAAACACAATCTCCTTCGAACAACAGAATCTCTTAAAACACAAATGATGACCATTGCAACTTGGCTGCATGGCCTGCAAGATGAAAAGAACCCGGAGAACAATGGGTTGACAAGTGAAGCAAAATTTCATAGCAATGCAGCTCTGCTCACTTTTCGTCTTGGAAAAGACGGTGCCTTCCTTGTAGAAGGAATCTGTAGGGTCGATGGCAAAGCCAGTCGGTGCAAAGAACGCATGGATATGCACGCTGCCATTGTTTTGAACTGCCTGCAGGAGAACAGGAACATGCAGGTGGGTGCACACAAGAGCAAATCTTGAACTGATCCACGCCTTGATAAAGTAGATTGCAGTGAGAAATTGTAATATCTGGGGGCTGTGAGTATTATCTGCCAATGAGACCAGTTGGTGAACCATCAACAAAGCCTAGTACAGTTCTAGCAAGAGGATCAAGCCCACCTCCGACGGAAAATAAGTGATATTTTTTTTCCTGTCCGGTTCAGTTCCCAGAGAAAAGCTTTTCTCCGTCCATACAAGTGCTTTGGAGTCGCTAAATTGGCTGAAGGAAGGCTGCTCTGACAGAAAAACATACATGTCCATTGGTGTCCCCCTGCTGTACTGCGGCGCGAAAAGCTCTTGCCTCGTGAGCGGCTTCTTCTGCCCTCCACCCCCAAAAAAGGTCTTGAACATCCACCACATGGCTACCATGCGCAGGATGCCAAACAAAGGGTTCTGCCTTTGTTGACCCTGCTGCTGCCCACCAGCGGCATTCGGGGCTGCAGGTGCTGCCGTAGGATTTGCCATTCTACTTTGCAAACAACTTAAAACTATCGAAATGCTTCTGATGGGTGATCAACAATCTCGATTATGCAGACAAGTTTACACCCAGATTAAGATTCGGCAACCGGCCTTATCCTGGCTACTTGTCGGCGTGAAGCTGCACGATCCAGTTCTTCCAAGAACCTTAGACAGGACCGTCAGACGTTTTGTCTCCGAATGGAACCTTCCAGCACCACAGGCGCCCCACTTTCTGGCACCTCCGGTTTGCAGCAGCAGGTTTCCTTTTTTGGCTCTACGCGAGGGTCGATAACTTGCTTGCCGGGGAGAAGATCCGAGGGCTGACAACAAGCCCTACTTGGTGGATGCAGTGCTTTGATCATTCTTATGCTGAACGTAATGTAAACAATCCCTCCACCTGTAGTTGCAAGTTAAACCACGGTCGTACTTGTCGTGACTGAATCGTAGACGTTTCGTGCGTGCTCACCTTATATTATTTTGCAAGTTGTGTGCAGACTCAAGCTGTGTAAAGCACGGTGACCTTGCTGTCACATTTAGTACCAACAGTGCGAAACAACCTGGATTTCGTGATCAGGGAAGATTAGACTTAAAGTGAGGGACCTTATCACATCACTGATCTTGGAGCCGGCCGGCTGCAGCTCCTGGTTGGGATTTCGACATCGGAATAGGACGAACAGAACGTAAAACTCTGTCAAGATTATACACATTGTGTGCCGCTGAGCGCTGAAGCTTGAATCATTCTGCTCGAAAGAGGTGCAGATTCTTCTCTTAAGCACAACAAATTGATATGCTATCATTCATGACTCAAGGCAGAATGGTCACTGAAAATATTTATGAGTGATTGGGCGTATTTTGTCTAAAAAATTGCCCAGCCCTGCTGACTTTGGTACAGAATTCCCTGATCTGTGAGGATGTGTTCCACTTAGCAGGCGCACTTTCTACCCTCCACGTTGAAGCTGGCGTGGTGCTATTACTAGCCATGCTGTTTCCAAGCTTGCTTGTGGCCTGAGCAGCCAGAAATTATAGCCGTTGAACGGCAATCTTGGCAGCATGTACCACGGTGCAGCTGAGGATGACCTCCCAGATGACTCTGAGATCACACAGGTGCATATCTTGAACTCTAAAGCACACATGACGGGGCTTCAACTATTTCACTCCTTGCACATTTAGAGCCTTTTCACATGCCTGGGGAGGGTGTGCGTGCAGGAGGATGCATGGGCAGTCATCAGTGCCTTTTTCGAGGCAAAGGGACTTGTCCGGCAGCAGTTGGACTCCTTCAACGAGTTCATCAACTCCAACATGCAGGCGAGTAACCCCCGCACTGCATTATGGACTTGCGAACGCTCGCGTGGGTTCCCATAGCGCAGCCTGACAGACATGTGACAGCTTCAGCTCTTGTTGGCGAAGCACGGCAAGACATCACTGACATGCATGTGCACCTGCAGGAAATTGTGGATGAGTATGGGACGTTTGTGGTCAAGCCAGAGTCGCAGCACAATCCGGGCATGGCTGAGGTGGAGGAGAAGGAGTACAAGGTCGAGTTTGGGCAGATCTATCTCAGCAAGCCGACCATGACCGAGGCGGATGGGGAGACCTGCGTGCTCTTCCCCAAAGAAGCCCGCCTCCGCAACCTCACGTGGGCACCTTCTCTTTCAGCTTCTTTCCCAGCATGCCGGTTGGGGTTCCATGTCAGATCCTGTGCTGAAGGATGGGCATGAGTTGTGCTGCACTGTGCAGGTATGCGGCGCCGTTGTACGTTGACTTGAAAAAGACCGTGATCACGCGAGTGCCCGATGTGGAGCCAGAGATAGAAGAGGAGCATTACCCCAAGATCTTCATTGGAGAGGTGTGTGCACACAGCTGCATTGCAAGTGTGGCCACTAGAGGAAGGCTGCCTGGAGGCAGAAGTAATGGGCGCTCTTTTCACGGTCAGTAAGAGCGGATGGAATGCTGGTGTGATGGTGTGTGCGTGTGCCCAGGTCCCTATCATGCTGCGGTCGAGCTACTGCAGTCTCCATGGCGAGTCTGGCCAAAGTCTGCAGGAGTTGGGAGAGTGCCCTTATGATCAGGCAGGTTACCTGACCTGCCTTGTTTTTCTCCTGAATTTGCTGAAGCCATTAGGCCGCTTTTCCATCGACAGGTCCTTCTCTGCGAGCGTATACCGCATTGGCATGCCCGCCCCGCTGCCCGAGCTCTGCTGAAAGATTTTATGTGCGACTGCAGGGAGGGTACTTTGTGGTGAATGGCAGTGAGAAGGTGCTGATCGCTCAGGAGCGCATGGCCAACAACCAGGTGTATGTGTTCCGCAAGAGTCAGCCGAGCAAGTATGCCTATCAGTGCGAGTGCCGGTCTGTGGTGGAGAACAGCACGCGCAACACCAGCAGCATGTCCATCAAAATGCTGGCCCGATCTGGCGGCAAGGGCGGCCAGGTCAGGCCTTATTCCATGCCAGCAGAGCGCCTCTCTCAAGCTCTCACTCATGCTCTGCATCGATCCCTGGTGGCACTTGAGGAAGATGTTGTTCCTCGTGCAAAGCACATGTGGAAATACCTGACTTATGTGTCCATGGGTAAGCCTTACTGGTTCAATCGAAGCGTGGACACTAGATACTGCTTGGTTTCAATGCTCAGCTAGTGAGACTGGTGGCTGCAGGCAATTCGGGCAACCATTCCCTACATTCGCTCGGACGTTCCCATCCTCATCATTTTCCGTGCGCTGGGGCTCACAGCCGACAAGGACATCCTGCAGCACGTGGTGTACGACTTCAACGACACAGAAATGATGGAGGCACTGCGGCCCTCCATCGAGGAGGCCTTCCCCATCCAGACCCAAGAGGTCTGCCCTTCTGCTGCCCTGCCCTAATGTGCTATTATCTGCTGAGGACCTGCCCGGCCATTGAAAAAAAGCTCGGATGCTGTTGTGCAATTCCATTTGCTGAGCACATTGCACACAGCAAGTGGCGGACGTGTAGGCTGTGGGTCATTTGCACATCAGCAGCTTTGGCAGCACCTTGTTCTGGACCCACAAAGTAACTCGAGGTTGCATTGAAGAGTCAGTGCTGCAGCATTGCCAGTATTCTTCTGTGGGCTGCTGCCTGCATTTGCACAACAGTGTTGGGGTGGCGGCAAAGGCAGAACCCTAAACCCTAAAGCCTTAGATTTTAACCCTCAATGAATTAAGTATGATATAAACAAATGGCGGCAGGTGGCGCTGGATTACATAGGCAAGCGCGGCAGCGTGCCGGGAGTCACGCGGGAGCGCCGCATCCAGTATGCGCGCGAGATCCTGCAGCGCGAGCTGCTGCCCCACGTGGCTGTCGGGGAGTTCTCCGAGACCAAGAAGGCCTACTTCTTCGGCTACATGGTCCACCGGCTGCTCCTGGTGCGCACTCACCACTGCTACCCCCAAACCCTCCTTCTCCCCTGTCAGGATGCAACCCTCATCTGGCAAGCTTTCCTAGATGTCGTCTTTTGGGTTCATCTACCACTCATGTGGGACGAACTGTTCCATGACCTCTGCCTGTTTAGGTGTATCAAAACATCTTAACCGGCATCAGGTTCATCATCATGAAGCAATGTGCTTGGCCGTGGTGACTTCATCATCTGGAGACTGTGGACTCGGCTTGCAGGTTGCGCTAGGGAGGAGGGACCAGGATGACAGGGATCACTACTGCAACAAGCGCCTGGACCTGGGGGGTCCCCTGCTTGCAAACCTGTTCAGGCAGCTCTTCCGGAAGCTCACAAAGGATGTCCGCTCCCATGTGCAGAAAGCTGTAGACAGGGGTGCGAGCCTATTCCTTCCACATGCAGAACCATCGCGCCTGCTCATCCCTGTATTAACAAGTACTTCAATTTCTCTGCCACTGACATTGTCATCTGATGCGGAGCCATGAACAGTGGCCGGGGCATGTGCGCAGGGAAGGAGATCAACCTCATGGCGGCAGTGAACAAGGACACAATAACCAGGGGCCTGAGGTACTCCATCGCCACGGGCAACTGGGGCATGCAGGGAACAGCGGGCATGCGTGCCGGTGTGTCACAGGTGTGTTACTGGGGTGCCGCTGGCAATATGTTACAAGCACCGAGGAAATTCAGCTTTCAACCAAACGACCAGACGATCTTGTGTTGCATAGTGAATCATCTCATGGGTCTTGTGGAGTGCAGGTGCTGAACCGGCTCACATATGCCTCAACGCTGTCGCATCTGCGGCGCATCAGTTCACCCATCGGGCGCGAGGGCAAGCTGGCCAAGCCACGCCAGCTGCACAACTCACAAGTGCGCCTCTCCAAGGATTCCATGTTTTAGGTCGACCAGGTATAGCCCTTCTTGCCCGCAGTGCACATTTTCCGATCAGGTCGACCAGATTTTGCTAATCTGTGAGCACAACAGTGGATATGTCGTGCTAGTGATTGGCCCTTTCAAGCTCCCAACACCTTGCTAAGGCCTACCACTAGCACGACATATCCACTTCTGTGCTGGGAGACTTGCAGAAATCTGGGCGATCTCATCGGAAATAGTGGACTGCGGGCAAGAAGGGCGATAGCTCTGGAAAGTGCTGATTTATTTTGTTTTGACTGTGATAGTGCCCTGTTTCCTACTCTCAGGGCACCTGTGTTCATGCAGTGGCCAGACTTGGGACTTTATTGCCATTTAATTTGTGTCAGCAATGTGCTCCAAGCGGCAAAGAATGTTGTATGACATAGACGATCATTCCTCGGCGGTTGCCAGGCTATTTCCGGCAAATGTGCGGGTTCCTAAGGTGCATTGTGTCGTGTCCAGTGGGGCGTGATCTGCCCAGCGGAAACGCCGGAAGGGCAGGCATGTGGCCTGGTGAAGAACCTGGCGCTCATGTCCTATGTCAGTGTCGGCTGTCCCTCCGCGCCAGTCGGCGAGTTCCTGGAGGAGTGGTCCACCGAGAATCTGGAGGAAATCAACCCCTCTGTCATTCTTGAGGTACCTTGCCATTGTCGTCTGTGGTGCAATGCTGCGCCCTTTCTAGAACACACACCAGTATGCTCTTTGTACTCCATTGATGTCGTATGCTCGCCAGGAGGGGCTTTCAAAATGCTCAGCGGGTCAGTGCTTGATGTCGCCTGCTGGCCATGTCCTGCACCTTTTGAGCCAGCTTATGATGCTGCAGAGGTGGTCTTATATTCAGTTGTCTGCTGTTACATTCAAGTGAGAGCTTGCATCGTCCCGCGCATGCATGCCACCCGCAACCCTTGAGGGGCGTACGAGGCCGTCAAGTTACATTAAATAAACCCTCTAGTGTTAGCAAAGCTTGCAGCGTTTGCCATGAGACCTAGGTGTGGCCCTGGTCAGCAGAACTTGTGTAAACGTGTGCCTGGATGACTGCAGACGACAAAGGTGTTTGTGAACGGCGTGTGGGTGGGCATTCACCGCGATCCGGCCATGCTGGTCAACACGCTGCGGCGCATGCGACGCCAGGTCGACATTAGCACTGAGGTGATCACCCAACCACCAAGCCACTCTGACACACCTGCTGCAATGAGCTTGCGCCTCTTAACAAGCAGCCCACCCAGTCCTGTGGCAACGACCATGAGTGTTTCAGTTCTTGCCTTGCAAAGCAACCTGATTAGCTGGGGGCGCCGCTTTCTGCCTTTATATCCAGTGGGATTTTTAGTTCTTGATAAGTGTAGTCCCACAGTGGTAGTGAACAGGATAGCTGCACAATATTTGGTGTAACGGCTCAATCTGTGCGTTCAGGTGGGGATTGTGCATGACATCCGGTTGCAAGAGCTGCGGCTGTACACAGACTATGGGCGCTGTTGCCGGCCGCTGTTCATTGTGGACCCGAACAAGAAGCGGCTGACAATCACCAAGGATGACATCCGCCAGTTGCAGGACCGCGAGGTCACCGGCTTTGGCTGGCAGGTGTGACTTGGCCCTCATTGAACTCTTTATGGCATGCTGCTCAGGTCTTGCTCAGAAGGTATATTCTCGCTGGAGATTTTGGTGTTGAATTTTCGAAATTGGTGGTTTTGGCACTCGAAAGCCACAACCATTGATCGCACATAATTTGCTTTCATGCATGTCAGCTCTGGCTTGTGCAACGAGTGCCTTCAGAATCTCACCATTACTGGAGATCTTGTTGAACACTTCAAGGATCGTCTCTGCCAACCATGCAGGAGCTGGTGCACAAGGGGTGCATAGAGTACATTGACACAGAGGAAGAGGAGACGACCATGATTGCCATGGAGATCAAGGACCTGGAGAACGCGCGGGACCCAGAGCGGGCCGCCTACACGGACACTTACACCCACTGCGAGATCCACCCCTCCATGATTCTTGGCGTGTGTGCCTCCATCATCCCCTTCCCCGACCACAACCAGTCTCCCCGCAACACCTACCAGTCCGCCATGGGCAAGCAGGCCATGGGTGCGCCCCATCGCTGCCTAGCTTTTAAACCCAAAAATAAATATATAAACCCTGAATATAATAAATATATAATAAATCCTGAGCCAATTCGACAGGGTGCAGAGCCCTGGTTACGCACTTCCAGTATCTGATCACTATGCTGCAATCTTAGCAGTTGGGAATGTAGTCCGAGGTTTATTTTTATGGGTACAATTTGTTGCTGGTGCTTCAGGCGTTGTGTGAGGCATGCTGATGTTTGTGTTGTTGCAGGCATGTATGTGACGAACTACCAGACACGCATGGACACCCAGGCCTATGTGCTGTATTACCCCCAGAAGCCCCTCGTCACCACCCGCGCCATGGAGCACCTCCATTTCAGGTAGTCTCTCACTTCTGATGTTTTGAGCATGATCCACCTCCCTTTGCCTTGATGCAAGGATGCAGGAGCTGCCAGTTAGATATCACTGTTTGTCATGAACCTTACAGCAGGCCCTTGTCTGCACAGAAGGGCGCACGGCCACTAATTTGTGTGCATGTAAATGTGGATTGCCAAAGGTTCCGGTGGCGGTGGTGTTGTGCAGGGAGCTGCCAGCAGGGCAGAACACGATTGTGGCCATTGCATGCTACAGTGGCTACAACCAGGAGGACTCCCTCATGATGAACCAGTCCTCCATCGACCGAGGCTTCTTCAGGTCCATGTTCTTCAGAACGTACCGGGTGAGCTGTCCAGCCCCTGCCACTTGCCTGATGCATCTTGCTTACAGAACTCTCTGAGGCATCCTAGGTCAGTGTGGCCTGCAGCTTTGCATGCGGGGCATGCATAGCTGCGAGCCAGTCTGATCTAGAGTGCCTAGGCAGCAGATCAGACATACGAGTCGATCCCAGAGTCTCTGTAGCAACTCAATCAGGCTTACCACCTTCATCTCGCCTCGCTCTGAACGCGAGGCTCAAGAGCGTGCCAGGGCATGGCAGCATGCATGACCAGGCTTGCAAGAGTCCTTGTGATGTCCTTTTGCTGATGTGCGTGTGTGCGGGGCGCATCATCGGGCCTTGCTCTGAATGACAGATCCAAGGCTGTCGAGCATGCGAGGGCATGACAGCATGCATGAAAGAGGCTTGCAAGTGTTCTTGTTATGTCCCTTGGCTGATGTGCGGGTGTGCGGGGAGCATGCAGGCAGAGCAGAAGAAGCAGGGGTTGCTGGTGCAGGGTATTTTAGGATTTAAGGGTTTTAATATCCGAGGGTTTAGGGTTTGGGGTTCAAACCCTAAAACACTGAATGAAATGGGCGCGCAGGCGGAGGAGAAGAAGCAGGGGTCGCTGGTGCAGGAGGTGATAGAGGCGCCCGACCGCTCCATCACGGTTGGCATGCGCCACGGCACCTACGACAAGCTGGACGATGATGGCATTGCACCGCCGGGCACCCGTGTCTCAGGAGAGGATGTCATCATCGGCAAGGTAGGCGCACTCAATCCTGCCCCATGCCTCCCACTCTAGAACCAGACAGCAGCACGCATTACCTTGCTGATGTCAACGTCCAGAGCACTTTCAGGTTATCAGAGGACAGAGCTCTGGCATCATACACTGATCTTTGAAGCTTTAGCAGCCACCAAGAATTAGGTGTGGGAGCAAGAGTGTGGTTGCAGAGTTATGAAGGGCTCTGACAAGTATCTTGGTGGACTGCATGGATGGATTGCTCTGGTGCTAAATAGGGGGGTTCTGTCACCACCCATGCTTGCTCACCAGATTAACGGCGGGGCCCCTTGTCTTGGAAGTGCTGTACCTCATCTGAATGGCTATGTGCAGACGTCACCGCTGGCGGATGAGCAGCCAGGCGTGGCACAGCGCTTCACCAAGAAAGATGTGTCCACGAGCCTGCGCAACAGCGAGTCGGGGATGATTGACCAGGTCATGGTCACCACCAACGCCGAGGGCCAGCGCTTTGTCAAGATCCGGGTATGCCCCTCCCTGATCAAAGTGCAGCTGCTGGCACACAGGATACCTTGCACCTTGTCATTGGCAAATGAGATTGTTGGCACTAGCCAGAGGCGCCTGTGCCGGTGAATGGAAAGCAATCTTATCGTCCTGGTAGAATGCAGCCGACTGCAGCATCTCTTGCCAGCTCTGTTTGGCTGATCCTTGTAAGAACGGCCAAAGGGATTTAGTTTGCCCTTACTACCGTCAGTCGAATTCTCCTGCATGCCGTTCCTTTGAGGCTGTCGAGCTTGTGCAGCTTCTGAGGTGGTGGCAGTTGCTGTTGGGCACATCGGGTTATACCTGGCTTGACCCATGGCAAGCATCATTGCCCAGCAGCTGGACATGCCGCTCATTGCATTATGATGCCTCCAGGCAAAGCAGTCAGTCAGGGTATCCTGGCTATTTTCAGGGTTGTCTCTGTAAATTTGATTGGTGGTTGAATAGAGAGTTACGTCATGGCAGCGATACGAGCGATGGGACTTTGATGACGCTGTTCATGCTCTTGACTCTGCATGAGCTCTTTTGCCCTCATCGATGCAGATGATGGGCCAGCTGCTGCTGAAGGACTTGCCAGACTTGTATAGCTTCAGCATGTCATAGTCGACGTCGATGACAGCATCCGCAAAGTTAGAGCATGAATGACGTCACCGAAGTCGACACTGAGCTGCTGACGTTGTATTAATCTGACAAGTCCTCAAGGGGCAGTTCCCAATCATCTGCATAGACAAGGCAGACGTGCTGACGCAGTGGCAGTAAGGCAGCCTAGAGGAGAGAGAGGCACTCAGCTCAGACCATCGAATGTGAGGTGAACAGTTACAGGTCAGGATTGTTAGAGGCTTTGGTGCGCAGGTGCGGTCGATCCGCGTGCCGCAAGTGGGTGACAAGTTTGCGAGCCGGCACGGCCAGAAGGGGACCATCGGGATGACATACACGCAGGAGGACATGCCCTGGACAGCCGAGGGGATCGTGCCCGACCTCATCATCAACCCCCATGCCATCCCCTCCCGCATGACCATCGGTCATCTTGTCGAGGCGCTCATGAGCAAGGTGCTTCCCTTCTACCCTCGTGCACTGCATCCCCGGTGCTCCGATTGTGGGATGTCCTGCATGCAGACAAGACAGCTGCTGAAAGATGTGCTGGCAGAGTTCTGGGAGCTAAGCGGATGTGCAGGCAGTTTCATTCTGTCCTTGCGTTTCATGAGCCTGGATTGCAACAGAAGCGTGTGATGATTGAGGGTGTCATGCAAGGGTGTGGCTTGGGCTATGACGAGAGCACTCTTGGCTGTGTCTGAGGAGTCACAATTTTAAAGAACAATCTGATCAAGGTGCTGAGCCCAGGCACAATCTGCTGCTTGCAAGGCATTGAAGGTGTTCCCCAGAGAAGGAACACTCGAATAGAAAAGAATCGGCCGCAGGTTGTGGGCAACATCGCAGCTCTTGTGGGGCCAGATCTTCTGCGTCACTGGCCTCACACAGTAGTGCCAGAGAGATGGACGGTCCTCTTCTTAAAGTCATTATACAAAAATTACATCCAATCACCCGTTGCAGGTGGCCGCCCTGGTGGGCAAGGAGGGAGACGCGACGCCGTTCGCGGAGGTGACGGTGGACAACATCAGTGCGGCGCTGCACAAGTGCGGGTACCAGTCGCGCGGCTGGGAGACCATGTACAACGGCCACACTGGCCGCCGCCTGCAGGCCCAGATCTTCCTCAACCCTACCTACTACCAGCGCCTCAAGCACATGGTGTGCACTTGGTCCCGCCTGTCTCCTTATTTTGCTTATTGCTGTATCTCTTGACTGGATGGACAAGCTTCCTCTGCAGAACAGTGGCTCCTCTCAGGCACCTGCACTCATGACCTAGCCTTTTGGAAAGCGTGGATGACGTCGTGCATTCAAGTGTGGAGTGCAACAGGCTCAGGTCAAAGGAAGCTGTTTTAAGTTGCTGGGCTGGAAAGTTGTGCAGTAATAGAGTCTGACGACCTCTGTCTTGCCAAATTGTTTGGCTGTGCTGCTGCTGGACCAAAGATTGGGCATACAAAGCTTCTGCATGGCTGGGCGTTCTGTGTTGTTTTGATGCCATAGCTGCTGATGTGGGAGATGATAGGACATCTAATTCGCCCTAGATGGCTGGATCCCTTCTTCTTCTTCTTCTTCTGTGTTGGTGCGACTGCTGTGTGCATGAATGCAGGTGGACGATAAGATCCATTCGAGGGGGCGGGGTCCCGTGCAGATCCTGACGCGGCAGCCGGTGGAGGGCCGAGCGCGCGATGGCGGGCTGCGCTTTGGAGAGATGGAGCGCGACTGCATCATCTCCCACGGCTCTGCCGCCTTCCTCAAGGCATGCTTCTGTTTCCCTTCTGCTGGCTGTGGTGCCATGAAAGTAGACATGCCTGCCTTGGATCAGGTTTGTTATAACAGCATTGAGAGAGGTCAGGTGGAGACTGACTCGCAAGCGTTGGATCAGTTGCAAACTACCAGCACTGAAGGAGTTCAGGTGGAGCCTGACTTGCAAGCGCTTAGAGCCTCCATTATTAGGTTCAGGCATCGTGAACAACTCACCAAGAGAGGCTGTGCCAGCAGCTGGCGAGGTCAGAAGACAGGCATGACCTTTGATGGGGCTTGCTGATTCGCGGTGTGTTTGGGGTGTGCAGGAGCGGTTGTTTGATCAGAGTGATGCGTACCGGGTGCATGTGTGCGACCGCTGCGGCCTGTTTGCGGTGGCCAACCTGAAGAAGAACCAGTTCCACTGCCCGGCGTGCAAGAACACAACCGGCATCGTGCAGGTGCGATCCCTGCTCTTAATCTTGACTTCGCCAAGGAACGTCTCCCTCATTCAGATGCCACCTTGCAACCTGCCAGGCCAAAATGTTCTATGCCACATGTCTGGCCCAGCGAGCTAGCTAGAAATTATTTCCTGTAAGATTAAACGATCCCCTTGATTGGGTTATTTTGGTTGTTGGTTAACATAGGGTAATGAACTATTGCTTTAATAGGGTTACAGGTAGTAAGGGGTACACGCAAGGGTACAGCAGTATCGAGGCAGCATTGATGACAGGTTGCTTTTGATGTGCAGGTTCACATGCCATATGCATGCAAGCTGCTCTTCCAGGAGCTCATGGCAATGGCCATTGCACCCCGCATGCAGTTCTAGTGAGGCGAAGCCTCGCAGCATGTCATAGCAAAGCTGCTGGTAGCCAGTTGTATGAAGGACTGGGTGTTTGAAGGGATGCTACATGGCAAATAGCACATGTGCATTAACCCTGCGCAGCCGTGTGGATCTGCAATGAGTCATGTATCAACAGATGACCTGGAACTCAACATGAACTTTGCCAATGTGTTTGTTTGGAGTGTGTTTGTGTGACATGTGCTGTGGTGCTGTACACCAAAGCATTTTAGACACGTCTTTGTCAAGCCTTGGAGGCAGAGCTGGTAAGACCCCTGTGCAATTTGCATGGAATGCATCTTATTTCTGTGCATGGGGCAGACAGACCTGGGGTGAGAGGTCCTGATGGAGGAGAATGTGCTGAGTCAGTGAGTCTAAAGCGGTGAGATATCCGAGGTGTCGAAATCTGGACCAAGTTTGCTGACGTCTATGCCAGCAAGGCAATTCCAGGGGGCGATAAAAGAAGGGAGGAAGGTCAAAGGTCAACGACGACACCCGAAAGGGGAAATCTCTCCGACACTTCTGTACTGTTTGATCCGACCCTGATCCGTCTTGACATCAGTTTGTTGGACATGTAAAACATTTTTCAGCTGTTCAACGTGCACCCGTGGCTCGCAATGATGAGGGGAGCAAGTTGTGCCATGTTGGTGAACATAGTGATCGCGCTCCTCTCTGTCTGTCTTTGCCAGGTTGGTCACTGCTACGGTCATAAAAAGCTGCATATATTCATAACAGATTCAATCTGCAGTCTCCTTCAGCTGAACTGATTGCGGCGCTCGCCTCCGCGTCTGTGATGCCGATCGCTGCGATAGCGGCTGACTCTTGTGTCGGCCGTCTGGTTTGGAACCTTAAATGCTTGCAAGCTTCCGTGTTTGCTTCTCATTGAACCGCCTGACAAAGGAAAGTAACTGGTCTATTGAACCTTTAAATATCTGCATTCGCAGGGCGCTGTGAGCAATTACAAAGTGATATTGCAGCGTAAGGACCCCGGAAGCAGGTTACTCGGGGATATCTTGCATTTCGGCTCCACCTTACAACGGATCCAAAATCCCTTGGCGGGTGTCCAGCGCGTTTTCCTAGGGAAGTATGTGCCCTTGGAGGTTTTTAGCGTAAACATGACGGCGTTCAGCCCGATACAGCTCTGCGAGTACTTAAGTCGGTTCAATCCAGGTATCTACCTTCCCACGGATACAACTCACGCTGTTGAGTAACGTGCATTGCTTTGTATGAGACGTGTTGACCGTCCGCTTCACATCGTCTCAATCTGGGATGTGCCAAGGCCCCAGAAAACTCCTGCATTTAAGTGTTCTATGCTTGCAGAAGACTCTGTGGCATCATTATACCTCCAATATAAATACTGTGCTCTGAACTTCTCTGCTTTGCAGGCATGGCGTTCTGTGAGCCTGATGCTCAAGTCACCCTCGACACACCCAGCGCGACACCGAATGATCCCTTGTACCCTCGGCAGACCAACCTTGATGCAATCCAGGTTCCAGCAGCCTGGAAGACTGGGCAATTTGGCAGCCGACAGGTACTGTCTTTGAAGGAACCATTCCGCATCTTTGGCTCTAACTCGTGTTGGGTACTACTGGTAATCCACAGCAGCTTGTCTGATCACATCCGGCATGTTGTTCTGCTGCAGGTGCGCGTGTGTGTCATTGACACGGGCGTGGACTACCTCCATCCTGACCTCAAGGCAAACTTGTGGATGAACACGGCAGAAATGAACGGGCCGGGAGCGACCGCTGCAAATGGCTACAAAAATGGCATCGACGACGATGGCGATGGTGAGCCATACAAAAGATGCACATAACAGCCGTATATCTGTACAAAAGAGCAGCAGCCCACATGTGTGCCGCTGCAAAGAAAAATCCCACTTGCACGATATGGCTCTCTTCTTGCAAACCTCCTGTAGTGTCTCGCCAGTGGCCTCATCAGTATTCCCTTCCTGATCAGCCAGTCATTCATACCTTTTCCAACCACCTGGATCTAATCAGATGTCTGACTCGGCCCCCAGTGTCAGCATCAAGCCTCTCATCAGAAGCTCCTATGCATGAACGTTGACATCAACAAGATCACAATGCCACCTTTTCCTCACCAGCATTGGACTGCTGAGTTGCGAATTGAGGTGTCAACCACTCTTGTGCGTTATCTGTGTGCAGTAGCAGGCCGTAATCCCCCAATGATTGACAACGGACTGTGCAGGTGTGGTGGATGACATATATGGCGCAAACTTCAATGTTGATCCACCAACCGGAGACTGCATGGATGTCCATGGCCATGGTACACATGTTTCGGGAGTCATTGGTGCTGTTGGCAATAATGGCATTGGCGTTGCAGGCATCAATCAGGTGGGAAGCCTGTACCAATGCACTTGGCGGCTTGTCATGACATGCAATTGATACTACGGCACATGGTTGCCCATAAATGAGCTGCAAACACGCTGAGCATGGTGCAGCAGCCTGTGGTGTTGTGGAGAGCATGTCACACCATCACTGTGACACTGGCGATGCAGACCAGATTTCAGAAAATTTCAAAAGCTGCACCAGCATGCAGCGACCACAGAACATGTACAGTTCCTCCTATGAGGAGCAGAACGCACATCTTCCTTGCTTTATGTGATTTCACAGGAGATTTGCGTCTGACAGTGGAGCAGCCTGTCACCAGGCATTGGCCTTTTATTTAATAGTTCAGTGCTAACGTGGTGTGAAAATTGTCGGGGATCAGGAGATAACAATGGTTCCATGCCGATTCATGGATGCGAATGGTAATGGCAGCAGGGAGCAGGCCATCAAATGCATGGACTGGTGTTTGAAGCAGAATGTTCAGATTCTTTCCAATTCCTGGGGCGAGGTCCCAAACTCTTTGTCCCTTCAGGTGTGGTGTGCCGCATGCAGGGCAATTCACCCACCCACCCACCCCGGCCCCGCCAACATCCACCCCTTTCCATCTTCTTTCTTCCTTCCCTTTCATTTTCTTACCTTTTTGATTCTGCAGGACAGAAATGGGAGTCAGCCGCGGCAGGCACCGATTTCAGTTGATACCTTTGCTCTGTTTCACTTCTTCAGCCCCTGCTGTTTTCTCACCCGAGCTTTTCTTTGCTTGCCTGTGAGTTCAGGTTGCGAGCATCATGTGCTGCCGCTTCGCGGACAAGCATGGCTATGGCAACATGTCCCAGGCCGTGGCATGCTATGACTGGTGCATTCATCATGGTGCACATGTCCTCACCAGCTCTTTTGGCCAATATGACCATTACCCCCTGGCCAGCCTTGAGGTGCTCTTTTTCGCAATGTTTGTTAATTCTGCCTTGTTCTCTTCTCTTTTTGTTCCCACTTCTCTTCGTTCCTTTTTTCATGGTTCAATCATTGTGTGAATGCCTGCCTTACCTTGTTTATGCACGATTTTCCGTTGCATGCCTGTGTGCCCCACCTTCTTCTGGACTATTCATGTTGTCTCGTGAGTAGGTTGCATGCATGGGGTGCTGAAGCTGTGTTACTCTGCATACATTGCTCGCTGTGCGCCTGTTTGTACCCCCTGCTTCTGCACTGTTCATGTTGTCTCGTGAGCAGGTTGCATGCATGGGGTGCTAAGGCTGTGCGCGGCCTGTGTCTGCAGACTGCTGTGGCCACGGTGGCTGCGAGGGGTGTCCTCTTCGTGTCATCTGCGGGCAACGACCACACCGACAATGATGTGCAACCGCACTGGCCGTCCAACCTTGAGACCGACACCACCATCTCTGTGGCCGCTCTGGACACGACCGGCGCGCTTTGGTGACCAGTCCTCCTTCCTTCTTCCTTCACACTTGTCAGCTCATGGGCTCCACACACAACGGACACAGCTGAAGGGCTTGGATCAGAAAGGCCTTCAATCTGATGGTGGGTTCCTAGCACAACCATGCACGCGTCACTGTGGCATTGCATAATTTGCAGCATTTTCCATACCAGTCCAGAGCTGTTCTGCTGCGCGAAGTCGTGGCACATGATGGGTGTAGCACCTATGCATGCAGAGGATCCCTTTCCCAGGGTGCTGCATGTGGTGGCCTGTCATACAGACCTCCTGGGGTGATGAGGGGCTTTTCACAGGGCCAATGTGGGGCTGTGACCCTGGTGTGCAGTTTTCTTGGTGCTAGCTCTATGGGTTATAAAAGCCTCTTTGTTTTAGTGCCCCCATCTACGGTCCATTTGAGACAAATACTCACGGTAGTTTTGGGTTCCAACCATGGTACAGTTCTTTTGGCAGGATGATCTTGTGGACGTCTCCAAGTTTCTCAGTGAATGTGTAAATGTGATGCTGAGAGCTAACTCTGGCGATCCGAGTCAGACATCTGATCAGCCCTAGGTGGCTGGAAACAATGTAACTGACTGACTGACTGACTGACTGACTGACTGACTGACTGACTGACTGACTGACTGACTGACTGACTGACTACAGGTCTGGCAGCAACTATGGCAACAGGACGGTGGACATCGCGGCTCCGGGCGTGAATGTCTTCTCCACCTACATCGGTGATGATGGCGTTTACTCACCCTTGACCGGCACTTCTGTGGCTGTGCCGCATGTCACCGGCACCGCCGCCCTCCTGCTCTCACAGTGCGCGCCCCTTGGAACCACACACACATGAAATAATAATTTTTTGAATTTCAAACGTTCCTTCTTTTTTCCCCTATCACAGTGCGGGCCCCTTGGAACCACACACACATGAAAATAAATTGTTGAACCTCCAGCATTTTTCTACCTTTCTCCTCTCACAGTGCGCGCCCCTCAGGACCACACACATATGTAAAGTAACTTGCTGAACCTCAAGCATTCCCTCTGCATCTCGCCGCCCAGTCTGGAGCTCTGAATGTCTGCCTTCGGGCTAGATTGCTGAGCGATGCATGCAACATGGAGATCTTGCAGCATCCAGTAGATTCTTCCGAGGAAGATGCAGGCAGGATCACTTTCACAGAACTGCACATCCAGCATGTTATTTGGGCTGCCTTGGTGCCCGGTACCGCTTCTCTTCAATGCTCCTGACTTGAGGTGCAGTGAGTGGATCTAGGGCTGTAAACCGGTAATCTGAAAGCCGGTATGCAATCCTGTGCATGCATGCATGCAGGCTGCTGCAGAAAGGGTACAACATCTCCACAATGGGTCCCAACAAGGGATATGGCCCGCTGATCAAGAAGGTCATCATGCAGACCGTGACCCACCTGCCAGGTCAGCCATGCCCTGCCCCACTGGTCTGAGTAGCTTGCTGTCGCAAAGCTGTGACAAGTCATGTGCATCTGTTCAGCCATTGGAGACTCCAGGCATCCTCCAGACAACCCCCACCCTTGTACTCAGCACTGCTTTTGGTGCACCTCCTTGAGCAAGGTCCAGAATGGCCCAACATTGATGGAATGTGGTATTCCCGATGCCAAACCGGATAAATGCCAGAGTCCTTTCTAGGTAGATCTCGGTTACAGTGGTTGGCAGAAAGGGTTGTGGAAACTGTTGATATTTCAGCAGCGAGTGAGCGCCGAGTGCTGACTCTGTGTGAATGGGGCAGGAGGTCAAGTTGCTTGGGGGTCCCTCAACACGGCTGCAGCGCTCAAGATGGCTGCTGCCATGAAGCCCGGCACACAAACAGGTGCTCTTTCTCACAATGCCTTGTACATGTAATGTTGAACCCCTGATTCTGTCTTTCCCAGAAGTGCATGTGCAAAGCTTTCACGCTATTGTCACCACGATGGATATAGGTTGTTTCACCAGAAGTTTGACCAACCTGCAATGAAGGTCTTCTGGTCATGGTCATTTAAAGTTAGGCCTCTAAACAGCCACCAAACTGGTTCTGTGCATTGACCTCAGTGCGAGTTGATTGTAGGCATCCAGCTCTGGATATACTGTAGCCAGCTGTATCTAATCCCTGCATGGGCTCACACTGCTTGTTACTCAAAGATCTGCAAATCACAACAGGGTGGCTTCTTATGCTGGGCATAATGTACTATGTCTTTGGCAGGCACAGCTGCAGACAATGCAGTGACAGAGAGCAGCAGCCCTTCACCCGACCTCAGCAGCATTTTGGGGGCGCTGGCCACCTACGGCAATGGCCTCGGAGGCAACTCCCCTGACGGCCCCGCCACCCTTGACGGCGCTTCCGGTGACTCCTTTGCTCCTCCTCTCAGACCCCAACTCGCATTTGTTGGTTGCCTGAGCCCATGCCTTTCCAAGAGGACCAGCCTTGAGGCGTGCAGCACAAGTTTCTGTTTTCCATCTGACATGGCCTGCGCTCTTTGGTTCTGGCATTCCCATTTTTCTCCACATCCACCCAATTGCTTCTGGAAAACCTTGAGGATTTGCAGAGCTCATCCAAGTCGGCTTGACGAGCTCTGCAGGTCATCAAGTCGCAGATACTTGATACGGCTAGAGAGAATCTACTGACAGAGACCAAGAGGAAGGGGATCAGCAGTCATGATGAAGCCTACAGACATCCATGCGTGCTGCTGGCCTTCCAGTGCCATGTTGCGTTCGCTAGTGACTGGTAAAAGGAGCATCACATGTAATGCAAGTGTCAAAAGGAGCATCACACGTGATGCAATTGTCTTCAGCTTGTACCTGGTGTGAGAGTACAGGTACAAGCGGTACACCAGTCAGCGGAGCAGGAGTATCTGCAGGCACCCAAGCGAGGGCGTCCCCGCCGTCCATCGCTGCGGTCATTGCGTCGGCGGCGCAGGATTTTGCGCAGCGCATCAGCGGCGGCCGCAAACTGCGCTCGGCTGACGGCCTCCGCGGCGCCGATGCGCTCCGGGAAGCCGGCCACGACGGCCGCGCGCTGCGGCGATGAGTGCAGGTGAGCGTGGATGTCAACATCATGTTCTTGGACGTGTTCTTGTGTTTTTCTGTGATGTGTTCTCAACCTCTTTTATTCTGACTTATATTGTTATGTTTTATAGGGTTTAGGGTTTATTTTGCAGGGACCCCGTTTGCAGTGAATCCATTTTAAAATTTGTAACGTATTGACAGAAGCTTTGTTCAGTCCTAGCAAAGGGTTTGGGAAACTTGCCAGGTAAGAAAGAATTGGGGATAGAGAGCTCCAAAAAAGTGTGGAAAATCATGGGGATATACATTTCCGAGAGGCATAGTGTTCACATAGTCTGAGAGAGTCAAATGTTGCAATCGCAGAGGTTGAAGCCGGTAGAAGTGTCCTGACGGGTTCCTGTATTCATTTCGCAGGTGCATCACGGACCGGTGCATGGCGTGATGCACTCTTAAGTTCTGGGGAAATGCACACCAGAAAGTGTACAGGGTTATAGCTGCGGGGGCACGCGCAGAAACCCTGTCCTCTGTGCCTACAGGCAAACATCTGAGGCTTGCCGCTCTCCCAGAAGGCCAAACTTTTCATGCACCCCTTAGCAAGCACCTGACATTTCCTTTCGGGCAAAAAATGGGATGAGGGCCGAGCAGGTCCCAAATCCCAATTTGCTGCCAATTCTTTATCTGAGGGCCAGGATTGCACATGACATAAGCTGAGCAGCACGATGGCAATGCTCTGCCATGGCTAAGTCGCAGTGCAGCATTGCAAGGGGATGCATGGTTGTGCAAATAAAATGTACATCCTGTACATGCAGAACTTGCATCAGTGGCGCATCAACGGTGCGGGCACTTTCATTTGGTATTTGCAACAATGGGAATTTTCTTGGAACTCACTGGAACAGATGGCGGGATTTTATGCCCTGAATAGCATTTCCTGCATTCGTACAATTTTCCATAGGCTTCAAAACGCAGCTCAGTAAATTCCAGTGTCTCATGAAATGCGGTTGCTCAGATTCATGTGGTCTTCATAGGTGCTGCATGCTTTGTAGCTCATAATTCTTTCGGTAGATACAATCAGGATCCATATATTGTAGATAGGACACAGAGGAAAGTAGAATATTTGTGCACATGTTACGACAGCAAATTGGGTGGAACGCGTGCAGTTGCATGTGTGCTACATCGTGGGACATAACAAACCTGCAAGGACCCCTGCAGGCTCACAGAAGGCAATGATCGGGCCATCCATGCTGATCCTTGTAAAGATGCACGCACTCTGCACTTCAACTGGACAAGACCCAATGTCCCGTGGAAGCTGTCATTGCATGGTTTTTGCTGCAGCTCCTTGCGAGCGAGATCATGCCATTGGCCGTCATCTACCCCCCTTAAATTGGCATTATGGATTGTCGCCGCAGCACCTCACTGCATGATCTCGTCAGTCAGCACACGCGTGCTTTGTTGCGCGAGGGAGATGATCATTCTGCTAAAGCCTGTGTGTGGCTGTCCTGCTCCAATACAGGCTTCAGTAGCCCCAGCAGTGTGCTGAGGCAACACTATTCTGCCCGCTAATGTAGCCTGCCTTGCCTTGCCTCTAATTTCCTGCATATCATTAATGATATATATTTCATTTTTTCTACCTTCTCTTTAGTTGGCCCTGCATGTGCATTACATCTGTCTCTTGCAGATCCCCCGGCCCAGGGTGTGCTCTTTGCATACCGGTCTAAAGTTACAACCTCGGATTTGACCACATCTCCGGCCATGATTGCTGGCCATCTTTCAGCCACATTTGACTGCATGTATGCATTCTGATTTGTTATGAACCTGGGCCAGAATATACTTTTCATGTTCATTCACTCCATGTGTTGTGCGAGGCAACCCTTTCCCCTTCCTGGCGCTTGCACAATCTTACTGTACTACTCTGTATGGTCTTGCCAATCACCGCATCAAGGTCATATCCTCATTACACTCATTGGTGCTGCATTTATACGGTCCAGCAGCACATCAGTGGCGCTTCGGGATATTCAAACTGTACTCCTGGTCGCTCTTAAGTGCCTGTCTGGCTTCCTGTGGAATGATGCTGGGCTCTTTGGTGGTTTGATCTTTGTCCAGGGCAGCCGTGATGCGCTCTTGTGCTTGTGGTCTGGCAAAGGGTGCTGTATCCTCGCCTTTTCGAAGCCTGTCGCCCTTAGCGTGGTCACTCTCCTGCACAGCCATCAACACATCGACATCTCAGTTAGTGCAACGTATGGGGACACGGGAAACACCGCAGACGTCCCATTTAGAAATCTTTAAAATGTAAGGAGACCATCTGTGGATGGACCGATGGCGTCAGGTGTCCAGATACTCTAGAAATCTCCAAGCATGCACTGCAGCATCAGTGCCAGCACGAGCGTTGATCAGCCACAAAAGCAAACACAATCGTTCAATTGAGGCAGAAAAAGCGACGTTGACAGTGATCATGAGACGTACGCCTCCCATCCCCTCTCGTGCCTCGGCTACTTTTCCCTTCACGACAGCCGCGGCTGGCCCCTCTGGCCCGGATGACGACATTTGTAAATGATGAAGACCACGTCTTTTGCGACGGAGGGTTGTGTACCTGCAATGTTTGTACCGATTCTAATGGCTTCAAAGTGGACGGGTTCTGGTAAAGCGTGAACGTGAAAGTGTCGTGCAGGTGTATTTTTAGGATGTTGCCTAGCCTGGCTACATCCGTTGATATCGTGCATGCTAGGTGCCATCCAAGAAAAACGGGAAAAAATCCCATGCAGAAAGAATGTGGTCTCAAAGCGCAGTCCTCACGCGTGCGATGTCACCTATGTTTAGAAGCCCTTCACCCTGACAAGAGCCCGGGCCGGCTGCTGGCAGCGGGCTTCAAGCAAGGTGCTTCAAGCAAGTTGCCATTGCACTCTGGCAAAACTTGCAGGCACAGCCTCCCCCTGCTTGCCCAAATGCAAGTACACGTCCGTTGGCCCCGTGCCACGTCAGGCAGTATCGATTAAGATTAGTCCAAGTACTCAGTATCACTTGATAGTGGTACTGGTAAAAGGTTATGCACATGTGCAGCATCCCCTGCAGCTGCACCTGCGACTGGGATCAGGTAGAGCCCAGTGCAACAGGGTCTGAGAGGAATAGGCTGCTTGAAATCAGATGAGGCAGATTCTCCACCATTTACACATGCACACCTAAAGACAAACCGGTGATGTCACCGATCAACAGATGCTCTGGTGATCTGGGGTTCCGTCAGGGGTCGATGAGTCACTGGGGGTGGAGTGCTGGGGGAAAGCTCGCTGGCCTCCAGTGCGGACTGAAACGACGGATTCCGATAAAATGGGGTTTGCCCAATGAGGATGTAGAAGGAATTCGGCATGAAAGGCAGCAGATGGAGCTTTTTGGCCCTTATGGTGGCCTTGCTGCCCTTCTGCTGCCGCGGAGAGGTGTGCTCGGCACTCCTCAGATTGCGCTGTGAGAGCTCATCAATTTTCTGGCAACACTGAAGGGATAGCTTACTCAATGACTAAAAACTTCAGGATCTGTCAATCGTTTCAGCAAGGGTTGAAATGACCCGAAACCATAAGGCCGTGTGTTTATTCTGCAAGATGTGACACGAGTCTGGATTGCTTTAGTCAACAAGTCAGTGGATCATTCATTCAACTGACGAAGATAGCTTTATTAGCATACTTTAGTTCTATGCTAGGAACGTGGATGAGAGCTGTGTAATTTGAGCGCTGAACAGAGGAGAGGAGCACCTCTTGAGCGCTACTTTATTGACGTCACGCAGGGAGTATTTGATAACTTCAGGCTCCTCGTTCAGCGGCCAAACTCGGCTGGAGTATTTTCTGGCGACTTTAATGGGGCCAAAACAGAGGCGGACCCGCTCACCGCGCTTCAGAGGACTTTCGCTGGCTCAATTATCCCTTTAGAGGTTTTCAATGTCAACTCGTCTCTGCTCAGTCCACAAGCGCTCTGCCAGTATCTCCAAAAATTTAATCCAGGTGGGTGCACCACGCCATGATAGGGAGACATGTGCAGGCGGTGCTCGTTCTGACCTGAAACGTCGTTCCAAGAGACATGCCAGGGTGGCAACTAAGGCAAAGCGGCTTTACAAATAGCACATTGAGATCTCGTAGGCTTTCAAATGGTTATTAGAATTGTGTCATTTATCAGCCAAGGTTCGGGCCTTCTGAACGCCTTTGTATGTCAAGGCAGCCTGGGATCGGACATGCCAGGTGCAGGTTCAGATATTTGCGCAATCCTTTCAACCGGCTGTCATTCCTCTGGCGCAGAGATCACTGTTTGTGAGCCGGACCAGAGGGTGCAAGTGGAAGCTCCCAGTGCCACCCCCAACGACCCACTGTATGCGCAGCAATGGAACTTCAAAGCTATAAACATGCAGAAGGCGTGGGCCACGGGTCAATATGGGGACCCACAAAAACGGGTCAGCACCCTTTTCTCCCTCTTTTTACACCCAGCATATGAGTAAGTTGCAATCCCGTGCCAGATTAGAGAATTTGGACCCTGAGCATCAATGCACAAGCTAGCAGCGTCATGTGGTCTGCCTCGGCTTTCTTGAGCCTGAAGGTGGTGCATGCGGTCCTGCAGGTCAGAGTGTGCATGGTGGACACTGGCATAGACATAACCCACCCCGATCTGGTCAGCAATCTGTGGATGAACCCTGTGGAGATGAACGGCCCGGGTGCAAATGCTGCCAACGGGTACCAAAATGGCATAGATGATGACGGAAACGGTGAGATAACACTGCATGCTGTCTGCATGCTGCAACCAGCCAGATGATATCTTTCGCATGAGTTCAAATGTGCACTGACTCCAGATCGCAAGTCAGCACCGCAGAACAGCCAGATACTATCTGTTGCACGAGATCTGATGTGTGTATGTACTGTGACTTTGAAACGCAAGTGGGTGCTGAGAACTGTGCTCCACTCAGATGAGGGGACTGATGATTGTGGTTGACTGGCCATCCAGGCATCATAGATGACATTTATGGTGCGGACTTTGTCAATGGGGGCAAGGACGGGAACATCCAGGACCAGAACGGGCATGGCACCTTTGTGGCTGGTGTTGTGGGGGCGGTGACCAACAATGGCTTGGGAGTTGCAGGCATCAACCAGGTCCGATGCGCTCCCAAGATATGAACAACCCTCCTGAGGAGTCCACCTTTTGCCTGCTTGCAAGAGGTGGACTCATCGCTTGCCGGATCTGGGTGCATGTAACGGTGTGAGTCAAAGAGACATAATGTAGGCATGAAACGGCAATACGAGCGTAAGTATGAGGAGCAAGAATTCACTTGCTGTGAGTGACCAAAAAAAGTAATAGGTGCCCAGGAGATGAGCAGGCGGTGGCTGAGTCCTGTGTACGTGGTGCAGTATGCCCAGCTGGTGGGCTGCCGCTTCATGGATGCGACGGGGAATGGTTGGGTGTCGGATGCGATCCGGTGCTTTGAGTACTGCCTGTCCAAGGACACACAGGTGCTGTCCAACTCCTGGGGTGGCGTGGACTACTCCAAGGCCCTGCAGGTGAGCCATCAGCACACATTTGCAGAACATGGACATGAATTTGATCTTCAAGAGCAAGTCTCCTTTCCCGGCATCTCCACCATTTGGGGTGTCACCGTTGATGGCTTTTCGGTCTGAAGTTGAAGAGAGGGAATCAGCCTGCATGCGGCAATCAGTTATGCCCATGTTGGATGTCAGCCCAACTGGAATACGAGCTCTAAAGGGAACTCGCCATGCATGTCAAGCACCGAGGCAGCCGGGGTCAGACTCTGGCTATGGTCTTCCTATTCAGGGCCCATTGGCCTCATAGCTTCTGCATGGGTGTATGCATGCGGGTGTGTGACACGCGCACCGCTGACACTTGCGCTGACATTTGCATCGCTGACACATGCGCTGACATGGGCACCGCTGACACGTCCGGTGACATGTGCACCGCTGACACATACAGGCTGCATTGGACCACCTGTCGGCGAGGGGCGCACTCGTGGTGGCATCCGCTGGCAACGATGGCATGGACACCGACACGACGCCGCACTACCCGTCCTCGCTGCCCGATGACATCATCATCGCTGTCGGCGCATCCACCCGGCAAAACGCTCTCTGGTGCGCAACCCTTTCAGTCACCCCTCAGACCTGCACGCCAGGGGGCTCAAATTACACCTGGTGTATTTAGAGCCCCCTGTGCCGTGGGTAGAAAGGAAGGTTGTTGCTGTACAAGGTAACATGCCTGCATGGTGCACTGGGCTGCCATGCCTAGGTATGTTGACATGCCTGGCCAAGGGAGAATGTGCAAGGCAGTGTTCAGGAGCAGACCGTTCTGCTTCCAAGCAGCAGCCAAAGGACTGACAATGTGTCCAGTGCCCAGCAGAACCCGTGCTTGATGTCATGCAGTCCGAGTAGTTTGCGCCAGCCTGTGTCCAAGCCTTGCCCCGATACCCACTGTCATGGAGCAACTGGAGGGCCGACAGCACTTCCTGCCAGTCAGTCAGTTGCTTACATCTTTCCCAGCCACTAGGGCTGATCAGACGATGTCTGACTCTGATCATCAGAGTCAGCACCCAGCATCACGCCCATGCACTCACAGAGTAACCTGGAAAGAGTAAATCCTGCGTGCTGATGCAGGGTGCGCAGCAATTATGGCGTGAACACGGTGCACGTGATGGCGCCAGGAGTGAATGTGGTGTCCACGGGACTGGGCGGTCTGTATGTGCAGCTGACCGGCACCTCCATGGCCACGCCCCATGTTGCCGGCACCGCAGCCCTGCTCCTCGCACAGTGCGCCCCGGCCCATATCAGAGCCGTGCTTTAATATTTGAAGAAACAGCCGATCAGCAAGACTTCTAGGGAGCAAATCTCCGAGGTTGCCGAATTTGGCATAGATTGTTTTGATGTGGGAGGCGGTAGGACATCTTATGAGCCCTAGATGGCTGGAATGATGTAATCGCTGCTTCTTTTTCTTCTTCTATAGGTAGGGAAGGGGGCTTTGGCTTACGATTGATTGGATTTGAATGGTTAAACTATGCTAGAATTCGTTGGCCACCCGTGTCTGTGCGCCTTCTCAGTCTCTCGTTTTCTCGTTGCAGTGCCAAAGAGCTTGTTTCCGTCTTGATGCCTAACTGCCCACATTTGCTGTGACATGGCGCAGGTACCTCAAGAATGGGTGGCAGGTGACCACGGTGGCGCCCAACAAGGGGCTGGCCTCGCAGCTCAAGAAGATCATCATGCAGTCCGCCACCAAGGTCAACGGTGCGTGCCAGCAATCTCTTGCATGTTTAATGACTGATGCTAATGCCAACTCTGTCTTATAACGGCTCCAGATGATCCCTATGATAGGCTTGAGATGGCTCATGATGGCTTGACTTCACTAGATTGCTGCACCAAATGGGCAATGAATTGTGGAGGGTAGCATAACAGCATGGGGTTAACTATGTGGCTGGGTGCGCAGGGGCCTCAATAAAGAGTGGCCTGCTTAACACTGCAGCAGCCTTAGCGCTGGTGCCTCTGAAGCCCACGGCGGAGAGCATAGGCGCTTTCAGCTCAGACTTCAGTGAGCACCAGTCACTCTTGCGAACCCTCAAAACTGCAGACACCTAAAGAGCCAACTGTGAAGTGCTGCATGTCCTGTCCCAGAATTGACATACCAGGGAGAGACTTGCACAATGATTGAGACCATACCATAGGCTGTCTGTGAGGTTCTCCACTTTGTTCCCCAAGCTGTCTTTGGCGCTGTTTTCGACACTATTCACGGGGTAAGTGTGCTCGCTTGTTGGTGCAACAGGCAAACACACAGTGCAAGGTGTGAGCAGTACCAACACCACCGCTGCACTGGGGCCTGCGGTGGACTGGTCAGCAACCTTCGATCCCTCTCAACCGGGTGGCGGATCCCCGGACACCACAGCCGCGCCCGGCAACAGCAGCTCATCTGGCGCGCCCAACTCCTCGCTGCCGGCCTTTCCGTCTGACCTTTTCTACCCCTCGGTAATGATCCTCTGACCAGATGCCCCCAGGAAAGGCAGTTCCTGATGCAGCAAATGTGCTCTGTCATTTAGGATGCTTTTGCCTGACGGAAGGTGAAGATCTGCCCGGCAGGGTAGGGGTGTCAGTCAAGATCTGTCTCCTGTTCTCTCCCAGTGGCCTTCTACTAAGAGGTTTCACGAGAGAATCTAGGGCACCGGGATAGATTGTGAGTTCTGTGACACTCTTGTGCAGCCACCTACACCACCAGCGCCACCGGAGCCACTCTTCAACGTCAATGGCACCAGCTCCGCGGCGCACCCATGGGACCTTCCCTCAAATCGGCCGCTCATGCCGGGCGACTCCCTGGCGTCCATCGAGAAGCGCGCATCGGCCGGCGGCCCCGCAGCCTCGGCCGAGTCATCGTCGGCCGCGGCGGGGCCGCCGCAGTCGCTGCTCGACCGGATCTTCGGCGGCCGCCGGCTGCGCGCGTTCCCTACCCCGGCCGCCTGATCAGGCGATTTCTTGGGCATGTGGGGTTGCCTGATCAGGCACCCTGCGGTCTCGTGCGATAAGGCAACGTTCTTCTGTGCTGGTTTGGCCCCGCAACCCATTTGCTCAAGGGCTTCAGTGCCTGCCACAGTTGCCGGCCTGTGATGCTGGGCGTTTGCAGCCGGGCCTGCATCGTCTGGCATATGAGAATCTTGAACCCAGCTGCTGCGGGGGCATCAGGAAGGCATGTGCGCCCTCCTCTGCTGCGCACAGGCACTTCCTTTGGGTTTTAGAGCCACAGATACACAGTACGTAGGGCAATTTCTTAGCAGCTTTAGAGCGGCGGCCCTGGTGGCTCATGCTAACAGAGGGCATGACACCAAGCAAGGGATTGGGCAACGCTTAGATGGGATGGGGCCGTCCTCAGAAGGGAATGGCTGAGGTCTGCAAAGGGTGTTTGGAGGGAGGAAAGACGCCGGCACAAGAGTTGATTTGTTGGCCCAAGAAGGGCTTAGAATTGCTTTTCTGCACCCTCTTCGAGGCGAAGCAGTGTGTTGGTTGCTGTTGATGTTAGCCAGATGTGACCCCGCTGTCCTGCCAATCCATGAAAGCGCTTCAGATAATTTGTGTAGATTCCAACCTAGGTTGACACAGACAGTATGTGGACATCCCATGTGTAGGATAGGAAGCATCTTCATCAGCCATCTTGTCTTTCTTTTGAGTCATTCCTACAGTGCAATCAGGCATGTCATTAAGCTGCATGTGGGGCCCCAGGACGCTGCATTTGCAGCTAGCCTCCAAGGCCATGCAGCAGAATTCCTTTGGACCAGGGTGCACACATATCAGATGGCAACAAAAGATTCCGGCAGTTGGTTCAAGACTCCCCCGATTTTGAGTGCAATGCGCTGCAGCTGTTGGCTGGATTCACGCATGGCACCTCTGAAGCATGACAGCCGACACAACAGCTTGCTGTGTACATTTCATTGTATATGGCTGTCTCATCTGGAGCAATAGAGAAATTAAATAGCTGTAGCAGAGACGATGTTCTTAGATTTGCATGAACTGTGAATTGAGTTGCAGAAGCTAGCTGTAGCATGAGCGGTGAATCTGAGCGGAGGAATGTCGTGCAGACACCGTTAGTGCTGCTGATGCCAATTTGCATGAGCAACATCTGATTTAAGCTTGTAAATTTTAATGTTGCAGTGCATTGGGTGACAAAGGAGGTGCATTGGGTGCACCTCCTGTCCTAGTTACACCTGGCATATATGCTCCAAAATTTGCCATGGCAAGACTGTATTCTGGCGCCATCTCTACACATTCCTACTGTACAGCAGCAAAGGTTGCCAATTAATGTCCTAATTAGACCCTTCTGTGTGACCATAAGGGCCCTGTGATACAAGAATGCAAACTTACCAAACTCCAATTCATCACCTGAACCTTGCACTGTGTTTCAGACATAACAGCACAAGTTAATCGCCATCCTAAACGCGGAGAGACACCACAGGTGTGAGACAACACATCAACGACGCCAGATCTAAATTGAGAAACTAATCCTAGAAGTAAAGCTTCCAAAAATTGGTCAAACAAGTCCCACTTGCATCCGTTCCATAGTGAAGGGACCCCTAACCTAATGAAGACGCCAGTCACACTGCGTGATTGAAGCACTGCTGACACCAACTGTCAGCATTTCCAGCGCAAGTCTGCATGCAAAATCGACTGCGCAGCTATTCGGTCAAATACCTGACCCCTGCTGGTCACAAGGCATGGCACACCAACTCCATTCATCAGCCTTCAGCATGCTGTCCAGCTACCGCACTACACGCGGAACGGGCCAAGATGAGGCTCTGAACCCCTCTTTCTATTTAAGAGCCGGAGCAGCACCATGCCAGAGGGTCAGGCACTGCGCCTGTTCTGGCACGGCACCTCTTTTGGTCAGAGCACCTATTTTGGTGCGCCCCCTTTGGCAAGGCGCATCTTTAGGACTGAAAGCCTAATTTGGTGGGCTGTCACAGCAGCCGCCTCACATGCGCGAGCCCGGGGAGACGCCGGCGCCGAGCTGGGTGCCGTTCTTGGCGGCGTCGGCCAGGTAGTCGCACGGCTTGAAGAAGCCGGCCAGGCCGGCCGCCTCGAACTGCGCGGCCCAGCCATTCAGGCGCTCGGCCACGCGCGCCGCACCGATCAGATCTGCCCACTTGATCAGGCCGCCCCTGCACCCACCCATCAGCACTCGTGGTACAGTTCTTTCGGCAGGATGATCTGGTGAATGTCTCCAAGTTTCTCTGTGCATGTTTGGATGTGATGCTGGGCGCTGAATCCGAGGATGGGAGTCAGACATCTTAATCAGCCCTTTGGTGGCTGGAACAGGTGTAAATGACTGACTGACTCAATTTTCTGATATGGAATGCTGTTCTTCACCATGCAAAATCCCTTTTCCCTTGCAAGAACGCCGGCCTGAAGCCAGTACGGATCTTCCAGCAGCAGGCTTCAAATGTGCATGCACATTGCATGCAGCAGTCGACAGAGCAACTCTGCTAGAGCTACAACAGACAAAAGCCCACCAGCTGACACTTGCACTAACATAACTTGCACTAAGCCGTGTTGGAGCTCAATGCGGGGAAGCTGCTGTGGCTCGAGCAATGCACCACGTTTTCCAGCCAGACTTGTAGCTAGATACAAGCACTAGGCTCTCCTTGCTTTTTCTTGTCTCTCCTGTGCTGACCACTGTCTCTACATTTCTACATCCCATGAAAAGCCCCAGTAATAGTAACATGGGAAGTCACCTATAGGCTGGGAAGCCCATGGAGAGGACAGTGGCAACATCGAGGTCGGCAGGCTTGTCCACGATGCCCTCCGCAATGACGCGGCAGCCCTCGTTGACAACCGGGAAGAAGATGAACTCGATGATATCCTGCGGGCTCATCGCTGGGCCCTTGCCGCCCTTGTACAGGCCCGATGCCTGGATTGCAAGCAGGAAAATGAAAGCTCAGGACGAGAACTCCAGTGTGCTTTAAACTGCGCTGGAAGCAACATGCCGCACAAGCTCGCTTGCACTGCACACATGCATTGCTGCATATGATAGTGCGAAGTATTGAATGCACATTTGGACATGTCAAGTAACACTCGGAGAAGGCCAGGTGAATTAGCGAGACATCCACAAAAGGCACAACAAAAACCCAAGTCTCTGCACAATATCAGGGGCAGGAGGGCCATGTGTGCATATGGCGCTCCTGATCAGGCACACAAACATTAATAATGGCCAGCTGGGCACAAACCTTTCGGGAGGCCTCCACGATGGGAGCGAGGGAGGGGTCAGGCTTGGCCTTGCGCTTGGCGTCGTAGGCGTAGAAGCCGGAGCCGGTCTTCTCACCCAGGCGCTTGGCCTCATTCAGCTTCGCGATGAGGTTGGCCGGGTAGGTGCGCTCCGGGAAGGACTCCAGGAAATTCTTGCCCACATGCAGGCCCACATCCGCGCCCACCAGATCACTCAGCCTGTCTCACACACAGGACTACTCTCACCGCTTGCAGGACGCAATGAATGTCACTGTAGTGCTGACACGTGCACTCCCAGGCTGTCGGTCCGCGGCTGGGTTTGACATTGCAAATTTTTACTGTCTGTCCATGAGAAAATTCGCAAGCAGCAAGGAAAAGCTCTGAGCAGACTGCATGCTTAGAGCGATGACATAGCCAAGCCCAGACTGTGGTGCCCTTTAATGGCTCAAGCCCCTCCATATCGCATGGGCACCTCACAGTCACTGACTCTGGTGCAACTGCCATCGTGGACATGCCTCAGATAACAGTCTCAAAATCGCATGTTTATTCATCCACTTATGCGACTCTGTGATCTGTTGTCTGTAGCATGTCCATCAAGCACCATATTTGCAAGCCAGCTGTTGCACTGAACTGCAGGAGTTGCAGGACACAATCGTGCAGCAGAGGTAGCTGCTGAGGTAAGAGTGGGAGGCAGCCCCCCACCTGAAGGGGCCCATGGGCATGCCAAAGCCGGCATAGATGGCCATGTCAATCTTGTAGGGGTCCAGGCCCAGGTCGACCAGCAGGCAGGCGGCCTGGGTGTACGGGAAGAACACGCGGTTCACCGCAAAGCCCGTGCAGTTGCCCACCACAACGGGCGTCTTCTTTATGGCGCTGCCGTACTCCAGCGTGTCCAGCACCACCTGGAGAATATCTCTGCTTCATCAGTGCGACAATTATTGCGCAAAATCCTTATCCGAGTAGAAAGGCCGAGTGATACAATGGAAACGTAAAGCTCTGCAGCTGTGCCTGGCTGCTAGCTACACTTTCCCTGCAGTGTGGATATCAGAGAAGTAGCTGCATTCTGCACCTACGTTGAGGTTGTGCATAGCTGGCAATGCCAATGAATGTGTAAGAAAATGACAAGCGCTTGGCACCCACTTGTCAATCAGATTAGACTGACATCTGGGTCATGTCAGATACCTCCATGGACCCAACTTCACAACGCAGGAGCAAAGAAGGGAAGAGAGAACAGAGGGGTGGGGAGGGGGGCGTGCCTGGGGGGAGGTCTTGTCGGTGCGCACGATCTCCAGCAGGGGCATGATGTGGGCAGGGGAGAAGAAGTGGGCGCCCACGATGCGGTCGGCCGCGCGCGTCTTGGCGCCGATGAGCGTGATGTCGATGGTGGACGTGTTGGACGACAGGATGCAGTCTGGGCGGCAGCACTTCTCCAGGTCTGCAAAGATGCGCTGCTTCAGGCCCACATCCTCGATCACCGCCTCGATCACCTGCTCTCATGGAAAAGGGAACTTCAAGCTTCTGCAGACAAACTGGGTAAGACCGGCTACCAGTGAAGTCTTGGAGCCAGGCCTTCTCAGACTGCTTTGCATCATCCCATTCCACTGCGGCCACCAGTGTGGCATCCTTCTGGCTTCTACATTGGTTGGCTGTGGTGGAGCGGAAAGATGCAAGACAACGTGGAAAAGGCCTGGCTCCAAGAGTTTATTGGTGACCGGTCTGTTGGCGGCACAACATACCGTGCAATCCTGCAATCGTGCGCATGCATGCATGTTCCTTTCACGAACATGGCATTGACCAAAGTAGTAAAGAAACCAGCCTCACCAATGTGCCCGTTACTTGCAGCCTGACCTATGCTCTATCCAACTGCCGGTCTAAATGAAGGTGCATGGCACCTTACATTCATCGACCATGCTATGCTAGACATACAGACCCGCAGCCTACAGCAAGAGGATGGCTGGACATGAAGACTCCAGGGAAGATGATGCACAGGAGGGCTTGCGCACCATGTCGACAGAGCCGAAGTCATTGTAGTCGAGGGTGCCCTGAACGCGTGCAAAGACAGCGTCGGCGGCCTCTTGTGTCATCTTCCCCTTCTTCACCCGGCTCGCCAAGTTGGACTTTATCCTCGCCAGCCCACCCTGAAATGCACACGTGCAAAAGCCTTCACCGGACGCACATTTCAGGAAAAGCAAATTTAGTGATGTGCATTTTGCATGAGTTGACAGGGCGTGGATTGGGGTTCTGTCCCCTCACTCTATTCTGTCACACATTGCAGAGGAATGTGCAATGCCACTCTCTCTCTGAAATCTCAGCCCGACGCCTGTCAGACGCGCACTTGCACTCGCACAATCTGTGGTCGATAAAATCCAGATCAAGCATGCAAAGGGGAGGGAGCGGGAGAGCACCTCAAGGAACTTCTGGTTGACCTCCTTGAGGAGCACATCAATGC
The DNA here is from genome assembly GCA_020887355.1 of Coccomyxa sp. Obi. Lineage (NCBI taxonomy): Eukaryota > Viridiplantae > Chlorophyta > Trebouxiophyceae > Coccomyxaceae > Coccomyxa > Coccomyxa sp. Obi. Next base: position 844,624 of record AP025000.1, read on the forward strand.
CGGCCAGGGCGCTGGCGGTGGCGATGCCAGACCCCATCAGGCCGCCTCCCAGCACCGCAATCTTTTTGATGCGCCGCGGCTTGAGGCCCCCATCTGTGATTCCCCGCACCTGTCCCGGCAGACATCCACTCTAATCAGACCAAAGTCACTTTGTCCATCGGGGTGCTCAGTGCAAACCACTTTCATGCAGAGCTTGAGCAAACAGGTTGTGGAGGATAGGAACGTTGCAGAGAGCCTGAGCTGCTGTGTTGCAAAAGAAGACCAGCTGTGGCTGCAGCGTACCTTTTTGGTGGCGCGCTGCGCGAAGAAGATGTGGACGAGGGCTTTGTGTGTGTCCAAGGAAGCGGCCTTGTTGAAGGCAATGGACTCCTGCACATGCGCATGCAAATTCACTTGCAGGCCTTACTGCCAACTCACTGAGCACCCCCGTCTGCAAACTCGCCCAAATGACCATCTGTGAAGCCCGCAGTTCTTTCACTCCTGCTTCGGAACAGGCCGTCTGAAAGGCTCGATTCAGAGCAAGAACCACTGCATGTCATGAAAAGCACACTCCGCATGCGAGACACACCACTACCAAGGGGTGACCATAGTGCAGATGACAGTGGGGTCACGCCATGCCCATCTCCCCATAGATGACATGCAATATGATGCTAGCCAACAGGAACACGCCTTGCAGCGCACCTGTCTGAGGCCAGCGAGGCCGCCCTCCTCGATGCCGGTGCGGATGGCATCCAGGCAGAGCAGCGGGTGCGTGAGGTGTGGCGCACGCTTCTGTGTCTCCGCGCGCGCAAACTCCAGAATTGGCAGCGCCTCTCCCAGGGGCTCCAGCTTGTCCGTCCTGCAAACAGTTCCAGAACAGTATCCCTTCAAACCAAGCTGCTGCATGAGGCGCATTGACTATTGACCAGCATCCGGCTGCTGCTACTTATTTCTTTAGGGTTTAGGGTTTAGGCATGATTGAGCAGGTTGCAGCTATTTCAATACAACAAAACAAAGGCCTGCCCTCACCTCTTACCGATTCAAGACAACTGCATACATGCCAGCATCGTGCGCATGCAGACAAACCAAAAGGGGGAAATCCCTTAATTAGAAGCAGACTGAACGCATCTTCATGACACAGGTCCGAGACGTAGGCCCTTGCGAACAGCACCTGTAGAGGGTGAAGTTGCGGGGCTTGGTGCCGGCAGCGATCTCGGCAGCCCAGGCGCGCGCGGCCGCCAGCAGCTTGTCGGCGGGCACCACGGCGTCGACCAGGCCAAGCTTGGCGGCCTTCTTGTCGTTGATGGGCGCGCTCGTCAGCATCATCTGCGCCGCCGTCTGCAGCCCGACCAGCCGCGGCAGACGCTGCGTGCCGCCAAAGCCCGGCAGAATTCCCAGCTGCAGCTCCGGCAGGCCCAGCTTGGTGCCTGTCGGTAGGCTTTCATCACTCAGTGCTGCATCTTCCATGAGGTGAACGCCGCCAGTAATATAAGATCATGCATCTTACCAGGTCTGATACGTTCATGGAACACCTGCCGAGCTGTAGGGAAAGAACATGTAGTAAGCACGGGTGGTCATGACAGATGAGAGGCTGCCCACCTGGGGTGCACAGACGGGCATTGCAGGCCAAGGCGACCTCCAGACCGCCACCCAGGGCCAGGGACTCCACAGCTGCAACTGTGGGCTTGGGTCCGCTCTCCAACAGCGCGCAGAAGTTGTCATTAATCCTGCAGTGACACAATTTGTCGAGGTCCGGCTCCACGCTGTTTGTCATGCAGCTAAACACGCAGCCAGTTTTGACTTGCTACTCAATGATGTACGAGCGGCATGCTTTAGAGGATGCTCGTAGCACCTGCTGTCGATGCCACCTCCGCCAGACTTGGCAAACTGATTGATATCAAATCCGGCGCTAAACCTGCCCTTGGCTCCAGTCACAACGATGGCCTTCACGTCTTGTCGCGAGTGAGCCTCACGCAGGCAATTGAAGAGGGCATTGAGCACTGCATGCCAGGAAAAGAATGTCGTTAGCGGCAACTAGTGAAGTTGCATGGAAGTGTGGACTAGGGGCTGTATTCTTGACCAGATCGATTACGGTTACGAGTTGCAATAATAAAATGACCCAGAAGTGAGGGGCACACTCCCTCACGAATCGCATACAGTAAACAGGAGACGTAAATTGCGACTTGCAAGCTTTTTTAATATGCGGGATGACATCCACACTGTAGGATAGGACCTCTACAACAAGAAAACGAAAGTGACTATTCTCAGGCGGCGCGCCTTACTAGGCGGTCCCGCTCTGACAAAGATGTTGACAAGCAGTAACAGGTACATGATGAATTAGCTTTAACAATCAAGATCTCATTTTCACGCGCCAGGGAAGGGAAACGCGCCCGCCGGATGGAGAGCGTTCACAGGAGGATTTTGCAGCGTGATGATGGCGACACCATCCGAGTCAACCTCAAAAGTAGCTGTAGGACCTCCCATGACTGGCAATTGTTCAGTTTTGCGACAGTACGACCTTTCTCATGCCCAATGGCGTGAGCTGACTCGGCAGGGTGCTCGCCCACGTGGAAAAGTCAGAACCGACCGACGGCGTTGCTTGCATGCGAGCCTAAATTGGTGAGATCGCCCCAAACCTGCTTCTTCGGTGTGAACAGAAGGTGAACCGTCTCTCTCCGAGTCAGATCGGCACTGGCATGTTGAGGACCCTCGTCGTATCCTCGTCAAATGTTGGAATTTTTCCAGCATTTTTGTACTTGCAAGAACAGGTCTGAGCTGCTTCAGGCGGTTGTTACCCCAGTGGGACAACCAGGGCATCTGGCTGTGAGAACAATGGGGGCAGTTTACGTACTCCCGAAACAGTGTCTAACGAGCTCGATGTAATTCTGACAGCTCGTTGATCAGGTAGATCTGAACGACGAGGGCACGCGTACGAAGGTACTGCAAGTTTACCGCTTTAAACCGCTTCTCACTTCGCTCAGTTCGAACGGCGTTTGGAACCGATGTACGTCAGTGATTGTCGCTGTCTGATGTCCATGAGCAGCATGTCGTCCCCGATGTCGATCGATTGCCTCACAGGTATCACCAGAACAGCCTGCGCAAAAGGCATGCATATTCATGAGTCTTTCAAAAGACAATTTGTGTTCCACCAGGCGGTGATCAGCATGGCTGGTAAGCCCAGAGGTGGCGTTAGGGCAGCGCCAGCGCCCAAAATGAGCGAAAGGAGTCAGCGCGCGCTTGCAAGAGCAGAAGCCAGTCAGAGAGGGACACACGAAGATGCACATGCTAAAGGAAAGAGGACAGCCACTCAGTGCCGTGACGGCGAAGGATCTCATAAAATCACGAAGAAGTCCCGCAGAGAGTGTGCTGTGGATAAGCAGATACAAACCGATGCTACAACGGATGCAGCCCTTCAGCCAGATACCTCACATTACGAGTGCCCCATCTGCATGGACCTTCTCATCGCCCCTGTTGTGTGTAAGCACTTGTCTTCCTTGCTCCTGAGGGCTATGAATTTCTTGCACCCCCACGCGTTAATTGCACGCCTTTTCAGTGAGCGCTAATGAACAAACCTGACCCAGAGACAAGGGAGTATTGTTGTGCAGCACCCTGCGGCCATGATTTCTGCCAGCATTGCTACGAGGGCATCATGACGACTGCTGGCTCGCGTGTCATCTGCCACATCAAGTGCCCCATCTGCCGCGAGCCGCTGCCGGACAGGCTTCCTGGTCAGCACTTGCCTGCTCAGAGTGTTTACTATGATGTGTATTTCAGTGTGTATTTCAGTGAAAGGCATATGCACATTGCTCCGCTGAGTTGGGTACTTGAATTTTGATGTCGCACGCCTCAGAACTTTTATCTTGGGCAGGTGTGTGCAAGCGGCTGGAGAACACGATTGAGCAGCTGTTTCCCCAGCAGCTGGCCGCTCGCAGGTGGCAGATCTTTCTTCCTCCTGCTGACTTGCTCCTCACCGTTCGATGGAAAGAACTTCTTGGACGTCACATGTGCATACAGAGTGCTAATGTGGGCAGCTGTGGTGGCAGGGCAATCCTGGCAGATGAGCTGGAAGAGAGGGCCAAGGACAGGGAACGCGCAGCACAGGCGCAGCGCGCTCAAAGAGGTGTGCCAGCCTGCTCTTGCCTTCCTTTTCAAAGGTGTCGACTGCAAGCTATGCTCAGAATGTCTTGCCACTGATGTTTCAGGGAGCGCCAATCGCTGTGCTGACAGATGTGTCCGCAGGCGAGAGTATTGCGTTTGCGGAGGTGCTTGAGACCATCCACCAGCTGAGCCAGGCAGCCAGAGAGGGCATGGGCGGCCCTTCATATGGCCCAGGTTAATATCTGTCTTGAGCTGTAAGACTCTGCTGCACAATGCTGAGTTGATCAGCACATTGACCCCAGCTTGAAGGTGTCTTTTGCAGGCGCTTCCCAGGCACTGCGAGACTGGGGTATGTAGCCAGAAACTCTTGCATCCATGCCTTTGCATTCCTGGGTTGAGATAATAGAGTTATATGCAAAGGCTCGGATGCAAGAGTTCATTGCTACATACCCCAGTCTCACAGTGCCTGGCGAGCACCTGCAGTACAACACCTTCAAGGTGGGGCCAATGCTGAGGTGCAGCTTGATTGCCTACAGGCACCTGGGAATTGTGTATGCCTGAAGATGAATGGAGCGCTGCCAAGCTCCTGAGAACACAACCACTCTGCTGACTGGGTTGGGGCATGTGTTTGCAGGCGGTGAGGGTGCGGAAGACGCCGCGCAAAGGGCCGCCAGGCAGCCATGGTCGAGCTTTGACTGGTCAGGGTACATGCCGGTGCCAGCACCGCGCCCAAACATGGGCGAGCGCGTCAGATCCCTGTTCACCCGCGGCGGCCAGCCGCCGGCCGCCCGCGCGCAGCCGCCCCCGCAGCCGCCCGGTGCAGCCGTCGCGGCTCCGGCCGGCCCCGGGACCCCCGGCGCCGGGGGGCATACCCTGCGATCCGCCCCAGGTGCACCCAGCTTCCTGTGCACGCGTGTACGCTCCCAAAGCAATGCCAAAGCTGTCTGGAGTCTAACCGTAAGTAGTGTAGTTGTGGGAACTCGTACTGTCTTATCTCTGGATGTCTGGCGTATGTGCGCCCAGCACTCTCAGCATGTCTACATCGCACAAGCGCCAGCCAAGCTGTGTCCCTCTGAGCAAACTGTCAGGGATGACGCTGCTGTAGTGCTCTGTTCTGGGACTGTGTGGCTGCCAAGCATGTTCTTTGTTGTTGTGTTGTTCTTTCTTTGGCCAAGATCCTCGTGCTGACTTGTGCAGGCGACACCACTTTGTGGCGGCGGTCGGTGGGCGTGGCCACTCGAGGGATGCGGGCTCTGGGGCGCTCCTCACAGGCACCCATTCCCCGAAGTGCAGCCCATAGGGAGGGACTCACCAGCTCCGAGGAAGACTCATCCTCTGACGAACCCCCCTCGGGAGGCATGCCCGGCAACACAGCCCGTGACACCGATATGGGGAATGCAAATGCACGCAGCAACCCATTCCCTGGACCTCCTTTTGCCTTTGGCAGCATGCCGCACGTTACAGTGGGCCCATTCGGCATGTACGCGCCATTCCCGCAGGGCCCCCGTTTGGTCGCCCAGCTCCCCTCAGGGCCCCACCGCTGGGAGGAGGCCTCTCGAAGGTTCATTCCCATGTCGCAGCCGACAAGCTCTGGGGCGCAGCAGGTCTGTCCATCATGTCAAGCTGTCCCTATAATGCCTGGTCGTGTTCACGCATGCTTGCGCATCTTGTAATCTTGGACGTGAGACTCTGCGTCAGGGGGACAGTTCACTGATTTGGGTTTATGGTATCAATCTCGTGGACTTCCTTGTTGGACCGGACACCACATGAGGACTCTGTAGGGCCTCCATCTGCTCAGCTGGACATGTGCTGACGGCAGCCTGGCGCATCTCTTGCAGGCATCTGGGCCAAGAATCCCTGCGCAGGCATATCCTTTTCCTGTTACCATGGTTCCAATGCCGCTGCAGCAGTACAGGAGGCTCTCATCCTTCCAGGGCGGCGCCTCTGGCCCCTCGACAACAGTGGAGCCGCCGGCGCAGCCGCTGCCACAGCCGCAGGTGCCCGGGAAATATTTCTCAAACACTTTCAGGGTTGTGCAGTTTTTGGGGTTATGGTTAGGGCAAAGGGTCCTCTACAGTAATAAATTTTACTTCCGAATGCCGTGGTCGATTTTGGTTTTTATTTTCCAGAATATGCCTAGTTGGGGGGTATAGAGCAAAGGGGCTGATGAATAATTGCTGCCCGCAGGTGCCCAGCTCCACAGTGCAGCTCCTGGTGCAAGCCTCGGCCGGTGCATCTGCCTTGGCCGGCCAGCAGCCAAGCCCAGTGTCACAGGTGTGATGCCGCCTGCTACCACCTGTATGTGTGCAATGAACAGGACTACATCTATTCCTGAGTGAAAGGATATCTGTAGGTTGACACCATCTATATGTCCCTGTGCCGGAATGGGGCTTTGTCGCCCTTCACTAGAACGGTTTTGGCGTGGCTTACATCATTCAGGAGATGCCGAGTTAGCAGCTTGTTGTCTCAGCCCTGGTGCATTGCGCTGCTTATCATGCTTGTCTCCGTCAGATGGTCTAGGTGAACTTCATGGGTTTCAGGACATTGACAAGCAGTGCTGTTCTTTATGGCAAACGCAAGGCGCATCTGGTGCTGCCTCATTCTGGCTCGATGGCATGCATCTATTCTAGGACACACTGGGAGTTCCATAAACTCCCATTATGCTGAAGTGTCGAGATCTCATGGGATGCATGACTCGGTGCAGCCTGCAAGCATTGAAAGCATATACACTGCTACCACCGCAAGAGCGTGGAGACCAAGAGTGGTCTGTGCTCTTGCTTCATGTAGAAGGAGAGAGGCATGCACCTTGACGAGTACAGTATGTGGTTGCAGGGAGCTTCTGTTGCAGGGCCCACTGCTTTCATCCCCATGAATCAGCAGCTTGTGAACGGCAGCTTCCTTGTCGGTGGCGGAACGACACCCCTTCCGATGCCTGCAGGTATATATATCGACCAGAGAACATGGGACCATTGCGTCTGAGCTTGAGAATCTGCCTCAGCACATTGGGATGTTGTGCTGCTGAGTCTCGTAGAGTGACACACCCAACAGGCTAAGAAGGCTGTGCATCAGGCTGTACTACTCACAGGAGTGGCAGAAAGAGACAGGGCACCTCGTGGTCACAGAAAATATTTCTCAAGCACTTCACTTAGACTGTAGAGGGTTATGGTTTAGGTTTAGGGTAAAGGGGCCTTCATAGTGATAACTCTTTCTAGCGAGGAGATTTGAACTGTCTCCTAAGCTCCTTCAAGAATGCAACGGTGGGATCTGGGGCTTTGTACAGGGAAAATTACCTAGTTGGGGGGTGTAGAGCAAAGTGTTCGAGAAGGAAATCCTGCCCCTCTTGGTGGCTTTAGTGAAGACTTCAATCCTCGCTCGCAGGTACAGGGGCAGCAGGGGAGGCATTGTCAGCGCTGCCGAGTTTTCCCACTTTCACAATGGGGCAGATAGAGACCAGGTCCGGCAGGCGCCGTCGCCGCAGGCTGCCACCCCCGAGAAGGAGGAGCGCCAACAACTAAAGTCTGTGCACAGACGGCACCTGTGCAGCAGCGCTTGCTGTTGTTTCCCGCACAAGAAGTTGTGCTTTGGATCTGTATTGTTGTACATGGGAGATTGCAGTGCATGCAAAGCCCCCCCCCCTCCCCCGCTATGAAGGGGACTGCGGTTGTGACCTGTGAGGCCAAGGCCAAGTCATCCTTCACTGGTCTGCCCGCAGCTCCGGATGGCCTCTGTGTTTTTTAACGTTTCATGCTCAAAAGAGCCCATGCAGACTGATGTCTGCTGCCTTAAGAGGTACAGTGCCACAGGTCAGATATGGAAGTGCAGATGGAAGTACTTTTACTGCTCTCGCTGGCAGTGCACTGCCAGCCTGGGTTGTATGTATGTTCGAAGCCTTCTCTCGATTTTTTCTTTTGTTGGTGTTTCAGTTGCTTCAAGCTGCATCAGTGTAGAGGAGATGTGTTTGGTTGCAGAGCTGCAAAGAACATAGGAATAGGGAGACTCTTGCAAGTGCACTCGTGGTTTTACTTTGTTGAGACTCTCAGATATCGATGTCTGGGGCCGCCTCGAGGCGGCGCCTTTTATTCTGACTGCCAGAGGAGCAAGATCTTACACAGCAAGAACCCTTTGGGATTGAAACACCAAGAACGTACAGGTGAACAGGCAGGAATGTAGTGTACTATCTGTACTGTCGTATGGCATTAGTCATGCACGCCGTATACTATACATAGTATGTAATGCATTACAATTGCACGTTGCATGACTACCATGTCGACCAATCTGCATGAACACAGCATAATAATTGTACCAGGCCTGTAACATCAAATAAACCTTCACATTCCGCAAGCTGAGTGAGTGCAGAAAAACAAACATTCTGCATTTTCAGAGCAAACTTTATGGAATGGAACGCCACGTGACAGATTGGGCAGGAATCCAACGCGGTCCAGGTAGATCGAGTCCATTTTCATGCAATAGAGAGCGTTTGGGCCTTGATCGCACCTAGATTATGAGTGCTACTAGTTCGAATAGGAGCATGCGTGGCCGTGCCATCCGACTTTTGGGGCGTAGTGAAGGGTTGGTGAGAAGCTAGCTTCGGATTAGGTAGGCCTGCCGCAGGGCTGGACCTAGGGACTGGACCTAGAGTGAGGGAAGTGATCAAGAACTGATCTTGTCGGGCGGATCTGCTCATCGCACGTCGCATAGTGGCGATTAGAGCGTAGAAGCCCTCAGCTTGCAGCTTTGGCTAGGTGTGCTATGTCACGTACGGTGCAGGCTGCCATTGATTTTGATAAAGAGGAACGAGTTCGCATGAATTCTGATTTATCGAGGTGCTGAACATCCAGGACTATGTTGTGCAGGAAGAGGAGGGTCAACACAAGCTGAAACATCTGCATCGATATATTCCTGCGCGTGGAAGCCTGCTGAATTGTACTTGGGCTGACTTTAAGCCTCATCACCTACCTTTCATTGAACAGGCTCCTGGGTCGCAGCTGGATTGGCTGGGGTCCTAGTCACCAACTAGGTGCAGGGGGTTCCTTATACAGCTCAAGGGCTCACTCCTTCAAGAATGTGGCGACGCTGGCTTTGGCTGTTTGTGCTGCTGCTGCTGCATCTTGCACAGAGTGATGCTCGCATTCAGCCCCTGCAACACAGAAGGGCAAAAGGCTTGGCAGCAAGCAGAGGGCAGAACAACGGGGCCGTCACAGCATCAGTGGGTGCTAGTGGTGAGTGCTTTTCTTGGTGGCTTGCTTTACTCCCTCCCTTAGGCTGGGGGATGCTCCTCCAATCAAATATGGCGCTCCTGACGTGCACGAGTATGGGTAGTCGCTGAAGCAGATGCATCAGTGGTAGATTCATTGCTGCATCCAGGTGTACAAGGTCTGCGGAAGAACAGTGGCCTGAAGGCCAGGAGGAGAAGGGCGCACAATACTGTCGGAGTGAAGATTCCACAGGTGCGCGCCATGTGTATCAATGCTGTCCTAGCGGCGGATGTTTTGCTTCGCATGATTGTGTGCGTGTAGGACTCGTTTCTGACACTGTCTTGCTTGCGCACTGTCAGATACCTCAGGAGAGACGCAGGAGGAGGCGAGCCGGTGAAAAGGTGTGCTCATGTCCTTTCTAAGTGTCCCATCTTGCCTTCGTTTCCTGCTTCAACTTGTGTATCTTGTACTGCATGTGCAATTTGTCATCTGGCACATATGGTTGTTAGTCGGTGGCCAGTCAGTGGTTACTCATGTTCAGTGGCAGTGTGACTCAAGGGCTGGTGCATGTTTGCATGCAGCTGGCGCTGCAAGCTGGGGAGGAGTCTGGCGATGCACCGCCGGTTGCGAAGGGCACGAAGAAGAAAAAGAAGAAGGCGGGTGGCAAGAAGAAGATGAGCAAGGAGGAGGCCATTGCGGCTGCGCAAGAGGCTCAGGCGGCTGCCGCCGCTGCCCTGCTGAAGGGCATCTCGCATGAGGAGGCCGCCAAGGCTGCCGAGGCCCTGCTCAATGTGCGCGCACTATTCATTTATTTCCATGCCTATATTTAGGGTCTAGGGTTCCTTTTGTTAGGGTTTCAGAGTTGCCTATATCTAGGGTTCCCTTGCCGAGTTGACATGCAGGACCAGGCATAAGGATCTTGTTGGGCGAGTCGATTCAGATTTGGGATTGGAGTCGCTTCCTTTGAATACTTTCGGCAAGCTGGGAATTTGAGGTTTTTTGGGGTGACCTGCTCTGATATGTAAACATGCTGGATGTCCTGCTGCTGCTCTTGCAGGAAAAGGGCGCTAGTGAGCTGACAAAGGGCGTGCTGGGAGCTGAGGACGTGGAGAAGGCAGAGGGCCGGCCTGCCCCCTTCAAGAAGAAGGATGAGGGGAGCAAGGATGCGGCTGCCACGGAGGCAGGGGCTGCAGCAGCAGATGGGGCTGCTGCACCTCCAAAGAAGAAGAAGAAGAAAAAGAAGGCGGCGGCAGCAGCCGCATCAGGGGCCGATGCCGAAAAGGTGGAGGAAGCCAGCAAAGGTGCGGCAGTTTCCCTGCATGTGCGCATCGCCTGTGTTCGTGAATCTGCAGGGTCCGGACAAAGGATGAAGGTGCCTATGGAGTTTGTAATATTTTGTAAAGATCTTTGATGCATCTTTCTCTGCACCAAGACGGTGAATTGGCGGTGTGGTACGAGGTGTGCATGTTTTTGTATTTCCTGTCGTTTTACTGTGGGACTGTGTGATGCGCAGACAATGCGGCAGCTGCCGCTGACGGCAGTGAAGCAGAAGCAGAGTCCAAGGCAAGCGCCGAGGCAAAGCCGGCAGCAGAAGCCACGAATCTGCCGAAGCCAGTCACCAAGAAGAAGAAGAAGAAGAAGATAAAGAAGAAGGCGGCCACGGGCGAGGTGTCGGACAGGAGCCTGCGAGTACTCGACTCTGGTGCACCCATGTTGACGCAGCAGGGGGGCGCCATTGTTGATGTTCTGGACAAGGAAGTAGACGATGAGTACTACGAGGACTATGAGGTTGAAGATGAGGAGATTGAGGACGATGCAGAGGAGGAAGAATTTGAGCTGGAGATGACCGGGGTAGCCGAGAATGAAAGGGCTGCTGACGCCGCTCTGTCTGAGGCCGGGCCCAGACAAGAGGCGCCCCCAGTAACTACACCTGCCGCTCCAAATGGAGCGCATCTACCGGAGAGGAGTGCTCACAACACAGTGAAGCAGGAAAGTAGCGGTCGAGCAGGGGAGTCTCCGCAAAATGCCGGCCTTGTATCGGCCGCGGCGGCACAGCCGTCAGCGCAGCTGGCGGCTGTGGCTCCCGCCGCGGCCGGGGAAGCCGCCTCCGGGGCAGCGGCAGGTGCCCCTGGGGTGGCGGCAGGTGCCTCTGGGGCGGTGGCTGGCACGCCGGCCCAGGCGGCCGCAAAGCCGGCCCGGCCGTGGTTCCCGCTGCCGGAGAAGCGCGAGATCTCGACGGAGGTGCTGTCCAGCCTGATCAATGCATCGGCCGCCGCCGTGAAGCGCGACGCGGCCGCATTCACGCCCAAGCTGCACAAGCATGACGCGGCAGCCGAGGATTCTGCCCCTCACCACCACCATGGCGAGACACTGGCTGAACGAGAGGTGCATTGCCGACCCCTCAATGTGAACATGTCGCATGTATGCATGTGTCCCCTGTCATACTTGCCTCCCGGTGCTCACGTCATCAGGCAGCTCGCACGCGCAAGCTCGCACTCTGGACCAGCTTTCTCGACAATGGTCTTGCAGATGGGCTCTGTGTGTATCAGACTTGTGTGTGGCAACAGGGCAAGCATGCCAAGCGGGAGGAAGGCAAGGAGGAAGGGAGCAGCGAGCCTGTGCATCAATTGGATGCTCCTGCTGCGGAGGTGGAACCCCCGGCGCTGCCGGAGGTGAAGCAGCTGCCGCCCTGGTTCAAGGACACCCCCGACAACAAGGACGTGCGCACAATTGCTACCCCCTGCCAAGCAACACGCTCTCGATGATGTCTGCATTTTGATATGACATTGGCAAACTTGCACACTTTTTTGCATGATGTGGCTGTGCTCAGTTCCTGGATCTCCTTGGGTTACCCACTCAGGCTCCAACAATTCATATGTCTTGCGATGGAGGCGTGACACAAAAGAAGGGGATTCTCTAGCCTGGCAAAAACCACTCAGAAGAGAGAATACAGGAAGACAAGTGACGCTTGTGCAAGCGGGGTATATGAGCCTCATGAAAACGGCTATCAGTGCCTGAGGCTAATGCTCTGTTGGCGGGGGCAGGTGGTCAAGGTGGGGTCGGGGCAGCGGCACAAGTCGCGGCAGAAGGCGCTGGGCGCGGAGGAGAAGTGGCTTCGCGCACACCAGCGCCACCTGGCTGAGGTGCGCGAGGAGCATGACGTCATCTTCTATGGCGATGACCTCATCGAGGCTTGGAGGTGAGTGCCAGCTCCTGCCGCACTGTTTGTCCCTTGATCACCCGCAACATTGGCAGGTGCCAAGGCGGCAACACGTGTTCCTGCTGCTAGAGCGGTATAACAAACATGTTTCATATTGTGGGATGTTGGCACCCATCGCGCGCAGGCTGTGGTTGCACACCTGGTTTCTTCCAATAAGGAGGCCCGGAGTTCTGAAGGACCCCAACGCCCTTGATGGAGGTGGCTAAGTGGACATTCCAGTGATGGCTTTGATGTATGGTGCAGGGGGACGTTTGTGGGCCAGAAGTACGGCCCTTTTAATGACATCCCTGCGGTGTGGGACCAGTTTTTTGGGACCAAGGGTTACAAGGCATTGGCCGCAGGGATTGCAGGTGCGCTCACTACCACAATCTCTCCTGTCTTGTCACAAGCAATCTTGCTGCACCATCGGCCACCCCAACCTTGCATTCGGCCATTCATGAATCCAGCCACGATTCAATCATATACAGATGATGCAGCTTGTAGCCCATTTCATTCTCTTAGCCACTCAAGATGCTCAGCCTTATGCGCACTAAGGTGTTCCTTGTTGTGGAGCCAGATCCCTTGCCTGCAACAAAGAATTACAGACTAGATGCCAAAACTACTGCATGGGATTTGGCTGCGGATGAGTTTGCTGTTTCCTGGTGACAGGTGATGGGGTGGAACACCTACTGTGGCGGCTGAAGAATGGGGAGCTGCCTCCAATTGTGCCGCCCAAAGCCATCATCATAGCCTGCGGCACCAATTCCAAGGGTCTGGTGAGCACCTGCCTGCCCAAATCAAAAAGTGATCTTGATCACATGCCATCTGACCACCACCACCCATTTCATTCCAAACCCCCAAGAATGACTCTGCCACATAGTGGTCAGCTCTTGATAAGTAGAGAAAGGTGCGGGCCATAGAAGGACATTCAAGGACATAAGGTGATTTCTTTTCTCACCATCTAGCAGCCCTAAAAGCGCAATCGGTCTCACAAAGGAAACACTGGCTTCCCTCTGCGCAGAGTGCAGCTGGTGATTGCATGAAGATGTGTTCATAGAATGCCCTTTGGTTCTTGTACCTTTCTCATATGTCAACATAATATTAATAGGTAGGAATCAATTCTCAGTCTGCATGCTAGAAGTTGGCAGGACCTGACGCCCTCAAAATCAAGGATCACTTGCCTGTCTGCAGAGCGGGGAGTGCGCGCTGCCGGCGGCAGAGGAGGCGGCCGCGGCGATGCTGGAGCTTCTGGAGTTTGTACGCGAGGCGCTGCCGGCCACACGCATCGTGGTGCTGGTCCCCCTGCCCAAGGGGGACTACTGGCCCAACCGCTGCACGCCCGCCTTCGACCTCTTCAACGCCAACCTCCAGGTAATCCCATGCACTTAGACTTTTCTGCTGATTGTTGAACGAACGCCTGGAGCACCAAGTCCAGTGAAGGCACTTCTGCAGAATGAAGGAAACAACCGAACCGACAATAGAGCGGCTTGATGGGTGTGCGTCTGGCATAGATTGCCTGAGCACAATGGTCTGAATGTAGCTGAGCAAACCAGTAGAGGCGCCTGATTTCATGTCTCTATACCAGCATGGACTTTGTCTGGCGATGTTCAGAGCCAGGCACCCATTCCAAGTCAGCGTTTGTGTCATCAGATCAGGAGATACAGTAGAAGAATCAAGGGTGTGCGAGCGGCAGGATAAGGAAGGGCTGCCTCAGCACAACATATACTAATCTGATACAAGTCCTACCTGTCATGTGCAGGCAATAGCCGGGGAGCACCCGGGGCATGTGCACGTAAAGGATTACGGCGCGGCGTTCCTGACCAGCCGCGCGGCGAACGTGTGGCAGAGCAACTCGACCGCGGCGGTCCGCCAGGAGATCAACGAGATGTTCATGCCCGATGCGCTGCACCCCTCGGCCGCCGGCATGCGCCTTATCGCCGGCAAGCTCGAGCCGCTCGTCAGCCGGCTCGTCTCCGAGGCCGGGGCTGCTGGCGCTCAGAGCGCCTGATTTGGTTTTTAGGTTAAAGGTTTTAGGGTTTAGGGTTAAACCTTAGATTATAACACTAAAATGTGAACCCTAAACCCTCAGCCAAGTTGCATGGCCATCTAGATTGGTACACTTTGCTCATCGGGCCCCTGACTTGCTCCAGACGCCCATCAGCATCTTAGTATTGACAAGCCAATTGGTTGTTACGTTTGGCCTTTCCTTGTCTCTCTTCACAGGCAGAACCACTGTAGGGTTGCAGAAACATGGCATAGACCAGCGCTTTGATTCGGCGAATCAATCAGCATAGCTGCTGTCGTGGCGGGGAGAGAAGGCACATGGGTTCGCCACATTGTTGTCAATTGACAACCTGCAGTGTTTTGGTTTGTTTCGACCGCCCTTCAACAGGATCAGCTGCGCGGGATTTTAGTGGAATGGCGTATGGGGGTGTTCCACGTTGGCATTTGATATATCCTTCGATGCAAGGGGTTAGATGAGCAGCTGGGCCGCGAGCACCCTGACAGTTGGGCAGGGTACAATGTCTTTCGATCAGCGGTTGAAGGACATCGTGCGCTGGCAAGCTTGAGTGTGGAGAGTATTTTATTGAAGCAATCATAACAACGCGTCAGTCACACACACACACACATAGGAGAGCAGTCCCAATGTCTCACCTCCCAATGTGCTGGCAGCACTGCTGGCAATACTAGTATTGCCAGCCCGAAGGTGGGCACACCATATTCGTTGGCATTTTTGGTTGTCTTGCTGCATCTTGTAGATGTATGTTCAGAGATGTTTTATGAGGTTGACTCAATGTTCAGGGTAGAGGAAAGACAGTGCACACGAGCTTGCACCTTTCTGACTGGATACAAACATTACTGAATAAATGGCATTTGTCGGACATAGGAGAGCTTCTATTGTTGGTCTGCAATTCACACTTCAGTTCTGCACTCTTGCTCTTGGATCCACAATTTATTGCCTAGCACAAGTTTATCTCTCCGGTGGATTTTGATTAGTATTGGCTGTCGTCAGCAGACTGCTTGTCTACCCCATGAACATCACCATGTAACCAAAAGTTGTGGTTCAATCCCGAGAAGATACAGCTGCTTACTTGCCCCTTCCTCGCGCTATTTCTGTTTGGAATAGGCAGAAAGGGAGCAGTGTCTTTTCTACCTATCAAAGTTAGAAGGAGATCGGCCCCTATTCCATCCTCAGTCAGTTGCCTCAGTTTCTTTGAGGATTCTTGGGCAAGAATAATACTAATTAGCTTCAGCCTTATAGCCATGGATGTCATCATAGCCTCTCCTATTCTGCGGCTGTCTACTTTGAACCCGCAAAGTCCCTGCTACCTTTGATATTGCTCAATCCAATGTCCCTAAGGTGGTGTATATGTATGCCCTCTATGGAATCAATGGACAACTGCAACAACACCCCTGAATGCCACCTTGGCAGGGGGTACTAGATACAACTTGTTAGAAGTTGGATTTAGCACCCTCTGACCTTGGCAGATTCAGAGCACCCCCTGCTGGTTTGAGGCAACTGCTGCTGCTGCTCTGGCTGACTGATGCAAGGCAGTCATTGCAAGCCTTTGCCAGCTTTCTGCGCGGCCCTGGCAGATGAGGGCGTGGACGGTTGTTGCTGGCGCTGCAAAAAGGCCAGGAACATCAGGATGATGGTGACCCACAGCGCACACAAGCTGATGCCTGCACATGCACATACACACTCTAATGGTCACCTTGCGACGCAGTCAATATGGATGTGCCATGCTTTGGACCCCATACAAAGGGTGCTGTCAAATGAATGTAAATGCTTGACCACTTGACCCCTCCAGCTGTGCGCTGTAGTGTTGAAGATGTATCTCCAAGGGGAACACGCATGAGCAGAGTGCTACATTTTGCACTGTAAAAGGCGGAGACACACCCAGCCATCTCACGCGTTGCAAGTTTGCCTGCATCAGTGCCTCTGCGGTCAGCTGCTCCTCAGAAGGCCCCTTCAGGACGTCCATCATGCCACTGCTCCTGGCCTGCACACCATGCACCCAGCACATCTACCCACGACTGGAGGATACTCATCGACTGAAGGGAAAATGGGTGATAGTGCAGTCCAGACCCCACACCACATGCATGTTTATACATCATAAAAAGGCAAGTGTCTCGGCCTGCCATCAAGAGCGCCATCCTTCAGCTTCATCTCCGCAGTGTTGCCGCACAGATCACCGCACAGATCACCCATGCGTGCAATCATACAGCGCAATCAGAGTTATACCAAGGATAGATACACCCCGAGGCAGGGTGTTTTGTGTGCCTGAGTTGCATGCAGGCACTGTTTCAGTTGTGCGGACATACGGTGTGACAATATCCCGCCCAAAACGAAAACAGTGAGCACGGCCCTTCTCCAGCGGAAGGAGTGAAATGTTTGAGTTGTGCTTGCCTGGATGCGCAGCTTGACATGCTTGGACTGGCCGGTGCCCGGGGCGTGCTTGTGGCGCAGTTTGAGGCGCACATTGCCGATGCTGGCCTCCTTCTTGGCTTCCATCACCTCCTCCAAGTCCTTCTTCAGCCGCGGCAGCGGCCGCGGCTCCCGCCGCTTGCCTGCAGCCAGCACTTGCACCATGTGTTCGTCCTGTGTGCCGAGGTGAGGTGAGTTGAGCCCCATGTGCACAGGCAAAGGTGAGTGAAGCAGTCCATGTGCCTCGGGGTTTCCTTTTTAGAACACATTGTGTGAGATAAGCATGAGTAGTGTAGCAGTGTATGCACCTTGTGTTTTCCCATGCAAAATACAGTCAGCTGAAGGAGGGACAGTGCATTACTGCGTTGGGCCTTCTTTATTTCCCTTGTGGACGTGAGTCACGCTTCAACAGCACTGAGGCAACATCTCCTTTTCAGGGCTCAAAACCAGTATATCCTTTCAGGGCCCTTGCAGAGTTATATGCAAGAGCAGGATCCACTCGGAGGAAGCAAGTTTGTTGACCATGCACTCACTGTCTTGGGAGTGTGAGAAGAAAACCAGGGCTGGCTCACCCTGACTGCCCTCGCCCATGCTGCTGGCCCACAACTTGGCGGCCAGGCTTTGCTGGCTGCGCATGTGGCGCTCCAGCAGCGCCACAACAGGAGGCCTGCTCTGGCTCCCCCCCTCCTCCAGAACCTCGTCATTCACCCGCTCCCTCGTCTGCTCACCCCACCGCACAAACTCCTTCACACACTCCACGCACAGGCCATATCCCTTTCCTGGCACTTGGACCTAGCTGGCCACAACCCAAGGTGTGGTATGCAGGACGAATGGGGGGTATTTCAAGGCCTTGCTCTGCATCATTGTTGCAGCAGTGGCAGTGATTGCGGCCTGGCCAATCACCTCGGACTTCCTCCCTTGCTATTAGATCTCCATGACTCCTACTTCTGCACCGGTTCAGAGCCTGGTGGCCTTGAATGGGAGGCACCTCCCCCAAGTCATATCTACTGGCGCGTGTGTCCCCAGGAGACCTCCAACTACTTCTCAACAGCTGCCTTGATCTCCCGTCATGTGCAAGGGGAGGAAGAGGGAGTCTGTTTGGATGCATGAAAGCAAGGCGGCATGCGCGGGAGGCAGACCTGGATTGCTGCGTTGGCGAAGCAGCGTTTGCAGGATTTGCGGCAGCCGGGACCCAAGTCGGTGGCGCCCAGCATCATGGTCGGGTTGGCCACGCACTGGTTGTCCTTCTCCCAGCCCGGGCAGTCCGGCTTCACACACCACATGCATGTCAGTCAATATGCGCTCATTTGTCAGCCAGCACCGGGTGCTGCATGCTGCCAGGTGTGGAAGGTCACATGTACTATACCCGCCAGGAGCGGCTGGCACAATGTGTGGAGCAGGCAGAAAATTTTGGCGTGCTCTGGTAAAAACATTGGCTTTATGGGTAAGTGGGTCTGGGATTACTGGGAAGAATTGTCTGGGAAATATTCTGGCATGGGTGGAAACAAGTGTGGGATGAGAAGGGGGGGCTCACATATTGGTCCTTGCACTCGTTGCCCCGGAGGATTGGCTCCAAATCATCATATGCATCATCCAGTTCCTGTTCCAGCTTTGCCACCTGCGCACATGCATGCTAAAAGTTGCCAAGAGCAGACGTTACAGGTGTCTGCCAAATTGATGTTCAGGGTCCACAAATCAGCACCTTCCATAAGGGAGGTGCGTCCTGTCTGCAGCTGATTCGTGGGAGTACAATTCAGTGAAAGGAACAATACCTTTGCGCACTCGGTCAGGATCTGCTCGGTCAGCGGGCAGTGCTCTAGGTGGTGCTCACACAGCGCGGAGTTCAGCACAACGACAGGCTCAATGGCCAGCAGCAGCTTGAGCAGAAACGGACCCTACACAGCCAATCACACAGTGAGCCGCACAGCCATGCCAAACTGTACAGAGTGCCACAGCAACTGGCATTCCCCACCTGCTCTTCATGTTTTGCAGGCTGCAAGCCATCTTGGCCAAATGGCCTTGCAGCGTAATGCATGTGACAATGAGCATCTTATGATGTTCAGAAGCAAGACTTGCGGTGAGCAAGGCAGTTGCTCCATGGCCAAAAGAAGGAGCGCACCGTCACTTCGGTGAAAGTGGAGGGACTGGGAGGCAGGGGGAACAGGCCGGCAGTGGGGCGCTCTGCAGACATGTCCCAGGGTCCGCACTGCTGCGGGTCAAAGTTCTTGTACCACGCCTTGTCAAAGGCATAGTTGTGCCCCTTCACTTCCCAGAGCAGCCCATAGTGCAGCACCCTCGGCGGCTCTGCGGGGACAATTGCTTCAGGGGTCATGATGCCGACGTCACTGAGGCTGAAAGATGGGCGTGAAGTGCCATCAACCAACTGCTATCAAGTGAGATCCAGCACTTGCTTTGCAACGGTGCAAGGTTAGAATGCTGATGGCAGGGTAAGACCACTGGGAGGCCTGGCAAGCACAGTTACTAAACAGGGTGAGTTACTCACCACTGGTGAAGTAGCCGGGGTAGATCCAGTGGAAGTAGTCCACAGGGTTGTGCCACACATTCGCCTTGGCCGCGCCAAAGATGTACCCGTACATCTCTGCAATCCACGGCTTGGATCCTGGCTCTGATGTGTGTATGTCTCCAGTGAGGTTCCACGCCTGTCACACATGCATTGGAGGACTCAGATCCCTCTGCATTGTGTCCTGCAGTTGCACCCCTCCCTGGCAGTGCAATGGCAGCGGCAATGCAGGAACTGCCTCCAAGCCTGGGATGTGTGTCAACAGACAGGCACACCTTGGGGTCATTGCGGACTTTCGTGGCAAAGGTGCTCCACATGGGGGCCACCATCTTCAGGTCCTCTTTTGTGATGAAGTATGGTGCACCAGCCTGCACCAGCATTAAGCAGTGAAGCTTCCCTCCTCTTCAGAGATCATCCTCTAGAGAATGGTCACCTATAGGACCCTCTTTGCAACTCCTGCAGACGAACTTCAATAGCCGCAACCGCCATGTAGCAGAAGATGGAGACAGAACCATGGCCAATCACACAACCTTGTTTAGTGTCCTGGGGACCCCAGATTGTCAGATATTTGACACGACCAGGGCTGAGAACAGCAGTCATTTTTTTCATTGTTCGTGGTTAGTGAGCCCAGATGGTGGCATGGCGCACCATGTCAGCGAGGCGCCCTTTGGGCCCCAGATTGGTGTCATCACGGGCCTGCACTCCCTGCAGGTGCGTCTGCGCCAGTTCATTTGCTGCGCCCCTCAAGAAATCATAGTATGGCGCTGACGCCCATCCTGATGCAGCACCTCAGATGTCAAGATTATAACAAGTTTCTCAGAGGTCGCCTTAGTTGAATGCTGACATGAAGCTTTCATTACATATCAGCTGCTCTTGCGCAGTCTGCACAATTGCTTGATGGTCAGTGGGGTGCATGACTGTTGCCAGACCTGGCCTGACTTTAAGCTCATCAGGTACATATGGCCGCCGCATGATGATGTCCGAGTCCATTATCAGAATGTAGGGCTCCTCAGGCTCTGCAAACTGCAACACAAATATGGAATTAGAAGATTGGGGCAGCTGATCACCTAGGCATGCCGAGCTCACTAGCCAGCTGTGACAGCTGGAGTATGCATAGAAGGAGGTGAGGCTAGCATTACATGCATCATGCAGGATATCTTCTGCATGCGCACCCTCAGCCAATGTGTTATTGCCCCTGGTTTGTTGTATGGCGGGTAGCTGTCATTGTGCTCTGAATCTTTCGCAAAACTGGGTGCCACATAGGTCGTGACGCCCTTTATCTCGATTGGGGTATGGCTCTTGAGTTCCTCCTTTGTGCACGGCAGTAGCCTCGTCAATGGCCCCAGCTGTCCTGCTCGCCTGAAGCTGCACAGCCAGGGAGATATGCATTCAGTGAGAGCATTTTCACGCATATGATCCACTCCACTTTTCAGCTGACAAGCAGAGATTGGTCCCAGAAGGCAGCTGTATAAGGGCAGGGGCAGCTTCAAAATGCACACACTGGTGGAGAAAGAGGTATTGTTCTATATTCCACTGTGTGCTACTAGCATGCCAGCTCTGATCAAGGTATGTAAGTGCCATATGACCGACCTGTATGCAAAGCCCAGAATCTGCCAGTCAAAGTACTTAGAGCAACCGCCGGTGATCACTGTGTGCACTTGCGCAATCTGCCGTGGTGACTGTTCATCTGAGCCGCCGACAGACGAGACTGATGTTATGGAGCAGCATATGAAGGCCAAAATGCACACAAAACGTGTGAGATTGGTGCATCCCTTGTCTTGGGTCATGAGACGTCTTTCCGAGCTGAAAACGCCGCTTATCATTTGTTTCAACTAAATCAACATGGATATGTTCGCGACCGATATTCCTTGCATTTGCGATAGCCCTATTTTGTTCCCATTTTCTTTGTATATTTTCCAATGCGAACCCTCAGCTCGCGCTGGCAGCTCTCTCTAGACGCTTAATCAGCAGGCAAATATGCCTCTGATTACTTGTGATGGCACACAGCAGATCAAGTGAGGCGGGATCAATGTTTACACGTTCATCTAAAGCAACTCTTGATGCCTTATCTGCTCCAGAGGAAGGCCTTGAAGTCAACGATTACTCTTTTGCAGTCAGTGATGAATCAATGATTTTTGCAGAAGATCAAGTGATTCATGCACCTTTGCATTTTTCTGGGCGAAAGTTTCCACGACAGGCCATTGCTGGCGGACTTGAAGTTCGAACGGTGGCCAGATTTGGCTTTACCGCCAAGGAGTCCAATTCCTGCTAAAGATCATCATTTTCATGATATGCTTGCAAAAGGTGATCAATTTAATGTTACAAGAAACGCCCAGCCTTCACCCCGCATGCAATGCCGGTGCAGCAGTACCGCACTGGCCGCATGCGCAACCAAATTGGTTGAACCAATAGCGCCAAGCTGATTAGTCATGGAGGCCCTCGAGCCCTGGAGCCCACTGGGTGCGCCTGGGCTTCCAGGGCGCACGGCACGGTGGCCACATGTATACATAGTTGCTCTGATCCCTCAGATGTTTATGTCCGGAACAATACCCATTTAAACCAGGCAAGTCAGCACATAAGTCCTCATGAGGCCAAAACAATATATTTTGAAAGCTTCCCCACGATCGCTCTGGAATGTAAGCTCCCCAAGTGCAACACGGAGTGCTGGCCCCTAATCATCATGGTGTTTTTATTGCGGGTGCATTAGACACCCA
The DNA here is from genome assembly GCA_020887355.1 of Coccomyxa sp. Obi. Taxonomy (NCBI): domain Eukaryota; kingdom Viridiplantae; phylum Chlorophyta; class Trebouxiophyceae; family Coccomyxaceae; genus Coccomyxa; species Coccomyxa sp. Obi. The sequence goes on from AP025000.1 coordinate 866,759, forward strand.
GTGTCTGCGTGCGCAGCGGCCGCACAACCTGGTCAATAATTCCATACTCCACTGCCTCCTTGGTGTCAAAATACTTGTTGCGGTTGAAGTCAAATTGGATCTGCACGGCACATGCATACCATCACCTCAGCATGCATGCTACCACCAAGCTCAAGATCGACCAGTTCAGCAAAGGTGAGAATGCGTCTCTAGGGATTTGATTGGTAGAGGACTCAATGCCAGAGCACGTGCAACAGCTGCAGAAAGAGAGGCAACGTGTGGCTCTACCGCGATAGGCCAATACAAGACGATAAGCACGGATGCTCGGGTGAGCGCACCTTTTCGATGGGCTTTCCCGTGGCCTGGGAGAGGACCTGGTTGACATAATTGCGGAGCCGCATGAGCTCACGCGCCTCATTGTTGATGTCTGAAGCCTGCCCACGAGCTGAGCCAGACGGATGATGAAGCATGATGCGCGTGTTGGGCAGTGCATACCTCTTGCCCTGCACAACCACTCGTCACCTCCTCAAAACTCTCATAACTTCCTCAATCCCTCAGTCACACATGCTCTCGGTCAAAAAAAACAGACCTCATCTCATGCTCCGATCTAAGAAAAAATGACTGATGAAGAAATGACAGTCTTGTAATTACTACATTGCAGTCACCAACCACATATGATGCAACACATTACATACTTCTCTGACTATCATCGCTTCCAACTCTGTTTCTGACGCTCCCCACCCCAACACTCTGACCCTGAGCCCAACAATCTGATCTGTTAATGTTACATGACCATGCTGAGACTTGCTCTGCACACAGAAGCGTGCGCTGGTCATCTGGCACACCATTTGATCAGTTAGGTTGGACCGGAGGACCAGTGCATGCTTCTGTCCGCAGTTCGACACAGAACCATTTTAAGGAAAATCCTCACCTTCTTGCCGACAGCCAGCAGGAAACCGCTCATGCCCATGCAGCCGCCGAAGCCCACAGTCCCCACATCGCTGCCGATGTACTTCATTGTGTCAAAGATGGCCAAGCAAGGCACAACCTGCACAAAGCCATATGCACTGCCTTGTCCGAGTGCTCCTTGGTGTGCATGGACCTTGACCAGGCTCGCAAAGCAGGTACTTCATTAGTCGTGCCACTGGCGATCATGTGAAGCCTTGGTGATCAGAGCAGTGGCTGTGAAGACTGCGCACATCTCCTCCGGAGCAGTTGATGTACAGGGTCATGTCCTTCTTGTTCTCGGAGTCCAAGTACAGCATGGTGGCCACCAGCTGGTTCCCCAATTCCTCATCCACGGCTTTGCTCAGGAAGATAATCCGCTCTCGGTACTGCACGCAGACGGCAGACTCATCATTCATGCATTCAAAAGCAATCTGACTGGGTTTATAACATAAGCTAGGATTCCATGAAACAGTATTGTCAGTGACATGACTGGCACTAATCTCATGCATGCTGGGCGAAGCCATAGACTTGCGCACCAGGCAGTTCCAGATGTCAACCCACTGCCATCCACCTGCCTGTGGTGCCCTGTAGGGTACTCTTGGTACACCAATTGGCATCATGCGGGTCACTTGCCGTCTAGGCCCTGATGACTGCCTGCAACACAGCTGTCTGCACATCAGTGACAAATCCAAAACTTACGCAGGAACGGGAACCTCTGATGAATGAATCTATGCGTCACCTGCATTGTGCAATCGCTCCCTGTGTTCTCGACCAGAAATCGCTGCTGTGGGCGGAGGAAGAGCTTGCTCTAGAGAGTCGATCTGTAAAATGAAGATCCAATATGAGACAAAGGTAAATGGCTTTGTTGAAATACATATAATAGAAGATTGTATAAGATCGCTGCACTCTGGAGGAAAAGAGGACACGACTATGCGTGGCACACTCACCAGAGGTTTGCATCCCAACATATTGTGCTGGTGGTCTGAGAGTTGAATTGAAAGCTGCCTGAGGTGAAACACGCGTATGTGTGCAAACACGATGGGATGATGACGACGCGACGTTCGCCATCAGGCTCTCCATGTATTTAGAAAAAGTGCTTCGCAGGAACCAACAACTTCTGAGAACTGCTGTCAACCTGCCAAAATCCAGCAGCAGACAACTCTTGATTTGCTCTTTGGTGCAAATTACTAGCCTCGGAAGCCCACACGTCCTTGTGCACACAGGCAGCTGGACAGATCACCTGTCATCTGCCCCTCTTGGTTGATCCACTCCGGCAAGTTGCCTGTTCTGGAGTTCTTGGATCAGACGTGGTGTTCTGCAGCCTTTTTCCAGCGTCTTGTGAAGAGATATTTTCGTTGTGCCTCCTCTTAACTGTAAACTTGCACGTTGCTCAAAACGCGTGATTTCAATCAAGCATATTTGTGGTGTCTTTGGAAACAAAGTTGGGCACATAGTAAAGATGCCTTCTTCAGATTTCGTGCAGCATAGCCTGTCGTGTAGGCATCAATCAGGAAGCCTTGTGTTCCAGAGGCTTTATTGTAGGAAAAGTCTGCAATTGAGTAGGACATGCAGGCGTGTTCCTGTTCCAAGGGCAGAGGGGAACTCGGGCGATGGAGGAGAGGCAGCCCCAGTCTTGGTATCGAAGCCAGCCCTTTCTCGGCCCCCTCCGCGTCCGAAACCTCAGGAATCTCCTCAGTTCGGCCGACTTGATACAGGGCAGAGGCGTAGAGATGGTGAGACGCAAGAACGCACAGACAGGGGAGGACAAGGGCCTCGCTCAGGACGAGGTAGGACTCCAGAGCTCTGTCCATGCTGATCTGATCTTTAATGATGTTATAGCATCATCTGGCACAGATTCTACTCATGAAGGAGCAGACAACCGTCCTTCTAAAGCGGTTTGTGCATGGAGTCAGTCTGTAATGGAGCCCGCAGCACCTTCGTGGATGGGCACTCAATGTTTGGGAGCTTGCATGGACGTGTTGTCTTTGGCAACTTTTCATGTTTTGCGTGTGGCCTGTTTACAGGCAGAGGCCGCTCGGCAGGCTACAATGGCAACGGCAGCGCCCCCGAGCGCAGAACACCCGGAGCCTACAGCAATGGTGCTGCACCACCTTCGACAAGGAGCCCACCTGCATACCAGAGCCCGGCTAATGACAGGAGTGATGACAATGAGTCCGCTCCTGTGCAGCAACCGCCATCCCGGCCCACCACATCAGGGGCAGACATGCAGGTTGCAGACGGTCCCAGCCCTTCTTTGCAGCAGCCGGCGACCCGCAGTGAGGTCAGCGGTGACAACCAACCGGAGCAGCAACCCGGGCCTGCTCGTGCAGCAGCCCAGCAGGAAGCGAGCACCAGTGCCACCGTTGAAGAGGCTGCACCTGTTCTGGCTGCTGCCCCCACGAGACCACCACCCCGTGCAGCACCACCCAGGTCAGCCTTCCCCTGTCACACGGCGCTGGTGCTTTTTGCGCCTCCACCCGGCACCAGTTCTGTGCCAAAACTGTGGTGCTTTTGAGGTATGAGCTGGAGCAAGGAGATCTGCACCAGGTCAGCACCAACAAGGTTGAACATGCGGTTGCTTTAAATGGGCAGGTTCACACAGCCTCCCGGGATGGACAGGCGGCCCCAGCAGGGCTTGGAGAGGGGGCCCAGGAGGCCGGCTGACTCCAGCAATGGACCCCAGCCGCCTCGACCAGCAGCTCGCGGTCCAGGCGGATTCGTGCGCGACACTGGCGCGGACAGGCCCAACTTCAGGCGAGTTCCCTCTCTCCTGCACGGCTTGTCCAACTGACTCGCTGTTGCTCTGAAGTAGTCATGCTTCACAAACTTGCCCCTGCCGTCCACGCAAGCTATCGAGGTACTCATCCAGGTTTTAACTCTTCAGCAGCAGTCCTTGTCTCTGCAACGGCGCGCTCTCGCCAATATGGGCAGTCCTGGCACCCTTTGCGGCTCATGGGTGTACTGAGGCACTTGCCTTTGTGGGACAGCAGGCAGGACGGCTCTGGGGAGAGGGGACGGGGCGGTGCCGGGTACAAGGGGCGCTTCTCGCGCCAACCGGAGGAGCGCTCAAAGCAGGACCCGACGGCCCGCCGCAGCAGCCGGGCGCAGCGCCGCATGGAGCGCGCGGAGGCGCGCGAGGCCGCCGCACCGGTGCGGGAGGAGATCTTCGAGGTCGGCGACGAGGGCATGAGCGTCACCGACGTCTCTCGCCTCCTCGCTGTGTCGCCCGCGGAAGTCGTCAAGACGCTCTTCATGCAGGGCATCATGGTCCAAGTCAACCAGGTGCGCCGCACCACTCTCCCTGAAGCCCTCCCTTTGAGCGGGTTTGACTTTAGTTCGCTGACGAAACAGGCAGAGTTGTTGCCTTTTGCCTGAAGCACTCCTTTTAGCAGCTTCCAATGTCAGCCTGCACCTCACTGATGGGTCCCTCACAGGCGGACCGTGTTGTGATGCACAAATAGTTCTGCCCGGTGGAGGTTGTTATTGACAACACTTTTGTTAGAACCACTGCTTGACTGTTCCAGTCCACTTGTTGGAGACAGCTCCTGCCTCAGCCTAGTTGGTGGCAGAGTCCACAGCCATGATGATGTGAATGCTGCCTGTGGGGATGCGCTCAAATGGACCAATCAGATCCACATGCCCACGCTGGGTCAGCCCATCCCTGTCCTGAGCAAGCACCACTGGTGGCATGTGGATCTGAGTGGTCCATTGCAGTGCGTCCCCTCCGGCAACATATACATCATGATGACTGTGGAATCTGCCACCAATATTGCTGAGGCAGGAGCTGTCTCCATCTAGTGGGCTGGGACAGTCAAGCAGTGGTTTTATCATAATGTTGTCTGCTGCTAGGTCATGGTTGCACCCAGTAAAGTATGTAAATGAGCACATTTATTGTAATCCGTTTTATTTATTTCCATTTGCGTATGCTGACATCTGCCTCAGAGCATCACCGTCTCCATGCAAGGGCCCAGCACAATACACAGTGTACCAAAACTCAGTAATGACATGGAAACGACTGGAGTTAGATGCGAGAGAGTGAATGCAGCAAGTTCCCTGTGCAGGTGCTGGACAAGGCGACAGTGAAGATGGTGGCGGAGGCGTTTGAGGTGGAGGTGCTGGACAAGGAGGAAGAGGGCGTGGATGCCATGGCTCGCAAGACTGTGGACTACCTCGAGGACGAGGATGAGGACCTGCTGCAGCCGCGCGCCCCCATTGTCACTGTCATGGGCCACGTTGACCATGGCAAGGTATATGCCCTCAACAGCTGGCCTCACCCAGCATTGTTCTACAGCTGAAAGGGCAGTGCAACTTCTGGTAGCTATAGCATTGGCCGAGCATCATGGCTTTGTGGGTGCTGAATGATGATAAAGCTAGCATCACTCTCATGGCCCATGTCACCATGGCATGGTGCACAGTGGGTTTCTGGCCCTCACATGGGTCCAAGGTGTTAGCGCACTGAGGTGCTCGCTGGGGGGTTAGCACGGCATGAATGCTGCAACCTTTCGTCTCGTCTCTTGAAGCCGGGTCCGCAACCTTTCCGAGCGCTGGCTCATGGAAGGGCACTGTTATATTGGTGGAGAATTCTCTACAGGAGCATCAAGCAGCATGGCGATGGAGGCATGGAGTTGTAGGGTTGCACATGCATGTGTGAGTTGCATGTTGTCGTGCCAGGCGCAGCAGTCGTGGTGAAGTGGATATCATCTGATGTGCTGTTTTGTTGTGCTCGCGCAGACGTCGCTGCTGGACTACATTCGCAAAACGCGTGTGGCAGTGGGCGAGGCGGGAGGCATCACGCAGGCCATTGGCGCGTACACCGTGGATGTTCCCTCCGCCGACGACACCAAGCAGATCACCTTCCTGGACACACCCGGCCACGAGGTGCGCAGCTGACCTGGCTGAAGACCATGCATGCTCCCAATGCTATTTCACAGCGTTGACTCTACCTGCCTTCTGTCCATTGTTTATGCTCTGACTTAGCGCTTCAATGCACATGCTATGCACATGCACTGCTGCTCTGTTTACGCAAGGGGCGGCACTCATCAAGAGACTGCTCGAAGCTCTCCATGCATGCACATTTGGGAGCTGACTGGACGTGATGTGGACGTGCAGGCGTTCAGCGCAATGAGGGCACGGGGCACACGGGTGACTGACATAGCCATCGTGGTGGTGGCCGCGGATGACGGCGTGCGGCCGCAGACCATCGAGGCCATCTCGCACGCCAAGGCGGCCGGCGTGCCCATCCTTGTCGCCATCAACAAGGTCCGCCATCCTGTGCTTTGTCATCAAATTATCCACCTGCCGAGGCTGGAGTCCCCTCTGTCACTGCTGCAGGCCCTTCTGCATCATGCCCCAGTAGCAGGCACATGGTTGAGTGTGTGTGGCATCAGGGTTTGTGATTGAAGTAACAGGAGGAGGTTTCTGTGTTTGTGGGGTGGGTGTTAAGACGATGAGTGTCGATGGGCTGACATACTGAGCACGTTGGTGTGGGGCGCAGATCGACAAGGAGGGTGCAAATGTGGAGCGGGTGAAGCAGGGCCTGAGCGAGGTGGGCCTGCTGCCCGAGGAGTGGGGTGGCCAGACGCCCATGGTGCCGGTGAGTCCGCTCCTCCCTATTGCGACAGATCTGCGACATGCCGATATATGTGAACATTGTTCGCAGCAGCATGCAATGACTCGCCATGGCGACTTTTGCTCATCACCCTGTGTAATAGCTGCAACATGGTGCTTGAGCGTCTCAGTTGTTCAAGCAAGGTTTGCTGTTGTCTTTCAGTTCTGGGTGCGCTCAGCACTTTAGAACTGATTGTATGCTTTGCATGAGGCCAAACATTTCTCAAGAATACATCAATCTTTGCTCACTCACCAGAAGAAAGGCACTGCCCCTTTCCCCTTGCACCAGTGCCTCCCCTGAGGCTCCTCTGTCATTTGCTGTGCGCAGATCAGCGCAAAGAAGGGTGACGGCGTAGATACGCTGCTGGAGACGGTGCTGTTGATGGCAGAGGTAGAGGAGCTCATGGCCAACCCGGACCGCCACGCGCGCGGCACCGTGATCGAGTCCCACCTCGACAAGCGCACCGGCCCGGTCGCCACAGTGCTCGTCGCTGTCGGCACTCTGCGCACTGGTGATGTTGTGCAGGCTGGCGGCACTTATGGCAAGGTGTGTAGGGGCAAAGAGCATATGATACCTGATTTTGTTGAGGGCCAAAGAGACATGCACCAAGTGCAGCCACATGATGCATACCTCAGTGAGCAAGGGGTCTATTGTGGTAGGAGAGATACCCAATGAGTTGATGACGAAGGCTGACACTTGCGAAATGTGCACATTTTGTTGCTGCTGGAAATGTCTCAACATTCAAAGTGCATCATTGATTTCATCATGGACACCATTGACCAGTGCTTCAGTCCCTGGCTGTCTCACATGGGACAGATACATAGCTCACTGGTGGCCAAGATGAAGTAGATGATGCCTTGAGTGACAAAACAGCAGCCCATGATCCGCCAATGTCATGTTGATGCCATGTGCAGTTGGGTCGCAGCTTTTTGTACGACACATGCTCAGGCAGTAGCCGAGCTTGAGTGCCAGGTGGTTAGCATCATCTCTTGAAGCTGTTGGGGTTTATCCCTGAGGTCAATAACATTCCACTTATGTGCGCGGTGGCCACTGTCATTGGCTTTGTCGAGGGAGTGCTCGGTGTGGCAGGTGCGGTCAATGAGGGAGAGCCGCGGTGATGTCACGGAGGCAGGTCCCTCCATTGCTGTGCAGATGGTTGGCCTCAACGGCGTGCCCACCGCCGGAGACGATTTTGCTGTCTGCGACAGCGAGCAGGAGGTACACCCCTGACAGCCTGCACTCTACTATCTACCACTTAAATCCCCTGATTCCCCTTTTCTCACCCCTGGCAAGCAGGCCTTTATCCATGCAACATTGCTTGTAGCATACCGGTACTTGGATTGGAAGGCAGCCCTTCTAATGTCAAGTATAGTTGGTACCCTAAGATTGGCTGGAAGTGCTACTGAGGGAGGCATGGCTACTCTTGATACCAGCTGTCACAAGAAGAAGACGAAGAAGATTATTACACATCATTCCATCCGTCTGGGGCTGAGTACATCACCCAACCACCCGCAGCAGTATCACAATGCCAGTTGCAAGAGCACAGCGGTGTGTGCTGAGGAAGGAATGTGCGGGGGTGCAACAGTGCTCAGAACATTCTTGAATTTGAAGCTGAAGCCACCCCTTGAAATGTCAATCATAATCAGTATTCTTAGATCGGCTGGTAAGGCTACCGAGGCAAAGCATGGGTGCTCATGATGTGAGCTGCCGCCAAGTGCAAGAGCACAGGGTGTATGCTGAGGATGGGATGCGCGGGGGTGCAGGCGCGGAAGCAAGCGGAGGCGATAGAGATCGGCATGCGCATGGACCGCCTGGCACAGCAGGCAGGCGAGAGCATGGTGACCACCAACACGCTGGCCTCCATGGACGAGGACGATGACTCTGCCCTCAAACGCTTCAACCTCATCCTCAAGGTCGGGCCTAGTGCCTGCCAGTTCTGCATTCACCCTCATCACATTGCCCTCTGCCAATGCAAACATCGGACATGCATGCTCGTGAACACAACGCTGATATTATTCTCCTCCACATTCTTGCCTAAATTTTCAGGATTGGTTTGTGCTGGTTGGTGTTCTGCATCAGCACCAGTGGGGAGTACTGTCTAGCCTGAAGACTTGGGAGGAATACTTGTGTCGTTTCTTCAGTCATGAAGCAGGTTCTGCTCTGCCAGAAAAGCAGTTGTGCTATGTTGCAGACAAACACGTCAAGAAGCATTGTTTGTGCCATGTTGGCGAGGGGCACTTCTTGACGCGACCCTGTGACTGTGCGCAGGCGGACGCGACGGGTGCATTGGAGGCAGTCAAGGCGGCGGTTGGGGTGCTGCCGCAGGACCGCGTGCAGCCGCGCTTCCTGCTGGCCGCCGCGGCCGACATCACCACCAGCGACGTGGACCTGGCCTTCGCCTCGGGCGCGCTCATCCTGGGCTTCAACATCGAGCCCTCCGAAGCCGTCCAAGCCGCCGCCAAGCAGTACGGTATGTGCCAGCGCACCCACCCATGCCCCTGGCACACATTCTTGACTTCAGTAAAATAACCTCCATCAATGGTCTGTTCCCGCATGATTGACATTGAGGGTCTTGCGAGCTGGCCGACTTCCTTGATCCGAGAGGAGTTGTACCCCAGGCTGTGCCAAGGTTTCCTCGAGGGTAGTGCCTCCAGCGAATCAGTATCGGCACATGTTGTTTGAAGTCAAGGTTGTCAAAGGGCACAGGTAGAAAGCAAGACGCACCACGCTCCTGATTGGCTGGATGCTGCAACCAATGCTCTTAAGCTGTGTACTCCAGCTGCAGCAGCAGCTCTGCTTGCTTTGTACATGCATCAAACTTTGAGCGCCAAGGCGGCGAAAGTGACACATGTGAGCAATTGCTGATGCGCAGGTGTGGAGATGAGGTCGTACCGGGTGATATATGACATGGTGGACGACCTGCGGGCGCTGATGGAGGGCAAGCTGGCGCCGACTGAGGAGCGCACGCCGCTGGGCGAGGCCGAGGTGCGCGCCGTGTTCGGCACGGGCTCGCGCATCGTGGCCGGCTGCATGGTCACCGAGGGCGCCATCAAGAAGGGCTGCCTCGCCGTGGTGCGTCCCCCAGTCCCTGCAGCATTAACCCAGACGCTTCTGCACTACATTTTTTGCGGTGGTCATGGTGGCGGCGCTCTGCTCTTCCCCTGCGGTGGTTACACGCCCGTTGGCGTGTCGGTCAATAGGCATGATCTGCAACAATCATCTGTCAAGATTGGGTGGTTCACACCGTGACATATTCCAGGATGTGGAGTGTGATCTCGATGGGCTTTGCTTCTTATGCGTGCCTAGAGGAGGACATAGAGGGTGTCCCAACACTTGAGGAGCATGCGCTTGGATGGACGGCAAATTCAGCGCCAGCTGGACGGGGGTTGGTGGCAAGTTTATGTGTCTTTAGTAGCCTGTATCTTGAGTTTATAGCTTGGTGCGCAGGTGAAGCGAGGCAAGAAGACGGTGCACGAGGGCAAGGTGGCCTCGCTGCGGCGGGTGAAGGATGATGTGAAGGAGGTGGCGGCTGGGCTGGAGTGCGGAGTGGGCGTGGAGGGCTACACCGGCTGGAAGGAGGGCGACACCATAGAGCTCTTCGAGGTCCGCATCAAGCAGCAGACCCTGGAGGAGGCCCGCCTCACACCCGCCGCTGCTGCCGAAGAGCCTGCAGTCGTGTAGCGCCAGTGAATTTGTCGGCTGTGCTGCTATGGGGAGTTGGAGCAACACGGAGCTGGCCTCTTGCTGTTTGTTTGTTGGATGGATGACGATGACCATGGAGATCCTTGAGGTCCGCATCAAGTAGCAGGCTCTGGAGGAGGCCCGCCTGACACCCGCTGCTGCTGCTGAAGAGCCTGCAGTCGTGTAGCGCCAATGGCAGTGGCAGTGTCGGCCGTCCTGCCATGAGGAGATGAAGCATCACTAACCTGGCCTCTTGCTGTTTCTTTGGTGTCGGTAAGATCAAGCAGCTGCAGCCGTGCCCGAAGCTGCAGTTGACATGTGCAAGGCTACTGGTGCTGTCCTGGTACACAAAGGTGCAAGTGTCCTGGCTGCTTGAGTAGGTTTCCCCTGAGGTCAGGGTCAGCACAGTGATCACCCCTATAGGCAAATTCGTCAGACAGCTGTGGCTTCTGTAGCTCTCAATTTTGTGAGCATCTAAGCCTTCCTGATTTTGGAAGCCTTTAGAACCAAGAAATTCTTCGTTAGTGCAAATTGGAGGAGTCTTCTACTTGAAGCCTACTTGTAGGTTAGGTCTCCTGTCTTGTGTTTCTTCAAGTTTTGCAATTCACAGGCACAGGGCTTTGTGACAGCAATGCAATCTAAACGGTATCTACAGGGTAGTTGACATGCAGTGTATTGAACAGCGTTGAAGGACTTCAGATTGCGAGAGATCATGGGGACTCGGCTTGGAAGAGCAGAAGACTATAAGATCAAGAGATGCAGAGCAAACAATCAAGGATGTGCGAGCGCCAAGACTATATATCCTAACAAAAGGAGGATGGAAGTTAGTGGAGCAATGGAACAGTTGATGAACTTGGACAGAAGCCAAAGGAAGCCACATGTAATTACATTTACAAGATGTCAGGGAGTGTTGCATCCTGAAGTGTCCATGCGGATGTGCCCACACTAAGTTTCTTCCAGCATGCATGGATCCATGAGCGCTCCGGCATTCATTGCGCTCACAGGTCATGTCAAAATTGTGGGCTTGCATGCGAGGCAGATGTGGAGATGCAGATGTGTACAGTTGCAAATGTGAGTCTTGTCAACGACGTTGCTTCCGCACGAAACAATGATCACTGGATACTCCACGCACGAAAGTGCATTGTGCACAAAAGCAGAATTCAACATCATAAGCTTTTGAAGTGACAGACTGTTCTGGCTACACGCTTCGACAGTGAGTGAACTCTTAAGACACTGTACAACCCTATGAAATGGACGGCTTACTACATCACCAACATCATCCAATGCAGCCTTAAGAGGTCTAGACATACACATTGTCTGCTATCTGCCAGAGGACAAGCCTTGTACAACAGCTCGGAGCTTGGCAATCTCCGCATCTTTTGCCAGCAGCTCATCATAGTGCAGCTTGAAGACAGCTGCGCACCAGAAGTCAAAGCTCAAATTTCAGAGCATACAAGCAGCACACCCTTCCTCAGCGAGCAATCTGGACCAGATCAGGCGGGGATTTACAAGAGATCAATGCGCGGCTGCAGCTGATGCGCAGACAGACAAGGCATAGTACATCGCATCATCGCAGGCGACTGTTGGACCTTTTTGTGCAATAATAAGCCCTCACATCTTATGTTTAGAGAACCCTACTTCTCTTCAAGAACCAAGAAGCCTGTTCCACAAATTGTCATCCTTCATAGTGAATCCCCACCAGGATAGCAAAGAGGGGATTTGGCTGATGAGGCCAGGACCCACCTGCATTGTTCTCCAGCTCTTCTTGTAGTTCTCCTGCCCGCTTCCTGGCAGCCTGAGTGGTGGCGTCCTGTTCTGTGATCCTCCTGCGCGCTGCTTGCAACTGCTGCTCGAGCTCCCCTATCCGCCGCTGCTGTGCCTGTCGTGCACACATGGTCCTGCCTCAGCGCTGCTAGCTCATGGCACTCGCAAAAGGAACACTGCACGGCACTCTTGCGCCCACGACAGCATCTAAGTGCCTTGCTGTCCATGTGGCAACCTGTGTGGAGAGGAAAGTGGCAAGCAGGGGAGTGATTTAGGCCTTGGTTGGTTGAAAAAGGGATCACAGGTGTTGCTTGGACTGGGTCAGTATCTGCATCTGCGCTGATCTTCCGATGGCGGACCTCTATGGTGCGGGTGTATTGCTGCAGGGGGAGCATCTGGTTGTAGGCATCTTCATCCAGATACACCGCATCGTCTATGGCTCGCGCAATCACATCCAGCGCCACTTTGGCATCCTCTATATTGCCCACAGCCGCCTGCCACCTACATGGTAGCTGTCCTCGTCAGCGCACATGTGGCAAAACATGTTTCGGCCATTGATACCCATACGTACCATTACCATTAAAAAGGACTAAATAGCATCTAAGACATGTGATCCATGAGCTAAAAGACATCGTGCATGCAGAGCTTGATGGAAGGTCAGAGCTCCACCTGTCTGGCCCCATTGGGTGGCCCAACTCCGAGATGTCATCGGATATTTCTGAGGTTGTGGTGGTGCTGGGCGGCTCGCTGGCACTCAGAGTGATCTTCGAGAGGGACGCCAGGGCTGCTCGTGCCGCCACAGCTGCTGGAGGCCCTGTTCAAGATGAGTACGTTGAATAAACTCATCATTTTCCCTGAAGTGCGGGTCAGGATATGACCCAACTGCAAGGAAGGCATGCATGATCTGCAGGTAACCTTGTGGAGCCTATGTGATGCATGCGAGCAGAAAGGTGGCTGACAGGTTTTTAGAGTCATCATGTGAACTTGACCACACCATCTGCATCCGTGTCATTGTGCAAGTAAGCAGCAGGTCCCTGTCCGGTACTGCTTTGGGAGCCGGTCCTGGAATGAGTCTTGCGGGTTGATGCGCTGGAGGGCCGCTGCAAAGATGATGCTGGGCTCAGACTGGGCTTGTTGTAAAGGTATGCTCTCCCAGGGTCTCTCTGTGGCTTCTCCTTTTCACTGCGTCCTGGCTTGTTGCTCATGACGCTTTCTCTTCTAATGAGCCATCATCAAAAAGATCCCTGGAGCTGTACTGTATAGCGCATGCATCACACCCTTGTAGACGATTACACTGCATTAAGCATGTGAGAAACCATTCCTAAGCTGCAGTGCGTTCGACAGATCACTGGTACGTGTTACTGCAACGCACGAGGCATTTCAAAATGAGTGAAAAATCCAAGATCAAATACTTTTATTTAGAGTAACGACAATGTAAGCCTGCACAGCTGGAACTTGTTCCCTTCTTGATGGGGCCCGCCAAGGAGCACTCAGTGTACATTCATATCATGAAAGTTCACATGCGTTAGCATGTGAACTTTCAAGTGCGATCAGGGTCTCAAAATCTTCAATAACTGAGCCTTTCTATATGATATGTTCTGGATTGGAGAAATGCGTAATGTTTTCACGGTGAAACTGTCGACAGCAAGCTTAGTCATGCACTGCACGTGCAATGGATTCGATACCACCCAGCCAGTCTCGTCGCATGTGCAGATTGAGATCAATCGTATCTTATGTGATATGTTCTTGCTGTCAACTTTACTGGGCCATTACACGCAATCGCAGGCAACTTTCAACGCATGGCAATCCCAATCCCATGCCAGATTGTGGGCTTGATTTTTGTGTTGAATGGAGATCGATCGTTGTGAGTCCTCGTATGTGAGCCGTTTACGAGACATTGTGGGTATGGCACTTTTGCCAGCCCTTGTCGGATCCGCAGCCATGTATTTCTGGCCCATGAGATGTCAATATTGACGACTGTGAGGGGCTGGGCAGATTGTGAAGAAGTGTCTGATGTCTTCTGCAGGGTGGTTTGCTGCACTCCAAGATTTAGGTGGATGTCGAGATCTCCTGCTGAGCAGCAAAATCAACCTTCTGCTTTTCTGCCTCCCGTTTGGCTGGGCCTCCCATCTTGCCCACTGGCCCGATACGGCCACATTCACTCTGGTAAGTGACTGACCTGAGGCTGTACATGGGTTCCATGCACACGCTATGAACCGACTGATAGCAGAAGTTTTTTTGCTGACTACGCTGAATTTGGATCTGCAGAACTTGGTGACCCTGATACCTCTGGCATGGCTGCTGGGGCTCATTACAGAGGACTTGGGCTTGCGACTCGGCCCTGTTGCAGGCGGGCTTTTGAACGCAACATTTGGCAATTGCCCTGAGCTGATTTTGTCGTTGATCGCACTCATGCGTGACCTACATGTGATCGCAATCAGCTCACTATATGGCTCCATCCTGTCGAATCTGCTGCTCGTTCTTGGTGCGCTCTTCTGGCTTGTTCTCCTATCCTTGATATCCCTTAGCTCGCAGTCATGTAGACTATCACAGAGAAAGACAGAAACCTGTTGATTATGTGCATCCTAGTGCTTCATTGACAAGCAATGTCAGGTCCTGAGTTGGATGTGTGGAGCAGGTTGCTGGTTTTTCTTCGGCAGCATCAGATTGGGAAAGGATCAGCAGCTGACATATAAGATCCAATTGGCATCCACGCTGACCATAGTCATGCTCGTTGCCACAGTTGTGTTGGCAATGACCTCTTTCATAAAAGAACTGTATGGAGATACTTTCTTGATACAAGATCGCCTCGTGTTCAATTATGTCACAGCATTGCTACTGATTGCCATGTAGGTCTCCTCTCTTGCTCTCTCCATTAGAGTTCCTGGCAGCGTTTGACCATGCAACGAGCAATTGAGACGGGGCAAAATTTGTTTGGGTTCCTGTCATGCAGGTATGGAGTTTTTTTGGTTTATTCTTTATGGACACATACATCAGAATGTGCTGTGGAGGAGGATGCAACTCCCACCCTTAGCATCTTTTCAGCACTTGCCGCCTTAATGGCAATCACTGTCCTTGTGACTGTCTCATCAGAGTAAGAATGGCTTCTTCCGACTTGTGTTGGCTTTCTCGACATATAATGCACCTAGCCGCTCAATGCAAGGAAAAGAAATGTGACTTGCATGAGCTCCACACCAAGCTACTGTCTGTTCCAGGTTCTTAGTCGGAGCCATCAAAGGCTTAGTAGCCAATACCAATTTGAGCCAGCCATTGGTGGGGCTGATTTTGCTGCCAATTGCGAGCAATGCAGTGGATCATATGAGCGCGGTCATCTTGGCAGCCAGAAGCAAGACAGATCTTGCTTTGGGGTGAGCACCAGAAACATGCTTCCATGCCTAACATTGTCTGCAAAGTGTAGTCTTGGCTTTCCTGTGACTACGTAACTGCAGGAGCCCTCAGCATTCCTACTGTTGTGTCCAGTGCAGCCAGGACCTCATGCTTCATTGTGTGCGTATTGCAAGAGTTAACAATATCCATATCTCTGTTGCAGGTGCAGCCTCGGGTCTGCTGTCCAAGTTGCTACATTGGTGGTGCCAATCTTAGTGCTTGCTGGATGGGCCGCGAGCAAACCAGTAACTGTGGAAGTGGATGTCAGCTTGGCTTTATACCTGACCTTTGCAGCAATTTTGGTGTGTCAGTTGACACACCTGGGTAGATCTGACTGGCTGCAAGGCTTGCTTCTGCTCGGAGTCTATGCCCAGTTCATTGCATTTGTCGCATTGCTGCCCAGATCTGCTTTCAAATTGTTGAGCTAGCTTATGCATGTTAAGACAAGAGTTCTATCGGCCTTCTCACATTTGCTCCTTTCCTGGTTGTAAGCTGTTATTGGCCGCAGCATGCCAGATGCGTTTGGCAGGAGGAACTCAAGTTGAGTTTTTCCTGCCGATTTGAAGTGACTTATGGTGTTGTCCTGCATTGGCTGCTGGGCGATGAATATTTTTGCTGCTGAGTCTGCTGAAGCACTGCACCAGCAACGCTCACTGCTGCTTGTACCTCCGCATCCTCGGGGTTGAGCTCGAGAGCTTTCCTGTTCGACATGATGCCCTGCTTTGTCAACAAATTTGACAAGGATGGTTTCCAGAATCACTTGTACAGGAACTCGAATTTGTCGCAAATGGGTGTTTTTCTGGGACCTGTAGGCCAGCAGGGAAGCCCTATAATGGCCCAGTCCCATCTGTGCTTCGCCCAAAGCCACCCATCCTGGCACCCTGTTCGTGCATGGTGTTTTTTAAAGACCAGTTGATTGATCCCGGTTGCCTAAAGCTGTCTATGTCCTGGGTCAGGCACATGCACTACTGACGTTCAAACACCCAGGTAATTTACGATTCAATGTGTCGGGATTGTTCATGGAATTAGTCGACGCTAGTGTCGCACCAGTCAGGCCTAAGCGTTGTAGCCATTTGCGCCTCATCTACCGCTTCCCTGAATTTTCCCTGCTCCAAACTGCGGAGTGCCAATCCGTGGTGGGCTTCTGCTGCTGCTTCGCCTTCTCGTAACACGTTTGGTGTCTGCCTGATGATCGCAACTTTCAGATTTTGGATTTTCTGGTGTTCTTTCACCTTGGGATCCGTTCAATTTTGACAGAAACCGGGTGGTAGACGAACCTGATGGCGGCGTGTTCACCTCCACTTGGAATCATAGTCGTCAACCGGGGGCTCTGTACCACCTGTAAACCAGGTACATATACAAAATGAATAATCCCTAGTAATTCCCATCAGGAGAAAAGAATGCCACACGACTGTTCGTATTCTATAACCTTGGACGATGGCCGATCGAAGATTATGGCCTTCCCTTCATGATTGCATTTCCTACAAATTTTGAAGTATTCAACTGATTCAATTTCTTTGGCAGGGTGATTTTGTGAATGTTTTGAAGTTTCTCTGTTGATGTATGGATGTCATGCTGGGTGCTGACTCTGACGATCAGAGTCAGACATCTGATCAGCCCTCCGTGGCTGGATCCAGAAAAGGTGCAATCGACTGACTGAGTATTCATAAATTCAAAGCTCCTTTGAAGGCGAAAGCATCTATCCTTTGTTGAACTTTCCTGCACATTCCATGAGTCCTAAACAGCAGAAAAACCCCACACAAATGCAGCACAAAACTTTTGATGCAGTTGTGTGTTAACATTAATAGGCGCTGCACTAGAGCAAAATGACATTACAGGATGTAATTTATCTCTTGATCTCCTCACAGGCTGATATGCGTACAGTGACCGTCAAAGCCACCGGGTGTAGCTGGGCTGCAGCTACAAGCCAATTAACGGAGCCAGAAAAGATCCACCTCCATAATCTCCAGCAATCAGGTCTTCTGGAAACAGACTCGCACAGGCGCCGAAAGCGCTCAGTTCCATAGGAGTTCAAGACCCCTTTAGGTGTTCATAAGGTGTTCATTACTGCATGTTCTGACACAGTCCTGCTGTGATAAGAGACCCGAAATATGCAGGGGCAGAGGCAACCCCCATACAAAGCACCAGTGCTCCTGCAGGAATTTCACTTTGAGAACTCTTTGACATGACTGCAGATGTACTGGCTAGTGGCTCGCAAGGGTTTTTCCATTCCGCATGTACTCCACAAAATCGTCCAGAAGGTATGGCCACGCCGTCCCACTGTCCTCAAAATTTGACAGATCCTCCCTGACTGCCTGCATATTTCAAAAACAAGCACAGCTGCCATCACAAAGTCTCCATGGGATCTTGAGCAATCTTGGTGCGCATGAAGCTGTCCGACAGATATGCTGCTGCTGCTGCTGCAGCCAGTTTGCATGTCAGATATGCATTGGCAAGTTCCACAAGGAAGTCTCGCAGAACATGGAGGTCTGTGTGAGAGGACTGATGGATGTGGCGCACTCGTGCAAAGTCGAGCAGCTGCGCCCATGTGTCCCTGGAGATGGCACGGTTGTGATGCTGCTCCAGGAACTCACACCAGGTGTCCAGCAGGGGCCAGGGCTTGATTGAGAACAGCAGCCGCCACAGTGCAATGGCCGTCTCCTGCGGCATGCACTTCTTGCCCTTCTCCAGCGCAAAGCTGTAGGTGTAGATGTAGATTTCCTGGGCATCATGCGGGAGACACTGTCAGCTCGAGTCTGTGGATACAAGGGAGGTACCAGTTCAGGCCACATCTTGGGTACATAAGCAATAAAGGACGCACGTACTGCAGCCAGGTAGCACGCTGTCATGCATGTAATGCTGGGGTAGGGCAGACCTTGAACATCCTGTCGTCATGAAGCTCCGCCCTAAGTCCTGGCAGCTTCTGCTGCAGCTTCCGGATGCTGTCACATCTGAGGCTGGCCATGCCTCCAATAAACTCCTCCTTGCTGAATTCACACATCGTAGCTGCTTTGAAGTGCCAGCTCAGCACCAGCATGACTGGGTCTTCTGGGCTCACCTGAACAGCACTCATGATCACGAGGGAGAGACTTTGCAATTGCCTCCCAGTCTTGGCGCAACTAAGGTTATCCAATACAGTCACAGCTGATTCGGCAGGGCACTTGCATGCGAAGTGTCGCCCGGCAAGCTACACACCTGAAGGTCATGGCAGAACTGCTCAACACCTTCTGCCAATATCATGTCAGATTGTGCATCCTGATAGTGTCGATATAGTTTCTGCAGGGCGCTCTCGGATGTTTGTGGGGGTGCTGGCACACGCATAGGAGCCTGAGCAGCAGCCTGGTAGTAGAGTTCAACAGCTGCCTCCATGCTCCAATCCCCAGCCTGGCACATACAGTGAAGATGATAAGCATCTTACGCCTCAAGTTCACTCCCAGTTTGCTGTGTCTCATGCCAACAACACAGCAAATGAACACCAACAAGCAACCCACAAGCCTGTTCAAATTCTCTCGTCTTATCACTGGAGTCCAGATCCGATGTTATACACGTCATCCAGGAATGTGTCCAGCTTTCCTACCTCAAGGCAGTTCAATGCCAGCTTGTCTGGGGCGTTCGTGATGGCAATGAATTGCTCGACCTGATCCTTCTTCTGACGGGTCAATCTATGCATTCTAATCGTTCTCCAAGACCTGGGCTACCTCAGTGTCCTGCCCGACACTTCAGTAGGGTTTCCATTGACTGATCATTCCACAGCGACAAACCCACATGTTGCTCTGACCTTGACGCCAACAACTTATAAATCATGAATCTAAGCAGCTGTCGTTGATATGCCGGCTGTGTCGTCAGCAGCGCACTGAGAGGGCTCAACAAATGCGCGACGAGCTACTCTGTGACCACTTCACGATTCAGCAGTGCATGAATGGTAGACTCTAAAATACTCAGACGGAGCTGGATGCCACCATGAAAGGAAAGTCTGGGAATGTGTAGGATCCTTCCTGTACGAGAAATCATGCTGGCAAGGGGAATGAATCAAGGGAGAGGGTGAGCAGCTCGTAAGCCAGCTGGGCCGAACACGGAGGCCAGCCTTGTCCAAGGATGCCATGAGTATGCAAATTCATTTGTCATCTAATATTTCAACACCGTGGAAAGCTGGAAAAGGCGTTTTGTTGAGGCATTGGGAGCCTGCAGGCCGTATTTTGGCGCCTCCCGGAGCACTATCCGCCTTCTCAGCTCTTGATGGTGCACTAGCATGAAAGGCACTCTGAGACGGCAAAGCAGGGCCTCCGCCCTCGTTCCACGATCAGTTATCGTGATTAGCATTGCATGCTTCCTAGGTATGCACTGTGCTATGTGCATGTTCATTGCTGCGACTCTGCCTTGAAAACATCACTAGGGACGGTGCAAACCTTGGCAGCCTTTTCGAGGCCCAAACTTACATGGTGCCTGTACATATGTGACGCGTGCTGTTTTCTGTACACTGTTTGGGCATGCGACGGGCACTTGTATGAGTCTTGCTTTCGTTCAGGCATCCACGCTTTCAGATGAATTTGTTTCCTAGTAGCAACATTGTCGCAACCGATCCTTCTTCAACCCGTAGTGAAGGTTACGCAATCTGTATAAAATGCTTCAGAAAGCACTTGGAGCCACAGAACCATCCTGATGGCAGCCATATCAACAAGTGGCTAATGCGTATGGTGGCTGTGCAGGCAGTGTTTTTTGTGAAGACAGCGCTTCACACTCAGGCGGCGCTGGGCATGCGCTTCTCTTCTCTGATCATGCTCCTGTTCTCAGAAACTTCAAGGTCTGGCTGGTGTCTCAAGCACTTTTTACTTGGTATCAGTGCCTCCCTCACTGTGGGTGTGGAGCAGATCCGCACTACGAATAATGCAGATCCGCAGAACGCAGATACATGTAATAGAGTAAGCTGTATTTTACAGGCGGCTGAGACTAGTTATGTTTGTTCCTTCAGAACTTTGCTTCAGACGCCTTCACATTTGAGGCATGGGTGAGCACATCAGATTACTGCCACAGAGGTAAGAGACAACGACAATGCTGGGACCTTCCAGACTTTCGATAACACTATCGAGCTCAGAGGCTGCTGGTAGCTATCTGCACCCTTGATGTGCAGGTGGTGTCATGTCATATGCATTGGATACAAAGGAGACAGATGCAAGCAAACGGGACCAGGCCGCCAACCACTTTGTGATCTTTGATCCCTACGACGTCATCGCATGCCACGACTTCCAGGTGTTGCCATGCATAATGGGTGCTTTTGAAAGGCGATACTGATGTTATTGGCACAGGCTTTCCTCTGCCATTGAGAGCGTTTAATCTGTGCGTAGCTGCAACGGCACCCTTGCCTGTCATGCTTATGACACCTCCTGAAGTTTCACTGCCTGTGCAGTATCTGGACCTGTGGCCAGACCCCAATCGGGTCAGCTGCATGAGTGCCTTCAACCGAACCCACACTGCCAACTTCATTGACCGGAGAGGCGACTGGCACCATCTGGCTGTCACCTGGTCTAAAGCCGGCAATGGCCGCACGCGCATCTACAAGGATGGCCTGCTCATGGCCGAGGTGCGCAATGTCATCCTTAGAGAACTCCTGCGTGAGACTTTCTGACTGCCGTACATGCTTTTCGTGTGTTTTGCCATAGCTGTGATCTCACAAGATCCAGAGACATCTTCAATGATCTCCCTATGGCTTCAGAATGGCAGAAGCCCTGAGTTTTCAGAACTGATTCCTATCCCGGCTTTGAGAATCCGCATACGCTGATTTGCTTGTGTGCTCTGAACAGACTGCCTCCGGCAAGACAAACCCGCTGCAGTCTGGAGGTGCCTTCATGCTGGGAGGTGAGCAGGACTGCTATGGCGGCTGCACTGACGCCAGCCAGGCCTTCTATGGCCTTATGGATGAGGTGAGTTGACCATGCACTGCCCTTTTGGGACACTGCGTCACATTTGGTGCTAGTCTTCACCATGCATGTGAGTAGCGGGTCTGTCAGCGGTGCGAATCCTGTTGGGCAGGTGCGCCTGTGGAAGGTGGAGCGCACTCAGGACAACATCCTGAAGTTCATGCGGCGGACAGGCGGCAGCCTTGACAACCACAACGAGCTGGTGGCCTACTGGAAGTTCAACGAGCCTGATGAGTACGTGATATTCAGACAGGCCCACTTTCTCAGTGCACCGCTGTGTCACCCACAGCGGCTTCCCAATATGCATGGCTACCTTGCATGCCTTAGAGCTGGCCTGCATAGGCATTAATTACAATATTGCCAGGCTTGTTGAGAATGTATTTGCAAGAGCATGCAACAAGTTTTGAGCCTTTCTGTCTTTTCCAGGGCTGGTGGCACCTCGCATTTTGTGGCCAAGGATAGCAGTGGCAACGGCAATGACTTGCCCCTCGTGTCGCCACCACTCCACTCCGACGTTGACATTAGCAAGGTGTGGACAAAAGCTGTTGAACAGTCTAGCCTTTGATATGCATGTCACAAGTCCACATTAGGATATAAAATACAGGGAAGCGAAGTGCCGACATATTTTAACACAGCAGGATCTACAACAAGTTGAAGGTAAATATGCAGCAAAGGGTCCTGAATGAAAGCAGCAATGTGCAATGCACAGGATGGCAAGCAACTCTCCACAGGGAGCCTCTCCTTTGCCAACAACTATGCGTTCAACCCGGAGATGATCGACATGCCAAGAAAGGACTTCACAGTGGAGTTCTGGGCGCGCACGCCAGCCTATGACGCAGACAAGAGTGCCAGCAACTCCTTCACCAGCCTCTTCTCCTATGCCACACACACCGAGAGAACGAACATATGTGCGCATCCTGAGGACCCGTTCAACTTGATGTCTCTTGCCCTTATAAATGATTGCCACGAAGAGTATGACTTGGTGGGAGGGAAGTACTGTCTGTCATGACTTCTGGACATACAAACTATTGGCATTAGAGCCCTTTTTGTCCTGCCTTCAGTCATGAGCTTTGCCCACTTGTGGCAGCACTTCCTTCCGGACGTTGCAAGCATGAGAGGTAGTGTGCTGTAGAAGCAACATTGGCCGTGATTCGTGTTGCCTTCTGATGCAGTCTCCGGTGGAGTGACTGACAGCGTGTTCACGGATGACGCGATCCGCATCGAGAAGTACTACGATGAGTTCCGCAGCACCAGGGACCTCAACTACTTGGACATTCCCACGCGTGGCTCCATCACCATCCACATCAACTCCAACCGCGACGGCAATGGCCGGCGCTTTGAGAACTGGCTCGACTACGCTGTGCAGTGGTGTGCACCAGCCCACCCCAACTGCAGATGGTTGTGAGGCGTTTTGCTCTGCAGCATTCAGACTTACTGCAGCGCATCAATTGTCTTACTTTGGTGCTGCTTTTCTATCCCCCACTGTGACTCAGCAGTGTGAGGACATGTTTGTTGAAAGTCTTCAGTACAGGCCCTGTTCCCAGTACGGCTCAGTCAATGAGCTTGGCATTGCTGGACAGGCTGGATGGTGACTGGCATCACATCGCGGCTACTTGGGAGGCCAACTCGGGGGAGACCGCGCTGTACTTTGATGGAGTGAAGCAGACTCCGTTCTGGCGGGCCACAGGTGGCCGAGTGGAGCAGGAGTACCCCTCCTCTGGCGGCGTTGACTCTCACCTTGCCTGGGGCACTAACCGCCACGGCCATGGTGAGCAACTCAAACTTCCCATGCGATGCAGTATGCGCACGTGCAACCTCTAACAAAACCCGTCTCTGATATCGGACATGTATGGAAGAAGACATATGTTGCAAGGGCAGCCGGGCAGCCCTGTAATGGCTGGGTTGTGCCCGAGAATCAAAGTGCATCCAATACCGATAAATTGTATTATTGTGCTGGGCAGGGTCGCTGGTGCTGGGACAGAACCAGGAGTGCTACGGCGCATGCTTCTCGCCATCCGAAGCGCTCACCGGTGACATTGCAGCTCTGCGCATCTGGGGCCGTGCCTTGTCTCAGGTAGCGCCCTGCTCCTGTCACCGCGCTGTTCTCAGCCAGGTGTTTGCACTGATGTGTGTCCACATGTGCCAAGGGCGGTCCGACACCTGTCTGGTTTTTTGACATGCTGGCTTTCTGCAGGAGGACATCCGCGCGGACATGTTCTCTGAGAAGCCTGGTACGGAGCTCGACCTGTTGGCCATGTACAACTTCCGTAGCCAAGACATCTCCTCGGCGCATGGCGGCAAGGTGAGGGCATATTTTGATTGAACGCTTCATGTATTTTGACTGCTGCACCCCTGGACATAGAAGTTGAGGGTGTTGTGCAAGCAGGCTGCCCTGGCAATGCATAGAGAATGTTGCAATGCATCTTGAAGTGTCTATTCCCCGTGGTCCTGACTCTTTTTCTGACTACCTTGTCGCAGGAGATGGTGTCAGACTCACGGGGCAAGCAGGACAACCAGCTGGAGCTCTGGGCAGACGCGCCCCGCTGGGAATACTCCACAGCGCCCCTAATGGACTGGGACTCTGGCGAAGCCCTCGCCCCTGCCGATCCTGGCAGCCGCGGCCACTCCCTCCTCCTCAATGACCAACAGGTGCACGTCCTTGCAGCATGTATGGGGTGATTGCACCAGTCAGACAATCAGCAAGCTCTGCATTTGTCCGCTTCCCTGTAGACACAGCCGGCTCCATCACAAAGTTTCTGGCCTTTGTTGTACAGGACTTTATTTAACAGGAGGTCTCCATGATGAGCAGTCTGACCAAAGCTCTGCATTGTGGTGTTCATGCACAGCCTGGGTGAAAAGCTCTTCATCACGAAGGCCTCTGCCAGTCATGGGCTCCTCAAGCGGGGGGCAAAATATGCGCCTGTAAGGTCTTTGCAGATTGTGGTGGAATCCTTGGCTGGCTGGTCACAGGCGCTCACACTGACAGAGTTTCAGAATTGGCCGCGCGATGCGATCACGGTGGAGTTCTGGATGATGAGCGTGGACAAGTGCCGCAAGGGCGTTCCCTTCTCCTACGCCACTGGCGGCTACGAGCAAGCCGACAACTCTTTCCTTATTCTCAACTACAACGACTGGTGCGCAGATTAGGATGACGTGAAGATCCCCTGTAGCATTGTGATGTGCACGGCTGCATCCACTGATGACTTCCTGACAGCCCTGCACTAGATGTCATATTGTGTGGAGCGATTGATATGCTAGATGGCAGGGGCTGGTTCTGGTTGCGGCTGCAATCATGCATGCAACTTGGAACCTTTCTGTGGCTTTCAAGCCGGCAAATGAGTACATTTGCAGAGCAGAGCAGGCTCATCCTCAGCTTATGTGTGTGGGTGCAGGGGCATCTCAGTGATGGAGGATGAGGGGCAGGTGGGCGACCACACCTCGGGCATTTCTGCCACCGATGGCACCTGGCACCACATCGCCGTCACATGGCAGTCATCCGATGGCGCCGCATCACTGTATGACAATGGTCGCAAAGTGCGCCCCTCGCTGCTCTGCCACTTTCCCTCATCTTCTGCTTCACATGCATCTGCCACCAATGCCAGTTAAGAAAAGCAGGGCCTGGAGAGCTGCTTGTACTTGAAAGCCCAGTGGACTTGCCGCATGAGGTGCATAAATTGTGGGTGTGGGTTGTTGCCAGGTGTGGGAGGTGACGCGCAGCAAGGGCAAGCACATGCCATCAGGAGGCACACTCGTCGTGGGCCGCGAGCAGGACTGCGTCGGTGGCTGCTTTGATTCTGCTCCAGGTGCTGCTTTTCTATGTCCGCAAATCCCTCATACTGTTGACACTTTCCAGAGTGAGAGTCATGCACCCCACTGTCTGTCCAATCATTGATAGGAAACCGGAAGTACAGAAGTGCATGGCCTCATGTGTCTGTCCTGCATCGTCTGAGCTGAGTTATACATGCAGGAGCAAGCGGCAAGCTGGACCCCCTGAAGGACCAGGAGTATGGCGCACAGGACTTTTTCGGTGCCATTGATGAGCTGCGCGTCTGGCGCACCGTCCGCACCCAGGACCAGATCAAGCAGGCATGGCACTGGGCCTGTACACATACTGTTCTATGTGAAGGCACTCATCACTGCGTATGCGGATGATTTCATGTCCACCGCACCTTTGCAATTTTGTCCTGCGCTAGACAGGGCAGTTGTCACTTCAAGTGATCTGCGCTGTAGTATGTTGTGTTTATTGTTGCGATGTCCTCAATGCTGCTCTAAGCAGAAGTTGCACGTGAAGTCAGAGTCATGAAGCTCCGACAGCAAACACCTTGTCTGTGATGTCAGTGCAATGAAGCTCTGACAGCAAGGGCCTATGTAGTGACTGTGTGCCGGTACTATGTTGGCTGTTCAGGGGATGGCAACCGCGAGTGAGGGCAATTCTGGGGCGGTGTCCGAGCATGATCCAGACCTGGTGGCCTATTGGAAGTTTGATGAGGGCAAGGGCTACCTGGTCAAGGACTCCACCAGCCATGGAAACAACCTCTACCTGACCGGCGAGCCGAAGTGGCAGGTGTGCACCAAAAACGAGATTGCCAATGCAACAGCAACTGTGGCCCTCTTCCCATTATTCACATAGTGTCAAGACTTTGACAGTGGCTCTAATTCCAAACTGGTTTGCCTGGCTGGAACATTACAAGCAAGCTTGTTACATGTCCCAGATGCAACAGAATACTTACGGATTCGAATGTAAGAAAAGTGTCCATTTAGACTGAGACTGATTTCAAAGTCAAATTTAAGATTGAGAAGTTAGCATTGATGCACTTCAGGTGGTGAAGTGGCTGAGCGTGTGCGGCAACGGCCTCGTTGAGGGACAGGAGCAATGCGACGATGGCAACACCAGTGATGGCGACGGCTGCTCTGCACAGTGCAAGGTGCTCGAGTCAACAACCACTTAATCGCACTCCTGCTTCCTATCAGTGCACTGCGCTGAGGCCACCCCTGAAACCTTGTACCCTGAGCTTGGGCGTGCACTGAGCTGGGCTGGTGCCCAACAGGTGGAGGAGGGCTGGGAGTGCACAGGGCAGAGCCCCTCTGAGTGCTGGCCAGTGGGCGAGTCCGGTCAGCATCCCGGCTCTGGACCCGTGCAGCCTTACCACCCCGACTCTGGGTGAGCATCCAGCTTTTGGCACTGTAAGCCAAGTATATTCCCAAGCACCATCAACAGGTTCTGTATCTATGGGTGAGCATCCAGCATTTGTTGTGTCTGCCAGCTGCGGTCCACACATCCATCTCTCTGTTCACGGTGGTACAGACCCTTCATAGTTGGATATCAAAGCATGTGCATGTCGCGGCTGCCCCAAGTAGCTGTGCATGCTCTCATGCAAATACGAAGATTGAGGGCTGACATATCCATCCCTCTGCTCACAGCGGTGCAGACCATTCATACCTGGACATCAATGCAGCTGCATGTTGTGCCTGCCCCAAGCAGCTGTGGGTGCTGACATGCAAACACATAAGACTGAGCGCTGATGTGTGTCATGTTGCCGCAGGCTGTCATCGGGCGATGCTGCTGGACAGAGTGCACAGGGGGCCAATGCCAACAGTGGCTCCAGCGGCCACACTGTTGCCATCATCCTGACTGTCATCTTCACCGTCCTCCTGCTGGGCTGCTTTGGTGCGCACACAGCTCCCACACAAAGAGAAGCTTACTCGAGATTGTACAGAACTCGAAAATGTCTGGGTGTCACTGTGCCGCTGGTGCCCCCTGCATCCCTTTTGCCCCTCAGAACTAGCATGGGTGTATCACAGGGTTATTGGTCTTTTAGAGAGATGTTGGCATATTTTTGGGGGGCAATGAAATCTGGAAAACCATTTGCAGTTTCCTGCTGCAGGTAGGGAGGGGCCTCTGTTGCCGCTGCCCACATGCAACGTTGATCAGAGAGCCTTACAAAGACATGTTGGGTTGCACATCAGGCCTGTTTGCGTACTCAACGACTGAATAAAAAGTGACGGCTGTGGCAGGCGTGGGCATTCTGTACAGGGAGGCGCTGATGGACGCGTTCCCGGCAGTGGAGCAGCGCGTGCGCGGCCTGGGCGACCGCCTGCGCGGCCGCCAACGCAGCTCCCTCTACCAGGCATGCCCAGGACTTGTAGCATTTTTACCGTTTGTTGTACTCAGGCAGCCCCTTCTCTTCTGGCGCCCGCACGCCCTTGATATTGACTATGTACCACTTGAATCTATGCCCACTCCCACACATTGCTGCTGAGTGCCACTGCTTTCATGAAGTCCCAAATGCTTGATTGTGCACGGCATTAATAATTGGTGGAAGTTGCATGATCAGATCCCTACTGCATGTGGAGTACATGTTGCACAGCTAAATGTTGCCTTTTTTTGGTGAAAAACACAATGCGCCTTTTTGTTGATGCTGGAGATGTATGTCAGGGCCTGGACACTTTGGATCCTGAGGAGCGCTTGGACATCTCCCCGGAGTTTGTTGGAGCTGTGCGACACCCTCAGGGGCCATACGCGCCTCTGAATGGGCAGGATGAGAACAGCCGCTGAACAAGAGCAAAGCGCATTTTCATGGGCGCACAAAATTGTGTGTCTCAGGGACGCGGGCAAGGTTGTGCATGACATGTACACATGCACAGAATCTTTGGAACCTTTCTTTCGCAGCATTGGAGTCTTTACCAGAATGTGTGAATGCCTTGAGTTGGGAACTTTTAGATCAAAACTGTGAGGGCTTCTGTGGAACAGAATCAGGTGGAACACTTGCATTGAAGAACAGAAAATTGCAGCATGTTTTGATAGCAGGCAGAGTTGAACCTGCTGCCAATTTTGGCAGCTGCACCCTGTACTATTATGTGTGCATGTGCCCATTGAAGTGCTTGTACCAGCCTATTGTATTCTAATATTTTTTGTAAGAGCGCAAATTCTGTGCTCTGTGTGCATGGTTGCCATTGATAGACAGCTCGATAGCCAAACGGCAGAGGGTCAATGAGCCCCAATATGTTGAAAGAGCTTCACTGCAAGTCGTTGCTATTCCAATGCCGACGTCTTCATTGCAACACACGGGCAGCTACTCTGACACCCTTTTTTGGTCACAGAAAACATTATTGTAAAGAGCAATCTATTGGTACAAACCGTTCCATGCCAGGCACCATGTCCACCTGCTCTGTAAGGTTGATTGCACACTTGCTATACCAGCAATGCTGGCACGTTAAAAGAATACAACTTACTCGACGCACAGAGCTCACAGGCTGCTGTGCTCCTGCTGCTTAGCCCTCCGCTTCACAACCCGCCGCCGGTACATCACCACAGCAGCCACGGCCAGCAGGAAGCCCAGGCAGTACAGATAGGTGGTCAGGCTGACGTGTGACAGCCTTGCCAGTCTGAATCTGAGCTCCGCTCTGCATGTCGGTGCAAAAGGAAACTCCTCGCAGTAGCTGTCCCCTACATTGCGCCACTCGAATTGGTCAGCTGCCTTTGGCTTGGTTCCCCAGCTCTCCCACAACTCTCGAGTACTGCACAGCCGGCGCTGCCCCATGGCACACATTAGAACTTGTAGATAAGCAGGCCCCACACACAAAACATCAAAATTCCGTGTGTTCAACAAGGGCACATGAAAAGCATACTAAGCTTGATTAGTGAACAGGAAAGCAAATATGGTCCATTGAGTTCAGCAAGCCATGACAACGACTTCATCAAGGTCGCCAGCGAAAGTAGGAAGCACTGCCTCCTGTGCAGGGGCTCTTCTGCCTACAAAACAGGAGGCAAGACCCTCCGGCCAACTCTTTGCATGTCCATGAAAAACTTGACCGTCGTCTCGAAGCAATGCATGAAGGGTAAGGGGGACATGCCTGGCTCGCAGATGGTCTGGAGGGCACTGGCGAATTTGGGGTTCTTGGACTGGTCAACGCGTGCGCCATTCTCTAGCCGGATCCATGTCTCCGCCTCGTGCGCGGCCTGCCCGGCCTTCAGCAGAATCACACGTGCGCCGTGGCCCCATCCAGGAGGCGGCCCGTAGCTGCCGTAACCTGCACGTGCCCGTACACATTAGCATGCCAGGCGGGCTGCTCAATTACATGATGGCAGAGGTCCATTCAACTTGTTGAAGAGCCTCCTACGCCTGCTATGCCGTGTCAGCAGACCATCGTGCCCCTTAGGATGGACAGGCTGACACTCTCAAAGCACTGCAGAGGTTTCGCATACCCTCCATGCAGAGCCTTTGGAGGAGGATATGAAGATAGTTGCCATTGCTGATGGGCTGACATCAGTGTAAGTTATCAGTCCTCCGAATATATGCGTAAGAAATTCTGAACGCTGCGTCCCAATAGCTGCACAGGTGTAAGCATCTCCTGACAGCAACACTGACACCACAGGGAGCCATCCCCACACTAGTGAGGACACTAGCGGAGGATTGCGCACCGGTCTTGTGGCCGTAGGCGAGGCGCATGCCGTCGAGCAGGCCCTCATAGTTGCTGTCATGGTCGTGGCCGCTATGCAGTGCGGTGATGCCCATGGACTTGAGCGCATTGAACAGACCAGTGTCCGACATGGGGCAGTTCACCGGCTCGTGCTTGCTCCCACGCGCCGCGCCCTTGTTCCAGACCTGCATGCCATGAGATTTAGAATAAGTGACTTTATTGCCTCTTCAAATTTTGGTGATGTCAAATTCGTCTGTCCTATTTCCACTGGAGATCTGGTTCAGACTGAGCAGTTCTTGAGCGCCCACAGGGGCCAGCGCCCACAGGGGCCTGCCCCCAAAGTTGCTTCAAGGCCAGTCTAAGATTCTCTGGACAGAAGCATTGGATGGCTCTGTCTACCTATCCGGCCCCCATGGACTTTGCAAGACCCTGAATGGAAGGCTGAGCACTAATCCTGTGCATGCCTGGACTTGGCAGTGCAAAGAAGGTCCTCACCTCCATGAACTCGGGCACAGGCACATGCACAAATGCCAGCGAAGGCACACTGGGCAGCCCTGCCAGCGTCCGGTTCATCCACCATATTGTCGGCCGCTCTACACACCCCCTGCAGATAATCAGCACACCTTTGCTCATCTCATCCTTCCTGTGCAACTGACGATGCACTGTCGGAATTACTTCGACAGGGTGTGGGGCCATCTCTTGCTGTCTTCAGGTGGCATGTGATCTCAGCACAGCCAAGAGAGAAAGACGGGTGCTGTAGGGGCCGGGAGAAGCACTCACGAGCCCCCATACTGCCAGTCACAGCCCCTGCCGCCCGAGTCCAGCATCCAGATGCGCGCGGCTGGGCCCCCGCCCTTGTTTGCTGCAATGTCCAGGTAGTAGTTGGACAGCCCCATCGCCTCTCTGGGCCCCAGCTGAGTCAGCGACCCCTGCTGCAGCCGCATATCCAGCAACACTATCTGCTCGCGAGACAGGTCCGCCTCGTCATCGTGGTTGCCCAAGATGAGGGCGTATGGCACTCCCGCTGCCGCTATCGGCTTCACAAGCTGCCGAAACCTGCAGGCCAGACATGGTTGGCCCTCGGCTCGCTTTCACACGCACGCATGTCAAGGACAACAACATGCGTTATATAGACCTGCTTGCGCTGCTGCATTGCATGGCTTGATGGTCTGGATTTTTCTGCCTGAAAAGCGCACCTCTTCTCAAACCAGCCCACTGTGCCGTCCCAGGCGAATCCGCTGACCATGTCGCCAGAGAGCACTGCCAAGTCTGGCTGCTCATACGACAAGAGGTTGGCAATGACCTGCACGTGAATATGGCAGTCAGACCTGATCCAGCCTAGACACCGGGGAATGTGTTGTTCTGGAAAATGGTCTCAACACCCAGGGCAATCGCGCTACGTGATCTGGAGCACGATCATACGAGAAAATCGACCATTAACTTCAAAATCTTTGTGCCCACCTTATCTGTGTGCTCGTCCGTTTCAGGGAAATGCCCATAATGAAGGTCAGCTAACTGTATGATCTTGAAGTATCCATCCTCGTCAAATTTCAGCCGGGATTTCTTAACGCCCTTTGTGGATTTTGCAAAACATGCTTTGTCAGCTAGCAAGATGAGGCCAATCAGATTGAAAAGGAGGAGCGAGCCCCGTCTAACCATTGCGGATTCAGCCTGCGAGAGGCTAATATTCTACTAGGAGGATTCATATAGGATGTTGGCATTACCAAGCTTAGACATTCAATAGAGATGACCGGATCGCACTTCCACCTTTGAGCAGAAGTGCTTCCACCAAGTGCGTTATTTTTTAGGGCAAGCCAAAAATCCCCCAAGCTCAATAGCCCTACTATACAGCATGGGGATTTATGCAAAATGCAAGAACTTCGGTCCAAGCGTGTACGACGAGAATGGTTTCGATAGACTCGACAGCAGCCCACAAGCAAAGGAATTAAATAGAAAAATTACAGTACGTCGCAGCAGTGGAATATCGGCGCTGAGTAATTGCCTGTTCAAAATTGAGTTTTAGTCGCAAGAACTCTCATCTCAAGTCAGAAGTCAACCTTGGAGACACGACTGACTTCAGGAGATGTCTCCCGATGAAATAATCCGTGAGCTTGTGTTCTAATGCTCAACAATGGGGTCCAGGGGAGCCAAAAACCCCTTTGCATCTGGCTTCAGCTTGGAGCAACCGGTGGAGTCTGGGAGAAACGCAGTCCAGGTGCACCTGGCCCTCCTGCCAGCCACAAAATCGTATATGTCGATGTTTGTTGCAGATATGGAGTTCTATCTGCATTACTTATAGGTTCAGGATTGATTCTAACACCAACTGAGAGCACTAACTTTCAGAAATCCACCTGGATCTGTTCCTACATTTTTCACCCGGTTCAGATTTGCGAGGTTGGACCTGCTTTTGTAGTTTTCCACTGCGAAGGATACTGTAAACTTCGTTATTTCTGCTCTTAAGAGCCAAAGATAGCGTGCTACGGACAAGGTCCAGGCCTTTTTAGGATTGCTTCATCTTTCTGTAACTTTTCTTCACTATTCGCGTCCATGCGACAGGACCTGTTGACAGGGGACGCGTATTATTGCGATGCTGCCCCTGTTGGAGTACCTCCAAACCACGAATTGCCACAAATGGTGTCAGTGCAGCCAGCTAAAGAAAGCCTCAAGGTGTTGTCTAATACCTCGTGTTACATGGATGCGTTGGCAGCCGCTCAAGGAGCAGCTCCGAAGGACGCTCTTGCATTAGCTAAGAACACCACCCTATCCTTGCAGGCTTCTGGAGCAAGTCCATCGGGCGTGCATGAGCCCGGATCGGGAGATTGGCAGCAATCACAAACATCAAAGGGCCCACTTGACCTGCCAAGCACTTCAGGTCTGTTGCTTTAGGTGTGATAGCATTGCTTTGCTGGCAGGAAGTCTCAGTGTTTTAAAGGAAGTGACGAGGTATATCTGGTGGTTGTGTGGTACAGGGGGACAGCCAAGTGCATCAGGGCGACCTGGGGGCAGATATGTAATTGTGGATGGTGTTCCAGAGGCCACTGTAGATGCATGGTTTGCAGAAGCAGACCAGGATGGAGATGGGCGCATCTGCGGTGTAGAGGCCAGAGATTTCTTCCTAAGAACCAACCTCCCAAAGCAAGCTTTGTCGAAGGTGAGCCTCCCGAGTGAGGGGAGCTTTGTTGAACAATGACAGGAGTCTGGCATTTTCCAGTTGCAGCCCTCAGAAGGAATCCAATGTCGTGACAGACACTCCTGCTGTGTGCAGATCTGGAACACAGTCAAGTCTGTGACGAAGGCCAATCATGAGGGGCTATCCAGGGAGCAGTTCAGTGTTGCCCTTCGTTTGGTGGCTTTTGCACAGAGCGAGCCTTATCCCCACCCAGAAGCCATTGCCAAGGCAGCTGATCCCCACAAGTGGCAGGAGTTCAAGGGACAGCCCTTGCCCCCGCCAAAATTGGCACTGCCCAGGTGAGACCAATCACTTGTCTAAAATCTTGTTCACTGGATTCCGACTCGTCTTCAGATTCAACTGAAGTGTTCCTAATGCGATGCAGGCATCAGCAAGATGCTCCACAACTGCCAACAAACACGCCCACAGATCAAGACCCGAGACTTTTCAGTGTTGCACAAATGTCGCCCCTCCCAAGCCCGTTCAGAGGTAGGCTGGTGTCGTGCCGAAGTCCAAATGAACTGTTCTGAAGCACCAGTAGAGGAGGACGGTGAAGCACAACACGGGGATGTCACAGGCATGGATATCAACGACAGCACTCCTTTTCCGGGGCCCACGGGGGGGTCTGGTGGGGGCGCGTCTCCCGTCACACCTGCCCAGGATGGCCTTCAGCTGGCCTCCAGCAATGGGTCCCCTCCGAGACCACCTGCCCACCTGCCGCCACTCGCGCTTGATGTGCGGCTGCCGCCTCTCCACCCCAAACAGGCGGCCCAACTGTGTCTCCTGGCCGTCGGCCATGGCTCGCTGTTCGCAGGTACGCTTTCCCTGACCTGAACATGAGGCGGCTCGCTGAGCAAAGAGCACCGCGCGATGATTACATGGGGTGTCCACACTGGTGAGATGCATCATTGACAAATGATTGATGCTGGGGCAGTGCATTTCGTGTCGTAGTATCTGGGAATGATGAGTTCTGGCATGTGCAGGTCCCACCAGAAGAGGGGGCGTGCTGCAGTGGGGTGATGTAGAGGAAGACATAGGTCGCCCCGACCTGCCGCCCGGTGTTGTCACCCTTCAGGAGAGGTGGCTACCCACCGACGAAGATGCTGACGCAGCTCCTTCCACAGAGGTCCGCTCGCCCTGCCTCTACCCACCTCCCACAGTGCTATTCAAATTTACAGAGCTACGAAATGCAGCTCTTGCAAGTCTACAGATCACGCAAATTCACACCTGATTGCTGTGCATCCTAAAAGACATGCAGCTGCAGCAATTCAAGTGCATGTTCACGTCTGTAATTAACACTGTGATACGCGCAGCAGCTGCCTTTGCTGCCTTGGCTGCCATTGCTTGCTGTATAAATATAGATGTGCTATTTCTGCAGGCTGTCATACCTGAGACAGGCAAAGCAACGTGTCTGCTAGCGGACGAGCTCTCTAATGTGCTCTGGGTGGGCCATGCGGACGGGAGAGTCACAGGGCACAACCTCGGCGATGCACCAGGCACAGCCATCAACTCGCAGCAGCTCTGCTGTTGGCAGGTGCGCGCCGCCCGGTAGCACGCATCACAGATGCTGACGTGATCGTGGAAAATATCGATGTCAGCAGGATAGACCATAGTGCAGGCGTCGAAGTCTGCATGTGCACGTCGTTGGCATGCATGCGCAGCGCTTGTATGTCTCGTTGCGCTCTAGCAAATCCGCGAGAAAGAGGTCCAGAAAGAGGTGGTGATAGGGGCATGCCTCGCTGGGGCAGGCCCACAGGGTGGGGTCAGTAATGGCCCTGTGTCGGACGCCGTGGGGGGAGCTGTGGACGGGGAGCAGCCGGGGGTCGGTGCGCGTGTGGGACATCGCCCACCTGCTGGATGCACCCAGCGAGCCGGGCGAGTTGCCTGCGCGCGAGCTGCGCCGCAACGGCGGTCAGCGGCCCCACGCCGACAGAGTCTCCCACATCATCTGCCCGCCTGGCGGCCAGGTGGACCCCCTACCCTTCTCTGGACAACCTGACATGTCTGGACCCTCTCTTAATACGCTCTGTACTCTCAAGCTATCTAAAAGTCTCTGGACCTGCATCGAGATGGCATGTCTTCAGCCAAAGGTCATCACAATACAAGGATGCAAAATCAATTTGACCATCCAAATGGTGATGCTTTGAGGTAGAAACATCTGGTCTTCATCATATAAACGCGATGAGCTGCACTGGTCCGCAGCAAACACTGTACCATGGTAAGCACCGTTCTCATCATGGCAGGGCCATAAGTGCTGATTGGCTGACAACGCTCTGTCTGCAGGTTGTTTGGACGAGCGGTGAGAGGTCCATCCTGCTGTGGTGCGCCTACACAGGCGCTTACCTGGGCGCGCTGATCAGCAAGGAGGCCGACCCTACGCTGGAGGGAGAGACCGAGCCCACAAGCACAGCCAGCGAGCGAGAGGAGCGAAAATTGTTCATTGATTCTGGCAAGGTGCTGGTCCATTGTCAAAGTTCGTGCACATGCAGATCAGCTTGACAATGCTATTGTGCTAAACCCCTTCAACTAGCGTTCAGTACTGGAAGCCCAGCCATCCAAAATGTATGTTGGCGCAGGGTTTGAAGGCGGATGGCTGTGGGCGTGCGACTGCGCGGCCGCAACGAGTGCAGCGAGAGCACTTGGTGGAGGAGCAGATCTCCTGGGCACTGGCAGCAGAGAAACGCTCTGCGCAATACTTTGAGTCCATTGCCTTTCGTAGCGGGAAGGCCCTGGATAATGCAGGTCGGTTGAGAGATACTTCTCGAGTCATAATCCAGCTGCATGTAAACTAACCCTTGACTGGACCCATGTCAAGCAGGTATCAGCTCAATCAAAACATATGTGTGACAATCCAGGCAAGGCAGCAAGATTCCTGGGGAAGCTCGGGAAGATGGCGCTTGTGCGCAGTGCAGAGAAGGAGGGCCTCACACCCGAAGGCTCTACTACCAGGTATCTCCTTTTCTCCCCATGATCATTACAACGGCCACCTGCCATCTCGCCATTTAAACATTGCACATGACCATCTTGGAAATGTTGCTATAAGACCCTGACGCCCTTGGTGCGTGTTTCAGCACAAGCGGGCGTAGCTATCGCTCAGCGGAGGCGGCTGAGGAGGACGAGGCGGTGTTGGCGCAGCCGCCGGAGCGGCCGGAGAGGGCGCAGGTCGAGAATTCGGTGCACCTGCGCGCGCTTGTGAGCGGGCCGGACGGCCGCGTCTACTTGGGCTTTGCCAGCGGCCACCTCAAATGCTTCAGCGCCCTAGGCCGCTTCATTTTTAAAAAGGCAGGTTCAATTGGAGCCCAGGTTGCTGTGGCACTGTAGGGCCGTAGTGGCAGGAGTGGACCCTGCAAACCAGCAATCCTGCCTGACATATCCTTGGCCCCTCCAGTTGGCGCCCTGGTGCTTTGCTTCAGGAGGGGCGTCACATGCCTGGTCCAGTGGGTTGTCATTTCTGAAGTCGAAAGTTTATTGTGGCGTGCAGGACATGGGTATTTGTGTGAGCTGCCTGGCGGCGGTGGGGCCAAGGTTGTGGGTGGGCCTGGCCGATGGGCGGATCCGCGTGCTGGGGGAGCGGGCGGGGGGACCGGGGGGCGTGGCGGTGGAGGAGGAGTGGCTGGCGCACGAGGCGGGCGTTTTGGCGCTGGTCCCCTCGCGCAGCCGCGTCTTCAGCATGGCGGCTGACGGCAACATCCGCGCCTGGTGCTCCATTCTGCCCTGCCCCGATGAGCAGCTGGCCAGGTCAGCCTCTCAGACCCACCTGCATTCCTTGCTCCTACCTGATGGTGTTATAACAGGCGCACCTGTACAGGCTAGGCAGGGAGACATGTGCTCTCGTCATCGACTGCGGGTTATCTGGGTCAGGAAAGATGCGCCAGTGGCTTGCGACAAGCGAATGAAACATCTTGGGTCCACAACTTCACTCATGGGCATACAGTCTTGGGTCTAACCTAGGCTCCATAGTCCATACTTTGGTGCATGCTTGGAGAAGATAGAAGAGCTGGCATTCAGGGCGAGATCCTCTGCTGTGTGGGGATATCAAGGAGGCATTGGTGTGCAGGCGCGCTTATGCGGACGAGGCAGGGAAGTTGGTGGAGAGGCACATGCTGGAGGTGTTCTGCCTGACCTGGAACGTGAACGAGGCGCGGCCAGAGGTAGGGAACGCGCTGTACCGATGGGTGGTGGACTTGTCTCGGGATGCGGGCCTGCTCGTGGTGGCCCTGCAGGAGATCGAGAGCGGCGGCAGCAGCCTCGCCATGGCCGCTGCCAAGGACGCCCTCCTTGCCCGCCAACAGGTGATGCCACACGACATCCTGGCACAAATAGCCTGCTGGCTATTGTGCCTGACCTATCACCACTTTGAGGCAGATGTGGACCAGCCAAAAGCTGGCCTCCTGTTGGTCGGGGCAGGCCTCAGGGTTGCTGTGGTCACCAGTCTCGCCTGGCCTGGATGGTGGCCTCCGGCTCGGAATTAACGGTCTCAAGTTGCACCCATCATGTGCACTGACTTGAGTGACTCGGATTTGCTCTGAAGCCGCATGCAGTCATGCATGTCATCTTCTGGGCTTGCCAATTATCCGCAATAAATCATGCTCTCCGTTGCCTGGGCATGCGTTTGTTGGGGCTCCTGAGGCTGAAGATAGACTGCTGAGCTTGGTGTGTCACGCAGGAGCGAGGCAATGCAAATGCCCAGGCATGGAACACATTCATGGAGGGCGCCATCGGCAGCGAATGGACCAGACTGGGTCTGCGGCAGCTGTCTGGCATGCTGATACTCGTCTACGTGCGCTCCCAGTACCTGGTGCGTTCTGCTCCTGCTGCTTCATTCGCCCATTCCTGGCCACACCGAACAAGTCTTCTTCCAGGTGTGGGTGCACGTTGGAATGAAGCAATTGCATTCAGGCATGGGTGCACGTTGGAATGAAGCCATTGCATTCAAAGCAACTTCACCTCACATGCCTCCAAAGGGACTGTGGATTTGCTGCATCACTTTGAAATGTTGCGGTGCAGCAACCCAGAGTCCCTTTGCCAGCCAGGTGAGGTGAAATTGCTTCGACCATGAGTCAATGGGCTATTGTTCTGAGAAGCTGGGAGGCCTTTCGTGTACAATGTATGGCACAGTGAGGAAGAATGTGGAGAACAGACTTTTGGTAGTACTTGGGAATGGAAGAGCCTCAATGCAGTGCTTGATTCCACATGATCTGCAGTGGGTTCATTCGGCAATGGCAAAATGATCTCCTCCCACTGAGATGAAGTTGTATGTCAGGAGCACATCGGTGAGGTGAGCACGGCCAGCGTGGCGTGTGGCGTGCTGGGCATGGGCGGCAACAAGGGCGCTGTCGCCGTCTCCTTCTCCCTGTACCGCCGCCGCATCGCCTTCGTCTGCTCCCACTTTGCTGCACACCAGGTGCCTCCCCCATAGCACAAGCTCACACCCTCCCACTCCCCAGGTGCTGGTGCAATGGTGCTGTGTGCATGTAGCTGCTTTTGTCTGAGATGCGTACTTCCTGCACAAATTAAATACAGTTGGAGCCTTATGCAATCTCACAGCCTTCCTCTTCATGCCTGCAAACACTTGGCTGAATGCATTCCTCCCTGATGGTTGGACATTGCTCACTATATCAAGTTGCTCTGGGAAATATCTAGCACCAGTGAGGGATACAGAACAGCACTCGAAGTGGCGACTGAGGGGCACACATGAGGGGCACACATGACGGCGGACCAGGTGGCAGTTAGTCTGGACGCGAGTTTGTTGTGCTGCCTGCAGAACATGGTGGAGGCGAGGAATGCAAACTACGCGACAATCCTGCGGCACTTGTCCTTCGCAAAACGAGGGGCGCCCAACGTGGAGCTGGAGGGAGAGGGCCAGGGCTCTGGCAGGTCTGAGAAGCAGCACGTCTCCGCCGACACCTATGACAACGGCTCCGACTCTGACACCGAGGCGCCAGAGCCCAGGCTGCTGAGGGTGAGGCTCTCGATCTGCGCACTTGTGGCACACCCTGTAATGCAATCTGCTTCTGGCACCAGTAGCTCATTGGGCTGGTGTGCTTCACACTTCCTGTGCATACAGTTCCTTTGGACTTTCTGGAATATGTTTAGTCTATGCTTTGATGTAATAGGACCTCAAGTAAAGCAAACTTTTGAAATGTTCAGGGGCAAGGGCTGAAGGAGGTGGACATGCTGGTCTGGCTGGGAGACCTCAACTACCGCATCGACAGCACCTACGAGCATGCAAAGGAACTGGCTCACCGCAACCAGCTGGCGGAGCTGCTGGCAAAGGTGCAGTCAGTTTTCCAAGGCCCCACTGTCCTTTTGCTAAGAGAAAAGCGTCTGGTCTTCAGCAGCAACTCAATGAAAGTCTCCTAGCGAGCCCTGTGCCCCTCTCTGGCTGGTCTGCAAATGCTGCATGTGCACTGGAAATGGTGGTTTTTGTTAAGCATTGGACGATGCATTGCTTGGGTCATTCAAAGGGGGAAAATGGATATCTTGGGACAAGAAGCTGGAGGCATGCAGCTTGATTTGGCGGTGTTGCGGTGCATGCAAAACCAGCTGATGTGCTCAAGTGACAAGAATGCTGGAAGCATGTAGTCTAATTTGGCGGTGCTTTGCTGCATGCAGGACCAGCTGCGCAACGAGATGGCTGCCGGGCGCACGTTTGCGACGCTGCAGGAGGCGCCCATCACGTTCCGGCCGACCTACAAGTTCAACAAGGTGGAGCCGTTCGACTACGACAGCAGCGAGAAGCGCCGCGTGCCCGCCTGGACCGATCGCATCCTCTTCCGCGGCACCCAAATACGCAACACCGCCCACACCGTGCGCACCAGCACCTATGCCGCTCACAACCCAGTACGCAATGTTCATGTGGACATATGCAAGCATGGGTTTAGGGTAAATGGTTACCTAAACCCTAAACCATATTTGGATATTCTATTTAAAACCCTAAATATTATATATATACCGTACTGGTCACTGAATACCCCGCAGGAAATAATTATTTTTAGAGGTTGCGCGGTCGTTTTTATTATTTTCTGGAGTGCGCGAACCGTCCTGCGCGGAGGTTTATTAATACATTTTTTGGAAATTCTCGGAAATCCTTAGTGAAAAAAACAAAAAATCGTCGCTGCGCGGCCGAAAAATATTATTTTGACGGCTGCGCGGACACCTGCGCGAACCTGTTTAATAATCCGAATTTGCACGGCTGCGGGGTATTTAGTGACCAGTACGGTATATATATATATATATATATATAAACCCTAAATAAAACATATATGTGTTGAGGCCAAATGTTTTTAGAATGACGGCTAGGCAATCATACACTTGCGTCCTGATTCCCTCTTGCCGATCCCTGTCTTGTTCATTTCCCTGGCATTGGTGTCACCATCTCTTGTCGCATCCTCCCTGTTGCGATGACTGCACCATGCGCGCCTGGAATATTCAGGTGCAGGGCAGGATTAGGCTGCTTTTGCACATGGATTGAGATTTGGGAAACTGGCTTACATGGTGCGATGCCCGACCCAGCAGGATGGGAGTTTGCATGGTGGCGCGTCATTCAGGGGCCTCGACTCGGCCGCCATTGCGGCGGCGGTGCCGGAATCAGCCGGCCCGCTGCTCGCTCTGGAAAGCGATGACGACCGGCCCCTTGCTGGTGAGTCGCTGACCTCCTATCGTTGCAGCCTGATAGCTCCTTGCGTAGAATGCCTCGGAGCAGTTCTGGCCTGACATAGTTTACGACATGAAAGTCTTCCTGACAGCGCTGTGATAGTTCTGAGGTGAGGACAGCTCAAGAGCTCAATGACACTCATGCCGGCCCTTGCCCGCCATGTCGCCGTATGTCCAAATGTGGGCTCTTGCAGCCAACATATGTATAGCGGTTGAACACCGGTGTCTCAGGGTCACGTAGGCACAGGTCAGGCAGGACCATGCTTCCACAGTGTTGTTATCATCGGTGACTCCATCAAGAAGGAGCTGCTGCTCTTGCACTAGCTGTGGCAGCTTGGTCGTGTCTAACCTGTGCCTAACGCTGCCGCTCATCAGGCTTTGGTGCATTCCTTTCACAGGGAAAGGAGGGCGCTGCCACAATGTAGAAGAGCACCGCCTCCAAAACGAGGCAATGGGTTTTTGCACTGTCTGACAGAGGCTCCTCGGCTTGCTGTGCAGAGGTGGCCTCTGTGCTGAAGGATGGGGGCCCGCCGGGGCGGCTGCGTGAGCGCGCGGTGAGTGGTGCGGAGGTCACGGTGACCTCCAAGATGTACAGCGCGTGCATGGACGTGGTGGACTCCGACCACAAGCCCGTCTGCGCGCTGCTGTCCGCTGTGCTGCCTGTTCTGGCGCCCTCCAAGGC
The DNA here is from genome assembly GCA_020887355.1 of Coccomyxa sp. Obi. Lineage (NCBI taxonomy): Eukaryota > Viridiplantae > Chlorophyta > Trebouxiophyceae > Coccomyxaceae > Coccomyxa > Coccomyxa sp. Obi. The sequence continues at coordinate 907,969 of AP025000.1, forward strand.
CAGGAAAGTGGCCGCGCGCCTCATCAAGCAAGTCTTTGCGGCCAGCGCGCCGGCCGCGCCAGGCCTCACTGTCTCCCCCGCCGCCCTCAAGCTGCACCAGGTGTGCCCACAGGTCAACGTTGAAAGTCTTATTCTTGTAGCTCCATCTAGTGGGCTTTGAGCTCAGTCAAGAAGATTGTACTTTTGAAGCCATGAAGAAGGTGGACTTCCAGTTCCAGGCTAAATGATTTTGGTGGTGCATTAACACCGAGATACGATCATTGTCCCAATGTCTGCAGCGCGTTGCTCCTCAATTTTATCTTAGCACAAAAGGCAGCAGCCGTCCCCCTCTACATCTCATCCTCACGTGGCCCTTCATGACTGATCCGCCATGTCGGGCCTCTATGGGGCTCGCATCCCCGGCGAGACACTGCACGCTGACATGAAAGCAACGTGGGGCCAGAGTCTGCGGAAGGGGAGCGGCCAAATTGGGCTGATGAGCCCCAAAGTCAGTGATCTCCACAGGGGGTCTGCTCTCTTTCTGGATGGGCTGACCGTGCTGCTGCGGACGGGCAGGAACTAATTCTCAAACACTTTGCTCAATACCCCTCAACTAGGAATTTTCAATATGAATCCTAATCCCACCATTGCATTCAAGAAGAAAGTTTTTGAACTGTAAAGGCCCCTTCACCCTGAACCCTAATCCCCAAACGCTGTAACCCTAAGTGAAGCGTTTGAGAAAACCTTTTCCGGGCTGCAGACGGAGCAGCCGAGCGGGCGAGTGCAGCTGACGAGCACCAGCACAGCCTGGACGGCGTTCCACATTGGGCAGGCCTCCCCGGACAGCGCGGCCGAGGGTGCCCTCCCCAAGTGGCTCGATGTCCACCCCATCAGCGGCTTCCTCCCCCCTGAGGTATGCCATTTGAACCTGCCCACCTGCACCACGTGCACCTCCAGCATAACAATATGATACACTGAACCCCAACTTTCCTGCTTCACACCATATCTTTACCGTGACAGACTGTAGCCACAAGAAGAGCCACATATCTAGTGAGAGTCATGAGCAGCAAAATGCCAATTGTGAATGCATTTATGTACAGATTGCACTCCTGTTGGTGCGTAGAGGAACCTTGTTCGGCCCAGCTGTGTCATTGTGCGCACCCAGCGCTAGCAACTTTTGGGGATGTAGTCTTTGCAAGAGTGGAATGAAGTGTATGCTGCACGATGCACAGGGACACGTGGATGTCGTGGTGTCAGTGGCCATCAGCGAGCATCTGTATACCACAAAGGTGTTTGAGGTGGAGTTGCTGGTGTATGTGGAGAGCGGCCTGGGCGCAGGCCTGGGGCGATACGACCGGCACAGCAGGACAAATTCGTCCTTCCGCGTCAAGTGCCTGACTGCAGCAGGTCCAAGATACACATCAGAGTAGCCTAGTGCCTGAGAGGCACCGACTACAGCAAGTAGCAGTACTGGTGCTGGTCTTGATAAGCGGCTTTCACAACGTTCACATTTGAGTGGAGGCAGAACTGTGGCCACTGGCAATGGTTTGCGCATTGCATGAACACGCATGATCTGAACTGAATATCAATTTCCATGGGGCTGAAGATGTGCCTATTGGCATGCATGATCACCATGATGGGCATTGCTAGCCTAGGGCTTCCGGTACATGTGTTGTGTAATAGCTTGAAGGGGACAATTGAATGGAGAGGCAACGTGATGCAAACTGGGTCAGTGCGTACTGTGAAGGTGTGAAGAACGAGGTGCCACCGTACATTTGCATCTTGTGAACAGCCCATCTGCAACTGTGGAGTTCAAACTTGCACATGGGCTGCCCAATCACGTGGCCTCCAATCATGTTTCGGCCGAAAACAGCTTCGAGGCAGAGCTTCTCGAGCGCAAAATGGCCGAAGTAGTGACGGCTGGATTCTCCGGTTCGGCTCCGCCCCATACGTAAAGGCCCCTTTCTCCGGAAAAGCCTTGTAATATTCGAAGCATCTATCCATTCCACGGACTTACTATTGGACTGCTCGTTCCCACCACAGTGAGCCGAGAGCGCTCTGGAAGTGCTTTCCTGGTTGAAATTATTGCGGACATCGGTAAGCTTCTCGTGGATCCCGTACTGCCAGTGATTGTGTCCGCACTGAGGTCGTGTTGGGGCGCACATCTTGGAGAGGGTCAGGAACAGCTACTTTTCGACACCAGTGCATGTAACTCGTGCAGGCCACATACCTCAGACTTCAGAGCCGCGATCCCCGAGGCTTATCCTTATATTATTTTTTTACCACAGGTTCGGAAGGTTTCGGTGGCATCGAGGCATCATGCAGTGCCTTTTGGCTAGTCCATTCCTTCAAGTGAGATACCATGCCGCCACCGAGCGGAGCACAGTGCTTCCAAGTGAGTTAACCCCCGTCACCACAATCGATGAATGTCTTACTGAACAGTGGTCAGTCGTTGCCGTTTTGCTGCGCTTTCCGATCTTTTCACTTTTGACCGTAAGGTTTGGAGCATGAGCCACCGATGGCCAGCGGATTTTCCCCAGCACTTTGATTGTCACAGTACCTTGATACGAAGATCTCAGATGCTATTGCAGCATGAAAGAGAGTATTCATGAGCGGATTGTTCTTATCCACGAATCTGACATCTGCGATCTGCTTTGCAGAGTCCCAGGCGTTGGTGGGGCGGCCACTGCACCTCTCGCAAAGCAGGCAAAATATCCTCAGGAACCAAACATTAGGTATGCAGCGCAGCTTAAAAATTGTCGGCATCTCTGGTATGTGCTTTGGAGGGATCCAACTAAGATTAAATATGGAATGCTGTCCTGCAGGCCTGGACCGAGTTAGGGCATCCAGCAGATTCGTTGTGAACGCTGTTAAAGCTGAGGTGGACACATCAAAGAGCCCCAAATCTCAGGGCTTCACGATGCCAGGTGCGTGCAGCAGGCCTCTCTGCTTTGTTGAACCGTCTATCCCTTTGCTGAGCACATGCTGTTCCTGCTACGGTTGAACAAGTTATGAAATTATGAGTGCACCAATATTCGAACTGGTGTGAGACTGCAGACATGGCTATATGATATGGCTATCTGCGCAGTGCATCACGCGGGTAATGTGAAACGCTGCAGGGGAGTTTGAGCCGCATGAGGGCTGCTGGATGGGCTGGCCGGAGAGCGATGACTCCAGGTACCTCTGGCGTGAGGGCGGAGAACCGGCGCGCCAGGCGTACGCCAATGTGGCTAAGGCCATCTCACAGTTTGAGCCCCTGTACATGCTGGCCAACCCTGGCGAGGCGGCGGCGAACGCGCGCAAAGCATTTGCGGATGCGCCCAATGTCACCGTTCTGGAGGTGCCCATCAACGATGGCTGGACGCGCGATTGGGGCCCATCTGTAAGCCCCACCTCCCAGACATGGAGGTTCTTGCTGCATTGTTGTCAGTGCTCTGTGACCATGGCCTTCTGCCCCTGTCGCGCTAGGCATGCCTCTTGTGGACTGAAGGGCATGCCCTGTGCTGCTTGTCCAGTTTCTGGTATAAGCCAATGGAAAGCATGCATGTCACTGCCCAAACACTGACTGTGTACTGAAGTGCACGTCCTGTGCTGGGTTGTTCTTGTTTTTGCATGAGCCAATGGGATTCATGAATGTTCTAGTCCAAACACTGACAAGGCACTGGAGAGCTATGCCCAGTGTGGGGCATCAGCAGCCTCAGCAGCTGCCCCCATGTAGAAAGCAAACAGCGTTTCCAGAACTCTTGCTGCTATGAGCGCTGATGTGGCAGCGACGGGGGCGCAGTGCGTGGCGCGTGAGGTGGATGGGAAGCGGCAGGTGGCGGGCGTGCACTGGGACTATGATTGCTATGGCGCGCCCGGCAAGATTGCGGCCGGGCGGCCCGCCATGATGCCCAACTGGGACAAGGACTTTGAGGCCGGCCGCACCTTGCTCACCATGAACGGCCTGCCTGTGTTCGAGGTCAGCGCACGCACTCTACTGCAACACGTCATACCTGTCAGCTCATGCATTTTCAGCTTTTCAAGCATGCATCCTCTGGTTGATTCTTGCAAACACACCGCGTAGTAGCAGTTCTGTCATACCGTGCGAGGCACCGCTTCGCCATGCATTTTTTGGAACACTGTCGTACATCAATGTAATGAGTTTACTGGGTAAGAATCAAGCCTTGATGCATAGTGCTGCGCGGCCTGAACCGAATGGCTGGCCTGCGTTGTGGCAGGCACCTATCCACTTGGAGGGCGGGTCCATTCACAGCGATGGCCAGGGAACGCTGGTGGTGACCGAGGAGTGCCTGCTGGACCCCAGCCGCAACCCCCACCTCGACAAGGCAGGCATTGAAAACGTGCGCTCCCACCTAGTCTGGATTATTGCCACTTTGTGCCCTCTTGTGCGCACTTGCATCTATTGATGCCGGTCATGGGTGCGACTGCGTGCTCCTGAGGAACAGCTCATGTCTCTGGCAAGCATTGCAGGGTTAGGACAGGAACTAAGACATCCTGAGATACCTGGTCACAAGTCAGTCATTCAGCCAGTCGGTTATATCTTTTCCAGCCATCTAGGGCTGATCAGATGTCTGACTCTTATCGTCAGAGTCAATACCCAGCATCACATCCATACATTCACAGAGAAACTGTGAATGTATGGAGTCCATCCGGCGGCTGCAAGCTCAAGCTGTGGACATCTGAGGGGGTGCCACTGTGAGCGCAGGTACTGAAGGAGTACCTGGGCCTGGAGAAGGTGATCTGGCTGTGGCGCGGCATGGAGGGTGACACCGAGGTGGTCAATGGCCATGTGGACAACATGTGCTGCTTCATCCGTCCGGGAGTTGTTGCCCTCGCATGGTGCGACAACGAGGACGACCCCCAGGTGCACATCGCCCCTCCCTCGCCTGAGCCATAGCTGCATGCGCACATGTTGGCTGTGCGTATTTCCCACATGACATGACTAGCATTTGTGGACCTCGGGATCGGGCCTGTATGGTTGCGTTTGCGCCAACGTGTGTGACGCTTGGTGCAGCTGGTTTCGGTGCTGTGCCATGAGGTAGGAAGGAAGGAAGGGCAGTTTTGGGTGCAAGGATGAGAGTGTTGAAGGGATGGTCGCTGTTGCGCAGCATGAGGTGGGCGTGAGGAATCTGGAGATCCTGAACAGCACCACGGACGCAAAGGGGCGCAAGCTGGAGGTGGTCAAGGTGCACTGCCCGCCGCCGCTCTTTCGCACCTACAAGGAAGCCGCCGGAGTCGACGTGCGCCCCCTGTCTCCCTCCCTCAATACATGCCTTCCAGGAGGGTCGATGGGATCCGCCCAGTCCCTCCCTCAATGCATGCGTTCCAGGAGCGCCGGCCGGAAACAATAAAGGGAAGCCTTCACTGATGCATGCTTGCGCAGCTGCCTCCACGGCCCTGCAAGAAGCATGCCGCAAATTTGGCCCAGCACCTCGAGGGATGCGGTCGGCCAGTAGCGTGCTCCTACTGAGCGCAGTCCCTGTGCATCCTCCGCGCACATGGTGTGCAGACTGTCAAATTAGCGACAGCGTCACAAAGGGTGGGTGTGGTAGCACCTTTTCGAAAGCGCGACAGAGCAATCTTAGTCAAGCACTCAGGTATGTTGGTGCTGGTGCATGCAGCCGGAGCACATCACGAAGGGGTACTGCCCACGGCTGCCGGGCGTGCGCATGCCGGCCACATACATCAACCACTACTGCGCCAACGGCGGCGTGGTCGTGCCGCAGTTCGGCGGCGCAGCTGCCGAGATGGACGCGCGCGCCATCGAGACGCTGCAGGAAGCATATGGCCCCGGCTACAAAGTGGTCGGCGTCCGCTCGCGGGAAGTACTCCTGAATGCCGGCAACATCCACTGCATCACCCAGCAGTGGGTCAAGGCCGGCTGAGCAGGAAGGCATGTAAGGGAAGTACATACGGTATTGACTGACTTGGATGAGACAGGGGATTTGTTTGTTGCCCTAGAAGTCCCCAGCAAAGAGGCGACTGGGACTGCTCTATTTTGTGACTGCACCGATGCTTTGGCGGAGGGGCCTGCTGTGTAAGATTGCAGCACAGCTGAGGCCCTTACTTCGTGTTTTTGGTAGATAAGAGGCAGATGATCCATGGACACAGCAGAGACAACAAATAGGCGGTAAGGCAACACCTTCTCACATGCTGAGGCAAGGAGGAATGTCCAGCACTGCGCTCTGAGGGCATTTGAACTAGCTCTCAGTGGTACAGATGCGGTTCTGTGAGCAGCACAGGGAGTGGACCATATGTGATAGGCGGCAGACCTCGAGCTCACGCGGCTGTATGACTGCATCTTTCTCTTGGAAGTGCCTCGTAGCAACTTGGTCTTAAGCATTGATGACCGGCACATGCTGGTTGCAACTCAAGTGTCCTGCTCATCCTCTTTCCATGATAGGCATTTGGCACATGTGTGTGGAGTCGCGACTTATTTCTTTCGGAGGGAGGCTTTGATAAACATGTTGCAACCAATTGGCTGCGAAGGACTACTAAAATCTGCCCATCATTTGCTTGATCGTGATCATGACTAGTGGTTACAACTGTTTGCAATCTCGAAGCTGCAATATTTGCATGCACTGAAAGATTTGTGTCTGTGCATGTTCACGACGTGCATGAACTTCATGTACTGTACTAGTGCCTGTATATGGAAGCCTGGGCCAAGTGACCGAATGTGGGCCCGCATGATTATGCTGGAAGGCGCTCTTATACAGTATTCATGTGTTCCTCGGCCCTGCAGCTGTTGCAGGCATCTGCAAAGTCATCCTGGACCAGGATTCCTGGTGCCAGCAGATATTATGATCTGCCCATCTCGCGTCCAAGGAAGAAACTCGGCTTCTCCCACATGGAAGTGGGACACATTATGGACGCTATCAACCCAAAATTCTACAGATACTTGACCACATAATTGGTAGCGTTGAAACAGAAACAGACAAGTACTGTTTTGCATCTGGTCCCGTCACAGCATGAAAGGACCAGACATGTAGGACGCTGACTGCTGACTGCTATGGGATCTGGGGGCCAGAAGCTTAGGCTGCTCGCCTTTCATGGCTTTCGGTGAGATTATCATCCTGAACATTGCATGCGATGCTACCAGAGAACTGATGTGCAAGAATGTTCAGGGTGGCACTCCCTGAAGGCTGTTTTGTGATCTGTCCTGCTTAAGGACGAGCGGGACAATCTTCGCGCAGCAGATGGAGATTTCTAGATTGAGCAAGAATTTGGAGGACCTCATAGACATCGTGAGGCCCCCGACATTATTGAGGACTTGCTTTTCAACTTAGTCTTAGGGCAGGGCTTACAGCCCTTTCTGGTTTTGGGCGCAGGTATACCTTGACGCTCCAAATGTCGCCAGTGGCCCTATCCCCGCAGATGTGCCATCGGACATCTTCAAAGGGCCTTATTATGAGTGGTGGAATGCAGAACAGGTGCAACACAATCACAGTTTGCAGGGGACCCTCACATGCTGCTCTAGTAGAGCAGCTCTACACTTAATCTGTTGCAAAAGTGATGTGGCTGCTCCCAGCGCATGCTGTTTGTCACAGGATCCAACGACCAAAGAGATCCTGAGATACAAGGGGTGGGATGAGACACTGGCCTTCGTCAAGGACTACATAAGACTCCATGGCCCCTTTGATGGATTCTTGGCGTTCTCACAGGCAAGTGATTGACACAGTACAGTTTCCAATTGCTCTTACAAATACCCAATCCACCTGCTGCATTTTTGCAGCATTTTGAACACCTCACTTGTGTCTTCAGGGCACAATTTTGGCGTCTCTTCTGCTGGCCATGAAGCAGCAGGGTCTCATCCTGCAGGTACACAGACCTTTTGTTTGTGGTGACAACATACATGTGAGCAGAATGCCATGTGACTTTCACCTGGGATATTTGTGGCTGTGCGGTGCAGCACCCTTGTGCACCACGGTTTGCGCTGTGCTTTGGCGGAGTCATTGCAGCCCCTGTCATGCAGCACTTCTATCATGCCACCAAGATTCAGGCCCACTCTCTGCACTGCATTGGCGACAAGGACTTTGTGAAGAAGGTAATCGAGGGTCCTCACCTGAGAGCTCCTGTGCCTGTGCAGAGCCATCCGCCGCTCAAGTGCATTGTTTGCATTGCTGGCATAAGGCCTGGAACCTCTGTAGCAGACACAATCCTTGCCAGGAGGCTTCCGACTCCTTCCTTGCACATCATTGGCGATAAAGACTATGTGAACAAGGTAGCTTTGGTTCTGCTCGGGGTCCCATCAGGCTGCAGGGCATCTTTGCTTTTCAGTGCTTTGCCTAATCAAGAGTCTTTCCGAAACAGTGGATCCTTACGAAAGACTTTTTTGTAAGGATATCCACTGTAGTACTTATTTATCTCAGTCTTGTCTGTAAATATTCCTCAGCATGCACATGTATCATTGACTGGTCCTCCCTATTTGCTGCGTGCAGTGGTCGCACAAGCTGATGGACACCTTTGAGAATCCTGTGCTCATAACTCATCCTCGCGGCCATGTGGTTCCTGCGCTGGAGGGTGAAAGCCTGGAGAAGCTGCGCAGCTTCTTGATGGCTCGCCAGCAGGAAAGTGCGCTGTAGCTCATAGCTGTTAGTAAGCACTGCATCAGTTCTGATTGTGAAGTATTGTTGTATCTAATTTGATCCTCCCTCATGTGGGGTTGCCGCTAAATCGCGGATTTGTAATCGGTTGTAGAGTTTCTGCATAGATGTGACGGTCCATTTTAAAATTTTGCTCACAATTCTGTCATTCCAAAACATGACAGACATCAAGACATTCAAGGATTTTTGGAGCCACAACGTACACCCAGCCCTCAACTTCTAGCGGTCCATGCATTGTTTATAAGATCACAAAATACAGGACAATCAAGGGCGAGCGAGTGCCAGCAAGAGGAGGGGCTGCCTCGCACAACAAGCATCAGGAATGCCACATTTATTAAGTTGTCAGGGCAGGTCTCGTCTGAGCATGAGCGTGCGGCCCCGGCCCTCAATCCCCTCCAGGCAGTGCCCGCGGTAATGCGCTGTGTTGGAGCTCTCCTCCTTGTCCACCCGGAAGCCCAGGCTCTCGTAGAACATGCGCGCCCTGTCATTCACCCACAAGATGTGCACGAACAGAGCCTCCGTCCCTGCATGCATCATTGGACATCAGTTGCATCACTCAATCCAAGCCCCCGCTAATCAGCACATGTGAAAGTTGCAGGAGGTCATGCCATAGTGAGGAAACAGTAGGGTTGGTGTGCTGACGTACTCCACTGATTTGCCAGATCCACAGCGCTGTGAATCAGCTCACGCCCCACGCCCTGCCTCTGAGCAGCCTTTGCTACGCAGACATTCGCCAGATATGCGGGGTTGCTGCAGTCTCCTGCATGCCGAGACAGAAATTGAGGACACCAGCTCAGCGGTGTTTCAAACACGTGCCCAAGATCAACACTGAGCAAGGCACCGCCAGAAACCTTGCCTCTCACAAAAGGCGAGCATCTGCTCTCTGGCCCAGGCAGCGTCACTTCTGAAGAAAGCACATGAGCAGAGGTGGCAGCGCACCTATGAGCACCTCCCCGGGCATGGCTCGGATTGCATACAGGTCCAGCGTGCCCAGCAGAGCCTCATCGCCAATGATCTGGAGGCTCGACGCATCCTGAACATCCTGCGCATGGAAGCTTGTGAAGGGGACTCTCTGCTGCAAGGGAACTGATCAGAGTGAGCTTGGTTGGCCAGCCACATGCAGCACCACGGACAAATGCCATCGAAGTGGAGGTGCATGATCCTACCTGCATGCTCTCAGCAGGACAGACTGCCACCAAGCAAGCGCTCTTTTGATTAGGCTGGCCTGCTTCCCTCAGGTCTCGCTGCTCCTTCAGAGCCTCGAACTCCTCATCTCCCTTCATGATCTGGTGTATCTGGCAGGTCAAGGGGTACTGTCAAGCACTGTTGAAAGGTTGACAACTTGTCAGTGGAAGTGATTTTGGACGAAGTTGAGGTGCAGTGAGATTGCACCTTGCCAGCGAAGCTCCGCTCGGGAGGATATGTGTAGAAGGACTCTGCTCTGAGGGTTGCAGACGCTCTGAGCTCTGCATCCGACTCCGCCGGCCTGTTGCACATCATTGACTTCGAGTGATATGGGATGGGGTCTCTGAAGATGGGTAGAGAGAGAGCGAGATAGAGAGACACACAGGGAGGAGCTGTGAGGATCACGGATTACATGCAGTACGTTCGTCCATGACGTGTACTTTGATAATCGAAGTGCTTACCTGATAGTGAAGCTTTTGACTTTTGAGTTTCCCCTCAACTGCGCAATCTGAGCCTTGCAAAAACAGTGTCGATTTCGCAGCGTGGAAGGCGGAGTGACTCGCAGCAAGATCCCTCGCCTGTGGAGAATACAAAATCATACATGTGAGCAACAGTGGAACGTCTGGCAATAGTGGTGGCATGCATTTCTGGTGGCCCAGATAGAATTGCAGAGAGTGATCCTAGCTAGTACTGTCCTGCCACATTGATCGTGACAGATCATTGAAGTACCTTTGCAGCGGCTTGGCTAGAGAATTCATTTGATGATCTGCTACTCGAAACACTTCTGTATTGTGCTAGCAGCGAAGTTTGAATAAGGCCATGCACATTGTGAGATCCCTGGAGCGAGCTAGCACATTGTCGGGAAAACGCAGGGTTCTCTATAGGGCCAAGTGCACATGCACACGATTGTCGCAGTGAGGACGTGCCTCGTCAAATTAAACTTCACAGCATCTGTCAGGCAGCTTTCCATCCATGAATTGGTGAGCATCCTATTCTGGCTGGGTTGTGATAAGTGGTGAGCTGGACTATGAGATGAGTTGAGTTGGATGACAGCAAGTGCAGCAGGCGTGTGACCGACACAATAGAGCCAGGACGGATGTGACTCACATCATGTGAGCATCAATACCAGTCACTGGCTAAGGCTCTCAACCCTGAGCCGTCAGGTCTACCTGCGAATGAGATAGAACTTCTCGCGCCAATGGACTGTCAGACGAGCATCATGCATGCACACGAGCTGCTTTGCACAGCCTGAATTCATGAATTTGAAGCTAGGAGCCATGCATGTGCTTAAGCAGCCCTGCTTCACCGGTGGTCACGTTCACTGCAACATGTGAAGGATGGAACAGAGCGTTCAGCTTGCAATGATGGCATGTTACAACTCGGGAGCATGATGGGGAGCACTACCGGACGGCATCCAATGGGCTGCACAACGTGTGCACGACCTACCAAAAAACAAGCACAACCGGGAAAACAACACTTCTATCAAATTAAGAGCCTGACATAAACACAACAACTATCTACATGAATGGGAAACTCAATGTCAATGCCACTTGCAATACTCCAAGCTCGATGCGGACACCAGCTCAGAGCCATAGTCTCCCCAAGGAAAGGGAATCCTCCGGGCAAGAATTTCACAAAATGCTCATCAAATAATTACTTGGGGTCTGCATGTGCCCCACCCGCCATTTTCCAGCACAGCAGGAAATTGCAGTGGGCTCTTGCAGCTGCAAACGCAATGGGTGTCTAAAACCCCTTCCGCCTTCAAAACACTTCATTTGCGGCCGCCAAGTGAGGCGTGCTGGCGAGGCCAGCTTAACCCTGTCCGGGGTACACAGTGCCACCGGGGGCGATGTAGACACCGAAGGCCTGGGCCAGGTTGCTGGAGTTTGTGGCGTAGCCACCGGTGGCGAAGGAAGCCCTGCAATAGCCAAGTCAGCTCTCAACCCCGCGCTGTCACCTCCAAACACTGCATAAGCTGGATTCCTAATGCACCAGGCTCCACATGTTGCCGATAGCTAGCCCATGCAGAGGCATGACTCATCTGTCTTGATTCAGGGACACAATGACCACCCATCCAGCAACATGGAACTGTAATCTAAGCTGGCAGCTACACAGTGCAAAGGAGCATTTCTCACACCTATGTCTCTCCCTTTTCATTGAGACCCCTCACAGAGTTGCCAGTGCGGCGGGGATGTGAGATACTTTCTGAGCAGGCTTGGGCTACTGCGTGATTCAGAACGGGTTGCCAATTCCACAGGTGCTGAATTGACTGAAATGCCAAAAATGGCAGCCAAGTGTGAGTTGAGCGAGGAGCGCACTTGCGGTCGGTGTAGTAGACGGAGACGGCTGGGGAGCCAACAGTCTGGGTGTAGTCAAACTTCAGGGCCACGTTGGGAACAACACCCACGGGGGTCTGCAAACACCACACATGCAGCCTCAATTGAGCGCAGCGCTGGGAATAGATGTGTGATGCAACAGCTCTTCTCTGTCAAAGAGTGGGAGCAGGGCTTGCTTAGCAGCACACCAATAAATGCCGCACTGTTGTTCACACAAGACTGGAACAAGTCCTGCCGCTATGAGAAAAACCACACTTACGAGAGGGTTGGGACATGTTTCAGGGGAACTGGTTGTTGTCAAGAGACTATGTTCCCCTGTCAGGGCTACATATGCCTGCGGCAGGGCAGGCCCACAAGGGTGATCAGACCAGCACAGAGGTGATTCACACCTTGGTGGACACAATGGCGGTGGTGGCAGAGCCGTCAGCGCTGACAAAGCCGGAGGCGCTGAAGACGGAGTTGGGGGCGGTGGTCGCGGTCTGGTCCTGGGGCAGGATGGCAGAGGCGCCCACAAACTTGAAGGTCGTGCCGGAGACGGCCAGGCTCTTCAGCCAGGGCTGCGCCTCCTCGCCGAAGATGAAGGTGTAGTCGCCAAGGTCGGATCCTGGTGCCTGCTTGATCCTGCAAGACAAAGCAATCAAGCCATCGCACCCTGAGAGCCAGACTTGTGACATTGCTGTTCCTCCCCTTGAATGTAGAGTTGCAGAGTGGAAGCCTTGCCCTGAGCATGGCAATGCCTGGTTGTACGCACACATCCGGCAATAATTGCGCCCTTGCTGTGTTGCAACATCCTGCTGAAGTATCTCTGCCAGCAGAAGTGGGCCGGGGACATATGCATTGCTACCAAGTATAACTACATGCAATCTGACACAGCAAGGAAGTTGGTGCTGGAGGAGTCATGCAGGGGAGCGAGATCGCACTGGCCAAGGAAGGCCATGGTGTTCTTTTTCTGGGTGATGGGGACGATTGTGTTCACAAACTCGGTGGAGTATGTGGCGGGCTTGTTGTACACAGGCACGCCGGCAGGCTGAGGGGTCTGCAGCAGCTTGCGGCCCTGCCATAGCACCCGCCCGGAAATCAGTTTTTGGCCAGTGGCAGTTTGCCATACAGCATGATGTTCAGCAGGAAGGTCATTGGAAGGGCAGGACAGAAATTCCAATTGGGTACAGCATGACATGGTGGTTTAATCTGTTGCACCCGACAGTCAGGGAACTTGGCAACGCCATGTTACACGTCCACAAAAAGCTTTGAGAGCGCCTTCATGGTTCAAAAAAAGGGTGCCTACCGACACAACGGATGACGCAGGTGTGACGCCAATCGCCCCAGTGGCGTTGTTCTGCACGCCAGCACCAAAGACTCAGATGCCAGTCTTGCACGGTCAGAAGTTGTGAACACATCTTCTGGGAGGTGTTAATTCTTTTCTTCAGCAACAACAGATGTGCCTCAGCTACGGCTTGGGAACGGGTGCTCACCACAACGCGAGCGGTGACAGGCACCAGCCTGTTGATGACTTGCGTCTGTGTTGAGGTGCCAGTTTGTGCATGTACTGATGCGAAAAGAGCGACGACTGCCAACAAGGCAATCATCCTAGAGCAAGCCATTCCAGCACTGCAGCAGGTCAAACACCCCTTAATTCTGCGATTGGCATGCTCTAGAACTGAGTTATAAATATGTCAGTTGCTGATCTCGATTTGCTGCATGTGTTGCTACTCAGTTGGAAGAAGTTTCCCCGTGTCATTAACTGTGAACTTGGAGAATTGAAAGTGCTTTGCTTAGATTTACTGGTACCCTCAATGCTCAACAGTTGCAATATTTACAGACAGGCTCACCCTAGATCGATGTCCCTCGTAGTAAGTGGAGCTGAAACGAAGGGAACCTGCACAAACAGACCAAGAAGATGTCAAAGCCCAAGGGCTCTCACAAGGTGTTGGCCCACATGCCGACGTACTATAAGGGAATATAATGGCTTTGCACGTCTTTAAGCCTATTCTCTTAAAGTGATCTGTCGAGTCAAAAAATATTCCTTCAACCATTCGAATGACCCCCGCCAGGAAAGTTGCGCCCTTTCGCAGGACGGACCCTTAACACCCTATGGCCAAAGGCCTTCTTGAAAGAACAGAAAGCAATGAGTGCTCGTCCTAATAAACGTGCCTATTGGTTCCGCCAGCCTCTCCGAAAGACAAGCACCCATGTTCGCACCGGAACAGCTGTGCACCCTTTGTACTTGAGGCAACCTGCCCCCACTCGTTCTAAGGTGAGGATGTAACACTGCAGGACTTCAACCATTCAGCATACCTACTGCACGCTAGGAAGGCATTCACAGTAAAGGGTCCCAGCGCTAAGTGATAGCTCCTACACTTAACTGCTCTTTTTGTGACGCATTTCCGACGGGGGCCACAGCCAAGTTGCGAGCTACGCACCTGCTGAATTGAAGTATAGTGGAATCCTCACGAGCTCCCCGTATTTCTGACACGCGCGTGGAATACTTTATGGGTCTGTTCTGGCCTGCAAATTGAAATTGTCTCGGCTCTATTCACCTGCAACCCTTGCTCATGCTCAGTGATAGGGGTAAAACCTAAATATGGCACCCTGACGTGCCATCGTGCATTCAATGATTGCCATGCCCTCCACTGTCGAGACAACAAAGTTGTGCCGTGCCTGTGTCTCCACGCTCTACTGCAAACAGCTATAACGGTGAAATAAGTACGTCTTTACTACTGCACCCTGGAAGACACCGGATGCGGGTGATCAGAGTTGGTAATCAAGGGCCGATTACTGTAACACTGAATGCATGATATTGCGAACGCAGCAAAGTACAAAGAACTCCTCCGCATGCTACATGTCGCCTTGCTACAGCCTCACAGTTGTGTCAAAGATTGCATGCTCTCAGGCACTTTGGATCCAGAGCAGTCTAAGCCCAAGAAAACTAAGCCGACCCACTGCCGTGACAGATGTCAATGTATAGGTATACAGCAGGGCATGTCTGGTCTCGACTGTTTCAATAACGATTCCCCCTCACAGTGCTTGTATGGGGCAGTTCATCTCAAGCCCTCTAAAAGTGCGATGCTATTATCATAAACACGGTCCCAATAGTCACTGCCCTAGAATAAATTGGCTTAATGGTACGAAAGCTGACCCCACTGATAGCTCCTGGGCTCTGATGATAAACAACGCGCACATGCACTGTTCATGGCGCAAGCGGCCGAGCATGGACGGCTTGACATGCCATCCTGAGGGACAGTCTAATGTGCTTATGTCCCAACCAATCTGATGGCAACTTGAACTCTGCTCACCAAGGCCGTCAGGCAACAGCTGACATAAGCGCCCAGCAAACTTTTCAACATTCCTGACGGGAAGCAACATTTTTGCAGAAATCCAGGACGCTGTCAGCGATGCTCTATGGACCTGGACAACCGCGCAGCGTATGCATTCTTTATTCGGTCCGCCAAGCTGGACAATCCTGCAGCAGTACACTTTCTCCTCAGCGACCCAACAGAGTTTCTGCAAGCACATGTGACGCAACACATCCACTGCATGTATGATTTCATGCAACTTTAATGCAGAACCCTTGATAATGCGAGAGCTGCTGCTCCTTCTGACTAGTAGTTGCACCATCAGCCCTTTAAGCAATTACCAGACGCTGCAATAACATGCCTGGGAAGTTATGAGACCAAAAATATTTCGGCTGTGTTAGTTCTGGAGCTATAGCATGCTCTGCGCAGTCTGCTTTTCTTCCAGTCCAGCTTTCCTCCCTGAGGCATGACAGATGGTCCCATGTTCCGGCAACAGTTTAACGGAGGGAAGTTTCATGCTCGGCCCTCACTTGCAATTGGCAAATGACCACGCTATCACCATGGTACACTTTGAACTACCGAGATCTTGGCCACAATTCCCTGAACATAGGGGCGGGAGAGGGAGTGGGGCCGTGTCTGGGCACAAGAACCAGAATTGGCAACAACCTAAAGAAGCAGCCACGATTGCCTAAATGTGGAGGTGGGAAGGGCACAGGGGCGTGTCTGCGCGCGTACCTTCGGCGGCGAAGGGCGCATGGCGGTCTGACTCGCGCACAGCGTCGCGCACGGCCTTGTTGCGGCCGCGTCGCGCCAACTCCACGTCCACGACGGCCTGCTTCTCGCTGCGCACCTCCCGGATGCGCGCCATCGGCATGCTGCCCACCCCATCGAACGCCACCTGGCCCGCGCACCGCGTAGTATCAGCAGCCGGTCAAGTGCAGAACTGAACAGAGCATTGAGTGAGAATTGAGCCTGCCGTTGCCCCAGGGCAGGCCTCCTGCCACCCCTGTTGCATGATACCTGTGTAGGCATCCTGGTGAGACTTTGATGCCCAAGGACGGGAAAAAGCTGATCTTGCTAACCACCGGCTAAACCCCTCACACAGCCACCTCCTCCTCACACCAGCCACATCCACCGTTAGTGGCTCTTCACTCCACAGGATCGTCAGGTGTTCACTAGCCACTCTCTGCCAGCTGTTCTTTTACTCTGCTAGAGGAACATGCAGACAAGCGCCACCAGAGGCATCACTGAGAGCGCTGTTGCTCAAACTCGACAGCCCTGCAGGTAATTTTGTAGCGGGGATGCAAGGTTAGAAAGCAAGCAGACAAGCGCGGGAGGGGCCACATGAAGCAGGGTCTCTCTTCTGTTGCATGGCACGCACATGAGCGCGAGGAGAGCACTGGGACAGTCAGTCAGTCAGTTGATTACACCTTTTCCAGCCACCTGCAGCTGATCAGATGATGTCGCACACACCTTCAGCAGGGCATCGCGGTCATGCATGGCGGCACAGGCCAGCTTCATTTCACGCAGCACATAGCCGGCGTTGTCCTGCGCCAGTAGGAGCTCCTCATGTGTTTTCAGCAACGCAAGCGCCACCCGATACAGCACCTTGGCCCCCTCGCTCAGGAGCGCATCCCAGCATCGCATCGTCGTCTGCATCCCAGCGACACTCACACATCAGCCAGTACACGTAGTTCACTGCACTCCAGGCACTGAAGTCTGCCGCCATGCATGCTGTTAACTGCGGGTACTTGAACACTTGTTTTCTTGTGGCGTGCATTAATTTACAATGCAGCAGCATTGCGAGAGCACGCATCAAGGTTGATGCATCAGCAGGGCGCATGCCGGCCATAATAGCTCGAGGCTCCATTTCAAGCATGCTGCTGGCTGACTGCAAAAGGACGACAATGTGATAGGGCCAGTCCCTGACAGGAATGGGATGAGCGTTAGAAGCAGCTTTGAAAGCCCCACCTCAGCTGGCAAGGATGTGGAGAAGAGGCACAGGAACCAGTCCGTGGCAATGATGGTCATGTCACAGCCCAGCTTCCCGAAATGTTGGTGCAAACGCGGCAGCTTTGCAACCACCAGTTCCTATATGCAGCCTGCATCTTACTCAATGCCCCCAAATCCCTGGCCCATGGCTCATTCTTAAATTATTCATTGACTTGGCAGCAACCATGATTCTTCTGCAGGACAAATCACAAAGAGGCAATGCAATCACCTGCAGTGATCTCATCTCCACATGTGCTCCCACAAGATTCTGTGAATACATCCCCTGATACAAGATGCCTGCAAGAGCAGCGGTACGGCTTACTGACACACATGACGGGTGTTCTGCCAGGAAGCTGTCAAAGATGTGGCAGCAAAGTGTCACTAAATCGGAGATTTACCGCCGTCATCTATGAGGGACACCAGAACCCAGAAGGCTTTCTCCTCAGACCGGTCCAGTGCAAGCAGCAGCATAGCCGCCAAGTAATTCATGCTCTGGCAGTAGCCGACCTGCACAGCAGAATGTCTTTCAGATACGAACATCTCACCAAATGCTCACTTGGGACCACACAAATGCCAAGGACACCTTGCATCGTTTGGAGGGTATCACCTGCGGTTGGTGTGCACTGAAGGCCAGGAGCACTCTCCTCAGTGCTGCCTGTCCCTCCTCTGTGCTCATGTAGTCATTGGCAGGGAAGGTCCGAGCCAGGTCCTTCATTCAGACACCAAACCCCAGAGTTTACAAGAACCACCATTGACATAGAGGAGCATACCGTAAGCAAAGCTGTGCATGCTACCATCCATGCGATTCACCGATTAAAGAGATAAAAAGGGCTGCCCTCACCAGATCGATCTGGTGTGCAAATTCTGAGGTGGATTCGCCCATGTGCACCATGGCATCATAATAGTTTGCCATGTGCTCACCCTGCTTTTCCGCAGCCCCACTCAAGCTCATCCATACCCAAGGTCTGTACTGGGGCGGGATACCCTGCGCATGTGCTTTCTCTTGCGCCTCATGCAGCCCACTACTTCGAATGCATGTTTGTTGGTGGTATGCCTTGGAAATCCAAAAGTGCATACATTTCCCCTGCCCCAAGCTCCATTTGCAAGATATGACAGCATGGCTACCCTGGTAAGTAACAAGGTAATTTACTCATCATCTGAAGCATGATGAATTGGGCAACTTGCCTTGCGACACAACTTCTTAAGCTTCTCGCCCTTCGGGAGCTGCTTCTTTTCTGAGTACTTTGCCCACTTCGCAGCCTGATGTGCTTGTTTCTCGGCACATCGTTCACGGATGTTGCACTGCTCATCTGTGCAGTTAAGCTCGAATCCATACACATCTCTTAACGTTCTTGGAGCCATGTCACTGGGCACAGTGGCCTCTTCTGGGCCACAACCTTCTGGGTTGGTCGTCAAGGCCAGTACTTCACGCAGAGTTGTTGTTAGTCTTGAAAGTCTACCGAAGAGGTAAGCAAAAACCGGTGACCACTGGAGCAGTCAACCCTAGCAAAGTGCTAGTCTGAATGATGTGTGCCCCCTTCCTGGCCGTCACTTAATTAGTAAGAAGACGACAGATCCTTCAAGGACACTCATCAACACATCGTGACCTGTTAGGAGCGGGCCAGTAAGCACAAGGCTACAACAGCTGTTGGGGCCAAGTTTGCTTTTAATAGGCTACACTCTCATTGCATCTTTTCAAATCAGTATAATTGCATAAAGATCCCGATGGTGCTAAGTTGTCAACCTCAATGATCTTAGGTTGACGCCTCTGCTGACGACACTGGTTCGCTCCGCAGATTTCCTAGTTACAGCGAAAAACGACGACTGATGAACACAGTAAGGCGTAACCCCTCGAATTTCTCGCAACATCTCCCGTGTGGGGTATCTTTGGGGCACCTGTCTGGAGTCCGGGAAAGAAGTTCTCTGGGAAGCCCATTTTCTTGGAGCCAGTAGGTACGCCGCATGCGACACGTCCACCAGCCTGGCAGGAATCCGAAGTGCTGCAATGACAGTGTGATTTCTCCCTGAAGCTCCCTTAAGAAATATGCAAAACCCGTGTTCTGTATACAATCATCTTCAATGTTTCTCAGACTGCTCGGTGCTTGACAGTTCCTACACATGACAGGCTGTCGAGAAAGACAAGGGACCTGTGAAGAGGACAACGTAATTTGTAGGATGCGTCGGCGTCAAATATTTCCAGGGAATGCGACTTTTTGGCGACAATGATTGTAAATGGCAACATCAGCAGTCGCATCCTCGTTGAGAGAAGAGCTTCAACCTTGGGTGCTGTCTTGCAACGTATTCTCTGCTGTGTATTGTCCGGCAACACTTGATCTTCTACCAACCAGGGGCATAAAGGTCTTTGATACGCATCTTGACGGCATTGCATGGAAATCACAACATTTTTTGTCAACTGGAACAGCCATGTCCACGGGCTCATGGTACTCTATAGAAGTTATTTGAAGCGACAAAATGGGCTAAGAAACGCTGATCAAGTGATTTCTGTGGCAGGAATATTTCAGGAACTCGAGCAAAAGTAGGGCAGTTGCCTTGGCATGCCTATGGATTGGTGCAAGCTCCGATATACGAGAGCTTGTGCCCATCTCATTACTATAAGCCTGGTCCTCACTGCGACAGCTCAGCAAGCCCTGGATGATGCAGCCTTCGGCCGTGTTGAGGCAATTCCTCATTCCAAACACCTTGAAGGGCCTGGAAGCAGGATGCGTGCACATGTCGATGCAGGCCTGCATGATGCCCTGTCTTACAGACTACAGAATCCCAAAGAAGAAAAGGTAACGATGCAGCAGGTCTATGTGCCTCGAGCAAGAGGAACCCCAGGCTGTTCTACCAGCAATGGTTGATCAGACACCACTGATCAGCATTGTTCACTTACAGGAATCAAAATTTGAAGTCATTGGGGAGACTGGTGATTCCGATGAAGATCTATCTGCCATGCTGCACAGGCTACAGGTAACTCCTTCTGAAAACAGCACTTTCGGTGGCACTCATGTCACAAGTGCTTTGCCCCTTCCTACTGTGACCATCCTATGTGTGACATTCATGCAGGAACGGTCCAAAAGTGAGGAGCATAAATCAGAAGAATTTTATGCAACCAAGGTGAGTATTTACAGGAATTCTTCTGACCTTTTGACTCAGACGGTCAGAACACCAATGCATGTGGACTATCATAAATAGGTGTGTCTCGCTTGAAACTGATATGGGATTGCCCAACAGGATCAAGGCACTCTGCCCGGTGCCAGAACACAGCCCAGATCGAGCAACGGCATTCTTGCAACCTTCAAGGTTGGTCAATGAGTGCATGCCGTGTACTGGTTATCACCTTCACTCTCACAATGAGCATCGCACATCTAGAACAGCATGTGATCAATGGTAGTGAGCAGCCTGGGACACACGTCCCTGTCGACTGCACCAGTTCTTGGAACACAAGGAACAGGATTGTTACTATGTACTTGTTCATGCCAATTGGGCCAATGTCTAGCAAAAGTAGTTTTGAGGGCATGTCACATGAAATGGTAAGCATGAGCAGGCGATGGCCAAGCAGTGGAGTCCTGAAGAGAGGCTATTACATCGCAAGCGCTTAAAGGAGAGGATTAAGGAGCAGGAAGAGCAAGAGAAGAGATGGGAGCAAGCACGGCTTCTTGAGGTGCGCCACTGTGCCTCACGTTTGAGAATTGACCACTGCCCTCCCCAATCCTACTGATGCACATTTCACTGAGCACTTCGCGCAGGCAGCATCATTGTGCATGCAGTTCTCATATGCAGAAAACCTTCCTTGGAGTCAACTTTCTTCAGTGAGTAAGTTTTAACACAATGACATCTGGGCAACTGTGTTCTGACAAGTTTGAGGCTGTGCTACAGAAAAAGAAAGTGGAGGAACTGGAAGTGAAGAGGAAGAGGAGAGAGGATAGAGACATAGTACGGCGTCAGCAAGAAGGTCAACATCATAGCCCTCATCCAAACATATCATGCTATATCTACTGTTCACTGCTTCCGCATGCCAGATCAACATCAGAGCTTGGGACAGCATGATTTTTGTTAAACGCTCACACCACCCATCGCATCATCATCATCGTCATCGTCGTCATCGTCATCGTCATCATTCACATGCAAATGGGTTGTTCATGTGCTGCAGAGACGGCGGAGAAGGCAGAGAGGGAAGCCAAGAAGGCGGCAGAAGCAGAGGCGGAGGCCAAGGCGGAGCGGGAGGCTGCAGCGGCAGGGGAGGAGCAGTACAAGCTCGGGTCTGCGCTGCTGGCAGATGCCGAGAAGCTGCAAAACATTTTGGCTGGTTCTGCCTTCCGAAACATCTTTGAAAGGTTTAGAAAGCACGGGTGCGTCAATTCTCTGCCACACATATACACATACCGGCAGTATGCGTCTGAATAGTTGAGGCTGTGGGGTGGTTAATTAATGTTGTTGTCATGAAGTGAGTGTATGTGCAGGAGAGGGGGAGATGGGGTGTTGAGGAGGGGCATCCTGATTCCTAGTGGAGGCACAACCCTCATCAACCATGCCTATGCCACCATCAAGGTCAGCAACAAGCTGCAAGAAGTAGCCGCTGAGATCCTGGCTGGGCATGCATGCACACCAAAGCTGTGCCAGATCTTTGCACTGAACAAAGCCTTCAACCACTGGACTTCTACACAGGTGCTGAGGGAGACGCTGAACTGCAAGCTCCCCATAGAGATTGTGTTCAATGGTGAGCGGGAGATGGATAAGCGCACTTGCGC
Source organism: Coccomyxa sp. Obi (assembly GCA_020887355.1). NCBI lineage: Eukaryota > Viridiplantae > Chlorophyta > Trebouxiophyceae > Coccomyxaceae > Coccomyxa > Coccomyxa sp. Obi. Next base: position 930,111 of record AP025000.1, read on the forward strand.
AAAGTTTGAGGCACGTCCTCATCCTCAAGTTTTCGCCCCTTTATTGCTTTGTGCTGCCAAGACTGCCAAGACCTGCATCCTGCTGTGCAAAGGCCAGGGTGACTGCTTGGAGCAAGAGCATGCAGGAATCCAGACGCATGCCATTGTGCAGGCAGATGCACTGACTGCAGTGGCGTAAATGCAGGGGGATTTCAGAGGGGTCAGGTGTGTGGATGCGGGTGCATTCAACTGGTACCCCAAGCACCATCGGCCGGTGAAACTGAGGCACGATGACTCAGAGGGTGCAAAGGGCGCTATTGCCGACCAGGAAGGCCACAAAGACCACAAGGGCTTCCAGTTCAAGGTCTTCTCGCTCTGCTATGTGACCTCCTTTGACGAGGTGAGTACCGCTGTGAAGTACAGCAGGGCATCAGTGCACCATCAGTGTTGATACTGGCCCTCCCTTTCATACCTGGTAATACACACGGAGGTATTTTTAGAGCACAAAAAGTTGCAGCGCGCCTTTCACACAATGCAACGTCCTTTGGTACCTGCACTGCCCTAGTGACCGTTCGCCTTGGAGGTTTGCAGAACATTTTCAAGAAGGGCATGCCGTGTAGACCACAGCCAACACTGAATCACCGCCCAGAGATTACTAAACAGTTACCCAACCATGGCAGGTGCTGATGCTGGACTCGGACAACCTGCCGCTGCGCAACCCGGAGTACCTGTTCGAGTCGGCTGAGTACCGGGGCAGCGGCTCGCTCTTCTTCAGCGACTGGTGGGACATCCTCGACTGGGTCAAGCCCGAGGCATACACCGCCTTTGGCTTGCAGTACCCCAGCTACAGCCGCCCCACCCTCGCCGCAGAGTCGGGCCAGCTCCTGCTCAACAGGTCAGCCGCCCCCACAAGGCAGCTTGTGCATCCTTCTCATCTTGTGGCATGCCCAACTCCATGATGCGGGCAGCATGATGGTGTGAGGACTGTCACCCTCGGCCAGGAACGAGGAATGGGTGCCTTATGTGCACGCACATTCATCCCCGACGGACTCAGACATCTGGTTGTTGGCACAGATTCTGCCAGTGCGCTGCATAGCATTAATCGGTCAAAGCGCGCTGCAGGAAGGCAGAGTGAAGAAAGCAGTGCTTGCGGGTAATTTCAAAAAGAGAGTGATGCGGCCTGAACAGAGTTGGTGTGGTGCTGCCAAGGAACATGCACTCGGACGTGCTGGAGTGGCTGTGGTTCCTCAACTCGCATGCGGACACCATCTACAAGCTCATGTACGGAGACAAGGACACCTTCTCCCTGGCATTCCACCTGGCCGGCAAGGCCGAGCAGTACCACCAGGTGAGCCTGCCAACTGTGCATTGAGCCTGGTGATGAAAACGTCCCACTGGTGCATGCAACAAGATGGACTCCAGCCCATGCTGGTCTCTGCAAGCTTTCGGGCGCGTTCTCACCTGTGTCCAAGTGGTGTGCACTCACGGGTTCATGCACAAGCCCAACGACTGCATGGTGGACACAAGCCATCTTCCTGAAACACTGTCCAGCAGGCTGTGCACTGCATGAGATGAGGGACCAAGTTTGTGAGTGGGTGACTCATTGCACACCACTGCTGTGCAGGTGGCCATACCTCCCAGCTGCCCCTTGGACGCATCGCCCCAGAATGTGAGGTTCCTCGCCAACCCCTCACTTGCAGCGGCTCGCAACCGTGCTTGTGCCTTCCACACCTTGAGCACCCTGCTATAGTCTCCCAGTGAAGTTGTTGTCTGCAGCACTTACAGAGGACGCATGTGAAGAGTGTATCATGCATTTGGGAAGCGCAGGCAGAGCCCATCACATACCTTCACGCTGGAATGGTCCAGCATGATCCCAGTGGCCTGCCGGCATTCCTGCACCGCACGGCCGAGGGCAAGGTCTACCCCTTCAACCACGGCTTCAGAAGGGTGCCCTCCCGCTTCCCAGACAACACTCGCTTTCACCATCCCATGCAACCCTGCTGCCTTGCTGATGCGCGTTGTGCTCTGCCACATGTGTGGCGGCCGAGCAGAGACCTCTGCAGCCGGTGCAGCTTGTTTCCGGGTTGATTCTGATTGGCTTGGTTTCCCAAGGGCCCAAAAGTGTGATTCAATTGTGCATGCGGGAAATCAATGCAACACCTACTTGAAACCGAGCAAGATTCAGTGGCGATGTTGCACATCGCTCACAAAGTCAGGGTGAGATTGTTGTTAATCAACTGAGGACAAGCTCTCAACAGCTGTCATTTTATGAACTAAGGGCCAAATGTGATGGGATGTATGGCAGGCTGACTACCTGACAGTGCCGCTGAGCTCGAGGCGTGCAGCGGGCGTGCTGGGGAGCAACATCCCTCATAAGCTGATGGGCCTTATGGCGCAGCAGATAGACCACGCCACCTACAATCAGTGCCCTGTTGCGGACCCGCGCACCTTCCACAAGGTGCTATCCTCCTCCCATTAGTCACTCTTGCTGGCCTGCTGCTCCCATGCAATGCTGTCTTTGACCTGCTGTGCACACAATTGATATCTCTGGCGTATAGCGTCCAGACGCCATATTACTCCTGGCTTGGCAACTAAGGAAGTATGTTTAGATATCCAAGTAAAAGCATGCATGCCAAGATTGCTGGACATGGCTTTTGGGGCCATGGAGCTGGCCGAGGCGAGACAATGGGAGGTCACCCAGCTGGCATGGAGACAATCTCCCACCAATGGGCCTGAGAGTGGAGGTGCACACAGGAGTGTGGAGTTTCCCTGAAGAGCGGAGCGTACCCGGTGCCGGTGATCCCGGTGAATGACATGCCTGAGCTTGCGCGCGTCCTGAATGCCAGCTATGCTGTCCACGATGCCCTGCAGCATGCCTTCCACACCACCTTTGTGCTGGGCCGCCGGTGACTGCTGCCTGGCCATTTTCCTGTCCGGGCAGAGAGCAATGGCTCCGCTGATGCTCCTCCTGGGAGTAAAGAGTGGAATTGACTGCGAGAGGTTTTCTTTGCTTTCAATAGTGAGGATGCGCCTTGCCCTCCCCTCTATCAAGAGCTTGGAGAGACACTAGCAGGGGCCCGTTGAGTAAGAGGGCAGTTGACATTAGCATGTTTTGCTCATTTCTGTACAGTTGACTCAGCTTTCTGTAGTTCATTGTTGGCCGCACATTTAACTCCGTCATTGGAAGAGGGCTTCAGACTTTGTAGTTGCTGGCTGTGCCAACAATAATACTCTGCAGGTATGTACATGCAAGCGAGTCTGCTTTGGTGTGCTTCACGGCAAGACGCTGCATAGGGCTTAGTTGAGTATTAGAGTAGCTCATAAGAGGTTCCACAAATTCGTCATCACTGACGCTCCAAATGGGCGCCAAAGTAGTATACCCAAGACATTCATCTTCTAGCTTTGAATGTCCTGCTGTATTTTGTTGAACAGCAGCGAACCACCACACATTTGAAGTAACACTGTAAATGGCATGAACAGGTCGCATACAAAGCAGGCAAGATGTTTGTCATTGAAAAATTCAACAATCATGCACCAAAGGCGCACGAGCTTAAAAGGAATTCTGAGGGAGCTAAGTGATCACGCTGCCAGACAACCCAGCATGCATTCTGTCTCAATCAGTTTTGCTGCTCCTCGCCAGCATGCTGCTCGAATTGCCGCCGCTGCTCATGTTCGCGCAGCTTCATCTGCAGCACTCTCCTGAAAATCTCTGGCGTCAGGGCCGCCTCCCTGTTGCCATACACTGCAGCCTGCTCCCAATGCACACTTCCACTGTCAGAATCATCCTTGCTGATGGTGTGGATGCAGGGCCCAAAGAGACAGCAGTGCAATGATGGTTTTGATTTTTTTAATACCCAATGATTTTGAATACCGCAGCTGTTATCATTTTGAGTGCCCCAATAGCAATTGCTAGTGCTGGGTAGCCGCACCACTGCTAAGCTGACTACAGACAGGCATGCCCATCTATCAGCAAGACAAGAGGGTTCACGGCTATGCAAGGCATGCAGGCAGTTTGTTACAAGACTGCCCGACAGGCACCGCTAGTGCAGGGTGAGGGGGCTGTTGTTGCCGCCCTCTGAACAGGAAGGACATTGGGGCACTCATCGAGCAGGCCACATGCCTGCATGCTGGCGACAAGCTTGGCCAGCTCGCGGCCGGAGAAGCCCTCGGTGGCCGCCGCGGCCTCCTGGACCAGCTCGGGCGTGATGCCGCGCAACGCGATGGCGTCCGGCCGCGCCGATCGGCCGCGCAGGAACGCCGTCAGCCGGCCAAACAGCCCCTTCTGCGCCCCCGCCCCCGCGCCACCTGCTCGGCACAGCCATCATCACCCTAAAAATGAAAAACATGGATATAAAAATCCTGACCTTTAAACCCTAAAAATATACTGAATATAGGTGCTGAGCACGCCGGGTGGATATCTTGTTGCAGCTGCCGGATGGCCATGCTCGGGGCGCGCAGTAGCAGATGGTTAACCCATGCAGCAGGGTCTGGGGTTGCTCTGAGCGCCACTTTTAAGGCCCTTTACAGTGGAGCTAGCCCTGATGCACAAGGGGACCTCAGGCTGCTGAGGACTCGAGAATCTTTCCTAGTGTTGACAGACTTGCATATGCGATCACCACAAAATGGAGGTGAATACCCTTAGACCATGAACCTTGGAAGGTCACAGTCTATGCCCAGAGGGTGAGGGGCGCGCTCCCGCACCTTCATCGCTGCCAGCCTTGGCAATGTAGGAGTCGAGGTAGATCTGGAGGATGCGCGCACGCTCATCTGGGCCGGGGAGAGGGAACTCCAGAGCCTCGTCCATACGGTCCAGCACTGCTGGGTCCAGGTCGGCCGGCCGGTTGGTGGCCAGCACCACTGCAAAGTCGCGCGACTGGTCCCCCGTGCGGAACAGCGCTGCGTTCAGCGCTGCACGCAGCCCCTGCATTGCCACCAGGCCTGGATAAACTGTCCGCAGACTCATGGACACAAACATGCAGAACTCTCGAAAAATGTCACATGAGCATTGGGAGATGTTCCTTTTTGGAAGTATGCTTGCAGATGCACTCACGAGGGGCACAAAAACAGCCTGGCTGAATGCAAGCTCGATGTAAGAAGCACGCATTCAGCATCTGCATGCTTGCAGGCCTTTGAGATCCGCGAAAACGCATCAGCAGCACATCAAGCAGCCAATTTTTACATGTTGCAGGAGAGAGAAGGAAATCGAATGTTTGCACAAGCAGCACGCACCTCGCTCATCTGGTTGCCGCGGCGGCCGAGGAAGGCATCGGCCTCATCAATGAAGAGCAGCAGGCCGCGACGTGAGCGCTCGGCCCAGTCGAACATCTCATGCAGCTGCTGCACCGCCTTGCCCCCCAGGGGCGCAACGTCACCGCCGCTCATAATTGCATAATCCAGCCCGGCTGTCCGCGCCAGCCGCTTTGCCGCCATACTCTTCCCCGTGCCTGCACAAGCCCTCCCTCACCATGGTCAAAACAGAGCACAAGTGATAGGCACTTCTGTATATAAGCGGCTCGGCTTATATACAGCTCGCTCGCTCCTGGTAGGCAGACCGCCTCATGATCTCATTGTTTGCATGCCTGCCCATATGTCTGAAGCTAGGCACCATTTGACTGTGCTTCAAAATGATCACCTGGGTGGCGATGCTCCTGAACCTCACAGCAGCATGATGTGGCATGACTCAACCCTCCCTTGATCGTTTGAAAGGAGTGGTGCCTTGAGGGGGACTGCAGCCATACCGCGGGGCCCACAGAAGAGCATATGGTGAAACCAGCGCCCCTTGACTGTGTGAAAGGAGTGGTGCCCAGGGGGAAGGGTGAGAGGCAGCCATACCCGGGGGCCCATAGAAGAGCATGTGGCGGAAGGGGGCGCCGTGGGAGCGGGTGTTGGCAGTGACGGCGGCCAGTGCGCGCACATGGTCCTGCAGGCCGCCCGGCAGCACTATGTCGCTGAAATCGCGCTTCACCGCCTCCGTGGCCTTCTCCATGCTGCCGCCACTGCCGCCGCCGCGGTTCCACCAGTGCCGCCGCGACGTCTCCCGCACCAGCTTCGGCGTTCCCAGCCACCTGCAAGCATTGCGCAGCATTGAACGCGACATCACATGAGAGACAGAGCAGTGTGCAGGACTGGATGCAGAGTCTTCTGGCACTACATAGACACAGAGCTTTGTGCAGGACTGGGTGCAAAGTGTTCTGGCATTACATGAGACACAGAAGAGGGTGGTAAACTGCGCGATGTCGATGTTAAAACATCAGTGAATGCGTCCAGCATGACGACAACCTTCCAGTATCCAGGAGTGTATCCAGCAATCAGAAGAAGTCCAGGCACGATACAAGACGATGAGAAAACATGTCATCAGAAGACGACAAGAGGACAAAGACAGAAAGGTAAGAAAAGCTACAAAAAGCAACAGACTCCATGGGACGCAGCATGCCATAGGAGAGATGGAAGATTGTGCCAAGCCAGGTTCAAAACACAGGATGCCAGTCACCTGTCAATGGCTCTGCCTCCCACCCGAGTCCCTTCCCGCGCACTGTACACGCCAAGCGCCAACACTGATAGCCCAGCAATAAGCGTCGTCAGCCGATCCACATCCGTCAACAGAGAAGTCACCCCCGCGCCCAGGTGCCTGTGTCCCACACCAAATTTACCAAAGCAATCCACGCCCCACGCCATAATGCTGAAAGAACATTTGGCGCATGCGGTAGGCAAATAAGCACCCATGAAGCAAGAAATGCACATAATGGCTTGGGTAGGCTGACCCAAATGTGGTGTTGATGGCCTCCACAAGCTTTTTTCGCTCCTCTTCCAGCCGCAGCGTCAGCGCTCGCCTGTTGATGTCCTCATTCTCTCGTGCCTCGCGCGCTCTGCCCTCCGCCTCTGCCAGTGCCTTCTCCCTCTGCACCTTCTTCTCTAGCTCCGCCTGTGTCCCACCATTGTCAGAGAAGAGTTTGCAAGCGTTTTTTAAGGAGCATGATATAAGAGTTGCCAGATTTTTGACTGTAGCAAGAACATGAGAAATTGACGAGATAATTTAGGTAGTAAAGACTGCCAAAAGACCAATGAGCCTCAGGTGGCTCCCAAAGGTCTCTAAAATGTAATAATAATTGCCACCCATCAAATACATTCCAGACTGCTCACTCATGTTCCTCTCTACACTTCTGAGTCAGATCAGCCTTCATGCACAACATTAGCTGCACGACAGATCATGCAGATGCATAATGTCATGCAAGGGGCCGGATGCATGGTGAGGAGGTGGGGCAGAGCGGTACCCGATACTGTTCAGTTGCTCGTCGCTCGGCCTCGATCTGCTTTTGGATCTCGTACTTCTTGGCCTCCTGCTTGGCCACGCTCTCCTCTTGCAGCTGCACCAGCTCCACCTGCCTCACCCGCTGCTTCTCATGCTCTGCCTCCGCTCGCTTCCTCGCCAGCTCATCCTCATACCTGCCAGCAGATCACTCCGCCTAACGCCGATGAACACTTTTTCTGGCGTCTCACAGCATGCGCACATCCTCAACTGCTGCAAGCGCTGCTCAACTTAGTGGGAAGCACAGAAGAAACTTCACACAGCACAAGGCAGGGACATGCTCGCTGACAGACTGCAAACTTCCTGTCATACAGGGCAGAAGTGGGGCACCGGCTAAGACCATCCCCTTAACGCATACCTGGCAAGCTCGGCCTTGTTGTACTGATCTGCCTGCATCGCTTTCCGCTGCTCCTCCCAATGCACCTTCTCACGCTCCTGCACGTTTGCATCGTCACGGCTAGCGCATGAGCAACAGAAATGGGCAATGCGAGGGAATCTATGCTGCTTGAAAATTGGCATTGTTGTAGTGCTGGGTGTCAGATGCTTACGATGGCCGCCTGCTGAGCGGCAGCCTGGTATTGCGCCTCCTTCGCCTTGAACTCCTGCTGTTTTGTGACCTCTTGCTGTCTGGACAGCTCAATAACCTGCAGTGGCCATTGGTCCGTCTTCACTCAAGCGACAGACACTACTCATTTAAGATTTGATATCAACCGCGCTCGTTTGGTCTACGCGAGCAGCTCTTAAAAATTGTCAAAAGATGTCATTCTAGCTTGTGGAAGCTCCACGAAGCCGGAACTTTGTAATGAACTGTACACCGACACTACATGATTGTTGATTGTAAGCCTGAAACATAAGTCTTCTCTTGTCAATTTTCCATTGATTACTCAGTACACAACGTCCAGGTGAGTAATCTAGAAACACATCGCGGGGCATGTCGTCACCTTCTTCGCGTTGGGCGACGCATTGATCTCTCTCAGAGCTTTCGCCCCCCGCTCCAGGGCTTCTGGATCAAACGATGGTGCCCTGGCATCCGATTCACAGATTGCATAGGTCACAGATCCTGCAGCTATACCAGCCGCCAGTTGCAAACCTTGACGCCATTTGGCGAGGCCAGAACGCAGGGCCATCGCAGCAATAAATATTAGGCCTAGCGATGAAGATAGTTTGGCCTAGTTTATCATCTTGGGGCTATTCTAGCCTAAGAATCAGAACTGGCAAGGCCCGTTTCGGTTGGCACGCCTTGCTAGACAGGCCATGGCCAGCTTCTCAGGTGCATGCAAGTGCCCGCTGCCGCAACCCCCAACTGCAAATGTGTTTCACGCTCAAGTTGTCAACGCCGGTATCTTGTGCTGCTGTCGCACAGGGCATTATTGAGTTCGTAGCACACTCATTACAGACTTTGCCCAATTGTTGCCTTAGCACTGGCAGTAGCGCTAGTGGGCCCGGGCCACCCATCCCGGACGCGGCGTCTGCACTGGAAAAACTCTTCAACATAATGTAATACTCTTCCACAGATCTATCAACGGTCCAGAGATCAGCCTCAAGACAATATCTGGCTATACAACCACAATCACGCCTGCAATTTTCAAACTGCCAGGAATATTACTGTACTAGCCTCGGGAAGCAGTTTGCAGTAAGACAAGAAGATGTCTTCATACCCGGCTGCAGCTACTGTGCACATTGCCTAGTAGGTTGTAGGGGCAGGGCACCTACCCCTTGCCCCTGCCCCTTGCCACATTTGACTGCATGTATGCAAGGTGGTCTGTCATGCACCTGGGCCGGTAGGACTTGTATTATCTCTACTCGCAGTGTCTGTTGTGCTGAGGCAGCCTTTCCTCTTTCTGGCACTCGCACACCCTTGATTGTCCTGTATCTCTTGATCTTACGTACAGAAAAAGGAGCCATGGCCATTTCTGACGGGTGGAAGACCTTTGCTGCTGATCACCTTCACAATCACTCATCAGAGCGACCCTAACAGATACAAGTGGGCCCATGAGGACGCACATTATTTTTCACTGCTGATCTCAGGTATCAGCTGCCTTACATGTAGCTGTGCAACACACTGAGCTCCTCAAGAGATGCGCAGGACGCTGATGTACAGGAGGCCATGCAGAGTGATGAGGGCCTTGGCCGAGTAAGGGTCGATTGGTGACGGCAGCTGGATGTTGTGCTCAACTTTATCCTGCAAGCAAAGTGCAATATAGAGATTCCTATGCACCACTTGCAATATAATGTGGAGTCAAGCTTGGGCATGCTGCATCAGAGACATTTAAGCACCGGGCATGCAGCTAAGAACAACGTACCTTTGTCCATAACTCGATCCCAGGATGTGGTGTGCCCATCACCCGCACTTTACCCTCTGGCCAGCATTTCACTCTGCAAGTGCACAATAGCTATCATGGAAAAATTATTAGCGTGAGAAGTTGCCAGTCCACTGCAAAGAGGTCGTGCTCTTCACATTAGACTCATGAATACAAGAGCGGCAAATTTGGGCAGGCCTATAGCGATTCAACACACGAACTAGTCCTTGTTCTGGCGAACGATAGAGCAGCAACTGGGGCCCCATTGAATACAGCAGATGTGCAGGGTTTTCAGTGCAGCAAGCTTGACAAGTTAACAAGCCAGTGATCGCACTTGACATCCTCCTTGTTCATGGGGCCAACCATCACATAAATTTCATAGCAGGGCTTCCCTTCGCACACCCCTTCTCGCACCTGCAAGTCACTGAGCATGTAACAAGAGGACAGGGCTAAACAGCCCCTTTGCTCAGCAGAGCATAAATCGTCTTGAACATTGCTGTGGTGGAAGGTACGGCAAGGTGTTGCGTCGATGAATGTGTGGCAAAGTGTGACGGTCTTTGAAGGAATGTTAAACAGAATACTGCAGAGTGTTGAGGTTTTGTGCGTTGATCAGGGGCTGCGCAATCACCTTGAATTGCTGGCCCCGCACCACAACATCAGGGTCCAGCTCGCTCCCTTTCTGGCTCAGCTCCAGTGCACCTGCAGGGACCCATCTGTCAGCAAACCATCCTAAGCAACATTTCTGAAGCCAACTCGCTCAATGGATAATCACAACACGAGCCAGCTCCGCATCAGTATTGTAGATCTGCATTGGCGAGTGCTTTTGCAAGTCCAATATAGGCACTCTCAAAAAATCATCTCTTATTGCGTGGATGCAGAAGGGGTCGTACCAGCTATTGATGGCTCATTGGTGGCGGCCTCTCGGTTCTTGTCAGCGACCATCCCCAAATTTGTGGCCTGAGAGGCCACGTTATGTGCACCCGATGCTTTTCCTGCACAGAATCGAGGAGCCATGTCTTTGCCTGAATCAAGCCAGAAAACATATTCATAAAATGCATAAAAATGTCCAGCAGAGACATGTTCATGAACTGCCAGACATAACAAGACTGCTCAAACACCAGCTCTGAACAAGGGAAAGCAGGTTCATGTCATACCAGGTTCAGAGTCAGTGTCCTTCACAGGCACCTTGCCATCATTCTGCCTGGCCTCTTTCTCATCCTCTTGAGTGGCCAAGCGCCACACCTCTTCAGACAGGTCAATGTCGTCTTCATCGCCATCATCAAAGATCACATGGTGCTTCTCCTGCGGGAACTTCACTTGCATTACACCTCTTCAAGCCTGAGATGCATGACGACGTGTAGATGCCATCATACCTAAAAAGGAAAACATGTAGCCCTCGACATAGCTGGGAGGCAGGAAGAGAGAAAGGATAACAAAGAACACAGTTTTCTGTCCCTGAAGTTGTATCATGTTGTACAGAGGCTGTATGCTGCCTCACCTTGCTGAAGGATGCAACAGTGCCAATGTAGAAGACAGCGCGGCCTGGTGCTCCTTCGACGTCAAACTTGATCAGCACACGCGCATTTATGAGTCCCATGCCTCCAGTTACTGAGCGGGCACTGCCCCTACCTCCCTGCTTCACTCCTGGGCCGCCACCCTGCCATGAAAGTGTGTTCACTACTTGTGCCAAATTGAAAGGTGTCAGTATCGGAGCAGCAATCTTACAGATGCTTATGGTGCAGGTCACACTCCCGGCAGCAACTATGATGAGACACAGGAAGATCATTGGCAAAATGTTTTAAATGTGTGCAGATCATCAAATGGGGAAGGAAATGGAGCACAAGAGCATGTTTATTCCTTGCATTGCAACAGGTATGCAGCAACAAAGAAAGGCCGGAGAGCAAACACACCTTTGCCCGCTTGGCGGCAGATTGGCCAGCAGATTTCATCTTACCGCCTTCCCGCTTCCCTGCCTTGTGCGCTGTACTGTCACCGCCTGCAGCCTTTGATGCCGTTGCCACTGGTCCACTTCCCAGCGCTGGAGGCATTCTCACGCCAGAAATCTCTCCTTTCCTCAATGCCTGAGGCGTGGAAATAACATGCTGTTACTGCCATGGGCATCATCTCTGACCATCTATGCATGCATGCTTACGCAATCATCAGAACAGAACACGCACGCCATTATGTGCTTTCACGGCAGCTGGCAATGAGTGTTGAGGGAGGCCACACTTTTTCAAAAGGCAGCAGCTGACTCTCGTAAGCCCTTTTCACTCTGTGGGACAAGTCCGTCATGTTCCTGTGTCATACCATGTGTCATATCCTGCCCATCCCTCATCTTGGTGCATCACATGCGAGGTCATGTTGCTTCCAAATACTTGTACTTCAGAATGGCAGTAATGCATGCAGGGCATCAACAAGCCCGTGAGTCAGCAGAAACACAGCTTACTTGGGAGGATTGAATTGTCGGCCTATTGCAGCCCAGCCCTTGTTAGCAGTCACAGCCTCATAGCCTCCAGCTTGCACGACTGGCTGCCACAGCTGCTGCGGACTGATCTTGTTGTCGCCCAAGGAAAGGCTCTAAAACACACCTGCCCAGCCTTAGGATGGTTGACCTTGGAGTCACATGCTCACGCACTTCATCAACCTCGGCTTCCCATAAAAAGCTGTGTACAGTCTGAGCTAGATCTAAGTACTGCTGTTGATTAGATGTACAGAGCTTTAGATGAGACTGTTTTCAATATCCAGCACATACGGCATTGCAAATAAGTCTCCGAACATAAGGAAAGCGGTCAGATGGACTTCATCTAGGCAGATCTGGAAGTCACCGTGGATTGTGCACCCATGTCCGCCAAGAATGCGTCAAGAGCCTGGAGAGCCTTTTCAGTTGTGGACTCCGGGGTGCCTTCGCCAGCCTCTTCCTTTCGCTTCAGAGACAGTTGGGTGCCATTGGCTGTTTCTTGCCTTGGACTCTCCGACATGCTTTTATGCGACTCCTCTTGCCAATAAGACAATGGAGGGCAGATCTGTTATCCCTTATATCACTAACAAGGCTAAACGTGAGGCCAAACAGCAACACTGTGCGCCAAGCGCACCCTTTACCTTGGCTTTGCATGTGGGCGTTTTGACCAATTCAGGCAACATGTTCAACGAGTCAGCAGCCTGCTGGATTTTGTTGGAACATTTAATTTGCACACAGTCAGACATATGATCAGCCTAGGTGGCTGGAAAAGATGTTATCGACTGACTGACTGACACACGCTCTATCCACAGTAAGATAGCCCTTCCACGACTTGGACATGACTGTAGTACTGCAGTGCATGCGCATGCCGTGCGCAATAATCCTGGCATGGCATGGCCAGGAAGGTGGGTCCACAACACTGGAAAGGTAATGGTGGGAGCAACAGTCTTTACAGTGAGTTACTCTGCCAATGCATCACTCAACGAATTGAAACCAGAACTTCAACTTGTTTTCAAGTCATGAAACTTCAATGCGTGCAGATATGCAGGCCGCCGACAACAGTTCATGAGAGCGGGTGAAGCCCATTTGAGAATTGCGAAACACTTTGTTAAACTGAGGACAGCATTTTGAACAAGACTGAAACAGAAAAATAAAAAGATGCCAGGCATGCATCCCAGCGCTGCTAGCACAGAGCTCCATGCATTGGAGCTCCACCAATGCTATCTTTTTTTGAAGCCATAACGTTTCCTGCAACAGTACAAATTTAATTGTTTGCCACCTGTGCAACGGTTGCCCATCTGGTGCAGCAGGACAAGAAGAACAACAACACACCCATCGGGTCAGCTTCATACCTTTCGTAAAAGAGGTCAGTGCGCGCAGAGCCCTGTGAAGCATCAACAACACCTCTTATTGGCCAGTGAAAATATCATACAGGGATGTTATGAGATGTGATGTGAGCAGCCTTCTTGGGAACCCAGCAACCGTCACAACACAATCAAGCTGTCAAGGGAAGACGATGCTCACCAAATTGATGATCTTCGGACAGCCATCTCTCTGCACCCACCAGCATACACGTGCCATCAGATGCTGGGTGATAAAAAATGCCATCTGTTCTATACCATTCCGGGAATCAAATGTAGGAGGTGCCAAGTAGGCGACGAAGTGACTTACATCCTTCTCTTGTACTGTGCACTCCTTGCAGTAAAATGCATCTGAAATGCCCACACCGCCGCAGATGACGCATCGACCAGCATATGACCCATAGTTGCACTCATCGCAAATTCGCACCAACGTTGCTGGCCTCACGTAAGAGTCGCACACCACACATTTTCCATCGCCTGTAGAGATAAGCCAAGCTTCAGCAGCTGCAGTTAACTTTCAACCTGCCATCAAGCTATCATAACATAAGCAGGAAAACAGATGTGGACCAAGGAATCCTATGTGTCCTCTTTGGAAGGGAAAGAAACGTACACTTTTCACACAAGCGTCCAATTGCTGCAACACACAGGAAATACAATTAGAATCGGAAAGGAGCCAAAAAATGAACATGAACCTCCTTGCGATTTCAAATAAGCATCACAGCAGCAAAAGTGGAGCACCTATTCCAGGTTGTTTTCTGCACATGATCAAATCTGGGTGATGCTTCGCCATCTCTTTTTAACTTGCAGTGAAGCCTTGGTAATATTCAAGTACTCTGAGAACACCTCTCTTCCTGCTCACGAAGTTGTTGGAGAAAGAAAAACTGTGTCGGTCTGCTCTTGCTCGCACTGGGCCAGGTTCACGTAAGCTTCCGGCGGCGTTCCATGGCTTGGTGTCGGAACTTTCCTTTCGGAGCAGCACGAGTAATTTGGCGCTTCCCTCTGTCGGAATAACTTATAAGAGAAGCATTTGCAGTGCTGTTGATTAGTTTCTTTTAGAGAGACGACGACTGCAATCCTAAGATAATCTGGGGAGAGAAAGGTGATCTGACACTGCGCAGCGTTGGTCATTTGCAAAGACACTGGTCAGCATTGTAAAGGCGTGACATCCATTCAAGCATATTAAATTTTATTGAAATGGCAAGGAAGCCTATGGCGCGGCCGCGGCAGGCAAAGCCGAAACGGTCACACAATGAGGCTCAAGAAATTGAGGATTTGGAGCAGAGGCTGGCAGAGCTGGATCCAGCTGTGGCGTCTGCCGATGGGCAGGAAAGTCAAGGTGGGGCTCTTTAGCGTTTACTCTGGCAATCCATGTTTCGTCTGTTAGAAGTATTGCCTCCTCCATTTTGCTGCTCCTTTCAGTGCGGTGGAGACAAGGACATTTTATATTTGACTGATCATGCTGTGTTGGTCCCAGCAGGAGACATAAAGAACTTTGAAGATCTACCTCTGTCTCGGTACACCATAGAAGGGCTGAAGAAAGCCAAGTACATTGAGATGACGGCCATCCAGAAGGCTGCCCTGCCGCATGCACTCACTGGCCATGATGTGCTTGGCGCGGCCAAAACTGGGTCCGGCAAGACCTTGGCATTCACGATTCCTGTATGCACCTCTTCTTCTACTTCCATATCATTTCTTCCCCATGGAAACATGCGGCCGCAGACTTGCTGCTCTTTGGTTTTTGCTCCTAGGTAGCGCATGCATGCTGCCTCTCGAACTGTCGGTGCTCTATCCACGACTTATAACAAGACCTCTGCACCCACACATGTCAGATTAAGGCATCAGATTCGAGGCATTTCTGGACTTCCATGCTTGAGAAGAAGCTCGACCATTGATGGCTGCGTTGGAACAGGTGCTGGAGAAGCTGTACAGACTAAAATGGGGCAGGCTGGATGGGCTGGGCGCACTCATCATCTCTCCCACTCGGGAGCTGGCCATGCAGATCTTCGAAGAGCTGCGCAAGGTCGGCCAGAGGCATGACCTCAGTGCAGGGCTCCTCATTGGCGGCAAGAATGTCAAAGAAGAACAGGAGAGAGTCAATGGTGATATACTAGGCTCTGCATCTGAGCTTTCATTTGATATGCGCATGGACATTGCAACTACACAAACTAATGCACAAGGCATGAGCTCGCAGGCATGAGAAGTATGCTTCCCTCAGAGTCACCTGAAGCTGAGTGACGGGTTATCTCAGCCTCTGTGCATGTTTGATCAGGCATGAACATCCTGGTGGCCACTCCGGGGCGCTTGCTGCAGCACATGGACGAAACACCTGGATTTGACTGCTCCGACTTGCAAGTCCTTGTGCTGGATGAGGCCGACCGTATACTTGACATGGTGCGCATCCAGACGCCTCACTGCTTGACATTTAATTGTAAGTTTTCTCATGCATCTTTCCCGTTTCAGCCCCCATGCAGAAGTAACCAATAAGTTTCTGCATCTTTGAGGTTCCATCAGGACCACTGGTTGCTGCGGAGAAGGTGAATTGAAGGGCCTGACATGTTGCGCCAGGGCTTCTCGGGCACGCTGAATGCAATCCTGCAGAATGTGCCGGTGCGGCGGCAGACAATGCTGTTCTCTGCCACGCAAACCAAGAGGGTCAAGGACCTTGTGCGCCTTAGCCTGCATGATCCCACTTACATCGCCATCCATGCACAATCAGCCACGCCCACACCAGTCAAGTTGCAGCAGGTCCAGATTTGGCCCTTCTCATTTGCCCGTGCATTGTTTTCTTCCTTGGTTGTGTCACATATCAAGTTGGGCCGAGCTCATGCACATGATGCAATATTGAAGACTGAGCAACTTGTTCTGGCACAGGCTTATGTGATTTGCGAGCTGCAAAACAAGATGAGCATCCTCTGGGCCTTTGTCAAGTCCCACCTCAAGGTGAGCCAACCCGCTGTCTTCCCCTCTGGTCACACCACAACCTCATGGTATCCTTCGCAGCCTTTCCTGTACGCTCCACCAGATAACTGACTTGCTGGTTGTCTGGGCGCAGGCGAAGGTGCTGGTGTTCCTGTCCACATGCAAGCAGGTCAAGTATGTGTATGAGGTGCTGCGGCGGCTGCGGCCGGGTGTGCCGCTCCGCTGCATACACGGCAAAATGAAGCAGATGAAGCGCATGGCTGCCGTGGTTGACTTTACCGAGGTTGGCTCATAATTCCTTTGTTATCTATTGCCTTATTTGTGACATTAGACGTTTCTTGTCCGGGCAAGAGCACAATGAACATTGAAAGGTCACTGCTGACATATATATTACAGCCATAGAGCGGACTCGAGCCTCTGCCTTGTGTAAGGCTTCTCTGTGCACAAGTATTGTGCCTGTTATTATAGATTACAGAGGACATCTGTGATGGCAGGATAAGGGAGGGTCCGTGCTCTTTGCTACCGACGTCGCGGGGCGAGGGCTGGACTTCCCAAATGTGGACTGGGTGGTGCAAATGGACTGTCCTGAGGATCTGGATTCCTACATCCATCGGGCAGGCCGAACGGCACGCTTCAAGTCAGGTATCCCCTCAGGCCTATGCTGCTCTTTGTAGTCTGACTGAACTTTCCCGTTATGATGGACATGACGGTTGCACATGATGTCAACAGCTTGTAGTATGCTCTGGGGAATGTGCCATTCCTGAGTGGGTTTCCATACATCATCAGCAGGAGAGTGGATTGAGAGGTAGGCAAACAGTAGCCCTATGCAGCTCCCAATGAGTCCTAGGAGTTGGGATTTAGTCGATGATTGCTGAGGTGTGGTGTATGTTGGCAGCGGGAAAATCGCTGCTGATGCTGCTGCCAAGCGAGAAGGAGGGCATGCTACAGCTGCTGGAGGAACGCAACATCCCCATCAAGCCGCTGAAGATCAACCCCAGCAAGACCCAGCCCATTGGCCCAGCCCTGCAGGCCATGCTGTCAAAGAACAATGAGCTCAAGGTGCATGGTCACAGCTGCCTTCCTCATCCCCCTCCATCAGCACTTGGCATGATCCAACACCTGTCATCAGCTTTGTAGTAGCGATATGGATGGCCACTGATGGGCAGGGTCTGTATGGCTGCTCTCTTAGATTGTGATGGAATTATCCATGTCATCATCTCTTTTCAAGATGGACAAGATTTGAAGGTTTGGATGCATTGGTGCAGGAGTTGGCACAGGCAGCGCTGAAATCCTATCTGCGCTCAGTATTCCTGCAGCCCAACAAGACCATTTTCAACGTGAGTGCCCTCCCCGCCTCCGACTATGCCGCCTCGCTCGGCCTCGCCTCGGTGCCGCAAATGCGCTTCCTCAAGCGCGCCGGCATGCAGGCTGCCAGGTCAGCCCCAGCTGGCGTCGGTGCCAGTCGGCAAGCTGAAAACAGACATGACGAGGACGATGACACGGATGTCAGTTCAGACGATGAGGGCGCTGATGTGGAGGACGTCGATAGAAGTGAGCAGGATGATGGAGCGGCCGAGGCGCGTCGGG
The DNA here is from genome assembly GCA_020887355.1 of Coccomyxa sp. Obi. Lineage (NCBI taxonomy): Eukaryota > Viridiplantae > Chlorophyta > Trebouxiophyceae > Coccomyxaceae > Coccomyxa > Coccomyxa sp. Obi. The sequence continues at coordinate 948,021 of AP025000.1, forward strand.
GCAGTGGAGTTGCTGCGGGCACCAGTGCAGCAGCGGGGGAAAGAACTGCAGTGGCTGAGGGACCCGTGGCTGGGGAGAGGCATGATGGAAGTGGTGGTAGTGGCAGCAGCGATGAGGATGATCTCCTGGTGGTGAAGCGGCGCAATGTTCATGACCTGGAGTTGTTGCCTGATCAGCCAGCGAATGGCACGGAAATAGGTACTTCACACCCAAAACCACCACTGCTGCGTATGCCAGTGTCACCTGGCTTGCAGGGACCCTGTTGTTGCTCAGGAGAATGCCGCAGAGTATGAAAAGTCTGTTCACCGGGTGATCGGCTTGCAGGTGTTGCCAAGAAGAAGAAGAAGAAGGCGCTGAGGATAAAGGTGGGCAAGACGACGGGCAGCCGTATGGTGTTTGATGAGGAGGGCCAAGCTCTGCAGCCACTGGCACAGCTGGCGCTGCCAGAATCAAACGAGTGTGTAACTCACCCTTTCCTCCTCTGCAAGACGCAGCCCGTGCAAGAAGATGAAGACAGCATTCCTTCCACATATATTTGCACTTGACACCAACAGTTGCACCCTCCCTACACAAGCTCTGAACTTGGCGCTGAGCAGCCAGTGAATAGTACTTTTAGTGTTGGCAAATTACCTTTTAGTCTAACTAGACTGGCAATGTGCATCGGGCTGGTGGCCACATGCACATTGCCACATAGCTTATATGTAACGGTTATGCACTTGCATTCAGGAAGGTCCAAGAGTGGAAGTGTGCCCATTATCTGGCAACACTTGGACCTTTGACATGCATTTCTAAACTGTGTTGCTAGTTTTATGGAGAATGACGGCTTCTCCGATGGTACAGAGATGGGGCCGAGGAGGAGGAGATGACAGCAGAGCAGCGGTTTGCGCGGCTGCGGGAGGAGCTGAAGGCGCGCGACGCGGCCGACCGCGAGGCGTACCGCGAGCGCCGGCGGCAGCGCGCGCAGGCCAAGAAGGAGCGCGCGCGCGCCCGGGCCGCCTCCGAGGCGGCTGCCGATGCCGGCGGCGGCGTTCGGCTGGCCGGCGGCCCACCGTCCGACGGCGAGCCGTATGCATCCGGTGCGGCTGCTTGATGTCAGTTTGTTGTGGTCAGTCATCTTCCAGATTGCAGGGTGTGAGAGTGCCAATGCCACAAAGCATCCTTCCACGGAGTGGGCCCTCAACCTAGTATCCTTTTCCCTGTGCAGTCCCTTGCTGGACCCAACACACATTTTACATTCGCCAGAGTCTTGCGAATCGTTTGAGTAATGAAGGCAACCTAGTGACTTTAGGCAGCGTTAATTGTTGCGCATTCGTGGTCACCTGGTGGCCCACCCTCTCTGCTGCACGCCTGGTTGCGCTGATTACGGACAGGAACGCAGCCCTTATGGATCGCAAGGAACAATAATGGAGGAGTGGAACCTGCAAATTAAGGGCTGCAAGAGGCACAGAGAGATTCAGGGCAGCCCTTGATGACCCATCATGGTGAATGGCAGGTGATGAGGAGGGTGCATTTAGCGGTGACGAGCAGCAGGAACAGCACAGACAGAGTTATGATGATACAGCCGGCATCGGGGGGATTGTCGGTCTGGACTCTGATGAGGACGGAGAGGACATGCAGCGGTCTGACATGGTGGGCAGGAAGCGTGGCAGGGCTGGGGCAGCAGGAGATTTGCCAAGGAAGCGGCTTGCGCCGGAGCCGGCTCACATGGACATGGCTCCGGCGCCGAAGCCGGGCATCGGGGATCTGAGTGTCGCGCAGCAGGAAGCCCTGGCGCTCAGTATGCTCTCACGCAAGCGCTGAGGCTGCCTCTCCTCGGCAGACTATGTTTGCCAAACCAAATTAGCATACGTATGAATTCAACGTGGCATCATGATGGTCATTTCTTGATATTGTTGAGCAGCGGTTTGCATAGATCCAGTTTAGACTGGGCATAGAGAGCACTTTCATGATCATGATGGTGGTGGAGCGTTGTCACATTGCAAGATTTTGGGTGTCAACGTGCCGAGAAATGCCCACTATAAAGTAGTTACTGTAAGCAGTGCACTGCGTTTGCATGCATTATTGCTCTTTGTGCGATGCAGAGAGATGGCCATTTTGCATTTATCAGCCAATCTATCTTGCCAGACCCTTACACATTCGTCACAGTCTTGAGGACGGCTTCAGCAAATCCAAACAGCTCAGCTGTTGAAAGAATAAGCTATAGCTAACATGCAGCGCACGGCACTCACGGCGAGATAAGTGCGCTGCCTAATGCTCGCAATGCAACGCGACTGTGCTCGATCGATTTCCACAGGATGGAAACGCCTCGATGCAGCCCAAGCCTCCAGAGCTCAAGGCGTTTCATCATGAGGCGCATCCTGGGAACAGCCCCTGCATCTGAGCTGAGGGGCAGGAATCATCTTGACAAACAAAGTGCAATTCAAAGTGCTCGACAACCGCAGAGCCAAGCAAAGGCCGCCCTGGGCTTGAAGTCACATTTCTTGCGGTATATCTCAGGAGCAGTACTTTGGCGACATTGCAACAAAGTCCTCACATCAGAGCGACACTCTGGGCAGACCTTTGACACTTCTTGTTCGCTGCTCTGCACACTTCAAGCAGATATCCTGGGGTTGGTCCATTCCTTGCTGCCCAGCCTGTCCTTGCATTGCATTGCATTGTGTCCTCATGCTGGAGAACAGAGGTTCGTTCGTTTTATCGCTCTGCACGAGCGTTGGGGTGCGTCTCTCGTAATTGTACCAGGTACAGAAGGGCTTGGCAGAAATGGTCTTGAAGCCACGCCCTGAAACTTCCAAAGGAAAGCAGCCCGACCTCGGTGCAAATAAATAATTGGGAAAAAACCATCATGAGCTCGGCCTTGCGAGCAGCCTGGCCAATACTGCCTTGCATCCACTCAGGTACAAGGGTAACGAACACCGGCGCTGCAATGTGCCGCTCACTACTCCAAGAGTTGTGCCTCTCGCTATTCTTCTGTAGGCCTAGCTATATATTCTGTTGTGCTCTCTCCTCACGCATCCCTCTGCTGCCCTATCTATGGGCGAAGGATGCACTCTCCTCTAGGGAACATCTCCAGCAATAAAAGCCCCTCTAGCCCAATCCTACCACTGCAAGTGCTGCAGCAAAGGAGCACACAGGTCGCCCAAAATGGCCACAGGCTCACTTCCGTCACACTTCGCAGACGCTCCTCATTCCTCTTTTCTGTACCTCTGACAAATTTCTAGCCATGTCCATGGTGCACTTCCAGTCACACCTCTCTGGGCATGCAAATAAATCCCACAGCCACAGCCGGGCTCCCTCAGATCCCCTATGCCGGTTGCAAGTTAAATCCCTGCTCACCAGCAAGCAAGCGCAATCCCCGCTCGCTTCGCACGGTCCCGGTCACTTCTCAGCAGACAAGCCGATCAGAACGTGGCCCCACATGAGCCATGTGGTGTCTCTCCGGCACGCCACTGCACCTCGCGTAGGCTACCATGGAAAGTACCATGCAGTCCCAAGCTTGCGACATGAGCCAAATTAGGCTGCTGCAGATGAGTGACAGACAGCCCAATCAGGCACGGGCGGGTGTCAAATCAGGCAGAGGTGCCAGATCAGGCAGAGGGCGGCTGCAGCAGGTTGACGCGGACGCCCTTGGAGTGGTGGCGGTCATCCCACATGGCCAGCGGCGCCCAGCGAACGAGCTCCATGACGTGGATCTCCACCGCGCACAGCACGCGCGCGTTGCAGCCGGCCAGCGGCGCCATGCGGCTGGCCGGCGGCAGTGCTCGGCGCGCCTCCTCGTGCTTGGCCGCCACCCACAGGCACGCCAGCACCACTGTCTCCCACGGCTTCACCGCTCCTAGGCCCGCCACATGCTCCGCAGAGACCTGTTAATGCAAAATACTGTCAACATTGACCGCCAGACATTCAGCAAGGCAGGTGCCTGCTTTGCCAGAGTGTTCATTCACTGTTTGGTGAGCACAGAAGCAGCTTCAATGGTATGCGGACATCTCAGGCCCCATCTGTACAAGTTGATCTGCAGCAGATTTGTCCAGAGGCAAGAGTGGTATTTTGACCCAAGCTGGAGGACTTCCTGGGTGGCATGAGGGACCCTGTGTCCTCTGTTATCTATAGCTAGCAATCATTACAGCTCACATTTTGAGAGTGTTAGGGTGGCATGGAGCTTCGCAGCATGCATGGGGGCGCACCAGGGGCTGGACGCGTGTCCAGAGGTGGAGGGCGAAGGCGGGCGTGTCGGCCTGGGCCATGTCGGTGCCACGGCTCCACATGGTCAGCACCTGCAGCCATGATGGCGCGCAGACGGCCGCGCTTGCACCCGCCTGCAGCGCGCGGCACAGCTCCAGCTGCACCTGCGCCTGCGCCGGCAGCAGCGGCCGCGGCATGCGCAGCACGTTGTACGCCGGAGCCTGCGCTCGGCAAACACAGTCGATCAGGAAACCTGTCAGCGGATCAATACCTTCTCAGCATGTGTTGTGCATTGGCCCTCCACAAGCATATGACTTTCATCATCAATTAAGTATTGCACACGCCCCGTATGCCAGGAAATTTGGAGCTGTCTAGGAACGTAGAGCGCAGCAACAGCAGACTCGCTTGCGTCTCTGGAGCGAGACGATGATCAATCTTGAAGGGTTGTCCTGATTGAGTTGTGAAGGACCGGAAGTGAAACGTGGGTGCACCTTGATGCCGGCGGTCATGGCGGAGGCAGGGTTGGCGGCCACGTTGACGGCCTCAGGCTGCAGGCGCTGCGCCTTGGCCACGCCCGTGCGGTGCGCGGCCGGGCCCCGCAGCGCTCGGTTCAGCTCCTGCAGTGCGCACCTGCACATACCAAGCCACCCCACACGTCACACACCAGCCAGAAGACAACACCCACAGGGCCCACATGACATGCATCGCAGATGCTACCACCAGAGTCTTCGAATACTGATCAGCCAGGCAACATCAAATACACGCGACGCTCGGCCACTTGGTCACAGTCCTGCTGGAAGGGCATAGTGAAGAGGCGCACCCGACGGCGCCGAGCTGCGCGTCAGAGAGGGCGGCCATGGCGCACTGGAGCGCCTGCGTCAGCACCGGGTCAGAGCCATTGTGGTTGGCGATCAGCAGCGCCAGCTGCGCGGGCGGCAGCCGCGCCAGGGAGTGGCCCGCCATCAAGTTCGCGACTGCCACTGTCGTGTCGCCCCCTCCCATCGAGAACTGCCCTGCCTGCAGCTGTCGGCCGGTCTGCGCTGCAGTGGTGGGTGCTGGGGCGCTCTCTAGCCGCGCTGGCATGCTGGTCGCAACCTGCAGGGCCGCCGCACGGAGGGCGGCGGCCGCGGGCTGTGTGGGAAGGGGCGCAGCAGGTGCGCAGGGGCCCGAGGGCGATTGGAAGCCGCACAGGCCGGCATCGGTGGCGGGCGGCTGGGCCGGGGCGCGGGTGACGGTGTGCCGGACGACGCTGGAGCGCGTACGCTGGCACTCGCGAGGGGCGCCGGGCACAGAGAGGCGGCTGCTGCGCAGCTGCATGCCCTGCCCGAAGCGGTACACCTCGGCCTGCCCGAGTGGGCGCCGGTGGCGCGAAGCCCGTGCGGCCGGGGCGTGCGCCGAGCACGGCCGCGGCGCCTGCTGCTGCACGGTGGAGGAGACGGGCAGCTGCGCCTGGCTGGCCGCAGCAGGCGGCCCGACCGCGCGCACGGCGGGGCCGACAGTACCGGCACAGATGAAGGCCTGCTCGTAGCAGGAGTCCGGAGAGGAGCTGTCCAGGTCAGAGGAGGAGGTGGAAGAGAGGTCCTCGCCGGTGCTGGCCAGCAGCTCGGGGTCCGGGCAGGAGGGGCTGGGGCAGCTCTGGGGCTGCTGCGCGGCCTGGCAGGCGTCAGGCGTGCTGCTGGCGAGGCGCGGTGCCGGGGAGGCCGAGTCGGAGGAGAGCGCAGCTGCCACACTGCAGAGGTGGCCCAGGCTGTGCGTGGCTGCAGGTGTCACTCGTCGCCGCTTGCCGCCTGTCTCCATCTCCTCGCCTGTACATCAACACCCGCTGCTCAGAAGCCCTTCTGTACTTGGGGCAGTGCACAACAGGAACACCCAGTTTGCAGATCACCCCCTCCATCAGTGCAGCACATCCAGTGCAGATCAGGCTTAGTCTCGTCCCCTCAGCCAATACAGGGAAGCATGGATTCTTCTTACTACAGCGTGGGCACTCACTTGGAGGCATGGAGAAGCGGAGCAGGCTGGCAGGGCTGTCACCATCGTCCTCACTGTCCCCAACAAGCCGCGCGCGCCAGTCACTTGCCAGCCCGGTGCCCAGGCTAGCGCTGCTGCGGCCTGACTCCTCAAGTGACAGTGTCCGCGCCAGTGGTGCCCCAAATGTCCCCTTGTGGCCCTGCAGCTGCTCCTGCAACAATGCTACCATGGTGAATGCTGCAGTATACAGTCTCTTTAGAGGCTTGCAACATCCTTCACAATTTAGGTACCCACTTTGCCACTGTTGTCAACGAATGGCAGGGTTGATAGGCAAGTTTGAAATTCACTATGGCCACCCGGGATGTGTTGCTTGATGGGTGAGGTTGTTACCTGAACAAGTGCCGTAGCACTCTTCCTCTTTCTGAGTCCACTGAGCCTGCCAGTCCGGCCCTGCACCTGCGATTGAGCGCCCTGCCTTAATACCAAACTTCAATGCTGTGACTACAAATATTCTCTGCTGCAAACGCCAGAGTATGCACTGTCCCCTCGCGGGCGCGGTATGCAGCTAGGCTGTGCACTGCATTGGATGGGAATGCACAGCTGAGGTGGCACTGTGCCTGTCAGCGCACCTCATGAGCTGGCGCCAGCTTGAAGATGTCAGCACATCTCCCATCCAGCTGTCCTACTCCCGCTCCTCCCGCTCCTCCTCCCACTGCCTGGTATTGTATCCCTGCCATCCCTCAACCCACTTGACCCTCTGCTGTGCTCCGTTTGCCTCATACGCAGCGTGGACTCCTCATGTCCCCTTGGGGGCCGCGAGTTGGCTCCTACAGCCTGTGCCAAAACCACCAGTATTCTGTCAGTACATGTCCACGCATTTAAAAGTCCATGTTGGGCACGTTCAGATCTTTGGCTGTGCTGCGTCTTAACTCAGATGCCGCAGCTGCAGGGCCAGTTGCACCCCTGTATCCATAGAAAGGTTGATCTTGCTGGATTCTGGTCCAAGCATGTGCATACACAACCACTTGACCTCAACGTCTTCCAAAGTTGGATGGGAGTGAGACTGCCAGGGCCCATACCACTACTCTCCAGCTGGGAGGGACTTTTTCAGTTTTGGTCTACGAAGCACTCAAAGTCGCCTCGGGCGAAACAGAGCCCACTACCCTGACAATTGCCTTGAATAAAAGCCAAATCCAATGTCTCAGGCATCGCATAGGGTGCCGCAATCCCGCCTTCTCCTCAGCCAAACCCCGCCTTGGGCGGCCATTACAGCTTATGGACATCCCGCTCACAAAGCATCCCACCTATTTTCACCCTCGCAGCTGGATCTTGTGATAATGTCCCCATCCGTTCCTCAGCACGGTGCTATGGATCAATCACTATCCCTGATCCTCGTTCAACCCATGCGGGGCGGGACTGCAAGGGGGCGGCATCTGAGAACAAATTTCCCGGGCTTGGCAATTGAAATCTATGGAGCACAATGAGCCTCTGTTGCCTTTGGAAACCATCCAAGGCAAGGATCATCGACATCCTCCTGTCACCTCGCAAACGAGGTGCCGATTCTGTTAGATCAACCCTTCCGAAGCCAAACTGGCAATACACCCTGACAAGAAGTTTGTGCTGTGAAACACCAGGGACTGGCTCTACTTACTCAAGTAATTCACGATACCTGAATCAACCTGTCCGCCCAGCTGAAGCCACCGAAAGTCTATCCAATAAGGAAACCTCGACACATGTTCGGAGCTCACCTTCGGAGGTCCGTGGACAACCTGGATCCTAGGATAGTTTCGACGCACTGTGTCCCAGCCCTTTCTGCACCTCTGATTTACTGCCTGCTGCTGTTTAGCTCAGTAGATGGGCATCGCTGCGTCCCCGTTGACCCTGGGGCCCTTTCGTCCCTCCCCCTTCGGGTCTCCTGCCAGGTTCGGACCTTGCAAGCCTCCTGACTGATGACGTGCTACAAGTGTCTCATTCTTCCCTAGAAAGCAGCGTTCTGGATCGTCCTGCCGAGGCCAGTATGAACCAGATTGATCTTGCCAACTGGGTCGGTGAGTTTTGCCTCCGTTGTTTTGAAGGTGGGAAGCCTGATCAGGGAGCATATTGGCGGAAAGGGCTTCTCGGGCTTCTCCCTTGAAAACCCGGAACCCTAAAGGGTGAGCATAATATCGCCCATGACGCTCCAGCAAGCGACGGCCAAACTCGAGTCGAAGCAGACTTTCTCCCTTAAGCATCTTCATCAATTTAGTACCTCTCAAAGCAGTAGGATCAAGATGGGTGCCGAAGTATTAAGAACCGTCGAGAAGGGAGCCAAGGGCTTCCAGGTGACCCCCTGTCAGTTGCGCTTTGATGGATCTCCTGGACTTTGTCTGGCAACTCTGTGTAATCACCCCGGCTATGTCACAGAGCAGGATAGTGCTGCTGTTTTGCTGTTAATGATGTACTTTGAGGGTACCTGGACAATAACTCATCAATTCTTGTTCGTTTCACGGTGTTGCTTGATTAATAAATGTGGTTGTGGCTGCAACAGTACAAGGTGAAGGACATCTCCCAGGCTGACTTTGGGCGACTGGAAATTGAGCTGGCAGAGGCCGAGATGCCCGGTCTGATTGCCTGCAGAACCGAGTTCGGCGCTCAGCAGCCTTTCAAGGGCGCCAAAATTGCCGGAAGTCTGCACATGACTATCCAGACCGCTGTGCTGATCGAGACCCTGACTGCTCTCGGTGCAGATGTCAGATGGTGCTCGTGTAACATCTTCAGCACCCAGGTGAACCATGAGGATCAGAATATTTCTGTGAAGCTCTTTGTAATTGCTTTCTCTGATTGCATCGTACTTGCTGGTGCTGCTTGGCCAGTCAGCTTTGTTCAATCCAATAATGTTGTCAGCTGAGCGAGGAACCTTATGTAGCTTGTTGTTCACGAGACCAAGCAGGGTCTGGCTGCAAGTGTTCTGAGTGACGTTGTTGATGTCTCCAGGATCACGCTGCTGCCGCTGTTGCCCGTGACACTGCCGCAGTCTTCGCATGGAAGGGCGAGACTCTGGAGGAATACTGGTGGTGCACTGAGCAGATGCTCACATGGCCCGATGGCAGCGGCCCGGACCTGCTTGTGGACGACGGTGGCGACGCCACGCTGCTCATCCACGGTTCGTCTTGGCCTGCAAATGATCAGTAGTACTCTGGCCTTCCCCTGCTGTGAACGACATTGCTGCGAATCCTGCCTCGATGATGGTTTGTCGATCATTCTCAGTTGTCCGAAAGTTTGGGAAAGACTGATGGGGTGATTCAATCTGCAGAGGGTGCCAAGGCCGAGAAGGCATATGCCAAGGATGGCACACTGCCCGACCCCGCCTCCACGGACAACCCAGAGTTCCAGATTGTGCTGGGGCTCATCCGTGATGGCCTCAAGAAGGACCCTACTAAGTGGACCAAGTACGCTGAGGCCCTTCAGGGTGAGCACCCTCCTGCTCGCTGTGCGATTGCGTTTCCTGTCCTAGTGATGGTGATCAGAGCAAGGAAGACTTTGAGGTAGTGTTATAGCGTCTACCAGCATTCAGAAAGAAACAGCGCCGCCCGGGTAACTGGTGTACTGCAAGTGGATGCCAGCAGCAGCTGCATGTCTGGGGAGCTCGGCATGGGGTCTGGATTTGTCCCGCAGGGATACATGCTGAGTTGATGAGGTCTCATGATGACACCAGCATTTGCATGTTGCTTCAACAATCAGACACCATGACAAATGTGCTGATCAGGGCTTTGTGCGAGCAGGTGTGTCCGAGGAGACCACGACTGGTGTGAAGAGGCTGTATGAGATGCAGGCCAGCGGTACGCTCATGGTGCCCGCCATCAACGTCAACGACTCCGTGACCAAGTCCAAGTTTGACAACGTGTACGGCTGCCGCCACTCTCTCCCCGACGGCATCATGCGTGCCACCGATGTCATGATCGCCGGCAAGCACGTCTGGATCGCCGGCTACGGTGATGTCGGCAAGGGCTCTGCCGCCGCCATGAAGGCTGCCGGTGCGCGCCCATCTTCTCCCTGCTCCTCCTTCTGCCCCCCTGCCTCCTGGCCCACCACCATGCTGCCACGGACCTGTCAATGATCAGGCACTGTCTGGTGTGTGCATCTGCTCATTGCACGCCCCCTTTCCAGCCAGATGCTCCTACTGCCACATGTGTCCTCACTTCAGCTTCTGCAGCCGACATGCAGACTGATCTTGGGGATGTAGATTGCCTTCCGTGACATAGCTCCTGTGCCGGTTCACACGACATGCCTACAGATACTTTGTGCACAGCAGCCCCCCTGATGTGCACCGCTGTGTTGGGTAAATGAGCACTTGCCTGGTGCATGGCACGCATGCAGTCTCGTTCGTGGTGGTCCTGGGGCCTGATCTTGGGTGGGATGGTTGCTGTACAGGCGCGCGCGTGACCATCTCGGAGATCGACCCCATCTGCGCTCTGCAGGCCACCATGGAGGGCTACAGTGTGGCGCCCCTGGAGGACGTCCTCGAGTCTGTTGACATCTTTGTGACCACCACTGGCAACAAGGACATCATCATGGCACACCACCTGTCCAAGATGAAGAACAACGCCATTGTCGGCAATATCGGTCACTTCGACAATGAGATCGACATGGCCGGCATCACCAGCTGGCCAGGTGTGCACTCATGCCCTTGGATCCCCCTGCTCTTGCTGCTGCATCCTTAACTGCAGTTTTCTTAGATTGAAGACCAGGCTGGGATACCTAATTATGTGAACACCTAGTAGGCTGTGAACACTTGATGGGCTGTGCAGCCTCTGTTGCCAGCTGCGCGATGAGAAGGGGCCTCTCTGCTCTGCAGCAGTGGTGTGTGTGAGGGGGTGGGTCTAACGGGTGCGGTGGTGGCTATGCAGGTGTGAAGAGGCAGAACATCAAGCCTCAGGTGGACCGCTTCATCTTCCCCGACGGCCACGGTGTGATTGTGCTGGCCGAGGGCCGCCTCCTCAACCTGGGCTGCGCCACCGGCCACCCCTCCTTCGTCATGTCCTGCTCCTTCACTAACCAGGTCTGGCCAGCCCCGATCATAGCGTCGCATGCAACAGCTCTTGTGGGCTTGAGCCCCCCTTTTGCGACGTCTAGGAATGGTTGTTTAGTTTGCCCCTTTCACATCTGGACCCCTGAATGGTTGGCAAGGAAATTTCATGTCGTGCATGAGGTGGGCACAAGGCCTGTGCTGTGCAAGGCTCTGCAGTGCTCTACAGGTTGCAGTGCCAATTGTCACCTGAGTTGCAACCTTTCTGCATTATCAGCGCATTGGAAGTCACCTTGCTGGGTGGTGCGGCAGGTGATTGCGCAGCTGGAGCTGTGGAACGAGCGCAAGAGCGGGCGCTACGAGAACAAGGTGTACGTGCTGCCCAAGCACCTGGACGAGAAGGTGGCTGCTCTGCACCTGCCCAAGCTGGGCGCGAAGCTGACCATCCTATCCGATGACCAGGCCACCTACATCAACGTCCCCAAGACTGGCCCCTTCAAGCCAGCCCACTACCGCTACTGAGCTCCACCCACTCTGGCAGCAGAGGATCTATATCTGTCCTCAAATCCAGCCTGCGGCAAGGCCGCCCCTGCTATTGTGCTCTGCAGCAGGTGCTGCTCAGTTGCTCGCGAGTATCTGAGACAACCTAGCTGCTGCGGTCTCTAGTGTTCCAGCTGTGGGGTTGTGAGGCTCTGCATGGCATGGGGAAGGGACTGCCCAGGAGTGTTTCCTGTCAGAAGTAATGCCATCCAAGAACTGTTGCTTGCAGTCCAGTTGGCTGCGCTCTCAAGCTTTTTTCCTTTGAACTGTGTGAAGCATGGTGATTTGATTTGTTCGCTGTCCAATTATTGGACTCCATCAAAGTCTCGTGGCTGCCATGGCCTCGAGTGGATGGCAGTGTAATAATGATACTGTTCGATTCGAGGTGTCTAGCATTTTTTGCTGGCTACGTTGAGATTGAAGCATGCGCCCCATGAAAGTTCATTACTGCAGGTCATTCTTCATGGCCATGGCAGAGTTGCATTTGAGGAGCCGGGCTCATGCCTTCAACATGGTTTTGACCAAACAACACGGCACCTGCAGGAGGTCATGACACAGATCCGCACAATTTTGAGTCGTTCTCATTAACTCATACTCACCGGTCAATTTTGGTCAAAAAAAAGTTGCCGTGCTTAACACAGCACAGAGTTCTAGAGGCTATACACATATCCTGCAGCATGGTTCACAAACGCGCATACATGGAGGCCACCGCCATGTTGCCACGCTGCATAATGAAAGTCCTGGACAGAACAAGACAGCAATCCTAACAGAAATGTCACTGCTGTGCTCAATTCATGGACAGGAACGGCCAGTGTGGGATACAGTCCCTTCTGTGGAAGGCCAACGGCAATTTGTGGATGTCTGGATATGATCAATATGTCTTCTCGAAGGTGCCAAAAAGAACACTCCATGTCACAAGCAACAGGAAGAAGCTCTGCATGCATCCAACCATGCTGGGCGCACGCAGGGCTCTAGGAGGTATTGCACAATATCAAGTGCACATCATGCAGGCTTCACATGGCCTCCAAGCGGGCCTTGAAGTGGGACAGCTGGTCCAGGCCGGCCTGCAGGGTGAGGCGGGAGGGCGCGCCCCCGTACTGCAGCTGCTCGTGCGCAGCCGAGCCAGCCGGCATGGCCGCAGCCCCCCGCGCCAGCGATGGCGGCGCCTCCTGAATCGCGCGCACAAACGCGCCCACCTCCTCGTCCAGTTCTGCCGCACCCAATTCAGTCTGTCAGTCAATTACACCTTTTCCAGCCACCTAGGGCTGATCGTCAGAGTCAGCACCCAGCATCACATCCAATCACAGGAGAAATTTGGAGACGTCCACAAGACCATCCAGCCGCGCACACAGAGCACAATTGCATTCAGCATTGTGCAAGACAGCACTGGGAAGCAAGGCATGTGTTGGACCACACGGAGCGCCATTTATAGTCCCCTGGACTCAAGTGATGGCAAGACTGCTAGATTTGCAGAAATAACAAGACTCCCACCTGCCCATCACCTTATATGGAAGCAAACACAATGGACTATTCCCATATACAGACAAGCATTCTTAGCAGAGGAGGGCCATGCTGCCTTCTCGGCGGCCATGCGAGTGCACGCATGACTGCGAAGGTGAGGGAGGGCCTTGGGAGAGAGCACCTGGAGGCGAGGGTGTACCACCCAGGGACATGCGCAGCGGCACCGGGGGATGCGGTGAAGCCGGCACAGCATCCGCGTCCAGCGCAAAGGGCAGCACATCGGCCTCGGCCTCCTCGCCGGGCAGCGCGGCCAGCTCGGCCGGGTCGCCCGAGCCGGAGCCCGGGTAGGTCAGCCGCGGCGGCCCCACCGCACTGCTGAAGCTGCCCCCCGACGCGGCCACACCGCCTGTCATCACACCACACATCACCCCTTGCTGCAAACGAGCGTACGGCGGAGGCATATCCGCAGACTAGTAACACCAGTAGCCATCATTAGCGGCATTTGTAGCAATTGCACTGAGATTCTCTATGCAAATTCCAAGGTGCAGGCTCATGGCAGGAGACATCATGCAATATAAAGGACTCGTGCTTCACTGATTTCAAGCGTGCAAATTTTTCTGAAAAGAAAAGGGAAGGGGCGCACGTGTGGCCGGGAGGAGGGGTGAGGCATAGGAGGATGGGGGGACGAGGGGGAGCGTGGAGGGGTAGCGGGGCGTGGAGGCGCCCATGAGGCTGGACTCCAGGCTGCCCTGCACGGGCGACAGAGAGTAGCCCAGCGCACCCGGCGGTGGGAGATCGAACGCGCTGGAACGCGGCGACGCTCCGATCGACGGTCGCCGAAACACCGTGAGCGCCCCGGGGGCCACCGCAGCCGGGGACGCTGGCATGGCGCCCCCACCGTGCCAGCCACCACTCTGGCCCTGCCGCCGTCCACAGCCTAGTCAGCTTCCCCAGACTCCAGTAGCCCACAACGAGGACAGTCACATGGCATCAGACACCAAATCTTCCCTACATGTAAAGAGCCTCTGGTACTGCCTCCAACACAGCCTTGGAGTAAGGTTGATGGTTCCTTTTGCAGGACCAGACCCAATGACACAGGTGCAGGCAACATCAGACTGAGGACCAGTCTGTTCATCTACCTTGCTCCAAGGGGGACAAAGGGGGACATCCCTCAGATGTTTGTCTCCAAGGGGCATTTAGCTTCCATCAACAATGACGTGTCTTTAATCATTGTGATTGGCGAGACGGTGTGGCTGCGCACCGGCTGATCATGGAGGGAGGACAGGGAGAGAGCGGAGGGGGTGAAGGCAAAAGGCAGCTGCGGGGAGCAGGAAGCCGGGAAGGAGGAGGCCGCGCTGCCGCTGCTCTCGCTGCCGGGCCCCCCGCCCAGACCCCCCTGAGCGGGGGGCGTCGGTGGCGGCTGCGCCGATCCGCCGCTGCCGTACGACAGCCGCTGCCGCCCCGATGCGCCGCTTGCTGATGCGCCAATCGCTGACGAGCCGCTTGCCGATGCGCCGCTGCTGTCCTTCGGCTGCTGCAGCCTGCCACTGCAAGCAGCAGAAGAAGAAGGTTGCACATCATTCCAGCCGTCTAGGGCTGAATAGAAGAACCACCCGCACGTATTGGTCTTTTCAGCAAAACAGGAACAAAACAGGAACTGGCCATAGCAGGAGGGCGCTCCAAATGTGCCCACCAATATAGAAGAAATGAAGGTCACCAGGCAGCAAATGCAGCATTGACAGACACAACCTGTATTCCCTGCCTTGCTGCTAATCAAGGGCGTAGGGAGCACAGCAGACCTGCTTCCAGAAGCGGCCCTCTCTGGCTGCACAGGGATATTGAAGCCGGTGGTGCGAGCGTTGAAGGGGTGCAAGCTGGTCTCCTGCAGGTGTGGCGGCTCGTCCATGCTCACAGCAGCTGATGCGGCTGGCGCTGATGCTGGCGCCTTCGTGGGACAATTGGTCCATCTCACTGTCTTCAGCGGCTGCAACACATAGGTGGTGCTGAGAACCCACCCATCCACAACCCTTGCCTTTTTGATTGATTGCCTCCCCTGGTGAGTTTGATGACGATCCACAGGTTGGGAAGATGTGCACTCTGCTCAGTGGAAGTGCGCTTCAACATGTGTGGAGTCCACCCTGTGTCAGTTGCCTGAGCACAACCTCGCCACAAAGATTGGGTTGCTGGTTCAAGACAACCATCATACCGACCCAGGTACTCCCACAGACAGAATTGCAAGTCGCTTGCGTACAGCTTTAGCATTCTTAGGGAACCCCAAACCCAAATTTTAAACCCTGAACCCTAAGTACAGGACTGGGGGCTGGGAAGGGCACCCGTGGGGAGGCGTTGGGGCGCTGCAAGGCGGCAAGGTCGCCCGAGGAGTGGATGCGGCTGCGGTGCGCGCCCTCCGAGGCACCGGGGATGCACACTGGCGCGCTTGTCTGCCTGGTACCCCCGCCTGCTTCCCTCCCTGCGGCCTCCTGCTCAACCAGACTCAATGTCAAGTGTCTGCCTGGTCCCCCCGCCTGCTTCTCTTCCTGCAGCTTCCTGCTCAGCCAGCCTCATTGTAAGCGTTTGCCTGGTCCCCCCGCCCGCTTCCCTCCCTGCAGGCTCCTGCTCAGCCAGCCTCAATGAAAGAGCTTTCCTCCCCTCTTAAGCAATGGCGACTGGCAGAACTTGGCATGACATTTCTTCGAGTGCCCATCACAAGGCAACTTACATGTGGTCTTCTAGGATATCAACATGCATGCGAGTGTAGGAGCTGGGGGACTGTCCCTGACGGTGGTGTGCTCAAAGGAAGAGTCGCACCTGGTCCAGGGGATGTGCGAGGGCCGGCTGCCCGCTGCTCATCTGCTGCTGCAGGATGCGTTCCTGCGCCTCCCTCTGCCGAGTCTTTGCCAGCAGCGCTTCCTGTGCACCAAATCGCATCTTCAAGCATGCGCAGCAGTGCTCAATACTCTGGCCTTGCAGGAGCAGAGGATACCAGGGGCGCATTTGCACTGCTGGCGCAACAGATGGTCGATGCTCTGGGGCTTGCAGAAGCAAAGAACACCAGGGGCGCATTGTTGCACTGCTGGAGCAGGTAGAAGCCAACCTCGTTGGCAGCGGCTCGGCTCCATGTGCGGACGGCGCCGGTGGTTGTGTAGTGGGGGGATGTGGGCGTTCCGGGGTGCTTCGGTGGTGTCATCCATGCATGCCCCTGGCTCGGACCCGCCGCTCCGCCAGCCTGCCGCACATAACATCTCTCCTGATCGGCTTCTTCTGAAAGAGCCTCTCATTGAGAACAAGTTCCCGGCATGTTCAAAGCGACCAAAAAGAAAATTAACGAGCAGACTGTATGTGGAAATTTAGCGGTGGACACCTTCTGAGTGCTAGGGCCCAGTGACATGTCTGACGACACAACAGCATTTCACATTCAGCCAGGTCTCAGGAACGATGGACTCAAAACGAAGTAGACCAGGAGCGATGGAGCCCAACTTTGACTACTAGGGGGCTAGGACAGGCGACCGACCTCGTCAGCTTCGGCGTGGGTGGCAAGCCGATTGAGGTAGCCGCCTCGCTCTTGGGAGGGCGATGGAGAGCCCCCGGAAGCAGCGAAGGCGTGCCTGGGGCCCCCCTCGGCGCCGCTGAGGGGGGTGGCAGGCAGGGAGGGGGAGGCCTGTACCCCCCCTGCCGGCTGCTGCATCGCATTGAGGGCGTTGCGCAGACCATGCGTGCTCCAGCTGTGCCGCCGCAGCATCGGCTGCTGCTGCTGCATAGAAGCAGGCGCCACTCGCAGAATGCCTGCACCTGCACCAAATCAATTGCCGCCATGTCAACCCAACTATCGATTCCGGGTCCCTTGTGTCATCCCCAGTGATGCTAGTGCTCACCGAAACGCAGAGTATAGCTGGGTAGATGGGTTGGCTCCAGACCAACAAGGAATGGATTGCACAGCCAATGAGTTACTCATGGACTGTAATTGGGGGAACGAACATGTCAGCAGAAGTATGCATGGAGATGCCCATATCTCAGGCTTATTTTATATGAAAAAGTGGCTGGAGGTGAGCCTTGCCTGCTGAGATGGGAGGGGATGAGGTTGGGCATGGGAACTGCTGCTCGCTGCCGCGCGTGACATGCATGGAAGCCGCTATCTGCGGCGCGCGCCGGGCCGCGCTACTGGCATAGTCCTGTATGATCTGTACACATGACACTATCTCACAGTCTGACCATGGGCCACACCAAGCAGAAAATACCACCGAGCCCCCCTATTGGGCCTTGCAAGTTTGAGACAAGCGTCCTTGGTGTTGATGACACGGCGCCAGTCTATGCATTTTCTGTGGGCACTCTGGGCTGTGCAAGGCAGCGGGCAGTGAGTGCTTGGTCTCGGTGGCAGCAAAGCCGGCACCTGCGCGACTGGACCAGGAGAGGTGGTCTCTTTGAGGATTGTGACAGTGGAGCTGGGTGCAAAATCGACGCTCATGCGGAAGAGGCCGTGGGGCGTTTCGATGGGAGTAAACGCGAAGTGGTCCAGGCGCGGCATCGGGGGTCCCCGCCCCCCGCCCGTAGTCCCCGGCATTCCCCGGCTGATGCGGTACTGCAGGCTGATGCCCCCCCGCTCCTGCGATGCCTGCTGCTGCTGCACCCCCCGCCAATACATCAGACCCCCCGACACTCATGTGTACTCAGCCCGGCGCACAACAGCAGAACGCGGCGCAAACAAAAAGCACCTCAACTGTTAGGCCACGCTCTATAAGGAGTGTAGCGGTGCAAAGTTGCATAGATTGGAAGGCATCAACAGACGTCCCGGCGACTGAATGGAGTAAGCAGCAGCAGCAATTAACGGGAGTAAGAGGGCAGCAGAGGGCAGGCAGCAGGGTGCATAACGTGGCTAAATACTTGCAGCTGGGAGGTGGGGGCTGTGCTCACAGCGCAGGCCCGGAACAGGCGGTAGGCCGGCAGCACGCGGACATAAGAGAACAGCGAGCGCAGCGAGATGACCATGCGCTTGTAGATGGCGGCCGGCTCCAGCCGCGATGTCATGGGCCGGCCGGCACCCGCCTTTGCATCCGCCACTGACGCGGGCGCGTACGACAAGACCCATCGCTCCAGCAACCTCCTTCCTGCACGCAAGATGGTGCAGTGCGCTGTCACCCTAGAGCAAAACGCGGCTTATCCAGAATGGGGCGTTGATGCACATGAGGTGTATCGTTGTCCAAAGGATGATGAGCATAAAGCCGCTGTGTGCCAGATCATGGGAGCAAAGCTTGCCTGCTGCTCCAGCATCCGCTTGAGGAGTTGGACCAGAGAGTGCTGCTGCCTCGTTGGCGCCCCAAGGTTGGAGGTAGATCTGCACAGCAGCAGCCAAGGAGGTGTGAAAGGAAAGACCGGGCCCCCTTCGCATCACTGCACATGGCAATTTTTCTGACTCCTAGGATATCAGTCTCCATGTCAAACAAGAGGGGGGGCTAAAAGAGCCGGTGCATGCCTCAATGATCATGGGACATGAGGGATCGCGCCGCCACAGCTCCACCTCTCTCTGAGCGCACTCCACCTCCTCATTCTCCAAGTTGAACTGCGCCAAGAAGGAAACTCAACTTCCCAGCTATTTCCCAGTGGTTATCACAAGGCACCCTTTAATTGATGTATGCCAACTTCACCTCCACCAAGGCAAGCTGTTCAGCTGTGGCCAAAAGGCTTTGTGTATACACGGATTTGATGGTGCACGTCAAAACACAGTCAGAATTCCTGCAACTCACCCAGCACTTTGGCCCCTGCTTAGAAAGAGTCCTCGAGGAGTTGTATATACGCGAGCTGAGAACGACGTGGGCAGCTTTCACGAAACATTCAGCCACGATCTGCTGCACCCGACCTCTGTTGGCTTCAGACATCTCTAACCAACGCCAGTCCCCCTATTTGTTATGACTGGCAACCCACTGCAATATTACATACAACGTGCAAGCTGGCAAATGCGGCTAATCCTGAGTCAAGAGGCCTCCTGATGTATCCAGATATCCATGAGCAGTGAGACAGGATGGGAATCCAGAAGTCAATGACCTTAAAAAGTCCTCAACACAACGCTCTCCAGGGATCCATGGATTGCTGCAGGACCAATTTCAGCGACAATTGATACTCATGCAGGCTCATGTACCTGTTCTGGAAGCACACATTTTCGCAAAGATCGACCATGACGCCATTTTGTCTATTGTTTCGGCCAATGAACCCATGCCGCCTATTTTGGCCCTCAGAGAAAACTTTGACTTGAAAAGGAAAGTGTCAGTCACTGAGTGGGCAAGTTTCAGGAGGAAGCACTGTGCACCAGGAGCCTGCGTACATGCTTATTTCGTGTAACAGTGGGTGTCAACAGGCTGAATTGTGCAGAGGTGGCTCGAGACTGGCTGCGTTTTGAAAGGGGACTTGACTCACCTGGGAGGATTTCCCTAAGGACGAGCACTTCATTGAAGCTGCTGTAACGTTTCAGCAGCAGCCCGAAGAAGGTGGGTAATTGTGCTGCTTGCAGTGCTAAGACGCAGGCAGACCAGAAGGGTCACTTCTGAAGCAGTGGATGCCAGCGTGGTCCATAACTAATAACAGTCAGTCTTTGTACCATTGCTAACAAAGAATCAAGAGCCAATCAAACAAGGCTCATGACTATGAAGGACAGTTAACAGCTACCCTTGATGTGTTATCAGGCACGGGCGGGACGTGGAGGCCGGAGACCATGGTCAGAGGGCTTCCGTGCCTGCGATACCTGGCCGCTTTAACACTGCTTTTCGTGGGCACGACACAGGCGCAGCCGGTAACAACGTCTGGGCAGTATGGAAGCAGCTTTCCAGGGGCGTGTCCCCTTAGCAAGCTCACCGACGTCATAATTACAGTAGTGGCAACAATTCCCGCATCCACAACAGGGCCTGTTTCAGTGCGTCCGCTGTCCCATCTCTGTGCAGAACTGCCAAGTTTGTCACAAAACTGGGCATGGCAGTAATGATTGTGGATGGCATCTGTAATTGGGGCTCTTTTGCGGTGCTGCAGATAGCGTACACACCGGCCTTAAACTATCCCTACGGCTACCCCGTGCCTGGCTTCCAGACTAGCCCCACATGGAACCAGTTCCTCAACACCAGTTCCCCCTTTTTCGCTCCAACAACTGCTGCAGCAGCAGCGGCTGGTGCTGCAGGATACAACGGTGTCGCAGCTGCTTCATCTGGCTTGAAGTTTTTTGGCGAGTACGTCCCTGCCCTCGACTCTGGTGTAGCAAATTTCGTGCAATGCCCATCACTGAACGCAATAATTTGCGACATGTTTTATGGTGCCGGCCACGATATGAGGGCTGAGGGCTGTCAACGCTGACACAATCACAACCAGGGAAGTCAGCTGTCAGCTGGCACCAGATAGAGAGTTGGACCCCATTCACCTGCCCTCGACAACAATAAAGACATCACAATGATTTTAACTGCAGTGAATCAGAAAATAACTTATGGGAAAGCGGTGTGTTGCAGGTGCAAACAGAACATCTTGACGCTCCAAGCCACCTGCAGCTTTGTGTTTGACTACAGCACACGCAGGATGCTGGATCTGCTAAGCAAGACGTCTCCTGCTGGAGGGATCCCACTAGGAGGCACAGTCACCTTCCAGTTCTGCACGTTGGCCCTGGGCAACTCTCAGGTACGCTGCTGCACCCCAGATACTGCTGACTCTTGAAATCAAGTTCCAAAAATTGATCATCATCACCCAGAACAGTCAAAACTTGGAGATATTCGAGCAGGGTCTCCCATGTGTCAGGTCAAAATCTTGCCGTAATAGCCTGGCAGGGTGGCATTGTGTGTGGCAGTTCACGGCTTGCTGGCTTTCTGAGTGGCACTACAGGAGGTGGCCTGCTGGGTGCAGAGCGTGCTGGCCTACCTACATGAATGTTGAAACATTGCATGACAGGTAGCGAAATATCAGCGCTGAGAGGAAGGCGTGTCACGTTGATTTCTTATGCGAGTACAAATACAGACACCCCTCAGGAGTGATGCTCGCATGCATGCCGGCAAGTGGCTGAAAAAGACGTGCTGATTGGAGCGTGGGGGTGCTGCACTGCACTCAGGTCAGCAGCCCGACCTGCTTCGAGTCGCGCGGAGGCGCACCCAAGCCGGTCATTGTCAAGATCAGCAGCAAGGAGCCTGCAGATGTGGTCCCCCAGATCGGCTTCAACGCATGCTACAAGGACGTCGTGGGCTCGCCCGACAAGTGCCTCGCCTTCGCCATCATCCAGTCCTGCGCTGCGTCCCAGGGCATTGCCTTCGGCTCTTCCAACGGGGCCTCAGCCTCCAACACCTACGGCCCCGCCACTGCCAACGCCGGAACCATGGTCGGCTCCGGGCAGAGCTATGGCGCCACCACCCAGACTGCTGCCCAGGGCTCCCAGGCAGCTGGGCAGGGCTATGGTGCTGCAACCCAAACCCAGGGCTCCCAGGCGACTGGCCAGAGCTATGGCGCAACCCAGACCCAGGGCTCCCAGGCCGCCAGCCAGACCAGCCGCGCTGCAAATGGTTCGCGCCCACTTCTCGTCCCAGTCGCCCTTGATGTCCCTCTTCTGCGCTGTGCGGGGTGTGAGGAACGCCGTTGCATCCTTCCAGGAGTCAGCCATGTGATTGCAGACAAGAGTGTCTGTCTTGTGGCAGCCGTTCATTGCCCACGCAATCACTGATGCTGGGGCAATGAATTATTGCAGCATACATGTGGTGTTTGCAAACATGCACCTTGTGTGGAAGCCGAAAGGGCTCCAGCAATTGTGCCAGGCAAAAATTTGTTCTTTATGGGATGGACGGGGAGGGCTGACTGGACATCGTATCCTGTGCAGCGTACAAGACTGCCGGAGCTGCTGGCGCCACAGTCATGCAGAGCCAGGACCAGGGACGCAAGCGACTCAAGTGAGGGCGGCAGACAGAGGGGAGCCCATCGCATTCTTGCTCCGAGCAGCAGCAAGGAGAGGGGGAGCTCGCAGAGGCCAGCAAGAGGGACCTTTTGGCCAGCACACGCCGCCACATCAATGGCTCATGTGTGCACCTGTGAAGAGCACACAGGTGAGGATGCTGTGAGAGCCGCTACAACTACGGGTGCCAGACCATCTGGGAGAGAGCTGTAGCGGGGGAATGTGCAGCCAAAATTGGCCCACCAAGGGTTGGGAAGCTTGGAAGCTTGGCTACCCAGACAGACAGCGCCTGGATCTCCTGGCAGCTCAGCCTGGGCAATGATGAGTCTTAAGAGCTGATGAGCTTTAGGAAAACTTGTGGCATGCGAAGTCCTCCTGAACCAAGCGACCGCTGCCGCACTGTATGTTTGTTGTTGCAGAAGCAGTGTTCGAGGTCCTTTAAAGCTGGCGGGGCCTATGCCAACCCTTTGAGCCCACAGCGCTGATCCAGAAATAGGTGTCTGATGTTTGGGGAAGCAAAAGCTATACATCAATAGTTACAGCTCATGGCTGCTCCGGTGAAGTGCATGCAAGGTTAAGGCAGCTGCTGTGGTTTGCTGATGATTTGATTGACATTTAATAATATGATTTCATTTTGTGATCTGACTCCATTCCACGCAAGTAGTCCCGGCCTTATTTTGGTGGCGACCTTATCAAATATTCACGCAATTGAACGGCTGGAAGTTTGCACAGATTGTAAAACCAGTCTCAGCGTTGTGAACAAATGTGCAAATGCCACCTAGAGATCTCTAGAGATATTCTTAAATTAAACTTCCGATTAGATCATGAATCTTCAAAGCCCAAGACTGCTAGCTACATGCAGCTCCCTACACCCACACTACTGGGCCTGGGTTCACAAATCATCATACAAGGAGGAGTACAGCAGTTGCACCAATCAGCTGAGGATCCTGGACCATATAAATTACACCCTGACATACTGCACAGCAAGGGTCCCTGACAGATGCTCAACAAGGCACTCCCACTCCCTCCTTCACATCCCATTCGAAACAAATGATTGGTACACTGGTGAGGCAATCAGAGGCTCTCGCGCACTCTCTCGCACCAGAAAACGGTGCCGTGTGGTGCATCTTGCGAACTAAAAAGGTAAAAATTAATATTGCTTATGGTGAAGCCAGAGCCTTATCAGGCAGGCGCCTGATCTGGATCCAGCAGGGGCAGCTGCAGCAGTTTGGTGGCCAGCACATCGATGGGCAGGCACAGCCGCATCAGTGCGCATCGCAGCCGCAAGTGCTCCTCATCACCCCTGCCCCCAAGCACCTCCCTCACCAGCCCTGCGCACACAACATTATCATTATTATTATAAGTATAATCGCTTGGCTTTGGGTTTGCCGACCCTGTAATAAAAATAAAAATTGAATACAAATATAAGTAATAATAATATTTAACAGGCCATAGGGCATACACACAGCATGTCTGCAGCCACACCGTTGGGCCTCTAAACAGCATGCCGCCTGCGCTTCAACACGGCTTCTGAATGCCAGCACTGCGGCACACTTGCATGTAGAAAGTAACACTACTCACAGCACAAGGCGGCAAAGCAGTGTGAGGAGCTTCAGTTTGTACTCCAGCGACTGGAACTTTCAACTTCCTCACCAGGACATTCTCTGCTCCAATATCATCTGGCAACATGCAGGGCCCACTGCCATGATTCATGATTCGATGAGCGTGATGTGGGAATGGTTGCGGAATGATTCAGAACCTTTGGCAGCATCGGCAGCCGAGCGTGCGACGGCCTCAAGCGCGCGTGAAAAGGGCCCCGCGCCCGGCCGGGACCTCGGAGCGGCATCGAGCGCGGCCGCCTTCAAATGGCCCTCATCCAGCGGCCGCAGGCTCGTGGTTGCCACATCTGCATACCCCTGATCCCCTGCACCGCCAGCAGCCCAGCCGTCAACAACAGTCTTCCTCTCCTTCTTGCGCACCACACAGACCAGATGCCAAAATCCCCACTACGACTCCCATGCAGCCCATGGAGCTCGAACAACACACGCTGCAGTACACAGCTTTGCAGACAGCATGAGACAAAGCAAACCCCCAAGCCTGGGAAATTTTATTTCTACTGAATTGCAAAGTAGACGGGGAAAGTACGGCACTTCGGAACGGGACTAGTGAAGGAGAGCGCAGCGGGAATGATCACCTGGGCCGCGCATTTTGATCCAGTGCGTTGTTTCCTGCCGCCTGGCAGCGCGCCGCTCCGAGGTGCTGCCGATGCACGCATCCAGCTGCTCATGGCTCACGAAACCGGTGAACAGCTCCAGTGGCCGAACATTTTCCAATCGTGCAACGGCCGGGACGGCCGGGACGGCTGGCTCTGCCGGCTTCTCCTGGACCACCCCAGACTGCCTGCCATGCTCGGCCCTCGCCCCATCATCAACTCCTGACGCAAGAGACTCGCTCGCGACGGCGAAAGGCGTGGGGGAAGCGGCCGGTCGGCGCAGGGGATCATCATGTAGGGGAGTCGGCGCATTTGGAGTGGCGGCCGCCGCCTGCTGTTGCTGCTGCGCTGACTGCTCCAGCGCTGCTCTCCCTGCATGTGGCTCCTCGGCCACAGTGACATGCTGCGGCTCGGGGGCAGTGGCGACCACATCTCCAGTTGTGCTCTCAGGGAGGCTCTGCTCACGTCCTGCTGGGTGTATATCGAGCGAGGCAAGCCGCTCCTCCAGGCTGGTGGCTCCGGAGAGGCGCCTTTTGTAGCTGCAGTCAATGCCCTCTGAGACGGCCGGGTGAGGCGCTGGTGCGGCCTGCATGCCGGGCGCAGCGGCCAGAGCCATGCCTCCAGTCGCATACAGCGACACCACGTAGCACCAGCCAGGCTCCGTCAAGATCTGTTGGCAGCGGCGCACGGAGGTCAGCCCTCAGACATCTGGGGTTACAAATGTCCCCCACATCCGGAACACTGCACTGTAAAATGTGACTCTGACACTAGGCAGAGAGAAGCAGACAGATAGGTTTAGGGCAGATCTTCTAGGAAGATGGACAAAGGGCTAAGTGGCAATCATGGCATGCATCGCACCAGGGATTTGAAGGCATTGTCAAAGTCCTCGACTCCAAAACTGATGTTGGGGTAACCAATCTCCGGCTTCTCCTCTTTAGACCGCTCTCCTTCAGGATTCACCTGACAGCACCGGAACTCACGATGTCATGCCATGTGCTCTCATGCCATGCATCATGTGAGCATCTCACGTCAGCTTGCCAGCACAGTAAATATCCTACTGTGCATAGGCTCGCGCTCCACATGCCAATACAAACAAAGGAACTCCAAACTATTGGGACGCATGACACCTACATTGACTTCCATGGGTGAGGCGTAGACAGGTGTAATGACCCGGCTGGCGTCCGGCGGCGGCTTCGCATCCCGGTGCGTCACAAGCTGAATGTCAGTTCTCCTGTATGCAGGGGCATCAAATCACAGCCCCTCATGACACACGCATGATCCTCATGATGCACGCATGCAATCAGACCACTGGTGTTGTGAAATTTTTCACTGTACCAGAAGGCCTAGGACAATTGATGTCTACTTTTGCCTGTTTGCCTTCCACTCATTCCCTGCTCCCACCGATTGACACAATGCTCAGATGCATGGTACTTTGTACCCAGTAGGAGCGGCAATTTCAATTATCCTGCCAAAGAAGGTCTTCCTGCAAAAATGTGGTTTTGCGTGCTAACAATAATACGAGGCAAGAACCCGTAGAGGGGTTGAGATAGCATGGCAGGTGGGCAGACCTGCAGGTGGCGACAGTAAGGAGGAACGAGGCCTGGATGACAAGGTTGAGCAGCGTTGTTTTGTACCAGTCAATGCGCTCGGCCATCGCGCTGCCGCGCCCCAGGTCCTCAGGGATGCCCGCCCCCTTGCGCCGCACCAGCAGCTTGTCTGCGCCCGCCTGCATGACATGTCCAAATCTTTTGCAGCATGGGTGTAGTGTCAGGCAGCATCCCTTTGCGCTCCACTGCCTTCCTACTTGTGTTGATATCCTGATGTCATGTACACCCGGACATCAACTACAGTCCCTTGTGAAGGCTCGTCCGAGCTCTGTCATCTAGAGGAGCAAAGCGCATCAAGGCTTCCAACTCCAGAGGTGATGAATATTATTCATGTGGGGAATTGTGTCATGAGATGCAAGCCTCACCTGGTAGGCTTCATTGATCACAAAGAACAGCAGGTCGTCCGACTGCTCATAGCCCATAAGCTCCTTCGGCCTCTCAAAGAACTGCAACACCGCCACATGCACTGTCACGAGTTGCATCGTGCATCATGATCGCAATGTTGTAATCGAGCAGCCATTTGTTGAGGTTCGTGGCACTTGCAAAGGCAGCGATGTGCACAGGAACGACCGCAAGGATCATGGTTTGAGTTCCCACCAGGATCTCAAAGGCGTTCAGCCATTGCAGCCCGCGCCAGGCACCGGATTCATCCAGCGTTTCGAGGTCTGAAGTCTCCACGCTGCCTGCTGCCACATCATACCATGTGCCATCCGTTTCGGGTGGCTGCACGCCGGATATTGTGGCCATCCTGGCTGCCTGTCGCCTGACCTCTGCCAGAGTTGCCAGCCACGGCTCCGCCATTCGATCCTCTGTGCCCTGCCTTCTCGCGAGGTCTACAGGCCCTTCATGTTACTGCAGTGTCCTGTAGCCCTTCTGCACTCTCTGCTGCGTCAACTAATGGTGAGGCCGCATGCCATGCGCAGGGAGACCAGTGGTCAAGAAACCTGCACACCACACCACAGCCCTTGATGTATGTCCCTCCAAAAAGTTGTGACGTGAATCCTTCCGCTGCAATTGCTACGTGACCAATCACAATCTGCAATTCTGCAGACACTGTGATGCAGCTACTTTGCACATGCATTGCTCATGCAGGCGATGCCTCAGATTTGACAGGGGAAGCGTTCACATCAAATGCAGTGAACTGAAACTAGGGCTATCACCTCACTTGCTCAATCATATTAGCCTACTCCTATCACTCCAAATCCATATGAGTCGAGGTGTCCAGGTTGTGTTGGCCGCACCGCTTGTTTCTACTAGACCAGCAAGACCCTCCGCAGTTGTTGCGATTTCACGACGTGATGGTAGCAGATCATCCGACACTCTTTTCTTAAGAGCTTGGCAACATAGTCCTTCACTGCATATATCAGCTCTTCTTCTCAGCCAGATAAGTGGTTGTTGACATCAGGCACTTCTTAAACTCGGTTCAGAAGGGGCAGCATGGGGGCACGTGCAAAAAAGGTGCACAAGAAGTGGTGGCACCTTGCAAGAACCTGAAATTCTTGGCACTTCTTGCGGATGGCGGTTGCAAAAGATAGCAAGCCAAAATATTGGGCAAGCGCACCGCGCTGAGCTTGGTTTCTGGAACTTCTGATCCGCATGCCATGCATCGCCTACAAATATAGTTCAAGAGCAACGCAAGAGGAAGATCCAAGGAAGATCGCGAACTTTGTTGAGGCAATGCACAACAGTAATTAAGTATGCCTCCAGACTACGTTCTTCGAGGGCTTCGTATGGGCCTTGGCGTGTTCCTTACTATTTTCATCGCTTACTGTGTTGTTAACTACAAACTGCTAGGTGCGGCTATTACAATCTATAGCAAACAGTTGAACAGATTGGTTCACATGATCAATGCGTACGTATGTCGGAGGACGGGAATTGCTCGGACTCCACAGTCAAGGAGTCACGGCATGTGTTATCGCAGGTGACGGTCCCCAGGGCGAACACATAGCAAAACTTGTCGGAGATGCGGCAAGGGCCGCTGGAATTACCTGTGTGGTATGGCAGCGGCCACGGCCACTCGAGATCTTTGAGTTCTTTTGCACGGTTGGCTGTTCAAGCAGGCTCTGGGGCTTTGACTCTGTCAATCAGGTTTTAATCATACCTCGGTTTGATTCACAGGTTGTGGCTTCCCCAGTTGTCGGGAAGGTCCTGGTTGTTGGGTTGGATCGCACAATCGGGACGGTGTTTGGTGGCGTGTGTGGCTGGCTGTCTTTCCTGGTTGCCCATAAGATATGGAACGGCGAATACCTGCCCACCTATGCGACCCTGTCAATTCTGACCTTTGTGGCGGCATTTGGCAGCGTTGTCATTGCGTGGCGCTTGGCAAAGCTCGAGACCACACCCAAGCTGTTCACCCTGACTTTCATCCTGGTTGCACTCGGCTCGAGCGACCCCAAAAGTAAGACCCGGATGTACTCCTCCTGGCTTACACTCAAGGATGACCAGTATGCTTAGGTCCTTCCGCATTGTCTTGATGCATCGAGTTGATGCATGCCATTCACAAGATGCAGCCTGCCTGCAGACCATGGGGCTTGTGGGATTGTGACATAGCACCACATGCCTTTGGCAGGCGACTTGGAGGTCATGGTCTCGCGCATCCTCGGCATCGTCTGTGGCAGCTTCACCTCACTGCTGGTTGCACTGTTCGTCTATCCGATCAGCGCGACAGGTCAGCCTCTCTCGCCATTGCATGAGCATCTTTCTTCTGCAATTTACAATGGTCGTGTTGGACAGCCTTCAGGATAAGTAGTAATCGCCATGCAATTCGCTGAAAACAGTGGCTTCCTCTCCCTGTTGACACCAAAGTGTCGAAATCTGAGGTGCACGATAAGGAGTGTGTGTGGGCCCGGACAGAGGCGGTGTTGGAGAGCATAAAGCGAGCGCTGCAGGGGCTGTCGCATCTGAATGCCGCTGCCATCTCGGAGGGCAAACAAGCTCTGGGGCATGCTCGTGACGCTCAGCGGCAGATGTGCCCATCCTGCACTTCATTGTTGCTGACAAGATGCACCAAATCTTGCTGACAACATGCACTATATTGTAGCTGACAACATGCGCCTCATTGTAACTGCAACATGCACCTGTTGCTGGTGAGAAAGGCACCCATTAGTCTGGCACATTCCTTTAACTTCTCAGATACTGCGATTGCCCTCAGCTACTATGAAAATAAACTTGAACGTGTCAATCACTGCGGCAGCAATATGAAGGTCTTGGGTGGGTGGCAGGGATGAGGAGGCAGGACTGCAGGCTCCCCTACTGAGCTTCCAGGAAGCTGCCAGCCACAGCCAGGCATGTGAGGAAGCCCTCATGCAGGTTGTAGTCGCGCTGCAGTCTGCCCATGAAATGCTGCCGCTGTCGCAGAACGAGGCATATGTGGGCACCTACTTTGGCCGCATGTGGTTCCTGCCTGGGCTCGTCTGGTGCGGCTTCAAGCATATCCCCAAAGAACAGATCAAGGTGCGCCTCAGGTTCTGCCCCTGTCTGATCAAGGCATTTTAAACACAGTACTGCACCAGCATGCACTTTGCAGCTTTGAGCAAAGCCTTGTCAGCATGGCAGGCATCATGCTTGGCATTCTGATCTTAGGACAATTGTAAAGGGTACATATCTGGGAGTGTCTTCCGATCTCATCCAAAATATAAAAATGGCAGTTGGCAGTTCTGGTTATGTAAGAATGCAATAGTCATAACGAGTAGAAAGTAATAAGCACACGTTAGTTAGTATAGATGTATGTATGATATTTAAGAGTGCATGTGAAGTTTGTGAAATGCATAGACGTTCTCTGCTTCGGGAAAGTACTGGAAGGCTGCGGGAACCAGCCCTCTGTCTGTTAGGCAGGGGTGCACGCAACATGCCTGGCAACAAACAACCCTGGGGCACACGTGTCATTTTGCCCGGCAAGGCCCCGCAGGATGTGCTGACAGACATCCGGTGCACGGCGTGGCTGATGTGGCGCATCCACATGGCCTTCCGCCAGATGGCGTTCCGCCAGGGCATGGGTGCCCACTTCGCGCTGGTCCTCACCAAGATGCTGCCCCCGGACATAGTCCAGCGCCTGGCTTCCACCTCCCAGGAAGCCATCGATTGCCTTGTCAACACCTTTCCGGCCGTCCCCCCCACCACCCCTGGCCTGGACAAGTGAGGCCTCACCATTTGCTGTCCCTGTCAACGTGCCCAGCGCAGCCTCTGAGAGAAGATGTTGTGCGTTGGATATCCGGCGGCTGGAGCTTGGTTGCTGCAAATTGATTCTCGCCTGTGAATGGTTGGGCTCAAGATGGAGGACTCTCTGCCGCCATGTAGCCAACTATTTTGCAATCGCGAATGTGAATGAGAATTTTGGTGTGTAAATATTCGCCAAAGGTGTAGGACTCAGGCCCAGTGAGTGTGCCACTAAATTAGGATTGCCATACAGAAGGGTCTGTAATGCAGTGTCAGGATTGAGATGGAGATGAGGCACTGTGCCAGGTGCGAGCAGATTCAAGCAAGCAGTGAATGAGCTGATGATGATAATGCGATGAGGCACTTTGTCATGTGCATGCAGATTCAAGCAGACAGTGAGCGAGCTTATGAAGATCACACAGCGGCAGCACCGACAGCTGCTGCACTGCATGCGCTCAGAGCAAGGCTACACCTTCCATCCGGTGCCCAACAATACTGCAGGACAGGTAGCCGACAATTTCTCCCACCCCTGCCGCATGCAGGGGCTACTGAGAAGGTCTTCACTGGATTCTGCCTGCCTAACGATGAGACAAGTAGACATTTTCAATCAGCATGCCAGAGCTTTGATGGTACCTTTCTATTTGATGTGCCTGGGTGTCAAGCAGGATGATCACGTCTAGCAAAATTTCTCAAAGCGATGCAGGCATGTGTGCTTATTCATAGAGTGTAATCTGCAGGCTTGCTCACAAGCAAATCAGTTTGAAGGTAAAGTGAGCCCTTTTCCAACAGGAGTCTAAGGACTTCAACCAGCTGAAGCAAGCAGCGAGGGCCACCTATCAAGGCAACGTGAAAGGAAGCAGTGCCCGGAATGGTGTGTTGAGATCCTGCCTTATTCTCTGCTTGCCTTGCCAAGCCCACTAAGCCTAAGCAGCATATATCTCTGATTGCATCCTGCTGAAGCTGCTGCAACAAGCAATGTTGGTGAATCTGATAGGGACTTTCCGATAAAATTCCCTCGTCCAGAACAGTCCGCTGGGATCTGCTCACTGCACATTGACAGCTTCATGGTGCCAGCGACTGATTCAATATGCACAATCACCATCTCAAGACAGCACTTTGCACAGCATGTCACACGAGCATGTCTGGACAGGTGCTGGCAGCGACGGGGAGCCCGGGAGCCCATCAGCGGAGCAGCGGCTGTGGGATGCGGCGCGCACGGAGATTCACCTGCCCATGCCGCAGGTGATCTGTGCTCTGTTGTGCACCCTGGGCTAGCAGGACCTGTATAACCTCTTCTCACAGTGCTGCGGCAGCCTTTCATCTTTCCTGGCGCTCGCACACCCTTGATGTTTGTCCTGGTTCTCATGATCTTGTGCCGCAGTCGGACCTGGGCGCGGAGCGCGATATTATGGCGGCCGAGGGCGCCTCCAGCACATCGTACGCCCCCGGAGACAGCGCTGCCGTCCCTGCCTGCGCGGAGGACCAGGTCGGCTCCCCCGGCTTCATGCGCACCAGGGGACTCTAAATAGACTTAAAAATAGAGTCCCCTCTGCGCACTGGTTTGCTCATTGGTTTTCTTGGGTGGGCGGTTACCACCTGTGAACCTGTTAATCTTCCAATGAATCTGTGTAGGACTGACAACAAAAAAATGGTGTTCTTCCTATTCCAATTTGTCTGGGACCTAGAGTCCCAGACTCTGGGTACGAGCCGCTTTTCCCAGAGACAGGCACGACCAGCTAGTAATCTAGATAGAGAAGCAGGGAAACCAACCCAGTGGCCACTGACAAATAATGCAAATGAATAAATAAACGGCGAGAAAAAGGTTCACTCCTCCTGTGCCTGTCTTGGAAGCGGCCTGGCCTGACCTGGCCCCCTTCTTGGGGAAAGCTTCTGTGGGAAGCTGTTTTGAATGCGCGGCAGGGCCCTGGTGCCAGCTCCATGGTTGGTGCAGCCGCCTGCCTTCCAGGCTGCCGCTGTCGCCAGTGCAGCGCATAAGTTGTCGTGATTGTAGGCTCGTGAAGCATGGCTGAGGCATTGAGCTGTTTGCAAGCGCGCGATAGCGCCAAAGGGTGCGATTTGACATTCGAAAATGTGCCTTGGATTGGATTTGTCATTTGAAAGTGATGTCTTGGATTGGTCCAGGTGGCGGAAGTGAGGTAGGGCAACAAGCGAGTGCATGCATCCTTCAAGTGCATCACCCTCCAGCATGCAGATCAAATTGCCGGCTGTGTGAGCCCTGCCCAAGCACTTTGCACGGTGACGGCCTCTTCCACCACTCACCATTGAGCTCCGCCTACAATGCAAATTGTATTTTCCAGGTGTGCCTGCATTTATTGTGCTGTGCTGTTCGAGGTGGTACACTTTTCAGTTCCTGATGGAGGAGCTGGCCGAGGCGCTGGAGTGCCTGCACCTCAAGCTGCACAGGCTGTCGATGGGCCTGCCAGACCCAGCCATCCAAGTCGAGTGCCGTAGCAACGACCCGGGCAAGGGTCTGCTGTGACTTGAGCATGGTGTCTGAGAGTCACAACGAAAGTTGCACTACATGCATGGGAACCACATATGTTATGCGTGATGTGTCAAGAGTGCATCTGACAGCACGTGTGCTTCACGGCATTATGCTCAGGATGCTAGCACTGCCAGACCAGCAGTACTACTAGCATGCTTACTCAACCTTCTGTGTCGGGACTCACATGCCAGGATCACGTGGTCACTGTGATCAAGGAGGGACAGGGAGGTTGTAAGGTGTGCAACTTATAGAGTAGGGAGCTTGTGCCCGCTTCTACAAAATAACAGACTGCTTGCATGTTAGTGTTCGGATGAGTGGCAACCAGTTCTTTGGCATGCTGCCACCCGGCCAGGAGTCTCTGAGAGTGCAGAAAGCATCAACCAATGATGTTTTGCCCACTTGCAGGCTACGTATACACCTGAGGCCATGTGATGTGGCTGCAGACACACTACGCGGATGCCCTGAGGCATATAGCTTCGGTCTTGCCTATTTGCCTGACAATACTTGCAAGACGTAATGCGTGTAATGGATGGCATCAAGATTATGCTGGCAACATGATAGATAAATTTCAGCGTCACTGTGCGTAATGTTACGGGTGAGTAGACTACGTAGTCATGGTTACTAGTTACTAGCTCGTCCAGCCTTTCCGAGACTGGGTGGGCCAGTAATGCAAGTCTTGCTGTGAACTGTCGTCTTTGAGAGCACTTGACATTTGAAGGGCTCCACGCCGGCCAGCGCGTGCCTCCGTCAATGGTCGAGAGGCGAGAGACTTCTTGATTCTTTCGAACATACCGCGCTTTGTCAGTCCTGAGACAGTGCTCTTCTGCCATTACTGCCGCCGAATAGCAATTTATAGTTTTTCTGGACGACATTGTGTAATTTGAACGTTGCACGGTGGTCATCGTCGCACCCAGCCAGTCTTTGCTGCGGAAGTGAACCTTACCGAGCGCGTTTTCACAAGAGGGCGGCAGTCTGCGCAGTTGAGGTGAGGAAAAGGATATAAGGTGATTCTATAACTAGTTATGACCTTGGTAGATCATCCTTGATTTGATATTAGGCAACCCTTACTCGCTCACCTTCGGTTTGCCATCTCGGTTTGATCTCACGTGGTGTTAGTAGTGCTGTTGTATAGTTCAATGCCAGGGCAATTCTAGCAAAAGCAAACAAAGGTCCTGTCGTTTCCAAAAAGGCCAATCTGGCATGGAGCAGACTCTGTGTTGGAGTTGACCTGTCGTGGCATCTGTAAGGGGTTCCGGAAAAGCACGCTTTGTTGTACCGTGTCGACCAAACTGATGAATTTTTGTCGACTGCGGTACTGATGTTACATTGTGTTCATGTCCATCTCTGCAGTCTCGAGCTCCCATCTAACAGAGTCCTGGTTTGCAGGCAGCTATGGAGGGCGACTCAGAAGGCATCAATACTACTTTGAGCAGTCAAGAAGATCGGCAGGTGAAATGTTTACAGGAAGCACTACACCCTGTTGATCAGCATCAAGTAGACACACTTTGAAGAAAGGCCAGGAGGGCATGCGTGAACAGAGTCATGCTGACATCATCGCATGCTGTGATGCAGGCTACCATGCCTGCAACAAGGAATCGGGCCAATTCTCTTCCGGGGACTCTTGGGCTACCCCTGAACAGCACTACAATGATGCGATCTCCCTCTATGGAGGCAAGCAATCCCATTCAGCAGACTTTCCAGAAGCCTCCCGCGACGATACTTTCTCGCCTGCTGATTTGCGATTCACCCACAGAATGGGCAGTCCATCCCTCTCGAGTGCATGAAGCCACCGACGTGGAACAACCTCGTTTTGTCAGGAGCTTGATGTGCAATGTACAACCCCTGCCATGCTGCGGCAGGGAGCGTGAGAGAGGTACTGAACTAGTCGGTCCAGTGAGAGGGTGGGGTGTTGTGCTGGCGCAGGCGTACACAGCGCTGTACAAGTCTGATGTGATAGCGCCAGAGAGCCCCTTCAGCCGCTCATCCAGCGTGACTGCCATGCAGACCTTCAGCAGTATCAGCAGTCAGGGCAGCCGCCGGCTGAGTCCCACCAATCCCATGCAGCCGTCACGTGCACTCTCATCCTCCCTCAGCTCGCCCAACCTGAAGGTGACCCCTCTTCCCCCTGGATTCTGTGACCTATAAGGGGAGCTGCTGATGTGGGAGATGACAGGACATCTAACCAGCCCCTAGATGGCTGGGATGATGTGATCGCTTCTTCTTCTTCTTCTAAGGGACTAGGAAGTCCATTTTATTGTGCAAGCTGCCTATGAGCATTCAGCAGCGCTAAAAATCCGGAAGTTTGAGGCCTCTCCCTGTAGCACGAGGCCCTGTGAGTGGGTGCATGGAATAATGTAATAGGGCACACTAGGTTCGATATGGTGCCTCAAATTTTTTGTCATTACTGCCGCTGTTGCATGATGATCCTGAGGGTGCTATGGATCACTGTGCATGCAGCACACAACAGTTGTGTGCCTCGCTGGCGTCTGTGTATGTGAGCTGGCGTTAAAATGCTCAGGGGCTGTCCCGAGACGACCGCAGCTTGAGCATGCCATCAAACCCATCGGGCCTGGACGTCATCAACGAGCAGCATCCTCCACAGTCAGCGCCCCAGTCGGTGCCGCAATTCAAGAAGAGGTCTTCCCCTGTGCAGGCCTCTTCTCTTCCAGATTGGTGAGCACTTCCCCAGCCACTGCAGAGGGCCTCAATGCACGCATTATGCGTTGCTTAAATTTAAAAGGGCCAAATCAAGTTGCAAGAATTATCGATTTCAGAAGCAAGTTTTTCATTGGTTTGGTCTGTATTTATGGTGAGGCTCATGTGGGGGTTTGGAACTCAAGATTGTCAGAGCAAGCAAGACCTGAGAGCCTTTTGAGGTGGGGTGGGTTAAAGGGCGAGATGGGGGGGGGGGATTGGTGCCCCCCGCCAGTGTCCATGAAGGATACCTGAGTATGCACCCTACTGGAGATGACAGCGTCAGAGGGCTGAGGCCTTGCATGTGTACTGAGAGCTCTGTTTGTGGAGAGCAGGAGGTGCATGGGTGCGGGCGTGAGTGATGGGTGGCAGCACGGCGGTAGCAGCAGCACCGCTGCCAGGCAAAATCATCTCGGCAAACTGCGCAGCCGCGATCGCAGGCGCGCACAGGTGCACGCCACCCAGAGACCGCTAGAACATTCACCCATGATTCTTCATGACAATCATGTCCCATCATAGATGATATTAGGGTTGCCAACTTTTTTTGACTGAGGGGCTGACATGAGATAACGTAGGGTAGCAAAGACATCCAAGAGACCAATGAGCCTCAGGTGGTTCCAAAAGGTCTCTAAAATGTAATAATCATAATAATAGATCAACATGTCACGGTGGAGTGTCCCCCCGGATGCGCTCAGGTGGCAGAGTGCATCCCAGCAGTCTGGACCCCTCTGCCCCGGCACCACAGCTGTGGGCATGGTGTGATAATGCTTACATGCTTACATGCTTAGCAGTGCAGCTGACAGGGTACTCCATGTGCGCAGGTGGAGGAGCTGGATGACCTGCAGGCCGTCCTCAGGTACAACATAGCACTGCAGGTGAGCTTCATCACGCTGCCAGTGCCTCCCTTGCAGCCACCCATTCATCGGTTCTTAGCATACCCATAGAGCCATAAGAGAGGCATGACAAATCTTTGCAACATAGCTGCATGGTGATATGAGCTACTCCATGTATCAGAGATGCGAGGAGTAGGATCTGCACAAGAGTGTTAATGCCCCAAGAGCAGGAGTGATGGTTGCTTTGCTAAGGCACTGCACACAGGCATTCTCATGGGTTGGTGAGGCCAGTGCTGGCTCTATGTGTGGCACTTGTCCATGGAAATGCGGGAGCATACTTATTCAATATTGGATGCACGCCAGGATGCCGAGCAGTCAGGTGACAACGGGAGGCGCTGTATCACCAAAGCTGATATTTCCCGCTCATGCAGAGCTGACGAGTGTGTGTCGTGGGCGCTGGCAGACGCGTGCATCGCAGCTGGAGAGGAGCATGGCGAGGAAGGACCGGGAGATCGCGGAGCTGACGGCGGAACTGCGCATTCTCGAGGGGCCGCAGTCGGCGGGCGCCGGCGATGCGAAGCCGGAGCGCGGCAACAACAGCGGCGCGGAGGGGCCGGCCGCGGCCGACGCGCTGCCTGCCGGCCGGGAGTTTGTGCGGCTGTGCCTGCAGAGCCAGGCCGCCCGCCTCGGCCAGCTCGCTGCCTCGCACGACTTGCGCAACGCGGACCCCTCGGGTAAGGCACCCCCCACCATGCACTCGGCTGGAAGTTGTCAACCCGCCACTGTTGCTGGCCGTTGTCGAGGTGGAGAGCAACAACCGGGCAGGCCTCTCGTTCCCCCACCCAGCCTCGATAATCAATTGCAAAAGGGCCATAGTGCCGTCCTTCTGCCAGCCATGGAGCACATATGAAGGCCATTCAGATGACCTCCTTTCTGCTGTCAAAATGTGGCACAGAAGTGCCTTGACCTGCTCCCTTCCTGCTCTCAGACACGCCAAACTCTGGTTGCTGCGCAATGGGGGTTGCGCTTGCCTGAAGCAGCGTCCGAGGCATTTGCACCAGTGTGCGACGTCAAGGTGAAAATTATCAGTCAGGTGATCATTATCAGCTGAGGCAGTCAGGTGGACGTATTTACATATTTTCAGGGGTATATACAGAGGGGGTTATACTTTACGGGTTGATATTCAGGGACGGGGCTGGCGGCTGAGGCGGTGAAGGAGGTGAGGGAGGCGGTCACGAGGGGGTGCGAGGTGGCAGGAGCGATGCTGCAGCCGCCGCAGGCGCGCGCGGTGCTGCCCACCATCGCGCTCGAGCACTCCGCCTCGCTGCCGCACCAGGCCGCCACCTGGCACGCCACCCTCAAGGTCCGCTGCAATTACGCCCCCCCTTGCGCCTGTTCTGGCAGTTGTCTATACTTAGGGTTCAGGTATATTATATCAAGAATTGTAACACCCTCAGATGTGAATAATTATGTGATGGGTTCAGGGTTGTAACATTATTTAATTTTAAAGGGAAAAAAAGGATAATTCTTTCAGACCGATGCCAATGTAGTTTGTTTGAAACACCCTGTTGCAAGGACACACAGCCTCATCATGCTGCATCTCAAACACCTCAAAAGATGTTCTGGAGACTGTCAGTTCCAAAAAGGCTAGTGGACCTTCCAGGTATCCATCTGCTGCAGTGTGTGGAGGACAAGTCGAGGGGCTTGCAAGAAGGCCCTTGCTGATGCTATCATGAGCTGGCTGCCAGTGTGGGTCTCGGGTGATGCACAGGCTTTGAGGCTGAGCGAGGCACAGCGACTGCGGGTGTTGGAGTGGCGGCAGGACACCCTGGCGCGCGTGCAGGCCGTTCAGATGGAGCGCCAGCGCTGCGTGGCCCAGGTACCCTTCCATCTCGGCTGCGCTGTCACTATCTTTTTTGTTTTTAGGGTTTACTCTTTAGGGTTTAGGGTACCCGAAAAATTCAAAAACCCCAAGTCTAAGCTGTGCTGTCACACACGTCTTGCCCACTGGGTCTGTCAGAGAGCATCTTATCCTCTTGGGTTGCTTCCAAGCACAGTGGCTATCCAGCTAAATATGGAACTGAAGAGTCAGGGCATCTCGTGTCTAATGAAATTTTTAAAAAGACGCAACTGCACAGGGTATCCTCGCCGCTGCATGCCCTCATGTGGCAGGTGCTGAGCAGAGGGGAAGCACGCATGCATTACTTACTCATCAAGCACCCTGAGCAGCACTGCCCCAGGGCTTGTTTCTCGCGCAGTGCAGACCAGCCGCATTCAGTTGTCATCGCTGATGGATGTGCTGGGTGGGGTGCTTGCAGATGCTGCAGCTGCTGGCGCCGGAGGGAGTGCTGCTGCAGAGCAGTGCAGCGCAGGCGTTCTGCAACCGCCTGCTGCAAGAGGGCACCTTGCCACTCGCCAAAATTAACCTGGACACCATCGACCTCACTGACTCCCTCGCGGTGAGCCCACTCCTCAACTCCAGCAAGTCCATGCAGATAGTGTAATTTGACATCCCCCAATTAAATCTTCTCAGGCGACATCTTTTCTTTGTTGTCTGCACTAATATTAGGGTTTAGGGTTTTAGGGTGTACATGTGTTATAATTTTTAAACCCCCAAACCCTAATTTAAAGGCATGTCACCGGTGAAAAAAGGTGCACGAATTGCCATGCATGTGTCTGCACACTGCACATGTTCTCCTTAGTCTGCCACGCAGCAGAGGATGGCGGTGTGATGCATGTGTGCGGCTGGCTGCGCAGGAAAACTTGAAGGAGGAGCAGCAGGTGTTTGTGCATGCCAACAGCGTGCTGCTCAGGGAGATTCTGTCCCCTGTTCAGGCAGCGCTGTTCATGCTGCAGTCCTGGCCCGCACACTGCGACTGCTTCGGTTTCGCCAACTTTGTTGCGTCCGAGGTGATCCACTGTGTCAATCATCCCCTTCCTCTTCCTGGCAGAAAGTAAATGGCAACCACTGTGGTGTATGCCTCCTAACTAGGGATTCATGAGTTGAAACCTAATCCACCATTGCATTCAGGAAGGAAGGTTACACTCTGAAGGCCCCTTTAACCTAGACCTAACAAGTAAATCCTCTACAACCCTAAGTGAATAGGTCGACATTTTTCTCTTTCTTCCTTCCTTGCATGACTGTTCCTGTTGGCCTGCATGACCAGAACCTCGCACCATGATATGACCGGACAATGCATCAGAGTTCCATGTGTGGTTCTATTTAGAGATGGTTGATGTCATCAAAGGCTACAGCGAGCACTGCAGGTCAGCTTCCGTGTTGGATGTTGAGATTTTAAGCACCTGTCAGGGGTTGCCGCCCTGGGCTTAAAATTTCTAAGTGGTGAGTTAGTGCCTGAACTCTAGCGTTAAGGGAAATTACATTACAAGCACTATATTCACAATATATAATCACATATATATTACACAATATATATTACAATATGTACAAGTAATGTGTGTTGGCAGGCGGTGCAGTTGACTCGCGGCGCTTCTCCCGAGTGCAGCAGCCAGCCCGGCTCGTCGACACCCCAGCGTGATTCTTCCTGCGGCCCCAGCGCCGACGAGATGGAGGAATGACATGGGCGAGCTCAGCAAGTGAACATCTGTTTTGACTCAGTACCACTGAAAACGGAGCAAGCCTGACCAGGAGCTGTGGTGGGCAAGAGGGGGGCACCCTGGGGCGTACACCCATCTTACTGCAGGTGGCCTCGGCACTGCCATGCTTCAGGAAGGACTCATTCTGCAGCTGTGGAGGCTACCTTATCTGGTGTAGGATCTCAAGGATCTGAAATCTTCTACAACGACCTGAAACACGAAGCAATCTGAAATCTGAATTTCTAACAAGAGGGCTCACACCGAAATCCTGAGAGGTAGAAGTGGAGAGCCTCGGTGGCAAGCATGCCAAGAAAGTAAGCTCAAGAGGCGCTCGCTGTTGACTGTTGCGTGTCGATCAACTCTTCCATCAATTAGCTGCGCTGCCGTAGGGCCCGGCCTGTGCTCTCGTGCACATTATCTGCCGCGCTGATAGACATTTGCAAGCGTCCAATCTTGGATCGCCGCAGTGCGGCGTTTTGCAACTTTTCAACTTTCAACACATCCATCTTCAGGTAAAACTTGAGTCGTCGTTTCGTCTGGACTAGGCATGAATTGCATTTGCCTCATTGGTGGAAGGGAGATGGGGATGTTGCACATGCATGCAGTCTTTGCCAGCTGCGTGGCTGACAGTGTGCCCGGCTTTGCAACATTCTGTAGTGCTCCGATAGAACAATCTAGCGGCTCAGGTCTGGATGCCGATGCTTCAGTCGTACTGTACAGATGTCAGTACTTACTATCCATCTAGAAGCTCAGGAGCTTGTGCCAGCAGCGCTGGCAGCACTCACTGAGTCACTTTGGTTCTTGCCTTGCATCCAGGACCATTTAGGAATTGTCTCGTTCCTTTGAAAGAGTGATTTTCTGCAGGTCTTCCCAGTCTCCCTTCCCCATGTCTGACCATGGATTGGCATGTCCCAGCTAGGCTCATGGTGGTGGTTTGGTCCATTGACATAAAGTTTGGCCCCACCGATTTCGCCAGGCTCCACTTATACTGGACTGGCAGGGTGCAAATGGATTTTTTGAGTGGCCACTCCAGCCAGCAGCTTTAAATGCATGCTCCCCCCGTCTGTTCTGTGATTAGACCCCTCTTTCTGGGCACGGCTCTGTGACAGCCAGTCAAAGCCAGACATCACAATTTCATTACAGCACTGCCTTTTATCTTAAAAGCAACAGCACCTGACAGCAGGGCTGGATGATGGGTTGCTGGAGTGCACATTCTTGCTAGCAGAGGGTGCAGGTGTTCAATCTGGTAAATAAGGTGGTGAATAGGAAATGAGGAAGGATATTGCACATTTTTGGATTTGCAAATGCCTCTTGGCATGCGGTGCATGACAAGTTGAATAAAGTATATACTGAAGGTGCCCGTGGTGTTCAGTTTAGGTTGTTAATGGAGGTGTCGTAGACTGTTTACTTGCACTTCAAGTACTTGCAACTGATTGCAGGAGGAACAGTAGTGATCACTGCATGTACATATGCGTCAGTCTGTGGCCATGGAAAGTGCTGAGATTTTCGGTGTCTGGAAGGTTCAGAATGGTGCACATGGTACAAATTTGCGGCCGTATAGGAAAATGTACATACTCAGATATACTTTTGTAGTCAAGTTCTTGAGCATTGAAGTTCTAGTACCACCGGGTTGGAAGACTGGTTTGGACTGTCTTGCGCTAGTGTGTTACTGGGGTAGACAAGTGAAGAACCAACCGGCTTACATGGACGCACATGCGATTGCTGCAAATTGCAGTTGCCATCATCGGCAGTATATACGGTATTGGGCCTCATGTACAGATTCAGCAGTAGCTAGCTTACAAGCTATTCCACCACGTGTGTAGCATCAAAGGATATTCCACCACCTTTGCTAACAGGTGGTGTCTAGAAGGCCTTCTAGGACTGATAAACCCCCAGTATCGTCAGCCATGTAAATGACTAATTAGATTTGTCATCAGTCAATTCTGCATGGTGCATGCATCACCATCTGCTGGCTGACAATCTGCACACTGTTGCTACATGCATGTGTCTGCAAGCTCTTGCAGCAAAAACTGAAAGGCCCAGGAGGCCTTTTTGGCAGGGCTCAACAGAAGCGGTTCTCTAGTTACTCAACAGCCATTGATAGTACACGAGTGGCGCACACTCTGGGGCGCAGTTTTCAATTGACCACTGCATCGCCCTTGCACACGTTTCCATTTCATCACCACAGTTCTACTATGCACTCATTCACCCACTCCACGCCCTGACAGCCCTTCAAGAATGCACCGAGGGAAAGCATGTGCGCCACGTCCCCAACAATGTCCTCGATGGTGAGCAAGAAAGTCCCTTTATGCCAAGAAAGGTGGGCGCATGTCGTGAGCACTAGTGCAGGGAGGCATGCCGGGAAAGGGGTTGCCACAGCCAGTGCTGCTTGGCCCGACCAGCCGCACAGAGCGCACGCCAGGGCTGCCCGGCCACGCTGCCCAAAATGCTGATGTGGCATTGTCGGCCGGCGCAAGCGCACTCCACCATCTCTGGACCCTAAATCCAAATGGCCCATCAGTCCGGCTCCAAAGCCTGATGAAAGCCCTTTTGCAAAATCACGCTTGGCTCGCTGTCTGGCAACTCCCAAACAATTTTGGAGTGTGGCACCAGACAGAGATTGGCAAGAGTAAGTTGTGGCACCACAGGAGCAAGTACTAACTACCACACAGCATCCTGTTCATACAGTTCACACGCTAAGGTGAAAGGCATGTAGATGGGAACACAGGAGCAGCCAATGTGTATGGGGTGGATTTGAGGGGTGGGCACACGGGGCTGACATAGTGCAATGAAGGGGCTCGCACCTGCACCCCAACGCATGTTTGTGGCGAGTCTCAGGCGAGGTAGCGGTAGAGCTTGCGGTCGTTGGGGTCGCGCTCGAGGAACTCGCGCTCGATGAGGGACTCAATGCGCTTCTTGATGACGGTGGGGTTGGGCAGGAAGCGTGCGCTCAGCTGCCGCGTCA
The DNA here is from genome assembly GCA_020887355.1 of Coccomyxa sp. Obi. Classification (NCBI taxonomy): domain Eukaryota; kingdom Viridiplantae; phylum Chlorophyta; class Trebouxiophyceae; family Coccomyxaceae; genus Coccomyxa; species Coccomyxa sp. Obi. The sequence continues at coordinate 990,639 of AP025000.1, forward strand.
CCTCCGCCACGATGCTGTTGTGGTCCAGCACGCGCCGCGCCTTCATTATGCGCACCACGGCCGCCTCTATCTGCGGCTTCCGGTCTTCCTCCACCTGCATAACATCCAGAGACTCAGTGCAGACATTCAAAGCCGTGCGAGCGCCAGAAGAGGAAAGGCTGCCACAGGACATATACTAGAAATGCTACAAGTCCCACCGGCACTTGTTCCCATGACATGGGACCTGCGTGCATGGACCAGGGCAGCCTTGGCATGAACCTTCTCATGTGTCTTCCGAACTTGGGCCAAACTCAAACTTCAGGACAAGGGCCTCATGCAGCCTCTGCAATTTGCAGCAGGCTCCATTCCAAGGTGGTGGATTCAACAGCAATTTGCTTTGCTTTGCTTTTCCTCATGATGCAATCCGCTGTCAGCACTGGCCCTGGACATGGAATTTCGGCAAAGCACATGTGCATTCTGGGTGTGCCGCTGGAAAGTTGGCCGACCTTTTGGCGGGTCTCCTGCTTCTCGGGCTCGGTCTCCTTCTGCGCGCTGACAGTGCCAATCTTGACCTTGTAGAACTTGGAGTGGAAGCCCGCGTTGTACAGGAACATGTCGGACTCCCCAATCTCCTTACTCATTGGCTCCTTCCGCAGCACATTCTTGCCCTGCAACCCCCACCAGCAAGCTCAGCTCACCAGCCACCTCATTCAGAAACATGTGATCACATCCATGAACAAAGTTATAATATTATGCATAGCGCTGGCATGCGCCCCTCTCAGAAACACTAGCAGTGTATAAACTGTTCCTACCAGTCAAGAAACAAAACAAGGTAGTTCTCTTCTGTTGATCGCAACAGGATCCCATGCAATGAATAGAGAGGCATCTTGTGTGTAGGAACATAAGGACACACCTTGACACAGGCAAGGGACTGCAGGGAGCGCTTGAGGTCGCCAGGGGGGATGCTGGTGGCGCTCTGGATGTCCCTGTAGCTGAGGCTGTCAGCCTCGTTGAACAGCAGCAGAATGACCATCTGGTATGTGCTCACATTCAGCTCATGCCGCTTCTCGCCGAAGGTCGCCTTCATGTCTGCACGCATGCACACCCAAAACATGTTCAACACCAGCACTACAACTGGCACGATGCATCAAGCTCAAACGACCACGCGCTTCAAGAAATGGAGCTAGGATTTCCTCCAACAGAGACCTTACGAGCAGAATTTGAGGGGCGGCTCTTGATTGTTCTAATTCATACCTGCATGGCCCATGTTTGTTTGCCAGGACAGCTTGCGGCCGGAGTGGGAGGCCAGGTAGAAGGCTTTGAACTCCTCGCAGCACCGCTCGAGCTCTCGTGGCAGGTTGCATTTGGCCGCCGTCTGTGTCGGCCACGACCCTGTCGTCAACACCTGCACACCACAACCACCACCCTTCATTACAAGCATGCTGCGCACAACTCTTGCACCATAACCGGGACGGTGCCATCAAAAAGGAGTTTACAAAAGCACAAATGAGCATGCACACAAGCTTGGCGCGGGAACAACATGTTAGTTCGTCCTGCATGCATTGGGTTCTGGTAAGCCACAAAACTTGCAGGTGCACTGAGCGAGAATCGACTGAGTTCTGTGCAGGGACTGAGATGTGCTGCTGCAGGGACTGAGGAAGGGGCATGAAAGGGTCCGCGCCTGCACTGACAGATCGATGTCAGAGTCGTCGGAGGAGCCGGCGGCGCGGCGGCTGGCCTTGTAGTCCTGCATGGTGTCGCGGCTGGTCTTTATGTCGGTGAACATGGACTCCAGCTTGCTGGTGAACTGATAGCCGCACTCCGTCTTCAGCTTCACCAGCAGGCTGCGCTCCGCCTCGTCCGACACCTGCAATGCCACGTAACACGCCATGTTGGGTCCCATGCCGGATCAGACCAGAGGCCAAGTCAGGTGATGCCCCAGCATGCAACAAGCAACTTTTGAGACACTTCCTTCGCTCAAGAACACCATGCCAGACATCAGCACATCAGACTTCCTCATTTCAATTTTCATGCCTCTTTCATCCATGGCCTCACAGAACCAGGCTTGAAAGTCCTCAGGCCAAGCAGGCTTGATTCTAGGGATGTTCATGGGAATCAGCGGGGGGGCCTCACTGCTCGGCCTGAGAGCAGCCGCTTGGCCAGGTGCTGTTTGTAGTACTTCTCAAACACATCTTTCTCCTGGAGGTATCTGAACAGCATCATCACCCGGTCCAGCGTGGCGTCCACATCATCCTCATTGCTGCCCTTCAGCGCCTGCAGCAAGAACATCACAATGACAACACTGAATTCAACAATAGAGCTGCTACGAGCACTTTCTGTCCAGCTCTGGTGATGCATGCATGAATGCAGGGTTGCCATAATATTGAGGTACAAGCGCACCTTTCGCAGCTGGTCGTCCATGAAGAGTGAGATGTACTCTGGGGCGCGCGGTGACAAGTTGAGGAAATGCTCAAAGGCTGTGTTGAGCACGTTGTGGAAGGACTTGTCGTTATTGAATGCAGCGCCGATTATCCTGCACACACACACGTCGCACATCTCAATGCCTCAGCGTGTTGTACTTGTGCTCCATTAAGCTTCAGGAAATGCTTTGGATGGGAGTTGTGGAAAACATTATGAATTCAAGGCTTCACCTTCCCTAGCTTGCAACCTTGCAGAATTGCTTTAATTGCTCAATGTATTTGCTTGAGGACGTCTAAAACAATGTGAATTCTCGTGCTTGCTCGCTCCATGCCCGAACCTTCACTTGTCCTTGCAAATCTATCGAAACGAATCAAGAAGGGCCAGAAAGTGGCCGCACCTGTCGTACTTGTCCTTCTCCTCCAGCAGCTTGTGGACAAAATCGACGGGGTCTTTGGTGCGCTCAGGGTCATTGATGAGAGCGCGGCCGGTGTCCTTGATGTGGTCGCCCAGCACGGAGCGCATGAGGTCCAGGCCGCCCTCCACGCGCCTGAACAGGCTGTACATGCGCCCCAAGTCCTCATACTTGTCCTGCTGCAGCATGGGCACCAGCCCCGACCCCTCCATGTCCACCAGCGCCCGCATCTGCCGGCAGAAACAAGAACAAGTGAGCTGCTGCAGGGGCGAGTTGGATTACGCATGGGGGCTGCATGATGCTTTCACAGAGACAACTCTTCTGGTCAGGAAGTTAATGGTGAACTTGGGTTGGATTATAGTGCACCCAAATGCTTGCATGAAGCACCTCTTGGCATGGACCAAGACTGAAGACTTTCAAGCTTCGCCAGAAACCTCTGTGCATTTTTGGATGCAAGTTCTTGCTGTGGTAAAGGAGGCAGGACTGGGTGCAGCAGGTGTGTCGCATGCATTAGGACACCACCTGCTTCTTGAACAGCTCGTTCTCGACGACGCGGGTGATCTTCGGCTCCGAGGAGGGATCCAGGTAATTCTGGGTGCGCTCTGTTTCCTCCACCAGCCGCCGCTCTGCCTTGCGCAGGTACTCGCTGCACGTGCAGCTCCCCAGGTACTCCTGTGCCTCGACCTGTGCGTGCAGAAAGCGATTCTCTTGAGGTGAGTGACATCCCGAACCAACAAGCACGGAAACGTTTACCTGTGATGTGGTAATCATAATCAGTATGAAACCCCTCCAATGAAGGTCATTCACAGCAGGAGCAGGAGATATGAGGTCGGCTCACCTGATAGAACTCTGCTGCCTTTAAGAGAAAATGCTGCTCAAAGTCCTCCGAGTACACATTAGCCCCAAGGTCCATCAACATCTGCACCGAGGAGCACAGTCAGCTGAGGCACCAACTGGTCTTGTTCGGACGGCGATGGAAGGTGAGCCAACTACGAGTGTGAAATGGAAAGGGTAACAAAGGCATGTGGGCAAAGTACAGCACCAACAGAGCAGCAGGGTTTCCGGTGCATATGCTCACGATTCTTTCCGCCGTCAAGCATCTTTCAATTGTTGTGTCATCAGCCTGCCTACAGGTCTAGGGGTACATCAGCCAGGTTCAGGCTTTCACGACAGGAGGGCAGGGTCGCACGGTGGTGATGGCGCGGAGGAGGGCGCGGTCGATGATGTCGCCGGTGCGCTCGCGGTGGATGAGGTCCAGGAGCATGGCCAGCATGCGCTCGCGGATGCCGCGCCGCCGCACCACGCAGTCGCGCCACAGGTCCAGCCCCAGCTGCGTCACTGGTGCCTTGTTCTGGTGCTTCACGTATATCCGGTCCATGTACTGCGCGCCCACCAGCCGTACTCAGAACTCTTATCGATCCCCCAAGCGCTCTACAGCATCTGAATATTCAGAGGAATCAACCTAGACAGGGCCTCAGTTCACAAACATTTGTTCTATGTCCTGCGAGCAGAGGCACCCAATGCACTGTTGAGTTCCCCGCCTGCATATATCTAGCTTGCCAGAAAGTGTAGCATCAAAATCCTGGGTGATCCTGCCTTCGCATGAGTTTCAGCCATGTGCTCAAGCACAATATCAGATGTTGAACTGGAAGTGACACTGCATCAAGATGGCGTGGCCTGGAAGACATCTTGCAAAGTCTGGGTTGGGAGGGAAGAAAGACATCCTTCTGGTTGCAAGACAGTGGTGAAAATACAATGGCCAGATCTCAGATCATGCATCTGCTTGTCACTGGTATTCCTCAATGGATATCATTACACCTACCAGCCTCAAATAGTACTCAAGCCGCATGCAAGGGACAGGCACGCGGTTTCAGTACTCTCTGAAGCCCGTAGGGAATGTTGGTATGGTTCAGGAGGTGTGTGCACTCACCATGAGGATGTCCCTGACCATCTGCATGCTCTTATTGTGGTGCTCCCAGCGCAGCTTGAGCTCCCTGAGGAAGCCCTCACCCTGCGCAGCCTCCACCTTGGCAGCTATCTGCCTCAGGTGCGCCGTCTCAGTCTCCACTAGCCCATTGTACAGTCGGTCCCCAAACTTGTTGATGACCATGTTGTATGCATTCCTGCTCGCACAGCACATATAAGCACAGCTGGTCTCTTGTATGGCAAACAACATTCAACATCGCTGTTCAAAAATTGCTCGAGACAACAGTTAAATAGTGCAGAGCTTGCAGCCGAAGAGAAGGTTCTGTCAGGCATTGCAGGAGAGCATTAAAAGCCACCTGTATAGCTCCTCGAAGCTAAGACCACTGGCATTGTGGTTATTGATCTCATGAATGGCATCCTCCAGCACCTTCCAGGTTTTCTCTGCAGGCATGGGAAGACAGCGTCAGAACAAAATTTAATTCTAGCAATTCAAGCAATCTGCTGACTTTTTGAAGAGAACACCATACCTCCGTAGCTTGGATCTAATTTGACAGGATGCTTGAAGGGTTCAATCTTGAACTGCGCGTCAAAAATGTCTTGTCAGAGAAGGTTGCTATTATGTACAAAAGCCAGACGATAAGGTTGGAACAGTGTGGCTCCAGTGGCATTGAGTCGTACAACCATCAAAGCTGTATTCCAGAAAGTAGCAGGACAATTTAGGCTGAAAAACTCCTCCAAGTGCCCAACTACAACCACATGTCTTTGGGCACGCTTCGATTGTGTCGCTGCCCTCGAGGATATCAGTAGCTTGCGGCAAGCCTTACCCCTTTTTTCTTACTAGACGACATAGCTTCCCAACTGAAGCAGGCGTCGCTCAGCACCAGGGCGATCCTATTTATTCATCATCCGGTCTACGTCTCTGGAAGCCGCTCAATCTCATGGGCACCTACAGTCCAACATTACTGGCAGTTTCCAACTACAAGATGCAAGATAGCGGTATGTCAACGCTGGTGACGCACACCGAGAGGCTGTGTCGGATCTAAGACTGGTCTGACCACAGACCACTTGCTCAAAAACCTTGCGACTGGGTAATGACAAGCTCAATAACGCTCACATCGCACAATTAAGAGCCTTTGAAAGTTCAGAATGCTCTGGAGCAGGAGTTGCGTATCTCACACAATGCATCGGTCCTCCCCACACCTTCCCATGTCCAACCTGGCATCATTGGGCCCCCCGATGATGCCGATTTGATGGCCTACTCAAGGTCTCCAATTGAGGTTGAGCTGCCCAGGTATAGTGGCATTGTCCTAATCTTGAGGACACCATATGACTATATACACGAGTGCAGTGCACATCAGCTGTACATTGTGCAGCCTCCTTTGCATGGTTGCATAATGCAACTTGCATTACGTGGGTGGAAATTGGGAAAACAAGTGTCTCTTAGTAGGTACTTATATATAAGGGCCTGACCCATCCCCGGGATCGCTGGGCCAGCGAGCCACGGCGGCTCGTGATTGTTCACTTGGCTTTATTTGTGCAAGGAGCTGTAAAACAAGAATGCAAGGCACTCAGAGGCCTTATTGGTCTGACAGGTGGAAACCATTGAGGACTTCACACACGGTCACTTCTTATCTGAGGATCTCAGAGGGTCGGGTGGGCAGACACTGCCGATGGGCCCCGCTTTGCCATGTTGACATCCATTCAGTGTGCCATCTGGAACGAGTGTAACAAAGCAGACTGTTGTAGATCCACAGGAGGTTGATAAAGCTAGTTAAGCCCGAGTCCTGGAAGACATACTCCCTAAAAAAGGGACCCAAGTTTGCATTGGAGAAGAAGAAGCCAGCAACAGAGCTGACACACGAGATGCTCCGCATGGATCCAGAAGTCAGCTTGCTCACACTGCAAGCCAAGCAGTGCTCGCCTGATGAAGCACATTACGGGCCGTTCGATCTCTGGAAATGACAGCTTGCTGCCCGTCTGTGCAAAGCATGGGCATCTTAGCATGCATGACGTGTGTTGACTGCTGCACAGGGGGACATGGCGCGATGCCACCTTCAAGGCATACAACTTCAATGCCTTGGGGCAGCCCACCAACGGAGGGCGCCTGCATCCATTGCATGAACCGTGGTTCCTCCTGTTCACAGTCATTTCTGGCTGCCTCCAATCTAGACCGCCGCCGCTCCAACCCGATGTCTTACACGTGTCGTCTCATGTACAGATATAATTTGCTGATTTCGACGTCGATATGAGCTGACCAGTGCCAGCCACCGCTGGTGTTGTTGGGTGTTGTCCTTTCCCTCTTGGTCATCAGGGGACTCTAAATTAACTTGAGTCATGTTTTAGAGTCCCCTGTGGTCATCGGCGTCAGTAACTAGGGCAGGGGACTCTAATGGGATATAATGTAATTAATCTACAAGCTTGTTCTTATAGTGAAAACTAAGCCTGGACTACTCACTGTTCGGGATGAGCCTAGGCGCTGCAGCTGGTAATGGTAATCTTGTCGGCGAGTCTTCTATCATTACGTAATACAGGATCGGCAAACCCGTAGCCAAATGGCCATAGGGCATACACACAGCATGTGTGCAGCCGCACCTGGGGCATCTAATCTAGTCTGAAGGCCAGTAGTCTCAAAACCCAAAGTCCAAAAACTCCAAGGTTGGGCAAACAAGCATCACAGGCACATGCAAAAAACAGGCACTCACAGGCAAACACATTCAAAATTGTCACTCACAGGCAAAGTCATGCAATGCAGTCAATAGGAGCAAAGACATACAATATCGTCAGAATATAAATACAAGCATGCTAGCAAGGAGTGCCGACACTCGTTCTTGAGCACACATAAGGGCAGCATACAATTAAACACACATGTGGGAATCACCTAAAACCTGCCCTATGCGAAACAATGTCGACTAGTGTACAGCAGCCAACTTTGCGCTTTCCTTTGTACACATTTCCTTTGTACACAATTCTTTTGTACACATGTGCCGCGCTCCTCTGATGTCACCTCACACTACCGTCTCGACTTCAAACCTGCCACCTCCTGCGAGGCTCTTAAAGGATCTAATTGACACAAAGGGTTCCAAGCACATGCAATTCTTTAAAACCTCCAAACACATACACAGGACCATCATAAACAGAACATGTAGATCAAACCTTCACATACACAGACATACATTACTGGATGCTAAGCACATTGGCACTGAGTCATTACTCAGTGAGCAGCATGTGTCAGACAGCCTAGTGAAGCCGCCTGAAAAGATCACTTGTAGAGGCGGATGATGGGAGGGTGCCTCCGGCAGAAGGGACAGCGTTGGTGGCATCCTGAGCTGCAATTCAAGCAGAGCATATGCCCACACGCTGTCTGCAAAGCAACGGCAAAACATCGCCCAAGGATTTGATGCACCTCCAGCAACAAGTGCAACCCACTTTTGCTTAGTCGCAAGAAAGGCAGGACAGCCTGGCTGGTACAGGAATACTGACTCACCAGGGCAGCATCAACATCTGCAGTGAGGCAGATGCGGCACCGCGATGCCTCTCGCAGTGCCTCCACCTCTTTCATGGCACTCATTGCCACCTGATGCATCACCAACGATGTTGAGACAGGCATGTCATCATACCAGAGACAGTGAAGCCCACATCAGGCAGTTGTGCAAAGCGCCAGAAGAACACGGACGTGTGCAAGAGCTATGCGCCAGACACATGCAGCAAGCATATAAGAAGGGGGGACGTGGGTTCGGGCAGGGCACCGCTTGCATATGGTTGAGGTAGGCCTTCCTGGCCTGGTCGTACTCCTGCTGCTTCTCTCGCTGCAGGATCACAAGTTGTTTTATCACACACAGCTGCTCATCTGTGCTCAACGCATCCGTTCCCCTGGGGGCCACCGCCTGCACCAAGTGGAAGTTGGGTTGTGACTGGAGCAAAGCCTCGAACACTAAAACAAGAGACGCTGAGGCAGCTGTGTGTTTCAACAGTAGTATTACATATTCAACAGGAGTTATTTTTGTGAGCATTGTGATGAGACCTGTAGAGATAGTCTTAGACCTTGCAACCGAGAGAGCAAGGAGGTTGTCCCTACCGGCTGAGCAGAGGTGAAGGAAGGTTTCTTTTCATCAGAACTGGTTGTGGAAGGTCTCTTGTCACAAGGCCACAACATGACCACTATCGCACTAAGAAACCCGGTAGCAAAAACTGCAACAATACCAAGTGCGACTTCAACTGGCTTCAGATACAGTATCATTTGTACTAGATGTATGATGCAAGTGATCCTCTTCAGAGGTAGGCAACTTGTCCTTGTTATCCTAAATGTTGTAGCGTGATATTTTTATATCAGGCTCTATTTACTCAATTGTTCTTCCCCTACGCGCAAAGAGCAAGGCACTTGCTCAGGAAGCCTTGCTGTTTTTTACAGCAAGCAGAATGCAAGTTTCCACTTAACAGAATGGATTGAGAAAAGGTAAAAGTAGATGAAGTCTTCTTGATTGAAAGAGCAAATCCTTATTCTATGTAGTAATTAGAGTATCTCTTGAGAGATCACTTCTAATAATAGAATGCCAGCGTGGACCGCAGACGTAACCCGACCAGTAGCGAGCAGGGTAACAAACAGCGGCGGACCGCCAATCATCAGGGGGCTCAGGGGTGTATTCCCTGCGTCAGTAAGTGGGGCAGGGGACTCTAAATGGGCTATAATGTCACGGTCAGGGGACTCTAAATGTCACGGTTGATTTAGAGTCCCCTGTCACGGTGGGGCCCCCGGGTGCGGGGGTATAATCATTATACCCGATGATGGGGATGTCCTTGGCAGGACGATCTTGTGATCACAAGGATTTATAAAGGTTTTCTGTGAATGAATGCATGTTATGCTGGGTGCATTCCTGACAAATCAGAGTCAGACACCTGATCAGCTAGCTAGATGGTCACTTCGAAGAATTCTTGATCAAGAAGTGACTTCATCAAGAATTATTCTTCTCTGGAGCTTTTCGGCAACCTCTTCTCATTACAAGTTCATTTGTAATGAGAGGCTAGTCAGGCATAGTTGCCAGCTAGGAGAGGCGTTCTGTGTCTAGATCTTTTTATTTACCCCCTTGTGCCGGCACAAGGGCCCCAAGTGCCGGCACATGCGGCGCCGCATGTGCATCATGCCACGCCGCTCCCTCCTGTTGGTGGCATATGCTTTTGTCCTACTCTGAGTACACCCTATGGATACTATAGATAGAGTTTGGAGTGCAGTGCACATCAGCTGTGCATTGCACAGCCTCGCTCCAAGGTTTCAGGTTCATTTGGTCACCGAAACAAAGATGTGGTGATGGATCTAGCATCAAACGCCACCAACACCACACGTGCTGCTATGTTGGTACTGCAAGCAGATGCAGGTCCAGCAGGAGCAGCCACTGGCTACTAAAAAAGTGAAGTTTACTCCTGCAGCTGTATCTTTCGATGAAGACCTGAAGCGGACACAACTGCAAGCACAAAAAGGAAAATGGCACGTCTGTTTGGACCCCTTATAAGCAATATTTAATTAATATTTGCTAATAATTAGCAAAATTTGAATCATCAGCACATCAGACTGTTCGTCTAAAGCATCAAATATCACACTTGCCTCCTTGCTCGTCCAGGGGCCAAGTAGCTTTCCTTGCAAGTGAACCTCACTGTCAACAATGCAGCTACTGCCCCAAAATCACACTTCCGAAAAGCCAATTTGAGGCTGTCCCAAAAAGTCTCGAGTGCTTCATCTCCTTCCTCAAAAAAAAAATCCGAAGAGTCGGGGACAGTCACAGAAAATACATTTTTCTCCTCGTAAAGCTCTCATCAACACCATATCCGCTTCTCGAACATCTCACACAATTCGCCATCACTCAACTTATCATGTTCTTCTCATTGGAACATTGTCACCCTGGATCAGTTCTTCTTTCTTGCTCTCAATCAAACGCACCAGACTGCGATCGAAATGTCCCCAGAACACCACAGTTATATAGGATGACTAAAATTTGCAATGTCGTCTGAGTGAGTGCTCAAGTTGTGCCCTCGGTACAACAAGGGAACAGCTCACAATATGGCAACTCTGACACACTGCCCTTAACATGCCCTGCTGTATTACAAAGACCCCGGGGCACTGGGCATCTCCCTTCACCACACCCATGACCATGCCCACGCCAACATGCACCAACGCACTGCTCTGGTTGGGTGCTGACTGAATCCGACACCACACAAAAGCCTCTAACAATCTGGGACGCTGTGACTGCTCTCCTTTCAGATACCAGCCCTCCAAGACGCTTGCACAAAACAATATGCACGAAGACCGATCACGTGCAAGAAGAGCCACAGCGGGCAGCTTGTCTCATCTGCACTGCGTCCCGCCTGCCATGCTTTCACAAGAACACTTGAGAAGCACATGACCCCAATTGCCCGGTTGCAGGCAGTGAAACACTTGCGCCTGCTTACCTTGCCACTTGCAGCTTTCCTGACAGCCCCACATTCCGAGGTGGACTTCTCTCTACATCCCTGCCTTAGCCTGGGATACTTACGCTTGCGCTGACTGGATTCAGAGTGTTACGTACAACTCCCCCAACCCTGCACATGCCCTATCAGGGTACAGTGCAGAAGTGCTGATGGTTTGCACACTCAGGCATCACCTCGATACATGTGGCCACCAAACCTGGAGGTGGAATGCACATCAGACTATTTGCGCTCAACTTCTGGGGGGCCCTGCCCCCCTCATTTAAACGGGTAGGTGGTCGAGGAGGGGCCCCACGAGCAACATCATCGGGCATCAATCCACCTTCTGGCCCAGGGTGTTCAGGCAGGCAGGGCGACGTTGCTGAAGGGCTGCACAATGATGGCCAGAGCACATGCGGTCTCGACGACATCCGCGCTGCGCCGGCCGCGCAGCAGCCGCTGCAACGGCGCGTACTCGGGCAAGTCAATGTACTGCAGCAGTGCCTTCACGGACGCCTGTGCCTCTGCCACTGCATCCTTGTCCATGCCCTGCATGCAGGTGCCACGCTGTCAACAGCGGCTGCCACCCAGAGGCACATGAAGTGCCTTGGTGTTCAGGGGAACAGTCTTGATGGAGCAAGCGTACACGATGACCTGGTGCTGGGACAAGGTGCATTTGTGTGCCAGGAACAGGCCAGCATCATTGCGACAAGTGCTTTGTTGTGCGAGCCAACATTATGGAGGGCCCATCCAACCAGGATCCGACCATGGAGGGGCACTACATGGAGGTCACGCTTTTCAGAGCGGCAAAGCAAGAACAGCAGGTGGGTCATTGACGAGGAGACTCATAGGAGTAAGGTGTTGTTGCTCAGAAGCATCCTATCAGCAAGCATTACGCCGCCTGCATACCTCCCACGAGGTGTCCATAGTTGTTCCTATGGGAGGTATGCCCACGACAGCAGTGGCAAAATTCTGTATCGGACACCTCCGAGCAACAAAGCCCGAAAGGTCTGTAGAGGGAACGAGGAGTTGCCAAGTGAGAGGACACTCTGAGCAACAACTCCTGAACTGTCTCCAAGGTGCGGGCGGCTGACCTCAAGGATGCTTTGATTGCTGTCGGCAGGGAACGCTGGTGCAGCCCTGGCAGCCGCGCTGCGCATCAGGGTATACAGCGGGGTGAACTCCCGGGCCAGGTACTCATCCTCCGCCACCTCCCTGCACACAACATCAATGGCATGTGCTCAACAGCTGTTGAAGTTAGAGAGTCACAATGCAGAGGATGTCCGGAAGCTCCTCTCCTAGCCCCCCTGTTCTCTTGCGCCAGTTTACCTGATCGAGGAGGGCTGTGTGTGCTCAGGGAAGCTGACTGGGCAGCCAGCTCTGGACATGGCCCTCACAACGTGGCATCCGTCAGTTTTCACATCAGTATTCAGAGTAGCCCTTCAAGACCTGATTTCACTGTCTTCCTGGGTGTGAGAGGGGGAGCCTTTCCGGGAGCGAGAGGGGTAGCCTGTGATCACCAGACACTGCAAGGCCCAGGCGTGGTGTTTTGGATGCATGAGAATGAGCAATGCGGACCTGAAGGCAGTGACGATGCGGTCAAAGTCGGCGTCTCGGCGGAGCATGATGTCGATGTTGCCGGGGACATCGCGCTGCGTCATGAGGGGCGTCCCCGTACCACGGCGCAGCCGCCGCAGGTCTGGCAGCGGGTCGTACCCGCTCTCACGCGCCCGCACTGTGGCGGCTGGCGCGTTCCTCAGCGCATCCGCCAGCGGCTGTGTTCGCTCCTGCCTCACCCAAAATCCCACCCTCTTCAGCGCACTGAGCAAAAACAGGGAGTTGGGAGAGAGAGCCCCTCATGATATGCATGCAGGACTCATTCACGCACTGGGCATGCTTCAGTGGGCCTCCGCTGCCATTTCTCCCGGTTGGAAGTAACAAAGTCATCGTGTGTTCATCGACAAGGGCCCGCCAAGTCATCTTTCAAAGTTTTGGCGCTTTTATAAATACATCATGGTGCAACCAGAGAGAGAGAAGGCGCGCACCTGTGCAAAGTCGGCCAGGGGTGTAGTGGTGCCGGCAGAAGACCCCTCTGCGCTGCCGAAGCTGGTGGTCAGGCTGTGGCCGCGGCGGCTGACCGTGCCAGCACCGGATTGGCTGCTGTTGCTGCTGCTGTCCGAGCTGCCGGATTGAGCAGCCTGCTGAGGCGCCTGCGCTCCCCTCCTGAACCAAGAAGTCAGCCAGCCGCTCTGCACACCTGCAGGCTGCGGCCCCCCGCTGCGCTCGGCCAGATCGGCCTCGGTCAGCCGGCTGACCACGCCGCCGCTGCTCGTCTTTGCTTCTGTCTGTGGGAGGGCGTGCTGCTCGGCGATGGCATCGAGCAGGGGGTTCTTCTGCTGCGTGGGCACTGCGGGCACTGCCGGGCTCTTGGACAGGTCTCCCGCTGCGGCCGCAGGGACTGCATGCTCCTGGGCTATGGCGTCCGCCAAGGGGTTCCTCTGCCCGGTCGGCAGTGCAGGTGTCCCAGAGCCCTGCAAGCAGTAGAGACAGATGGGCACTTGTTCTGTCGAACACACACATGGCAGGTGCAGGTGAAGGTTCGAGGTGATTTGGTGCATAGTGTAAGCCAAAGCGGCAGCCACGGAATGCAGGAGGAAGGAAAAAGAGAGCACCTTGGTGTTGGCAGAGCTGGCCTTGCGTTTAAAGAAGTCCAGCAGTGTGCCAAACGGGTCCTGGGTCTGCCCAGCTGGTACCTCCACAGCAACTGCTGCCTTCACCGGATCATACTTGCTGCCGCCTTCTGGTGCCTGCATGAGCACACGAGCTTGTCTGAGAAGCCTGGTCCATACCTTAATCCATAAACATTCACCAAACTTAAGGGCCACTGATGGGAAGGGTGAAAAGCCACAATTTCAGTTCTCTCAGAAAGCCAGGCATGAAGCAGCACCCTTCCAGCATGAAGGCATTGCAGTCTCAAGGGGCCTTTTCCAGGAGTGCGAGGGGTGTATCCTGTGGATTGGCGCGGCACCTGTGCGGAGAACAGCGCCACGAGCGGGTCCCACTTGGGGCGTATGTTGTTGTGCCAGGGCGCAGCGCCGCCGGCCTTGGCGGCCTTGAGGACATCGAAGACCGGGCAGTAGCGTGGTGGCTCCCAGTCAGCGCAGTCGGCCGCCAGAATCGCCGCGAGCGGGCCCTCCTCTGGCAGGCCCCAGTCGGCCGCCGCGGCCGCGCGGTTCAGAAATTTGTAGATCGGGTCAAAGCGAATGCCTGATGCCTCTGCAGAAGAATCACAGCAGAGACATGCACTAAGCCATGCTGTCACAACGAGCTGGTTCCCCTTGCATGACCAGCGCGGCTAGTTGCCTTCTTCGGCAGCTTGAAATTGAATGCCAGGTGGCAATACCAAGGGTACCGGAGAAGTCAACTAGCCCTGCTGTGGGAACTGTACCCTGTGCTACAGCAATAAAAGTCAGCTTTGAGACATGATGAAGACATCGGGCCCAATACGGAGCCATTGGAATCGCAGAGCAAGAGATGGAGGGGCACAAACTTACCGGGGACCCCCTTCGTTTTGGCGGCATGCAGCAGGTCCCAAACAGGATCGTACTTGGCAGCGGCGGGTTCAGGCGCCGTCATGCCCTTCAGGAGCTGACGCAGGAAGTCATAGCGCTGTGCGCCCTTCGCCGGCACTGCTTCCACAAGCGCGCGCACCGGGGTGTACCTCTCATCCTACCACACAAGCCCAGCTGTGCATCAGAAAGCAGGTGGATGCCTTGCATGCGCAGTCTCACCATCTCACAGTAACCTTGGCCAATAGAGCTTGCAGGCAAACTACGGGATCTCTTCGGCTTCAGCAGCACTACTGCTTTTCCCTTTCCTACGCCTGCAACCTCTTGATCTGTACACCCACATGAGATGTACGTCGGAGTACAGGAGAAGGGAAAGGAGCAGAGCTGCAGAGACCTGACAGGGAGCTACAAGCAGCTGGTGCTTTCTCTTCAGCGCAGGCCAGGCTGCGCCAAGGACAAGCCATGTGAGACAAGGATTGCAGCGGGAGTATCCCAGCAACAGACAGGCCAGGCTGCGCCGAGGACAAGCCATGTGAGACAAGGATTGCAGCGGGAGTATCCCAGCAGCAGACTGTTGTTGCACACACCTGCAGGGATGGCTCAGAGGTGGCGGCTTGTAGCACCTCGTGCAGCATGTCGTACTTGCCATACCGCTCCCAGTCCAGCTCTGCCTGAGCATCGGCCTGCGCGCGCCATGCCTCCCTCCGCTGCTGCGCCCTCACCGCGCGCCGCTGCCGCTCCTCCTTGCTCTGCTCGACAACCATCACGAGTACTTGAGATTGCCAGCATCCCTGAACAGCCCTGCCTGCAACACGTCTGAAACACTAGGCATGCATTGACAAAGCATTCTCATGAACACCCAGAGCCGTTGCCAACATTCCTGAACAGCTCAGCAAGGACATCCTTGCCTTCCGTACATGTCTCAAAACCAGG
The DNA here is from genome assembly GCA_020887355.1 of Coccomyxa sp. Obi. NCBI lineage: Eukaryota > Viridiplantae > Chlorophyta > Trebouxiophyceae > Coccomyxaceae > Coccomyxa > Coccomyxa sp. Obi. Next base: position 1,006,311 of record AP025000.1, read on the forward strand.
TAGGCATCTGCAGAAACACATCCAATGCATCCTCTACGATGTCCAGCAGACATTGCTTTACTTCCGCCAAAGAAATTTGCACCGTGCGGAGGACCATAGAAGTGCATGCAATGTGTTACACACATCGATTGGAGATTTGGAGGGAGGACGCACCATGACGAGGGGTGAAAGGGCGGATGCAGTGACAGACAGGAAGCCCAGGGCCAGCACAAGGGGCGTGCCGCCGCCACGAGAACGCAAGTACTCCTCCGACTCTGCCGCGTTCCTCTTCACCTTCGCAACGGCGCGGTTGTGTTCTGCGCACAACACCGTTTGCATGTCAAAGCTCTGGCCAGCATGTATGTCACCCACAAAGGAACCCAACCCACAATTGACTGATGCAAGTTTTGGCGATGCGGCATACAAGGCAGTGCACCCACCGGTCGAGCCACCATCTTCGCGCGTGACATTGCTGGTTGCGCTCCGAAGCGCCTTTGGCTCGGCCTCGATCGGCAGGGGCTGCTGTGGCCTGAAACTAGCTGGCTTGGCCTGCTTGGACTCAACTGGCAGGGGCTGCGGTGGCCTAAAACTAGCTGGCTTCGCCTGCTGTTGCTGACCGCGCGGCTTGGTGTCAACGGGCGTCCCGTTTTGTGTCTCATAGCGAAGCACAGGCTTGGCTTCCCTGACAGTGCTCTTCTGGACCTCGCTCTGGTACGTGCTGGCCTTCTTCTGGTATTCGGCTGGCGTCCCCTGCAGCTCTGCCGCCTTGAACACCGGCAGCTGCTTCTGCTCTGTTGTGACGCTGCCCGCGTTGCGCCCAGTCTCCTGCGGGAGCATCGCCTTCTATTCAACAATCCAGTCGACTTCCCTGTCACCATGTGCACCCATACAACCACAAACAAAACGGCCCTGGCCGCACTTTCATGGCCACTGTATGCACAGTATATTACATTGATGCATGCATTGATCAGCAGGTGATAGGCACTGCTTAAATTCCTTTTGTCAGAGCAGCACATGCAAGCGGATGATGTGAGCACACACACCGGTGCACTCGGAGCGGCCTGGAGCGATCCGGCAGTGGTGGCCGCCTTGACCTGCGCTTTGGCATCGGCCACCGTGCGGCGTACCTCCTCCAGCTGCGCCCTCAGCTTCTTATTGCTGTCGGATGGCCTTGCACCCTCCGGCACTGCAGACAACCACACCACCGGCATGCCATCAGAGCAGCAGCCACATTTCGAGATGCCAATGCCCTGGCGGATACACCAAATAGAACAGTTCATAAAAAGCACTGCCAATCAAGTCGTGATCATGTCGTCACAAGTAACCCAGAAAGGCCAGTCTCCTTTCACTTGAACATGCCTGAGCATGTGTGATTTACCAAGAAGGGAGGACTGCCAAATACAGGAAACAATTCCCCCTGCATCGTCACAGCAGCTGTGTCTCCCCCTGCGAGCCCGGAGCAATGATCTCGAGAGGGGTGGAGCCATCATGAGCTGCGCTGTTGCAGACTGTCAAATACAGGGAATAAACCCCCTCACATTGTCAGAGCAGCTGTCTCTCACCCTGCGAGCCCGGAGCGATGATCTCGAGTGGGGTGGAGCCATTGGCAGCTGCGCTGTTGCGGCTGGTGGCGGGCCGCCCGCGCTGCGCCTGCACGCCCTTGTCCACGATTGCGCTCGCCCGGGCGGCCAGCACGGCCGCGTCCTCGGCCGCCGCGCCCGAGAAGGCTGCACTGCCTCGGGGGTACTCCAGGTTCCCCCTGCCGCCCTCTTCATCCCCGTTCTCCCCATCCTCGCGGTCCATCCAGTCGTCAGAATCCCTGCAGACCACCCATTACTTATGACAGGATTGGCAAGCCTAGAGGCGAAGGTCACATGCATTCACATAGAGTAAATGCAGCCACACCATAGGGCCTCGTATCTGGTCTGCAACCACATGCGCAATCACATTGCCCAGCGAGGGTGGACCAACATTGAACTGCCACCGAGAGTGCCAGCGGAGAGTTCTGGGGAGGATGCGGGCACATGAGATTCAGCAGTGTCTCATACAGACATCAAAATGCAGGCACAGCTGCCACATGGGCATTCATCCAAGATGTCTGCACATGAGATTGAGCAAGCCAACGCATCGACTTAGCAGGAGCAGAGGGAGAGGAGAGGGTCAGGGGCGCACAGGGGGCTGAATTTCTTGTTGATGGGGTCCTCCATGGAGGTCCGCAGGATCAGCAGCAGCACGGACATCGCCCCCACCGTCACTGCAGCATCAGACACCACTTGATACAGAACTAGAGGTCATCTATTGACCTCGACTCCCGTCCACTGATGATCACAACATCCTCATTCCATGTGTGTGTCCAGCCTCTGTACGCAGCACTTTTAAGCACATAACTTCATTGCCCCAAAAGAAGGTTGAGAGTGAGGAAGCACACCGACAATGCGCACAGCTGGGGACTGCAAGCTGTCACGCAGGTGGTCCTCAATGGTGAATCCAGCCTGCGAGCTTGGGCCTGGCGCACTGCGACTCGAGCGCCCGTTCTTGCTGCTCTGATGGTCTCCCTGAAATCAACCCCCATGATCTGAGCTCGGAGAAGTGATGCTTGATGTCCCACACCGGCTCTTCCCTGCCCTTCTCACAGGTGCACATGTGCATGGTGGCAACAGATGCACTACATATCGTGACTACACAGACCAATCTGCCTCAGGTGGCTCCCTAGAGGACTTCAAACGTTGTCATCATCTTCTCGTGTGAGGGCAGAGTTGCCGAAGTGTGCAAGGAGACTGACCAAGTGGGTGAAGAAGTGCCGTGTCTCTGCAGCGGCTGACTGTGCCTGATGCACAATGGGTTTGACGACCCTGTTGTCTGTAGCTGTTGCTGCCTTTCCCGCTGCGTCTTGGATGCTGCGACCTGTGGCCCTCAATGATGCCGCAGCAGGCACCAGCAGCCTCTGCCTGGCTTGCATGCCCACGCTTTCCGCATTGCTGCGCCACTTGCTGCTCTGAACCTGAGCCGCCTGTGCAGCAGTGAGCACTCTTGTGAAGCGCTACACGCAACAGGAGAGGGTGAACGGACAGCTGCAGGTAGCTCCAGTTTGCAGGGCATGTCCTCTACAGATACAAACGAGAGCTTTTCGAAGCTCAAACCTGTGGCGTTTCCACACGTCTTCCCCTCCGTGCATGCGCCATGGGTGTCATGAGCAGGGAGACCGCCAGCAGAAGCCCAGCAAGAACTGCAGGCTGTGAAGCACAGCAAAGCAGGGGTCAGGGGCTTTGAGCCTTTCAAGCTTGCTTCACAGCAATGAAATACATCGAAGGGAGTTGAAAAGGGGGTCGAACGAAGCTCAAAAACCAGCACGTCTTTGCAGGCTTTTCTGTCCCCTTACCTTCATTGCAGACGTCCACCACCAATGCAAATGCTCCCGTAGCTGATTGTGCCCATCATGAAGTGCTTGATGTTGTTGCTCATCGGATACACCATTGTGGACCACCTGTCAAGCATAAAGAATCTTGTGGCCCCAAACATCCTTAAATGTATGACACACCAGTTACTCGAACGCTGCAAAAATGTTACCTTCCGTTGAGCTTGGAAGTCTGCATCATCAGTTGAGCTGTTGATAACTCGACATGGTGCGAAGTTCAGCACCCGGATTGGTAGACAAGGTGCAAATTGTTGGGGACGCAAGATCGGCACCCCGTTACACGACCTTTGGAAATTATTTGAACGATGCTCCGCGAGCCGATGCCCTCGAGAGGCTTGACCAACAATAATAGGCATGTTGATAAAATTTACTGTGGACTAATGTCGTACAGACACAAAATTCAAGACGAATGCACACACCAGATGCCCGCTCGTGAAGAGTTTTTTAGCTCTACAGAGCGTGGCCTTTAAGCAAGAGACTTCCACCGGCAAGTCCTGAGTGTGCGCGAGGATCGAGTACAAAATTTACACAGAAATTGACTGCTGTGTCGAGGAGACTGAATCTTGGTCTCGGACCGTTAGAGGATAAGAGCGCATGCCAGCTGGGCTTCACTACTCATCAAAGAATCCCCACCACTGGCATGAAATATCCAAGGTTGCCATCTGTCATTGCTTCTGTCCATTATTTGGTGAATTTAGGATTGATTTCTGCAATGCATGATTGACAACGAGCCGCGCTTCGTTTCCTAGACTTCACGATACAGTGGCCACAGGTTGACGGCAGCGGCATGCTGACCAGATGAAGAGGTCCATACAGCAGCTTCAAATACTGTTGTGATCATGCATCCCGCTTGAAACCATGGACAAGCCTCCAGAGGCAGACTCTATGGGGCTTGGAGGTCGAAAAGCTAGTGGCATCAAAAGCGATGTCACTGTGGTGTACAGACAGGTGATTACTTTATCTCCTCGACAAGCACACTCGCTGGATAGTAGCTGATTGGCCACCTTCTCCCAGTTTTTGTCAGCGCCTTTGTGAGTTATTGCAGTATGGAGGAGAGCAAGACATGCATTATGTCATGGAGTTGGTGGACAACGAGCTGAGCGAGCCCTACTCGATATTCACCTACAGGTACAGCTATCTTTGTTGTCAAACTTACCATTGAACAATCTTCCCACTCTGGACCGCCATGAGTGCTCGATCTGCAGGAGGCACCTCATGCTGACAGGCCTTGTGACAGGCAGGTACTTCCTGCACAACTGGCCCAAGCTGTGCTGGCTGGCCTTTGATTCGGCGCACTGCTTTGGGGTGGTTGTGTGCAAAGCGGATGACCATCGGGGAGTCCACCGAGGCTACATTGCAATGCTGGTGGTCGAACGCGAATACAGGGGCCTTGGGGTCGGTGCGAGCTTTTGTCCCCTGCTGCCCAGTGCACACAGGGGCGCCCCAGCGAGACATGTTCTGCTATCAACCGTTTTTGGCAGTTGTAGCACAGCCCTACCTCTGCGCATGTTTAGAATGCATGCGCCATTTGGCTTTGTGTTTGCCGACCTGTAATAATAATAATGTGCTTCACTGCAGTTGTGATAGGGCCCATTGTTGAAGCGAGGAGGCAACAGTTGCACATGGTCAAGCGCTGCATTGGAGGGGCATTGGTGGCATGCAGGAACGAAGCTCGTGAAGCGGGCTATTGAGGAGATGATCGCATCGGATGCGGATGAAGTGGTGTTGGAGGCAGAAGTCACCAACAGTGGAGCCTTGGCGCTCTACAGGAACCTGGGCTTCCTCAGAGACAAACGCCTGATCAGGTATGCATTGCACCCATGTCTTGCAGGCTGCCTGTTCTGCATGCCTACAACAAGTGCATGCTTGCGCAGTGTGGATCCATTTTACCTAGGCTAGCATTGGGCCGCATGGTCATCACAGATGGATTTGAATTCAGATGAATGACCGGTTGGAGGTGTGTGCTTTCTGAAGCTGGCTGGCTGGCTGAGCAGCCTATGGGTTTGCTGAGCTGCAGGTACTATTTGAACGGCGCAGATGCTTTCCGGCTGAAGCTGCTGCTTCCAGTGCCAGAGCATAGGCGCATGGAGCATGATGCCGTGGCGCAAATGGCTGCTTTGAGCGCAGCTTAGCTAGTTAGGTTGCTCATGGGAGCAACGCACCTGTATTCAGTCGCATATGCATGCAGCTCTGACCAGACATAGGGCATGTTTGCCGGAGTCAGCACTGGTATCACTTACAGGTGTACCAAACCTTTGATGCTGGACAACCGATATTCTTTCCCTGTATAATCAGTCAGGCTGTGGATGTGCTGTACTAGTCGTGTCCAGGGATACTCTGATGTCAGTAAGGCACTTCAACTTGGCTCTTTGACCTGTACCATCAGCTCCTGACCATGGCATAGCATTCACCCACTGATCAGGGCACTGCCTGGCAGGTGCTATTCGTCAGAGGCACAAGGCGTCTATTTTGCCCAGGTCAAACGCCATGTTGCAGTGCTAATGAGCCACAGACGAGTTGCCAGAATCAGGTGACATCGGTGGTGCACTAGTGGCAGCCCAGGGTGCCTCCAAATTGAAGCTGTTCACCTTGTTCCTGAAATTGTTGAAGCTGGTGTATACTGTGGCAAAGCTTAGTATCTCGTCGCCTGATTGTTACACGATGTTGAATCCAACCGTTATGCGAATGTAACAGCGAGATGATTGGGGAACTTCACAGACATCGACTTAACAAGGGAAGAAGGAAACAGACTGTCTCCTGTTCGTTGTGATGGCCTGCCCAAAACTGGTGACGTGCCAGCATGGCAGGATACTATGAAGCAAGTGCTGAGCCCATACAATCACATTCAAAGACTTCTGGAAATTCGTTGCCGAAAAGCAACCTTTGTTTGAAGTGCATCCAAAGCTACAGGCGTCCCGAGGGCAGAATGCCTGCCAGCACGCTGCATTGCTCTTTTGGAATTCGGCCATTCCAAGCTGCAACAGTCCCGCCCTTGGGGCCCATAAAATCAAAGTACCGTTCCATGATCAGATGCAGCAGATCTTCCGAATCAGAGACAATCAGCAGAAGGGGCAACATGCAGGTGGGTGGGAGATCATGTGCGGCATGTGGCTCCCTGGATAATAATCAACCTTTTCAATTCAAAGGATCTCAATAATTCAGTAGAATTTAAGTATCGGCTCCAATCCGTCAGAGCATTATCACAGTAGCTTATCACTTTGAGATCATGTGGACAGCCTGTTGTGCACAAGCAGGCTCTGTTAGCTGCAGCAGCGGGCCTCATGGCATCTCCCTTCCTTCCTGATCGTGCTTGGGCCCTCCCAGCCAGTAAAGCGCAAGCAGCTGATGTTGGGACCTATCTCCCACCTGCGGGCGTTGATGACTTCGTGGAGTTCGTTGTCTCCAAAGACAAGACCCCGGTGCGAATTCTGAAAAATGGACTGAGGACTACTGTGGGAACAGATTCAAAATCTGTTATTGAGAGGCAATGAGGAAGGATGTTGAGTGTCTGACCAGTCTGCGTATGTGCTCAGGCAATCAGAGCAGGCACTATTGATGCCATCAATGACCCATATCGGTTTGCACTGCCGCCCACATGGCATGAGGGGAAAGTTGCCAACATTCAGTCAGGCAATTTCTGTCAGGTGCGATGCAACCTGGCATGTGATCTCATGGATCATGGCTTGCTGTGTACAATCATGCCTTCAATGCATGTCGGGCAAATTCTAGGTGTGTTGGAGATGACGGCATTGACCTCTCTTTTGTGCCTCATAGCCGCGCTGTGATGAGCCCTGGACAGAGGTGGTATTTGAGGCAGCACCTGAAGGAAAAGTAACGGTATGCTTCGGTTCTTTTAGGTTGCAATCCATTTGCCTGCACATCTTGAAAACTTTTCACAAATGGGCTGGGTCCTTGCAGTTGATGGTTGCACCCCTGAGGCGGCTGGGAGTCAATAAGCCAGTCTCCATCGAGAAGGTTGGCTCACTTGACAGCGTCCTCAGCTCCATAGGCCCCTTCATCTCAGGTCAGCCATAAGGAAGTTCCCAGCTAGGGTGGCATGAACTTACCAGTTGATTAATTAACTTGTATCCATGGTGCCTTTCCACTCTTTTACCACCATGGGAACGTGTGTGCATCAGGGACTGGCATTGATGAGGAGGATGTGGTGTCGAAAGAGCAGAAGACTATTGATGGAAAAACGGTGGGGTTGTCGAACGTCTACCTAAAGAGCTCTTCTCTTCACTTGCGTCGCTCACATCAGCAATTCAGAAAGCAATGATATAAGAAGCAATGTGCACTCAAAAGGTGCTGGTGCATGCGCAGTACTATCTTTATGAGACCTATGCTCCCAGCGGCACCAACCCCCCTCACAGCGTCACATGTGTGACCACAAGGGTGAGCAGCTGTGGTCACTCGTGTACCCAAGTAGTCTCATGTCACCATTGTTGCGATTCATTGTCCTGTGGAGCTGTGGAGCAGACGCATGCTGATCAGGCGCAGCAGCGTGCTTGAACTGTCACAACTGGCTTGCAGGGGGATCTGGCATACCTGTTCATTACAGCAGCAACTGACAAGCAGTGGAGCAAGTCAGCCAACAAGTTGAAGAAGATGGCAGAGACCTTCAGAGCATGAGCCAGACCATGAACACATAACTTTCCATTCGCTGAACCTCTAGGTCTATCGCAAATTGAGAGTTAAATTGTGAAGGCTGTCCTTCAAGGAGCCTCAGTTTTTGGGGCATCAGCAAAATGCTGACATGCAGATATGTAGGGGATAAACCACATGTGGATGGCTTTTGACAGTGTTTTGATGCTGTATGGTAGTCTTTTGATGCTGTATGCGAGTGAAATTTGGCAAAGTTTGGTCCGCACTGTTACAAGACCTCCTCAATGTCTTCAAAATCTTCAATTGCATCCGGCTGTGGTTGATCCTCTGGCAAATCTGGCAAAACTTCAACAGGCCGGCATCTGTGCTCAGACAGTTCTCCTTGCCACAGCTGCGTCCAGCACTCTGGAAGCACTGCGGAAGCTGCGGCCGATCCGGCTGCTGACATGCACCGCGCGCTCGGCAGCACACTTGCTGCAAATGCTCGTACACTCCCGCCCACACTGCAAACCATCCAACCCTTACAGATGTGCAAGGTGGCTGCTTTTTAGATTATTGTGAAAATCATTCATCTGTTCCACAGACCATTGGTATCCAGGCTATTACTGATTTCTTGGTGCATGTCAGCCATATTCACTGTAAAAGAAGTACTTGCAGGGTAGCAAGATGATCAGGAATTAAAGAACAAGGATCACACAATCCTTCAAAACTGATCCAATTACTGCGTTGCTTGCTCCAGTCCATGCCCCTGAGCATGTGCATCTACGGATGGAGAATACAATAAATCCAAGCCTCTAATTGACCTCGTTTCCTCCCAGATCAACAGCAGGAGCATCACAGGAAAAAGGGCTAAGTGCACACCAGTGCAGGGCAGCCCCGCCGCCGGCCCAGACGAGGCTCTGCAGCTGGGCCGCGTTGGCGGCCGCGCCGCGCGCCGCGGCGGCCCAGCCGCTCTTGCGCAGCGGCAGCCACCGGCGCGGGGCCGGGTGCGCATTCGCGTACAGCACCCCACGCACCAGCATCGAGCCGGCCAGCGCCTCCGCAAACGTGGCCGCCGCGCCCATGTCTCCCGCATATCCCGAGGATGAGCCCGAAGCTGCTGCAAAGCCGTGGCTCGACACGCGGTCTGCGCCCAGAGGAGTGTCATGACAATCGGGACGGCAAGAAGCGCGAGCGCCAGAAGAAGCGCAAACACAAGGGTGCTCTTGTTGTCTCCAGACATGCAGTGACAAAATTTTGTTTGAGACACAACCAGCTGAACACTACATACCAGAACTTGAGTGCACATATTGCCTTGCAAATTTGCTTGCTTCACTGCATGAACTAGAAGAGCGCCCATAGACTTTTGTCAACAGAGCGAGGATATTGCTGGACAGCAAAATTGGCTCACCCACGTCGCTGAAGTAGTCTGCCAAGAGGGCAGCGTCCTCCAAGGCTTCGCCGTCAAGGAAGTGCAGCACATTCTCGTGGAGGAAGCCGGCGGTGGTGCCCACATCGAGGCCCGACTGCTCCCACACTCCTTCTGGATCAAAGCTCAGGGGCCGCCGTCTATGCCTGCCACCAGCACATTACATGCTGATCATGGCTTCCATGAATGCTCGGTCATCCATAGTGATTTCAATCATATGCCAGTGAGTGGCGGCAACTCGATATCTGCAGTGTACAGTGGCAGAGGTAACCATTCCCTGATGATCTTGCACCCTCGATCTTGCAAGAGAATTACTATTTCTTCAGACCCGGTTAGATAGAAGATTTGCGGGCTTTGCGGGCTCACCTTTCTGCCACTTCCACAGTAGCTGCAGGTGCTGCATCTGTGCAGACGTGGTAAAGAAAGGAGGTGGCCCCACTGGACGATGGCTGCAAGCTATCCTCCTCCACACAGCAGGCAGCGGCCTGTCAAGCAACATAATCCTTTTATCCTTTACTCATTGGAGTCTTCCAGTAAGTTCACAACAGGGCATGTGGCAGCAGTTGACCAAAGCAATGAGATGAGAGGTTGAAAACATATTGATGTTGTGAGACAGACACGATCCAACTCCTAGAGAGACCGGCAGCTGAGCGGGGCAACATGTTAAAATGCACGCACCTCAGAGCCATCTTCCGCGCGCTTGTTGTACAGCAGCTTTCCGATGGCATGGAAGGGGTCGAGGGCAACATCCCTTACACTGGCCAGCTCCGGCATGTGCAGCTCTGGCTCGGCTTGCTTGCTGCCCTTGGCCTTCCTCTGCAGCCAGTGAGACAAGTTGTCCTTCAGTCGACAGCATAATGCAGCTTGCAATCAAGCATCCCTTGGCACAAGGCTGACGTGAACAAAGCAGCAACAACTGGAAAGGGGATACCTTCTTATAGACAAGGCAGCCATCCCAGACAAGTGCAACGATCTATGCATGAAAGGAAGAAATGGAGACAGGCATTCTCAGGGAACCGCAGAGAACAACCAAAAGACCAGACAGAAAGAGGGACAGACACCTTGCGGGTTTTGGACTGGGGCGGGAGGGGCTGCACGCCAGTGCACAGCAGCTGCAGCATGTCGAGGGCGCTGCGCAGGTCTCCGGCGGCGTTATGCGCGATCGACAGCGCCTGCTCCTTTGACAGTGGCATGCCCTCCGCGGCTGCCACGCGCTGCAGCGCCTTGGCCGCATTGTTGTCGGTGATGGGGTTGCATGAGATCTGCGCCACGCCCACTACGTTCAAGGCTGCCTGCAGCTCCTGCGCATAACACATAGGATGTGAAGATGCTGCAGGCCACAACTGCGATCACAATGGTCCTTGGCTGCCAGGAGCTTAGTCCAACAGTTGACGACCCAGGCACATGACCATACAGATATCCACTGGTGGCCTCTTTCCGAAAGAAGTGGTGGGTGGGTGCAGGCGGTCCAGCTGCTTTTTGCAGAAGCCATGCCCGGCAGCTTGCCATGAATGCATCACTTTCACAACCTGTCCCTATTCGAAAACCTTTTCCTTTGGTTGCTCCAAACGCGCCTTGTGCAGGCCATGCCAGGCGGAGCCGCGGTCGTCGGGGCCGCCCTGAGTGGAGCTGACCGTCACGATGATGACGACCGGGAAGCGCGCCGCGGCCGCCAGCGCGCCCAGCGCGGCCGCCAGCCGAGCGCGTTGCTCCGCGCCTGCCGTGTGCGGCAGGTCATCTATGACCACCAGCTTCACTCTCGCCTGTGCACAACAGATTAGCTATCAGTGCCCGCAGAATGTGGCAGGTCATGTATAATGACCAGCTTTACACCTGCCTGTGCCCACACCAAGTTGCTCATCAAGCAAGCCACTCAATGCACAGCCAAATGACTAGAGCGGGTACTGGTTCATGCTTCCATCTGCGACACTCCAATGTCTAGGTTGCCACGCATTGAGGGCCACAGAAAACCAGGGGATTGCTCATGCAGCCCAGTACAAACCAGAAAGGCAATGCATGGGCAGGACTTTACTAGTTGTGGAGGTGGACAGAACAGAGGGTGCTGGGTCGACAGAGCACTGGAGTGGCAAACCTGCTGGGGCACAGGCTGGTTCTGCGACTGCTGTGATGCTGCCTGGGAGGCGCTAGCTTCTGAGCTGGCAGTGGAGGGCTGCAGTGAGAGGCTTGACAGCTTAGAGTGCGCCACAAATGTTTCAAAGTCATCCAGCTTCGATGTGTACTGCAATCCTCCATCTGCCTGGACATCACAAAGCCAGAATGTCAGCTTCTCTGCTGTTTGGAAGAGCCGTAAGCTTTGCACATCAGGTACCAAAATGAATTGTGTCCCGTAGTTGCATCTTTACTCAGGAGCGTGCTCACACCAAATGGTAGCGATGCTCATTCCAGAGTGTGGGAACTGGTGGTTGCCATTCACACAAGTCAAAGCCCATCTCCTTTGCCAGTACATGCAAAGCAGTGGACTTGCCGCATCCTGGAGGTCCTGTAAGCACCACATCATGCCTCCTAGGTTGTCGTCATACAATTCAAGTGTTGTGCAGTTCTCCTGAAGTGCCAGCCAGGCCAAGAATGGACTCAACATGCTGAACAAATTCCCTTCTTTTGTAGGCGTACCACTCAACACCAGCAATCTGGGCGCCTTGCAATTCAGGCCTGGCTCTTTCTGGAGCTCCAACCAGCCCCCAATTTCCTGGATCTTCTTCTTGTGCATCACCAGATCTGCTGTTGTCAGGGGCGTATGACTCACCAGCCATGCCGTCTGCCTGCCTGCAACACAACTTTGTGCCATCAGCTTCAGATGACATTGGATCGAATATAAATTATAAATATGTGCGCATGACTGTCAGGAAATTGCCAGGCTGTTTTCCCATTGCATACCTGTCACGCTGCTCACTCTGGGCAGAGGAGCCTCTTGCTGGGATCCATACCCTCGTGATCTGCTGCCTGTCCCCACGTCATTCACTTGCAAGGCATTGTGAGAGTCAGACTTGACTGCATAGCTGTCCAGTGTGCGCTGCACTGGTTGAAAATTCAGCTGACGCTGCGTCTTAGCTTCTTTATCCTTGGGCTGCGACAGCTGCAAGTCCAGAGTCCCTCTGCGCTCATCTTGAGAGGGCGGCGTGGATGCAGACCTTGCATGCGCCCTTTGCTCCACCCTCTTTGGCGTCTCCTAGTGTAGCAGAACTCAGTCGTTGTGTCCATTATCCTCAACCTTAATCCGAGAGCGTCGCCTTTACTATCGGTAGAACTTTCCTTACCTTCCTTTTCCTTCCTGGTATGTCGGGAGGAGCCTTCCTGGGCTCATGTGCCTCTTCATCAGAGCTGAGGAGCAGCACCACCTGTCTGCGCTTTCGACTCATGCAGTCACACCAAAGACCTTTTGTAATCAATTTGTCCAACACAAGGCATCACAGCACCCTCAAAAGTGCGAAAGTTCAGCTTGCAAAGATTAAGCATGGTGATCTATGGCCACATGAAACCTTATTGGAAGGCTCTGTCATATTCATTTATTTTCGGACTTTTCTTTCTCCGTCCTCCCACCCTACCAATTGCTGCTATTCAGCAGCAAGGTTGCAAAAGGCAGTCCAGCCAAGGACTTGCAAGTGACACACAGTTACTAACCCTCACTAGTTCGTCGGCACCAAATACTCCTTAGCACAGGAGAATTGCAAACTTGTCTTTCCAGAGCAGTGTTAATCATACTTTGTCGCACAAGGATTACATTAATATATTGTGAGAGGCTGCTTGGGGCCACTAGCAAGCATGCAAGCGTCTGAGCGTGCTGCCTCAGACTTCTTCGAGGACGACGAGGAAGACTTTGGCTTGGGCGGTCCAGGTAAGCACATTCTTGGTTATCCGAGTCTTCTTGTTTTTCCAAGTGGGAGATACCACTCCCAGAATCGATGCCACGAAGCATGGTGCTCACCACCAGTTCTGTGGCTGCAGCAGCAGATCTGGAGGGCACTGGCGTGTCAGCAAACGACGATGCCGCCTCTATTGACTTGTACGGAGATATTGCAGGTTATTCCTCCAGATTTGCTTGCGTGAATGTGGATGATTGCAGGTTTGAGCATAGTCTAATGGAAATGCATTTATGCAGAAATGGTCTCCGCTGTGGTTGTGTCAGACTGTCTTCTTTTCCCTTGTTATGTGTCGATCACAGTGTTTTTGCGAAAGGAGTTTTCTATGGGTACTCCTATTGTATGTCTGGCATGTAACATATTCAAACGTCCAGGGGCAATCTTGATCTACTTATGTAAAACACATCATAACTACCCGCAATGTATGGCATCGTATGTGCAAATGTGCTACAGAGGTTGGATTTGCCAATCTGCTGCAAATGTGATATTGGCTGTGTTGATACTGGCTGATCCCAATGCTGAAGCATACTTATGTTCAGCAGAAGGGGGAAGGGATGATTATGCCTCATTATATGGAGGTGAGATACCAAGCACACAACAGGCTGAAGGAGAAGGAGAGCAGCAGACAGCTGATATCGTTCGTCCCGCAGAAAATGGGAAAGCAGAACATCCGTCAGACTCAGGTGATTTGGCAGTCTCTGCCGTTTTAATCCGTGCCTTTCCAGCTGCATGCCAAATCTGCAGGGGCCTGCAACATGCTGGGTTGTGAGGTTTTTAGAAGGTTGCCATTCAGGTGCTCCTAAACAGCAAAGCAGTGCTGATCCTGGTCGTGGTGTAAAGCGCACGGCAGCTCCTGAAAGCACGAGAGGGGAGCCCTCCTATGGGACCACAGACTCTATCTACATCGGCAACCTTCAATGGTGGACGACAGATGCGCAAATAGAGGCGCTGTGCTCCAAGTACGGAGTGCCACAGAAGATCCGTTTCTTCGAAGAGAAGCCCAGTGGGAAGTCCAAGGGCTATGTCCTTGTGACCTTCGACAGTGCAAAAGCAGCTTACACCTGCAAACAAGAGTTGGATGGGTGGGATTCCTGTCCTTTCCCATTGCATGCCTGAAGATTTGTCAACTTTCCCAGTTCTGCATGGATCCAAGCATTTCTATATTATTGCAGGACCGTGGTGGATGGAAAGAAGTGTGTTGTGACATTCGCCAAGCAGAAGGTGCGACCTTACATCATCTTCACCGTCCATTGTATCTTGATGCCTTTCTCTCAAGGTGACTCCTACTCTATGTGAATGTTCTGGTTTCTTGGACTGAAGCAACCTTGAATGCTCAATAGGAGCCTGGGAGAGGCCCCCCTGCACAGAGGGATGGCACTGCAACGGCATCGACCAGCCAAGGTCCCTCAGGCAGGGTGAGCTCATCCTGACCCAAGTAATTAGATCACACAGATAACCACATGATCACGGCTGAGCACCCCTGCCGCACATGAGTGCTCACCATTGCAAGCACTCTGCAGAGGAGCAGCAGTATCTTGCCTTACAGCGTCTGGAACCCCAGCCTGGCGACGGATTCGGGGCATTCGTGCTTTCCTGTGGTCGTGCAGGGGTCAAGACTGGGCATGAGCCTACTCAAAGCGCCTCGGGCACCAAATGTGCCATTTACTAATCTATTGCTGTCAGCAGGGGACATCGTTCCGTGGCAGAGGGCAGGAACATGCTGGCAGAGCAGCACGGCCTCGGCCGATGGGGGAGCCCCCATTTGCAGGGGGCGTAGGCGGTAGCAGGGGGCCTGGCATGGGGTGGAGTGGGGGGCCAGGGATGGGGGGCCCGTTCATGCCTCCAGGCATGATGGGGCCTGGGATGGGGCCGGGAATGGGGCCAGGCATGGGGCCAATGGGACCCGGGATGCCCTTCATGCCACCAGGCTTTCCCCCTGGCATGCACATGGGAGGAGGTGCGATCCTTGCTCCCTGCTCATGACATGACTCGCAAGGGGTGTTGTTTTGTTTGCTCTTGGACTTGCCATGGCTATCAGTTCTTGCATGTCAGTGTTTAGCATTCTTTTTCGATTGAAAATTTTGCAAATGATCACCATCGCAATTCGTTTTGTGGACATATATGTGCTTGTTGAGTTGCTTCCAATAGTTGTTTCTGACTTGGAATACAGTAGCAGTCCAACTATGAGTCACTGTGTAAGTCGGGTCTGAAAGCCATGAAGTTTGGGCATTTGATGCATTGTTTGCATGCGCTGCAATCCTGAATTCAAGAAGTGATGCCGCTTCTGAATCTTCCTTGAAGATACCATGTAAACGAAAGGAAGGAGGACATGCGCATGCATCTGGACAGGCTTGTGACTGCTTTGCATCCCTGCAGGAATGCAGTATGGCCGAGGACCCATGAACACTTTCAAGCGGCCAAGATATTGAGATAGCTAAGTGTTCCTAGCATATGCGCATGCGCCTCATGGTGAGAGGATCTGGCGCTTATGGACGTGTTTAATTTGCCTTACTGCTTCAGCCTTTTAGCTACAAGGGCTGGTAGAGCCAGGAAATTGTATTCAATGTACACTTGAGAGGCCATAACGGACTGTGCATCATTCCTCAGAAGGTCAATGGTATTGACATCATTTACCTGGATATGCGTCATGCCCCCCAACAAAAAGTCCAGAACGGCGGAATTGTCAAGGATGCTTTGGCGCTGCAGGGCCCTGTAAGAACTTGACACATGCAGCTGCTCATAGCAATGTATTGATGCTCTGGCGAGCTCTCGAGCATTACAGCCACGGCACTGTTCAGCGTGCACGCGTGAGCTTCGCTCATACAATCTTGCGCTCTCTGGTGTTGTATATGGCGCCAGATCAGAACCCATGCAGCCTCTGGCGTTGCACTCTGTGGTGTGCACCAGCTAGTGCGCATGAATACGGCGACCAGCCGGAGGGTGAGGGAAGCATATGCGGCAGCGCCACACACCATGCTGACACTCCTGCACAAGCATGCATCTTGATTGTTTGCTTGCATCTCTCGATCTTAAGCATGCACAGCCTACTAATGACACGTGAGCGTACTGCTGGGTTCTCTCATCGAGAGCTTCGTCAGAAAGGGTGAAGCAAGTAGGAGGCAGAGGTGAGAAGGTACCTGCCCATTTTCTTTGTGCTGTGCCCTCCGCATTGCCTGCACAATATCAGACTCGTATCAGACGAGCGTCTGTTTTGGATCTGCAAGCTAGTGTAATGATGTTGAACAGGCAGCTCGATCTCGATCAAATGGCACCTGAACAGACGCATCTTGTAAAGTTGTCGGATTGCCCCAACTGAGGGCTCTTACCTCACGATGCTCCTTCTCAGCACGTTTGCTGGAACTGGAAACCCTCAATTCCTTGAAGACAGACTTAAGGCCTTGCTTCTCCTGCATGACGGAAAACCACGAGGTCAAGGAATGCCCATGCCGAAAGAACCCTAGACGACGCCTCTGCGCAAAGTCTGGCGCAGAAAGGCATCACTTGCATATGGGAACCAGACCTCTTTGTTCTTAAGCTTCTGCTGACGAAGCTCCGCTTTGTGTGCGTCCTTCAATAGGCGTTCAGCCAACTTCGTCTCCTGAAGTTTATCTGCAGAGGTATGGACCCTCAGGTAAAGCGATCACGCACGCAAAAAGAAGATGCCATTCGAGAAACTCTGCAGTGCATTGGCATCTATTTTAGGTTTGCCAGACCTCACATGTGTAAAGAAACCAACCCAGGGAAACGATCAACCCCACCCTTCTTCTGGCACGGCTTGGCGTCGTCCTTCCCCAGCTGCATGACTGAAAGAGCGTTGTTGAGCCGGTTCGATGGTAAAAGCGGGTCAGGTTCGTCCTTTCGTCAGTGCTTTCTAAAGAAATCAGGATTTGAGCTCCCAGGGGACTTGCTGAGTAGACTGCCCGTGGGGTAGTTAGATTAGGCCCTGCCACTGGAGATGGCAAGAACACTAATAAAGTCCATCAAATTCCTTTGGAGAAATTTCAAGAGCCTGAGGCTTGAGGATGGCACAATGCGCACCATGCATCGCAGCGTGATGCCCCATGGCCATGCGTGCGCACAAGGCATGCCCTTCCTGAATTCTTCGAAGATAAGATATACATATGATGATTTCCTTCCTGGATTTATTCCGTGGTACATGCGAGGAGTGTACTACACTTTGCATGACTGGCATCACCAATAATGGACCCAGAGACATGCGTGTCATCCGTTGTTCACACAGGCCGGTGGAACTTACGTCATCTGAAATTTATTTGCAGTGTTGCTTGTGCTGAGGCGACCCCTGCTCTTTCTGGCATTCGCACGCCCTGGACACTCTGCACTGTGTCTCATGATCTCATGTGGTGCTTGACAGAAACCATTTGTTACATCTACTGGATGAGCTCTTGCACAGAATGTCCGCCAATAAAGCTCGGCAAAAGCCTGTTTTGAATCAAAATCCCAATAAACCTCTAGTCACTCGTCTCACGCTCAATGTGTCCAGTATACAAGAGAGACCCGCCTCAATCATCACATCCACCTGCTTCACAGCTACATGAATACATAGAGTCTTGGTACAGATTGCATGGAAAGGTATTACGCAGCACTATTTGGTTGTTCGTTGTCATGGGAGGTAACTGGCAATCACTTTCCACAGCTCCCGGTTCATGGGATGGGCATCGGCTCCACACTGGAGCAGCCTACAGATGTCTATAAACTCATAACTGTGCACGACCAGGAAGGCAAATGTGTCAGCACCCCAAGCCATGACTGGCCACAGTCATGTGAAAATGCAGTGCGTCAGAGGCCGCCCTGTCTGGCTGCGGCAGAGTACCAGGCCAGGCTGACAGCCAGTATGATGCTGGCCACAAGCACATACTTGTTGGGAATGAGCTGTGGCGGCTGATACTCTGCAAAGAATCGCTCCTCCCATGTCATCTCCCTCTGCTGCCCAGTCTTCCTGCTTGGTGGTGCCCGCGTCCTAAAGCTCCTTTCTGGTCTGCAAGGCGACTGATATTGTCAAAACGCGAGGGAAACATCTCGAGACTCCTCTTCGATGGACATTGATGTGTGCACATCAGTGTCATGCAAGAGACTCACACAAAGCGGTCGCTGGTGTCGATGACAGGAATGGAAACTCGCTCATCAGGACCGAGCTTTAGCTTTGGGGCCTCCATTATGAAGCGCAAGTTTGCCGCCTGCTTCTTGATGTTTGCATTAGGATGCGTGTTCTCCAGTGTTTTGTACAGGTCTATGCAGTCCTGTTCCCTCCCTGTAGCCTGCAATGCAGTATAAAGCTTCAACCCTATCTCAAGGGGACCACAGAGTCAGGCCGCCAGATACAACTACCCAAGGAGGTTTGCTTGGCCCACAAAGGGTGATTGAATACCTGGTATGCAAGGGCGAGCCACAGTTGTATCTCGCCTCCCAAAGGACTGAACGGCCCCTCTCTATCCAGAGCCTGTGTGAAGAGCTGTACAGAACTGTTGTACTGCCCCTTGCCATACGCCAGCTTGCCTAAAGTGAACTCTCGCTGCTTGGCCGCCTTCTCTGCAGCTGCTGCCGCTGCTTGCTGCACCCACAAGAGTTGATGAACATTGACTGGCCGGAAGCAGATTTACTTGAAAGACAACAGTCTTGAGAAGACGGCCAAAGCACAGAAGCAGGACCCTTGCGATGAGGCCTTACTGTTAGATGGACAATTATACCTCCTGCAGCTTTTCTTTTATTTTCTCCTTATAACGCTCTTGGACAGTGGTTAGTTGGCTAGCGTTCTCCAGGCCCAGCTCTTGTGCTACCAAGTCGTCCTCATCCACCCCATCTCTCAACCCTGCGCATTATGACCAAGACCAGCCGTGGTCGAAAAACCGTCTGACGCTTACATAACAAAGACCGCCAACTGCATTTCTTTCATTTTGATGTTGTGTAGCGGCCATGCACATACAGAATTTCTGGTTCCTTGTTCTTAGCAAATGAACAAGTCATAAGAAGTCCGGAAATCTCAACCTTCAACATAATCAGCAGATGCTTGTCGTATTCTTTCTTCGTTCCCAGCTCTGCATTGATGTGTCCTGTTCTTCAGATGAAAGGTCCTTGCAGGCTTGAGGGAGATTAGCCAGTTGCGTCTACATCCCAGCGGGTACCCATGTCTGTTGAGATTTGCATAATGAAGCTTCGGATATTTTGTACATTCGGGAGCCCTACACTGTGAGTTCATCATGTGGGGCATGGCTGCAGATCAGTGGTGTCTCTCAGACGGCCATGTGAGGACACACAAATCCCGTGCATCTAAACAGCAGAGGACAGAATCAAGCGATCAAAGTGCAGCAAGTTGGAGAGGAGCTTGTCTAATGGGCAATTGTGGGAGATCGGCGGTTCTAACGTGGCTGCTGACTCACCAATGATTGAAAGCCGAACAAGCAGCTCAGATTGCGACCTGACGAGCGTGCGGGTTTCCACGTGGAAACGTGGAAACCCGAGCGAGGAGGGGCGTCAATCTATGAACGAGGGTCGAAACGCGTTTGATCTTATCTCTTGCGGCGCAGTCCAGAAGTGAAAACGAGTGAATAGTTGACGGCCCCGACCGGAAGCAACAATAATGTGGCGCATGAGTTCACCAACCACCTCCGTTAGCCTCAAACTACGCAGCCTCGTCCATTCTGAGTCTTCCTCGACCTTTAGGAGGCGTGGGGTTGATTCGTGATGAACACCCCATCGGCGAATGCTGGCTAGGAGTCCGCGCCCTTCTGTCATGAGCTCTACAGTGGGAGAGGAGAGAAGATGCAAAGCTGATGTATTTGTTTGGTTTTGTTTGGGTCGATTTGGACAGGCCTGTTGCTTTTCAGTGGCCCATCTCGCCGTGCGACGCTTGCCAGTGATTGAGGACAGTTTCGTGACATGTTACACGTATTCCTGCGATTTGTGCGATGGTATGTCGGCTTTCATGCATTGCTTGTTCTTGTCGTTGTTGATATTGTCCTGCGCTGTCCGCTGCTGTGTTGCGAGCCGACGTGGCCGCGTGTATCCCGTGGTGGCCCGTATTTGGAACACTTTTAGCGGAAGGGTCAATCACTCGGCACCGACACATCGGCACCCTCCAAATGTAGGTATCGGAAGGAAGCTTTTCATCATATCTTTCAAGTCTGACAACGGTCTCCGTGCCCGGAGCCGTTTCGAGAGTTCAATATGTCGCTGTGGGTGTCCCAAATTGTTGGCCTTGGAAGGCCTCGAATCCAGATCCTGGGACACCCACCTTTGAACCTGGATACCGAAGCGGGAAGCCGCACGTTGTTCCCACAACGTGTTTATGAGATGTACTATCATTTTGAGGCCAGTGCCATACCGGCGACGTGATGAAGCCGACCACGTCCTGCTTCTAAAGCAGGGTACGAAAACCACTTCATGCGGTTAACTTCAGCTGCCCCCAACTGCTAAAATAGCGGGCTTCATGTCAGCCCACCGGCCGCCCAAGTCAGCCAAAGTCTTGAAATATTGTTGTAAGCAGGGAAATTTTTCGGATCTTTCGGGAATATCCGGCGTTGTGGCCACCCCTGAGACACCCACAACGGCGCTACCCAACCGTCCTGAAGTTTCGGGTGGTTTGCTAAGGACGGCCCCTCAGCAATCTTGTAAGAAGGGGGTGTAGACCTGCTAGGTTTCATGGGTGCACTTGCGAGTTGACAAGGCTGCAAGCCTGTGCATATGGCCCCAGGAAACCGGCTGCAGACGGACCTGTGTATACCCTACGGCCGATAGGCTTCGGGTTCGCCTCATACAGGATTATTATTATTATTATTAAAAGCAAGCACCGCATTCGGAGTTGATTGTTACAGAACATGGGCTGCCAGTCAGTGTTGGGCACAAAGTGCCTTGTCTGTGGGCTGAACCTAGGTGCTCACAAGTCTGGCTGTTTTGGTTTTTCAGTGCCCAACTGATATATTGTGCTGCAGTTTGTAATTGGGATTGACATTGACGCCGCAAATCTGTGGACTGCCTCCTTTCATCTAACATTCTGCTATAGCTATCCAGGTGCGTGGGTGCCCGACTGTGCCTGCCTGACACTGCTCGCTATGCTGGCTAATGTGTTGCTGATGATGTGTGGACATTATTGCAAGACCCTTCCGTCTCTGATGCGCCTCAGTCTCCAGTGCAGTGGCCTAGACTACCTGGAGTGTCACTGGCCTGGGCCACTGACGTTCCCCACAGTCGCTGCCTGGGAAAGCCGCGCACCCAGTTGGGGTTTCAGCCTTATTTAGCCGAGGCCCTTCACTTAGGGGACGCTGGGCTGCCACTGTTGGGTTTGGCAAGCTGCAGATTGAGCAGGCGGATACAATGCTGACCCGTTTGTATGGCCACCTTGTGACGTTCTTGACTTGTATTCAATTTCAGTGCCAAAGCTGCGGCTAGTCTTTCTGCCTTTTCTTGATGCCCTGTAGATGCATGTGACTAGTGCTGAATTGGACACCATGCCCTGGTTGATTTGTCACTCAGGCTAGAGAGGCGTTTGTGCTTGGAATTGAGTGGGCAGTCTAATCCTTATGTCTTAGGATAGTCCTTGACAGATGAAAATGGGATCTTCCTTTGCCTGGGCTGCCCGATTGTTCCTTCTTTGGCCTGCTCTTAGTACCGGCTGCACATGGTTGTTTCTGGCTTTGAGATTGGATGCAGATGGCAGATAACCATTGTAATGTTAAGTCAGAAGTATAGAAAACGATCACTGTGAGTATGGCCAAGTCTGGAGGTCTGCAGTGACTGCCTGGGATACTCCCGAGATTAGCAACATTCGTGAACACTTGGGCTGTTGTGTCGTGCGACTCTTCTGCTGAATGCCTATCATTAACGCGACGGTAGGCCATATATGTCAATCCCTTTCTGATCCCAGCACCTCGCGACTTTTCTGTCGCTCATCACAACACTTTTTCAGGCTCTTTTTTCAGACGGCCCTCCATCGAGGCCCGTGCGCACACCGATCACAGCATCACTGACCGGCCAAGCACCGTCGAGGCTGCCTCTCGTCCTAGACCGAGCGTGCAGATGCGTGGTGAATTGTGCTGTTCAGCCATTCAAATTTACGAGCTGTCCCAAATACAGGGGGTGTCTCACATTAGGCACCCCACGGGATAAATCCTGTAACCAATTGATGATGTCATAATTAACCACCGGGTGATATTCACACTTCGACAATCCTGGGAGGCAGCAATCTTTGTTGCTCATACGTCCGCACTAGTGATAGGCAATACGTAAGATAAACAAGATTAGGTACCGCGCCCATGGATGGGCACATGTGATGTGTGTTCACTTGATAGCCATGCAGAATATATGGAAAGCAAACACGTTGTCACACATTGCCACTGTGATCCAAAATATGAGCAAAGGCTTCCTCTCACCATTCCTCGAAAAATACATATTTAGGGTTTTTTTGGGGGAAATACGTTAAAAACTAGGGTTAAGGGTCGATAAAATGATAGAAAATCAAGGGTTAAAATGAAATATATAGGGTTTATATAGGGTTTGGGGTGGGGAGGAAGTTACCCCGAAGCCAGAACTGTTGGTTTTCACCTGGGGGGACCTTAACGACCCTTAAAATACGCTAGGCAAACGTTCCCCATACAAAATTGTCCGAGATCTTAGGGTTTTGACCCTTTAGGGTTTTTCCGTATACCAATCCTAGGTGTTCCCTTGATGGAATCAAGTGAACACAATTAAACTGGTAAGGGAAATGGCAACCATGTCCTCTCAAAGTAAGCGCGTCCTTATGGTGATCACGGTCTGTGATCACGACAACGCCTAAAGAAGCGAGGAAGAAGCACCCTGCACGAGGCACCGACTTAAGGAAAATAGTGAGCAACAAACTTGCAAAAAAATAGATATGGTGTCACGTTGAAGACGGTAGCACGGCACTATGGAATGAAATGGCGACAATCTTCACTAGAAGTTCGAGCCTTTGCTGGTTTCGCTGGGAAAAGTGCAAAGGATAATCGAAGTGATTCGTAGTAATTATCACGACACTGGTGAGGACGTTTGTCCAACAATTCTCGCTAGATATAGTAAGTTTCTAACTGGCGAAATATGCTCTGGGGAAACAGCGTGTTCTTTGCCTAATCCCTGTAGCCAACTCTAGAGGGCTTGGTAACCGATGCAGATGGCGAACCAGCGATTCCCCAATCTAAGCGACAACCGCGGCATGACCTGCTCAAGGCGCTTTGCATAAAGTGAGCTGCTATCTGTGACCTGCATGCAAGGAATGGTCTCCAGGTAGGGATAGGCTGTCAAAAATATTGCATCCATGGAGAGATGCCGGGCATGGCTTGCGCATCTGCTGGAAAATCTGCAGCCATCTCTTCTGGAGTTGTCATGGCTTGCGCATCTGCTGGAAAATCTGCAGCATGACAACATTGTGAGCATGTCTTCTTTCTCCCCATCTGTTTATTGTGATCATATGTGGACTTGGCATGCCCACATCTCAAAATTAGGTCATTATTGGAGAAGGATCTATAAGTCTGGGTGCTGGTATCCATCAAGTATTGGACTAGGGTTGGCGAGGTCAAGCTTCTGGTAGCCAATTGGACAGTCTCTTCGTGGCTTGCATCTCTCATTCAACCTTTGCCATTCTTGTACATCTGTACAGGTCGTGCAGGCAGCCTTGAACGCGGTGGGCGTGGCGCAGATTTTGTGCAACCCCATTACCGACAACAATGGCTCAAGGCGCTGCAGCAAGTGGCCCGCGGATGCTTATAAGAGCTTTGTTCTCCCAGAAACATGATCCAAGCATCAGTGACTCAAACATCATTCTTCATCATAACAGCTACGCTTGGTTTTTTATTTTAATACATGCTAGCCCTCTTGGCACCAGACCAGAAGCAGCTCTAGCTAGTCATCGAGCTGCCCTATTGCAATCAGCCCTGGTGCCATCTCCCCCAGAGTTTCGAACACCTGCAGGCCAGATGTTCTTCAATGCATTGCAACCTGCCACGCACACAGAAAGAGGACCACGTGTTGTGCCGTTCAATGGTACAAATGCACTTTTATTTTCCTTTGCCGACATCCAGCAACATGCACAACGTCCGTATAGACAGTCCCTGCCATATATGTACTTTCAATGTCCCACCTTGCTGCTATACTCCAGGTTAGCACGGATCTCTTTTTGCAGCCTCTCAAGGTGAGCAAACAGGTCCTCCACTGGCACATCCGACCCCGTAGCATGCTCCTCATCAGCCGTCTCTTTGCACTCCTCGCCCTGTAATATTGCTTATAGGCTTGACGAAACAGGCGGCACATGTTCAAGTGAGTGCGCACATGCCTGCTCCAAAAAACACAAATATACGGGATACCTTGACATCTTTGCCTAGCTCTGCAGTCCCCAGTGCCAAATCCAAGCCTTCTAGCATCTGCAGAAGGGTTGATATTTTCAAAAGTTTAAAGTTTAATTTTCCAATGCTGATGATATTTCAAGATTTCGCCATGCTCAATGGTAATTTTTGATTGCTTACCTTCTGGTTGTACTCGTAGTGGATGTTGAGTTGCTTCTGTATGGGATCCACCAACTCCGCTCCAATAGCACCCTGCGCACGGTAGTAGAAATTGACTTGTGTGCAGTCCCCTGTCTTGTCTGTAGTCACCAAACAACCTCAGTTTAAAACTGGACCTGCACCACCAATATCTCTGCACGATAAATGGTGGAATGAATTTACATTCACAGCGATGTCGTCCCAATTCTGTCCTGCAAGCAGTGCCCTTGAGAATTCCCCCATCAGAGGGTCCTCTTTTGGAGCCCACGAAGCAGGTCCCCACAAATTGCTTGGCTTCTGCACAACCAACGTCAGTGTTTTAGGACAAATACCGGTAAGAAACAACAACCACGGGTAGATGCCAAAGTACTCTCGTGAGGATCTCACGCAGCTGTTACAGGCGATACAAGTAGATGCAGCTGTTTTGAACTGCATGCCATGCCATGCAGCCATATTCGCTCATAAGAGCTTAGTATTATGCAAGAATACAACTTCAAAGAAATGGTTCCTTGCCTTTTTCTTGATATCTGCCTTGCCCTCGCTTTCCGCCAGACTTGTGGTCACAAGAGCTTCTTCCTCTTCGGTATCAGAGATGACGTGGCTTTCAGCCGGACTCGTAGTCACTGAAGTCTGCCCGGCCTGCTTGAGCATGCAGCTGACGTCGGTACTGCTGAATTGATGCACTCAGCAGACAAGCACAGAAGCAAGGGCAAAAACAATAGTGAATATGCGAGACAGGTTAGGCAGGACGCTCACTAAATTTAAGTAACTCTTGGGGGTCCCTTCTTTATCCTCAAATGGTTCTTCCGTCTTGACCTGGTGCTTTGTAGTCTCTGTAACACCACAGAAGAGAAATCACAAAACACATGTCGAAGTGTTGTAAAAACGCACCACTACTTTGTATTGTATCTCAATACTATCATCACGTCGGACAGCAAGTGAAGTTGGCACTTGAGCAAGCATTGGTGTGTTGACACACCAGCGTCGTCCTTCTGCTGCTCCATCGGATTCCGCCCTCGTTGACTTTGGTTCCAGGTTGGGTATAGTCACCTTGCTCCCACAGTCAACGCACGGTGATATGAGCAAAAGACCCTTCTCTGTTCTGAGCAATTCATCAGAGCCTAAGAGAGGGCATGATGAGAGAAGCTTCCTCAGTGAGGGCGTCCAGCATGGCTGCTGACTCATCACACAGCAGAGCACAGCACAGCCCCAGGCCCCAAGAATCAGCCACATTGCTTTGACATTTTCGTCGCTGGAGCAGATGAAAGGATGAAACGATCAAATGTGTGCACACAGCCTGAGGCGTCAGGCAGCAGGACGTATGCTGCTGGGACCAGAAGTCAGGGGCAGAAAATATTTCTCAAAGTTTGAGACTCAAACACTTTGCTCAATATCCGATTAACCCCTAGAAAGAGAAAATCTTACTATAAAGGTCCCTAAACCCTAACCCCTAAACTGCGCTACCCTAACCTAAGTGTTTGAGAAATAATCTCTTGGGAAGTCAGGGGTGTGACTCATGTGCTCACATGCATGGAAATTGCACTGATGCCAACACTTGCATG
The DNA here is from genome assembly GCA_020887355.1 of Coccomyxa sp. Obi. NCBI lineage: Eukaryota > Viridiplantae > Chlorophyta > Trebouxiophyceae > Coccomyxaceae > Coccomyxa > Coccomyxa sp. Obi. The sequence goes on from AP025000.1 coordinate 1,032,662, forward strand.
TGTCACTATCTTCATTGTTACTACAATAGTGTCTGCGTCGCTTAGCATACTGAGAATGAGAAGGCAACTCCATGCAAGATGTGCAGTAGAAGGAGCTGCATTCCATCTGTCGCTGTGCTTTTGATGCAGCTCACCACTCACCCCCAGTAAAGAAACATCTTGCTGGGCATTTCATAATTTTAATGTCCAGATTGTGCCAACACCACCTTCCTTGGATTGTCCAGAGTGACCTTTGTACAAGAATGCTGAGGTAGTGAAGATGAAGATGACTTCACATTCTGGGGCCTAAAGTGTCCCTTTCCTTGTAAGGGGCACACAATCATTGAATGTGAGCTTAGCCTTTGTCTGCAGCACAACTCCTAATCCCCTGAACCTGGCCATGGAAGGGCCGTGGGAGGTGGAACCCCCGCCACCACCACTGGACAGTCCCCCGCCACCGCCCCCACCTCCTGAAGGAGGCACAAGAAACGGTAGTGCAGCCAAGCCGCATGCGAGGCAATGAGACTCGTGTAAGTTGTATGGTCACGGCAAGATATGTATGCCGTAGCAACACCATGAAAGACTGGCACTATAAGGTCAAGGCACACAGACATCAACGGTATGGCTCTATACCTAACATACAAAGGTGATCGAAAAATGAAAGCTCATCATAACAGTTGTGCCTGATTTTCTTTGTGATGTACGCATATGGCCTCGCAAGAGCCAAAAAGAGCTGCTCTAGTCACTGCAATGCTCTCCAGAAACCAGCCCTGGTGCTATGTCTTGCATGATTTCCAGCACCTGCACGCCAAACCTTTCTTACGCATCGGCAGCCCGGCTGGGCCTGCCATGCACACACGGGAAAAGATCTGGTGTTGTGCCCTATGATACTATGCTGTTCATTATGGCAAACAGTCAACAACATGCACACGCGTGTCTGATGAAACCACGCAGCAATGCATTTTAAGTGGGTCCCACCTTGGTGTTGTAATCCAGGTCAGCCATGATCTCCTTGTTGAGGCTCAGAGTGTCAGCCATGAGTTCCTCCAGTGTCATTTCATACCCCTTAGCAATGTCCTCATTGAGGGTTTGTTCACATTCATCAACCTGTAAGATGGTGAGGCTAAGCGTAGACAATTCAGGCGACATGTAATCAAGTCATTGCACGCATGCCTGCGTCAACAAACGCTATTGAGTGGCATACCTCGACATCATCTCTGCTCAGCTTTGTGGTCCCCAGTGCAATTTCCAGGCCCTCCAGCATCTGCAGAAAGGTCAGAAGTGTTAATTTTCAATCTATGATATTTAGTGGAATCGCCATGCTCATTGGTAATCTTTGGTTGCATACCTCCTGAATGTAATTTGAGTGAGCATTAAATTGCTGCTGTAGGGGATCCGAAAACTCTGCTCCAATATCACCCTGCTCACAGCAGTAAAGATATTTCTTGTCAGCAAACCTACCAACCTGTAAGATCATATAGGTGCATCCATCAACGATATCACGCATCATGAATGCCAAGATGACCTCCTCAGCAGTCTCTTCAGCGCCATGTTCTTCTGCAGCGCGCTCTGCCCTTACGACCGGACCCATCAGCGGGTCATCCTCCGGAGCCCATGGGACACGTTTCCAGAGATCGTACGGCTTCTGCAACAACAAATATCTACAATGTCATGAAGCAGCCACCGGTAAGACACACACAATAGTATCCTCACAAACACTCACACCGCCATCAAGGACGATATAGACTGGTCGATGGGACTGGGATTATGTGCAGCCCTAGTGAACTGCATAGCGTGTCTGTTGATCCTCAATGTGTCTGTTGATCCTCAATATGCTCAAGAAACTGCTTGGCACCATGCAAATACACAAACAAATTTTGAGAGGAAGGTAATCCTTGCCTTCTTCTTGGTGTCTGGTTTGACCTGGCTTTCAGCTAGATTTGTGGTTAAAGGAGATGTCTTATCTTCGGTGTCTGATTTGACATGGGTGTTAATCGGACCGGTGGTCACAGAAATTTGCCCGGCCTGTGTGAGCACACACAACTTGTGTTGGCACTCGCACTCAACAAACAGTTACGAAAGCAGGGGCATAGACAGGACACACTACCTCCACATCAGTCTCTTCATCACTGTCATCTTGAGCATTCTCTGCCCTTGCGACTGGACCCATGAGCGGGTCATCCTCTGGAGCCCATGGGACGCGTTTCCAGATATCAAACGGCATCTGCAGATGCAAAAGTCAGAGTGGCAGAAAACAGCCACTGGTAAGACACATGGAATAGTGACCTTCATTGTTCACACCGTTGCTCACACCGCCATCATTGTCTATCTATATGGTCAGTGGCTCTGGGACTGAAGGAACCCTCTTTGAACTGCCCAGCGTGTCCGTCGATCCTCAATAAGCTCAGCAAAGTACCATACATTTACACAAACATGTTATCAAGGCAAGAAATTCCTTGCCTTGACTTTGCTTTCTGGTTCAGTCTGGCTTTCAGCCAGCTCTGTGGGCGCAGGCCTTGCTTCATCTTTGATGTCTGACATGACCTGGCTTTTAGACGGACCCGTGGTCACAGATGATTGCCCGGCCTGTGTGAGCATACACTGCTGATGTCAGCACTCCTTGACTGGATGCGCTCACCAGTATCCATAGAAACAGGGGCAGAGACAATTGTCAAGACGTAAAACAGGTCTGGATAGGACTCTCACAAATTCCACGTGACTCTTGGGGCTCCAAAGGACTTTTCCTGAGCACATCACTTTGAAGGGTAAACTTGGCCACTTGGCCTTTACCTTGAAAGGGTCGTCGATTGTCCTTTTAAGCTTGCGAGTAGTGGGCTTCCTCCCACACTCAACGCATGGTACCACGAGGAAAACGCAGTCTCATTTGTGAGCAACTTGTCAGATCCAGCGCAGAGGCAAGGGAGGTGACGGCGTTCGTTGGCCATGGGCAGGGTAGGGGTAATTAATTGGTCAATCAATTACCCCTCAGCAGGGCTCTACGAGGGTCTAGCATGGCTGGTGACTCATCACAGACCTCAGCCCACAATGCAGGGGTTGACTGATTTGATTTGTCAGAAAAATTGGAAGCACAGTATGCTCCACATGCAAATGTGCTAATTTGGCCTTGTTAGCTAAATCTTGCTGGACACGAGACCCGATATGCCCCTGATACTGGCAACGGCAATCTGCAGAGTTGGATCACATGCGTGGATGCAATAAACAGCCATGGAACTCCAACTTTTGTACAAATCCTAGCGCAGGACAATGTATTTTTTTAAGCAGACCAGTCTTCCGGCCCACTGGGTGCTTCAATGCTTAGGAACATTAGCTTGTCCATGGAGACGACTACTCAGCTCCGAAAAAACCACACACGACAGATGCACTCAACCGCTGTGGCAGGGACTCCTTTAGGGTGCTTTGGTTCTCAACATCTGATTGGCACTGTATCTATCTATTTTAAAGTGATACATGATATGAAGCTCATCATAACAGCAATGCTTGATATTTTTAAAGATCACGAACACGGCTCTGGCAACAGAAAATAGCAGCCTCTAGTCATAGAGGCTCTGCAGCAGCCAAGTCTGGTGCCATGCTCGCCATAATTTCTAACACCTGCAAGCCACATATTTCATATTCAATTGGCTGCCTGCCATGCATATGGGAAAAGACTGGGTGTTATGCCCACCAAAAATAACTTTGTTGGTTTCAATGCCAACACTCAGCGACTGCACAGCATGCCTCCATGGCAATGTATTATGATTAGGTGCCACCTTGGTGTTGTAATCCAGGGCAGCCTTGATGTCGTTGCTGAGGCTCTCAATATCAGCAAGGAGTTCCACCCCCGTGGGCTCACGCCCTTGAGCACGCTCCTCATCAAACTTCTTTTGCCATTGCTTGACCTGTATGATAGTGAAGCTCAACATAAATACAGAGGCGACAAGTGGTCGAGTAACGCATGCATGCATGCATGCTTCATAACACATTTGAATGGCATACCTTGTCATCTTCTTGGCTCTGCTTTGCGGGGCGCCCCAGTGTTACTTGTAGGCACTCCAGCATCTGCAAAAAGGTCAGAACTGTTGTTTTGTATTCCTGTGGAACTGTACTAGGATTGCCATGCTCATTTTCAATCTCTGGATGCTTACCTTCTGATTGGAATTGAATTGGGTGTAGACTTGCTGCGGTACGGGGTCCAGCATCCCCGCTCCAGTTTCACCCTGCTCACAGCAGTAGAAGACTGTCTTGTCTGCAACCCACCAATCTAAAATTCTGTAAGCACCTCTCTCAATGATACCACTGCATTGTTAATGGCAGGACGAATTACCTCCACAGCAGTCTCTTCAGTGCCAGCAAGCATTGCCCTGTTGTGCCTGCCCATGATTGGGTCATCCTCAGGAGCACACAGGTCCCATTTGAAAGGGTCAATTGGCTCCTGCACATGCAAATGTCTGAAGTGGCTTGAAACAGCCCACAGTACGACACATGCCTTAGTAACCTCACGAAAAACTCACACAGCCATCAAGGACGATAAGTACTAAATAGTGGCACTGGGATCAAATGCAGCTTTTTTGAATTGCCTAGCATGTCTGTTGATCATCAGTATGCTCAGAAAGTGCTTGGCACCATGCAAATACACCACCAAAGGAAGAGGTTCCTTGCCTTCTTTTTGGTGTCTGGTTTGGCCTGACTTTCAGCCAGACTTGTGGTCACAGGAGCTTCCTCATGTTTGGTATCTGGTTTGACATGGCCTTCAGCCGGACTTGTGGTGACAGAAGTTTGCCCGGCCTGTGTGAGCATACGCACCTAGTGATGGCATTCCTTCACTGATGCACTCAGCAATAACCACAGAAGCAGGGGCAGAGACAGTTGTATTGTCGTACAACAGGCCTGGGATACGACTCTTACAAATCCTATGTGACGCTTGGGGCTCTCTTCCTCCTCCTTGGCTTCTTTTGTCTGGACCTTGCCTCTCGGGGTCTCTGTAACATCAACAGAAATCATCACAAAACACATTTCAAGCTTAATTCGTGGAAGACTTACCATTACCGTTTCATGCGGTGATACTGACATCAAATGCACAGCAATGTGGGCTTCATCGTTTGGGCAAATGTCTTGGTGTGTTGACAAACCGATCTCGTCCTTAGGCTGCTCCATCTGCGCCAGTTAAAATGAGCTTCTTTCCAGCGCTCGACCTTGCAGGGTAACCTTGGCCAATTCACCTTGTAGGCCTTTGCTGAATTTGCCTCGAAAGGGTCGTCGCTTGTCCTTCTAGGCTTGCGAGTAGTACAAGGTTTAACGCACGTTTTTACGAGGGAAAAATAGTCTATGTTTGTGAGCAACTTGTCATATCCTGGAACGCGCGCAGAGGCAGGGGAGGTGACGGCGTTCGTTGGCCATGGGGAGGGTTTCACTAGGGTCCAGCATGGCTGGTGACTCATCACATAGCAAAGCATACCTCAGCCCAGGCCCCAAGAAACAGCCACATTTGTTTGACATCTACGTTGCCGGAGCATTTATGGAGGTGAAGGGATCAAGCGTGTGCTCACAGCCTTGAGGCGTCAGAAGTCACGAGCTATGCAGGTGAGACTTGATTCAGTGCAGTTGTGTGGCATCGCTTTACTTGCATGATCATTGAGTTAACGTATATTTATGTCACAGTGTATACGATAGTAGAATCCCAGTCGTTTGCGTTCGCCAAGGGTACCTCGGAACAATAAGGAAACTGGTCAGGAACCGTTGACAGGAAACCGTGCAAAAATCTGTGCTTTCTTGACCACTACCAAGATGCATCTAAGCATCCAGGAGCGATCATGAAGATCTCCCAGCTGCTGAAGAGCGATTGCAGTCGTTTATCTGGCTGTCCATGCGCGTGGATCACTCATTTCTCTTGCAGAGACACTGTCAAACTGCTGGCACGAGACTCTCCTGATAATCTTAGATAGGGGTACAGCACACTTGACGGTTCCCTAGCACATGTTGGTTGGCTCTTGCCTCAGATCAGTCCGATAGCAGCCTTCCATCATTGGGTCTGTGTGTTTGCAGGGATTGTGAAGTGCAGTGCAGGATACAGCACCAACTCCAGACATGAATGGGCATGTCATGCCAGCTACACCAAGTTCCAATAACTCTATTGCTTTGCAATGGTGTCCATCCGGGGCAGGTTTCACAGGGCTGCAACATTGGGAGCGAAAGTCCTGTTAAAGCTCCTGGAGTGGCACCCTAGGGGTCCGAGATGGGCTCATATGAGCGTGTATGCATGGACATTGACAGTGACATTAGGGATGGCAGAAACATTAATCATGGCTGGAACGGATACAGGACAAGCAGAGCTCGTATCAGATGATGAGGGGGACGACTTTCCTGTACCAACACTTTTCAGATGTAGAATGGAGACATGCGATCCTGAATCCCAAAGGTACATGCCTGCCTGCTGAATGTGCGAGGCTTTTCACCGGCAAACCTGCAGGTGTAGAGGGCTCTGCTATTCCTTTTCAATTCAGTTGTCAATTCAATAGAGCTTTTATCATTTCATAGACTGATAGGTCATTCCGATTCAGGGTCTTCAACATCCTTTCGAACTCAGGCAGTATGTCTGGACAGCACTGGAACCGGCGCGCAAGGGGTGTGCTCTCTGCGGCTGGTCGCGACAATAAATAATAGATGTAGAATTGTGTCCGTCAAGCCACCCTGCAGCAAGTGCTGCTCAACACAGCCGCCCGGCTTTCTTGGCGTTCGCATCAATGGACAGTTTGGTTCACTGTTGAAGACATTCTTTGGGAAGCGCAATTGCAAAACTGCCTTGGTGCGATCTCAGTAGGCTGTCAGGGCGGGGGGTTCCGTGATTGAGTGAACAGTGGATCCCTGGTCTGAAACGGAAGTGTAGTGTTCAAGGGCGCGCAGTGGTCCAAGAAAACTAGTGTATGAGCCACTACTGCTCCCCAGATTGTCCAGGAGCACCGCTGACCTAAGGGGACATGATTGCAGGACACATGCACATGCACTGGCAGTTGTGCAGAATAGTGAGAGGGACGTCATCCTCCTTTCCCATGCAATCAATCTTTTCAGTCCCTGGTAAAAGGATTGCAATTATTCCGCACAGACTCGTTCTCAACTGTGCATGCCATCGATGCAAATAGAGGCATCCATGCCAGACTTTTGAGTGCCACAGGAGCAGCCAGACTTTGCTCCACAGACCAGTACAGCTGTGCGGCTGCGCCGCATGGGCCCCTCTCGGCCCCGCCGGGCCTCAGCAAAGCAACCAGTGTTCGTGAGTGTGCTGCCATTTGCCAGTGCTGCCAACCTTAGCCAGCAGATGCATGATGTGGACAAGTGCTGATTCTGACTGTTCATCCACACTCGGTGCGAGATGACTTTAAGCGCAATTGTTCTAGACGCCCCTGCAAACTTGGTTCCAGTGCTGGCCTCATGTCTGTGGATCTATGCGCCGGTGACAAGGCCCTTCTTCAAGTCGGCCTCTCTTGTTAGATTAGTCGATACAAGAATGTGGCAGTTTGATTGATCCGGATGGAGGCCATGAGTCACAGATACAACTGTAAATAGTCTTTAAAGCTTGTGGCAAGGCACATTGACACAGAAAGGGGTCTGGCAAAGCACAAATACACAGAAAAGGGTCTCCTTTTATTGCACACCATCTCGATTGATGCACTGTAACAAGTGTTCCTGCCCGTGGAGGCTCGCCTCTAAAGATGTGTCTACTGTTAGCATAAATAATTATGATAAATGGAAGCCTCCATTTAGCCGTGCCTGTCTTTCAAGTAAGTGTTGCGAGAGACAGTGACAAGCAATTTAGCCCTGCCTGTGCTGCCACATACAGCCGGGTCCATCTTCTACCCGGTCAGCAAGATGTCAATATGCCCCAGCACCCCAGAAACCTTGACATACCATTCAAGCAGTAACGCATCGTGTTCTGTTCTTCGCTGCACGACATTGACGATGCAAACCCTGGCGCATATCACCAGTGGAAGTGCAGATCATGGATTCATCACCTCTAAGACACCAGCGTTCGAATCTTCTCCAGCAGATTGACCATCTGCAGCAGACATCGGCGTTTCACTATGAGAAGTAACTCCTCACATTGTGTACATCTGAACACATTGCTTTTCAGTGCCTGTTTGTGCGCAGAAAGAGGCAGAGAATGGGAATGCAACGTGCTAATCACTGTCAGCCGATTGCTCTGACCTTTGTAGTACGCTCCATGCGGTCCTCGATGCGCTGCTTCATTGCCTTGTTGTGTCGACCCAGCTCATGAAAGCTCATTGCCTCCACTGTGCGATGGTACTCCATGGGGACCTCATATTTGTAGCCATTCCACTCCCCCTGTACAACCCTTCTATTTACTGGTGTTGACTGCAAGGAAGTACAACACTAAACGTCCACACGGTCTAAACACATTTTCCACAATGCAAGGTTCTGAAGTTGAACGACATTATCTCACCACCACCCACTCAGTAGGCATCTCGTTGGATGCGCCAGCATCTTCCTGATGAGACTCATAGACAGGGTCCACGATTGTGTAGATTTTCTCCAGCGCCTGAAAGTACAATGCAGCAGGAAGTGTGCACGGTGCGATAAATGTCTATCTCGGAACACAACTCAAGCCAGAGCACAGTCAAACTGTGAGTGCCACCTTGACTCCAAAAGATGCCCAGCTTGTGAGGAATCTCACCTTCTTGTTGTGCTCACTCTGTGCTGTGTACCTCTGGAAGTCCTCGAGGTCGAAGTCATCTCCCTCATCATCATCGTATTCTTCATCAATCTGCGAGTGCAGCAGGCCAATTTTGTGCATCTCTGCTCAGATGAGACATGGCAGCTGGCAGCAAACCACCCTCCCACGCGTGCAAACTATCCTTGTGGCTGGTTCTGTACAGTCTCAGGAAGGGATGGCCTCAGAACTGCAAGAAAGCTAAAAAAACAGCGAGGTGGAGAGGCTTGTATTCTCTGACTTGGTCTTGACATCCAGAGCAACAAGACTCTCAATAGGTAGCCTCATAGTCGAAGGTGTCACTAGCACAACTGCCTCTCCAACCACACCACCGTCCTCCAAGCTTTCTTGCAGGCCCATCTTGAGAAATTCCACTATCGGTTTCCGGTGAGGGCCGTGAAAGGCAGTGGTGTCACCAGAAGGTCATAACAAAAGAGGGACAAGGTCTGGTGAAAAGGAGTGTGTCAGCAAGGGTGTGGGAGCAGAGCTTCAGGATCAAAGCCAATAGCATTGAGGATGCCTCACCTTGACATCCGCGTAGGACAGATCTTTCAGTTTGTCCATCACTGTGTCTGATCCCTGACTCTTGATGGGGCTGCTATCGGCGGACCCTGCATGCTGCTTCACCGTATCTGATCCCTGACTCTTGATGGGGCTGGTATCGACGGACCCTGCGTGCTGTTCCAAATAATGGTTCTCAGAAAGTGGTTCTACCTCTTGCAGTAACAACAGAACTCTCACCTGCATGCGGTCGGAACTTACCACGTCATAGGGTCCACGAGGGCTCCCTTCATCCCTTGTCTCACTTGTATCGTGGTCCTCCTTGACCTGGTCTGTAACAAAAAAGTTTGGGTCAGCCTGACCAGAGTCAATGCCACTTGTGAGCTTCCGTTCACTCTTCAAGCTTGATACAGTTTCTGGATGATTCCAAGGAATACAAGGCATCTTAAAGTCTTGGAATAAAGCAGCCTCTTCCAATAACATACCACCAGACTCTGGAAGATGCACGTGATGGCCTCACCAGTGGCGTGCTCCTGGTTTTTCTTGGTAATTCCGCCCTGCATTTATCAACAGAATTATAAACTACATTCAATCACATATAGGAGAAGTCGGCACTTCAAAGGTATGTTCCGCACCTCTTCAGTTGAAGGGTTGTCATCTTCCTCGTTGCTTGAGTGCTCTTCGAAGTGCTTCATGCCTGCACGGAAACTGAGATCTCGGGGTCACAAATATGCATTTGGTGTTTGTGACCTCCAGTGATATCATTTCACTGAGACGAGCAGAACTTCAAGTTTTCTCGGCTGCCCTCCGCCTTGGTTTCAAGTTGTAGAAGAGGATACGCTGCGCATTTCTCGATCGTTCCAGAAGGCAACCATAGCCTCTCGGGCCTTGCAGCTCAGGCCTCCTGGGCCTTTATAGTCCTTCTTGCAAAATGCTGCAGTAGTCTGCAACTTGATCAGCAGCAGATGTTCATGCATGCACAGTGCAGGGGTTGTCTGGTGACAAACCATAGTCTGTGCATGGTTGACACTCCTTATTCGTTTTTAGTTATTTATTAATTCGCTAATGGATAATCAAATATCAATATTATTAAGACACCATCCCTCAGAGAGATTTAAGCCATATTGCTGCAGAGTGTGCATGTGGTGGATTAGCTATGATAAATTTTGCTGTCCATGAGGCCGACATCATGTGCAGCACGATGTGACAGCATGATGCCGCCTGATAGTCATTTCAGCCTGGACTGTCCATGGAGACAAGTACAGGCTTCAGGATGACCGCAGAACACAGATGCAATCGAGCCCTGTGGTCAGGATACTTTTGGGGTGCTTTGTTTCTTCAACATCATCTTCAGGAATGACTGGCACTACAGCAAGCATGCAGGAGTGATCAAAGCAGCTATGCGTGATTACTCATTCAGGATATATGCACATGACCCTGGCAATAGACAGAACAGCAGCTCTAGTCGATGGAATGCTGTCCAGCAACCAGCTCTGGTGCTACGTCCTTCATTATTTCGAGCATCTGCACGCCAGAAAATTGTTATGAAACAGCCATGTACACCGGAAAAGATCGGGTGTTATGCCCTACAATATGTACTCTGCTGTCAATAATGCCAGCATTCAGTAGCATGCATGCCTCATAAAATTCCATGGGATATACATATGTAATACTTGGGTGCCACCTTGGTGCTGTAATCCAGGTCAGCCTGGATCTCTTTGTCAAGGCTCATAATATCAGCAATCAGTTCCTCCGCTGTCATCTCATACCCCTTGGCAGTGTCCTCCTCGAGGGTTTTTTCGCATTCATCAACCTGTAAGATGATGGGGCTCAGCGTAGACAAAAAGGCGAAAAGTACTCAAGTAACTGCACGCATGCCCCTTTGAACAAGTGGCATACCTCGATATCATTTTTGCTCAGATTTGCGGTCCCCAGTGCAACTTCCAGGCCCTCCAGCATCTGCAGAAAGGTCAGTCGTGTTGTTTTCCAACCTGTAATATTTTGTGGAATTGCCATGCTCATTGGCAATATTTGGTTGCGTACCTTCTGGTTGTAAATGTACTGGGCCTTGAACTGCTGCAGCATGGGATCCGGCAACCCCGCTCCAGTGTCACCCTGCTCACAGCAGTATAGACTGATGCATCTACAAAGCCAAACTATAACATTCTGTAAGCACACCCCTTGATCACAACGCTGAATCATACATGGCAGGATGAGTTATTTTTACTGCATTCTCTTTACCGCCATATTTTGGGGCACGCAGTATAAAAAGTTGACATGAGTGCTCCTGAGGATGACCCCTCATGGGCGAGTACAGCAACAGCACATGTCCAGCACATGTAAACGACTGAAGAGTGCTGAAACAGCCACCAGTAAGACACATGCCATAGTAGCGTCACGAATAGCTCACGCAGCCATCGGGAATACTGATCATTGGCACTGGATCTAAACGCAGCTCTTTTGAATGGCCTAGTGTGTCTGTTGATCCTTAACATGCTCAGATACATTGGTTGGTACCTTGCAAACATGCCATCTACTTTTCACAGAAAGAGGCCCCTTTGCCTTCTGTGACCACAAGTCCGGCTAAAAGCAAGGTCACGGCAAAAAGCAAGGTCACACCAGACACAAAACAGGCGGTGCCCCATTTTTGCTGACTGGGATGACCGGGCTTTGAGCCGGACCCGTGGTCACATAAGGTTGCCTGGTCTATGTGAGCATACGCACTGGTGTTGGACTCGCACTCAGAAAACCTAAGAAGCAGGAGCATAGACAGATTATGTTGATATATCGTGAAGATGCAAGACAAGTATGGTAGAACTCTTACCAATCCTATCTGACTCTTGGAGCTCTCTTTCTCTTCCTCTGCTTCCTGGACTTTATCTGTAAGACCACAGAAGACATTTCGTCACCTATAGTGGAGAGACGCCACTCCTTTCCCATAGATCAGTGCTGGCATCAAGTGGACAGGGAAGTAGACTTCATCATTTGGGCGAATGTCTTGGTGTGTTGACAAACCGATGGCTTCCTTCGACTGCTCCATCTGCGCCAGTCATAATAGGCCTCTCAGACAGTACGTTCCATCACCCCTTCACTTCGTCATTTTTACCTCTTCTTTGCACACAACGACGAAGGCCCTTTTCAGAGCTTTTTACCTTGCAGGGTAACCTTGGCCACTTTACCTTCGTAGGCCTTCGCTGTCTTTGCCTCGAAAGGGTCGTCGCTTGTCCTTCTAAGCTTGCGAGTAGTACGAGGCTTAACGCACGGTACCACGAGGGAAAACAGTCTATGTTTGTGAGCAACTTGTCAGATCCTGGAAGACGTGACGCGCGCGCAGAGGCAGGGGAGGTGACGGCGTTCGTTGGCCATGGGGAGGGTTTCACTAGGGTCCACCATGGCTGGTGACTCATCACATAGCAAAGCATATGAGGGCCAGGCCCCAAGTAACAGTGATATTTGTTCGAAAGCACCGTCGCTGGAGCACATGAAAGGTCGAGACGATTTGATGTGTGCACACAGCTCTGAGGCGTCAGGAGGTACACGTTATGCTGCTAGGACCAGAACTCACGGGGGTGTGTCCTCTCATCGCATAGGTTTCATGGACCTTTTCTGATAATTGATATATGTGTCACGATCGATATACAAATGCTAGAGTCTGAGCTGCTTCGCGCTTGCTGTTGACACAATAGAACAAAAGGACTGTTCAGGAATCGTTGACAGGATATCAAGCAACACTGTGCCCCTTGGATCACCAGGATGCATGCAAGCATCTGAAATCATTCCATGCGGCTGCTAAAGAGCGGTCGCAGTCGTTGATCAGGGTGTGCTTGCGCAGGGATCACAGGGACAACCCTCTATTAATATCGCCGTCGCTCACTCCTCCTTCAAGACGGTGTCGAAATGATGGTGCGCGTAATGCCAGATACTGGAATGATACAAGTATAGCACACTTGAAGGTTATGTTCTTGCATAGTACTTGGCTCTTGCCTCAGATCAGTCCAGATGCAGCCGCCCAGTCTCTGTTGTGTATGTTTACAGGACGGTGAAGGTGCAGTGCAAGATGCAGAATCAAATCCAGACATGAATGGGCACGTTATGCCAATTACCCCAGATGCTGATGGCACTGCTGCATGCAATGGTGTCCATCCGGAGCAGGTTTCACAGGGCAGCAACAATACGAGCGAAAGTCCTGCTGGCGCTCCTGAAGTCTCACCCGAGATTTACAAGGTAGGCTTGAAGTGCATGAGAGTCCATGCATGGGCATTGGATGTGCCGTTGAGAATGGCAGAAACATGGGTTATTGCTGAACGGATGCAGGACATGCCAGAGCTCGTCTCAGATGATGACGGGGACGATCTTCCGATCCCAACATTTCAGTCAGATGAAGAATGGAGGCATGCAATCCTGAACTTCAAAGGTACACCCCTTGCTGCTGCGTATGTCAGTCCTGATGTGAGGATTTTGGAAATGCGTTCCTGCATGTCTACAGGCTATGCTATTCCTTTATGGTATCAACAAAGCTTTTAATACAGCCATTCTCAAATGCAGTCAAGGGAGCAGACTTTATTAGAGCAGGCCAGATAATCTCAGATTCCCTCTTTGACCTCAACGGGAATGCAGCAACAGATAAAGCTATTCCAGGCACGAGGGCAAACGGGCAGGTACATCACCAATTTGATTGCATGCAATGCAGAGATGCATCCTTGAACAGAAGTTTAAACTGTAGGAAAGCCTGTCCTTCTATGTCTTTCAAGAGTGTGAAAGTGAAAATCATCATGAAGATTGTGAGCAAACCGATCACATGGATTTGAAGGGTAAGCTGCTCTTGCACCAGACAAACCATCAGGCGGCCAAGGACAGGAGCAAAAAAGGTGCCCCCACGGATGTGGAATGGCTGCAAAAGATGGAGGTGCGTTGGGTGGCATCACAACACCACAGGAAGAAGTGAGTTGGCTCTGCAGGCCATCAAATTTGACGCTTTTGCAAAAATGATGCGCGCTGCAAAAGATCATGCCATGCGTGCAGACAGAGGAGCAGAAAAAGCAGGGTGGGAAGCTGTCTGCTGAAGAGACATCTCGAAGGAAGGCTGCTGCTGAAGCTGAAGTCCAGCGCAATCTGGAGCTTGAGCGAGAGTGGGTTTGACCCCCATTGGAAACCTCCCAAACCTGTCTTATTGTGAGATAAGATATAATGAAGGGATGTGTCTTGTGACAGACATTAAGAATAAACTGCTAGGCCATGTACTTTCACAGGGCGCGGCAGAGGCTCAGAGCGGAGCAGGGCCTTGTAGGGATGGAGAATGTCATACTGGCACACTGTGCGCTGAAGCCAGGAGTGGTCGAAGGGGCTGCCTGTGAGAAGGCTGATGACAACTGTGCAATAAGAGGCTCTGAGAAGTATTTGAAAGTGGCCTGCACAGAGGTATTCACCCTGCTGTTGCTGTTGATTGTCTTGGCTGTGGACCTGGCTGTGGAGTGAAGCTGCAGATGCAATAACTCAAATTCTATGGTGTGATTCCCCAGGGGTGCAGCATACACTACCACTATGGATGCTGGCGAGCCTTTGAGAGGGTGCACAAAATTGAGTATCCGGACTTCTCTTGGAAGGTAGGTTGGTTTTGTCGTCTGCGTTTGTCCATGCCTTCATATCTGATCCTCGTTCACGAATTATGCATGAGGCTGCTGTTGGGTTGGAGGGAAGAATTGATCCTTTTGGTGTGTTGTGCGATCAGAGCAAGGACAGGATAAAGTGCTTCACTGACGGCTGCGACGGTGTGATCAAGCTGGCTCTGGAGTTGCAGTTTGACTCAGGCATCGAGATCTCACGCAAAGAGCTCCTCAAGCTGCCGGATGAACCCAAGAAAGCAGCCCCTGCAGCTGGCCAGCCTGCCGAGCCCAGGAAGAAGGCAAACAAGCAGAAGGCAGCTCAGAAAGCCCCGGCAGCCAATGCAGGTGTGATGTGCAGCATGTGCATCCATGTATTGTTGCCAAGTTCTGAACTGGTACCAATGCAAGGCTGACAATACTTAGTTGTAGTGTCGTGTTGTGACTCTGCCTTTCCTTCAAGTAGTTTCTGACCCATATGACTAATGCGCACAGAGGAAGGCACAGCGAAGGTGGATAGGCCAACGAGGCAAGCATTGGTGGCTGCTGCAGCACCAACCCCAGCCCCTGATCCGGTGCCTGAAGTGAAGGTGATTTCATGCAGTGACTGAAGGAGCTGCCTTTCATTTTGTCGCTGTGCTTTCAATGCAATTCAGCCCTCACCCGTGTTAAGAGGCATGTGGCTGGGCATTCCATGAGTCACTGTGTCCAGGTTGAGCCTACACCACCAGCCTTGGATTTCCCGGAGGTAAACTTTGTACAGAAACGGAGAGATGAAGATGAGGATGACTTGAAACGACTGGAGATGGGCCTCAAGGTGTGGCCTCTGCCGCCATGCAAACCTTGCATGTCATCCATGCGAGTCAATGACAGTCAATACAACCTACTGGAAGCACCATCATGCACATTACATGCCATCTTTTGGATCCTTGACTATGGCACTGTGGATATCATGAAATAATCAACGATTCAACTTGTGCAAGATGAGCGCTTGAAGTGTCGCTTTGCTGCATGCAGGGAAAGAAGGAGAAGAAGAAGCGCGAGAAAAAGGGCAAGGCAGTGGCGAATGTCGTTGTGCTGCAGCCTGAGGCAGGTTATGATGGAGCCCAATTTGACCCAGAACCCCCGCTGAATCAGTCCTATGCAGAGGTGTGTCAATCATTGGTACTCCATGCACCCTGTCTGTGTCACATGCGGCACTATTTGGAGGCGCTTGTACAGATTAAATGCAATCTGCAGAGGTGAAGTCCAGCTCAGCGTCGCTTTGCATGTGTTTGCAGCACTTTGGTGTTGCGGAGGAGCCCGAGCCTGCACCTCGTCCACAGATGAACAGCAATCAATTCCCTCGTCTCGGGCATGCAGCACCAGCAGCAGTGCTGGCGCCGACGCCAACAAGAACAGATCCCTCTGAAACCCGACGGACTGCCTGGGAGACCCTCGAGGCTCTCAAGTCTGGTATGTTGCAAACCTCGCTTAAAATTTGTTTCCATACTCTTTCTAGGATCCGTGCCATGTCTCTCTGAAGCGCATGTGAGTTTTGTGATATTATATGGTGAGTGCAACGGTTGTGCTGCACGCAGTTTCTGGAATGACGGCGCATCTGCTCATCCAAAATGTGGACATGCAAGGCCTAGAAAAGGCTTGCAAGCCGCCTGCTGCAGAGGTGGAGAAGGCTGTCTGCAAGTTTGGGCCATTTTCTGCACTGGTCTTTCTGCCAGGGCACTCTGCTGCGGTTGTGTCATACCTGTCACCACGTTTTGCAGAGACGGTGCGGCTAGTCATTATTCTGTATCCAAGCCATAAGCAAGTGACTTGACAAGCACATCATCAGCTGTTTATATCATGATGTTCAGCCTGGTGCAATATCCCATCACTCATACTTGGAAGCCCTGGTGGGCAATGCTATTCATGTCATTCATGGAATTACAAGTGCAGTGCATCTGTGTGGGCTAACATTTGGAAGGACCCACATATTCAGCAAATTGTTTCCAAGAACTCTGTTACGGTACCATGTGAATTGCAGCAAGTCAAGATAATTTTCTTATGCAGGCCTACTTTGAGCTGGATGGGCAGCTGCTGGCAAAGAAGAAGCTGCAGCTGACCTTCCTGGAGCAATTTCCAGCTGAGGGCCTCATAGCCAGCATTGCAGAAGAGTCGGGCAAGCCAGCACTGCAGAAGCGGACACCAGCAGAGACGCACTTCAGGGAGATAGGTGGGAAGGGAGCTGGCCAGCCTGCCAGCTCGGCCAATGACATCGGGTCCTCTGCCACTGCAGCCAAGCCAGGGAACACAGGGAAGGACAAGCTGACCTTGCAGGGGCTAATGAAGGGTGCAGAGCTGCTGGGACTGGCCCCGGCACCCGCCAATAGGGCCACTAAGCTGCGAATTGCTGCAAGGGAATTTGTGCCGCCCAACAAGACAGCCTCTGACTCTCCCGATGACAAGCTCGGCAGCCGCCATGCCTCCCTTGATGGCGCATCCCTGACAGCGCCCCTTCCTGTTTCTGCTGGACCCTCAGAAGCAGGTGAGGCTCTCAAAAATTATTTCAAGGTTTTTTTTTGCATGTTTTTTTAGTATGTTGAGGTTGGACGGGTGAACAGAGTTGTCTCAAGAGATCATCTGACTTCTGGGCAGATCTCTGCAAATCTTCGCAGATCTTTGCAAATCTCCGCAGATCTTTGCAGATCCTCACTCCTCTGACAATGTGCTCCTCAAGCATTGGTTCTCTGGGGCATGCAGGTGGATCAGATTCCCATGGTACACAGCTGGAGGAAGAGCTGGCGGCCATCTCGTGCCTGCATGTGCTGGGCTGCGACGAAGACTGCCTAGCGCACTACAATGCAGGAGTCAGATTTGGCGTGGCCCTGGAAGATCTGGCTGAGCATGGAGATCGCGACATACCCAGCATGGGCCTTGTCCTGTACCACATTGACACCCATGAGCTGCATGGCGTCTGGCGCGCCGAGCGATTGACCCAAGGCGGTCAGGTGTGCATTATCACCGCCTTGCTGTGAGCACAAAAATCATCATGCGTCATGTGTCTTTGACAAGCGTCACAGATGTAAATGTAAAGCTGCATGTGCACTACAAAAATGCACAACAATCTGCATTTGACGACCTTGGCCTGCCAACAGGGAAACACAATGTTGGTTGTGCCAGGTGCAGCTTGATTATTATTTCTGGTGCATTGTTCTGCCATTCATGCAAGAATTTATCTCACTACTTGGCTTCATGCGCAGGTGATTGCATTCAAAGAGCTGCAGAAGTTTCCGCCGCTCAGCCGCAACATGTACGCAGAGGTCCTGGGGACGAAAGAGGATGGCAGCCTTGACCATCCACTCTGCCTCACTGGGAGCGTCGTGCAGCGCTGCATCCAAAAGTTCAACGTGGCTCGCACTCTTGCTTCATCCTCAGGTGACCCTTTTTGGCAGACAATGCCTGTGGGGCAGAGTCATTCTGAAATATGCATCACAATCACATGTGAGATATAACAATCCACATCTCTGGGTCATTTTGGGGTCCTGATTAAAACATTGAACGGAAAATTATTTACTATGAGGTGCAAGCACAATCATAGCAAATGCACTGAGGCCAACTGCTGCATGCAGATCATGGTGACTCCGGCATGCGCAGCATAGCAGCAGCCATCAAGACTGCTGCAGCACCGGTCAAGCCAGCAGCGACCCTCACAACGGATGCGCCTCCCTTCCAGCCTGGGTCTGCTGCACCTTCCGGAGGCCCCAGCTTCCCAGGCTTCACGCCGGATGTTTCCAAGAAGGCCCCGGCGAGTACTCCAATTCTCGATGCACCAGTCGTTGCGGCGCCCACACAACCGCCAGCCACTCAGCCTGTCCCTGCAGTCCAGGCCCCAGCAGCCCAGGCCCCTGCGGCAGCAGCAGCACCCCTCAACCCGATGGCGGCGCTATTCAGCAACCTCTTCCCGAAAGAAAACCCCGCGGCGCCTCCTGCGCAGCCGGTCCAGCAGCCCGCGCCGCAGCCGTCCCCGGAGCCGGTCGCGCAGCCGATCACGCAGCCGCCATCGCCAGTGCAGGTTCCGGCCGGAGCAGCGAATGCGGGCGGCGCGCCCCGCCCCGGCGCCGACTCCGACCGGGCCGCGGCGCTGGCCGCCTTCTACCGCACCCCACAGGCGTCGCCGGAGAGCAAAGCGCAGATCTCGCAGTACCTGCAGTCGTCCGCCCTCGGTCGCAGGTCCTCCCCGGAAACCTCCCCTCCCACCATTCAGCTGCCACCACCGGCCGGCACGACAGTGTCGCCTGCACGGAAGCCCACGCCGGCTGCAGCCACACAGCTCCCAACAGCCCCAGGAGGAGCATCAGGAGGCACAGCAGCGGCTTCCGCAGTGCTCCCGACTGCAGCAACCCAGGCACCAGCGCTGGTGCTTCCACCACCGGCATCAGCTGCGGCGCCACCAGCAGCCGCAAAGCCGCCTGTCAGGCTGATGGTGCCGCCCTCCGGCCGCCCTGCTTACCTCCCACCGACCGTCGCGTCCCGCCCCTACCGTCCACCTCCAGCACCCGCTGCACCGCAGCCGGCCCCAGCACCCGCCCTACCAACTCCACAGCCGCAGCAGGATCAGCAGCAGCAGCAGCAGCGCCAGCAACAGACACAGACAGCGCCGCACCTGCCGTCCTTCACCGAGATGCTCCTGTCCAACATCCAGCAGTCCGGTCCAGCGCCGGCGGGTGCTGGCAGGCCTCCCCCCTCTTCCCGAGCAGCTGCAGCAGCCCCGGTCCCGCCAGTGAAGGAGTCAGTGAGGCCTCCCCAGCAAGCCGCACGCGCGCCTTATGCACCTTCACCTGCGCAGGGATCAGCCACGGCAGAGAATTCTCAGACGGCGTCCGTCAGCAGTGATGCTGCCAGCGACAGCTCCAGTGCCGATCGCTCCAAGCCTGTGTGCCGGCTGTGCCAGCAGCAAGATGCGGTTTATGTTGTGCTGGACTGCCGCCACTGGGGCCCCTGCTGCAAATGTGTGCCAACTGCCCAAGACAAGAGTATGTATCCCACGTGTCTGCAGTGTGGGGAGAACACAAAGATGCTCCTGCGCGCATATCTAACATGAGGCATGGAATACACCTGTGAAAATAGCGCAAAGAAACTGTTTCTGCAGGATCAAATATGAAACATGGACTGTCACACTGGTAGCTGCAAGGAATTGTTGCCTTTCGCAAGGTGCCAAGAGCGATGGCAACCGTCCACAATTTCAATTTTCCAGTGTGCAACGTGTGTACATTTGTGTTCATGCTATGCCATGTGTTACCAAGCAAGACTTTGAAAAGCAGTGTTTGTGAGAGTCATGTCATTGTGTTCCCTCTCAAAAGTTTCAGGTTTGCATGCATACCTGTGAGTGTGCGGATGCAGAAATCTGTACTTGCGTAGCCATGTGATGGATGATGAAGAGATACTGCTTCTGAAGAAATTCCTTGATGACAACTCAGGTGCATTATGTTTGTGACGGATGTTTGGACATCACAGATTTGATTGGCTGCAACTCTGTGAAATTACACTTGTAAGTGTAATGCCCACATGATTGCATGGAATCTCCAAAATGGCCATGGACAAAGATCCTACAACTTCTATCATGGGCAGATCCTTAAAGATCCTCGGATGTCAAGAAACCATTTGAGTGTGAATACACAGCTCCACTTGCAGCTTGTTCAGTGCATCTCAGTGCAATCAATTACATCACACCGGCCGTGGGAATGGCTCCCGGATTGGCAGGACACCAACATCCGTGATGACAACTGACTTGAGCGGCTTGCCATACTTGGCCCGCACTCTTGCCGCCCGTTCATCGCCAATGAACGACGCCAGCTGGTTCACAGCCTGTATCCTCTCGTTGGGTTTGAAGGTCGGCTGCGATGCAATGGCAGTGACTGTGTTGTACCCCTCCAGCACTGTCCCAAACACAACATTCTGCCCATCCAATGAAGGTACTGGCCCAGGCCCTGCAAACGCAGCAAGAATGCCATGTATCGCGCCATATTTTGCCATGAAGGGGATATAATTAGGTGCTGCAAAGAGTTCATTACAGCCGTCAAGCTGACCAGAGAGGAGTGCAGGGCAACTGGGGACTTGTGCTGCTTGCCTGTCGTGATCAGGAACTCTGTAGGTCTGTAGGAGGGCCGCTGCTTCAGGATTGGGTCATCGTCATTCTCAGATATGCTGAGAGACACTGTGCCTGGCCTGGAGTGCTCCAGCCTGGTCCAGCCCATCACTCCATTCAAGACTTCATACCATGATGTTCAACGCACTCAAAAACAAGGCAAGGGCCAGTGGCTGGAGTTCTGAAGCCCCATGCAATCCGACTGTACATGAACTATGGAGTCGGAATCTTGAGAGCATTCCCAACATCAGGGACTCCACCTGAATGATCGGGATGCTAAGAGCTCCTTGTTCGGGGGCAGGTCAGTGGGGGGCTGCACAAGGCCCATCCGAGGGGAGCCTTGCCTCCCTGCCTGCACATACTCTCCCGGAATCACCTGCATCAGGCGTTCCCTCCCGTCTTCAGCCTCACAGCCACCACCTCGAAGTTCAGATGCACGGTTAGACGCAAATGTAAGAATTGTGGGCGACAGGAATCGAGGGGCACAGCTCACTCTGGAGAATGTTGTTCCGCTGTATGCTCCACTCTTGATCAGTGCCAGGAAGTTTGAGACAGTCTGGGGCAGCAGCCTGCCATAAAGGCCTGCATGGCACGGGGACAATAGCCATTCAAACTATGACTTGTGCCTGGTTGTAAGCCTGCTACGGCTTCTGCCTGTGTACAAGCTCCTCTACATTCTGGGAGGTCGAAAGTTTGCACTGGCAGCGCTCACCAATGATGATGCGACCGAGGGGCTGAGTGCTGGTGCAAATGGCTTTGTCGCCTAGAGAGCGATCCGCACGGACGCCATCAGGACAGACGCCAACATCCAAGTAGACTACATCCGTGATAGTTGTGTCCACAGCGTCCCTGCTGCAACAAGGACAGGAATATGGAGGGAAGCCAGGCAAGGAAATGACATGGTATTCCATGGAGCAGAGTGGGAGATACGTTCAAAACTTATTTGGACAGATTGCTCAACTTGTAGGTGCAGGAAGAGGTTGCACTCACGTGTTACTGCTTGTGTCTTCAGCTCTGCCTCTTCTTGTTGGCAGGATTGCAGCAGCTGCTGCAAGCGTGGCAACCAGTTGGCGACGGCTTGCTGCCATTGAAGTGCTCCTTTCTTGTAGCGGAGGCATGGAACAGCAGCAAAATGCACCTCTGCGTTGTACATGGTGTGACTTCCCAGGGACCAGACAGCATCACGTCTACGAATATGAGATGTTGCTTATGAAACATTATCTTAGTAATTTCAAGAATAAGCCACACAGTCTGGGCATACCTTTTGTGCGTGTGCAGTTGGGCATGCCGAGACGTCTGGCATGTCTTTCTTGGGACACCAAGTCTCTGATGAGACTTGTTGAAGCATGCAAGGTTACACGAAGGCAGATTGTGTGCCTGACTCATTCTGGATGGCCTGTGTACCAATAAAGAAGAGGTGATTGAAGGTCGATGGAAGTTCCAGAGAAGCGATATTGCTTACGATAATTCAGAAAGACCTTCTTAGAATGTCCTAGACATCTGTCCAACAGATTATACACTGTTCGCTGATGGAATCCACCTCCTCCTGAAATCTTGGCAATCTGCATAATGTTGACTGACGTCAGCAGGCTTCACCTGACCTGTCAGGACGGAAGGTGGGAAGCAAATCTTAATGGAATGCAGATCTGTCACTGCTAATTCACTGAGGGATTCCTGCTTTCAATCCTGCTCATCTCGAGACGGGACTTTCGTGAAGTACCTAACATAAGGCCTTCTTCATCAGTTTGGCTCACATACCGGAGTCACTCACCAGGAAGCTGTCGAGGCGATCAATGCGTTTATAAGCAGCGCTCACAAGGTTGTTTTACATACTAGCCTGGAGTTTCTGTACTATGCTGCATCGATCTCTCATCTCGGGAGTGCTTCGCCAACTCCCACAAGCCCGTGGCTTTGCTTCGAGTTACATAGCTTCACAATCTTTCCAAGTGGACAACAGCCTAAGTGAAGAACAGGTATCCCCTGTTTCACCCATCCCTGTCGACGTATGTTGCCAGGAAACACGCCTATGTTGTGGGCCACTGAGGTGCTTTTTGCACCTTCAGCGAACTACCTCCCCACAGCTGACAAGCACGACAATAATGCGTCAAACTCGCAAAATGTCCAATATACATTTTGGCTTTGGATATGCTGCATCATCGCGCTTCTCAAGACCTTCATGAACCTCTACACACCGGTGTACAGTTCAAGATTGAGTGGACATCTGGCCTGGTTTCGTAGCTTGAATTCCAAAGGACGGCAAGGGAGTTTGCCGCAAAGGAGCTGCTCCCAAATGCAGCGAAGTGGGACGCAGAAAAGCACTTCCCTGTGGAGACCCTTCGCAAGGCCGCTGAACTAGGCTTTGCCAGCATCTACATTTCAGATGATGTGGGCGGCACGGGGCTCATGCGCAGTGATGCAGCAATCATTTTTGAGGCTCTAGCTTATGGCGACATCAGCACGACAGCTTACCTGACAATTCACAACATGGTGTCAGGCTGCATAGACAGGTGGACTGCTAAACTCTGTCCTGTCCGATGACTTCTGCATTTTGTCATATCGATGTTTAACGAGATCTTGCTGCTGTAATGCAGGTATGGCACTGATGCACAGAGGCAGCAATTTTTGCCGCAACTTGTCAGTCTGCAAGCCTTTTCATCATACTGTTTGACAGAGCCGGGCAGCGGCAGCGATGCAGCATCCCTGAGCACTACCGCCAAGAGGGATGGTTCAGACTACATTCTGACGGTGCACACTTACTCCTTGCTGGAAATTTATATACCTGGATACCATCAATTGCAGGTCAGATGACCACAGATGACTGGCGTGTGTCCATTGGCTGCCAGGGATCAAAAGCTTTCATCAGCGGGGGAGGTGTTGCAGATTTATACCTGGTAATGGCGAGGACAGGTGCTCCAGGTCCCAAAGGCATCTCCGCTTTCCTTGTTGAGAAGGTGTGCTCCAACATATTGAGGTACTACGGCTGCCATACACACTTTGCACCTTCCCTGCCCAAGCATGGCATGGATTTCTTGCACTGCAAGATCACAATTGACCATTCGGAATGCAATGCCACAGGGAACTCCTGGGTTGAGCTTCGGGAAGCAGGAAGCAAAGATGGGCTGGAACGCGCAGCCGACCTGCTCTGTCAGTTTGGATGGGGTGCGAGTGCCACAAGAGAACCGCCTGGGAGAGGAGGGCCAAGGCTTCAGCATCGCCATGAATGCCTGTAAGCACCGCATCCTTGAACCTTCGAACGGGATGTCATGCATGTCATGCTATTTTGAGCCATCTTGAAAGTGAAATCGTTGAACTCATGAAGCAGCACATGTCACTTCTGGGCAAGATTGAAGCCTGCATGTTGCAGTGGATGGAGGCAGGATAAACATTGGCACCTGCAGCGTTGGGGGTGCCGCCTTCTGCCTGGACAAGGCGCTGCAATATGCATCAGAGAGGCGCCAATTCGGGCAGCCCATCAGCCAATTTCAGGCCATCCAGTTTAAGCTGGCTGACATGGCCACTGCTGTCCATGCCGCTCGTCTTTTGGTCAGGTGGCCATGTCTGACACATGCTGATTTGCTTCTATTGCATTGCTGTTGGGCATGTGGAACAGATCTGCATGTGAGGCAATGGTGGTTGTGAAAAGAAGCCATTCTATGAAATCCCCTACTGGTACTGCATGGACAGGCGTGCAGCAGAGAGCTTGGATGCTGGAGCGGAGTCAGCTACCATGGATGCTGCCATGGCTAAACGTTTTGCCACAGATGCATGCTTCAGTGTCGCAGACGACGCTGTGCAGGTTTGCAACCTTTTCACAACAGCAAAATTCCAGGGAATTTTCTTCTCTGCATGCACCTGTCCACGTCTAACGCCTGCAAATGCTTCTCGGCATCTGCATGTCTGTTTGCAGCAATGCAGCCATCAATCTTGACAGATGTGTTGTCACGGGCAGGTGTTGGGAGGCTATGGATACCTCAAGGAGTATGGGGTGGAGAGAGTGATGCGCGACCTGCGCGTGCATAGAATTCTGGAGGGCACCAACCAGATCATGAATGTCATCATTGCACGGGAGCTCGGCAAGCAGCAGTGTTGATAGCATTGTCCTGCATGCGTGCATGCTCACAAATGGGGCCAAGTAACAGTTGGGAGGGAATGTACATTTTATAGTGTGATTGAAAACATGGCAAGACATTTCACATGCTCGATGTGTCAAGTGTATTTGCTTCTTGTCCCAAAATTGCTCAACACACAGGCCATGCATGTGCTTCTTAAAAGTATTCAACGTTTTGACTTACTCCAGCTGCAGCTACTCGTTCAAGCGTGCAGACTTGTACTGATCTTGTACTGGACTGATCAATACCTTTATATAAAATTGGATGACCAGGTCTCCAGGGGCCATCTGTAATTTCAGATGCCACCCTGGAATTACTCCGTGGCATGGTTCTGAACCTGTACAGAACATGTTGCCTGCATGGAGCAACAGCGCGTGCGCGAGTGTATGTGCTTGACATGTCATTTATCATAGGCACTGGGTCATCAATAATTCGGCAGTTTGTCGTCATTATCAGCCCTCTGGCGCTCACATAACACTTACACATCTTCAGCAGAAGATGATTACACCAACTCTAAATGTCAAATGCCCATTGGCACTGGCCATGCTGGAAGCCACGTCACCACCACGGCACGTCACAAAAAGGTTCTCCAAGGAATCGGCGTCAGGCCTTCTCGAGTATCCCGGCCAGGGCCAGGATCCTGCTAGACAAATACAGCACAGCTTATATGGTCGACCTGAAAATCAGTGGCCTCCAGTCTGTAGGAATGTGAGCGCCCTCGGAGGTTCCCAAGGGGCCGCCTGATGGGGCTTTTCTCAGCACTGAAAGGAGAAAAGCAGCACCCTTTCAGAGAGTCAAGCTCTGGGGGACTCATCAGTACAACTCCTGATGATGGAGTGGTGCCCCGTATACAAAGCGAGTTCTTCCCCAAAAAGCAGGCTCACTTCGACGTCCTTCCCGACTCTTTTGAAGAGTGAGTACTTGCCAGGAACAGAGCATCCCTCAAGACTATAGCATAAAGTGATTCAACATAATACCCAACGCTCTGGAGAGTTTAGATGTTCGTTGCCTGCTTTTGCTTATGAGAAGAAACCGTTGCTGCAAGACGGCATGTCTGGCCAAAGTGGCCTTGAAGCTCCTGTTCTAGCGTAGAATTCTGTGCCCATCAAATAGTAACTCAGATTAAAAAGATTAAAAATTATAATATCGCTCCAAGGGTTGTGCTCTGACAGTCGCTTGCATTTACCAGTAGGTCATGGGATGAAAGCTACGATTCAGGCAGCACGGCTTTCAGTCGCACCACCACACTTGGAAAAAGTTTTTCGTCTGCCACAGCCCCTAACCGCAGGGA
This sequence comes from Coccomyxa sp. Obi, assembly GCA_020887355.1. Classification (NCBI taxonomy): domain Eukaryota; kingdom Viridiplantae; phylum Chlorophyta; class Trebouxiophyceae; family Coccomyxaceae; genus Coccomyxa; species Coccomyxa sp. Obi. The sequence continues at coordinate 1,058,988 of AP025000.1, forward strand.
TGTGCTCTTGCGGCCCGCTAATGAGGCACCTCCCGTGGCCAGTCCTGCTGGGATTGAGTACACCAGCATCAACCAATTCCAGCAGCGCGTGGAGCTATATCGTGGCAGGTGCAGACCTCATGCCGAATTGAGATTGAATGACAACAGCACAATGCTTTGCCTGCACTCCTGAACCTCCGCTCCAGTTGCCTATTGAATGCTGGCATGCTGTTGTAGAACCAGCATGGCAGGACACAGTCAAAGCATGTATCCCATAAAAGAGCCTCTGCATCGAGACCCTGACCCTGCCTTTCTGCTGTGCTGCGCAGCATATCTACAGTGTATAGGGCAGTCTGCAGTATAACACAGGCACCTGTCATTATCAAGGCCTACGACAAGTCAAAGATGAAGCCAAAGAACTTCTCCAGGATGGAAAGAGAGATCCGCCTCATGAGGTTGCTGGGTGGAGGCGATGGCCTGGTGGATTTGTATGCTGTGTTCCAGGATCCCAATTTCAAGTATCTGGTGCGTGTCATGAGATGCGCAACCAGTCGGAAACAATGCTGACTGAGCAACTCATGTCATGTCGCATTGTGATTACAGTCCTCGCTGAATGCAAATGATGGCACGTCCCAGATGCTTCTCAATACTTGCAGGTGATGGAACATTGCAAAGGAGGTGACCTGTTTAAAACGTTGATGATGAAGGGAGGCTCCCTTGATGAGCACTGGGTTTGCACAGAGGTGCGCATTTGATCATGCATAAGCACACGTGCCTGGTCCTTATTATTGCTTGAGGACCTTGTTGCAAAATTTATTACTGATGTGGAGAGAGACGTGTTTTTGAGGCCGGCTTCAGGTGTGTGTTGCCGCATACTTGCAGGTCATTGCTCCCTTGCTACAGGTTTTAACGCGCATGCACATGCAGAACATTATTCACAGGTAAACTTCAATCAGCACACTGATCTAGTTCTGGGAGACTTGAAGAGCAATCTTGACGTAGCTTGATTTGACCCCTACTTTCTGACTGTCTACAATTGTTGCCTTGCAAGTACTTTTGAATTTCGGGTTGACTTATCTGGACCACCATAATTCATCCATGGCTCTCAGGAACTCGAGCTCCATCCTTACAAGGAGAACTCTGGACCAACATTGATCGCCTCACTAACTTATTGCTTACATGTCAATGCAGAGACATCAAACCCGAAAACATTTTTTTGACCAGCTCTTTGCGCTTCAAGCTGGGTGACTTGGGGCTTGCTATCAAATCAGATGAGGAGCTGCCCTTCACCCGGTCTGGCACTCTGGATTACATGGCTCCAGAGGTGACAACTCAATATTCCCCACATGCACTGGCAGTTGCATTGTACAATTACAAGTGTAGCAAGTCTGCCAAGCCCATTTCTGAGGGTTACCTAAAAGAAGGTGCACCATCCTTGCCATATTGAATGGCCACAGTGAGCCCATTTATAGCTGCTCATATCTCAATGCATTTCCCACGCTTTGCGCAGGTGCTGGCCAATCAAACCTCAGAAACACAAGAGGATCCATCTGTTACTAAAGCAGGATTGAAGGTGAAGGGCATCCGGCCATATGATGAAAAGGTGGATGTCTGGGCAACAGGCATCTTGGCTTACGAATGCATCGTGGGCAAACCGCCTTTTGAAGTTAATGATGAGGTAAATGTCAGCTGGTTGTCGTTATTGCTAATCGTAGTAAAGCGCTCTTGTGGGCAAGTTGCCATTTTGCATGCCTATCATTCGTACTTTTTTACTTCTTCAGTGAGACTAAATTTATAACGCGTGAACTCTTGTTGTCTTATAGGTCCAAACGGCGACCATGATCATGTACAGCAATAAGATCAACTTTCCCTCGAAATACTCAACCCAGTGGGCAGACTTTGTGAGGCAAGCTTTGGAGAAGAAGCCACATCTCCGACCTTCTGCTGCTGCCATGCTTGATCACCCATGGATCCGGTAAGATTTCTACACGTTGGAAGAACTGATCTACTGAACAGCTGTGGGGTTTTCCCTGCCCACTGGCAGGAGCACGGAGTGCTAGCAACAGCGGCACTTCTAGCTGGCAACAGGTTGTGGCAATCACGATGGGAAATAGCTCGTACTTGTTCCTTTTGAAGCAAATACATTTGAAACCACCTCCTGAGCATCTGTTCGCACACAGGTCACACATCCAGGGGCACCTGCAAGAAAACGGTCTCGAGTCCAACAGAGCATCGTCAAACGTTGCAAGTAGCATCTCCATTCCGGAGACAGCTACTTCAGCGCCACTGCCCACCAATGTGGGGACCTCCTTTGCATCCGCTGCCTCATTTGCAAGCACTTACTCTAGCACTCCCAAGAAGCTCAGCGGCATGAGCAAAGGCACGTTTACATCCAGACCACCTCTCAAAAGAAATAGATCATGTCTATAAATTTGACTTAAGATTGTACACATGTGCGACCAAATCTAAAAAGTCCTTCCAGTGTGGAGACATGTTATCTGGACACGGGAACTTCTAGAATCCTCCAGAGCCTCAGTACAATCCCTTAGATATGCATAGGTGCCCACCTCAACTCGTCATGTGCCTCTGCGTAGGATCGACATCGCTTGACAGTGGATTGGTCATACATCATCCAAGTGCATCTGGGGGGCACATGCAAGGGATAGAAGAAAACCGTTTGGAAAATGAGCATGTCAACTTGAAGTCATTCAAGGTAACTTCGGTTTGGGCTGACCACTGGTGACCACTGATGGGCCATCTGAATGCTCATACGCATATCTGCCAAGGGATCCACGTAAAGGTAGAAGTGCATAAATGGAACAAGCCTTGGCTTGAAGCCAAGAGACTTCACTTGATCATGTACCAAAATGCCTTCATGCTCGTTCTTGTAGGTCTCTCCATTTGAGAACGCACAGAGCAACGTTGGCAAAATCAAGGCCGTCTTTCCACAAGAATCCGAGATGGCCGCTGCTAGCAACAAAACTACACTGGTACGAAACATTTGCTTTGTTGAACTCAGATGAAATTGCATCTGATCCCATAGGTTTTGCAATTGCATGCCACGATGAGCACTATTAGTGAAGATCTTAGTAAGCTTACATGTAGTCTTGGCAAATGTGGTTTGTTGACCCAAAAATCAAAGTTTCACAATGTGTTGCAGGTTAAGGATGATGTCTTCATTGGGAAAGGGAGCATACGTAATACTCATGAAAGCTTCAGCAAAGCTGCATCAGGGCTACTACCTGAAGGCAGTGGTGGCTCTTTCATGGCATTGCTCCGAAACGTTTCTTTACATCCACCAACCTATTTGGATAGCAGCGATGCAGTTGACGCCGCGGATGCCAGCAAGAGTGGAATGCGCATAAGGATGAAAAACTATTTCAACCGCCAAAAAGGGGATCTTTGATAGCTTGCCACGTGATATCTGGACTACAAATTGCAATTCTATTGCCATCACGTTTCTATGACAATCGTTTGGGACCTTGAGTTGTCCTACAACACTTGTGCAGGCCTGCTCAGGGGCCTCTAAATAACTAGAAAAATATACTATCTATTTTTAGACAAAATATTTAGAAAAATATTTAGAGCCCCCTGCTTCTGGGGGACGAAAACGGAGGGTTACCATTCTCCCAGCAACTTGCTAGTAGCATTGTATTGGAAAACAGTGCATAAAGAGCTAGAGAGTTTGGATGGAGAGTATTTGTAACGCAGCGATATCTATGCCAAGACAATGCAGGTCGATGATGGGCCCTCTGTAGCAGTGGTTTCAAGAAGCGATCTGCTGTAAGTGCTGTTCTCCCATCCTGTGGCAATTAGTGTTCTGCGGTGATACGTCTGTCTGCAGCAACTTAAAGGCCCAGAGTACGCAACTTTCAAGTCTCCTGTCTGTCTCCCCAGTGAAGGAGTCCAGTAAAGGCTGTGGGAGGCAGAAAGCAGACCTCAGGATAGGGGAACGAGCAGGGCCTCATCAAATCAGTATTTTTTAGAATGTCCGGGAGTGATCAGCCACGCGTGAAGCGATCACGCTTTGACACCAGCGGTCCTGCAACTTCAACGCAGCCTGGTCCAGCTGCAGTAAGTGAGGATGCCAAAACTAAGCTGGAGAAGGCAAAAAGATTGCTGGAGCTTAGCAAAGCGCTCAGAGAGAAGGTATGCCTCGTATTTCGACCAAAAAATGCAGGCAGAGACTTTTCAACGCGCTGATTGTTCAGTGGCAAGAGCAATAATTACATGAGAGGCTATCTTCCATCCTGCGACAAACTGAAGCGTAATGACATCAACTGTGCTAATCCGTCCTTGCAGGTACCAAAGGTCACAGGCGCAGCACTTCCTCCCTTGCCAGCACCTGCCGCACCATCACCAGCTTTGGCTGCAGCAGCAGGTGGAAAGCCAAAGACTTCCACGCCCGCTTCCCTGTACCTTGATGATCAGGGCAGGGAGGTTGATGAACAGGGTCGTCTGATCAAGCGGGATAACAGGGCAGTGGCAGCACCCACCCTCAAGGTATGAATAAATGCCCTCTGCCGACTTGGAAGGCCCACAAGTTTCACACTGCTGTGCTGCCAATTTGGTGCATCTGGTGATGACACCTGCTTGGCGAATGGTTGATTTGCTGGAACCCCTTTCTGAAGAGCGGCCTTCATGACTCTGGACTGCCTGCTTGCAGCTGAATGAGAGGGTGGAGGTGAAGAAAGCGGCGCCGAAAGAACCAGAGCCCCCAAAGCGAAGGTGATGATCCCCTCCTGCATGCCCAAACTTCTGCAATGCTGTTCCCATCAACAGCTGAGTACGACATGAGCAATTGAGACCATCAAACCTCTGTTTTGCATAGCCTGCAAATCAACCCACGGTGAAGAGCCTGACAATGGAAATTGACTGGAAAGCTGTTGCGGTGGTGCAGCTTCTATGATCAGGAGATTGGAGATCGGCTGCTCAACAAGACGCTGCGGAGACCGCGCGCCTCGTTTGATTTTGTGCAGCAGGGGCGCTTTGAGAAGCAGGCAGAAGCCATGCGCCTCAAGGTGAGGAGTTCTGCCTGCCATGCATAATCGCACTGTCAGCTGTCTCGCTGTCATCAGACCAGCTGTATGCTCTCTCACAAGTGGTTCTTGATTCCTCACCATTCAGCAATATCAGTACTGTGTCTGTATCGTATGTCTCAGAGAAGCGGAGTCCGGTCTGAGGCTTTGGAGCACCATCCCAAGTTGTGCTTCCTGGGCAAGTGCGCCGGTGCCATCTCACTCATCTTCGGCATGAGCAACCTTCACAGAATAACTCGCATGAGTGTGCAGGCCCAATTTGGCGACGAGGCTATCAAGGCCAAGCCGCCAAAAGCGTTCGAGGACAAGAAGAGCGCAGCTCCTATCGGGGATGTGAACATGATCCCTCTGGGACAGCGACCTGTCAAGGAGGAGAAGAAGGAGCCAGAGTTGGACCCCATCCCCGATGTGGAATGGTGGGACCAGCGGCTCCTTCGCAACCCACAGGTATGTCGCTTTCCTGGCTCCATTCCTGTGCAACTAGATGCGGTTCATTCTGCGCAGGGCTGCGCAAGAAAGCAAGCCCGGAAGGCATGCAAACATCCAAACTACTGTGGAATGCTGCTCTGATCCTTCTAGTCTCGGTGGCACCAATATTGATATTTCTGTGTGAATGCATGCATGCAACCTGGCAAGGAAGCAGGCTTGTGACTGGGGCATGGCCCAAAAGATGCAGGAGTGCAGAGTCTTCATATATTGTTGTAGGTCCATGAGCTGATGGGAAGACTGGTGTGCTGCGCAGACGTATGGAGTTGGTGAGAGCGGGGAAGATGTTGCAGCCAACCTGAACACCGACAAGATCACCATCCTTGTGGAGCACCCTGTGCCAATAGACCCTCCTGCAGAGGAGGCCCCGCCGCCACCCATGCCCCTCATGCTCACAGCAAAGGTGCATCTCCCCGTCTCCATCCATGTCGTCCTGCCTGGGGGAAACAAAGACGGCGAAAAGCCTTCGGACAATTGCGGTAGCCCTGTTGAGGGCGCCTTTTTGATCCTCCCTCTTGTCACTGCTTCCGTTAGCAGCTCCAATAGGGGTCCTCTGGCTTTCAGTATTGTGTATTCCAGAGCAGCTGTGTTGTTGCCAGGTCTTGGTGACGTGTGGATAGTTTGTACCACCAGGGGCACGTCGAGCTTTTGTGAAGTTGGAGTTTGACGAGTGTTTTTGGGTGTTGGCAGGAGCGCAAGAAGCTGAAGACGCAGCGGCGCAATGAGCGGGAGAAGGACCGGCAGGAGATGATCCGGCAGGGGCTCATGGAGCCGCCCAAGCCCAAGGTCAAGATCAGCAACCTCATGCGCGTGCTGGGCAACGAGGCCGTCGCCGACCCGTCCGCCATGGAGGCTGAAGTGCGCGCGCAGATGGAGGAGCGCGAACAGGTGCGCTGCTGTGCCCCGCTCCCCCATGGAACGCCGCTCTCTCTTGACATTCCCAACTTGGCCTCCCACAGTCCATGCCTTTCACTATGGATTGGTTCAACCATGCCATGCCAATGAGACGCAGGCTCAGCGTCACTCTTGTGGGGCCATGTTGTCCAAGATATTATTGGTATTGCGCAGCGTGTGACTGTGCCTTCGGCACAACAGAGAAAGTCTCAGTGGCACCATGGCAGAGCTACCATGGGTACCTTCCAGCTGATTCACTCCAGCATGCTATGAGTACTTCAGGAAAGTGACGAGAAGTGAGGGATTGTGCGGGTTGTTGCAGGCGCACAAGGACCGCAACCTGGCACGAAAGCTGACTCCGGCGGAGCGGCGGGAGAAGAAGCACATCAAGCTGGTGGGCGCAGCCGCCGAGGGCGAGGCACCCACAGTTGCAGTCTACTCGGTCGACAAGCTGAACAAGCCTGCTCACCGCTTCAAAGTGCGCGTCAATGCTGAGGTGAGGCCCTGCTCTGCAGATACTTGTTTCGAGGGCGGTCTTGTGTCTTTCATGACAACAAGTTGTGCGTACTGACACTGCAGGATCCATTCAATCGCAAAGAAAACTGGCAAGGAAAGCAGGCTGTGAAGCAATCGGCATCACATTGACCCTTTGGGCAGGCAGGCTTGCATTTTGCTGATCGTCATGGTGTGATCATGATTCACAGGGATGAGATTGCCACATTCTGAGGGGTTGCTGTGTGATGCGATGCAGGAGCTGCACATGACGGGCTGCTCAGTGACAACAGAGGCCCTGAGTGTGGTGGTTGTGGAGGGCGGCCCAAAAGCTCATAAGCGGTACAACAAGCTCATGCTCAATCGCATCAAGTGGGACGAGGACCAGGAGGAGGACGATGACACCAAAGAAGATGAAGATGGTATGCCCCTCCTCCACAGTGCTTGGCCATGATCCTGCTCTTTCAGGGGCACCTATCTCGTATTTTTGCAGTTCTGCATGCATGTAATGCTCTCCTAAAACTCCTCTCAGCAGCGTGTAGCATGCCTTCCACATGCAGGCCTGAAGCACCTCTGAAGCACTTCAGAACCAGAAACATGTGTCACACCAGGAGCTAAAAGACATGAAAGAAGTAGTTTGCACAGTCAGCTGAAGGCTGTTCATCAGAGTTGATTTAGAGACACAGGTGATGGAGACAGAGCTCCCCAAGTCGCCAGGGCAAGGTTCGCTTATCTGTTATATATACTGGATGTGGTGCAGGTGTGCAGCGCAAGGTGCCCGGGTGCAGGCTGGCATGGACGGGCAAAGTCAAGGCTACAGCCTTTGACAAGTTTGTGGTGCACGACGCCAAGTCTGCAGCAGAGGCGCGCAAGTTCCTGGAAGATCGGGGCATTGCACATTACTGGGACCTCGCCGAAGCCACCGTGCAAGAATGACTTTGTTGTGCTCTTGACTGATATCATGTTGCGGCTCTATTGCCGCGGCAAGGTGTGACAGCTGAGAGCTTTGGGTTCTGCTGTCGCTCCTGATTGCTCGAGGTTGCCGACTTTTTGCGGGCACCTTGGGGCCTGTTATCTTGTTTGAACTTTTTTAAACAAAGACATTCAACTCCCTTCCTGCCCCAGGAGTATACACCCAGCTGCAGAGACCATGTGTGCTTTTACAACCAGTAGTTGCTGTCAACGGAGTATATGTACTGGAACACTGTTCGTTCCTTGGAGAACCGCGCTATTGGTAGCTCCCCGAGTTCAGAACTTGTAAAGATATCAAGGTTGACTTATAGCTTTTCTACAAGTTGGGGCATGCCAAAAAAGCTATTGAAAACCCACAGACTAAGCAAGAACAGGCAATGGATCCAAACCACCTTCATCATACACTTCGGCCTTGCTCCTGACCTCTCCCACTCTCTGGACCGCCGGCTCCTCGTTGAATGCTGCAACCACCTTGTGCACGAAGCTTGGCACTGCTCGACGAGCACCCGCCACCTGTCAATATATGTCTTCGATCATCAGCATTGCTGCTCTCCTCACTCAGCTTCAGGTCCACATGTTCATGCAGGCCCACCACCTTCCAGCTGTTGCAGTTGGCACACTTTCACACTAATTCTTTGAAAAATTTTCGTTCGTGACTTGGGAGGGATGTCAAGGGCTACCTTTTGGCGCTGATCCTCCGGGAGGTTGCTGAGCAGCTGCTCAGCGCGGCGGAAGCAGGCCTTCACGGACGGGTGCTTCAGCCCCACGACCTCCTCATACTCGCGCATGGCTGCCTCGAGCAGAGCACATGCGCTGGCAGACTCCCCTGAACATCACCAGCTGCTTAATGAACCATCCATACCATGCAGCATGCCCATGAGAGAAAACGTCATACACTATCCAGCAGCAGGAAGTCGCTCTATCCCTTCCCTATAAACATAAAAGAGCACGGTGCATGCATGTTCCATGAATGTTCCTCAGGTGTTTTTGTTGGTGTCATGCAGCAGGCGCCTGCATGTGTGAGTTGGCAGGACTTCGTACCGAGGCCAACATATCTGTCTGCCACCTCCAGCAGGATGCCCAGCATGCGGCCGCGCACTGCGCTTGCATCCTCCTGCCACTCCTCGTTTGCTTCCAGCAGGCCCCCGAGTGCATCTAGCTCCGGCAACACACCTGCGCCCACCCAGCCCTCCTGCTCTGAACACCTGTGATATTTGAACCTCCGCTACCAGGAAAAATATAGTGGGCACACCCAGACAGCCACACCGCCTTTCCACTTTCTTGGTCCATTGCAGCAAGGCGTTAGAATAACAACATCTACGATGCTAGAAACTATTCCTGGAGGCAACAACATCAGAGAAATGATTGCAAATGAGGACAAAGCACAACATACTTGCATGCAGGCGACCCAAAAGACAAAGGCCTTCCTGCTTTCCTTGTAGGACCTGAAGGGCCTGGCCATCAGCCAGTACTGCACACAGCCAATCCTGCGGGAACGGACGCATGGAGAAAATGCAGGAAGGAATCGCACCGGGGTGACGCGAGCCGCCGACCCAGTCAGCCTTGAGGAGGGCGGCCTTCTCGAGCATCTGGCGTGCGCGCGCGCGCTCCCCGGGGCCCCCCAGCGCCAGCGTGGCCCCCACATTACGCAGCGCCCACACCTTTCATGTGGGATTTCAAACATGTGCTGAGGGAAGAGTTCACATGGCCATGGATCAAACAGCTTGGGATTCCGATAGTAGCATGCAAGAGTTTAGGGCTGGGGTTTTCTTAAGGGTCCGTGATACCATGTGGATGTCAATCAGCACTACTATTTCCTGGTATGTAAATCTGCTCATGGATGGAGCAGAGCCACACCCGCTCCGGTACCGGAGTAGATGCCTCCCGGGCGGCCGCGCGCGCGGCCGCCGCCTCGGCCTCATCCGGCCACTCCTCCTCTAACAGCGCTGCTGCCAGCTCAGCCTGTTCCCAGCCAGAACAGAAATTCAAACAATTCGCCTGAAGGGTGTCGCGGAAAAAATGACCATTTTATTGTTGTTGTTGTTCCATGCATGCCAAATTTGCAAAATCTGCAAGGACTCCTCTAAAACGAGCACCTAAAACAACTCCTTCCTGGACATGCCTAATAATTTCAGTGCAGACATTACAGCAAAGGCTCAGGTAAATCTAGGGCACATGACTCTGAAGGACAGGCACAAAGATGGCAACGAAGATGGCTGATGTTCTGGGTCTGATTTGGCTAAGCAGAACAGAATGCAAGGCGTTTGATCATGTAGGGGTCCGCTAAGAGCATGCAACGCCAGAAGAATCGGGTGCAGGCACCTGCTGGATTCGTTCCCTTTCGCGCAGCGCAGTGAGGGTGGCGGGCGACAGGTTGGCCTCCGCGGCCGCGCGCAGCATCTGCGCCACCGCATGATCCGGGCCCAACACCGCTCCCACCACGCGCGCCACTGGCCCCAGAGAGTCCTGCAACCACCCCATGGAGGAGTCCTCTCTGACAGGAGAACAAAGGGGAACCTCCAGACATGAGTCCTATCCTTAGCATCCCTTGAACAAGGTGTGAAAGTGCACAATGACTCTCCAGGCCACAAAGACAGACGGCACCATCAAGAGGGCGACAGAGGCTGGGAGAAGCGCCTGATCAATAAGCAGCCAGCTCAGAGCTCACAAGAGAAAAAGTAGCCACCATCGAATTGGCGCAACCTGGAGAATCGCCTGGGCATCGACACTGGGGTAGTTTCACAGACGAGGGCGCACCTTGGGGGCGGAGCGGGTGTGCTGGCCGAGCAGGCGCTGCGCGAGGCCGCCGGCAGCGTCATACCAAGGGGAGGCCTCGATGCGGCGCGCCGGCCGCTGCGCCCATGTCTCATCGAGGAAGTGCGCCAGCGCCAGCGCCTCCCCAGCATGCTCCCTCACACACCCGCCACCGTCCTGAGCACAGACTTGTTGCTCAAAACCCCCCAATGATATACACACATGAGTGATGTGGCATATTATTAGGTTGATTAAACCCTAAGATATTTGATACAGGGCTTCTGCACTTTCTCAAGACTCTGAACAGGCCAAGCGAGAGTTCCTCGCCTCATCAACCACGCTGCCTCTCACTTCAGCCCCAGTCAGATATGAAAAGGATGTGGTTGATCCTTACATTTATTCAAGTTGTGAGAGACTTTAGCAAGAAGGTTTGCATAAGAGCTCCGCGAGGATTGTGGCCTCCTGCCATTGAAAGCTGGGCCCGAGCCTTTCAGGTGGACAGGGGGCAAGTGCACACCTTGCGGATAGCCTCCTCCTCGTCGGCCATGTAGGATGTGATGACAGAGGTGGCCGTTGCATCGTCCTCGCGCTGCAGTGCATTGATGGCGGTGGCCAGGCGCGCCTCCACCCGCTGCGGATGCTCTGCCGGCAGGACCCCCCGCTCTGTCCGCACCTGCACCCAATCATGGCCCTCTCACAAGCTCTCCTGACAAGAAAGAGCTTGAGCACTAGTGCTGCGCCCATCACTCACAGGATGTCTCTCAGCTGCGCCACGTGGCACTTGAAAAAGGTCTTGCAACCTCCACTCATGCTGGGAGCTGCTCAATTCTCATAAAAGAGCGTGTGGCAATTCCCAGCACTTCAAACTCCAGGCCGGGGCCCCCACCCAACAGCTGAAGTGAAGCTCCGGAAAACACCACACACATGTCCAGGAGAAACTAAAGCTTCCACCTTAGTGAGAATGTGACGTTATCTGAGTCAAAACTGGCGCAGTTGACTGCTCCAGGCCGTGCCCACCTCAAAGCTGCGCTGCTGGTGTTGCTGCGGCTGGGCAGCATGGGCGTCCAGCAGCGCTCGGAGATGCGCAGCGCCGGTGAAAGCTGCGCGGACGGCCGCGGTCCGCAGCCAGTGCTGCAGCTCCACCTCTCCCATGTCCTGCAGCGCCCCCTGCATCCACCCTTCCCACTTTCAGTCCATCTCTTCTCACCAGGATCACCGCAGATCCTGAACAGAACCTTCAGTGAATACATCTCTGCCTCAGGGTGCTGCTGTCTCTTGTGACCCAGATGGACAAGCAAGTCTGCATGCATGTGCTGCGTACACGACATCATCCAATTCCCCCATTGTTCCCCTCCATTCAGCAAGCAGCACAGCACACACTAGGCACACCGTGCCCACGACCATTGCCGACTGGCTCGGCAGTAAGTTTCCAAGGCACCAGTGCTGCATGCATGGCTTGCACGATGAACAAGGTGCAGTCTGGGTAGGCGGTGGAGCGGCGTATTTTTGTTCACTGTTCTAAGGTTAGGGTCAACCCTTCACCCTTAACCCTCCCAGAAACCACCCTTAACCCTGAACACTACATGAAAATAACATACGTGCCTGGCCAGCCATGGACTGCAGACGCACAGAGCTGCCGTACAGCTGCGCCGCTGCACTGCATGCGCGCGCGGCCAGTTCGTCCACAGCCTCCCTGGCATCACCCAGAAAAATGTTTCTCAAACACTTCAGTTAGGGTTGTAGAATTATTTGGGGGGGGGTAAAGGTTTAGGGTTAGGGTGAAGGGGCCCTTACAGTAATTTAATTTATTTCCTGAGTGCATTGTGGATCTAGGTTTTCACACAAAAAGTCCTTAGTTGGCGGGTTTAGAGCAAAGTGTTTTGAGAAGTGATTCCTGCCTGGCAGCATCCACGCTCGGAAAGAGGCGCTTGGTCGGCTCGGCTTCGCCGCCCAGCGCGCTGCCCACCGTCACTGTCACCTCCACCACGGCTTCCTTGGGCAAACGTTCCTCGGTCATCGCGCCCTGCAGACCAGACCCCACCTCAGGAATTAGCTCGGCAGCCATGCAAAGCTCCTGGACACATGACCTGGGGCATTGCCATGTAGGACAGGGGTGAAGACATGAAGACATGACATGAAGACACAGGTGAAGACATATGCCAAATCCTACAACTACACACAAACTGCACAACTGGGCTCCAGTGCGAAGTATACATGGTGTCTTCTCTGCATCCGTGATGCCGTTTCATCCTTGCCTTGCCTTCCTAGCCTTGAAAAGCCATTCAGGGGGGCGCTCCTTTGTGTATTGTGTGATTTGTGAGTCCAGAACAGGCACACAAGTCGGGTTTCCATGCAAGGCTTTGTGCAGGGTGCATGAGACCTGTTCAGTGTGGTAATGCTGGGCATTGCTGCTCAGATGCCTGCTAGGGAAGACGTGAGCTTGCCTTGAGGTTTAGGGTAATAGACCTATATTGACCCTAAACCCTGAAAAAAGGGATAAAAATACACCCTAGAAATCTATAAAGATTTGGGCTTGCCTTGGGGGGCCGGGCGACCTCGACGGAGCCCAGCAGGCGCACGGCGTACTTCTTCTGCAGCCGCCGCAGCGCACGCTTCTCGGCCTCGCGCTCTTTGCGCTCCTCCTCGCGCCGCCGCGCCTCGGCCTCCTCGGCCGCCCGCCTCTCGGCCTCCGCCGCGGCCGCTGCTGCCTCAGCCTCCCTGCCACCCCCAGAAGATTTTCTCACTACAGTCAGGGTTTGGATTATTTCAGGACGTAGGATTAGGATCAAGGGACCTTCACACTGTGAAGTTCAAAATTCCTTCCTTAATGCACTGGGGGACGTGAAGATTTATACAGGAATCCCTGCTTGGGGGATATAAGCAAGGTGAAAATTGAGGGAAAATTTCTGTCCCCTGACAGACTGGCTTGCCCAGTCAATTGAAAACATGCAGAAAGCACATCAATGCACTTGTTTGTGCCGATCATACTCGCCTCCTGACATTGGAAATGGATGATTGGCGCAGTATGGCAATAAAAGCTTAGAAAAGCATGGCTTGTCGAGTAAACTGTAGACCGTGCCATGCATGCTGTGGCGGCCACCACAAACAAAGGGACTGAGCAGCCAACTAGAGGCATCCAAAGCATTGTCCGCATGCACATTCGAATGGTCATGAACGCACTTCCTCCGTTGCTCGGCAGCGAGTCGAGCGCGCTCCGCAGCCTGCTGAAGCAGGCGGCGCTCCTGCTGCGTGCGCTGCTCCAGCTCAGCGGCCATGCGCGCCTCCTGCGCTTCAAACGCCGCTCGCTCGGCCGCAGCAGCAGCCTGCGCCTTCTGCCGCTCCCTCTCCGCCGCTCTCTGCAAGCCGCAGATCCAACTCAGCACAATGATAGCTTCCCTTCCACTTCCAACCCGCCCTCTTAATCCCTGTGGGCCAAGCTTGCCGCTGCCATCCTCGCAAGCTGCACTCATTCTGTCTTTATATCGTCCAATCAGGTTAAAATAAGGAAGTACTGCCGGCATGGAAGTGGTCCAATACTAGTGCTGACAGCGGGTGTGCTTTTTGGGAAAGGGGGATAAGGCGGTTGCATGCGCACCAGCAGCGCGGCGTCCCTTTCCTCGCGCTCGCGCTGTGTGGCTATAGCGCGTTCACGCGCCAGTGTCATGCGCGCCTCCGCGGCCGCCGCCGCTTCCGGGTCGGCCGCTCGGCTGCGCCGCAGCGCCTCTGACCGAGCCTCCCATGACTGCTCCACCTCCCTCTATATTTACATTCAACACTCCCATCACATTCACATTCAAGACGTACCATCTGAAGTTGCCCACAGATTTCACAGGCATTGCACTTCTTATCTTCTCACGCATCTACCCTATTTGCCCTCTTTTTCAAATTAAGGCTCTATCCATGATGTGTCTTCCTATTCAGATGCGCATGGCTGGCTGCTTGATAACTTCATGGCGCTTTGTCGCAGGTATGAAGGACTTGTGTTGCAATTCGCAATTTGGGGTGCATTACCTGCAGGTGGGCCATATCAAAACGAGCACTTTCAGAGGCTGAGCGGCCGAGGCGGACGGCCAGCAGCACGCTTGCGGCCAACACCCAGCCGGACAGCGGTCTCTCCGGTGGTGGTGATGCGGGAGTGGCATCCACCAGCATCCCGTGCAATTCCTCAGGCGCCTGCGGTGTCATTTTTCACCTTTTTACCTTACCTGGAGAAGATCTTGGTCCTCCGCGAAACCATTTTGTTCTCCTTCAAAATGCATGCTGTCAGACTCACCGTTGAACTGCTGTCGGCCCACTCATATGCTTCACTCACGGCATCATCCTCCATGGGCTGTACATGTTCATATCTGATGCGTTCTGCAGGGTCATGCGCTTCTGATTCCCCGGGTGAGTGGCCAGGTGGAACACCTGAATGGCCATGCACCTGCCACACGCATCCCGGTTGAGAAACTGATGTCTGTACGTGAAACAAGCATCGTTTGTTATATGAGTTCAAGCAGTCAGGAACTTGAGCGTCTGGCCAGCATGGGCTGCACCTTGGCTGCCACAGCTGCTCTGCCCACTTTATTCGGCCCAGCAAGCCATGATCTGCATGGGAGTCGCAAGGTACCGCATTGGATAGGAAGCAGATTGCTCGATATGTCTCTCATATTCTGGGAAAAAGCTCGATTTTGATCGCCTGGGCACGTTGGTTTTGCAAAGTACTATGTGACCACTTGCATCACATCCGTGCTGAATATAATCCATCCTGGGCTTTCATGACAATCATCATCAATATGTTAGGTGTGACGGCAACGTTCCGAGCTAAATACGCTCTTGCACAGCGGTGTCTAAAAGCAATAATTTCAATGCACATCACATTCGTGAGCGGTGGCAAAACATGGAGAAATTATGTATCAGTAGATCCGATGCTTGCCGATTTCTTGATACTCTGACCTCAATGTACACGATGAACCTATGCCACCGAAGAGTTCGCTTGCCGAGTGTTGCGGGCAAAAGTTGCGGGGCAGCAAAATATGTTGCCAGTTTAGGCTGAACGGGTGTCGGAAAGCCTTCCCGCGCATCTGCACATTCTGCGATGCACACATGATGCACACTTCTTTCAAGCGCTGCAGCGGTCCTTTTGTATCACAGAACGTGTGACAGAGCTGCCCCATATTTTATTCCGAAGGCCATAACTGAGCAAGCGAGAACAACTTGGGTCTCTCGGAAATAATACAGCAAGATGGCAACTTGCGAGTATGAAAGACAACGAGAGCAGCGTATTGCCGAAAATCGGCGAAGAATGGAAGAAATGGGCATATTTGAGGTGTGCTCAGTGGCAATTCATTCATGACACCTGGAAGTCTGATAAAGCTCATGAGTCGTCACTGTCTGTGTTGCCATCTGCCATGTTATGTGGAGCTGCTTGTTACGATATGATGGTGATATTTGTCAGGGTCATGTTTGCGAAATCCTCAGCATCCTCCTGCCCGTTGTGCGTGCGTCGGATGGTGTCGGAACTAGTGACCGTTGAGGAGTATCCCACTGTTGGATGGGCAATGACGATTGGATTTCTGTGAACAGCTCTCCAATAAGCTACAACAGACTGTTCAGAGGCGTTCTGCAGCCAACAAGCCGCAGCGACGGGCACCATCTGCGAACAGAGCCAATCGGGACCTGGTTGATGCTCCCAAGCGGAAGTCGAGCCGTTTGGAAGGCCGACCAGCTCTAAATTACAACGAAAATGCCCTGGATCTTGTTGACAGGCCTGAAAGGAAGCAGAGATCTACTCTCCTTGATCGCCACGGTAAATCAGCGAGCCTTCTGGCCAGTTTTGGTAGTGGGGTCTTGCTAATTGCTGCCGGCCTCCTTATTTGCACTGATGCCAGCACTGCTTGGTATTTAATGTAACACTGGCTGACGTGCATGTGCTGCTTGTGCAGTCATCTCACAAGAAGAAATCTACACAGAGGAGCACGTCAAGCTGCTCGGGGAGTACAAGGAGCCCTGGCAAGTGCCCTCAATTCTGCATTATGCATCAATGCAATGTTTACAACTGTTCCAGTTGCCAGTGATAATACAGGAGTCCTGAGCCATGCATGCTCTTGTGATCTGCAGGGAATTGTTCAAGGATGGGTATGACGCCCAAGGCAACCGCATCTATGACAAGATCAGCGGCATGACCTGCCACCAGTGCCGCCAGAAGACTCTGGGGCTGCACACCTCCTGCTCAGAGTGCCAGACCCTGCATGTGGGTCCCAAGACACCCCCACCTGACACACCCATGTATCTCCAGCTTCTTGCCTGCACAGCTGCATCGTTGCTGCAACCCATAACTAGTTGTGCAGCCCCAGTCGCATTTGCTGCAAGCCTGCGACATGAGCCCATATTAAGTTGGAAGAAAATCAATAGGCTATAGCACTGAGAGTGGCCTGAGATGTGGGTGGACGACGCAGGGTGTATTCTGTGGGGACTGCCTGTTCATGCGATACGGGGAGAACATTCTGGAGGTGCAGGCGATGGGCGCGTGGGTCTGCCCACCCTGCCGTGGCCTGTGCAACTGCAGCTTCCACCGCATCCGGGCCGGCTGGGCGCCCACCGGCACCCTGTATCGCCGCGCCATTGCCGAGGGTGTGCACTCCATTGTGTTCACTGTCTCTGCAAAACCCACTTGCTGACACCCCTTGACATCATATCTGAGCCCGGGCGCTACCTTGCATGCTGCCATTAATAAGACAGGGTTGGCAGCGCGGTAGGAATGCTGACAGGGACGAAATGTAAAGAGGTTTGCTTAGTATAGATCACACATCTCAGCCGTTCAGATTGTTGGCGAGCAGGCCAGGTCTAGTGATTGCAATGCTGATGGCAGGGCTTGCTTCTGGGCTGATCCGGGCTTCTGTTCATCCTCTGTCTGGTGCTGTCTGCAGGCTACAAGTCAGTTGCGCACTACCTGGTGCTCACCAAGCTGGCCACAGCGGCTGAGGAGGGCGCCGCGGCCGCAGACGCCAATGCTGCCGCGGCCCCAGCAGAGGATGCTTGCGCCGAGGAGCCCACCAGCACCGCACCAGTCACCAGGCAGCGCAAGAGCTCGCCGGCAAAACAAGGTCAGCTTGCCATCTCTTGCGACTCCATCCTGTCACAGAGACCCTTGCCTCCACGTATGCATGTGAGTCTGTATGGATGTGCCAACCATGACATAGTTGCCTCTGTGCAGAGCTGCCAGCCGCGGCCGCACCACCAGTAGCTGATGCCCAGCCAGTTCAGTCACCCCAGGAGGAAGGGAACGCCGCGGCAGACGTGCCGGCCAAGACAGGCAACAAGGGATCTGCCAAAAGAGGCCGCACCAAGGAGGCGGCCAGCCCTGGCGTGCCCGTGCGGCAGGAGAAAATCGACACAATCCTGTCCAAGGCCAAGAGCGCCACCGGCAGCGCCAAGTCTCTTGCTGGCAAGGCGCTCACCAAAATGGCAGCAGCGCTGGCTGGTGCGCGGCCCACGTGCATCGTGGCCCTTGAGTTTGATGTTTACATGTCGTTGCACTCAGGGGACATACAGTGTTGAGGAGCGCTACCCCGGCGACAATCTGAATGTGCATAAGGTCAAGAGATGCAGAGCAAACAAGCAAGGAAATGCTGGTTTGCATTGCACACCTGCAGGATCTCAAAAAACTCATGCCAGGGAGTCGGATTGACTGAAAAAATGACTCAACAGTCTGTTGCACAATGGTGAATTTTCAGGAGCTTGGTCAACCAGTGCCTGCATGGGCAAACAGGACCTCAACCTAAGCTGCGTGTGCAGGGACTGGGGAGGGCAGAGGCTTGGGGAAGAGGGGGAGGGGAAAGGTGGACTCAGGTGCCGAGCCAAGAGTCACTCGCGCATCATCCGGTGCACCAGTTGCGCTGGGCGTGAAGAAGACTGCCATGGCTTGCGTGCGCAAGGCTACCCGCAGCCGCAGCTGAGCTACTGCCACCGGGCAACAAGCAGCAATGGCAACTGGAAAAGAAAGAACAAGCTGAGCTCTTGGCATAGGATCTGAGCTATGCTGTTCCAGATTGCCTCCACACAGTTGTCCAGAGTGCTTGCAAGGGTCACTTGAGTGTTGGCATGCCTTGAAAGTATTGATCAGATGCGGGGTGAATAAGTGATGACGAGAAGAGCAGCCACGGGGTGAGTGTCCATGGAACTGATCATTTGACAGCTTTCCTCAAAGCAGACTGGGATAGTGGATATGATGTACATGCTGGTGAGCGGTTCCACTGGCAAGAGGCAAGATGGAGCATGGTCATGTAGTGTACATTTACAGAGTGGTAAGAAACAGAGCATTTGGAACATTGAGGCATCTGTACTTTGTTTGCCTGGGTAACAACCAATACTACCACTGCCTGATCACAAGTACTTCTGTATGAAGCCATTCAGCCATGTGTTGAATACTGCCAGGACTTGACATTGCTGCTAAGTTGCTTCGGCAAGGAACTCTTAATTTCAACGTCCAGATATGGTGCTCCTCTCCAGCACAAACAAGTCCAGAGGTACATGATGTAACGAAAATTGGCTGACACCTACCCTATAGGCACATGTTCACACATCCCAATGGCACTGGACCTGCTCATGAATTGATTGCAGCCTCCAATGTCTCCACAAGCTCTCCATTTGTGTAAGCCTCTGTGCAAGACACACATCTTGTGAGTGGAGAAATTACAGTACCTGGGGATATTCTATCAATAAACTTTCCCGACAGAAACGAAGAGCTTACATCTCTCTACAGGCAGCACTCAGTTAAACTCAGTTCTGCTCCTGGTTCTCACCAATCATGATGTCACAGCCGCCATAGAACTCCCCATTAATGTACACCTGAGGGAAGGTCGGCCATTGCGAGAACTCCTTCATGCCGCTCCTCAGTCGCTCATCCTCCAGAATATTGACTGTCTCATACGGGACATTAAGTGTGTTCAGGATCTGCGCGTCACTGTATTCCATCAGCAAAAGAGCTGGCGACAGGTACACTGCTTTCTGTAGAACCTTGACTGCGGCCCAGTATACTGCAGCTCTGATGTGGGGAAAAAGAGCATACCTGCACGCATGTATTTGAAAAGCCGCACTGCAGAGGCATGAACAAGTTAGTAAGCTCTGGTGACACTGGCCTTGTATTGCGCATCAACTGAACATAAGCGCTACTGCCATCTTGTTTGGGCCTCTGTCTCAAAATATGCGTCAACTGAGAACACGAATATATCAGATGGCTACCTGTGGAAATTGCTTTGTCCCCTTCATGAAGAGCACCACTTTGTGCGAATTGATGAACTTTTCGAGAGCATCTCTCAATTCTGGAGACAGTCCTGTCTGGGCCTGTACTGCGGACGGATCTGGACAAACGATAGTGCCACCTGAGTCTCTGTATTGGACCCTTTCGCCAAGGATCTTGACTGCGAAATAGAACAGATGCTATTAGATGTGTACCTGGCCCGATTGCTCTGACAACTTTACATCCACCACTACCACGGTGAAGACGCCTCTGCTTGCAGAAACAAGATTGTGGTGTTGATCGCTGCAGTAGCCGCGCTCTGGTGTGCAGAAAACCTGTTTGGCAGACAGGCCTGCCCTGCGCTAGTTCCAGTACAAAGGAGGTCATGTGTGGATTTCGGCTAAACTGTGGATGTAATACGTATTTAATCCTTTACTGAGTTCATGTATCACGTCTGAAAATGCTTTGACCAGATAGGATGTTGATGATGAATCTTGGCACGTGGTGCTGGTGACGTGAGGATCTTCGCATCGTGCCAACTCCGACTCCGGAGAGGAGTCAGAATAACTGAAATCGTTCTGCCGATTGCTTTTGAAATAGCTATAGGTGTGACGCTACAATTTTACTGTTGCGCATCATCGAGGGGAGCAAGCGCATTGGCTACTTGAAAATACCAAGGTAA
Source organism: Coccomyxa sp. Obi (assembly GCA_020887355.1). Lineage (NCBI taxonomy): Eukaryota > Viridiplantae > Chlorophyta > Trebouxiophyceae > Coccomyxaceae > Coccomyxa > Coccomyxa sp. Obi. Next base: position 1,079,506 of record AP025000.1, read on the forward strand.
CTCTTTCGACCTCTCTAGAAGGAAGCTGTGCGAGCAATAAGTTTCCGACCTGCGGAGCCCTGCTCCCCGTTTACTAAGTAGGTCAAATTGCTCTCATGAACTCCCATTGTGATTGTCTCGCATCACTGGAAGTGCGAGGTCGCACCTCGGAACGTGTTTCAAGAGCGGTTCTGGAGCGTCGACTTGTTTCGCCGTACATCTAGTATTGCAGGTTGAGATTTTGATAGCTGCCGTCCAAGTCGGAAATTAGCCTGACTGGAGGCACAACCACCAGCTATGAGTTCTGATCCGCAATTGTCTTGTGCTTGCAGCGTCCGTGTTGAGTCACTGCTTGGGAAGTTGTCCCAAACTACGCCTGCGCAAAGGACATAGAGCGCTGCCTTGGGGACTTCTTCAGCATATTCTGCTCTCACGTGGCATCAGCGACGTTAATTAGTTAGCTCTGACGTCTCGTCATTATCTGAGGGGTAGCTCTACCGGCTTTTACGTTGAGGGCAAGACCTTCTAAGGACCTCCTTGCAATGACCAAGGACAACATCACTAATCAGAAAAGTGCCAGCAAGGGCACTGCTGCAGGTGTGTGCATCGTACTGGCCCTCATGTGCTTGCCAAGCTTTCACAGACACTGTCCCGTGCAGGACAGTACCCGTGTGCTCTTTACAGGGAGTAGCTGCATTAGAGCATTCTGAAGTTCTCTTAACCTTCGTCTGTCTGTGTCTCGCAGCTCTCAGGATGAAGGGCACAGGGAAAGCCCCAAGTGTTTATAAGAGCGTGATCGGGAAGACAGTGCTCATTCCTGCTTCTGTGTTTGGTGTGGATGTTCCGGAGTTGTGGTACAAAGGTGAGTCTCTCTTGGCATCAGATATTGCGAGCTATGGCAATAAGTGCTGGGTTTCTCAGGCCTTGGTACAGGATGAGGGATTAGCAACTGCTCTTGATTGCTAACTGCCTTAAATGTTGACGTCAATGTTTGCGCAGCCCGCGTGGTGAAGAAGGATCCTTCGCATGCCCGAGCTGTGATTTTGAGGACTTCAGAGGATGGAAACCTGTTCTGGCTACCAGTGGAACAAGTCGTGAAATGGCTCCAGGTGCGCACCTTCTCTAGATCAGCTGCAGACTGTTCTCCTGTACTGGCTTTGATGGCACTTTGCAACATTAAGATCAGATCTTGTCCGCGTTTATGAGAGCAGAGAAGTTTTGGTGAGGTCGCAAGGCCCACTTCAGCATGACAGGAGCTGCCCAGTCCTGTTTGCTTGGCGTCTGCTCATGCCGATGTTGATGCTCTTGCTGGTCGCCACAGGAGATGGAGGAATCAGGCCTCACCAGCACTGCGTGCACCATCGGCAATGCCGCGTCAGTGTATGCCGCCCAGGTGCTCACAGATTTCAGCAGGCCTGCCGAGGAGAGGGTGGCTGCACCGCGCACACCCAGCCGGGAGAGCTGTGCAGTGCCTGCTCTGCAGACGCCGGTGTCCCCTCATTCAGTATCAAGCCAGCGGTCCAGCATGACACAGGCCGACAGTGCATCTGATGAGGAGGACTGCAGCGAGGCTCTCAGCAGCCTCAAACTGGCAAGGAGGAACAGCAAGCAGCAACAAGAGGTGTTGTATTGAGACATCAAATCCTGAAGTGTGGATTTGACAGGTTGCCTTCATATCCCGGGAACCTTTGTGAGGAACGAGGGAGCACATGTATGTAGGATAGATATGCTAAGAGCAGTCACACTGCGTGGCAAACATATTGGTGTATATTATGGATAAGTTTGGTAGAACAGCATGGGTCAACAAGTAAGTAGTGGGATATCTCTTGGGCAGTAGGTCATAATGAAGAGTTATGCAGCGCTGCGACAGAGCCGCAACTATTTTATATGGTATTGCCAACAGGTGGGCCATCTGAAATGTGCAAGGTCTGCATTGATGCTGATAACCGCTTTCTATGCATATTTCAAGCCTTGTGTTCGGCTATTTTGTGACGCGTTTTGAAGCTGATTTCGGTTGGTGCAAGCGAGATTGAAAGGCTGCATCTGGGGAAGGTACTGTTGAGTGGCCACACCATTATAGCACATGCCGTGATGGTAATCATATAGATACGTATAATGGCATTGTAGCACAGAGACTGCTCTGGCATGGAGCCAGGGTGTCCCATCCTTCCAGCTGCAGCTCATTGCCGCAACGAGCATGCCCTCTGAGCTGCAGCTGATGTATACAGTATGGCGCTTTCACGCCAATGCAACCATCTTCTCAATTGCACAGTTCGTTGCATCTTCACTTGAGTGCTGCATTGATGTGGAAATGCATGAGTCTCTTTGGGGGTTTACCACGTTCTGGAGATTACAATTTCCCAGCTAAACCTTGAACTTCTCCGAGACTGAGTCGCAAGCATACCTTGCATGGACATCTCAGCCATTGACAGTGAGAAGTATCTGACTCCAGTTATCAAAGGCAACAACACTTGTGACATCCATGCCAAGCATTACTGCATCATGGCTGGAATTTGTTGGAGGCAGAAGCCCTGCTGCCCACAATCCTGGGAAGCTGCCCTCTACCCCTTGCCCGGGCACAGGTGGGCAGCTTCCCAGGATTGTGCTCCTGCCTCTTCCACTGTGAGGTGAACTTTGATGGATGCTTTGTGCTGTTGGAAACTCTGTAATCTTGATAGTATAACTCACAAATCTATGCGTGCGGCTTTACAATACTCTTTTAGTGCGACTCTGAATAAAAAGTGCTTTTGCCCACGACTGTCTCTGGATTTTCTCCCGAAGGCAAGCGATGCAACCTTTTCAATGATACAATTTTGGGTGTAAGGGACGTACTTCGCCAGTAGAAGAGTTCAAGTCAAGCTTGTGCCAACTAGCTTTACTAGGCATGTTGAAGTTCAGAGGCAGTCAACATTTTCGACAGCGTTTAGTCTGCGCAACATTGTCCGGAAAGCCTATACGCATAGAGGGCATACGAGAGCGAGATCAGAACCCCGGCCTGCGGGATTATGAGGCGTGTTTGCTGCGCCTCATTGAAAAAGTCACAGACGGCTGCTTAATTGAAATCAACGAAACAGGTGCCCCTCACGATGCTGTCGTAATCGAGGCTTCCCCTAACACTCATTAAGTCTTTCACTGTTTGTCTTCTGCCTGGATTTCGTTTTTGTGCAGTGCTGTGAAGTCTGGCACACCTCCAACGCACTGTGGGGGCCTTGATCATGCGAGGCTGGGTGATGTTGCACAGGAACAAGCTTGCGATACAAGCCAGGCCTCGTGACAGGTGGCGCAGGCTTGACACACGACTGTGGGAAGTCCCGCAGTATTGGATACTTCCTGGACCCGCTAGTGTGCCTTGCCTTGTTCGGGAAGAAGGTGTGGTTGTAGTTGTCCTTTCAACAGCTTCTCCTCAATTCACGCACGCCTGAGATATGCAGATCACATCTTCCACCATTCAGAGTCTGCTGGGATGAATGAGTTTGTCTGTTGCAGCCTCTGTCTATCTCACTGCACGGCATCACCAACGATGCAGTAGACCCAGGCGTTGATGTCTGGCAACAAGTGACGCTACCTCTGATCAGGCAGCTGGCGGGCCTGGAAAAGGATGGCCTACAGATGAAGGTGTGTTGCTGAGGGAGTTCCACTTAATCTCAAGAGCTTCTCTGCTGAGCACCTAACTAGCAATGGGGCGTATTGCTTGTGCCGGAATATGTCCACTCGATGGCCTTCACATGGAGTGCTCTTGGATTCAGGTGTACAAACGGGGGGCTCCACCTGGAGGAGGAGGGGAGGTCCAACTCTCTGTGCCGGTGGCGCGGTCACTCCCGCCCATCAGCCTCACAGAAGAAGGTGCCGGTCGCCCTCTTCCCCTTCAAGCACTGCCATTTTTGCAGCTCCACACGCAATCTATACACATCTATTTCTGGGCCTAGGTCCAAACATGGCTTCCAGCATGATTATAACACTCAAGGGGCAGCAACACACCAGCGGGAACAGGCCCAAGCATGTTGAAAGAGTTCAAGTTGTTGGGGATTTTCAAGGCAACATGAAGGCCTTAGGAAGGGATGAAACCCTTGGTTTTAACCCTTGGTTCCTCAACCACTTCTTTACATGGAATAGGCATTACATTTGCTTGCTCAGCTTTGCCCACAGATTTGCAATCTCCAGTTTCAATCTGGAAGGCTGCCAATTTTGGCGCATAGATCTCAAGGATCGCTAAATGATGCAGGCATGGTGAAGACGGTGCGCGGGGTGGCATACGCTCTGAGAGTCGCACCGGCGGCTGCAAATAGGATGGTGGACGGCTCGCGGGGGGTGCTGAACGAGCTGCTGGCGGATGTGAGGGTGTTTACGGACCACCGCTCCGGCACAGAAGCTGGCGCGTCGCCCGGCTACGGCCTCACGCTGGTTGCCCAGACCACCACCGGCCGCCTCCTTAGCGCGCAGGCTGTCGCGCCCCCTTCCACCAAGGTGCAGCTCGTAAATGGGATTGTCACTTAAGGTTGTATGGGGAAGGAGTGAAGGCCTCTATCACCTGATGATTGGGCTGGGTTGAGGAAGGAATATGTCCCTGTTTGTTTGGGAGAAGCACGTATTTGCCAGCTCAGTTGATCAAGCAGAGGGCAGCCGCATGTCACAACCTGAGTCATTCAGGGGCGTATGATAAAGGACTTGCTGGCGTATTCTTAGTGGGAAACTTGCCTGATAATAGACACAAGCGCCACTGCTAAGAGGGAAGGGCTGCATCATGGTGAGACAATGTGGCAGTACAAGCACCCCTTATTTTCATGGTGTGTTTGAAGTCTAGGGTCTCGGGAATTCCTCAGCCCATGGCTTTGCTGCTTTGTAAGTCCACAAATGGCTGGTGGATCAGTGCCTCAAGTCATTCGGCAACCCCTGGTGGCAAGGGGGTGGCCATAGACTGACACCCTCCTATTTAATTATAGTTTTCGAACGTGCTACAGCTATCCGATTATTTGTGGCCACATCAAAAATCAGCTGCCTTGGGTACTGCTTGCCATCATCGACTCTGGTGTGTTGAGCTTCCCGTGGCCCAGGGAAATTGAGTTTGCTGGATGCAGGACTTGTCGCTTCTTCAAGGTAGATGTAGTCGTGATTATGCTTGATGATGCTGAGAGTGCGCTGATGTTTGTACTCTCTGCAGGGGCAGCAGGGGCAGAAGGACGTGGGTGTGCCGGAAGACATAGGCAGAAAGACTGCACATGCCCTCTTTGAGGAGATTGCCCGTGGCGGCATCTGTGACAGCGCCCATCAGGTGGGAACTTCACAACTCCAATCCGAGAACTGGCAGAGAGCCTGCACAAGATAGATATTCTTGTCGCACTGTGCTTATCGTAACAGTTCTGCGGTGCAACTTTGAAATAGCTTGTACTCACAGAGTGCTTATACTTGCAGGGACTGGTGCTCTTATTCTGTGCATTGGGCCCAGAGGAGCTGAATGAAGTGAGGCTGGGACCCTTGACACCGCATGCAGTCAGGACTCTGCGCCATGTCAAGGCTTTCTTTGGAGTGACATTCAGCGTGAAGCCACAGGCGGCCAGTAGCACGATCTTTCTCTCCTGTATAGGTGCTGGAGTAAAGAACATGTCAAAGAAGGTGTCATGATTTTATTTTTAAGTGGTTAAGACTTCAGGCTGAGAGCTCGTGAATCATTCACGGTGAATGTATACAATTGACAAGAGACGCATGCAAGCATGCAAGCATGCAAGCACAGAAATATTACAACAGAGATGCCATGGCCATCCCATGCAGTGCCTGTATGCTACACAGTTAAGAAACCCCGGCCCGTTCACAGACACTCTGCTTAAGAACACCTTACTTATCGTCCCCACCATATCATACAAGAGAGCATTTTCCTGGAAAGACAGCTGCATGCAGAAGGAGAAATGACATCATTCCAGCTGTCCAGGGCTGATGGGATGACCCACAACCACCCGCAGAATTGTCAATGCAGCACAACAAGCATGTAGGAAACGAGAGAAACACATAATTACGTTCTGTTTCCGCGCATTGGCCTCTTACCGTCACCCTCATAAGGCGGCCCACCCCTGCGCCCCTCATTCATGCCCATCTTCATAGGCGGTGTACCGCCATATCTCCTGGGGCCTCCATAGCCGCCCTGCTGGCCGTCGAAAGAGCCGCCCTTCTGCGCCGGCCCTCCCCCATACCCCTTGTTGTGACGCATCTGGTTCTCCTGTGACTCGTGCCAGCGCAGCTCCTGGGTCAGCGAGAACACCTGCGCGCATGCAATGCAATCTGTCGGAACCTGGGCTGCTTCTTTCGAGCATCCCTCCATTATTCCCTGGCGCACGCACTACCCTTCATGTCTGCACTGTGGTCCTTGTCTCAACAGCTTCTCATGCTGCAGTCTGTGCCCAGCCGGAAAGATGTGCTGACAAGCATATGCTGTGCATGGCTCCAGGGAGAGGAGAGCTGTCCCTTTAGCAGGTGGCAAAGAATTTCTGTGGCACTTAACACACTCAGCAGGCTGCTACTGCTGCTCGTCCGTCCTTTGTGTGCATCGCAGAGTTGCTGGCACTTCGAAAATGGACAGTCTCAGAAGCATGACTCGATTTATGCTGCTGTCACAACGGCAGTAAAGTGTCCGCATTGGAAGATAGGCTCCCACCTGGGCTTGCAGGTCCTCGGCCTCGCCGTCCAGCTGCTGGGTGACATCCTCCAGTTGGAGGTAGGCACGCCGCATGTCCTCCAGCGCTGTCTTGGCCAGCGCCAGCTGCCGCTCCAGCGCATGCACGTGCCCCTCCGCCAGGTCCCGCCCCATGTCCTCGTTCTCATCCTGCGATTATGTCACCATGCACAGGTGAAAGCTTGAAACGTTGCGTTTGTCTTCTGTCTGGAAGACTCTGCTGTCACTGCTTTTCTTGGCTGCTGGGTTCAGCATGCCTGAGGATCTATCTACACTGTGTTGTGCATTGCATCTGATGCTGATCTCTGCAGGTTGTTGATGGACGCAGTTGAGCAGGAGTATGAAGTGGGCAGGCATAACATGGGAAGGGCCTCACAGATTAGCTATTGACATGCATCAAAAATGCGGCAAGAGCCTTCAGCCACATGCCTTGCACACAGGCACTTTTGCACCTCTCTTGATGTGGCTGTGCACACTGTGCAAGGTAGAGGACCCTCTCTAGGGGCGGACACTTCAGACAGGTTGAAAACGCAAAATGTCAAGGCCTGGCATGGTACTGTACACACCCAACAGGACAAAGACACTCTCCCTGCTTGGCCCGTGGATGACAAGACGGATGCCCACCTATTTTTTATGAGCGCTCCTCTGCAGTGCACCACAGTAAGGCCGAGTACTACTAGTGTTATGGACATTAGTGGTGGGGGTGGGGCAAACCTGGAGGGCGCGGCACTTGGCCATGAGGAGGCGGCCGGCCTTGGATTCCTGGCTGAAGTTGACGGCCTGCAGCTCCTCCTGCAGCCGCCGCACCTCCTGCGCCTTCGCCTCCGCCTCATCCCTCAGCCGCGCAAACTCTTTCGCCACCGCCGGATCCGTCAGCAGCTGCCGCGCCTGCCAGCCGCAACCCGCTCAGGGAACCAGTCATCTAGGAGTCTGTGGAACCATGCATGTGCTGCAGTGAAGGCAGTGCATGTCCAGCAGTCATAGTGCGGCATGCAGATATCTAGGAGTCTGTGGAACCATGCATGCGCTGCAGTGAAGGCAGTGCATGTCCAGCAGTCATAATGTGGCATGCAGAGATGTCGAGGTCTGAGGCACCATGGTGCAGCTGCACACACAATCTGAGATTGCACTTGCGCGTAAGTCAAGTTCCCCTACCCTGATGAATAGCTGTATGGAGCATTGTCAGTGTGGAGCTTGGTGCTGGAATGCAGCCACGGATGGGTACATCAGGTGGTAGTTTTGGCGTGTACCTGTGCCAGGCTTGGATGAGTGGTTTCCCTTGCGGCAGCAACTCGCCACCTAAGCTCCAAAATTTCCAGGTTCTTCTCTGCAAGGGCCGTCTGCAGCTTGGCCTCGCGCGGCCGCAGGGCCGCCAGCTCAGCCTCTGCCTTTCGCAACCGCTCCACTTCTTGTCTGAAACTGCTGGGGTCTACCGGAGCCCCTGGCAACAGCTCCTGTGCCATGGCCTGCCATTTCTCCGCAGTAAGCTGTGCCTGCCTCAACTTGGCCTGTGAGTCACGAGGGGTTATGCTCAGCATGCATCCCCCTTCTGGTGCCCTTGTTGGACTGGACAAAACGTCTGGAAAAGATGAAGGCAAACTGAGGTGGCTGCAATTATCACCTCAAGATCGGCTGTTCGTCGCTCTTGCTCCGCTGATTGGCGATTAGTGTTCACCCTCAGTGCAACTCCTGTGTCCTGCTAAGATCGTGAAGAAATTTTAGCTGATGACGGTGTCTCGAACACACAAAACTCACTGCGACACAAATAGCATAAACCAGATGGACGATCCATATTCGTGATGATGGGCCTCACACCTGGGCAGGTCTTCCTACTCTAAGAGTCGAGACAGGATAAGGGTCCTGACCAGGATCCCCCTCCCCATAGATGTCACCTCCGTAAAGGTCCTCCTGCAAACATCGGCATTAGTATGCACACATTCAAAACGCAGAATTCAATGACATACCCTTGCAAACACGCAGTCATACCTCGCTCATGTCGAACAAAGATATTGCAGGACTCAGCAATCAGCCAGTCATGCAATCGATGTTCTAACAGACAGTTTGTATTTTCTTGGGAACGTAAAGGAGTAGCAAATGAGTGGCACACCGCATGGAAATGAACTCGAGAAGTGAGAGAGCATGGCAGCATGGTGCGTGAGGGAACGCCCATCCTGCAAGTGCATATGCATGCTTCTTCCAAAAATAGACTCCATGGGGATGATTGATCAGCACTAGATGGCTGGAGTAGATGTAATCGTTTCTTCTATCTCCATCAGTTCCTTTGCACTGCTTCACATCGTGTTTCATGCTATTGCATTAGTACTGTAAAAGTAGCCGATCAGATATCTTGAACTAGTTCAAGTTCTAGTACTTGAACAACAATATTCTTGAGCTCGAGCACTGGACAATGAAGGATTTTTTAAACTAGGTAGGGGTTGACCTAGTCAGGGAACGAGCTAGAGGACAACCTAGGCCGATTGAGAAAGGTGTAGGCTGTTCTGACACAGCGTGCACTAGAGTGATACAGACCCTCAAAAATGCTGATCTCATGAGCACCACTTTGTGTTTCCTTTATGCAGCGTTTTACATGCCAGCACCCGCCTGAAGGCCACCGGCTTTCATGGAATGCCCTCATACCACTTATTTACTCAAAATGTGGGTCTCACAGAGCAATTGGAAGAGACTAGATCGTTTGTGCTTCACAAGATATTGATGCCTAGCTTCTGTTCGTGCAGTTTTTATTTGATGTACACCGCGCTGCAACTGACACACCTTGGAAATGTGTCCCAGAGACACTACATCTTTAAAACATATAATGCATGCTATCCTATATTGTTGTTTCAGATGCTGCAAGAACCTCTTGAACCACACAGAGACTCTCTGTGTATGTGTCTCTCCGATCGGAGAGACACATACAATCCAGACGGTAGGGAGATGGGCAATGTGTTGTCTCATCTCACTAGCTTCATATTTCAGGCTGCAAGTTGCCAATGTCTGATTCATCTCATGCAGCATCAAAGGTTACCCCATCACTATAGCAGCAGTTGCACATTTGCCGAATCTACCACAGTACTATTCCAAAAAGAAAAAGGATCTCACTGCAGGAAACACATGCATCTCTCCCAAAAATATATAAAAGCCTCATGGAATACCGTAGACTCGTTATGAAGACTTCATGAACTTCACATTTGCCTTCTCAAAAAACATGCCAACATGTTGCCGACGCGTCTCTCTCATAGTTCAAGGCCCAAAAGCCTCACAGCATGGATTGCTGCTCTTGTAACAATCCAGTATGTTGTAAAGTGGATTGTTACAAGATATGCTGTGTGGATATACAAACAGGCTGATGTATTTGATGATCGTGTCTGTCGGTGGACGCCTACGTCTGCCGCAGGAGGCGGCGGCCCTCATTGCCGCCATTACCGACCGGCCCAAAGCCGCCGTTTTGGTGATTTGGGAGGACCGCTGTGATGCGGGGGTCCAGACCAGCCTCGTTGCCGAGTTGGTTAAAGATGATCATGCTGTTCCATGCAAACTGGCAGGCGTATGTCAGACTGTAGTTGCCTGCACCCACAGACACCCTTGTCAGACAGGAGATTTGCATTGGAGCCCTGTGAATGAGTACTCAGTGGGGCTGCCATGCCACGCATGTCACTGACCTCCCATGTCAGGAGGTCCTAGGGAAATCAATGAGCGCGATTGTCAATCATACTTCAGACAGCCACAGACATGACTCTGGCCTATGAAACCGGTGCCCCAGGGCTCCAACTTCTCATTTGGATCCATGTGAAGCTTGCATGTATCAACTGCCCCCATTGTTTTCCTGCTTATGGAGACTGCACTTGTTAGAGGTCATCAGATTATCAACACATGAAAGATGCGAAGTGTGCATGTGTGCTCACCCGGAGGACCATCTGCTGCAGAGTCCTTGTAGGTTGAAATGAAGTATATCTTGGACACTGACTCCTCAGCAAAAGGCACCGTAACTGGCACGACTGTTGTTGAGTCATCCTGCCCACACAGCACATCCTCATCAAACTGCGAGTTGGAGTGGGCAACTTGCTAGCTGGAAGTTCTGCTGTGAGATTGTAACCCTCCTGCACTGCATTTTGTCTCACCTGGAAACACGTTGTGCTGGTCGCAACTCCCTCATCCATGTAAACTCCACAGCTGACAAATTCCACGGTGCCACCCTTAGGCACCCTTGTAATCTGAGCCAAGCCCGAGGCCCGAGAGTCTGCGTTGAATGTGAAGTTGCAAGATGGGTGGCCATCAATTATCTGGCACCTGTGGATATAATAGATCACATTCCCTTGGTTCATTAACCTATTAGCACTAGTACTGTATGCACCTAACTTGCAGTGCAGAAGGGCGGTCTGTGTTGTTTATGGTCATAGAGTCATCTCGGGGTTGTACATGTTCCAAGCAAAGAATAAATTTGTATCGCACCAGCCCTTCCATAGGAGGCCCAAAGACCAACTCTGGTTGTAAGTACCCTTCTGCTGCTCCTTCACCACAGATTGGTATCCATCCCCCACAATGTAGGCCACATCATTGACGTACTGCTTGGCAGAAGCACTGGCAGATGCTTTGCCATTGAGCGGCTCTGGCCCATAGTGGCAATTCACAAGGACACCGACTGGGACAGCTGAATTTAATGAGGCGTAGCCCGTGTACAGGGGTTTCAGTTTTCCCAGCAAGCTGTCGGCTGCAATCGCATCCTGTCTGTTGTCCCTCAGTTCTTGCGCGAATGCAGCAGGGTCCAGAACTGTGCTGCAAGCTGGCCGCAGGACAATCAGCAGTGCAGCGATGCTAGCAGTAACCCTCGTATGAAGGGTTCTATCTGATAACATGATGAATGATGACCTGCACTACCGTACAAGTGCACTTTGTAAGTTTCCTGCTGCTCCCATCTTGCAAAATAGCCATCTTTCCTCTACATTTGCCACCGTCTGATCAGTGTTGCAGACACATCAACTAGCCTCTGATTATATTACGTGCCTTAGCACCCCAAGGTACGTTTGCAAATGCCACGTTATGGCCTGCAACCTTATGACCCAACCACAGGACGATCTGACTAAGTCAAGTACTACTTACTGCAACAAGGGCTCGACACGGAATGATCGGACTCAGCCAGGTTCCTAGATGCTTTGTCTTGCCTTCTCTGCACCATCTCGCTGCAAGAGTACGTTGCTGCCTTTTCACGTCACAGATCGTAGATCCTCTAGGCCTGCGCACCTTGCGTTGGTAAAACCGCGCGTCAGCAAAGCGCGAATGGTCTGGTGAACTGTTCGATTTTCTCACTAATGACGTTTAATCCTTCTAGGATTATGCGACAATGCTTCTGTAAGACACGAGACGTTCAATGTTGGCACGTTCGGGGCTGGGATAATCTTACAATGTAGGAAAGAAAATCTTTGGGGTGTTCATAGTACACATTTCCCTCCTTCCCCAAAATTCCTGGCCTGCTTGCAGGCTGGCAAAGAAGGTTGGCATTCCCTGGTCGGCCTATACTGCATACTGCGGGAAAGGATGACATTGCCCAACAGATCCATTCCTTACCTCGTAATAAATTACTAATAATCAGAAGATGTATGAGAATTTCCTAGCTAGAATTGCACTAGCTGGATCAGTATGAAAGGTGACCACATCACTGTTGCAGCAACTGCACATCTACCAAATGTACGGTACAGCACCTCAAGAGTGATCTTCTTCACTGGGAAAGGACTCAGTTTGCACGAAAACACATGCATTTATCCCAAGATGGTATAATAGCCATCATGAGTTGAACTCACTATGAGAGACCTTTCACTGAATCTTAAATGTGCCATCTCAGAAGAAATGCTTCTGTGATCCAACATGTTGCTGACGGGTTTCTCTCATAAATCCAAGGCGCAAGAGGCCTAAAAGCCTCAAAGCATGCATTGTTGCTCCTGTTATAATCCACTGTTCCTTTTCTGTCCTCAGGAAGCAGAGATGTTGATGTGTCGTTTATCTGTTGGTGGACGCCTATGCCTGCTTCAGGAGGCGGCGGCCCCCATTGCCGCCATTACCGACCGGCCCAAAGCCGCCATTCTGGTGATTGGGGAGAGCTGCTGTGAGGCGGGGGTCCAGACCAACCGCGTCGGTGAGTGGGTTGATGACACTGAAGCTGTTCCACCCAAATTGGCAGGCGTATGTCAGGCTGTAGTCGCCTGCACCCACAGACACCCTTGTCAGACAGGAGATTTGCACTTAGGCTTGCCAAGTGAGTACTCAGTGGGCCTGTCTACGTATGTCACAAGGTCCAACGTGAGTCAATGAGCACGACTGCCAATCATACTTGAGACAGCCACCGACACATTGTGGCCATAAACTGTGTCCTCAGGGCACAAAATTTGCTATTTGGATCCCACTGAAGGCTGCACACATGACCTGCCCCCATAATTATGTTTGTCAGACTGTATCAGATCAAACGTAAAGTAAGCGAAGTGCGCAAGTGTGCTCACCTGGAGGACCATCTGCTGCAGAGTCTCTGTAAGTTGAAATGAAGTATATATTGGACACTGACTCCTCAGCATAAGGCACCGTGACTGGCACAACTGTTGTCGAGTCATCCTGCCCACACAGCACACCATCAACAGAGTGCATGTTGGAGCCTGGGAGAATGCGGAACTTGCCAGCTGGAGATGCTCTGCTGAGAGATTTGAACCCTCCTGCACTGTTGCTTGCCTTACCTGGAAACACGATGTGCTGTTCAGAACTCCCTTATCCATGTAAACTCCGCAGCTGACAAATTTCACAGTGCCACCCTTAGGCACCCTTGTGATCTGAGCCAAGCCCGAGGCCCGAGAAACTGCGTCGAATGTGAAGTTGCAAGATGGGTGGCCGTCAAATATCTGGCACCTGCCGCAGTGCGAATCAGTAAGAACACACTTCGTCGGTTCCAACTATAAGCACTGGTACTAATGCTTCTGACCCGCAGTGCAGAACGGCGGTCTGCAGATGCATATATGGTGTTGCAGTCATGTCGGGTTTGTACATGTTCCACATGCAAAGTGGATTTGTATCGCACCAGCCCTTCCATACGAGGCCCCCGGACCAACTCTGGTTATAGGTGCCCTTCTCCTGCTCGCCTATCACAGGTTGGTAGCCATCCCCCGCAATGTAGGCCACATCATTGATGTACTGCTTGGCAGAAGCACTGGCAGATGCTTTGCCATTGAGTGGTTCCGGCCCAAAATGGCAGTTTACATGAACACCGACAGGGACATATGAATTCAACGCGGCGTAGTACGTGTTCTGTCGTTGTGTGACCCCAGTGGGGAGGTTCAGTTTTCCCAGCAAGCTGTCGGCTGCAATTGCATCCTGTCTGTTGTCCCTCAAATTTTGCGCAAATGCGGCAGGGTCCAAAATTGCACTGCAAGCTGGCCGCAAAGCAATCAGCAGTGCAGCAATGATAGCAGTAATCCCCGTGTGTAAGACTCTGTGCGAAAGCATACTGGATGTGACCTGCAATACCGTACAATTGCACTTTGTAAGCTTCCTGCTGGTTCCATCTTGCCACATAGCCAGAATATCCTTCAGGTTTGCCACTGTCCAATCAGCGTTGCAGGCTGTTGATTTAAATCCTATATTACATTATATGTCTTAAAACCTCAAATTTTGTGTGCAAATGCCACCCTTATTGCCTGACAACCTTATGAACGTTCTCAGGACGATCTGAAAAACTTACGTGCTACCTACTGCAATATGACCGTGACACGTAATGGATCGAAATTCAACCAGCTGCATTTATTCTATTTGTTGCCTTCTCTGCGTGATCTCTCTGCATGAGTACGTTGCTGCCTTTTCAAGCCACAGATCATAGATCCTCAAGGCCTGCGCACCTTTGTGTTGGCAGTACCCGCGGGTCGGCACAACACGAATGGTCTATGATCTCATAACCGTTCTGAAAATGGCGTTCAGTCCTTCCAGGATAACACGGCGGTGCTTCAGGTTGACGTCGAGACGTCCGACGTTGGCAAGTTCGGGGGCTGGGATAATCTCACAATGTAGGAAAGAAAAGATTTGGAGTGTTCGCTTGAAGGAAGTGGGCCCCCTTTTCAAAAAGAAGCCTCAACACTTGAATTGAAGTCTTCTTGTAAACGAGCTCCTCCAGTCCGCCAGCTCTTGGTGAGGAAGGCAACAAAGACCAGCATCCCGCAAGTGTCGCCAAGTCCTTGCAAGGTCCGACGCCTGTCGAATGCCGCCTGCAAACACTGAGTGCACTAGGGAAGATAGATTATACATTTACAGATTGCTGCTCCCTGCTGCCATTTATAATTCGCCAAATCTGATGCTGGCAAGGAAGGCCGGCATGCCCTGGTGGGCCTAGACTGCATACTGCGGGAAAGGATAAATTTGGCCAATCGATTCGAAACCTCCTTTGTAATTCTTAGAATGTGTAAGAAGGCTGAAGAGAAACCTTGTAGTGGTATCACCGCGCAGAACAATACGTCGGTCCTGCCAGCCATCTGTGTGGGCCTTCAAGACTCACTGAATAGTAACTTCGAAGGTAGTCACTTTCGATTGTTGTGCAACTGATGTAGAATATCCCGCAGGCAAACGCTGCAATGATGCTGTCCTCTACTTCCCTGCTGGGTGTCACAACCCTTGTCCTTGCCTGCACGGTGCAAGCTACAGAGGTCAAGGTAACCCTCCGCATCACCTGTCACCTGCAACTTAAGCGAAAAGAGGTGGCTCGGTACGTGAAGGCATGCATTTTAGCAGGAAGTATAATCGACTTTCTCTGGCACCAAAACAGTGCATATCAAGACATTGGTGCAAATGCAGGAGGGCAGGAAGATTCTACAATATCCCAGCTATGGTCAGTCTTTGGGTGGCGCAACGACTGACAACAATGTCGGATGGAGCAACTCAGATGCAAATGGGTACTCTGCAGTGACAGGAGTTACATGCCCCACTGGCCAGCAAACGTGCCACGGCAGGTGTGCTTGAGACTGTATCTGTCTAAATCATGCCGTCAAATGAGAAGGAAACCCATCCACAAAGGAGGTGGTGCATTGTCAAAATGATCGAGGAGACAGTGTGTCTTGATGTGCACATGCATGTGCTGCCAGGGCGGAGTGCGTGGATCTTCAGAACAACTTGCTTTACTGCGGCTCTTGCAGCATCTCCTGCGACTCTTTTGCTCAGATATGTACTGCCGGCGTTTGCGTGTGCAAGTCTGGCTTGGCACCATGCCCCACTTATGGGGGCCGCTGCCTCAATGCTAATGCCTGCCCGTCTGGCCAATCTACAATGTCGGCAGTGCAGATCTCAGACGTCAACACCCAGAATGTTGCTGGCACCAACCCGGCAGACAAGATTGCCAACATCCTGGCTGGATAGGCAATATTGTTTTTGGGAACCTCAGCCGGTGCAGGTGTTGGTTTGATGAAGTGTATAAAGTGCCAGAGTGCTTTTCAAAAGGTGGTTTGTGAAGGTCCCAGTAAGTTGAGCTGATGTTCCAGGCTTTAGAGGGCTGCTTGACCTGTTCTGACCTGTATGGAGTGAAGTGCAGAAGGAGTTGTGAGCACTTCAGAGAATTTCACCTCCTGGCTGCTTTCGACTTTCCTTGTAATCGGAAGGATGAGCTGCTGGCCTGATAACCCAGTCATTGCAGAAGATCCTTATGCGCTTATGAAGGTGATGTAATGTAAGTACAGATCAGAATTGAGCTAGCTGTCCATGATCCTGGTCCTTTCAAAGTTGCTAGAGAGCGACGGCGCATGAATTGACAACACAATTATAATCGGTTAATTATTAGGTAGCAAGCATACGTGGCGCCCATGCTGTTGCAGTCAATCAGACAAAAAACCGAATTGTCTCTATCATAGTATCGATAGTATCGATGCAACGCAGTATGTTACGGTCATACAGTACGGTGCTGATGTTAAGATCATGAATGCATGAGCGCACATGTGCATGCTGGTACCCCGGCCCAGGGCGTCTTCTATGCATCCCTGCTACTACGGCTTCCAACCTGGAATTGACTATAGGCCTACGTCCAAGTGCACCAGACCATAAAAGAACAGTGAAGGAGCACGTGTACCATCGATGATATCTTGATCCTGACGCTTACAACATGCATTTCCTGCGTGCATGCAACATTCATTCTTGACCCTGAGCCAGAAAGTGCTCTTCTTTGTTCTCAACTGCACGATACCGTGTATGGGAGGCAGCCCCTGCTCCCTTCCCTGGCGTTTCTCGACACCCTTGCATGTGTTTTGCATCAATTTATATTATGCATGCAAGGTCCCCTTGCTGCCCGATCAAGTGCTCGCTGCCCGAAGTTCTCTTGTGCGAGGTTCATGACATGCACAAGGCAGATATAGAAGGCTAATATGGCATAGCGATCGTGATCACAAATCTTGGCTTCATACGCATTAGCCGCCTGAAGAACTTGAAAGGGGCAATTCACGGACTGTTGTCCAAGGGATTTACCTCTGTTGACATCCGGAGTCAGAGCAATTGCATGGGATCGGCTGAGAAGACCTTAACTTTTGATATGAAGCATTTTGCTGTTCAATCATTATAATAAGCGTCCGTGATATGGATGTAGTGCGTGACTTACAGGAAGTCATAGATCGCTTGTCAAGGTATGTCTGTTGACTCCTGGATTTTGCAGATCGAACGGTCACAATCTGAGATATCTCGGCTTCATTTTCTAGCTCGGCATTCGATTTCATAAGACATCGCAGGGAACATCAGGAAGGCACTCTCAAACAAGATTTCTGCGACAAGCTCCAGCTAGGTGCGCTGGGTGCGCAGTTTGCCGGTGCCTGTCTATCAACTTTTGCTCCACTTGGATGCGATTGTGATGGGGATGTTTTGCTGCAGCTCAACAGGGGTCGTTTTCTTTCCTGAGAACTGAAGGCTTGCAGCAGTTTGCACAGATTATATTGAAGGGTCTACTGCAGCCAGAAGCAGTTGCATTGCTCCTCGTGACTTTGGATCAGCTTGCATTAGAAGGTGTGTCCCTGGTGGAAGCGCTCATCAAGTATCTGATTGGCGTACAATGCGGTCATTCAACTGTATGTCGCATGCATGCAGCCTTGCAGGTCCTGCAGAAGATTCTCCAGCAGACTGCAGTGCAGCGGGAAGCAACGATCAGCAGTGATGCTGACGGAAGGGGCGTCACTGAGGATGAGCAGTGCGCAGCCTTGAAAGTTTTGGAGGTACTAGTCCGTATTTGCCCCTGCAACAGCCTGTCGGAGCCATGTCCATCAGGGAGGATTCTTTTTTGTTCCAATGGCAATTCTGCAAGTTGTGGCGATGAAACCTCATGGTGCCTGATTGCAACAGGTCATGTGTCTACTTTCTGCCGGCACGAGGGAGCTTGCAGTGGAGAGGGGCACCCTGGAGTTCTTGCTTGGGAAGCTGGAGGCGGATGTTGTTGATGGCACCCTGGCAGGCGCCTGTTTGGATGCCCTCCTGGCCCTGTTGGCTGACAGCAATGCAAACCAGGCCAAGTTTTTGGAATTAGGCGGCGTCGGCAAGGTGCGGTAATGGTTGCAGTTTGCCCTGCAAGTCTGGACAATCATTGCAGCAATCTGTGCTCAGCAACAGCTGCAGCCCTGCACTCTTCTGCAGGAAGACACCTCCACGATGCTTGGCATCCTGCAGCAACACACAATTATATGACAGTCCTATCTGTGTGCGCTCAGGTGTGCTCGGTGTTGCTGCACCAGCACAGCCCCAGCTGCCAGATACTCTGCTGCAAAGCCATCAATCTCCTCGTCACACACATCCTTGGGCCGCATGCCGATGCAGCAGCAGAGGAGCTGGAGAGGCAGATGGGGAAACCCAGTGCTGAGTTGTTGGCCAGCCCCATACATTGGACGCAGAGGGGTGTCATGGAGATGCAGCTGCAGCATCTGGCCACCTCCGCACTAGCCAAGCTTCCCACCTGATACGGCAGAAGACCCTCCTTTGACAGGCAGAGCAATGTATGATGTTCCACTTTCAAGCAGCAGCGGTGCTGTGCACTCCCTGCTGCTGCAGGACGTGCAGCAAGGGGAGGAATGGTAGTTGCATTTTGTCCCGATGAGAGGGCACTTGCATAGGTGATGCATGCGCGGATTTCATGCTCTAGTGGTAATGGATCAGTCCACCAAGAACGTCGTTTAAAGGTTCACGGGTCCCCCCATCATACTTGAGATCCAAGAAGAATTATAACCAGTACCTTCATCTGTTCCAGAAAGACGACAAATATGTACAATACGGTGAAAGTCATAGGTACAACTTGGACAAGATCTGCTCAACATTGACTGTAACACTTCTGTTGTTTGTGGGCGCTCAATCCCTCATCACCTCTACTGAATGCCTCGCTCTCAAGTCCACATGACCTCCGTCGCAGTAGTACAAGAGGTTCTGCTCCTGACCAGCACAGTGGATTTACATGCAAAACCTGATAAGTCTGCTGACCGATTATAATCCATCTCAGAAAAGCTGCAGACTAGTGCACTTGTGTACTTTATTCAGCAGAATGCAGCTAAACTTGCAAGTAACCTCGACCGAAATTGCATGCAAATTTAAAGTGACAGCCACGTCATCATCCCTGGCAATGCCTGAACCCCATCAGAAAAAGCTGCAGACTACTGCGCTTGTGGACCGTGTTTAGCAGAATGCAGCAGTACTTGCAAGCAAACTCGATCACATTGCATGCAAAGTGACATCCAATTTATCATCTTAGGCAAAGCCTGAACTCCTGTGAACTTTGAATAGAGGCCTGTTGACTGCCTCTATGGGGCAAGATTTGCATTGTTGGAGGTCCCCAGAGTGCTGTAACTGAGCAGGCAATGGACGACAAAATTCTGCAATGCCCACCATTCATTTACAACGTTTCATTTTCAATGTTGCAAGCCAGATGAAGTCAATTGCTGCCTTCACCAGCAACACAGGCTGCATGGAAGCTTGCAAACTTTTACAAGCCCAATCTCTTGACAGCAGGGTCAACCCCCGCCCAGGTCAGGTTGGTGTAAGCCGCCGAAAATTTCTTGTAGAATAGCAGATTGTCTGCAGCCAGCTCCTCCACAATTTTCAACGTTGCAGGATTGTCGCCCAAGGCGCGGTCTGAGCCAAAAAACGCATCGCCGAGGATGATCTGCTTGTAGTACCTGCTGCTGAAGTAGCGGCTGTTGGCAGAGATAGTCCCCTGAGGGTGGCCACACAAAGAAATGAAGTTCATGGAATTGTGTGCTGCTACAGGAGCATCACCCCACACAATTGTGTCTATCAAGATGAATTCAAGCACCTCTGGTGTCTATCAGGAGAGGGCTGGAGGAAGCAAGGTCGCACCTGTGGGTTTGTGGATGCAGAGAAGCCAATCGAATGGCCGCCGCTGAGCACCGTTAGAGTCTCAATGTCATATCCATAAAAAGCTGCGGCAGAAGGCAGTCAGTCAGCAGCAGTGCAGAGCCCAGGTAAGCCAGATCCAGATGGACCCATACAAGTTTGCCTGGCACACTGTTCAGAATGGCGGTCTACAGATGCGACACTATTGCCTAGAGCGTTATCCTGGATTGGTCTGAATAGCAGCGCATCCTTGCAGCTCATGCGCTTGCAAGTCTAATGTGCAAACTGCTGCATGTTAATTTCGTTTACTTGCGGGTGCAACAGGCATACCCCATTCATCGATGATCTGCTGGATGGGGTAGTCGCGCTGCTGATTAGTGTTGGAGCCCACTCCCTGGAAAGGGTCGGGGCCGGTCACATCAGGGCGCCCATAGCCAATATTGATGAGGGGCCCATCAGTTTTGTAGACACCCACTGCACCAGCGATCGCGCACAGGTCCGCATATGACACAGGGCTAGGCAGCACCTTGTCAAGCTGTTGCTTGGCAGCCTGCGTTCAGCACAATACGGGACCATGCACCTACTGCTTGAAGGTAGCGTTGCTCAGCCCAATATTATTGGCAACATATTGCTGCCAAGTCAGGTGCTGCAAATGACACTTATTGCATAATGCTGATGAGTAAGAGCCAATGTTGAGCATTTGCTTTGCCTGCTATATTCACTTTTATGCTGCTTGAGCTTACCCAAATAGAAGGCCAAATAAACCGCTGCAGGCCTGCATTTGATGGCCAATCGAACTCAAAACGGATGGAACCGTTTGCTCTGCACGACCATGCACCAATTCATGTCAATAATAAATACAGCAGTGTAGAATTAAAGCCATGCCATGCACCTGCAGTATGTGCATCAACAAGGAAACAAGTTCGGAAGTGGTCTGCAGACAATACTCACCCTCCCTTCGCACTTGCATTGGGGTCATATGTCCCGGCATCATGAAATCCAACGCGCAGTGCCAGCCCAGTAATCGTGGGGTTGATAACAGCATCCAAAGTCTTGAAGATTGTTACATATGTGGGGTCCTGTGCCGATGAAAAGTGTAAGAGTTCCTGTTGCAAATTGCATTCTCGCATTCATGAATATTTCTAATGCTGTCAGACATGCCAAGGACGCACCAGTTTTGCCAAATTAATCTGGTTCTGCCACTTTGTTACGGCAGCCTGCCTGGCTTCCTCCAAAAGATCGGGGATGGACTTTATCGTGTAGGCAATGGCACCCGGCAGGTATTTTCCCACCATGGTCGCTTCGTTCCAGAACACCGCCAGATCAGTGTAATTTCCGACAGGTGTCACCAAGTCAGCAAAGTTTATGGGCGCTGCTGTCTTGATGTACTCATTAATGCTTTCAATTGTGGCCTTCAGCCGCTCCTTAGAGTTTGCCAAGGTTTCTGCCTTTCCAGTGTTGTTCACTTGTGGTATTGCCAAGAGCTCTCTGCCATGATATGGACCTGCACACACGGGACTGTAAGAAAACTTTCATTTTCTGATTAAAAGGTGATGCCCTTACCACCTTCTGTTCACTTTATTTAGCAGGCAGGAAGGAGTCTTGCGGCATCTGACTTGGCGTTGGGTATCACCTTCGATCGTGCGTCCTTGAAGCAGCTCTGCAAAACGGCAAGCCTCAGATTGCTGCTGGAAATGGATCGCAAGAACCAGAATGCCCAGAATGGAGAGCCTGCCACAGACAGCCATCTCCGAGCAGTGCTCAACGGCAGGTTTGCGGGCACCTTCCGCTTTATTGCCCTGGTTCCGTGTTCCTCAGATTGACTACCAGAATACGAGCTCTGGAAATTTCGTAGTCAAAGACAAGGTTAGAATAAAAATCCTCTAAGACCAGCAAAGCCGATTGTAGCAAGTTCAGATCCAGATCCTTGGTCAGGACAACGGTTCTGGGGCGCAGATTGTCAACCTAGGTTTGTGAGGAGCGTGCATCTCAGCTGCTCATTTCAGATTCAGTCAGGTTTGCGGAGAAATCGAGCGCGTAGAACGGGCTTTCGGAACACCTGTGTGCTTCCGGCCTACCCGACGTGTGTGGTGCCTAATTTGGCTTTCACCAGCTGGAGAAGGAGCGCCGTCTCGTGAAGGTCCTGGCGGTTCCTACACCAGCACAGCAAGCATGAGCCGCCACAACCAAAACTCTGAGGAACATTTTCACATGTTTTGATCGTCATCGAGGTTGATCAAGGCAGCAAACATCTCAGGCGCGCCTACAAAGAGGTATGTAAACGTACGGTGATTGGTACTTCTCATGTATTGGTTCCTACTGAGGGAAAGGATGATTATGATTGTCGCCCCAGTCCTATTTGTCCCACAGCCAGGGAATAACAATGAGGATGGACTGAGCTAAGGCCCCTGATCCCTTGGTGGTTTATTTTTACTGGAATTCATATGGTTGTGATATCCTTAGAGTGGCTTTGTTTGCCAGTAACTAGGCCGTCACTTGTAAGTTTGTGGTCGCAATGATGATTGGATATATCCCAGCTCGCTTCGAGACATCTTTTGTCGTTGAAGAGACTTTGTTCCTATCTCACTCACGTACACGACTGAGCGACCCTGTGGTACTGGCGCCATGCTTTCTGTATCTCCATGATGTGCATCGATCGAGCAACAATAGACATGGCTGTTCTTGCAGGAATGCTGTGCCGCCATATGAGAGGTGATGCGTTCGGGTAAGGAATGCCTCCTCTTCTTCCTATCTGAACTTGCAAGCCATGGAGAATGCGTAGTGAAAGGCAAAGGGAATGATGATGCATAAACTTTGGTCCGTGTTCCGTATCCAGCTTTCGCTGATGCCGTGAAACGTTTACTGTCCATTGCGGCAGTCCTGACCCTTTGCTGATATTGTTATTATATCTGCCAGTCTTGATGTTGTGTCTCTAGTTCTCTAGTTTTTCTCTAGTTTGCACATAGAGATTCTAGAGGTCTATGCGACCACTTGGTGTGAGAATGAGCATGAGGCTGGGGCTACGCGATGATGAAAGCATACATTTCGGACTAGAGTTTCCGAGACCCACAGGTCTTTGACGATTGTGTTTCTCTTGGCTGACTGAGCGCTCCTGCCCTGCTGTTAGTGGCCTCTCATGCTCCCCTGTTTATGACAACACTGCGTATTTGCAGACGTCAAGGTTCTTTCTGCACATCTTATTTTTGTATTGATTCTTGCATGTGAATCGGCTGGCTTCTATATCAGTTGGTCCCCGGTCCTGCCATGTCTGGAGGGCCCGTTCCCAGAAGCAAAAGTAATGAGGCTGGTCAGGGGCTTGATCAATACCTTCTGCCAGTCGTCGATGGGGGCCTCGCTATCTTGCTTACCTCTTTTTGGGTTTGCAGGACGATTGGCCCCCACATGTGTATGCACATCAACGCACATCAGCCCACAGCACAACAAGAACCCCTGTGGTGAACTTGGTATTTATTCCGCAGGTTAAAGCCAAAGGCTGCCGGCAACAGAATGGCTTTGCTTTGCCAGGCTGCCCATAAAGGGGCCAATGTTGAGGTATGCTTTCTCCATAATTTATGCTCAGCAGTGGTCCATGGTAATTGGCTGGCATTTCAGGCAACTGGGCTGCAGGACAATTGCTTGCTACGGTGTTCAGCCAGCCATAAAGCAACATGGCTTGAAACCAAGAACTTTGGGGTGTGATCATTGTTTCCCAAGGTTCCAACCCAGGCCAACAGTCACCTCTGTGTCCAGACATAAAAGTGCATCTGGGATGGATTGCTGCATGGTGCCTATTGGAGACGATGAGGGACCCACGATGCTGCCGCTGCAGGGAATAGCGTGATGGCTGCTATGCACATGTGTGTAAGCATGACACTTACAATGCCGCATCGACATGCAGTACCAGTTCTTCCAGGCATCTGACCAGTGCCTCCTGTCTGAGATATCTTTGTTGAAGACGCTATGATGACGGTCGAGCGCTGGTCTGACCTTGTGCCACGTGCTCAACATTCCACATAGCAAAAGTGATGGGTAGAGTTTCAGTGCTCACATACTTACACATGATGTGAGCATGTATATACTTCCCTACATCTCGACAGAATGTACACTTTAAATCTTAAAAGGACAGGAAGCCGGGAATGAGGCCTCTGAGTGGTCACTGCACAGGTGATGCGCCAATCTTGGCGGTGAGCACTGTTGTCTGCCTCGCAATGCTCTGTTATGACAGGTGTGAAACATGCCTTGAATACCTTGGTCAGACAGGTGTGCTTAGTGTTGTGCCTGTGCTGCGGTGTCTACAAATTGTGTTCCTTGCAAGCACATCTAGGGTGAGGACTGTCTGCAAGATCTTGGTGAGAATCTGCGAGACCTTAGTGAGTAGAATAAGGTCAGGGATGATAAGCGGCTGCACAATGATGATCCTTTGAGGCTGTTTCTGAGTCTTCTCGTGAGAGAAGAGAAGAAGAAAAAAATCTCAAATCGACTTCTCCTTACTCTGAGTCTGCCGCTCCATCAAGTGCTTATGTCTGGGGTTGTTCAAGGCGAGACATCTTCACATCATCTTCGTTGTTGCTCTTGTTTAGGTGCACGGTGGCAGGGATTGCTCTGAGGTGACATCCTGAAATGCAAGGCCTCAAGTCGTCTCTTGTGATGTCCACGGTGAGGCCCCCGCCCTGATGCCGCAAAGTTGTAGGCTAGTGCTGTCGATGATGAAAGCAGCCACCTGGGGTGCCGTGGGGTGTAGTTGGATCCCTGCTCTGCAGGATTGAACCTATCCAATGCCACCCCACAGGGCAATGCGGCTGTTGATCTCTGGATCTCTGCTGCAGTTGCCAATGTGGTGCAGATGGCGCGGTGCTGCCGCAGTCTGAGACACCTCCATTGTTTTGTCCGGTCAGAAGTCGCCTTGTTGATGGAGTTGTTGACGCTGCTGTTCCTATCTTAGAATTCTGTACTTTGCAAGTATGCAGTATCTGTTTGCGGATAGATGGAAAAGGACACGATAGTGTGATCAGCCTTGGATGATGAGAAGTCAGCATGTTTTCACGACGGTCTTCAGACGGCCCACGGGTCGAAGGTTGATTAGTGCTAGAACTTATCTGACAAGCTGATCAACCCTGCCTCTGTTGCTGTAGACAGAGTTGATAACCCGACAATGTGAGGATCATAAAAGCTTTTGGCTCTGCAGGTCAGGGGTGTGGCCCAGCGCTGTCCGGAAGAGGAGAAAGGGGGCAGACTGAACTCAAAAGAGTCATTGGACCAACGTATGATATGTGCACCTGTCCAAAGACTTGCTCTCACTGGTGTTTTTGGTTACTGAAATGCGGGTTGCCTGATTGTTGTGCCAACTGGTCTCTTTTTGTACAGCACATTGTGCGACAAGGCGCAAGGGGTTGAAAGCAAATTGACACAAGTGAAAGGTTGATCATGATACAGAGGTGTGACTGAACTCATGAGACCTGTTAAAAGATTGACCATCAAGAAGCTATATAATGCATACTCTACAGCCCCACACAAGAGGACAGGAACTAAAGAAGCGAAGGATCCTATCGGAGTGTGCTCAATCTGCCTGTCACTTGATCCACCACTTCGGAGACTCCAGCAATGCCCAGTACAGTCTTGGACCCCGCTGCTATTTCAGTCCGGCCAGCATCTTCCACCTGTTGAACAGAGACATGATGGGCACTTCATCACTTTCACTCAGCATCACTGATATTAAACGCACAACTGAAAAGGGGTATGCAGCAACTGTATATTCCTCGAGACAAACAGAACAACGCATGCTCCTCGAGCATGAATCTTGTGAGTATCTCACCATGAATGTCGGCAAGAGCAGTGACTGAGCCTTTGCTTCCAGAGCTTCGAGCTCTGCACTGGAGTTTGCTTTGAGAACTACTGTCTTCTCACCCTCCATCTCCCAGGCATGCAGCCACGGAACGCTGTTCGCGTGCATGTTTTTCACAAGCCCAACAGCCGCATGCGCGCACTGAGCAGCTGCCTTCCCGATCGACATCTTCAGGCTTGTGTCAACCACCAACACTGCCTGCTCAAACGGACAACGACTCAACAAGCAGCACTTTTGCAATGCTGCAGATTTAGAGGGGTAAAAACAAACTGTCTCGCTGTCCCCGCATGTCAGTTACAGCCCGACGTGCAGCATCTCAGGACATGTCATATGCAAGTTTGGGGTCTGGCTGGTATTACCGATGTATTTGATGCCTACAATAGTAGTGAAGCAGTGTAATATCACCTTGCACTCACTAGTACCCACAATAAAACCAGGACTGCAGGCTCCATCTGGATTTATTACTGACACTGCTGGCTGAGTCGGAACACCTAGAACAGGAGGCTGTCCGGGTACAGTCTCGCCCACAAAACCGGAAGAGCTACCTTCCACTCTTCCTGATGAAGACACATACTGTTAATTGGTACAGGTAGCAAGGCCAAAGTCACCTCCTGGCTAGACTTGTTGGTTAACAATTATAAGATCAGAGCCAAATGCACGCCTGGAAGGAGAGAAATTTAGTAAAGCACGAGCAAGTGGGCACGGACCAGAAGATCGGCTTGCTAGCGACTCAGGGACAGGAGCATCAATGTCAGGCGAGTCTGCGTTCTCAATCAGCCAATGCAAGGCTGGCTCTGTTCCGCAATCGTGCGTCATAATCAAAGCTTTTCTTGCTCGATTTTCTGGGAAGCCCTGTATGACCATGACCAACCTTCGAGTATGCCATCGAGAAACAAGATGGTGTCAGATTAGAGTGATCTTCACAGGTTTACCATTTCCATGAGCTGCTTCACGTGCTCCGCTCTGGATGCCATCTGATACTATTGCCTGTGTGACGTTCCTCAGGATGTACCACAGCCTCAAGACGCCGTCAATCAAACGAGAAAGGCTTGCTAAGCACAGTCACTCAAGACTGGACAGTCAACGGTGTGTTGCGAACAAACGTCACAACTAGAGGGGATACAAAAGACGCCAAGAAATCTTCTAGCCTTCAAATCGGCACCATGCACGGTGCCAGGGCATGTCGGAAGCTAGGTGCAGGGGCCTGGATGACTCATCATACAGGGCAGCAATTAGAGTGGTTTCGCCCAATGGGAAAGGAAGTGGAAGAGCTGTTTCCTGCACACTGGACGGAGTCGTGCTTATGTCTCGGCGAGGTATTATTGTGTGCAGAATTCACAGAAATATAATTACAATGGTCATGACCATGCGCACTATGGTGCACGGCACAGCTGTGCACATGCAATGCATGTCATGCATGCAAGACAGTCCTAAATCATCTTGGAGACTGCGTGGCCGCCATCAGCTGCTCCTGCAACTTGCAGGGGCAACAGAGGGTAGCTACAGCAGCAAAAAATCTGACTCTAGAGATCTCAGCAGTTTATTAGCCGTGAATGTCTTCATTTCGCTCAGAATTGAGTTAGAAACACACTACAAAACCTGAATGAAATAAAGGATATGTAGAAACAGCTGCCGTAACACCACTCCTCAATCCTCCTTGTCATCTTCCGCCCAAAAGTACCTCCATTTCCTCTTTTTCTGCTGCGCTTCCCCACCAGCCTGCACCGCCTCTTCCATCCGTACACTTCCTTCTTTTGTAGGAGCAGCAACATCGCCTGGCTGCTTCACCTGACCCTGTTCAATCAAAATCTCACAGATGTGCAACATCCAGCATCTCGACAATAACAACAGAGACACACCCTTGGACGCCTCATGTGCACAGCACAGCCTGCTCGCATTAGTCCCGGCCGACACAGTGCAAGTCTTGCGCATATGACAAAAGCATCTCGAGTGCAATTCGGGAGATATCAGGCGGACATAACCAGCAGGGCAGATCATCGAAGGTGAATACAAGGGAGAAAATGAGTGTGCACCAGGACCTGAGATGTGGCACCCAGAGTGCGCGAGGCACGCAGCTCTTTCACCATGCGCGCACTCAGGTGCTTGTGAGGGCATAACACCCCCCTCAGGCATACCCCTTCTACAAACGCTCTGCATACTGGGGCAGCTGCATCTACTTTTTTATGGAGGTAGGGGCAGTTTTCCTTGGTGCAGGCTCCCTGCGCAGTTCATACTCTGTGGTGACAGCAGAACTCTGAGAACAGCAAAACAGCTGAATATCCGGTGACTGTTCAGTGAGCATACTGGAGCACTGTCTTGTGAGATGTGCAAAACGCGCGAGAACAAGCTCAATCACACAAGTGTAGAGGACTTGCATACGCTGGTTCACCTTCAGAAAGAAGGTGCAGAGGGGCATCAGCTCTGGGCGAGCTTCATGCTGCAGAGGGCAGTCCGAGGTGGCACAGGAACCATTCAGCCATGCAGGGCAAACTGCTACTTTAGTCCTGTCATGCAGCAGCCTGCACTGGCCTTTTGCCTGGTCTGCACATACTCCAGTCCTGGGAAAAGAAATACGGAGGTCATGGTCAACACTAACAAACTGTGCCAATAAACAGTCTGTAATCAATTCGACAACATCTTGTTCTGTTAGAGCAAAAAGGTGGTCATTACCTGCAGAATGCCGGGCAGTACTGAGATCTCCTGGACGCCACATTGCGCAGCATAGACCGAACTTGAGCAGAAGGCATGGCAGCTCTCTTCCCGAGGACAGCCCTCGCAACAAGCCTGGCAGCAATGCTGGACTTTGTGCCGCTCCTTGGCGTGACTGACTGGCGCACCACAGAAGGCAAGGAAGTGACTCTGACCAGCGTGCTGCCCTGCCTCATATACCGGGCCGCCTGTACCAGCGACTCTATGCTGAGTAATCATGCTGACTCATGCTGAGTACTCAAGCATGACTACCTGTGCCAGTGACTTTGCTTCCAAGCTTCACTGCGGTGGCTGGCAGGACTGATCTTCAACTATTGACATGGAACAAAGCAGGTTGCACACCTTCCTGATCACTGGCCTGGGTGTTTGAAATGTCTGCTGCTGTTGCTTATGTTTTGGGGTTTGCTGGCGTTGCAGCGTGCGGCCCGCTCCATTGGTCGCCAATCTGTACATCTGTCCCCCAATGCGCCTTAACTGCGTAGGCCGTCGCGCAAGCACCTTTCCACCACCTGCAGTATCAACCATCGTCCACTGAGCACACCAATGAGTGGCTTCAGCCACGATGACAGCCCAATCACTGATAGACAAGTCTGTAATGCTGTTTGCTCACTAACAGACGGGATCCTGAAACTTGCCAACTGTGCATGAGCGCATGACTTACCAGAAGAAAGCCTTGGCCTTGTCACCAGGGCCTTGCGCAGGAGCACACTTCTTGGCCTGACCTGCATGGCATTGCAGCAGCACTTCATATCCATGTGTTCTTGGCTGAACGAGGACATTGCCAACGAACAAACCCACTGAGTGATGCCTGCATACCCAGACTCCCTCTTGCGGCCTTCTGTTGACAGCTTTCTCATCGAGTGAGCAGGGCACTCTCCGCAACTGAAGTTTCTTGCCGCCAGGGTGTGCATATGCAAGCCTACTTAAGGGCACTTGGCCCTCCTCTGCCTTGCAACCAAGCATGCCCCGTTGCTCCAAACCAAGAGCATGCCGCTCCACAGCACCTGTTGCAAGTACTGAAAACAATGAATGTCGGATGGTAATCCTGCTACAGTGCCAATAGAGTTAGTTTCTGCGATGCAAGACAAGACGTGGGAGTGCAAATAGTCTCCCACCTGTCCGAGAAAAAGCTGTGCTGACGGGCAGTGGTGGGACAGCAGCCCCATCTCTGATGTACACCCTGCTCTTGTTGTTCTGCGGCTTCTTAGAGATTTGTGTGGATCCCGCTACAATTCGACCCTGGGGATGAGCTGTCTGCTGCTGTGCTGTTCCAGTGGCAGTGAGCGTCCTTCGTCTCACAACCAGCATTCTCCTTTTCTGTATTGCTGGAGACCTGCTCACTGATGTGGAAGATGCTGTGCTTGGAGAGAGACTGGGCAGCCTGCAAAGCTGGTTTGGCCTCTTGCGCAAGTACCGTCCCCCTGCAGAGCGCACCGTGGCAATGGGCGGAGCTGCTCTGTTTTGTAGCTGCTGGAAGGCAGGTAGACCATTTGCTGGCCGAGAAACTCCAGCAGAGAGGTCGTTGATGAGCGTGGCTTCTTGTGGCACTGTCGAGAGTGGAATCTGTTTGGTGGCAGGTGAAACTCTGGCAGGCTTTCCCCCTGGTGTGACAGACCAGATGGTTCATGACGCGTGTCCATCCATAAGTTTGACATAAGAAATCCTTTCTGCAAGAGGTGCACCCCTACCTAGTGCAGTGGACACTGTCGAGCTGGACACTGGCGCAGGAGCGCTTGCTATCTTGTGGGCCTCACGTTGTCCAGACTTGAACCCGTCACTCGACTTGCTACAAATTACTGAAGCACGGACCAATTGGTTTGGGCGTTGGCGAGCGTATGTAGCTGAGCCTGTTACAACCGTAGCTCCAATGGAAGGCTGAGCAGGACCTGTTTTTGCACCAACTGACTCCAGTGCAGAAGGCTTTGCAGGCCTGAATGGGTCCCAGGTCTGACCTGCCAGACCTAGCGAACCTGTTTCCAGCAACTCTGCTTCAAGTTTACCATATATCGTCGCTAAGCATAGCACACAGGCATTCAGATAACTTGCGGACTCTCACCAAGCTGGGTCTGACAGTCTAGACTCGTGCTCTGCTGACGATGCCATGTCCTGCTTCTGTTCCCTAAACCTCTCGGCTTTCTTCCTCTGCTCCCGGGCCATTCCGCCTGACAGTGCCAACTCATGAAGGCACGAGTCCAGATTCACCCAAAGGAGGAAATACGCCCTCGTTTCAAGACAGTCTGAACACAATGCCAACATCAACTCCAACTCAAAGAAACCCTACACTTGACATAACACAAACTCCCTCTGACATCCTGGAACAGAAATCCTTAAACTTAGCATGGCACGAACGTCAGCAAGCGTGCCACGTGTTCACATGACTTCGCCTCTCGAATGCTCGAATGCAGATTGAGGTGAATCACAAAATGAACATACTTTTCCCGAAATTCTAGCTTACATTTGATAAATATCTGTGCTTTGTTCCACATTGTGAATACAGTGGCCACCTGTTCCAGCTTGATCTGGACCGATCGTCCGTATGAGTTGTGCTGGGAGTTCGCACCTCCACAGGGCGCAGATCCTCCGTTACAATCACAAAAGTATTTGGAATATATCCTTTAACCTTCGAAGTTGCTGCGGTCGGAGAAGGTGAGGAAGTGGTATGTCAGCAAGAACTGTCAAAGTGGCCCATATCCTTTCTCAATCTGTTTATCTATTTTTATGCACACTTTTGAGTTCTAGATGTGCTGCAACCTGATCTCCATGCAATGCAGGTCCAGAAGAGTTTCATGTAGGGCCATCGCAGAACCTGTGGTAATAACTCCTGCAGAGACAGATACAAGAAGCGTGGAGTACACATTTGCGTGTCCGATCTGCCTCACAACAAAACTTCCAATCTTAAAATCAAACATAAGGTGTGCTGCTCTTAGTATAATTTGCTATTTTCTCTGCGAGAATCAACACGACAAACTTTCTCCCTACTAGCGTATTGATTGATAACCCCATACCTATCATCATGTTGCAAGTATGGTGCTGCAGGTTTAGTCAAGCATTGCACTGCGATCGCTGTGCCCGGACATTTTCTGCTGATGAAAAATCGGTCGACCTCACCCCTACCTCTGGAGCGTCCGCACGCGTCTACAAGCAGTCATTCTGGGGAGGCACACAGATTTTCAGGCGCGCAATTGGCATAAGATCAAGAGATAAAGGATAATCAAGGGTTTTGCGAGCGCCAGAAAGAGGAAAGGCTGCCTCGTCACGATCGGCATGATGAAGCGGCGAGTTCATGCCAATCTCTGCATTGATGCATCTACTTCTTGCTGTGCCAAAGGGCTGTTGACTGGTGCCTCAGGAGTCCTCTGGTGTCTTTTGCCTATGAGCGCGGTTGGAGGAGAAGCTTCACATGGGCAGGATTTCCTGGTGAGGAGAGGGAGTTTGAGATGGCGATGGATTACCTGCAATCTGCATATGGCGAGGTCGGGCAATCTCTAGCTTCAATCTAAGTTTCTTGAGATTATATTGCATGCATGTCGCAGACGGCAATTGGCGTCTGATGCAGGTGTTGGTGGACATGAGTTGCGGCAGCGGCCTTTTCTCCAGGCGATTTGTGAGGAGCGGCAAATTTTCCGGCGTCATTGCAGCCGACTTTTCGGAGTCCATGCTGACGCAGGCCAAACAGTTTTTTGAGGAGGATAGGGGCCTAGACACCAGGTCTGTACAGTCCCAGAATTGACCGCTCACAACCATCAATGACCCGTGGAAGATCACATGAAGACTCAATCTCCTGACTCAGATTGCCCCAAAGCCTTCTTCATGGTTCAGGCAGTACATTCTTTTACGAGCAGATGTCGGTCGTCTTCCTTTTCCTACTGCATCTGTTGCTGCCATCCATGCTGGTGCCGCCATCCACTGCTGGCCCAACCCAACTGCTGCGGTAGGTATCAAGTGCATTGCAATGGGGAGTGATGGTAGTATCTTGGCTTTCTGTACCGTGGCTACCTCCAATGCTGCACCTACCTGGAACAAATCTTCTGAGCGGAGTGCTGCTGCATGCAGGCAGCTGAAATCTCGCGAGTGCTGAAACCGGGTGGTGTGTTTGTTGGTTCCACATTTCTGAAGGTCTCTGCACCTCTTGGCCAGATACTGAATAATGATGACCTTGTCAGGCCTTTGAATGCGGTGAGGCCTCTCTCCTTCTGCAACATCTGCAAGCCAGAAACAAGACTGTATGCAAACGACCCTGAAAGGCAGCACCTATTCAGAGCCTTCTGTTCTGCTTTTGCAGCTTGACCCCATGTCTGGCGGGTCAAACTACCAGTGGTGGGAGGAGGCGGAGTTGCGTGAGCTGACGGCTGCTGTGGGATTGCAAAATTTCCAGCGGCACAGGACCAATCGTTTCATCATGTTTTCGGTGCAGAAGCCTATGACAATGTAGGGTCGAAGACTGATGTATGATCGGCAGTTGTTAGTAGTATTATGGCACAGTTGTTGAACCCTTTTGGTTTATCTCGACAAGAGATGGTCTACAGCAGACTGCCTCTGCCTGGCAGGGTCTCAGGCTTCTGAGGCTTCTGATCAAGATCTCCTTTGAGCAGCCAGAGCTTCGGGTTGTACGGCAGCTGCTAAGTAGCATATAATAAAGATGTCAGCATGGTATTGTGCGATGGTAGTATTTAGTTTGACCTAGCTTTGACCCACCTTGTTGATCTGTTAACAAACGTTTGTCGAAGAAGAAGAAGCTTCTTCAAAGGTTACACAACGCGCCAGCCACCACACGGCTGACTGGATGACTCGCAACTGCCCAATCAATGAATTTGCACAGTAAGGGCAGTTGCATGGGGCATTATCCAGCAGCCTCTTGAGGGTGTCCCCCAAATTTTGCTCAAGTATTACTTCACAAAAACCTGCAGCTACTGAATAGCAACAGCCGCTCACATATTTGCACGCGAGCGGAAACCCCCATACTACTGTCTTCAACCATTGACAGCGCAGCCCATTCAAGGAATGCATGTTTAGGAAGGCCCAGCTCATCTCAAAGCTGTAGGTTGTTTGCCTTGGGGTTGTCCAGTTCCCCCGATTTCAATGATCGAAGGGGTTGGCGAAGCATTGCACGTCTTGCCTGCTTTGCATTCCACCAGATGTCTGCACTCATTTCAATTCGTCTTAGAGTGTTAATACAAGTATCACTTATCGAAACTAAGGCGTCAGCTTGAGCTTGCACTTGGCCAGTGCTGACAGATATATTTCAACTTCACCAGCTGATCGCACTTCCTTTCAAGCAGAAGGTGTATCCAGTCTGAATATCTGCAATTACCTGAGCTGCTTCTACCGATGTGATTCCAAGGAGTTGAACATAACATCATGTTTCAGGTTATCAGCTGGCTTGACTGACATTCTATGCCTTGTTGCACTGGTGTCTACAGAGTTGGCGAACAAACTATGGATCAATCCGCAGAGACGAAACCAAAGGTGGAAGGTGGCAACGTCATCAACCTTGTTGTGAAGGACCAG
Source organism: Coccomyxa sp. Obi (assembly GCA_020887355.1). Classification (NCBI taxonomy): domain Eukaryota; kingdom Viridiplantae; phylum Chlorophyta; class Trebouxiophyceae; family Coccomyxaceae; genus Coccomyxa; species Coccomyxa sp. Obi. The sequence continues at coordinate 1,113,525 of AP025000.1, forward strand.
GCTGGCACAGAGGTACCTCCACGACGACATCTCTGGCGACGCGCTCTTTTCTAAACCCGGCTCTGACTGTAACCATTGGCTCTTTTGAGAGTTTGATCTTGTTCTTGGCATCGAAGTGGCATTTGATTGGTTTTGATAATCCTGCACAGGTGCACTTCAAGGTCAAGTCTCACACAAAGTTTCAGAAGATCATGGATGCGTATGCTGGGAAGAGGTCAGTGGATGTGAGTGCAATCAGATTTCTGTACGATGGGGCCCGGCTGGATGGTTCAAGCACCCCTGGTAAACTTTGTAGCTCTTCCTACCCGTTTTGAATTCTAGTCATAGAGAAGGGGCTTGCACTAACTGGTGAGCTCAATTGGCTCGGTGCTCACTGCTTGCTCATTCACAGGCGATCAGGGAATGGAGGACAACGATGTGATTGACTGCGTTTTGGAACAGATCGGAGGCCACTGATGCGGCTCACGCAGGTCAGCAGGATGTAACAGCACAGACTGCTTTTCAATGCAAAGCACGGGGAAAATTTGCCCTGTAACAGCGGACGAACTTAGGCTACTACAATATGCAATGGGTTCTTCCAAGCTAGTTGGCACGACAGGGGACACCAGAAGCAGCATGTATGCCTCCCCATGTGGAGATTTGTCCACACTATGCTCTTCCAGGGCTTGGACTCTGCCCGGAAGTCAACAAACTTTAGCAGCCAGTCAGGGTTCTTCTGTTGCAGGGTGACAGATTTGATGTGAATGTCGGGTGACAGCTTGAAGTGTTTGCAGCTTTCCTGACCAAAATTTGCGGAAGCCTTTTTTGTACATTTAGTTGGACCTCTGCAACTTTTGACCGTCTGACTCTGTGCCTGTACATGCGCATAAGGAGGGCCTTCGGGATGGAGGGCTTTCGGGATGTTGTTGAAATATGAGCTTCATGCATGCACTGCCCCTTGTATGCGCATTACTTCACTTGACTGTATTGATCAATATGAGATGTCTTCTGAAGATGACACACTCTTGGACAAGCATGCACTGCCTCAGGGATCCCGGAAATTCTTTGACACTGTCATCGTGACCCTCCAGGCCTGTTGATGCATGTATACAGACACATCCCCCAGTCATATGATGCATGTCATCATGCATGTCGCATTGAAAGTTTCAATATACCAGTATCGTGCAAATGTACTTTATATCAAATATACTTTTATATATATCAATATTTCATATGATATGAAAACAGAGAAAATACAAATTTGTCATATATAGTACTCGCAGATCTGTGTAGTCTAGACAGAAGGTTGTCACAGAAAACTGTTGAGAGCTGGACGAGCATCTGCATAGTGTGGTGTGATCGATCCCAGGATATTAATTGTCGAAGTGCTAAGCCTCAGGAAGGCCAGGCAAGGTTGCTCACAAATTTGCAAGTTTAAATTACAACGCCGGGCAACGAAATGGTGTACCAGTGATGCCTATCGATACATCAGTGATAGCCTATCACCTGCACAGGGTCCCTTTTGCCTCATGCATGGTGGTTTTGCACTATGCATGGCCATGTCTTGAAAGTCCCAGAGATGCCATTATAATACAAGGGCTGTATCTGAATCACATGTCGACATCACTTGCACAGCAAGAGGCACTGGTGCACTACAAAGCAGCACACTTGTGCAGTGTATTCATCACCCCCAACTTAGGCCTGGTAGAAATGCCTTAATCATTGATCAGGCTGCCTCCAGAGGATCTGTTCCGAAGCAAGGGTGAGCCTCGGCTGCAGGGTAGTACTCATAATGCAGCTCTCCAACGTCATCTCCCCTCACCTTCTTCCAGCCATCCGCAGTGACATGATACACTGCAACCACAATCAGAATCGAAGCCTGCACACGTTTTGCTGACGCGCTCAGAACGCAGACCAAGATTCTTGGGGAAATGCAAGGGAAAGAAGACATACCACTGACGGTTCCACCACTGACAGCATCCCTGAATGTTGCATGGTAAATGGAGCGCCTGCCAAGCTCTATGGCGTCCTCCACCTCCATGTCCCTGAAAGCAGGGCACAGCATCTGCTGATTGAATGGCAATGAGGCACAGGGGAATGTCTGCCTATTCAGATGCTGGAACTTGCTGGCCAGTGCGTGTTTGCAGCTCACCACTTGTATCCATTGTCCAACACTCCATATGCATACAAGCTGCCTGAGCCCACTGAGAAGATCTGGCCCTTCGTGCGCTGGCCATCGCTATCAACATAGTACAAACCTGGGCCTGTCGGGTCATAGCCAGCCACCATGGTGCCCTGCACCCATGAATCCTGGACTTCAGGGTGGGCAACCAGAACGAACTGTGGCAGCAAATCTGTCAGAGCAACAATATGGCACACTGCATTGAGTCCAGGTGAGCTGCTTACCATGGACAAGCCATATCCCTTGTAGCTGAACATGACATTGGCAAGCAGTTTTGAGGCTGCCCTGACAGATATCCGCTTGCCATTGTTCAGCTCATAGAGTCGGCACTACGCACAAAAAAATCAATGAGTTCGCGCACCACGCAATTTTTGCCAGTTTCCACAACAACGAGTACTACGTGCTTCAGGCAACATGCAAGAGCCACATTCAGCTACACAACCATATTGAGACAAATTGTCCAGTCACCTGTTGTCCAAGATTTCTTTGCCAGAACTGGCAGTCTGCCGCACCGCCAGCCATGGTGCCCAACAAGTAGGGGTTGATCTCAATGACTTTCTTCACGGTCTGTGAAGCTGCATTGACACACAACCAGCCCTTGGTAAAGCAATATAGATGGCACCTCACACTCATGGTCAGCTGCATACGATCTTGCAGGTGTAAGAGTTTCAGAAGGGACAAGCACATACATATATAAGAGCCCATGCTAGCCCTGGAGTCAACTGCAATTATCACGCCGTGTTTAAAAATAAATCCTAACGTCGTCGTGCCGTGATTGGGCTTGACATAAGCCATCACTTCACTCTCGAACCTGTCCACCTGCAAAGTTTATAAGGAAGTTTGGATGAACTCAGCATTCATACAACTTGATACAGTGATCCTCCAACAACAAAGTGCGTCAGATTTAATATATGGTTGTATCTTACATCTTGGACTTGCGGCAGAGGGAAATCCTGCACAGAAGCTGTGACGGCAGAGAGGTCCTCCACGTGTGCGCTAGATTTGTTACTGTAAGGCCGTGAGCAGAGTCCTGAAAAGTCTAACTTGTCCATCCTGCTGTTACAGCGAAGATGCGCCTTGCTGGCGCACTGCACGACACTGATGAAACACAGCAAGGTAACTTTCCACAGACGAGTAAGGGTGCTGTCGGTGCGCTATCTTTTTTCAAATATCGCGTCTTAACTGTACCTATACACCGTCTTTATTGATCTTCACGAGGAGAATGCACAACAAGCCAGGCATGAAACACTCTTCATCTTACAAATCAGGGAGCAGGCGTTCCCTCAAACTCCCCTTACTAATGTCACCACACTGTGAATCATAGAGGAAGTTTGCATGTGATACAGTTCTTTAAGCAGAATGATCTTGTGAATGTCTCCAAGTTCCTCTGTGAATGTCTGGATGTGATGCTGGATGCTAACTCTGACGATCAGAGTCAGACATCTGATCAGCGCTGGAAAATTTTAAAGCCGCCCAGGCCTACTAGTAGTATTATACTACTAGTATACTACTAGATTACGTAATCAACTGACTCCGAGTGAGTCACTGAGTCACACTGTGACTGTCACAGTGAGTCACTGACAGCTCATCTCCAGGTCCGGGTGTGAGGGCACGCCATTCCCCACAGCATCCTTTCACACGCTGAGGAACTGTCAAACCAATCAAGTGACACATGAGACTTCAGTGTATGTCATAAGGCGATGTAGCTTTGATAGCGCAATTTAAGCTGGTAACAGGCTGCAATTGCCAATCCAGGGGCCAGTCACTGGTGTACCTGGCATGCTTGTAGGCACCGCAAGCACAGCGGTCAATAATCGCTTTTGAATAACCATGCATGAAGCCATCGGCAATTTCCTACAACGTCGTCCTAGAGTCCTAGAGTCGACTCTCAACATTTAATACCACACCTTGAGCTCTCAGTGCATTGTCAACTGCCGAGACAGTGCATGTATCTGGATGCACTTATCTTATCAAAGTCTTCGGCTGTGCTTCTGCCAAGTGTACACGGGTGTGCAGATATGCTGGTACTGGCATGCAGACAGCACCACAATCTGATAGTCTGCAGCCTTGTCTCGTCGGCGCTGGCCTGATCTGATCACCATAAGTTCAACACTAGCCAAACCGCATGCTGACCATATTGGTGATCCGAATTCAATGTTCACGTGATCAATCTTTAGATGTCAGTCTAATTCTAGAAAGTTTTGCTGCCATTCAAGCTGGCCTCAACACCTCAGGTCCCGGGTCTCGGGTCTCTCCTGTCCACATCACGATGCCTCAATGCAAGGACAGAGGCGGTGATTGCTGGCTGAGGTCGCCTCACAAGAAAACTCATTGACTTTCTGGTCCATCGTGAGACAGATGGTTGGCCGCTGTTGTTTTGGGGCTGATGAATTCACGTAGATAGGCGCGTCTGCAGTTCCTGTATCTGGTTCACACCTGTTGCAGACACATAACATTACAGGCCAGCAAAAGAGCACCCAAGAAACAAATTAAAATTCAGCAGGGTGCGGTAATTAGACAGATATGAAAATATTGGTGCTCACCCTGCTTCACAAGCAAAGTGCTCTCGGAGCACATTGCAATTGTTTAGAGACGCGAGATGCTGCCGAGCGCAGCGTCGGCCGGTTCCTTCGCACATTTCAGTGCAAGATTGCCCCGCTGATCCAAGCACCACAGTCACAGTCTTGGGGATTGGAGGAGTGGGTGGTGCTGGTGTTGTTGGCTTCCCTGCATGTTGACGCCACCCATCAGCCAAAAGGTGCCGTGAAAAGGTCAGAAGGTCCGACTTCCACAGGTATGCCATGTGCAGAAGCACCTTCTGCTCACCTGAGGCTGAGAAGCAATGATGGAATGTCGACAAGTATGCGTTTTCATGTACTGTGGACTTGCTCGATGTCCGACACTTGTTGCGACAGTACTCAAATACACTTGCCCACCGTCCAGTCTCGGGCCTGCACATGCATCTACCCACCGTGACATTGGCTTGTTGAAGAGGTCAGCGCCAAGCGTACAATGCAGGGCAAGCACCTCGTCAATTTGGCCTTTTTTCAGCTGCAGTAAAGATCACCTGTCTGGTGCTCGGTATATTTTATTCAAATCTGGTAGACCATGCTGTGGGTCTTGACAGCAGGATACGCAGTGTTCGTAGTCAACACAGCAGCTATCCTGCATGTTGCACCTGGGGAGTTACACACAATGTCAACTGTAGAAATCCTTCAATTTAGAACCTGTCCACAAAACGTCCAGTTGAGCCTTTGCAGAACGTTTGCCAGGCGGATAGACTTCAGACGTACGTTGCACAGGAGTACTTATCGCCAGCTATACAGCATCCGCTGTCTGAATTAAGATTATCTCTCGAGCACAGCATTCCCTCGCTGTCCGCCACTTGCCACCTGCTCATTCAGTCTCAGCCATTCCATGATTTTTTCCTGAAGTGCTGATCACCCTTCACAACAACAGATGTGCACTGCGTCTCACCTTCCTTGTATAGTATTGTTGCAAGATTGCAAGGATGAAGGAATGTCTCTGTGCATAAGACCACAAATGACGTTAATTCCATAATGCAAACACAGCGAGCTGAAAGGACAGTGGGCATTTAGGCTCACCTTATTCTTAACGATCTGTTGCCGGCAACGCCTGCCAATACACTTGTGGCAAGCAAAAAAACGAAGCATGCAACAGAGAGCTTATCAAGAGACTGCATCGCCTACGCTGTATTCTATCATGCGTCCTGCAACTTTGTTCAGGGTCCCTCCATTGAAACAAATACAACTCACATTTGATCCTTATTTCAGCGAAGTTGCTGAACACGATTAATCTAGCACACCAGACACCAAAAGCTACACAGCGTCCTGGCTCCCATGGTTCGATCCAGCTTCCATCATGGCTCTGGCTCACCAGATTTGGCTTTCATTGCATCATGCATGCAGGTCCCATGATGTTCGTCTTGGATATTTCGATGCCAAATAAGCTGACGTGGAAAATAATGGGACATGTGATCAGCCTTAAATGGCTGAATTGATGCAACTGCTTGTTCTTTTTCCTCTTTGCATCATACTATGATAATCATAGTATGATACAAGGCTCGGAATCCGGATATCCCTCGGTTCGATCGATTCGGATCGATCGGGATCCCTCATGCGCAGTCTTCTGTTGCAACTGACAATTGGGGTCTCTGCCTATTCACTTTCTTGTCAGCAGGTGGTACGCTAGCACAATCTGCACCACGTCCTCTGCAAGGAATCCAGCGCGGCTTATTCAGACATGGTAGTGTCTGGGTGTAGGCCTCAGGCCTGACTGGCCAGGGCCCTGGGCTCCGGGTACGCACCGTGATGTGTCCCATTTTTCTTGCAAGTACTGGCAATGGATGAGCACTCTAGATGATCCTGCTTGGCTGGCTGGGAAAGGTAAATGTATATCGCTTCTTGGCAAGCGTGCAAAAATTGCTGCAGGATCATCACACAGCATTTCAATCATACTTCATCATTTTTAATATTGACCTTAATATTGACCGCAACAGACTCTGAGGTTACCACAGACTGCGGCCCACAGTGTGGACTCCTCGTTGCCAATTAGCACGTTGTGCACTATGACACAGTGTGTCATCACATGCTACAGTTACTGAGGCAGATTTTGGGATACAGGTTGCCCTAGATATCTCAGCTACATGTTGTACTCATGGGTGCTTCTTCAATAGGGCATCCTCATCTAGATGAGGATTTTGGCAAATCTAGACCATGAAGTTCATAAAGAATAGCGCATCGTTATTGGCACATTGGCATTTCCTGGTACATTCCTAAGCATACAAGGAGCCTTGATGATGGGACTCCAATGAGTCAGCGTTCTCATCAATATTCCTTCTCAGAAGACCTCGAAGGATTGCTTATCATTCATTGGCCTTCTGACTACCAAGTGCCTCAAAGGTTGACAGGTCCCAAGTGTCTTGCAAGACAGACTGAAGTGTGACGCGACTGCAATTCTATGCAAACTTGAACATAGTCTGACGTTCATAATGACTGCCAGCCCATGCAGAAGCATTTTGCCCAATTCGGCAAGGGGTACCTCAGCAGTTGCTCAGCAGATGTCTAGAAGCCTCTTATGCTAAGGCAGTCCCTCATGCTTGATAGAGATCATCCTTCTCGACTTGCCTTCGCGACAACTTCCCTTCACACTCAATCTTCCCGTACTTCTCTAACCATGGATATGCCTGCTGCACCACCTGCTTGTCGTAGGCATATGGAAAACCGAACTGCTCGAGCAGCATCTCTCCTGTGTAACATTCTGCATTCCACGAGGTGTGGGGAACAAATTTTTGCAAGGATGCATACTGGCGCAGTGCATCTCGGATGTAAAGCCGCACATCCTTCATTCGCACATGCTCCGCAAGGAACTGCAAGAAAAGTGTCAGAATGTCAATGATTGGGAGTCACAGAGTCAAGCAAAATTCCTTTGTTGTTGCAGGCATTGTAGCATGCATGTAAAGTGTGTGAGGATATTGATGTTGAATACATTCAGATGCTCTCTGCGCGTTCCTCTTAGGAAGGGGAGAAGGAAATGATCACCTGCTGCCCGGCTTTCCCAACCTCCCATGGTGCTTCTGTGTAGTTTTGAACAGTCTCCTTCAGAAATCTCCTGCTGTCTGCATCCTTCTCCTCCATTGTCTCCTCCTGACTGTCCCTTTCTATGGCAGCATTCATAGCTTTGACCTGTGCAGGATGACAACCACATGTCAGGCTTCACCATGTAAGGCCCTATTACATTGCCCCAGTAGACACAGCCCAGAAGAAATGGCTGTAGTACTATTTACCTTCAGGGCAGCATCATGACACAGATTCTTGGAGTCCACTTCAACGTAGTGCACGCCTGGTTTCAAGGCTCTTGTGAAAAATTCAAAGAACTCCATCTGGTTGCTCATTAATACTGACCCGCATGCCAGCTTCTGCTTCAAGTTGGTGACCCATGCATCTGACTCAATGTACATCAAGTACCTGCCACAGAACGGAGAAGATCAAAATTTAAGGCCCACCTTCTGCATTAGAGGCATCTGTCTTTGCCAAGCACAAAAAACATAGTGTAATATTTGACAATTTTTGTCACATACTGGGATTGTTTGGCACTCCATCACCTGTAGTTGCCAAGGTCATGCAATTGGACTTCTGGCTTCCTGAGGCTGAAAAGCTCCGCTTCCTCTTCAAGCCCCTCCCTCCGCAACTCCTCTCCACATCGTGCAAATTGCCTCCTGCTGACATACAACAAGTCACATCCCTGTTGAAATGATGCAGCCCTGTCAGAAATGCAGCGGAAGCATCTTCTTTGTGCTTGGACCATCAGTCATGGGTGGACATGTTATCAATTTGACCTGAGCTCATCGCGTTTCGGATACTCTTTGTCCTCTGTCCTTCCACGCCACACAACCTGGGGTATTCGGCTGGCAATGTCCATTTCCTTCCATTTTTCCGACAGTAGCGTGAATTGTTTTTCCCATCCAAACAACAAGAGTCCATCCTCATCTGCAAAAAAATCACATCCATCATTGCTACCGCTGATGCAACACTCAGCCCACAGCTCTTATTCCTGCCCAAATTTTTTGATAAAATGTCGACTGTGCCATTTAGACTGCGACGAAAGGATGTATAGCAGGTGGAACCACTAGTGGATCATGGTCATGCAAGATAGATTTGCTCACCAACTAGCCTGTGGTACTCATGGCCCCAGTAAGTGTAATCTGGAAAGGGAATGTCCACAAATCGCGCATGGCTGTTGTAACCAAAAACGGGTGGAGGCAGGGCATTGCTCCCAGGCTGCTGCCGTAGCATGCATGGGAAATCGGACGTCTGGATCACGGCATCCAAATCTGGTATCTGCTCCCAAACAACCACGCTCAGGACACCACGAATGATCATGTCGGGCTTTCAAAATGGGCACAATAGAAAACTGCCATTATCACTCTGGGGCTGGATCCCACCTGCCCAGGGTGATGACGAAGAGTGTCCATCAGTGCCAAAATTGCATAAGGTATTTTTCCTTTCGCTGAAAGGCTCCCTGATCACATGTAAGCATAGTCATTCTCAGTGGTTTCTCATATCCAAATAACTCACAAGGAATGGCAGACATGGATTCTGCCACTGTGCACATGATGAGCCAAGACCTTCTCACCTGGTCCCATTCGAGAAGGATACCAACCACTATGCCGTTCTGAAATATGATCAACCCACAGAGTGCCATTTATTATCTGAAACCGGAACACTTCCCCAAAACACTCCCGATATCGAAGGGCCATCTCCGTCACAGCGCTCTGCAAAGGTGACATGAAGTCGTGAGTGAAAGTCTTAAGTGATCATGGTGACGTGTACACCAGGTGCCTGGAAGTTGACGAATAAGCACAATTTGGTTGTCCTTGGCATACCATCTTTATGCCAGTCTTTTCCCACTGTGCGAAGTCCTGCCTTATCCATGGCTCAAAAAAGGACTTCTCATCTGCATCCACTGGTGAAAATGTCTCCTCGGCCGCTCCAAATGTGCCCTGTGCCGCTCCTCGAAGTGTTCGTCTTGTGCTGTGTTTTGCTGGCTGCGATTGTCCGCTGAAAGGAGACTGAAAGCTGGTGGAGATGAAAAGTACCAATAGGAGAACGCTGACAATATTGACAACCACCGAGCCTCCCCTGATCGGGCATCTGCATTCCATGTTTGCACAAACATTCTTGAGTGTGCTGTCAGAGCTGCATTCAGAAAGGTGCACTTTTTAAGGAGTGCCAGGTGGATTGCGAGGTTGTTGTCTGCTGAATAGCACAAGCAGTTGAATACACCTCAACAAATGCTACCCAGCAGGAAGGGTTGTATGTAGGCCTCGGAGAGGCTGCAGATTAGCGATAGAAGAGGATTCCTTCCTGCTATGGAAAAGATCAGTGACTGGTGCAACCTCGTCAATTAATCATCACGCTGATTATGTTCTAGTGCAAGTGAATGTCGGTACTGCGATCTGGGTCTGGCCTCGGCAAGTTCAGTGTCTGCTCCGTGGGTCTTGTCCTGTGTACACTTGGCGAACGGCTCACCGCTTCTGTAGCGACTTGAAGGCGGATGCCCATCCTCCCATCCGTAATGATATGCCCCTATCGGGGTCGTGCTTCCTCGGTGCAGATGACGCTCCGGCAAGTCTTCTCAGATCTTAGAGTGCGTGCCCCCTCATCGTTCTCTTTCCTTGCGCCCGCAAGCTGTGCGCCAGGATGGTACTGCCAAGAGTCAGCTCCTTTTAACTTTAATCATACCTGCCAGACCAGAGACGTGCAATTTACACGATTCCGAGGGCTTCCGGGTGCAAAGTTGACTGCAGATTGACCAAGGAACCAAATTTGGCTGTTTTTCTGAGCATGTGCTGGGAGTGAATGTACCCGGAAACACCCCGCGAACCCAGAAGTGCAAAGCTTCGACTTCCTCGATTTGCTCCATCACAAAGTCTGGACATGGCCATCAGAAATCCAAGGGACTGGGAGAACCCCAGCGTATATAGTCGCAACAAATGTCGATCCCATGTACCACTTCGGGCTCACCCCAGCCCGGAGTCGGCCTTGCGCTACTTCCTCAAAGGCCCAGATGCAGAAGATAATGCTAACATCCTCAGTTTGAACAGTACAGACTGGTCGTTTAACTTGTACGACCGCCCAGAGGATGTCCCTGAAAACTTTAGTCACCCCGATTTTGATGATGGGAAGTGGGGGAAGGTGATGTCCATTGCCTATCTAATTATCAAACCCCAGGCATGCGGGGGGTCTATGACAGCACACTACCAGACCTATCAGTTGTGCTGAAGTGTACAATTCCTTCGGTTCCTTTGCTGGAACGGTCTGGCGGACCGCCACACCTTCATCTTGGCTTCAATGCTTGACTAAAATGCCGAAGATTGTCTTAATGAAGACACGTTATGTGTGTCAGCTGTGGGATCAACTTCTTGAAGGTTCTGCAGACCTTTTGCCTGCGTACACGCAGATCGAAGTGCCTGCCAACTGGGAATGCGAGGGTCATGGAAAGCCCATCTACACAAATTTCCAGTACCCGTGGCCGATCACAGCCCCTTTTGTGCCGGCGGACAACCCTACTGGATGTTATCGACTTTGGTTTAATGTGCCATTGGATTGGAAGGAAAGAAGGTATGCTCTTTCTTAAGTGAATGTAACTCTTCCCTGCCCCACCATACTGATCTGCATTGGATGCAGCTACGCATAACATCTTCAACGTCAATGTTATTGGATTTGCAGGACTTTCTTGCAGTTTGAGGCTGTCAACAACGCCTTCTATGCCTGGTTAAACGGCACAAAGCTAGGCTACAGTCAAGACAGTTGCTTGCCAGCGGAATTTGAGATTACCGATCTCCTGCAGCCAGGACAAAATCTCCTGACCGTGCAGGTGATAATATGTGGTATTAATGGCAAGCACCCGTAAATTGAAAATTGTTGGCTGGATATCGTATGGTGCTCACTGATTGCAGGTGCTGCGGTTCAGCGATGGCAGTTACTTGGAAGACCAGGATCATTGGTGGCTTTCTGGCATTTACAGGTCGGGGAAAACCTCATGGTCTCTGCGAGATCAAGTTGTGGTCTTCATGTGACATCTGACAAGTCCTGGTCAGCTTAGCTCGACATATGTCGCCTGCAGGGATGTATTTCTGCTGAGTAAACCAGCAACCCACATCTCGGACTTTCTTGTGCGAACTCCATTGACGTTTGATGAACATGGAGACCTGCAGAGCGCCAGGTAATAAGACGGGCAAGTGCAGATGCTGGAACGCAAACCCACCGAGCTGTCCTATGGCTTTTGTGGCAGAGCATGTTGTGAGATGTGGCTGCACATGCCATGTGACAGACTGGAAGCGGAGGTGCAGCTGGTCACCCCAAAACTGGGCGGCTTTGCCAATCTTCGCGCGAGGGCAGCTCTGTATGAGTTGGACAACACCCAACCCAGTGGCTTTTCCGAGGCAATGCCAGCAATGGAGGTGGAGATTGCTGACCAGGACCACTGGATCTCACTGGACAACACCATCAAAAGAAGCCATGCGGAGGCCGGGGTCGGCGGCCTTGCCATTGTGCGGTTCCTCCCCTAACTGTTTGGGGTATTGTGCTGTGTTGAAGCCCTAATATGGCGCCCCGAGCAAAGCCAATTTCTTTGGCATATGGACGTTGTGGGCCGAGCTTACAGTATCATTGTCCCTGGTCATGCAGGTGAACATTGACATGTCAGCTGCTGGCGGCCTTCCGGCACTTTGGAGTGCAGAGGAGCCCAATCTGTACATTCTTGTGCTCTCTCTCGTGACACAGGATGGAGAGCATCTGGACAATGAGTCCACACAGGTGCTGCAAAGCCCCTCTCTATCATTGCTCGAACCTGGTAGGTGTTCTTCACGACACAGGGCGTGAAGCATACAGTGACGCCAGTGCCAAAAGTTTGCATTACAGCTGTGTGTACTTTGCGGCAGGTTGGTTTCAGAGAGGTGGTCATAGAGGGCAGGCAACTGCTGGTGAATAGGCGGCCGATCTTGGTGAAGGGTGTGAATCGGCACGAGCATGACGAGCGCCGAGGGAAATCTGTGACTGAGGAAGGCATGCTGGCTGATATCTACCTCCTGAAGCAGCTAAACTTCAATGCTGTGCGCTGCTCGCACTACCCCAATGCACCTCGATGGTGAGTGCCCAGCTGATTTTCACTCCATGGTGGTGGAAGCTCTGATGGAATGCGTATCCATAAATTATATGCGTTCTGTCCCGACCTTACTTCACCACTGGCTGCCTTGTAGCCATTCCCTTAAGAAAAGACAAGGCCCTGACAACGACAATGTCATGGGCAGGTATGAGCTGTGCAATCAGTATGGGCTGTATCTCATGGATGAGGCCAATGTCGAAACACACGGCTTTGACCCAGCGCTGAACAACAATCGGGTGGTGCCTGCAAACAATCCGCTGTGGCTCCACGCAATCTTGGATCGTGGCATGCGCATGCTGGAGCGGGATAAGAACCACCCCTCCATCATCATTTGGTCCCTCGGCAACGAGGCCGGTTATGGGCCAGGTCAGTGAGCTCTGCTTTTCCATGTCCTACAAGACCGTGTCAACGACAACCTCGCATGTTGCGTCACCAAGTAAAGAAGCGCAAGGGTGTATGAAAAAAGTGGCGTCTGTTGACTTGCAGCGCACCTGGCAATGGCTGGGTACATTCGTGCACGGGACCCATCCCGCCCTGTGCATTATGAAGGAGGCGGATCGCGCACGGCAGCTACAGACATCCTGTGCCCCATGTATGCCCGCATCAACCAGGTCATCATCTCCGCTGAGTTCGCTATCAAATGGCACCTGATTGGACTTCAATAAGGAAGAAGGGCTGATGAGTGCCTTGCATAAATTTGCCTCTGTGCGCAGATCGAAGCATGGGCCAATGAGAAAGCAGAGACGCGGCCGCTGATACAGTGCGAGTATGCACATGCCATGGGCAACTCCAACGGCAACTACAAGGAGTACTGGGAATCTTATGAGAAGCACCCTTACCTTCAGGTGCCAATGCTTTCCGGACTTGGATTGAGAATGACCCTGTCACTGACTGTACAATAATCCTTTTGAAAAACTTCCATGCAAGCTTTATAATTTGTTTGCCGCAACAGAATCATTGGCGCTGCAGACAGTCAGACTCAGGCAACGATGGCTGCACAGGGGGGTTTCATATGGGACTGGGTGGACCAAGGGCTCCTGCACAAGGTGAAGGATGTGGACGGCAACGAAGTGGAGGCATGGGGCTATGGCGGTGATTTTGAAGACCCAGTCCACGATGCACAATTCTGCATCAACGGTCTCATCTGGCCCAACCGCATCCCTCACCCTGGTGCCTTCGAGTGCAAAGCAGTCATGGTGAGCTGGCACTGCATTGCATGCGCTTCTGAACCTCTCATACCGTAGCTTGGCATCCGTATGTCATCCGCTGATCAGTAATTTGCGGCTGGTGGTCATGATGAAAGTGGCCACATGGAGAACGTGAGAATTTGTTGGGATCCTGAAGGATGGCCGCCTGCATGCAGGCTCCAGTGGTATTCGAGTTGAAGGAGAGCCCCACCGGCGGCATGGGCGGGTTGATAGTGCGCGCCAAGAACAAGAACACCTTCATCAGCTCAGCAAACTTGCTGCTGAGCTGGCGAGTGCTGCTGGACGGCGCCCCACTGCTCGTGGGGGACCCTGCCCAGCGCGGCCTGGCTGGCTGGTACCCCGGTGGCAGCGTCGCCATCGTCCCCCAGGTCCCCCCACCATCACTAGATCACTTATCAGCCGTTGTTAGGCGTAACTTCCAAGACACACTGTCTTTCCCAGGAACTTGACTACGGAGGCTAGAACTTGGTTGCCACACGCATGACAACGTCAGAGTTCACGCATGCTAGAAGAGCTATAAGAGCTTGGTCCAGAGGCAAATTGTGCAAACCTCTCGACCTCTATACAGCGACGGCAGCACATATGAATATGAGAATAACATGCTACCTGCTGGATTGCTCAAACAAGTAGGCACCTGCAATCAAGCGGCTCCTTCACTTGGACAGAGATTTGTTTGCTCCTGACACTGGGATTCATGTGTGCAGGAGTGGGCAGAGCTGCGGCTGCCGATAGACTCAGCAGAGCTGCAGGCGGCAAGCAGCCAGGTGCGCGGCGGCATGGGCTTGGGCAAAGCGGAGCTGCTGCTCGAGATGCGTGCTCAACTCAGCACTGCCATGCCATGGGCTCCCATGGTAAGCACTGCATGCCCTCCACAGCAAGTATTCCCGGAGATTTTGAGATTGGACATTGCATTCACCGTGATGCATCACATGCAGCACACATGAATCCATAATAACCACCTGCATGCCCTCCACAGCAAGTCTTCTCCAGAGATGTTGAGATTGGACATTGGCCGTGATGCAGCACATGCAGCCCACATGAGCAGGACATTGGGGCTGCACTGCAGGGGCATGTGGTGGCCGAGCAGCAGCTGCAGGTGCCAAGTGAGTGGATCAGGGACGACGATGATGCCATGGCCGAGCAGGCGGCCCCACCACTGGGAAAACCGCTGCAGTTTTCACAGGAGGAGCGCGCCGGTAGTAAGGTCCACACAGTGACCGGGACCAATGGTCTGCATGTGGAGGTCGGTCTCATTCATCGTCAGATATAAATGCCTGACAGTGGACCTGCATCAGTGCTCGTAGAAGTGTGCTGTGATGTTCAAAGGGGTGCGGTGACAGGTTTACATCCGGCTTGCAGGTGAACTTGCAGACAGGGTCGCTGGACCGATGGGAGGTGGGGGGTCACTCCCTGTTGGCCCAGGGAGTGGCACCCTGCTTGTTCAGGGCGCCTCTCGACAATGATCTGGGTGGCAGCGGCAAAACCAGCTTTGCAGCCAGGTATACACTCTGCCGCAGATTTGATGTACAAAAATGGGTCTTTGCTTTGCATGGGGTGGATTTTATTTGTCATGTGGGCGTTCTTGCCTGAGAGACCCAGCCAAGACTTGATCCGGGGTTGCACAGGTGGAAGGAGGCAGGGCTGGACTGCATGGTGGTAGTGCAGGACACAGTGAAAATATCAGTGCAGCAGATCTCCGACTCTGCAGTCCGAGTGGACGTCCAATATGTGCTGCGGCCCTCTGAGGATGAGGCACTCAGAGCTGCTGACATTGGCGCGTCTGGTGTCAGTGAGGTGATCCTTGCTCGTCGAGCAGGATTGAAAGCATGTTCTTGCTACGCACGCTGCCATAACCATGCCATCTTAAGACGTGGCATCATTGTCCTACAAATTGGCATTGTTGCCTATATGTGGCCACCCTGACTATCCATTGAACATCTAGCTTATCGCCGTATCCTGCTGTGGTGTATGCATAGGCTGGTGGAGCGCACTTCCTTGCGGAGAAAGCGCCAGAGGTGCCGAGCGGGGCACCGCAGGAGCACCCACTGCCAGATGCGCCCACCCCCTCTGTGGAGGCGGAGGTGCCTGTGGCTGTAGGGTACACTGTGCATGGGGATGGCAGCCTGCGCATGGACTGGCGCATTGATGCCAGCCGCGCGCTGCCTGCCGTCCCTCCTCCACCCCTCTTCTCGTGCGCACACCCCACTCTCGCTCAACCTCTGTCAGTGCCTGGAATATAAGTCTCAAATAGTAAAGTTTTTCATCCTGGGGTTTAGACTAACGTTCACTTCAGTTAGGGTTGTAGAATTTGGGTTTTTAGGGTTTAAGGTTATCCTGAACAATGCACCCTTTTTTGGGGGGTTATCAAGCAGAGTGTTTCAAACCATTCCTGCCTTGTAAGTGTCAATGAGTCAGGCAACAGAGTGCTGGCTGCGGGCATTTGCCTGCATGTCCCAAATGTCATCTATGCTGCCCCAGATCCCTCAACCATGGTAATTTTCAATGGCGGCTCAGTGGAGAGATGTCCAGTGTTGAAACTGGAGCGCTGTTGATGCAGGTCGCTCCCGCGCATTGGGGTGCATCTGGGCGTACCTGCGCAATTCAGCAGGGTGCACTGGTACGGACGGGGGCCCCATGAAAGCTACCCGGACCGCAAATTTGGAGCCTTTTTGCGCCAGTACAGCCTGGACCACGTCCATGACATGCATGTGCCCTATATTTTCCCAAGTGCGCGGCAGCCCTCTCACTAAGCATTCACCATGCCGATGCCCAAAATTCTAGACCTGTGGATAGCATAGATCACAAGCAGCACTTCACTGGTGCGAACAAGCAGTGAATCTGTGTGGGTGGGCGGGGCAGGCGAGAATGGTGGACGGGCAGACACCCGTTGGGTCACCCTCAGCGATGAAGATGGTGTAGGCGTGGCAGCTGTGACCTTGTGCGAGCCCCTGCAAATGAATGCCACGAGGTGGGAGCACTGCATGGCATCCTGCTCTCTGGTTGAGATGTGGCATGAAATGCAATGTGGCACTATCAGCCGCGAACGAGGCGTAGTCAATCTCATGTCGCCGCTGCTACAGCACAACGAAGGATGTGGTATGCACGTGCAGGTACAGCATTGCAACCCTGATGGCAGCAAAGCACGACTACGAGCTGCGGGCAGATGGTTTCACCCATTTGCACCTGGATCACCGACACATGGGTGTCGGTGGTGATGACTCATGGTCACCCAGCTTGCACAAGGTTTGCGTGCTCTTGGCGTCCTGCGAAGTATTGCAAACAGCTGGTTTGAGGCTGCAGGACTGGCTTTCAAAGCTCCTGTGCCACTGCAGGAGTATGCTGTCGAGCCAGGAGAGTACTCTTTCTCTGTCCTGCTGGCACCTGTGCTGCCCAGCAAAGATTGCACACCCCCAGAAACAGCGGCAAGCTTATGGCGTCAGCATTGCCAGTGACGCTATGGACACTTGCTACAGCTGCATTTGTGCTCAAGGCGCCGCAGGACTCTATGCCATTCAACACCTTACAAAAGCTGGATATGAAGTGCTCATCATGGTCTGGCAAGCTGTTGCTGTTCATAATATGAACTTCATATCTGTCCGCATCAAGTGCACCTCGGATTTTAGGCTCATATCTTGCCTGCTCATGTCTCACAATGCTGACACTCTCGAGAGCTCACACGGAATGGAAGGTTCCAAATACCAACTGTCTTGTCAGTAGTTTTCATCAGATAGATGTGGTTATGGAAATGTAACCAACCTGGGAAACCTTTGGAGCAACGAAGGGGGGATTTGTGAAGAAAATCCAATTGTAGTTTCTCCCTTCTGAGTTACACTTCCAGACCATCATCTATCTTCGAAATTGGCTCAAGAGCTCTTGAGGTGCAGACGGGTGAGGCACAGCTTTGACCAGGCTTAGAGGATTGGCCCTTCACGATGCTAAAGAAGGTTTCATGGATGCAGCATTTTGAACCCAATGGCCCTTCCAGGTGTTCATTAGAGAAGTTACATCCACGGCTTAATTGCTGAGCCCGAGAGCCACCCATACCCTCAGGGCTCACATTGTCTTCGAAGACTGTACCACAGAATATGATAAGGAAGGTCAAACTCTGTGACGGTAACAGCCCAGGAAAGTGCACAAACTGTCTATGACCCAACAACACAGACCTAGGTTATTCGGGACTACCACTGGCATGCCGTCATGTCGCACTTGTTCTGCACTTTCCATCCAACATGATGGCTCGCAAGCCCTGGTTGCCTGGAAAGTCCCATCCATCTAGATGTTGTAATGTTGTGGAAAATTCATAACTACATAGATCCCACTTCGCTCTTGCAATCGCCAGGTTCAGTGTTGATGCTGATGGGTCTGACTTTTTGCTCGTGCACCGAAGAACACATCGAGCATATATACAAATAGTACACCTGGAAACAGCAGACTGGTGTCAGCATGGAGAGTACCATAGACGTAGATAATAACAATAAAATATTATGCAAACAAATTCTTGATCCTGCTCTCAGGAGACATTCAGTCTGATCCAGACGCCAGCCTAGGCGGAAGGCACACAAAGGGGGAGGTTGTACATACCTACAGAGAGTGGCACGCCCAGGATTCCAGCAAGTATTGCCAGTGCGCTGTACTTCTTCTCCTCATGTAAATACTTCACTAAGACCTTAAATTTTGCTGGTAGCCTGTGCCCACCGCGACTCATTCCAGAACACCGTACGTGAACAGCATGGCAGGAATGTTGCCCTAGTGATCACTGCACCACACTCCGGCAGTCTGTGATGTTGATACAAGCCACACCTGATCAACTTGCCAGAGGCACGGCCAACAAAAGATGTAGGTGATCTGTAGAAGGGCAAAGGCTTGACGTCCTTGTACGAGATCAGTGCAAACTTCTCAAGCTGCATGCATTCACAATAAAATTAATTTGCGTTCATGCTCAGGAGACAGCCATGATAATTATTGCATTTTAACGATTTTGCAGGTGGTTAGGTACCTCTTGAAGTGTTCGCAGGCCCGCATAGGCCCGAGTATCTGGACCTGCCACAAAATATATAGAGGGGAATGCCTCACAAGAGAACCGTTTCATAAGCGCTTTCTCTCTTGTGCCGTCCACCTTTGCACCAAATCCCAATTTTTAATTTTATCAAGTGTACCAGTGCAGCACTGTCTGAAATCGAGTTCCAGAGTGTCAGGAAGCAACCTTGCCAACCATGACTTTCCCTTCAAGACGTTCAGCTAATGATGTCCATACTGGTTCCAACACAGCACAATGCTTGCACCTGCACAATAACAACCAGACATGAATGGAATATAAATTGATCTGTGCAAGGCAGCTGGTGATGCAATAGGCCTCACCAAGGTGCGTATATGTCGATCATCCACCGAGAATCTCCCGCCACTAGATCGTCAAAGTTCTCGTCTGTCAATTCAATCACACTAGCAATAATGTCCCTCATCATGAAGACAAGGACACCCACTCTAAGCAGACTCCTCGGACTCATCATATGGCCGTTCAGAAAGGAAGCCCTTCTTCCAGCACAGATCTTGGCCACATAAACTTCAAGGTGAGAAGTCGAGGTGAGACTGGCAGGTAAAGATCACCACAAGGGGAAGTTGTCAAGCGAGGAAGCGAAGGAAATAAAACGGGAAGCTCTTGCTGAGGCGTACGCGTGTCGAGTAGGACACGCTCGACTTTTCCTCGCTTGCATTGAAGTCCACACCGCTGCATCATATCGCGACACCGAGACAAGGGACAGCGCATTTCTTGTAAATAGACAGATACACTCAACACATAGGGCGTCAACGAACACAAATCGTAGAGCAGCCTCAAAGCGGGATTTTGAAAGACGTTACTGCTTGCTGCGCAAACTCCACATTACATAGTTCCGGCGTCGTTGGAGGCGACGTGATGACTGATCAGGATGAAGACAAGATCCTAGCTGATGCCAGAAAGCTGCCCTTCAATGAACGCGTGGCACACAAGAGTTGGAAAGCAAGAAGTGAGGCATATGACAGCATTGCATCAGCTTGTGAAAGAGCGCTGAGCGAAGAGGATGACTGCTTTGCAGAATATGGTGCGCTCATTGTTGGCTCCCGCTTGCAGAGCGTCGCATCCATAACATGCCCCTGTCATCTTGTGAATATAGTTCTCTTGACGTATTGCTTAGGGACCTTGATGCATTGGCTTTTGCAGGACCCTTGCTCAGCAAAGCCGCTGGCGATGCAAATGCTGCGGCTTTGGACAAGGCTCTGGCTGCAATTGTGGCTTACCTCGCTCGCTGCAGCGAAGCTCATGCCGCGAGGTACCAGCGCTGATGATTCAGATTGCGACTTCCCGGCCCTGCTGTATCTTGATAAAGTGTCTGACAAAAGTGTGCCATTGTATAGGGTGGCTGGACCAGTGTGCTCAGCCATCTGTAAGCAGGGCCTCAAGCAGCGACCAGGCACCGTGAAGAGATGTACAGAAGTCTGCCTGGCCCTCATTGAGCACGAGCAGGGCGATGTGGTGGTGGTACGAACTAAGTGCATTGTAGCTGTCATTCTGTAATTTGGACATACAGGATGCCATCTTTGGATTCATTTGCAAACTTATATGTGCTGTGCTCGCAGGAGCTTGTCATCAAAGCGTTGATTGACAAGACCCCAAAAGTTGTTGTCGCTGCTCTGGACATACTGACGCAAGCTTTCAGGTGAGCATCCAAATCGTCGTGCTGCATGCTTGCAGTGTCCCGGAGAAACAGCATGCATGTGGTGCAACCTTCTGATTCGGTTCATGAAATGCGAGCAGCGAATTCGGGCCCAAGGTTCTGCAGCCCCAACCAATCTTCAAGGCGCTGGCCATTCTCTTTGAAGCCAAACAGGTCCCTGTGCGAGATGGTGTGAAGAAGCTGACGGTGCGTATTGTGATTTCCCCTCGGTAACTCTGCTCCTTACAGTCGCAAGGCACAGGGTCGCTGAAGGTATGCCTGCCATCGGTGATCTATCTGTTCGCCTTCATTTTCCCAGGTGGAGGCGGCCAGCTGGCTGGGACCTGCCATTGTGAAGTCACTGTTGCTGGACAAGATGCCAGACATGATGCGAAAGGACATAGAGAAGCTGGTGGAGGAGGCAGGCACTGGTACCAAAAAGCAGCCAGAGAGGTTCACACGTAAAGAGATGGCCAGGCGTGCGGCTGCCACAGCTCCTGCTGCATCATTGGTGGCATCAGCCGCTCCCCTGGCTCCTTCGTCAGCCACCGCTGGCGCAGGGATGGCTGGAGATGACATGGTGAGCAGCATTTTTTTGGATCTGGCTAAGTGGGGACAGAGTGGGCTCACACTCAAGCTCATCTGATGTGTGATTCATGGCAGGGGATGGATGCCTACGATTTTGCTGACCCAGTGGATGTTCTTGGACGCCTGGACAAGGCTTTCTGGGAAGGTCTGTCAGCAGCCAAGTGGTCTGAGCGCAGGAATGCCCTTCAGCACCTGAAGCAGCTGGCCAGCTCTCCAAAGCTCGCACCAGGAGACTATGCAGATGTCGTGCGCGAGCTCAGAAAGGTGAAAGCACGAGTTTAAGTGCCTGCATTCTTGCCCAAGGATCTGGCCCTACAACTAGTACTCTTCCATCTGGTTCCAGTGATGCAATCATCCGTTTGACAGTGCACATTTGATGCAGGTCATTGTGAAAGACAGCAATGTTGTCTGCGTGGCAGAGGCAGCAGCCTGCCTAGGGAACCTGGCCAAGGGCTTGCGCAAAGACTTCACCAACACAGCTCGTGCAATGTTTGCAAACCTCCTGGACAAGCTGAAGGACAAGAACACGGCCGTCTGTGTACAGAGCGCCCAAGCACTGGTCGACTTTCATAGGTGTGGGTTAACGAACGGTGCCCCCAAGAAGTAGTTAATGTGGTCTCACAAAGTAGGAGTGCGTCGATATTAAAGGCATGTGATTTTGTCATGCTAATTTGATGTTGAACAGGTACTGTGTTGGTCTGGCGGATGTGAGTGAAGACTTCACAGCTGCTGTTGGACACAAGAATCCCAAGCTGAAGTCAGAGGCCATCAAGCTGCTCCAGGTAAAGGGTTGCTGAATCACAGCTGAATGAACAGCATCCCAGGTTCTTCTCAATGTTGCTCCGAAATGCTGCCACTCCTATTTTGAGGCGAGGTACTAATCTCAGCATGTGTGCACGATACAGACCTGCGTTGAAGGATCTACCAGAGATGCCATAATGAAGGCTCAAGCACACATCCTACCAGCTGTTGCTATAGCCGCAAACGATCCAGCGCCAGCTATCCGTGATGCTTCTGCACAGCTTCTTGTGGCATTCGCTCTCAAAGCTGGATCTATGAAGTCCATTGAGAAGGTGTGCCATCCCAGCATTGAGCTTTCTGATCAGCTGCTGTCATTGCAATTTGTTGGGCTAACAAGTGCCATGCATACAGTACATTGACAAGCTGGACGACACTCGCAAAAAGAAGCTAAAAGATATGCTGGATGCTGCACGCAATGGCCGAGCACCAGCTGTACAAGCTGCACCCCCTCCAGGCCATCGGACCCAATCTAGCATGAGCCAGGTAAGCCCGAAAACAACCCCCCTCTTGCTTTCTGTAGTTGTCTGTGGTGTTCGCGACAAGGAAGGAAGATCCCTGCAATGCTGGCTCACATTTAAATGTGCAATGTGCGCGTTCAGAGCAATGGAGGGCCATCAATGCCAAAGCCTCTGTCGCCCAAGGATACAAACTCTCTCAAGTCTGGAAAGGTGGCCGCCGCAAAGAAGTCCAGCAGGCCAGCCATGCCATCACAATCATCAGAGAAAGTCATCGCAGATGATGATGATGCTGGCTTGCAGGTGCAAGTTTTTCCTGTTCATTGCCATCATGATATCTAGGTCATATTGAGGGGACAGCCTTAACTGAGACAGTGCCCTTTGACAACGATGGTGTATGCTCAACACGCAGAGCGGCGCCTTATCTCGAGCCGAGGTGGAGGAAAAATTCACGGTGCTTGTCGGAGAGGAGATTGTGAACCGTCTGAGGAGCTCGAACTGGAAAGAGCGGCTGGCAGCAATGGAAGACTTGCAAGCCCGTACACAAGAGATGAATGGGAATATGGATGCTTCTATGCTGATACAGGTGATCATACCATTTCGCAATCAGTCCTGAACAATTACAGAAAATATTAAAAAAGCTCGAAAACATGGATAACACCTGCACAAGTGAAAGGGGCGTATCCTGAACAAGTGGGATTCAGACTCTGAAAGATTTTTGGCTGAGATTTTGCAGGGCATGTCATATCTCCCTGGATGGAGTGAGAAGAACTTCCAGGTGATGGGCAAGGCGTTTGATCTTATCACACAGATAGCAGGGGCCGATGTTGCCGTCACAAAGAAGGATGCATTCGTGGCACTTGGGGGCATGGTGCCCAAGCTTTCGGACAGCAAACTGAAGGGCCCTGCATCTGATGCTCTGTCCGCGCTTGCTGAAGTTGTGGGCCCCCAGTTCATTTGCGCCCAGCTGCACAAGCAGGCATCTGCTCAGAAGAACCCCAAGGTACCAATCCTAAATTTTGGGAAGTATGTAGCCAAGCATTAATTGTATTGGTGTACGAGCCTTTCATCAAGAACCCACTGAACATGCGGATTCATGCCTGGCATTTTCGCAGGTGCTCAACGAAGCTCTTGTGTGGATGGCCAAAGCCATTGAGGAGTTTGGGCTGTCTAGTCTGGATGTCAAGCTTCTGATTGACTGGATGATTGCCGACCTGGGAAGCAGCAATGTTGGTGTACGCAATGCAGCCACAGCTCTGCTGGGAACTGCTCACAAGCAGCTGGGTCCTGGCTTGGTCCCCATGCTGAGCCAGCATGTGAAACCTGCGCTCATGACCTCGCTGAACGACGTCTTCAAGGCCAACCCGCTCACGAAGGTGCATGTCCATGGCACATAGTGTGCCACGGCAGAACACTCGCACAACTGGGGTCTTTCTCGCATTCTGTCTATGTAGCAACCCATGCCGTGCTTTTGGAGATATTTATATACACAAGATTTGACAGTTTACTATTTGCATGGCATGAAACTGACAGACGCGCTGTCAACAGGTGGTCCCAGTGCGCCAGGTGCGTGGGAAGAGTCTCCCCACTGCGAAGGGCCCAAGCTCAAGAGCAGTGTCAGCTCCATGCAGACCAGAGAATACCAACGACCTTGCGGCTCCTGATGACCTGTTGCCTAGGACAAACATTAGCGCGTCCATCAGTCCAAGTCTTGCGGACAGATTCGTCAGGTATGCATGCTGAAATGCCCTCTGACCTGGAGGTGAAGTTTAAGATCTGACCTGAACAGTTGGTCTCACTCATGTCAGAGACCTCACAGCTAGCTGTCTTGCAGTCCCAAGTGGCAGGAGCGCAATGCCGCACTTGAAGAAGTGGAGAATGTACTCAAAGCGGCAGGCGGGCGCATTCAGTCGTCTGTGAACAACCTTGTCGCCCTGCTGAAGGTAGGAAATGTCTTTCACTTTCCACATTAATGTATGCCTAATACGAGGTGTATCCATGTACCACACGGCTTCTTCCACCATGTATAAGCATTCTGCAGGGGCGCCTGGCTGACACAAATGCAAATCTCGTGGCGCGGACCCTGGTCCTGGCTGGAGAGGTTGCAAAAGCCATGGGACCAGCATGGGACCGCAGCGCACGAGAATTCTTGAAAGCCGCACTGGAAGGGTTGGCTGACAAGAAGAAGCAGGTGAGTCTGGTCATGTCTCGTGTTGAGGTCTTCCTGCTCCTGTATTGCGTCGTTTGGCCGACAACATCTGCATGAAGGAGTTGCTGACACATGACTGCATTCAGGTGCGCGATGGCGTCGTCACACTACTGGAGGCCTGGGTGCAAGTGGTTCCTGCTGATCGCGTTATTGGTCCTCTTGCAGACTACCTGAACAGCCCCAAAGCAGCAGGAGCTGAGGGCAAGGTGTGCTGCCCAGCATTCTGTTCTGCACCTTTCGTGGAACCTTCTGCTGCAGTGCAGTTCTTCCAAGGACAGTTCCCAGGGACATCATGCATGCGCAGGGAGCTGCTCTGCGGTGGGCAGCAACAGTGGTGAAGGACGGCAAGGCCGGCTGCTGCATTGAAGCGGCGATCTGTGTGGCCAGCTCAGGGGTGCTGGACAAAAGTGCAGATGCTCGCGAGGCAGGCAGCGCCCTGATGTTGACCCTTCTGCAGGTAGCCCTGGCGCCCAAGTCATGTCAACCGTGCTCTTCAAGCGCTTGATCAAGGAGCTGCCTTTGTTGTGGGGCCTCTGCCGCTGATTGGATGGCGCGGTGCCATTTCTACGCCTGCCATATTGATATTCCGTGGTGTAAGCAGGTTCACGGACGTCCTGAGGTCACGAAGGCAGCAAACAGCCTCAGCGGAGCCGTCAAGAAGGCAGCCAGCGAGGCTCTGCTGAAGGTCTCAAGCAGCAAGGAGGGCATGGCAGTGCCTGATGTGGCTGCGGTCAACTCATATGCCATCGCCGTATCCTGCGAAGCATCACCATCTGACAACGGCAGCCGCCCTCCGTCAAGATCTGGCCCCTCGTCAACAAACGTGAGCCGCCAGATCACCGAAGTTGTGGCAGGGCAGTTGTGCAATGCTGTGTCTCAGATGTCTGTCTGAGTCAGAGTGGCAATCACAGGTTGCCAGCTCCCGCTCGCACAAACATGCGCTGCCGCCAGGGGTGAAGGAAGTGCTTGCCGCAAAGAAGGGATGCCTTGCTGCGAGCAGCAAAAAGGATGAACGTGCACGCAAGTAAGCAATGATCATTAGTTGCCAAATTTGACTGGCAGTAGTGTAGGAGTTGATAAGTTGCCTTCAAAACTGGGGCTTCATGGGTGAGTGTAGTGCTGAGCCATAGTGTGCAACAACTGCAGGCACCGTGGCAGGTTTGGGAAGTTTGAGCCACCCAGGGAGGATGAGGAAGACTCCCTGGAGGCAGAGCTTTCCCCGCTCGCTTCTGAGACATTGCGGTGGGTTTGACATCACCTTCAACAGAAATCAAATCTTGCTTTTGCTGTGCTTATTGCTGGCACAGGCATGCTGACTTTGTATGAAATGCAGGTCCTTGCTCTTCGCTAAGGATTTCCAGAAGCATGTCGAGGCTGCAGACGTGATCATGGCTGAGCTGTCATCCAGTGGAGAGGGGGAGGCAGTCCTGTCCTGTCTTGACCTGCTGCTGAGATGGGCAGTCATTCGTTTGTGCGACCCGCGCGGCAACACTACCAGCCTCCTCAAGGTCCTTGACATGTGCAAGGCCCTGCTGGAGTTCCTGGACACCAGAGATGAGCAGTTGTCGCAGATTGAGGCTGCATGCTTCTTTCCTTGCATTGTGGAGAAAGCTGGCCACAACAATGTACGTACTCCTCCTAAGAAGGCCTGCGTGTTACACTTGGATGATCTCATGCTGCGTTTCCACCTCCGCAATGTTACCTGCATGAAGACATGGGAGGTTACTTCTGCTGTCAACATGTTGCTGGACCCCACAGGACCGCATCAGAGTACAGCACAGGGAGCTGCTGCACGTGGCTCAGAGAGTGTACCCAGTGCCACGCCTTGTAGAGTTCCTATCCCATGGCTTGTCCTCCAAGAACTGGCGGACACGTGTGGAGTGTACAGAGGTCATCAGCGAGATACTTGCGCTCGAGGGCCTATCTGTCTTCGAGCGCTCCAAGGAGAAGCCATTCCCTGTCATCGCGCAGGCAGGCACCCTTTAACCTCATTCTGCACATGCTGATTTCCTTGGCCAGATTGGATGCCTCTCGTGCGCTGCGAGATACCTATAGTATTAATAAGCCCAGTCTTTCTTGCAACCCATTGTCTGAGACACAATACTCATCATGGTGTTGGTCAGATGGTGTCCGAGCGGGACAGTGGCGTGCGCGCAGCAGCTCTGAACGTGATAGAGAAGCTGTACTTGCTGACGGGCTCTGCAGCCACATGGGCGATGCTGGGTCAGCTGAGCCCGCAACAGCACTCACTAATAGAGGAACGCCTGAAGTACAAAGACAAGCAAGATGCCCCAACGGCGCAAGCATCCTCCTCTGTCACTTCCGGGTGAGGCAGATGCCTCGGTATTCTCTCCAAATATGCTGCTGTATTGGTGGTTCACACATCTATGTTCCTGTGTCTTCTACGGTAGCTGCTGCAACACATCTGTTGAGCAGTCTAGCGTTTGAGTGTCCTACATCATGCAGGGTCGAGAGCTACGTGTCTAGCAGCCGTGTGAGCCCTGGAGCAAGCAGGCTCCAACAGTTGTTGCCCGGTGCCACTCCCCTGCGCTCACCTCGCATCAGCAGTCGGTGCGGCGTTCATAGCTCCACAGTTCAATGCACATGCTTCCAACTTGCCAGCATGCACCTCCTGTCCTGTGACACTGAGAAAGTTACTCTTTCTTATGGACCTATCCCATTTGTGTTGTTCATGGGAGCAGAGTCAGCAGTCCACAGGAGGCAGCAGCAACACCACGGCAGGGGACACTCCTTACTCGGTCCACCGTACCCACTCCTGTCCCCAAGGCCACTCCGATGCCCCGCGCCAATATGCAGCAAGCACCAGTCGTGGTGGATGTGCTGACACCCCTGGCTCCTTCCATGGTTGCCAGCCGCCAGGAGGCTGGTGCAGAGGCCCAGCTGGCCAGATGGGAGACCGGCATGGACCTGTTACAGCGGGAGAAGGAGGATGATGTAAGTCTTCTAGGTTTCCAGACACACACATAGCCACCTATGTGTTGCAATTGTGGTGGCACAGCAATCCTTCTGCCGCCTGCTGCTCATATAACATTTGCAATGTCTGCAACAGCACTGATTGTATTTGAACCCTCCCACACATCTGAAGGTAAAGGACACTGTCATTCTAAAGGTTGGCGCTGTTTTTGTTGTGACGCAGTATGTCGAAGGCATGAAATTGTTGTCTTACGAGCTGATGGACGTCATGAAAGAGATGGAAGGGTCTAGTATGCCCGAGGAGCGCGTGCTGGCCCATTATGAGTCATGCGCCAGTCAGCTCGTGATGGAGCTAGTCTACAAGGTCCACACGGTAGGTTTACTCACAGAGACCAGACTTGGATTTGGATCCCAAGTCACTACTCTCGCCAAAGATGCTGATCAATTCTGAGCAGATGGAGGTCAGCTGGGGTTCTGTGCTGCAAATGACAGGTGTTTGAGGTGGCACAGCAGAACAACGAGCATGCGAGGAGTGTGAGACTGTGCACTTATACTTTGAACACCCTTATGCAGGTGACCTGTGACCTAAGTGAAGCTCCATCTGTTTTCCAGCCCAGGCCTAGGGGTCAGAGTATATCGTTTTTCCAGCAAGTGCAAGTGCACATTGTGCTCATGTTTCTCTTGAATGACAAGGGGATCATGTTCCAGGTGTTTGCATTGCGGAGGCTGGCCCTGGCTGTCCCTCTGGCTCCCCTTCGTGAGCTCATCAAAGAGCTCCTGCTGCGGCTGCTTGACCCAGGAACTAGGAAACTACCCAATGCCACCCAGATCCTGAAAGGCCTCAATGTTCTCATGCTGAGGGTGGTCGAGAACTCAGACCAGTGAGTGTTACTCAGTTCTTCTTTCAAATAACTTGTTCTTGTGTCTGCATTTGTCTTGTTCCCTACGTGGCCACACTTCACCGATCAAATATGAGAAGTCGACTGAGAATATTTGCAGTATAAGCGTTGACTGTGATTTGCAGGACACTGGCAATCTGCGTTCTGATTGAGCTTTTAGATTTTAAGTGGAAGGACAGCACACCTCAGCAACATGCAGCCTTTGCAGATCTGGTCGT
The DNA here is from genome assembly GCA_020887355.1 of Coccomyxa sp. Obi. Classification (NCBI taxonomy): domain Eukaryota; kingdom Viridiplantae; phylum Chlorophyta; class Trebouxiophyceae; family Coccomyxaceae; genus Coccomyxa; species Coccomyxa sp. Obi. Next base: position 1,142,376 of record AP025000.1, read on the forward strand.
GAAGTGCCTTCTGAAGCCCACGAAGGCTCTTGATGTCAACATCCGGGTGGGACTATGAGTAGCTGATGTGCACACTCTCTGGGTCGAAATTCCGGGCATCTGACCAATGCATCGTACATCAAGGTTTTGAGGCAGTGATGTGCAACTCTGAGTAATGTGGGTGATGGCACCGCAGGACTTGAGAGTCACCCAGGTTTTGCTTGCCCTCCACCACTTCTTTGAGAGCCTTGGCAGCAATGAGATCCGACGGCGCGGAGTGGAAGAGGACAAGCCCTTACGGATGGCCAAGACGCTCTTGCATGAGCTCTGCAAGCACAAGGTGAAGTCTGCTAGAGCCATGCAAAAATTCTTTTGAACTGAGTATGGCTGCTCACATGTCTTTTCATCGGAGGGTCCTCAGTCTGACGAGAGATTTGTCAGGGGCCCCACATCCTGGACTACATGCCAGACATACCTGTGGACTGCCAGCCCGATGAGCTGCCTATCATTTACCAGTACGTGGAAATTAATCTGAAGACACTGGAAGCGGCCCAGGGTTTCAGGTCTCGAAACATGCAATCTTCGCAAGTGGTGAGAGGCAAACTACTTTAAGACATACCCTCTCTGTGTGCTGTAATTCTGGTGTTGTATCTTTCTTAATGTCAGGAAGTTCAAGCTGTTTGGCCACGAGCTCTGGAGATATGCATGTTTGCTGATTCCCTTTTGATGAGTTATTACTTCTATTGTTGTTTTTAAGACATTTCAGAGACCCTTGGGAGCCACCTGAGGGTCAATGGTCTTTTGGCAGTCTTTGCCACCCTACATTATCTCATCATTTTCTCATTTTCTTGCATTCAGTCAGAAACCTGGCAACCCTAATATCATTCTGCTGGAAAAACGCTTGCATGGTGCTTGAAGCAATAACTATGCCTTTGCCTGATGGTCCAGGATTCAAGGAGTTCTTCTGACCAGCAGACTGCTGCATCTCTGCACGAGGGGCCTTCCACAGTAATGCCTAACGCGTCTGCACGACAGCCCCTCTGCACAGGGCACACTACGAGCATCCCCTCAGACGCAGCATGTCCACCCTCGGCACAAGCTTCGACTGGCGATGCCTGTTCCGCGGTGCTCCAAAGCATGTCACGCTCGAGTGCTTTAGTGCCCTTCAGGGCAGCCTTGTCCACTGCAGCCAGGGATGCTGACATCCAGAATCAGCCCAGCAATGTGCCAGATGCGGCAGCGCACCTGTCAGGAGCAGCCCCAAAGGTGTCCCCAACAATCCTGCAAAATAATTGAACGCCTGGTGCTTGCAGGGATTGCATCCTTGCATGTCTGGCAGATTCGTCTTTCCTGCAGAACCATTATACATGTTGTTCCCCTTGACAGAGAGGACGGGCATGACTGCTCTCAATGTCATGGTGTGCAGGCTATTGGCAGCACTGCCAGATCAGCATTGGCTGACATCTTCAAGAAGATTGGAGAGAAGAAGACGTCTGAGCAGGGACTGATGGAGCTGCACTTGTTTGGTCTGAAGAACCCGGATGTTGACTTTGATGCACACTTGGCACGGACCTCTGCAAATTTCAAGGCGTATATTGAGTCGGGACTGAAGAAGGCTGCCAGAATATATTCAGGGGCAGACAAAGGTGAGTTCCAACGATCCTCTAAAGATAGTAAACTTGCAGGAGTCAGGCCGTCTGGTTTCAATTGATGGTTGCCTAATTAGTAGAAAAGCCAAACGCACAACATGTCACAATGCCCTTGTGTTCACGTGTTGTTCCTCTGCATGTGAGGTGTGCTTGTTTCAAAGCCTTACTTGTCCTAAAGTGTTCATGACCCTGCTCATCCCTTTGTGCAGACCAGCTAGCTGCTGCAGGGGACAATGCCACTAACATGTCGCATGGAGACGGAACCCCAAGTACTCCCCGAACCTCAAGCGTTGAGCAGCTCCGGTAACTCCTGTTGGAAAGTATTTTTAATTGCCTAATGCACTTCAGAAGACAATGCTGTCCTCTTTCTGGATCAAGTGAATGGGGCAAATGAGTGGAGCCTAAGATAACATTTTGCTGTGTTGTAGGGCGCGCATGCAACGCCTGAAGTGCAGCCCTGCATCATCGTAGCTGCTATGGCGAATGTCATGTGAGCATGGCGGGCTGGGCGTACAGACTTCTCAAGTCGGCAGCGCAGTATGCTGCCAAAATGTACCGGGTCATTAAGGGCTCTTCACTGATCACTGATCTACACTGTATTATGAACAGCAGAGGACCTGCTGTTGAAGAAAGGCAGAACAAGGAGGTCTTATGCATGATGAAGCAGCCATCTGCCACAATGTGTGTTAACGTTGTGCACTGATGGCGTGCAGTGCCACACTGAGGGTATACCAGTAAATAATTCACTACCATTGACTGGGCAGCCACAGGCTGCCAGCCAGAGTGTGGCTACAAATGTCGCACTGCATACAAGCACCAATGGCAGCAGCAATGCAGCAGAATCATTTGCTCCTTGCGATCATCAAGAGGCGTCTCGATCTGTGACAACAATGCCGCACGCATGCACCCTTAAACATACTATAGTAGTTGTCCAGGCCATCAAGTTTTGCAAGACGATGTAGTACACTGTGTGCTGCTAGACACGGACGCAGGATACAGATGCCTAGTGCCTGTAGAGTGGCTCAAGGGAACGACTATGGATGTCCTCATGAGGCCTGCGCAGGCCATGAATATGCGCAGACAACATGATCTGCTGGAGGTGTGCTCGCACAAAGATTAGAAAATATAGGTGTTGCAATCGGAGACAGGCTGTGTCGCCTGCACGTTTGGCTTCGATCCTGGAGCTTCCTGGCATAGGGGTAAGTAAGAAAGTTGTTTCTTAATTACCCCTATCCTGGCAGCGGGAACACGAGCCGGCAGCTGCCGGAGTGCTCGCGGAAGCTGTCGAGATCGATGAGTGATCCTTATCTTCACCACGTTGAAACGTTCGACTCAGATGTTCGTGCTTGGATTTCGCGAAGCAGACACGGCCCCACTGCACGGCTATCTCATAAAATGGCGACCTCACTTTCTTCGACGACAGCCTCTTGCAGCGTGAAGCCATTCGACACACATGCCAGGTTCACTCCACAGAGCATCACTTTTCATGTTGTGGGCTGACTATTACTCCATTGATAAGGGAATCTTACAGTCTTGTACGCCGCAGGCGGCTTCCTCGTCAAAAAGGCCATCATTTGAGGACGTCCGCCTCTTCTGGCCAGGTGATCTTGAGAAAGGCGCACCGACCTGTTCCAGAGTGAAACAGCGAAGGGATTGTTGCCTGTCAAACACTCTACGCCATCACGTTGGTGTTTGATTACTTGATCTCTATTAAGTGGATTCCCACTTTTCATGCCTTAAATCAACACGAGACTTGATTTTCTCTGACTGGAGATTTGCTGTGCAGGATGACCCAACATACATATCTCGCCGTCACGCTGCAATGGGTGCTCTTGTGGGAGCAGCTTCCTTGCTGCAGAGTTCGCAGGCCAAGGCATTCCTTGGTATTGGTGAGCCTTCCAAGGAGGAAATTTACAAAGAGGACACGGTGAGGTCCTTTTCTGCAGATGTATGGGTTTATCACGCGCAGGGTTTGCCTTAGCCTAGCGCGCATTTTCTGAGAAAGGAAGTGTCCTGCAGGCCACTATTTTGAAGGATGTTGGTGCAGCCCTGTCTTTGGACAAGTCTGATCCCGCGAAGGAGGAAGCCATGAACAACGTGCGGAAAGAGACCAATGCATGGGTTGCAAAGTACCGCCGAGACAATAAGTTTGCAGGCAGGCCGTCATATGGGTGAGCGCGAAGCAGCGTGTAGTTATGCAGTGTTCTGGATCTGTGCCTGCGACCAGAACAATCATTATTTCTGACTGCTTCCTTTTGCCTGCAGGAACACATACTCGGCATTGAATGCCCTAGCAGGACATTTCAACAGCTTTGGGCCCACTGCACCCCTCCCGAAAAAGAGGCTGGAGAGGATCCAGAAGGTGCTGACACGTTAATTGATCATTCTAAATGCATCTTGTGCAGCTTCAAAAGGAGGGACGTGGATCAATGAATTGGGAACTCTCTGCCACCTGCAGGAGTTGGAGGACGCAAACCGCATGCTTGGCCGTGGGCGATGATGACATGCGCATGCTGCATGTGACATCAAAGAAGGCGCGGTGATTAGTGTGACATACAGCTGTTGCGAGCCATACCATCCTGGAGTGTGCAGATGCGGATTTTTTTTGACAAAATTTTCGATGCTTTACGTTGAAGACACTGCAGCGCTGAAACCTGCTTAGGTAGCACTCTCAGTATTGGGGCCTTGTCCAGGGGCATCCATGTGAAGCCACGAGAGACCGTGGCCGTCAATGAGAATCAATCAGATTCCATCAGAGTCCAACGCTTTTCATGGACTGCAATGGAAGGTGATTGACTGTGTTGGAATTGTATGGATGCTTTTTGCCATGCATGGAATGGAATGGCCTTCTGCGGACTCGTGTTGACCTCCAGTCAAACAGTGGCATTTGAAAAGGCATGGATGCTATTTGGACTTAAATGGACTCCCCTGTATGAACATTGAGTGCTGCCATTGGATCCCTGTTGACTTGTGTGGACATACACGGAAACGCGTTACGCTCCCTTTTGACTTCATTGAAAACCTGCTTGATTCACATGGATTCCCATTGAATGAACTTCCATGGACACTAGTGGATTGCCTTGGGCTGGCATGGATAGCATGGAGTCCATGAAATTTCCATCACACTCCACCAGTCCATGCTCTTCCATTCCTGTCCAGGCTATGAAAAGCAAAAGTGTAGCATGCAGGATTTGAACTCTAAACCTCCTGGTAGGAGGTCCTCTCAGCATTCTGTACCTTTGTGGCTGTCTTTCTCTTCATGACCACCACTGATTCCACTGCCATATAACCTTGTTCAGCTGGAATGCCAAGGATTTTATTTGATGCTGCTTGGACAAAGCTGCAGTGTCACTGATGCTCATGGAAGGCCATGGCTGAAGATGGAAGCCAACTGTGTCAATTGCAGTCCAAGGAAGTCATTTTCGAGCAGTGAGTGTCCATGATGAGCCATTGGTGTCAATTGTAGTCCTTCGAAATCAAAGAATATCCAATGGCATCCAAAATCTTCCGTGTCAATCCATTGGGGTCCATCTTCGTCCATTGGATGGACTTGGATGGACCCTAATTGACCCCAATTGACTTCCCTGGTCCACCGTGGACTTCTGTTGCCAATGTTGGTGATCCAAGGAGGCAGCTTCAATTCTGAGAGTGTAGGATCATGAGTTGACCCAAAATATTATTCATGTGGAAAGTTTGACAGGTTTTGTAACAGAATTTTGGCAATAGATGTGCTTCAGATGTGCCGGCCAGCCTCCAGTAGAAATTTCCAGGACATAAATGCTCAGGATATGCTCAAAAACACCTTCAAGCCAATGAGACCATGCATGTATACACACATGTACATACCATGCATTCTACTGCACCTTTATTCTAGCATTGTAAGCCATGACAGGCGCGAGCTATTACATGTCTTACACCACAATTCACGCTCTTTGACAGGGCCTTGCGAGTAGCCTTGAGCTTCGAATTATAAAAAGGAATTACAGCAGCACTCCAAGAAAAACTCCACTGCTCTCCACATACATAGCTTGACTTTATTCATCAGGGGGAAAGATATCCTGACGGGCCTGGCCATGCTTCTCGCGCAGTGCTCGTGTGGGAATGAGGTCGCCGTTGTCATCCTCACCAAGGAATAAAGAAGTCTTCATAGGATGATCAAACAAGTCCGCGCCTTTCTCGGATGCCCAGGTGCAGGGCCACTGCAAGCCACACCCGACTGTCAATCTGCACTGTAAATGCATCATTGCACATGTCTGCAGATTGCTTGATATTCTGCAAGGAAGCTGGCACACACCTGTGGAGCCACGAGGTGTTCTTGGGGAACATATGCAACAGGTGGCACAGCACTGTCCAGCGGCCAATCTCTCACATCCACCAGCACATGATAGAATGGCTGCAGATCGCCAAAAGTTAACGAATTGACGTCTATAGCCTTTTTCCAGTCGTCATCTTCACAACAGCCATCATCCCATCTGCATCACACCAAGTTTCTTTGACAGCAGCACCACATGCTGTCGCACCCAGACATCAAGTTGACCAACACACTGCACTAAAACCTCACCAGATCCACCTCACAGAATTGTGTCATCTGCCAATTATCCCTCCTATTGGGCAAGAATTTTAAAGGAACCACTTCCCTATCTTGAAGGAGCAACAAAGACGTGGCATCTCACCCATACACCACAGCTCGATATCCGCTTGTGACATGCTCAACACGTTGGCCGAGCTTGAAGCGCCGAGGCTGTCTTGTCTGCATGGTTGTGCTCTTCACTGCAGCTGCATTCCGCATTTCCTGCTGCAATTTGCTTAGCCTGTCTCTGAGATCCGCAGCATCATCATACCTGTAAACATGCTGGGTTAGCTCCGAGGCTACAAAGATGTACGAACTGCTCAATGAGGAAGCCTTCAGCAGAAATGGGTGGGGGATCACCGCTGTTCATCAACTGCACGTTGCAGGTGCACTCGGAGCTGCACTTCTAGTGATGGGAATGTCTGGTCGCCCAGTTCACTAGACCTGCCCTTGTGCCCCTAGACGTGTACATCAGTGATGTAATAAAGTTGGAACACGCTCCCTGCTCAAACACAGAAGCATTGTGACAGCACATACCTGGAGCTTCTCAAGCGCCTCGTCGATTGTCTGTCTGCGTTGCCTGACATCACTGGCCTGATCATAGTCCTCATAATTCAGAGCTCTCTGTAGTTGCTTGTCGAATTCCTACACAAGGAGGATGAATCGAGTATCAGACGGTCTGAAATCTTCCAGAAACAGCAGCAAAGTTAGAGTGATAAGCACACCAAACCTGCTGAAAGATAAAGAGGACGAGCTCCTGGAAGGTGAGCGGACTGTGATGGTCCGTCTGCTGCTTGCTGGACCAGGCCCTATGGGAACACAGACTAGGTCTGGATGGCCTCTGCATGCTTCTCCATGCTGGTATTGTTCGCCTGAACGAAGTCCCTTAAACAGGCCCCCAAGCATGGGTCATGAATTCCCCAAATTTTTTAAATCACCACCTCCAAAATTAAATCAAAATTAAATGAACCATGAGCAGGGAAGTTTGTCGTAAGCCCTGTGCATATACCTTGTAGCTTTTGATGCATTGCAACGCTGTTGTCCTGCGCTAGTGCAATGTGCGCCTCCCAAAGGGCGCTAACGTGTGGCAATCCTGATGAACTTGACAATTATATGTATTGCTCACAATGTCTACTGTCTTCCCCTTCAGCAACCCCTAAGCAGAAGAAGGGTTGGACAGTGCAAGTGCACTCGTTTTAGATGCGTCAAATTCCAAATCTACCTGTGCACACCAGTACAGAAATGATAAGGTATTACAAGATGGTGAGATCCACAGCACGTTCCGGGCAATTACTGTCAGATGAGTTGATGCACTAAGCAAAATGTGCGTCCTTGTGTTTGTACTGCTGGCAGCAGCACGTGCGGATTTGGGATGCTTGAAAACGAATATTTCCTGGCGCAATTGGTTTGAATGTCGCAACAATCACGTTGCAAAGTCGTGGCTGCTGAGCTTACGAGGCAAATAAGTCTCCTCATCAAAGTGAGCGATGCTGGCCAGGCGAACTGTGAGGCAGCTACCTGGGCAGGATGAAACAGGCCGCTTTATTCCCAATTCTTGTCTTGATCAATCTGTGCTTGTGCCAGAGTGAAAACACTGATGCGCTGCAGGTGATCGTTCCTCTACATTTTTGCTCAGACTTTGCCATGCTGTTCGCAGAAACTGATGTATGATGTTTGGGGCGTCTTGGTATGCAGTACTGTTTCATCTCTAATAATGATATTATGTTTACTTGAAGAGAAGATCTATGATGCCTCACTGATATCGTATTGCTATGAGCGTTACAGGCCGGACAGGCGTTGCTTGAGGTTCAAGGCAGGCATCAAAATCTACAGGGCAATGTCACTTCGGGCCGTGGGGAAAGTCCAGTCCTCAGAAATTTATTAGACGTCAAAGAGACTTCAGCTGCAAACAGTTCTCTGAAACTTGTTAGCAAAGGATGGCGCGAGAAATCTCAGTCTGGCCAGTTGAGGCACACCACAGCAGAAATGGAAGGAGAAGAGCAGTATGTGTCAGCTGCTGCAGTGCTGGGCCTTACAGCCCTCATGGCAGCGGCAAGTGGGCTAGGAGCAGTTCCCTTCTTCTTTGTGGGCACCCTTTCTGCTCGGTGGAGTGCCCTTGCCAATGCTGTGGCCTGCGGCGTGATGCTGGCAGCGAGCTTCGATCTTGTGCATGAGGGCGAGCCGTATGGGCCTGGACTGGTCATTGTTGGCGTCATGTTGGGTGAGTCATGTCCTTCACCTTGGCCATGGTCTGTTACTGTATATGATGAACAGCATCCTTGCGAATATGCATGGATTGCCCCAAGGAATCTGGCAAGCTGTCAACCGGGTTGGCTTGGCACAGGCTCGCTGTTCATATGGTCCATTCAAAAGTGGCTAGATCAGTTTGAAGATGTCAAATTTGAGACGTTGAGGGGAGCAAGCGCTCGCAAAGTGCTGCTGGTGGTGGGCATCATGGCAGCGCATGCCCTCGGCGAAGGTTCTGGAGTGGGCGTGTCATTTTGTGGCCAACGCGGCTGGTCACAGGTATGCTTATTGCCAGCTTGTTTGAACATTGTTGCTCTATCTTATTCTTGGACTGAAAGCTGCTTAGTCTCAATCACACAAGGAACATGACACACTTGCCGCAGGGCATTCTTGTGACGCTGGCGATCGGGCTGCATAATGTTCCCGAGGGCCTGGCAACAGCAACAGTGTTGGTGGCGCGCGGCATTCCAGCGTCACATGCCTTCTGGTGGACTCTTGCCACGTCATTACCGCAGCCCCTGCTTGCATTGCCATCCTTCGTGTTTGTGGATGCATTCTCATCGCTGCTGCCGCTGGCTCTTGGCTTTGCAGCAGGGTGCATGGTGTGGATGGTATTTGCAGAACTGCTGCCAGACGCTCTGGCAGATGCACCGCACACCGAGGTACATGTGATATGTGCTTCTTTGATGCCATCTGTTGGTCTTTCACCTAAAACCCGAAGTGGGATCTCCAGCTTCATCAAGGAACACGAGTATGGCCGTCGTTACGAGAGCCGCTCTTGTACGTGCAGGTAGCCACCGCTGCAACGATGTCAGCCGCAGGTCTAGAGGCCATGCGTATGGCTCTCTATCTGGTGGAGCAGAGTGCTAGAGCGCCAAACAAAGGAACCAGCATAACTTCAGCAGGTCTGCTCCTGGCTGGGATGCTTTTCCTTGCGGCTCTTCCGGCTCTGCTGGCAGGTGTGAACTATTAAACATGACCCTGTATGCATCTGCTTGTTTTAATTGTCAATCATCCTGTCAGGTTCAGAATCATGCCCGGCAACATACTGATTCCTTATTAGTTGGTCTGTTAGAGTTTTTGACTTCTTGCAGACGCACTGTTCCTCAGTTTCGATGGCATCCTGCTTCTTTCTGTGCTTGGGTTTTAATGCTTGTACTGATCTTTGGGGTGAAACTGCTGCTGCTCAGGAATGGTAATCATCGCCGTTGCACCACCCCTCGCAGTCCGGTTTGGTGCAGCCGCGGGCATGGTGGCCTGCTTAGGAGCAGTCACCCTGACCAGGAGTGCGGCATCGGGGGGCCTGGGCGGGACTGCTGCAGGTGCCCTAGCTGGAGTGGCTGCAACATGGCAGGGTCTGCGAATGGTGCAGGCTGGTTTGGCAGAAAAAGCAGTAGAGGATAAGGATGCAGATGCTGGGGATGTGGAAAGTCAGAGTGCTGTCATCAGCGATGGGGTAGCTCTCAGCACTATATCTTTGGAAGGGTCACCTCCTCTGAATGGGTACGACCTGATTGCTTTCTGGTTTTAGCGATCATGATGATGTACATGCGGCTTATTGCACACTGCAATTGTATCCTGCTTTAGATGGGAGCCGTCGATTTCAGACTGACAACACATTGAACGTGAAGGACACAAGCAGTGACAGTTCTGTGGTGCTGCCCTCAGGCTCAAGAACCTTGATGGGCGCATGGCAGGTCCTTTCAAAAGTGAAACAGCTGTGCGGCATAAAGTCACTGCTGACAGCAGAAAATCAGAGAAAAGAAATGGGCACAGGAGCAGAATTGTCAGCAGCCAGTTGCTGAGGCAGTCCTTCCCTTTGACCATCTCAGTTTTATTGTTACTCAGTGTGTCGGATGGGGAGCGCGCAGCAAGTGTGCTCAGTGACAGCCTGATAGATGTCCCATCATTGCTGGCCAGAGCAAGTGCAAGGTGAGGAGGGTCTGCTAATGACCCCACCAACTTGGGTGCACAACAGGCACCGTCCTACCATTTGCTGTGAACGCGTTTGTTCTGCGGACAGGTGGGGCTTGATAGGAGCTGCAGGGGCGTGCGTCGCTGTTACGCCAGTGATTGTTCCCCATGGAAAGGCTTGCGCCATCACAGCAGTTCTGAGCAGTGCTGCGCCAGTTTTCCTTTTCATTCTTTACATGCTCGATCATGCCACACCACTGCTGGGTAATCTTCACCTTGCGCTTGCCTGGCTCGAGAGATTTGCAGCAGGAGCGGCATTGTATGTTGGTGGTGGCCTGTTATTGCCAATAGGGAGGCAGCAAAATCCTGCCTTAGCATTGCGATTTGGTTTATTGGGTGGCCTGGGAACTGTCCTGCTTTCAGGAATGGCGAGTCTGAATTATGCAGCGATGTCTGCCTAATGACCATTGTGATTCTCTTAGAACCTAATCAAAGAACTACTGTGGCATCAATTTAGCATTGAACATGAGATCGTGAGTCAGTGTCGTCAAAAATAGAGGGGTTGTCCCAAAAAGTTACTATCTCGATGATGACGTACTACTGCAATTAGGCAAATCTCTCTCCGTCCTGCTTGCCCTGCTTGTGCATGCGCGGATAACCCGCGCATGCACAAGACCACTACTGTAAGAAGTACCTCACCACAAAGGGTTGGCGAGCCCATAGTCTAGAGATCTCAGAACAAGCTTCTGGTCAACAGGTTCAGACACTACCTCCAGTCGGCCCCTAGAAGTAATGGTCGTTGATGGCAAATTGCGGAAGATTTCGGCCTTCTGGTGCTATTTACCAGGGGCCCCATGACATTGTTGTGTCAGAGTTGCGTTCACCCCCCACCCCACACGCATTTACACACCGATCCCTTCCAATTTCCACCCAATTTGTCATGGCCAAGCCTGTGTGAAGCGCTCCCCTCCTGCTGCAGACAGCAGACTCGGCCATGGTGCGCAAACCTTGGAGGTATACCCCGGAGCGATGGAGGGTAGTGCCGAAGCCATCATTCCGAGAAGACCATTCCTCCAGGATCCTAGTAGATATGTGACTGTGCTCTCATGTTCCAGCTCTATCGATATCAGTATCAGTTCCACCAGTACCTTTTCCTCATGCAGTGATTTTACCATGCAGTGTTTCCGCCATGCCTTTTTAAAAAAAAGGGAAATCTCTCTATTACAGGCATGAGGGTAGCGAACTGCCCAGCACACAAATAATAGGATATGTAGGAAACCTAGCTGAGGCGGGCACGCAAAACACTCCCGCAGGAGGATAGGGCGATACCCAAGGACATGTAAGGCAATGGTCATATATGGTGAGACAACGGCAAGCATAATACGCAGGCAAGCAGGACAAACAAGTAGTACGGAAATGGCAATCATGTCCCGGCAAGCAGACAATGTCTGTGGTGTGCACTGAAGCAGAGCACAGCACGTCCTAACGCAACAACTAAGCCGGGCAAAGAGTGAAGCCCAGTATGTCCAAACGCTAACCGAAACATGGCGATCTCAAGAGATCATGGCAAAACTCGTAGAACACACCAACCTTGCAGTGGGTTGGGAAAGGCAGGAGGTACAATAACATCAAGGTTAGTGCACACCACAGACATTGTCTGCTTGCCGGGACATGATTGCCATTTCCGTACTACTTGTTGGTCCTGCTTGCCTGCGTATTATGCTTGCCGTTGTCTCACCATATATGACCATTGCCTGACATGTCCTTGGGTATCGCCCTATCCTCCTGTGGGAGTGTTTTACGTGCCCCACCTCAGCTAGGTTTCCTACATATCCTATTATTTGCCTGTAATAGAGGGGTTTCCTAAAAAATAAATTGTGTGCTGGGCAGTTCGCTACCCTCATGCCTGTAATAGAGAGGTTTCCCTTTTAAAAAAAGAAAAAAAAAGTGCATGAGGAAAAGCGACTGGTGGAACAGATACTGATATCGAGATAGCTGGAGACATGAGAACACAGGCATATATTCTACTAGGACCCTGGGGGAATGGTCTTCTTGGACTGGTGGCTGCGGCACAACCCTCCCTCGCTCCGGGGTAGACCTCCAAGGTTGCGGGGCGCACGACTGACTTTACTCTTCAACTTCACATAATTTTTTTTTGAATTTGTTATTGTCAAAGACATTGCTCTGTATAATATGAAACAATATGATTTGGCATGCATATTGTTTGTATGGTTTGGCTACTGTAAGAACGCCTCTCTGGCACCGCCTGCGGCTGGCCACCATCTGCCAGCTCTGGGCCAGTTACCAGCGAGCGCGGCACCAGACAGGTGCAGCAGAGTCAGCGGGCGTGGTAGCAGCTAGGCTCCTGTCCTCCTGCAGGAAGGCCATCCTTGGCGACTGGCGACTTGCCACCGTCAACGTCAGGACCACATCGGGCGTGCTCAGCGACTGGCTGCGCGGGCGCGACCCAAAGCTGACGCGCGAGGAGTTCACGGCGCGCTGGTGCCACCGGGACGTCCTCTGCGCAGTGGGTGAAGGGCCGGATGCGCAGCTGTCCATTCCTTGGAGCGCGCAACATCCGGTGCCGCTGCCTGCATGACCCTTCCCCATGACCACTCGGGGGTTGGGGACCTCGCTTGACCACACCCCCGAGGATGGGTCCTCGTTAATCAAGCCCCGAGGGAGGGCACTCGTACTCAGCCCCGAGGATGGGCCCTCGTTAAACCAGTCCACCTTCTGGTTCCACCACCTAGCCAAGGAGCGTCAGAGCCGCACGGAGATCAAGGCCCTCCGGACAGGCGGTGCCCCAGACAGCCCTCCAGTGCTCCTCGACACCCCAGCCGGGCGAAACCAGGGCAGCACCTTGCTGCGCGATTTCTACAGCGGAGACTCCGCGACAGGCCTCTTTGCGGCGCGCCCTGTCTCACAGCCAGCACAGGCAGAGCTGCTGGTGGCGCTCGAGAAGTCGCTTACCCCGGAGGCGGCTGCTACCGCTGAAGGTAGCAGTAGCGACGGCAGCATTCCCATCACAGAGCTGGAAGCAGCCCTCAGGAGCATGCCACGCGGCAAGGCACCAGGCCTGGATGGCATACCTTACGAGTTCTACCAGCCCTTCTGGCCACTTGTCGGTGGGGAGCTCACAGCGGTGCTCCAGGATGCCTTCACCAGCCCAGCCAGCCCAGCTCTGCCTCCATCGATGCTACAGGGCCGCATCATTCTCCTGTACAAGGGGAAGGGGGCCGACAGAGCCTCCCCAGCCAGCTACAGACCCATCACGCTGCTGAACACGGACTACAAGCTGGCGGCACGGACGGTGGCCAGCAGACTTGGACCTGTCCTCAACCAGGTGGTGGACCCGACGCAGACAGGCTTCCTGCCCAAGCGCTGGGTGGGGGACAACGTGCTCGCCCACCTAAAGGAGATCAGCTACCTCCAGGACACTCAGCAGCCAGGTGTCATTGTCTTCCTCGATTTTGAGAAGGCCTTTGACCGCCTCGACAGAGCATGGATCGAGCAGTGCATGGCGGCAGTGGGCTTTGGAGCCGATGCACAGCGCTGGGTGCGCATTCTGCACACCGGCACCACCGCGCGTGTGGCCTTCAACGGCTGGCATACGGACGCCTTCCCGGTCAGCTCAGGAGTTTTCCAGGGCAGTCCCCTCTCGCCGCCGCTCTTTGTGCTCGCCACACAGCCGATGGCAGCGCACGCCCGGCGTCGCGCTCAGCAGCAAGCCTTCCAGCCCATCAGGCTTCCTTCAGGGGACCCAGCCCCCATCATGTATCAGCACGCAGACGACACCAGCATTCACGCACAGAGCCCCAGCGACGCACAGGTCATCCTGGACACCACAGTGGATCTCCACTGTGCAGCCACAGGATCGAAGCTCCAGCGTAGCAAGTCCCAGGGACTCGGCCTGGGCAGCTTCAGCCACCTCGAGGGTCCAGATGCGGCCACGGGAGTCACCTTCGTAGCACAGGACGCCAGCGTGAAGCACTTGGGCGTTCCTCTGTCCAGGCAGCCAGAAGCCGCCGCCACAGCCCTCTACTCAGCCATCCTTCGGAAGGTGGAGATCAGGATCGCGCGCTGGTCGGGCTTCAGGCTCAGCTTGCTGGGAAGGGCCTATGTGGCCAAACAGCTGCTCGACTCCATGGTCACCTACCATGCCACCTTCATCCCAGTGCCCAGTCAGCTGGAGAAGCGCCTGTGCACAGCACTGCACACCTTCGTCGCCGCGAACAGGCCAGTCCTTGGTGGCACTTCGGCGCGGCTGTATCCTGGGAAGGACACCTGCTTCCACGCCGTGAAGGACGGCGGCATCGCCCTGGTGGACCTCAGAGCCCAGATCCTGGCCCTACAGGCCAAAGTGGTGAGCCGCCTTCTGAAGCCGGAGCAACTGGCGTGGAAGGCGTTCTTCGACTTCTGGCTCTACAGGAGGACAGCATGGCAGACAGCACAGGAACCCAGTCCAGCAGCTCATCACCCAGCACATTTGGCAGCTCGGGAGATTCCTTCCCTTCTCGGCTTTTGACGCCCAGAGGATGCAGGCCCCTTCACGCGTGCGCCAGTACGTGTATGCCTACCAGAAGTTGCAGCCGCATCACCTCAGCCAGCCGGCCAGCCTCGAATACCACGAGGTCATGAGCGAGCCCCTGTTCTTCAACAGGCAAGTCAGGGATGCCACCGGACAGCCCATCGCTTTGGAGGCTTGGGCCAGACAGGGCCTGGTCAGGGTCAGCGATCTTCGCACCCTTGTGCACAGCCCACCACCTTCTGTCGCTGCACTTCAGCCAAATATTCAGCTGGTGCTCGCCGCCCTGCCCGAACAGTGGCGAATGTTTGTCCAAGGCCCACCATCTGCTGCACAGTGGCTCGCCTCTCCGGGTACAGCCGATTGCCGGGTATGGTCACGGTCAGCTGACGGCTCTTACACCTGCACTCACACAGCCAGCAGCTCCGGTGCGCTTGTTCCAGTGCCAGCTGGGTCGGCAGAGCCGCAGCAACCCTTGCCCGCTACCGCGCAGCCGGTTCTCGTGCTGGGTTGGGACATCACCCGGCCCTGGCACCCCAGACATAGCACGCCGCGCACCCAGGAGGAGCAGCAGGATCAGGGCCAACCCCCAGCTCAGAGTCAGGAGGACCAGCAGCATCAGGACGACCAGCCAGCTCAGCATCAGCCCGCACCGAATTATCTCTTCGGCTTCTGGGGCACACACATGGTGAACCCGACCTCATGGGGACTGGGAAAGCGCCCAGCACACCAGTACGTGGTGAAGGAGGCCACCCAGCGGCGCCAAGTGCTTCACAGGCTCAAGCATGGCCACCCACAGAGCCCGGTCAGACCAGCCATTTGGGCGGACACCACAGATGATCAGCGCAGCGGCCTCCGGGCTATCGAGGCACACTGGGCCTCCACAGCAGCAGGAACAGGCGCTTCTCAGCGGAGCTTGGGCAAACGGCGTCGCGGAGAGCCAGATCCATTCTCCCATGCAGCATGGATGAGCCCTCCACCGAAGCGGCCACCGCCTTGTCGCGATCGCCCCCATCCACAGCCTTCAGCACCGGCTCCTCGCTTGCAGCGACAGCAATGCTCGCTAGACACAGTCGATGCTGCCGCCGTGGCACGAGGGCCCCAGCCTCCCTGGGCTCACGTCTGGCGAGTGATCGCCACTTCCCATCTCGACCGTGGCCAGCGCATGACAGTGTGGAGGCTTCTTCACGGGAAGCTCTTTGTTGGGGCCTTCACACGGCACATCCATCGTTCAGAGCCAGCAGGCTACACTTGCCCACATCCGCTGTGCACACAGGAGGAGGCCACGCTCACCCACGTCTTCATCACCTGCCCCCTGGCAGCCAGCATCTGGGGCTGGTTTGCGGCTACATGGGCAGCTGTCACAGGGAGGATCCACCACCACTCAGCGCAGACCTCCTCCTTGCAGACGATCAGAGGCAGTGGCAGCCAGCCTCCCAGCTGACGCCTCTCTGGCACCGCCTGCGGCTGGCCACCATCTGCCAGCTGTGGGCCAGTTACCAGCGAGCGCGGCACCAGACAGGTGCAGCAGAGTCGGCGGGCGTGGTAGCAGCTAGGCTCCTGTCCTCCTGCAGGAAGGCCATCCTTGGCGACTGGCGACTTGCCACCGTCAACGTCAGGACCACATCGGGCGTGCTCAGCGACTGGCTGCGCGGGCGTGACCCAAAGCTGACGCGCGAGGAGTTCACGGCGCGCTGGTGCCACCGGAATGTCCTCTGCGCAGTGGGTGAGGGGTCGGATGCGCAGCTGTCCATTCCTTGGAGCGCGCACCATCCGGTGCCGCTGCCTGCATGACCCTAACCCATGACCACTCGGGGTTGGGGACCTCGCTTGACCAAACCCCCGAGGATGGGCCCTCGTTAATCAAGTAATCGAGAGAGGGCACTCGTACTCAGCCCCGAGGATGGGCCCTCGTTAAACCAGTCCCAAGGGAGGGCACTCGTACTCAGCCCTGAGGAGCGGTCCTCGTAAAACAACCATCACAAGGCCTGCCTGGGCCTTTAAACAGGCAACCCTCTGTGTCACCATGCTCTGCTGATGGCCTTTTGCCATGACACCCGCTCGTGTCTTACCTGATTCACTGCACTGCTCAGTAGGCCTTTGGCAACATTCAGGTCCTTGGCACCCTTACACATCTCCAGTGGGTTCTAGGCACGGAGACACACAACCCACCCCGGCTCAGACCGGCCTGCCCTTCCACATGTTCATGTTAGTTCAATGTCCCTTATGCATTTGCGTGCGATACGATGCCAATCGAATCCACCAACTGTCCGGGATTCCGGGCAGCGCACAGGGGCGCCTCCGGCCGTCGCGTTACAAGGATAGAGTGGTAACATGCGGCACAGAGCCGTACGGCCAGAGGCACACCCACCAACACCCTATCAGCATAACCTAAAACTAGAAAATAAGTATCATTTAAAGGCACACTGCATTCTCCATCACAAACACCTAATCTTGGCCACATCTTCCCAGCTGAATCTCCCAGCAAATCACTACTTAAGCACCTTACAAATACCATCGCAATGACGTACTCGATCAATTCCAGCAGGATAAACAGGACCAAATCACCAGCTTTACAGAACGCCCCATGCACCAGAGGAGGACCTCATTCCCTCCGATGCACTCCAGCCCGCCGGCCACTCAACACCCCCACGGGGGGAGGTGAAGTGGGAGGATCCACGGGGCAACGCCGAAGCATTGCAACTGAAGGCAGGGGCTACGACACAAGCTGGTTAGTCCACTTGTATGAAAAGCATGATGATCTGCCATCAGGCAGCAGGAAGCAGTAAGGATGGGCGTCCTTACAGGAACCAAAAGCATACAAACAACATGCATGCCAGATCATATTTTTGCATACCATACACAGCAATGTCTTTGACAATAACAAATACAAGTGAAGTTGAAAAGTAAAGCTTCGGTCTGTGCTCGAGAAGAGCGCTGCACAGTTGAAAGCTCTGCTGCACCACAAACTGCTTAAGTCCTAACGGCGCCTGTCTGCAACAGCGTCCCTGGTACTCAAGCCAATACTGGCAAAACCGAACGGAATAAAATGACGAACGAACATATAAATAAAACAAGCAAAAACTACCTGTAAAACTCTCCAATTTCAACCACAAATTAACAGGGACATATCTGAACCGTGTTTCTACAGCCTGCGGCTGAGAACCCT
Organism: Coccomyxa sp. Obi; assembly: GCA_020887355.1. NCBI lineage: Eukaryota > Viridiplantae > Chlorophyta > Trebouxiophyceae > Coccomyxaceae > Coccomyxa > Coccomyxa sp. Obi. The sequence goes on from AP025000.1 coordinate 1,160,432, forward strand.
ATGTTCAATGTCCCTTATGCATTTGCGTGCGATACGATGCCAATCGAATCCACCAACTGTCAACAAAAGGATTCCGGGCAGCGCACAGTCCGTCCAAAGATCACGGCTGGAGGGAAGGGAACATGGCTTGCGTAACGCCAGCCTTGACCTCAGAAGATGTCTTGACATAACCAAAGGCAGACCGCTGCGATTTCCAGCCACCATGCTCCATCCAAAGCCTGTCGGGAATGCCCTGATTGGCAGCCTGAGTGGCACCACCGGCCCGCAAAGAATGCAGGCCAAACTGCTTGGCAGGCAGACCCACTGCCTGGAACGCCTCTAGAATGCCACGACGCAAGTACTGGTAAGAAGCAGGCGTGTTGCCGTACACCTCAACCCCGTCACATACCGATACTGCAGAAAAGAGAGGCCGGGACGAGCCTTCGAGGCCGGCACGCTGCAAGAGCAGAACGACCGACTTGACTGGGCATGAGTACGACTCGATCGCGGACAAAACAATGAGACTGCCCTCCCTGTACTGATCATTCTTCCTGGAATCTAAGCGGATTTCCAGCAACGACTCACCGACCAGCTTCAGATTGTTCACACGAATATGGGACAGGTCGTCATATCGAAAGAAACCGCAGAAACCTAGGCTGATGGCCGTTGCCAGCGACAGGTTGCGCAGGCTCTGCGCCTGGCCTGCCAGCCACAAATTGGCCTGCTCAACCTTCTCCCAAGTGATTGGCTCTTTCCTATTCTCTCCAGCAGGCAGCACCCTTCTGGCATAATTGCGAACAGCACACACTAGTGGATGCTCTGTGACCTTGCCGGAGCTGCTGAACTCATGAAAAGCTGCGATGGCAGCTGAATTGCACTTGATCGACGAGTGAGACTTTCCCGTCTGCGCAATGGCAAGCAGATACAAAGCAACGACAGTTCCTGTCGATGGCAGGAACGGAAGCTCACGTTCCTTGCACCACTGCACGAATCGCTGCCACAAAGGGGCGTAACGCTTCATCGTGCTGTCAGCCTTTGAAGACGCCAATGCTGCTGGCAAAGCACCAAGAAGCCTCTGTACGTCAGGATGCTGACTGCCAGGCCCCAAGCTCTTCTTCAGAAGCGGGGCAACATCTGTAAATGCAATGGAGTACTGTCAGATGCCTCATTACATGTCTGAAAAATCCACCCTTAACGCATACACAGCCCAATTTGGTGCACCAACAATCACACTGTTGGCTGAGCCAGGACCTGGCAGGAACAAGTCTCTGGGCCTCGTGACATTTATCTCGCGCGCATCGCGCACCGCGGCAGCCCAGCGGCTGCCGTCGGCGCTGCGCACAAGATGCCACCACTGCTGCTTGGGCCACCATGGCACTATCACTGTGCCTACAGCCTTGCAGGCTCTCATATGCAGCATCACTCTGCCTAACAATGCAAAGGGCGCATTCACCCAGTTGTTCTCTCCTTGCCAATTGTATGAGAAGGCATCTACCCCTGCAGAGCCAGGGCACCAGAATCTGCTACAAAACTTGCTGCACTGGTTGTTTGTGCCTGAAGCAAATCTGTCAAAAGTGTGTGGGCCCCACAGCTGGTCTAGAATTCTGAAATACTTTTTGTTCAGCATCCAATCATCCGCATCGTGCAGCTTAGACAGCTGATCTGCTAACATATTGTTCTCTCTGGGGGTCCACTCTATTCTCAACTGGATGTTACGCTTATGACAGAACTCAAAAATCCTGACTACAACATCCTGAATCAATTTCTTCTTGCTGCCTTTCAGCCATATGTAGCACACAGCCAGGCTGTCAGTGATAAGCCTCACAATCTTTCCTGATACAGCGCTGAATAGAGACAGCAATGTCCTCTCAATTGCAATCAGCTCACGCCAGGTAGATGATTCAACCTGCTCTTCCAGGGTCAGATACCCCTGAGCCACTCTGGAACCCCCAGCAGCATGAAAATCAGCAAAACTGGCAGGGAAGGCCAGCTGCTGCCCTCGAGTGTGCTGCAGTTCAAAACCTCCCCAACCTTGGGCACCAGCATCCGTGAACAACACTGTGTCTACATGTGAATCAAACCAAAGAGGGGCGCCATGCAATCTGTCAAAGTTTTTCTGCCAAAACTGCAGCTCTGCAAAGGCTGCACCGTCAATGCGGACGTGCCAATTCCAGACATGGGCCGGCTTGCTATTTATAAGATCATACAAAGCCCTGCTGTATATCCTGGCAGCTGGACCTAGGGCCAAAGCCATGGATTGAAGCTGTCCTGTAATCCTGGCTAGCAAACGAACGTGCACTTTGCGAGAACCTGATAACAACCGCTGAAGAGTTTTGAGAAACTCCTGGACTCTGTCATTGCTGGCGGTCAAACTGTTCTTTGCCAGGTCAACAAGCCAGCCTAGGAACACAAGGGCTTGTTCGGGATCGAGCTGTAGCTTTGGTACTGACACCGAGAACCCTGCTGATCGAATGTCCTGCAACACCTGGGCCTGAACGAGCTTAAAAGCAGAGCTGCCACCATCAGCATCTTTTGCAACAGCAAATAGGAAATCATCCAGATAGTGTATCAAGCGGATACCACGGGCTCGCCAGCGCCCAACCAGCTCATGCGTCAGTTTCGAGAAGACATAGCAGGCAGGACTAAGGCCGAAAGGCAAAACAGTGAAGACGTACGTCTTTCCCTGCCAGCGAAAACCGAGATACGTCCAGGCTGACTCATGCATATCTACATGGTGATAAGCTGCTTCCAGGTCGACAGAAAACATGTAATCATCTGGGTTGAAATATAGAGAAGCACTCCTGATATTCTCGTACTTGAACTTTAAGCCGGTCTGGTCGATAAATCGGTTGACATAGACCAGATCTAAAATCAGCCTGAATTTCCCTCTGCGTTCCACAACATTCAAAGGACTGATCACTGCTGGTGGAAGGTGGGTTTGCATGATGGAACCTCTAGCCAGGAGGTCTGCAATATCAGCCGAGACAAACGCTTCGCGCTGCAGCGCACCGGCCGCATTCGGGAACGAAAGCGGTGGGGGCGTCACCCCCAGTGCCCATGGGATTTCATAGCCAGAACTGATCCAGGAAAGCACGACTGCTGACTTACAGAACAGCTGCCAGAATGCCAGTTTTGCCTTGAGGCGACCCTTGACATACTTGGGTGCCGGCTTGGTTGCCGGCGAGTCAGCCGGTTTAGCACTGGTTGCACTACAGGCCGAGTCAACATCCCAGGAATCATCTTCGATATCATCAGTGCGTACTTCTGCGATATCGGTACCTGGGCAAGAAGCGCCATCTGATTCAAGGCAGGGTTCTTCACGTGGCATGATGATGTAAGCGATTACATGACCGATTACAGTTTGAGATTATGCTGCCACCGTGGCAAGCCTCACGTGCTCAGCACTTACGTCATCTGTGACGTCATAGTTCAGTCGTGCCACCAAGGCAAGCCTCACGTGTCAGCGATTAGGTCACCGATTACAATACTGCATCATGCTGCCACCATTGGCAGAGTACTGTACACTGCACACAGATTGCAAGACAAACTGTTTCTCTGCAGTGTTCTACATCTGGAATCCAGGCCTGGCACCCATGGGGCAATCCTTGGCAAAGTGCCCAAATTCACCGCAGTTAAAGCACTTCCCTTTTGGGGCGCTAGACTGAATGCCTGCGCTGTGATTCAGGGCTTTCACAACTTGAGCAGGTGAGTGCATTGCAGGTGACCCAAAATACTGTGGCGTATAGCCGTAAGGCATGGCACTCACAGGCTGCTGCACAGGCATTTGCATTGGCATCTGGGCAGGCATTTGCATAGCAGCTTGGCTCCAATTGAATCTACTCATGCCATACTGGCCCCTGCCACCACGACCACGACCACCGGTAGTGGGCCTGTCGCTCCGAGAGCGTTTGAACTGGGACTTTCCATTGCGCAGCTCGACACTCTTGATTGCACTCTCCAGGAGAGAGGCATCCTGGTCACCACCGTTGTGTTTCTTCTTGAGATACTCCTCAGCAACCTCGTAGCTGTGCTCGTCAGCTACCTTCTCGAATTCGAGTTGCTTGTAACACATGCCAACCCCTGCGGTTTTGAATGGCACTTATCAATATCAATGTCCCTTCCGAGGGCATCAGGCAATCCGAGCCTATTTCTGCAGACTCAGGGCTGCTAAGAGACATTGGCCACTGTAGACCGTCAAAGCACGTCCGAGTGCTCATCAACCATCGAAGTAATTGCATCAGGCTACTTCGCATCAAGTGCACTTCACTGTATGCACGATATCAAGTCAAGGCTCCAGCAGCCTGCAAGCGAGGCTGCCCGTCGCCTCACTAAGTCAAATCAAGCTTCTCGAACCAACAACCTTCCCGCCTACCTTAAAACGAAACTCAAAGAGAATACAGGAGACAGCGAGCTAGCCACTCACCCGTGTCGATGAGCTCAAGCAGTTTTGGAAAAGCATCGGCACCGTCCTCCTCATCGAGGAGGTAAGCTTGGCGTTGGATAGCCTCCACGCTTTCTGTGGTCTCCAGAACGCGGCCGTAGGCCTTCTCGACGCCAGGCTTCCTGAAACGATGCCCTGAAAAAACAGTGATAAGAGTGTCAGTAATAATACACTTATAAGCCAGAGGTTAACGAGGCCACTAGCGGCAGCTATCTGTGGCGTCAGCGCGGGATCACAACCTGGCTCAAGCAGAAAGAAGCAGAACGACGCTGAGGTTGTCCGTAGAACGACTGTTCGCGTCCAACTAAAATAATGTACAACCGTGGCACCATATTTCAGGTCAACAAGTACCCAAAAGGCCTAGCAGACAAGAAGTTTTGGGCGGGATCCCGCCAGGCGCAAACAGGAAAACACAACTCTGGGCCACCAACTGCAGTTCATTCGCCTTCATACTATCAAATCTATGATATAGGAAGTACTTTGCTCATTGATCGCTTTTCTGAAGCTGACAATTTTGAACGACAAGGGCGGAAGAATAACACGTTCCTGGTGGGACTCTCGCCAACTTCCCCGCCTCAGTGAGCGTATTGCGGGACTGAAGTGCGGCGCACATGCGCTTTTCTCTCTCTCTGCTCTCCATTTGCGAGTCCATAAACATCCTCTTGAGTTCTGCGAGCTCAGAGTTGGTTCCAGAAGGCGGTTGTTCAGGGTTATCGATACCTGGTTCGTCGGGGGCACCTTCGGCTGGTGCCATATTGTAAACTGTGGACAGACAAAAGCTTACAGAAGTTGAAAAGTAAAGCTTCGGTCTGTGCTCGAGAAGAGCGCTGCACAGTTGAAAGCTCTGCTGCACCACAAACTGCTTAAGTCCTAACGGCGCCTGTCTGCAACAGCGTCCCTGGTACTCAAGCCAATACTGGCAAAACCGAACGGAATAAAATGACGAACGAACATATAAATAAAACAAGCAAAAACTACCTGTAAAACTCTCCAATTTCAACCACAAATTAACAGGGACATATCTGAACCGTGTTTCTACAGCCTGCGGCTGAGAACCCTATGTTCACGTATAGGACCCTGGGGATGTACAGCCTTATATTCATGAGCACCCCCTCCCCGTCTCCCTCCTTTGCCAGCGCGGAATGGGGCCCCAGTCACGCGGTACCACCGGTCGGGAGTCCCGGAGAGCACCGCCAAGCATGGCCCCTGGGGACTACCTTTCCCTGTGGGGCACTGGCCTCGCCACCCAGTTCTTGTGGGCTCAAACCCCACAGACATGCTCCGCCGGCTCTCATCTCTTGGGTACCCCCGGCCGGGCGGCTCAGTCGTGCGCCCCGCAACCTTGGAGGTCTACCCCGGAGCGAGGGAGGGTTGTGCCGCAGCCACCAGTCCGAGAAGACCATTCCCCCAGGGTCCTGGTAGAATATATGCCTGTGCTCCCATGTCTCCAGCTCTATCGATATCCGTATCTGTTCCACCAGTCGCTTTTCCTCATGCAGTGCTTTCACCCTGCAGTTGTTCCACCATGCCTCCATCCTACCAGCTTATAGTGTCATCCTGTGCATTAGCTTTAGCTGAAATGATAACCTCCATGTGATCCCATCGAGCGGGTGTCTAGGACTTAGGACATGGTACCTCTTGCCTATCCCAAACCCACTGCCAGGTTGGTGTGTTCTATGAGTTTTGCCATGGTCTCCTGAGATCACCATGTTTCGGTTAGCGTTTGGACATACTGGGCTTCACTACTTGCCCGGCTTAGTTGTTGCGTTAGGACGTGCTGTGCTCTGCTTCAGTGCACACCACAGACATTGTTTGCTTGCCGGGACATGATTGCCATTTCCGTACTACTTGTTTGTCCTGCTTGCCTGCGTATTATGCTTGCCGTTGTCTCGCCATATATGACCATTGCCTTACATGTCCTTGGGTATCGCCCTATCCTCCTGCGGGAGTGTTTTGCGTGCCCACCTCAGCTAGGTTTCCTACATATCCTATTATTTGTGTGCTGGGCAGCTCGCTACCCTCATGCCTGTAATAGAGAGGTTTCCCTTACAAAAAAAAAAAGATGCTGCCGCCGTGGCACGAGGGCCCCAGCCTCCCTGGGCTCACGTCTGGCGAGTGATCGCCACTTCCCATCTCGACCGTGGCCAGCGCATGACAGTGTGGAGGCTTCTTCACGGGAAGCTCTTTGTTGGGGCCTTCACACGGCACATCCATCGTTCAGAACATAGGGTTCAATGTCCCTTATGCATTTGCGTGCGATACGATGCCAATCGAATCCACCAACTGTCAACAAAAGGATTCCGGGCAGCGCACAGGGGCGCCTCCGGCCGTCGCGTTACAAGGATAGAGTGGTAACATGCGGCACAGAGCCGTACGGCCAGAGGCACACCCACCAACACCCTATCAGCATAACCTAAAACTAGAAAATAAGTATCATTTAAAGGCACACTGCATTCTCCATCACAAACACCTAATCTTGGCCACATCTTCCCAGCTGAATCTCCCAGCAAATCACTACTTAAGCACCTTACAAATACCATCGCAATGACGTACTCGATCAATTCCAGCAGGATAAACAGGACCAAATCACCAGCTATACAGAACGCCCCATGCACCAGAGGAGGACCTCATTCCCTCCGATGCACTCCAGCCCGCCGGCCACTCAACACCCCCACGGGGGGAGGTGAAGTGGGAGGATCCACGGGGCAACGCCGAAGCATTGCAACTGAAGGCAGGGGCTACGACACAAGCTGGTTAGTCCACTTGTATGAAAAGCATGATGATCTGCCATCAGGCAGCAGGAAGCAGTAAGTATGGACGTTCTTACAGGAACCAAAAAGCATACAAACAATATGCATGCCAGATCATATTTTTGCATACCATACACAGCAATGTCTTTGACAATAACAAATACAAGTGAAGTTGAAAAGTAAAGCTTCGGTCTGTGCTCGAGAAGAGCGCTGCACAGTTGAAAGCTCTGCTGCACCACAAACTGCTTAAGTCCTAACGGCGCCTGTCTGCAACAGCGTCCCTGGTACTCAAGCCAATACTGGCAAAACCGAACGGAATAAAATGACGAACGAACATATAAATAAAACAAGCAAAACTACCTGTAAAACTCTCCAATTTCAACCACAAATTAACAGGGACATATCTGAACATAGGGTTCTCAGCCGCAGGCTGTAGAAACACGGTTCAGATATGTCCCTGTTAATTTGTGGTTGAAATTGGAGAGTTTTACAGGTAGTTTTGCTTGTTTTATTTATATGTTCGTTCGTCATTTTATTCCGTTCGGTTTTGCCAGTATTGGCTTGAGTACCAGGGACGCTGTTGCAGACAGGCGCCGTTAGGACTTAAGCAGTTTGTGGTGCAGCAGAGCTTTCAACTGTGCAGCGCTCTTCTCGAGCACAGACCGAAGCTTTACTTTTCAACTTCTGTAAGCTTTTGTCTGTCCACAGTTTACAATATGGCACCAGCCGAAGGTGCCCCGACGAACCAGGTATCGATAACCCTGAACAACCGCCTTCTGGAACCAACTCTGAGCTCGCAGAACTCAAGAGGATGTTTATGGACTCGCAAATGGAGAGCAGAGAGAGAGAAAAGCGCATGTGCGCCGCACTTCAGTCCCGCAATACGCTCACTGAGGCGGGGAAGTTGGCGAGAGTCCCACCAGGAACGTGTTATTCTTCCGCCCTTGTTGTTCAAAATTGTCAGCTTCAGAAAAGCGATCAATGAGCAAAGTACTTCCTATATCATAGATTTGATAGTATGAAGGCGAATGAACTGCAGTTGGTGGCCCAGAGTTGTGTTTTCCTGTTTGCGCCTGGCGGGATCCCGCCCAAAACTTCTTGTCTGCTAGGCCTTTTGGGTACTTGTTGACCTGAAATATGGTGCCACGGTTGTACATTATTTTAGTTGGACGCGAACAGTCGTTCTACGGATAACCTCAGCGTCGTTCTGCTTCTTTCTGCTTGAGCCAGGTTGTGATCCCGCGCTGACGCCACAGATAGCTGCCGCTAGTGGCCTCGTTAACCTCTGGCTTATAAGTGTATTATTACTGACACTCTTATCACTGTTTTTTCAGGGCATCGTTTCAGGAAGCCTGGCGTCGAGAAGGCCTACGGCCGCGTTCTGGAGACCACAGAAAGCGTGGAGGCTATCCAACGCCAAGCTTACCTCCTCGATGAGGAGGACGGTGCCGATGCTTTTCCATAACTGCTTGAGCTCATCGACACGGGTGAGTGGCTAGCTCGCTGTCTCCTGTATTCTCTTTGAGTTTCGTTTTAAGGTAGGCGGGAAGGTTGTTGGTTCGAGAAGCTCGATTTGACTTAGTGAGGCGACGGGAAGCCTCGCTTGCAGGCTGCTGGAGCCTTGACTTGATATCGTGCATACAGTGAAGTGCACTTGATGCGAAGTAGCCTGATGCAATTACTTCGATGGTTGATGAGCACTCGGACGTGCTGTGACGGTCTACAGTGGCCAATGTCTCTTAGCAGCCCTGAGTCTGCAGAAATAGGCTCGGATTGCCTGATGCCCTCGGAAGGGACATTGATATTGATAAGTGCCATTCAAAACCGCAGGGGTTGGCATGTGTTACAAGCAACTCGAATTCGAGAAGGTAGCTGACGAGCACAGCTACGAGGTTGCTGAGGAGTATCTCAAGAAGAAACACAACGGTGGTGACCAGGATGCCTCTCTCCTGGAGAGTGCAATCAAGAGTGTCGAGCTGCGCAATGGAAAGTCCCAGTTCAAACGCTCTCGGAGCGACAGGCCCACTACCGGTGGTCGTGGTCGTGGTGGCAGGGGCCAGTATGGCATGAGTAGATTCAATTGGAGCCAAGCTGCTATGCAAATGCCTGCCCAGATGCCAATGCAAATGCCTGTGCAGCAGCCTGTGAGTGCCATGCCTTACGGCTATACGCCACAGTATTTTGGGTCACCTGCAATGCACTCACCTGCTCAAGTTGTGAAAGCCCTGAATCACAGCGCAGGCATTCAGTCTAGGGAAGTGCTTTAATTGCGGTGAATTTGGGCACTTTGCCAAGGATTGCCCCATGGGTGCCAGGCCTGGATTCCAGATGTAGAACACTGCAGAGAGACAGTTTGTCTTGCAATCTGTGTGCAGTGTAAAGTACTCTGCCAATGGTGGCAGCATGATGCAATATTGTAATCAGTTACCTAATCGCTGACACGTGAGGCTTGCCTTGGTGGCACGACTGAACTATGACGTCACAGATGACGTAAGTGCTGAGCACGTGAGGCTTGCCACGGTGGCAGCAGAATCTCAAACTGTAATCGGTCATGTAATCGCTTACATCATCATGCCACGTGAAGAACCCTGCCTTGAATCAGATGGCGCTTCTTGCCCAGGTACCGATATCGCAGAAGTACGCACTGATGATATCGAAGATGATTCCTGGGATGTTGACTCGGCCTGTAGTGCAACCAGTGCTAAACCGGCTGACTCGCCGGCAACCAAGCCGGCACCCAAGTATGTCAAGGGTCGCCTCAAGGCAAAACTGGCATTCTGGCAGCTGTTCTGCAAGTCAGCAGTCGTGCTTTCCTGGATTAGTTCTGGCTATGAAATCCCATGGGCACTGGGGGTGACGCCCCCACCGCTTTCGTTCCCGAATGCGGCCGGCGCGCTGCAGCGCGAAGCGTTTGTCTCGGCTGAAATTGCAGACCTCCTGGCTAGAGGTTCCATCATGCAAACCCACCTTCCACCAGCAGTGATCAGTCCTTTGAATGTTGTGGAACGCAGAGGGAAACTCAGGCTGATTTTAGATCTGGTCTACGTCAACCGATTTATCGACCAGACCGGCTTGAAGTTCAAGTACGAGAATATCAGGAGTGCTTCTCTATATTTCAACCCAGATGATTACATGTTTTCTGTCGACCTGGAAGCAGCTTATCACCATGTAGATATGCATGAGTCAGCCTGGACGTATCTCGGTTTTCGCTGGCAGGGAAAGACGTACGTCTTCACTGTTTTCCCTTTCGGCCTTAGTCCTGCCTGCTATGTCTTCTCGAAACTGACGCATGAGCTGGTTGGGCGCTGGCGAGCCCGTGGTATCCGCTTGATACACTATCTGGATGATTTCCTATTTGCTGTTGCAAAAGATGCTGATGGTGGCAGCTCTGCTTTTAAGCTCGTTCAGGCCCAGGTGTTGCAGGACATTCGATCAGCAGGGTTCTCGGTGTCAGTACCAAAGCTACAGCTCGATCCCGAACAAGCCCTTGTGTTCCTAGGCTGGCTTGTTGACCTGGCAAAGAACAGTTTGACCGCCAGCAATGACAGAGTCCAGGAGTTTCTCAAAACTCTTCAGCGGTTGTTATCAGGTTCTCGCAAAGTGCACGTTCGTTTGCTAGCCAGGATTACAGGACAGCTTCAATCCATGGCTTTGGCCCTAGGTCCAGCTGCCAGGATATACAGCAGGGCTTTGTATGATCTTATAAATAGCAAGCCGGCCCATGTCTGGAATTGGCACGTCCGCATTGACGGTGCAGCCTTTGCAGAGCTGCAGTTTTGGCAGAAAAACTTTGACAGATTGCATGGCGCCCCTCTTTGGTTTGATTCACATGTAGACACAGTGTTGTTCACGGATGCTGGTGCCCAAGGTTGGGGAGGTTTTGAACTGCAGCACACTCGAGGGCAGCAGCTGGCCTTCCCTGCCAGTTTTGCTGATTTTCATGCTGCTGGGGGTTCCAGAGTGGCTCAGGGGTATCTGACCCTGGAAGAGCAGGTTGAATCATCTACCTGGCGTGAGCTGATTGCAATTGAGAGGACATTGCTGTCTCTATTCAGCGCTGTATCAGGAAAGATTGTGAGGCTTATCACTGACAGCCTGGCTGTGTGCTACATATGGCTGAAAGGCAGCAAGAAGAAATTGATTCAGGATGTTGTAGTCAGGATTTTTGAGTTCTGTCATAAGCGTAACATCCAGTTGAGAATAGAGTGGGCCCCCAGAGAGAACAATATGTTAGCAGATCAGCTGTCTAAGCTGCACGATGCGGATGATTGGATGCTGAACAAGAAGTATTTCAGAATTCTAGACCAGCTGTGGGGCCCACACACTTTTGACAGATTTGCTTCAGGCACAAACAACCAGTGCAGCAAGTTTTGTAGCAGATTCTGGTGCCCTGGCTCTGCAGGGGTAGATGCCTTCTCATACAATTGGCAAGGAGAGAACAACTGGGTGAATGCGCCCTTTGCATTGTTAGGCAGAGTGATGCTGCATATGAGAGCCTGCAAGGCTGTAGGCACAGTGATAGTGCCATGGTGGCCCAAGCAGCAGTGGTGGCATCTTGTGCGCAGCGCCGACGGCAGCCGCTGGGCTGCCGCGGTGCGCGAGATAAATGTCACGAGGCCCAGAGACTTGTTCCTGCCAGGTCCTGGCTCAGCCAACAGTGTGATTGTTGGTGCACCAAATTGGGCTGTGTATGCGTTAAGGGTGGATTTTTCAGACATGTAATGAGGCATCTGACAGTACTCCATTGCATTTACAGATGTTGCCCCGCTTCTGAAGAAGAGCTTGGGGCCTGGCAGTCAGCATCCTGACGTACAGAGGCTTCTTGGTGCTTTGCCAGCAGCATTGGCGTCTTCAAAGGCTGACAGCACGATGAAGCGTTACGCCCCTTTGTGGCAGCGATTCGTGCAGTGGTGCAAGGAATGTGAGCTTCCGTTCCTGCCATCGACAGGAACTGTCGTTGCTTTGTATCTGCTTGCCATTGCGCAGACGGGAAAGTCTCACTCGTCGATCAAGTGCAATTTAGCTGCCATCGCAGCTTTTCATGAGTTCAGCAGCTCCGGCAAGGTCACAGAGCATCCACTAGTGTGTGCTGTTCGCAATTATGCCAGAAGGGTGCTGCCTGCTGGAGAGAATAGGAAAGAGCCAATCACTTGGGAGAAGGTTGAGCAGGCCAATTTGCGGCTGGCAGGCCAGGCGCAGAGCCTGCGCAACCTGTCGCTGGCAACGGCCATCAGCCTAGGTTTCTGCGGTTTCTTTCGATATGACGACCTGTCCCATATTCGTGTGAACAATCTGAAATTGGTCGGTGAGTCGTTGCTGGAAATCCGCTTAGATTCCAGGAAGAATGATCAGTACAGGGAGGGCAGTCTCATTGTTTTGTCCGCGATCGAGTCGTACTCATGCCCAGTCAAGTCGGTCGTTCTGCTCTTGCAGCGTGCCGGCCTCGAAGGCTCGTCCCGGCCTCTCTTTTCTGCAGTATCGGTATGTGACGGGGTTGAGGTGTACGGCAACACGCCTGCTTCTTACCAGTACTTGCGTCGTGGCATTCTAGAGGCGTTCCAGGCAGTGGGTCTGCCTGCCAAGCAGTTTGGCCTGCATTCTTTGCGGGCCGGTGGTGCCACTCAGGCTGCCAATCAGGGCATTCCCGACAGGCTTTGGATGGAGTATGGTGGCTGGAAATCGCAGCGGTCTGCCTTTGGTTATGTCAAGACATCTTCTGAGGTCAAGGCTGGCGTTACGCAAGCCATGTTCCCTTCCCTCCAGCCGTGATCTTTGGACGGACTGTGCGCTGCCCGGAATCCTTTTGTTGACAGTTGGTGGATTCGATTGGCATCGTATCGCACGCAAATGCATAAGGACATTGAACATAGGGTTCTCAGCCGCAGGCTGTAGAAACACGGTTCAGATATGTCCCTGTTAATTTGTGGTTGAAATTGGAGAGTTTTACAGGTAGTTTTGCTTGTTTTATTTATATGTTCGTTCGTCATTTTATTCCGTTCGGTTTTGCCAGTATTGGCTTGAGTACCAGGGACGCTGTTGCAGACAGGCGCCGTTAGGACTTAAGCAGTTTGTGGTGCAGCAGAGCTTTCAACTGTGCAGCGCTCTTCTCGAGCACAGACCGAAGCTTTACTTTTCAACTTCACTTGTATTTGTTATTGTCAAAGACATTGCTGTGTATGGTATGCAAAAATATGATCTGGCATGCATATTGTTTGTATGCTTTTTGGTTCCTGTCAGAACGTCCATACTTACTGCTTCCTGCTGCCTGATGGCAGATCATCATGCTTTTCATACAAGTGGACTAACCAGCTTGTGTCGTAGCCCCTGCCTTCAGTTGCAATGCTTCGGCGTTGCCCCGTGGATCCTCCCACTTCACCTCCCCCCGTGGGGGTGTTGAGTGGCCGGCGGGCTGGAGTGCATCGGAGGGAATGAGGTCCTCCTCTGGTGCATGGGGCGTTCTGTATAGCTGGTGATTTGGTCCTGTTTATCCTGCTGGAATTGATCGAGTACGTCATTGCGATGGTATTTGTAAGGTGCTTAAGTAGTGATTTGCTGGGAGATTCAGCTGGGAAGATGTGGCCAAGATTTATTGTTTGTGATGGAGAATGCAGTGTGCCTTTAAATGATACTTATTTTCTAGTTTTAGGTTATGCTGATAGGGTGTTGGTGGGTGTGCCTCTGGCCGTACGGCTCTGTGCCGCATGTTACCACTCTATCCTTGTAACGCGACGGCCGGAGGCGCCCCTGTGCGCTGCCCGGAATCCTTTTGTTGACAGTTGGTGGATTCGATTGGCATCGTATCGCACGCAAATGCATAAGGGACATTGAACCTCCTGCCTGTCCCAACCCACTGCAAGGTTGGTGTGTTCTACGAGTTTTGCCATGATCTCCTGAGATCACCATGTTTCGGTTAGCGTTTGGACATACTGGGCTTCACTACTTGCCCGGCTTAGTTGTTGCGTTAGGACGTGCTGTGCTCTGCTTCAGTGCACACCACAGACATTGTCTGCTTGCCGGGACATGATTGCCATTTCCGTACTACTTGTTTGTCCTGCTTGCCTGCGTATTATGCTTGCCGTTGTCTCACCATATATGACCATTGCCTTACATGTCCTTGGGTATCGCCCTATCCTCCTGCGGGAGTGTTTTGCGTGCCCGCCTCAGCTAGGTTTCCTACATATCCTATTATTTGTGTGCTGGGCAGCTCGCTACCCTCATGCCTGTAATAGAGAGGTTTCCCTTTAAAAATAAAAATGCTGCCGCCGTGGCACGAGGGCCCCAGCCTCCCTGGGCTCACGTCTGGCGAGTGATCGCCACTTCCCATCTCGACCGTGGCCAGCGCATGACAGTGTGGAGGCTTCTTCACGGGAAGCTCTTTGTTGGGGCCTTCACACGGCACATCCATCGTTCAGAACCAGCAGGCTACACTTGCCCACATCCGCTGTGCACACAGGAGGAGGCCACGCTCACCCACGTCTTCATCACCTGCCCCCTGGCAGCCAGCATCTGGGGCTGGTTTGCGGCTACATGGGCAGCTGTCACAGGGGAGGATCCACCACCACTCAGCGCAGACCTCCTCCTTGCAGACGATCAGAGGCAGTGGCAGCCAGCCTCCCAGCTGACGCCTCTCTGGCACCGCCTGCGGCTGGCCACCATCTGCCAGCTGTGGGCCAGTTACCAGCGAGCGCGGCACCAGACAGGTGCAGCAGAGTCAGCGGGCGTGGTAGCAGCTAGGCTCCTGTCCTCCTGCAGGAAGGCCATCCTTGGCGACTGGCGACTTGCCACCGTCAACGTCAGGACCACATCGGGCGTGCTCAGCGACTGGCTGCGCGGGCGTGACCCAAAGCTGACGCGCGTGGAGTTCACGGCGCGCTGGTGCCACCGGAATGTCCTCTGCGCAGTGGGTGAGGGGCCGGATGCGCAGCTGTCCATTCCTTGGAGCGCGCACCATCCGGTGCCGCTGCCTGCATGACCCTAACCCATGACCACTCGGGGTTGGGGACCTCGCTTGACCAAACCCCCGAGGATGGGCCCTCGTTAATCAAGTAATCGAGAGAGGGCACTCGTACTCAGCCCCGAGGATGGGCCCTCGTTAATCAAGTCCCGAGGGAGGGCTCGTACTCAGCCCCGAGGATGCTACATGCCTGTAATAGAGAGGTTTTCCTTTAAAAAAAAAGGATGATGCAGGTGTGCTGGCAGTGGAGGCGGGTAAGGATTGTCAAAGAGCATGAGTAGGAGCAGTTTTGGCTTGCACTATGTGATATAATACAACACTTTGGTATTCTACATTGCCTCGATTGGGCTGGATTTGGCTGGAAACGCATCGGTCTTCATTCACTCAAAAGATCCCAATATATATTACTGGGAAGCTGAACTTAGTCAGGCAGCTGAAACACAAGAAACACACATGCCCCAGGAAACTTGATACATTCAAAACGCTCCTTACGACACTTTCAACAAATCTTACTTCTCACATGTGTCCAACTTGGACAGTCCAAGGACGCTGACATTTTCCAACGCCAATCTGGAGTAGGGAAACAGGGTAATGGAGCAACTCAGATCTGCCACAAAGCCAACTCATTCTCTTCTGCATTCACAAACTCTTTGCGAATATTCCTAACAACTATCTCGCCATTGTATGGGTCTTCAATGGCAATGATGCTCTCCAAGGTCTGACGGAGTTCGTCCTCCTCTTGTTGATTTTTGCCGTTCGGGACATCATTCCCTTCTAAGGAGATCTGCACAGGGGTCGTGGCAGCATTCAGCAGATCAAGATTGACACAGATACCACAATGCATGGACATCACATCACGTCAGATCAGTCTGTAGAAGCGAGAGGATACAAGCGAAAACATTGCAAGTGAGGGAGGCACACCCGTGACAGGCGAAGCATGATGGACCGTATCTTGGAGCATTGCTGCGGTGATGCCAGTTCCATCACTTCAGTCGCGAGACACGTTCCATGAAACGCATTCCGCGTTGGGAACAAGTAAAACTTTGGCGTAGCCCTGCCGCTGGGACACGCGCTTGCCACAGGTTGCGCACCAATGGCACGTCCACAGCGCGCACAGGGCTCCGTCAAGTCGAGGGTGCCTGACTGCCTCTCCAGTGCAGCCATGTCTCGCCTGACAACACACACTTCCCTTCACATCAGCTTTTTTGCGCAGCATGCTGGTGAGCATGCAAATCTACCTCACACTGCTGAAACACGGAAGGTACACAGTGAAGGAATTACCGCAGTGCATCAGCCATGCGCGTGGCATCAGCCATTTCATATTTCAGCCGCTCTATTTGCGAGTTGTAATCCTCCAGAGATGCGCATATGGCTGCCTTGAAAGCGTCAATGGTCACAAAGTCTGGAAACAGGGGCAGCACGTCCTCTATGCGGATGCGACCTTCTGCTTCCTGAAGGACTTCAACCACGGCGGCCACGCGTTGCCTCTGCACAATAACACCCCAGCACATTCTCTTCATCGGTGACAGCCAGTGCAAACTTGAAGTCATCATGTGATTGCATGTTTCATTGCAGGAGCAAAAGACTTCAGCTGCCCGGAATGTGGCTGCAAACCGGATCAGAGTCGGAATTCTCAGATGCCGCGTCGATGAGATGCCGCGCAATTGCCAGCCACAGCTTGCGTTGCAATGCCTCATCATCTTCAGCCCTTGCAGCAACTGCACTTGCGAGAGCCCTGTCAAATGTCAGAGCAAGAGCCACGGCATCCTGCAGAACACCAGTGCCACATAAGTCATGGAATCGCGGATAACACTGTTAACCAAATGCAGTTTTGTGCCGTCAAACGGATGTGTTCATGGAGGGCTTGCCTCATGTAGCTGCAGCTCGCAGAGCAGCTGCACGCAGGCACGCAACCTCCCGTTTTGACGGGCGACTCGCAAGGCAAACTGAGCATCATAGTAGGGCTTCCCAAATGTGTCTTTTGCAGTCTGCAGGTACTCCAGCAGCCGCCTCTCATCTGCTTCTTTACTATATAAGGTCACCTGAGGGACCAACAACGACGTTACAATCCGAGATGTCAGTTGTGGGCAACGCCTGCATGGTGACGTACAAGAGGCACTCGCTTGCAATTCTTGGTGCCCTGAGGACTAAGGTGCTACTCACCGCCAGGTTATGCACTGTTGTATCGGTTGAGCTGAGCTGTGAGAGGCAAAACTCCACGTAACGCAAGGCATCAGCATGGGAACAACAGAGCTCTGACCCATTGCCAGAGCGCATGAGGGCAGGCATAAGCCTCCGGGGATGCAAGGCAGGCAAGGCCGACATCCAAGCATCGATGGTCTCAGCAGGAACGGCCGCTATGAGCGCCTGGTACACAACCCATTTCATCAGAAATGGATATCCCTATATCAAATGTTGCCTATTTTCAGCTTGACAGACAGGGCAGAACTGCTGACCGCTTCATGCCTCTGGGTTTGCCACGAGTGTGATGCCTTGCTTGTTTTCAAACATATACTGCAAAAACTGCAAATAGTGGTTTAGAATTGACACGACTGAGCTGCATTAATAATTGATACTTGATTTGCAATCAGTAATCTACTGATGCCCACGTAAGAATTGACACCAATGAGCTGAAGCAAAGACAATGCTGGCTGCCTGCAGGCTGCAAGGGTGTATGCGCACTGGAGCAAACTTGTAAACTAGCTCTTGTGAGATGCCAGGCCGCCGCAGTACCGCCAATGCTTTCGATGCTTCGCCTCGCTGAAGCAAATACTCCAGCACACTCTCATTGTCCTGCAAACATCGACAGTATATAGTGATGGGAATGAGCCTTCTCTAGGTCCATTGTTCAATGTCTTAGTACGCCTGGCAAAGCTGGGAACCGCTTCAAAATCATGATGACAAATGAAGTTGGGCTTATCAGCAGTATGCAGTTGATGGGCGTTCTTACTTGGCGGTAAGTAGCGTAGTGCATGAGGTCGTCCAGGCGCCCATAGCTGGCAAGCAGGCCGATGGTGACATTCACGTCCAGGACATCCACATGATCATGCAGGAACCCGCGCAGCGCCTCAGCCAAGGCCTCACCACTGGTGCTGGCCTCTGCCGTCTCCTCCAGCAGTGCCCGGTTGATCTGGTCAAGATACAACTCCACCACCCATGACGCCACCATTGTTGCCTGCCGCCACATCGAACCCACTTGCTGCCTACCTGTGCTAATTGGGTTGGTCAGATGTGGCCTTTCATCAGCACAAAGTGTCCAAGACGCGGCCAGTGGCAGAGTGGCTTGCTCACCTGCGCCTTATCATCGACCCCCAGCACCTGCAGGCGTGCCATGAGGAAGGCCTGCAGCGCCTCTGTGGCACCCACACCCACAAAGCGCAGAGCAATCTCCTCAAAGCTGGGCTCTGGTGCCCGTATGCGGCCCCACAGCCGAGCCGCATGCACATGTCTGCCGCTCTCAAATGCCATGTCTGCTTCAGCACGCGCAACCATATCTCGCTCTGCCTGCCATGGGGTCAAAAAGTTTGTTGGTTGTGTGCAATACTTGCGAGCATACTGACTCAGAACGGACACAAGTCGTGACCAAGCGCAGCACCCTGCCTGCGCGAGGGTGGGCCTCACCTGAGTGCTCGCGTATCGAGCTGCTGATGCAAAATCACCTCGATCCAGAAAGGATCGCCACAGGTCCCGCTCCTCATTGTCCATCACCACCTCGTATAGCCCCTCGCCTGGTCGTTCAATGCAGCATGGCTTTCGCTAGCTCGATCAATGAAAGTACTATCATGTCCTTGAAGGAGGATCAGCGAAAAATATGCTGACCTCTTGCCGCAACTCATTGAGGGCATGCAAGGGCCATATGGGAAGCACACCTGCCATGAGGAAAAGGGATGCAGTTTCTGCATCTCTGATGAGGCTAAGGAAGCACCCTGGTGGCAGATTTGGTATGGAGCTAGAGAGGGGGATATCCTGGACTGTCTGCCCACTGATCCTGCTCACCACTTGCAAACTCCTGGCTGTCAGGAGCAGGACGTGGAACTGGGTCATAGCCTGCGCCCAACACAAGCTGTCTCAGACCATGACCTGCTTCCAAAAAGTTCCGGAAATACTGCCCATACTTTTTTTGACAAACAAACGTTGCTCCGAGGGTTGAGAACCGCACCATGGACAGGACTTCATTCCCTGTGATGGTGTCGAGTGATAAGCCAGGATCCAGCGCCAGGTACTCCAAATCTGATGGTGGCCTCTGCTGCAAGTTCAGGTGGATCCTGCCATGCTGCACACCAGTGACTGCCAGCCATGAAAATACATCTGCACACCTGCTGCCCAGGGGTGCCCATGTCTGCAGCAGCCCCCTGCTGCTGGACTCTCCCGGGCAATGCAGAAAATTGCGCAGGTCACCTGTGCCAAGCGTCCAGAAATTGATCCACAATGTCGCATATGGCAGTTGCAAGGAAGCCTCAGACTGCAGCAATTGTGCCCACCTGCGCTGTCAGGGTACGACTGGAAAAGCGCCTCGAGAGTGGGACCTCCCACAAAGACATACAGGCGCGAAGGGGTAGCCACTAAGACAAGCGATCTGTCCCCAGGCAACTCTTGTTGCTCCAGCCCATGGATGGGTTCTGGGACATCCTCAAAATTATAGAGCTCCTTCACAGGGGCCTCCTTCTTGTCCTTCTCCTCCAGGTTCATTTCCAGCAGCTTTCCATTGTCACTACCCAGGATGACAGGCCTGCAACTACATCGACAGGATTGAGTTGTTCCTTGACGGTCGCAACAACAGTGCAGTTTGCATGCTTGCAAGTTGAACGGAGTAGCTGTGCTACCATGGCCATGCCGACATACATTCACATCAGCAGTCCCACAGCCAGGCTTGCACTTTTTGACTTACCCACTGGATGCCTCGGACAGCTTTGCATGATTCCATGCAACTGACGTAAAGCGCAGGCCCTTCGGCTTCAGTTTGGACAAGGCCCTAGCCTTCTTCCACTTTGCATGCACATAGTACATCTCGGTGGTCGATCCAAGCGCGCTTCCAAGTGTGACGGCCACAAGGGCATGTGTTGCAGTGGGGTCCATCCAGACCCCTGTCACTCGAGCATCGGGCACTCTCGAGAGCTCTAACTCGGACACTGCATGTCAGGCAAATACACGCATTGGTCAACAGCAGTAAATCGGCAAGAAGAGTTGTCAAGCTGGGTGCAGTGGGCATGCTGTGTAGATGCAGGCAAACTCGCTTGCCTGGAAGGAGGCCGACTGATAAGTGGTAGCGCAGCAGGACCGCTCTGGATGTTGCCACGAGGATGCACTCCGTTCCGGCAGCCACAGCAGTGACATGGCCTCTTCCCCTGTTCCAGAGACCGATGCAGTCTTGGGTCAAGAGGAGGTCTGCTGGCCTGTCCGCAAAACACCTGTTCAAAGATTGCGTACTATACACACCTTGTCAGATGGCGATCCACTGCCTCCAACATGCAGAGGCCACGGTCTTGGCCGGCTCTGGGAGAGCCTGGAAACTCATCCTGGCCATCATCGAACGATGTTGCGGCGAGGCTGCGCCCAACATCATCCAACGTGCTGGTCTTGCCAATCTCCCAATCGTCTAGCAGCGACATAGCAGTCGGTTGGCGATGTATTCACCCTCAACTTTCCCAGTTGTCAATACCAGACACTCCACAACCATCATCAAGAAGATGGGACATGCTCTGGCAATAAGTACTCTCCGTCCTAATATGAACTATCGAAATTGAAAGCATTCTTTATATCAAAACCATAAAGCCACATGAGCAATGCTTCATTCCAGCAGACTTCCAGATCAAAAGATGGTGCTCTATTACATCAGGGGTATGCTCCACTGTGATCCACTCATGGCAGCACTGCTTACAGTCTCCTTATAATACATGCATCTTTGCGAACTGCTAAAGCAAGATGCGTGTGTTTCCTAAGAAATCTTTTATTGTTCCGTGCTGGTCAGGTCACCTGACTCTGGTGATGCGTAGGTCATCAGTCATGTTTAGTCATACTTTCCCAGCGCCCAACTGAACTTTTCTGTCTCTGTCTTTCTCCGTCGAAAACAAAAATCAAAGTGCAGGAATTTTGCCGATAACAGATTTTTACAATGGCGAAGAAAGCGAAGGTTGTTCAGCCGGCTGTGGCGAAGGCCTCCAAAAAGACCAAAGCCGCCAAGCAAGCCGCAGTTGTCGCCGAGACAAAGAAGGCTCCCAAGAGGGTGCGTGTAATTTTTCGCGATCTAGCATTTCTACTTATATGTGTTCAATGGTTGAGAGGCCAATGGCTCTCCGACACCGGATTTTGAGTCTTGTACTGGGCTGTTTTACTAGCGCAGTCTTTCTCGGAGACGTGCAGCGTTCACATTGTTCTATGTCGCAGGCGTCTCGTCTAAGTTGCTTTGATTACCTGTTGTAGGTGCAGCCAGTGGAGGAGTCATCAGACGAGGAGTCCAGCGATGAGGAGGCTCCAGCACCCGCTCCAGCCGTCGCCAACGGCAAGGCAAACTCTAAGAAGGTACAGGCGGCCCTGCATGCCATGTATACTGGACATGTTAGCAAAGCGGAATGATCGATGCATGTCTTGCTTCAGGCCTTGCAGTGCTGAGAAGTGGACCAGTCGGGTTCCCATCTGGTCCACTCGAGATATTTTCTTAGTGTGTTTCGAGTGTCATTCCTGTGCGCTGCAATTGCAATTCGTCTTAAGTTTCCAGTGTCGAGTTGTATTGGTGAACATGTTAATTATTTAGGGCTCAGGGGGCTCCCAGCAAGAAAGCTGTCTAATATTTATGGGATATTCTGGGGCAGGTGGCACCTCCAGTGGCAGAGAGCAGCAGTGAGGAAGAGAGTAGTGATGACGAGGAAGCCGCACCCGCCCCCGCCCCCAAGAAGGCCGCACCAGCTAAGGCAGCCGCCACTGAGGAAGATGATGAGTCGTCGGAGGAAGAGGAAAGTAGCGATGAGGAGGAACCCCCAAGAAGGCAGTTGCCAAACCAGCTGCCAAGGTAGAAGAGAGCAGTGATGAAGAGGATGATGATGAGGAGAGCAGCGATGAGGAAGAGGTGGGTGCGCTCTTGCTTTTGCGAAGCCCCCATCGGTCCATTGCTGCATGATGCAAGGGTGTACATGCCCTGCTGTTTGCGCACTTCTCAACAGAGGAGACTTGCTGCAGGCTGCACCAGCAAAGTCCAAGGTGGCTGCTGCTGCCGCTGCCGCCGATGATGAGGAGGAGTCTGATGAGGAGGAAGATGAGGAGTCAGATGAAGAAGAGGCTCCTGCTCCGGCTGCCGCAGCCAAGGCACGTGCTGCTGCCAAACAGGAGAGCTCCGATGAAGAGGAGAGCTCAGACGAGGACGAGGACGAGGAGATGCCAACTGCTGCACCAGCAAAGGTGGACGAAGAGGAAGAGTCCGACGACGAGGAAGAGTCTGATGAGGTGTGACATGTTTCTGCTCGCCCTTGCTTCGACTCATATTGTTGTGCATCCCATGTGTGTTTTCACAGCACAAAAGTATATGTGTTGGCGAGGACAGCAGCGAGCGCTCGCCATATGATAGTTGTTACATTCTCCATGTAGGACGAGGACGAGGACGAGGACGAGGACGAGGACGAGGACGAGGACGAGGACGAGGACGAGGACGAGGACGAGGACGAGGACGAGGCAGCAGCCTCAAAGAAGCGGAAGAAGGTATGGCTCTGGCATGGCATTGTCCCAAACTCGGAAAGTGCATTGCTGTGTAGTTGGTGCATGACTGAGGACACGTTGACAGGAGCATGCGTAGCTCCACCATTAAAGATGCTCTGGCATAGACTCAGATGAGCGTTCTATGCATCAGGAAGAGGTTGAGGAGGAGAGCGATGACGAGGACGAGGAGGACGAGGACGAGGAAGAAGAGGTCAGGGTTTGCATCGCTCTGCTTTGGTGCATCTGCACATAAATATGCAGTGCTTAGTAGACTTGCAGTCGTCATGTCAATGTTGATGGTGACTGTATGCTACAGGATGAGCCCCTCCCGAAGAAAGCAAAGACACAGGCCCCAAAAGTGGATGTTTCGGCGGCACAGGGCAGCAGCACAGTGTTTGTAAAGAACCTCCCCTGGTCGGCAAATGAGGAAAGCTTGACCCAGTTCTTCTCCGACTGCGGTGCAGTCGCCAGTGTCCGAGTCGGTGCGCTGCTGTGTCTACCTTCCATTGTTATTTGGCCTGGGCCTACCATGCAAGTGACACCTTGGGGCAATTATGTTGTTGATGTTTGAGCATTCGGAACACACCTTTGAATGCAGTGGCCTTGTACACACAGGCATGGACTACGAGACCGGCAGGTCCAAGGGATTTGCACATGTGCAATTCGAGGAGGTGGCGGGCGCTGCAGCAGCCATTGCCAAGAGTGGCTCTGAGATGGAGGGTCGTGAGTTGTTCATTGACTCAGCCAAGGAGCGTCCTGCCAGTGGCAACACACCCAACTCAAATCGCTATGGTAGGGTCCAAGCGTGTCATCTCTTGCTCTGCTTTGAGAAGTCTTCCTAGACCACCCTGCTGCACAGTGCTGAGTTAGACATCATTGTCTGAAGCCCCTCGTCTGTCCCTTGTGTGCATGCTTACAAATGGCTGATCTTCAAGTGGTGTGACCAGGTGCCCAGAACGCGGACAGCGACCCCACAACCATCTTTGTAAAGGGCTTCAGCCGCGACCTCGGGGAGGATGATGTCCGCCAGCAGCTCACAGAAGCATTCCAGGAGTGCGGCGCCATCAACTCTGTCCGGCTCCCCACTGACCGGGAGACTGGCGCCCTCAAAGGCATCGCTTTCATAGAGTTTGCCAGCCCTGATGGCAAGGTATGCTGCTTATGGCCTGTGCTCTGCTGTAGACAGTTGCGCCTGACACCTTTGTGGGATCTGTATGTGTGTCCGCGTCGGGGCTTGCCTGCATACAGCGGGGCTCACTGGAGTGATGCTTCCTGCAGAAAGCATCCGCCAAGTTGGACGGCAGCGAGGCAGCTGGCGGCTGGTTGAAGATTGATCTCAACACACAGCCGCGCACTCCCGGCGGCGGAGGTGGCGGATTTGGCGGTGGCCGGGGCGGCGGCCGCGGCGGATTTGGCGGCCGCGGCGGTGGCCGTGGTGGTGGTGGCCGGTTTGGAGACAGTGGTGGCCGCGGTGGCAGAGGAGGTTTGTCTTGCTACTCCTGGGCTACTGTGCACTGAGTTCCAACTCACTGATGAAGACAAATTTTAAAACTATAGCGCCTTCATTCCCGGTGGTAGCTTGACAACGCTGCGCTCATGCAGGCCGCGGGGGTGGCGGCAGGTTTGGCGGACGCGGCGGAGGACGCGATGGCGGTGGCCGCGGCCGCGGCGACTTCAAGCCCAAGATGCGCATCGATGCAGGCGCTGCCGGCACTGGCCAGAACAAGAAGCAGAAATTCGATGATTAGGCTTGTACTATGCAGGGCTTGACAAAGTTTGGCAACTGGAGGCAGTCACAAGAGTGTTGCAAAGTTATTTGTAGCTTCCCGATTGAAGTGGTTATGGTGACGCAAGGGGGTTCGTCTTCTAATCATTGGAAGCAACAAGCTCGACAGGTGCTTTCCTGATTTTGGGATTTTCCCAAGGTTCTAGGATTGTTGGGCTCAGTACATATGCAAAATCTTTCTTGTGCTTTCAATTTTAGTGAAGCCGTGAACCTTCAGGTATTAGGCACTTTATTTCCAGGCTCTTCAGGCGCGAGGTTAAGCAGCATTATCCATATTAAATGAGTCAGCAGCTGTCATGCACATCAAATCTGCTGCAGCCAGTGGAACGTCTCAAGGTGACAATGACCAGCGCTGGTACTGTGCAGTTCGACTGAGTTTGTTCTAGTGGAGGTCCCTCGAGGCGAGCTCAGGCTGCCGCAGCGGCGTCGGTGCATGCATGCATGTTTGTAGTGCAATCGATTGCCCTCACCAGATAGTGGAACAAATGAGAAGGTGTTATTATACTTCTACGCCCTGCCTTCACATCCTCAACTTGTGACCTGCAGCTGCAGTCGTGAGATGAGTCAGTCCTTGACATATAGTCACTATAGTACGGTACTACTAGAAGTGCCCACTATTGGCAATACGCCATACTAGTTAGTAACTGGCATCTTGAGTTTTGCCACCTGTCAGACAGGTGGCATCGTGAGACAGGTCCTGTCTCACGATGCGGGTGGCAGAACTCAAGATGCCAGTTTGTGGTACATCACACAGTATATACATTAGATTGTGGGCATGGCCGCTCCTAGTTTATTTTTTACCATGGTGCATTCACTGAGTGAATTTCACTGAATGGTAATACTATATGGTATTAATTAAGACATATATGAAGACTAATATTAGTCTAGACCAATCTTGATTTATTGCGAAGAAACTCCTGCATTCATGTGCGCACATCAGCTTGAGGATGCGCATCCACAGTCCCTGCATCGACGTACTGGATGTTGTCATGTCGTGCTCAGCATTCACTTGTTGGTTCCACCTCCCGCCTAAATCTGTCGCCCCATGCAAGTCGCATGCAGATGGCGTTGAGGTGCACCCGGTCTGTGGCGTTGCCTTTGCACTAGATGCTTTCTTGCAGGGCATCTGCTATGTTACTTCGCAGAGAGGCGTTGTGAAGATATCAACAGGTTTAATTTGCCCATCAGAATTTCTCGTTTCTGCTACAATTTGCTAGGTTGTGCCCATCAGCATGGGAAAGGGAGGCGACGGCAGGCAGTTGCCGGTCAAGGACGGGCTGTTGAAGCGCATCTCCTCGTCTGGCAAGCTGAAGCGCATAAGCTCGGTGGCTGATGACCTTCTCGTCCTGAAATCAATCTGGTTCAACAAGGCGAGCGGCGATGATCACGCCGAGCGCCTGGAGAACTTCTACGGGCCCCAGGCCCAAGCATGTGCGCACGCTCGCGCCAATCCAAGTGGTCTTCCTTTTGCGAGTAGCTAAGAACAAGTTTTATCATTTGAAAGGGTTTTTTTTGTGCGCACAGATGATAACTTCCGGTCCAAGTTCTTGTGGGGTCGGAAGCCTATGCTTGCCGCTTGCGCTGCTAGGTTGGCAGACAAGACTGATCTGGTGTGGGTCGATCTTGGAGGCGGCACGGGGGTGCGTGCCTTTTTCTGGCGTACTGAATAGAAGCTCATATATCTCCTCGCGTAATTATGACAGTATCAGTGCCAGGATCCAAATGTACATGAATATCTAAGGCGTTTCCGCCGTCCATTGTGATTTCCATGATCATGCTGTTTCGTTGAGCAGGACATTTGGAAAGCACGGAAGATATCCACTCCCTTCCCCACTCCTTGAATCGTTGCGCTTGCCTTGAATATAGGAGAATGTGGACATGATGGCAGAATACCTGCCTCTGGAGAACTTCAAGAAAATCTACGTTGTTGACCTTTGCAAATCCCTGTGCGAGCAAGCCAAGAAGAAAGTGGACGCGAAGGGCTGGAAGAATGTGGAGGTTGTGGAAGGCGACGCCTGCACATTCACACCCCCTGCAGAGAAAGTGACCCTGGTCACGTTCTCCTACTCCCTGTCAAGTGAGATTTCCCAGGGCCGATGCTTTTGACGTTGTTTGCCATGGTGGTGTTGCGCAGCATTGTCAGCACTCATGGTAAAAGAAACAGATATGCAATTTAGCACAAAGATTCCCTGGAGCTGAAGTATAACTGCTGTTGCAGTGATCCCACCGTTCCATGCTGCTGTTGACCGCGCAATCTCCTACCTGGACCCTGCCATTGGTCTGCTGGGAGTTGCAGACTTCTATGTACCCTCCAAGTACGACCTGCCTTTGCGCCAGATGTCATGGCTGAGGCGCTTCTTCTGGAGGTAACCCAACTCCATCTTCTCTGGGCAAGAGGTTGTATTGTTAAGAGCTGCAAGAGGTGTCCATTTCTGAGCAGATCTTGTGGGAAGTCGGTTGTTGGTGGCATTGTGCACCATAAGTGCAGCTACCTTACTAATTGTGTGCTCTTGCAGGGCCACATTTGACACAGACAATATCGACATTGGCCCAGAGCGCCGCAATTACTTGGACCACCGCCTGTCTCGTGTGTGGGAGATGAACAGCGAGGTGGGAAGGTCTGAGAGTGGCCAGTCTCCCCTGACTTGTCTCGTCCCATGACCTGGAACAAATCCATCGCAGATGCTTGACTGACTTGATGCTTGACTGACTTGATGCTTGACTGCCTGGGGTGCAGGGATCAATCCCGTACGTACCATTCCTGCGCGCACCCTACTATGTGTGGGTGGGCCACGTGCCACAGCTTGCCACAGTGATGACAGAGAACAAGGTGGAGGCGCCCCCAATGTTCCCGCCCACCTTCCTCTACACCATGTCCTGGGAGGACCCCCGCCCAGACATGGAGGTGCGCGCACTGTTCACTGCATCTTGCAGGGCTTCCGGTAACTTGTCTGACACCTGTCACTGCGGACAGGCATGCCATGCCTGATCATGAAATGCTAGACGCACTTACAATGCTGTTTTGGTGTGCAGGTGCTGAAGATCAACAATGATGACACGGTGCTGACGCTCACCAGTGGCGGCTGCAACTCGCTCAACCTGCTGCTGCATGGCGCTGGACATGTCGTCAGTGTTGACTGCAATCCAGCTCAGTCAGCTCTCTTAGAGCTTAAGGCCACAGG
Source organism: Coccomyxa sp. Obi (assembly GCA_020887355.1). Taxonomy (NCBI): domain Eukaryota; kingdom Viridiplantae; phylum Chlorophyta; class Trebouxiophyceae; family Coccomyxaceae; genus Coccomyxa; species Coccomyxa sp. Obi. The sequence continues at coordinate 1,188,210 of AP025000.1, forward strand.
CATAAGGTGTGCCATGCATATGTCTAGTGTCAGATCCTGCTGCTAACCGGTCTATACCTGCAAGAGCGGCAACTGCATGATACATGTGCCTTGTGTTGGTGCAGGCAACTTCAATTTGAAGACTTCTGGCAGCTCTTTGGGGAGGGCAAACACTCAGACATAGAAAAATTGTATGAAAGAAAGCTTGCACCATTTTTGACGCAGACATCACACAAATTTTGGAAGGACCGTTTGTGGTATTTTAAGCAGGGTCTGTACTACCAGGGAGGCATGGTGCGCAGCCTCCCACCTGACCAGTGAACTGTTACATTTTTCAATCGCACACAAACAGTTTTCAAGGTTGGGGCTGAATCCCTGGTTCTGTGTCTCTTCACAGGGCAAGGTGGTGTACTACATGCAGTTACTGTCTAAACTTTTGGGAATGGGAGGCGCAATGGAGAGGCTGGCAAACGCGCCCACATTGGCACAGCAGCGCGCGGCCTGGGACAGCGCCTGGTTTGTTCGCTTCTGTTCGAACGCGCCCACCTGGATGGTGGATGTCTCCACGCGCGTCATCGCAATCCTGTGCTTCAACCGTTTTGTCATGTGGTGAGCTGATCGTTCCAGCCCAGTGGAGACTTGTGCTGTTCACCAACTGCATTGTAAAGATGTGGTCCTGTCCGCAGTGCTGCTCTTGATCACGATGGTGCATGCTGGGCGTGACATTGGTGCTTCTGGCATGCCAGGTTTGGCGCGGGTGTTCCCTGCAAGCAGTACAAGCTCATCCACAAGGACGGTCTGCGCATCTCCACATATGTTGCCCGGACCTTTGACGGAGCTGCGCGCTCATCGCACCTGCGCAAGGACAACTACTTCTACTACAACTGCTGCACCGCACGCTTCGCGCGCGACAACTGCCCCTCCTACCTCGTCAAGGAGAACTTCACTGCGCTCAAGAATGGCCTCATCGACAACCTCACCATTGCCACAGGCACTTTCATGGACGCCCTCACCTCGCGCACCTTCACAAAGGTCTGTGCCGAGGCTCACCGTGCACGAATGCATGCAAGTCCTTCCACCTGCCTCCACCCCCCTGAAAAGTTTTGACTATTCAAGCCGCGTATCGAGGGTCCACATCCCTCCATCCTGGTCTGCAGAGAAGGACACCTTCCGGTGTCAGTGTATTATTGATGGTTTCCCAGCCACCCTGTGCTTGTCAAATGTGTCCCCTTTAAGTACGGCACTGAAGCATGACATGTACAATGGCTGTGCGCAGGTGATCCTGATGGACCACGTGGACTGGCAGGACATGTCGCAGGCGCGCGTGCTGGCAGCCACGCTGGCAAAGCATGTGGCTCCTGGCGGCCGCGTCATCTGGCGCTCGGCTGCGCTGTGCCCGCCCTACACGCGCATCATCCGCGAGGCTGGCTTTGATGTCAAGTGCCTGCAGCGCGCAGACGAGGGCTACATGGACCGCGTCAACATGTACTCTTCCTTCTACGTGGCCGTGCGCAAGCCCAGCAGGGCCGAGTGAAGCGCAGCACCCAGGAGCCTCTTGCTGTGCTCGAGTTGTATTTCTTGTACGGAATCCGCGCTGTGTCCAAGGACAGCTTTCTAGCTGGCAAACCTGTATGGATAAGGATCAGCACAGCACACACACTGCTTGCTGCCAAAGGTGGCAGTACTGCCAAGGAAAAGCACTGATACCGTCCAACTTTTGGAATACACAGCGTTTTCTTTCATGAAGAACTATCTGCTGAGGAACTCAGTCTTTGCTTTATTCAGTATTATGTGAAGGTCGTTGCAGCAAACTGCAGAGGCTGTGCAAATGTGTTTGTGTGGCCTACCAGAATGGCATCTGCACCGCGGCAAGGTTGCTATGCTTTGTTTGGCATTGATAGGACTTGTTCTGTGCATGACTGAGTGTTTTGATTGCTGCACGATGGGATGCCATATTTGCCAATATTGGCTCTGAGAGATACCCTGCAGGTTCATGATTTCCGGTAAGCAAAAATTGCCCATGATATGTGGAACAATATTACAATGCTCTTTGAAGCTGTCAAGCCATCATTTTGGCTTAGGAGAACAATGCTACAAAACTTGCACTGGTGCACTGCACCCAAGCTTGCAGTACCACAGCATCACTAAGGGGCCTTCAGTAAAGGCATGCATGCATATGCCCAACATGACCAAGCAGTATATACCAAGTGATTAATCCTGAAAATCTTTACTCAAACTTTCGCAATTGTCTGCCTTCTTGCATAATTTACAGGGTGCTTGTGAATTTCAAACAGCCCCAGACCAAGCTAACTTTTGTGCACAATGGCTCTTGACACTTTAGAAATACAGGACGTCCTGTGTCGACACTCAATACAAACCAGAAGATTCAAGAAGAAGCCTCGTATTGCTTCCTGATAACCTGATACCGTTGTAGCTCCTCAAAGGACAGGGATGGTCTCAACTCGCGCAGTGCTGTCCAAAAGTCGCACTGGTCAACCTCCACTTCATCCACATCCTGGTCCTGAGATCCAATTTCCTCTTCCTACGCATGAATAGCAACAGATTCTGGGAGCAGGTACTTGGTCAGCTTTTTTGCTTAATGTGTAACTACTCGCAACATTTGCAGGGGATGCCGAATGTCCTTGATCACTTTGACAAGGGTAGGGATTCCCTTGCACATTATTATGGAGCAGCATAAACAACTAGCTCACCTCTACGACCGAGCGCTTGAGGGCAGCCATCCATGCATCAGCACAGAGGGCATAAAGGTCAGCGCCTGTATAGGTCGGCGCACACTCTCGCGCCACGCTGTCCAGGTCCACATACTTGCTGAGGCGGAACTTGCGCGTGAGCGCTTGCAGCACCCTCAGCTTAGACGCCTCATCTTCTGCAACGCCCACGTACAGCAGCTTATCCAGCCGCCCAGGCCGCATGAGTGCCCGATCTAGCAGGTCAGGCCTGCACAGTGCAGAAAGGTTTCTGAGCACAGCTCTTGAAGATGAGCATGCTCTGTAGAATGACGGTTTTCTGAGCAGGCTGGGACCGTGATAGGCCAACCAAACATCCTCTGGGACACTGGTGTCTTGTCTCCAACACAACTTCCTGCAGCAGCCGGAAGCTGCCCCACGCCCTTCAGCACAGCTCAGGTCAGGTCTCAGCAAAGATCATGCTCTCTCAAAAGCCTGTTCTCGGCAAACACTTGCTGTCTTGAAACCTTTCAGTGGCACGCCAAGCAGGATGCCATACCGGTTTGTGGCTCCTATGACGAAGATGTCCTGGGAGCTGCCGCTGCCGCCGTCGGCGCCCTGCACACCATCGATCTCGGCCAGCAGCTGTGCCACAACACGGTCCATGACGCCGCCAGAGTCGGCTCCTGCTCCGCGTGCAGGCGCCAGGCTATCCAGCTCATCAAAGAATAGCACACAGGGCCGCGCGCGTCGTGCCCTTGCAAACACCTCCCGTACCTGCACCCCCACACCACCCTCACTTTGATCAGCCTGGCAGAGTGTGCTGGCAGAGTGTCAGTGCATCCGGCATTCAAGCTACATTCACACAATGTTGTTGCCAACAGCAGTCCCTCAGCCCTTGCAGCCGCACACTGGACACACGTCCACAGGTGGAAGGCCTATTCTGCTGGATCACCTGGCGCTCAGACTCGCCGATGTACATGTTGATCAGCTCTGGACCTTTCACGCTCAGGAAGTTGAGGGAGCACTCGGTCGCCACAGCTTTGGCCATCAGCGTCTTGCCAGTCCCTGAAGAACCCCATTTGAGTCAGTGGAGAGCACAAGGTTGCAACTAATAGGAATTCCACTAGATCCTGAAAAGTAATCAGTGAATGCCGACAAGGTGAGCAACACCTGGCGGTCCATAGAGCAGGACGCCCGAGCGGCGCCGAAGACCCTGTGTGAAGAGGTGGGGATGCCGCAAAGGCAGATCAACCGTCTCCAAGATGGTCGCCTTGACGTCCTCCAACCCTCCCACATCCTCCCAGTGCACGTTGGGCACCTGCACCCCCACCCATATTCCAGTAGTGCAGTGATGTCATTTCACTCACCGGTCAAAGAACAGTAGAGGTGGACTGGGGCAGTATGGTGGCCACAGCCGGGGCACACACCTGGGGGGCACCAATCGAAATGGCCGTGCGCCGCCGCATGTTGCCCAGACCAGTGTCAAAGTCCTCTGCGCTGATCTGCAGCACCTCGTCAGTTGCATGCCGTGCAGGCTCCGCAAGTGGGGGGGCATCTGTGCAAATCTCCTGGACACTGATGTGCCTGGTCGCTGCACTGGCTGCTGCATCGGCCATGATAGCTGTCAAGTCGATGGGCAGCAGACCCGCTGTCTGGGCTGCGACACCTTTCAATGCATCTTCCTGGTCTGTCCGGGGCAAGCTCTCGCAGCGCATGCTTCCCTGTGAGTGAAGCAAAAACTTTTCCAGTTATAGTATATCATGGAGGAACAGTCCTTAGACTTTCTAGCTATTTAGAGAACACATCACTAAGCAGAGCTAAACCAACCTGGAGGAGATGAAGCCGGAGGTCCTGATCTGCAGTCTCCAGTCCAATTTCGTGGGTGAAGCAGCGTCTCAGTGGAGCCGCCACATCCTCAATTGAGCTGGCACAGGCCACCAAAACCACCCTCCCCTCCATGTCCATTCGCTGCTGATTCTGCACAGAGACCTCCGTCGGCGCGCTACACTCCTCGATGCACTCTGACAGTGCATTGGCTAGCCTTGATACTGCAGCTTGTGTGCCGCCTGCACCAGTGTCACTACATCATGTTCCTGACCTCAGGGTACATGCAAAGTGAGCTAAATCGGGGATACAAGAAACATGAGGGACACAGGATGTGATCAACTGACCTGAGGGAGCTCCGGATGCGTCCAAAAGTGCTGCAAAGTCCTGCAGCAGCAGCACAGCTGGGGAGAAGTAGCGCGCGCTGCGAAAGGCAGCTCGTACAGCGCTGGCAGCGACAGTGTCCGCCTGCCCACTGAACTCGTGGCAGCTGAATGGGATGACATGCAGGCCAAGCGCCGCCGCCGCTGCATGCACAGTTGTGCTTTTGCCGCTGCCGCTGGGCCCATGCAGCAGCAGGGCAGTCCTTAGGCCGGTTTCAAGGCCTTTCTGCAGCATCAAACAAGCAAGGGTCAGTATGCCAGGTGACTGCAAGTGATGGTTCTTAGCAACCACATCAGCTGCAATCAATCAAGTCATTGTCACAGCGACACAGGAAGGGTGGCAAAGGCAGTACCTGGTGACAGAGTGGTGCCAAGATCTCGGCAACTTGGCGCCAAGCTGGCAGTAGTGAGCCCACACCGGCAAGGTGCGCACGCTCCTGCTGAGTCGCATCAATGGAGATGCCTAATGACCTGCTCTCATGCACCTGAAGCGGAGGCGTCTCAGAAACAGCACCGCGTGGTCTCTCGCTGCCTGCAGTGTTGCTGCTGCTGCTGTGATCTTCAGACCCTGCCACACTGTCTAGAAACCCTACAACTCCCACCGGTATTGTGCTCGAACAGCTGCCCTGCAATCGAAAAGCAACCCAATCCACTCGAGAGAAAACTTGACTGGATCACAACAATGTTATGATGGGAATAAGCTACAGTGATGCAGCAAATACAGCAAAACTTCAGACTTGCCAGCCATACCTTCAGTGTAATCGCAGTGCGCCTGCTGTCCACTACAAGGGACTCTTGCGCCTGTGGCAATATTTTCACGGCCTTGAAGAAAATGTACGAACCAGCAGCATATCTGGCTGTAGTGGATCCAGATAGAAGGGCGTGTAGGAGCGGTGCACTCCCAGAAGAGTCGCTGGCTTTCACAGCAAATACATCACCTTCTGCCAGCAATCTGCAAAAGGAACTCAGAATAATGAGAACTTGTGCTACTAAGACTATGAACAGGGAAGGAAGCACTGCTGCTGGCTTCAGACAGCTACCTCGGGCACCTCTGAAAGTGTTCCTGCAGAGCTGTGACGAGCTCGGCTGCGGCGTCATCATCCCTGCTTGGGTTAACACCGGAAACCCGTCCTGCCTCGCCCTCATCCTGCTTCTCAGCTCCGTCGAGTGAAGCACTGCTGCTGCGCTGCTCTGATGCATGCTGAGCATCCCCTATGATGGCAACTGAAGGATCCCGGATTTTGGCCAGCCAAACAGCCTCTGCAATGCCCGCATTCCTCTGTCCGATCGATTCTTGCAAGGGGAACCCTGCTTTCTTCTTTACTCTGATAATCCTGCTTGGAGCTGGGTTGGAAAGAGACGGTGAGCATTCCTTTAATAAGGTGCTCGACGAGTCGCCCTCAGACTCTTGTAGTAATGGCACCAAATGAAGGTCGAGGCCTAAATTAAAAGCCAGTGCTGGCGACAATTGTGCCACTGCGAGCGAGTTCTCTGGTCCCCTTGTGGAAAACTGTGCCGTTTCCCTGCTTCCATCAGTACCCTGATGCTTCCCAACCGATATTGTTGCATAATGTGGGGGTATATCAGGTCGGGCTGGGTTCCAGACCTGCACCACCAGCGGAACACGTGTAGGTCAGGATGCGGCGGATCAGCTGTTGCACGCCATGGAATCTGGTGTTAGACTTCACAGCATTCCCATTGGAGTGGCCAGAATTCCAGAGAAAGGAGTACAACCCAAGAATTCGGTAGACATGAGCTGTTTAAGCATTTAGCATACAAGGCAGTATATTGGCAATCAGCGGACCTGGACGCAAGATCCGTTGTAGAACCCCAGAGTTCCGAGATCTTTGGCATCTACGATGATGTCAGCATCTGGGTCGCTCAAAGTGAAGCCGTGCCCAATGGCAACACCGTCTGCTGTATTGTACTTCCCGTCATGCGCCGCTTCTTGGCGCGGAGATGCGCTCCGTTGTACTGAAGTGGATAAAACAGTGGCAAGCAAGTCGACGTGATACTGCTGCTTGCAAGAGAGCTCAGGAAAACTGCTTGCACAGCTCAGATGGCAAGAAGCAGTGTACTGAGCACGTCCGAGTCGGTTTGCAGCGTTTCCAGACACTACAATTGGCATCCTTCCAGGTCAGGCACGTCGAGATCTGCGCACAGATGATCAACACGGACGCTCATGGGCTCTGAAGACAACATGTGCAATCACGTGCACACTTGCTGCCGGACTGGCCTGGATGGCGGGAATGGACTGGTTTGAAGACAGAGCAACAGCTGGAGATTGAGGGTCCGTGCGTTTATTAATTAACGGACTTCTTGAAGGTCGTTGCATGTTTTGTTGAAGTTAAAATATTCGGCGCTTGGCTCCTGGGGAATAGTGGCAAACAACAGCGTTGATTTTGTCGGGCCCAGAAGGGGACCTCCCAAGAGCAGCTGCAACATGTCACGGAAGGAACCGCGGCAGCTCAAAGAACTACGAAATCTCATGCCGTTTGCTTGGGATGCCCGCAAAGAGAAGCATCCTCCAGGCACGCTCCATCTGAGCTAACATCTCACCTGGCCGGCCTGTGGGGTAGTCCATGACTGCCCTTCGACTCTGAAATCACTTGCAGAGACCATCAAGTTGTTTTCACAGCATGTCAGCCGAGGAATGTTGCTTTCTCTGAGTGGGTGTTAATACTACGCTGTTCTACTTCTGTCTCTTACCGTCTACCTCTACCTTTCCAGGAGCTGCTTCAATGCGGGATTTTCAAAACTGCTTGCAATTCTCCTTCAAGCCGCGGCATAGCCCAACGAAGCCAGCTGATATTGGGCAGCGGAAGCGGCGCAAGAAGGTGTGTAAGTTGCCACGTTTGTGTTGCGACAGTGGACTGGAACGTGATTTCTAAAACATATCAATCCAGGCCTTATGCACACTGACAACACAGAGGGTTACAGGCTCTGGACTCGAAGGCACAGTGTTGTGAGACTGCAAACCTAGCACACAACGACAGAGAGGTCAGTGCTATTGTCCCAGTGTGAGTGCATGTCATTGTGGGCTCAAGCAAAGTATCTAGCTGTAGAAATCACTCTAAATCTTCATATTCCGGCTTTCAGGCCTCACCCAAGTCCGCACCGGCAAGCAAGGCAGAAGCAGACAACACCAGCGGAGCAGTCTTCAGTGGGGGCTGGAAAGACATTGGAACACCCACAAATATGCAAAGCCTCCAAAGAACACCTGGCAGTGGCGTGTCTGATATGACACCAGCATGTTGCACCAAACTTGTGGATGGGTAAGTGCAGTGTTGTTGGCACAACTCTTGTCACCAAACCTACAACATTACAACGACTTACCAGAATGTTTAGGTTCATGAAATGACTATCGTGGCGTAGATATTGCCTTTTATTGTGCTTATGATGTGTTGCAGGCCCATTCCAAGCACCGTGCCAAGCCATCTCAGCACCAGCATGCCCTTGAGCCCAGCAGTGGCAGGTGATTGAAGGAAACCGTCGACAGTTGACATGAGAACATTGGATGTTTTAAAAGCCTCAGTCAGGATGTGGCATGCTTTTGTCCTGGGCCTGACCAATTGTTTCTTCTGCAACACAGGCGCTATGCAGGGCGGTCGCTGGCAGGAGTCTTCGCCGGTTCCATTGACATTATTGAAGGAGGCCATAGCTGATGAGATGGATTCTCCTTCAGAGCCGATCTGCTCCTCCATATTGAAGTCCAGCTCACCCATGATGCATGATGGCCCACTTCTGGTTCTTGGTGAGCGACTCTCACCTTCACTAGCGCATTAGAGGAAATGTTCCTCTGAAGGGGCTCACAGCGTGTTCTCAACAACCTGAAACGCTGATGATGATATTTGGTTCCTCAGGAAATACAGCCAGACAATCAGCAGAGAAAGCAGCTAAGGGCTCTGGGGAGGAGACGCAAGCATGTGAGAACCTTGAACAGCCAGACATGGTGCTGTTGTCGTCTGTCAAAGATGTGCAGCGCACTGCAGAAATCAGCACTTCCAAGCAGATCAGTGCTGCAGATACCAGAAGTCGCAGTGCCCTCGAGGCAGATAGCAACCCAATCAACAAAGGTGAGCAGGACCATAATGCAATCACTGAAGGGCAAGCTTGCACATGCAACGCTCCTACATGGGCTCTTTGATGGAGGCTCCCTTGTCATCTATCATATTGCACAGAAGCTGCAGTGCGCCCACCTGCAAGAGCATGAAGTTTCATAATCAGCAGTGAGATTTGTGCAGGCAAGGAGAATGCGGATCCTTGCAAGGGTGCAGAGCAGACATGCAGTCTCTTGGCTGGACGTTGGAGGCACAGCCCTGTGCAGGTGTGCAGGCTCATGATGGTGCTTTTATAAGAAGACACCATTTTGTCCATGACATGAGTAGGATAACTCTCATGCTGGTACTTATGCTCTCTGTGCTGTGTGCCAGGCTGATTGTCAATTTGAGTTGTGCCAAGAGGGTGGCTTTTCTCAGATCAAGCCCATGCATTCACTTGCATCCAGCAGCTCAGGTGCTGATTGCTCTCGTGCATTGTGACACCTCCAAGGTTGCTAACAAGGCTGACTAAGGATAAGAACATGTTTCATGACTGCTGTCGAATTCCATGCTTTCAATCCCAAGCTTTTGAACTCTGGATGTGTGAATGCAGTTGCTTCGTTGACTGACCAAGCAGCAGCTATCCTAGAAATCAAGGCCTTGGACATCCAATGCACCAGTGCACAGCCCTTGTCACGACCGACTTCAGCATCAGCGGATACGCCAGTGTGCACTGAGCTTGTTCAGACCTGCCCTCCGCTTTTCCAGATGCCTCCAGAGCAGAAGGTGCTGGTCATTTGGGTGCTTTTGAGCATGATGCGACCTGCTGCTTATGTCAAAGATTTGTTGGATTGTTGTAGAGTTCTCAATGTGTTCTGCTGTATGTTACCCTGAGTTCGCCCCACCTGCACTACAGGGGAAGAGAGTCAGGCCAGCCAGTACAGGCAGGAGGAGCAGGCCAAGCTCTGGGGTACCTGCCAAGCACAGAACAGAAGCTCGCATGAAGGGGACAGGTGCAGCACCAAGTGCTGTGCACAGACCTCCACGCTCGACACCGGCTGGTAAGAGTCTGTTCAATACGTTCTCTCAAAACATCTGCTGTAGACTCACGGGACCATGACAAATCAACCTTGAGTCCTTCCCAACGCAACCTTCCCAAATCACAATTGGGTGCGTTCACAGATCGGGACGCGTTCCTCTTCGCCTCCGCAGTAATGGTGCTGGGCAGCCACTACAGGATTGGGCGGCAGAGCAATGCATCTCCAAAGCCTGTGGCACTGGGGATCCGGATGAGCAATGCATCCCCCACGCAGACGCCTCGTGCTCGTGCATCCTTGCTGCAGGCATGTGCGCTTTTGGGGATACAGGACGCTGCTGCAGGCTGGGTTTCCTACTAAGCCTTGTACGACATGTCAGTGGCAGCTAACCCTTTCTCATGCGGTGCTTGCTTGAGCCTGACTTCCATGTGCACCCAGCTCTTGGCCATCCAACGTGGAGGGCGAAGTGTTGACCATTGACCATAGACAAGTGTTGAAGTTGGTGTGATACATGCATCATGTCATCAAGCTTGCGCAAGGCATGCCGGTTGATCGGAACATGTTGAGTCGTCAAACTCAACTGTCAGTGCCTCTGGATGATTATGTGTATCAACAACCTATGCAATAGATCACCTGTGGGTTGAACATATAGAGCTGCAGCATGAGAGCAGCCCAGCTGCCAGTGATCTCGAGGGGAGGTGAGACTGCAGTTGCCGCAGGCTGCGGCAGCATTTGAGTCTCAAATTTTGAGACGTCTTGCATGAGATCATCTGATCCGATCATGGCCATCCATGGAGTCCATGATGGGCGTCGTCAACTTGCGCAGTTGTGCTTCTGGCCCAAAATCATGATTGGCTGAAACTTTCATGCTTGTGTGAACAACGAGGCTGCCCATCTCTACAGCACACCTACTCGCACTGTCCATGTTAGGTTTCCATCGTCAACATAAATGGCAGTGTAACATGCACCCTTAGCCATGCAAGGGCTATAACCTAGCCCTTCCTGCCTGGAAGCTGCTTTCCTCCCCAACAGTCAACCACGAAATTGAACATTTACGACTTGAAATGGTGGCAGATATTTGTTTTGAACGACATATTGGCCACTAATCTCAGGTCCTTCAAGTTCCTTCGTTGTGTGCTATTATGATGAAGCATCAGAAAAATTCCTTGTCGGGCTTGCTGTACTCTAAATCTTGAGATCTTGACCGAACAAAGCACTGAAGGGCATAAAAAGTTCCTAAGCGAAAAATCGAGCTGGTTTCTGTTTGTCCTGGAGCACACCTGAGGCGACATGGTGCTGGTGCTGTGTATCGGCGATCTTCACATTCCGCATCGAGCCACAGATGTGCCCGTGAAGTTCAAGACTCTGTTAGTACCAGGCAAAATACATCATATCCTGTGCCCAGGCAACCTCTGCACGAGAGTGAGTAGCCTCAACAAACCCACAGGCAGCAGAGAGTTACTGTTCCTGGTTGGGCGTGATCTCACAAATTTGGGCATGCAGGAAGTTTATGACTACCTGAAGACGATATGTACCGACATCCACATCACAAGGGGGAACTTCGATGAGGCTTCCGCAAAGTATCCTGAGGACGAGGTGTGCACCAGCCATGTTGTTTCATTTCATCACTTTTCTTGTGATGGACATGCCTTAGTGAGTGTGTGCAATGCAGGTGATGAAAATTGGAAACTTCAGAGTCGGTCTGTGCCATGGCCATCAGGTAAGCACTGTTCACCGTTCCATTAAGACCTCCTGAGCTTTTCCAGACGCAGAAGTAGGACATTGCCAGGTGTATCGTAGGGTCATTCATGCAGCAACTATGTAGGTGACCCCTTGGG